>CM060886.1:76819674-78155508 GCA_030762935.1 Hymenopus coronatus | reverse complement strand
CTAACATTTCATTCTGGAATGTGTGCTTGTTGAAGTAAGATTGATTGTTAAAAATGCGTAAATCTGAAACAGAAGTTACTGTAAGTAAGCACAAATCTTTGCCAGATTTTTGTAGATATCTTATCGTATCTAATAGGTTCCAGAAATTAATGCTATCTGATGCGAAATATTCCTCTTGCTGAAGTTTTAGTATGAGAGTAAGTTTGGAGTTGGACTTTTAGAGGAAGAGTGTATAACAAGTTATCAAATATAAAGATCCTTTTGAAACCTGACAGGTAATAGGCCTATTGTGTTAAATTACTGGAAGAAGAAACTCTACTAATGGAAGGTGATGACAATGCTGCATGCATGTAATTAAAGTTATGTTTCAATGACAAACAAGAGAACGAGAACAACAATAACAACAGCAAAAATTAAATATAAATGCCCTGTTTAAAAAATATGAAATAAAATAACTTTTATTTATTAGCAACTGAGCAAGGTATTTTACTTTTTCTAGCACTATATACACTACATACTAAATGAAGACGGTTGTGTGCGTGTGTATGAGAAAGAGAGAGAGAGAGAGAAAGAAAGAGAGAACAGCATAACTCAAAAATAATAAGTCGGTTAATTTCAGCATCTTAAGATGCAACACAAAGATTTTGAAGAAAATTCCCTATCTCCAATCTACCCTTTGCATTAAAAAAATTTAAAAACAATGTTGATTTTCTCAAAAACACCTCTTATAATTTGTATTAAAGTACTGCACATACAGATATTTAACAAACAAATAAAACATGCATCTTGAATTACCTCGGAATAATCTATAAGAGTTTATTCATTCTCAATGACTATTGCATAACCGGTAAAACCATAAGATATAGACAATATCAATGCTACACAAAAATGTAGATCTTTTAAAAATACACAATTTATGTCATATACCTTTTGTTCTGAAGCTAAATTTCTGAAATATTCCTTGTTATTGGTTTAAATTTTAAAATACATATACTTTTCTCCAACAGGAAATCATCCATTTCTCTTTTTTTTTTACTCCTGGCCTTACAAAAAGAATCAAATTTTAATGTCAATCGCATTGCCAGTTTTTAAAAACATTTGCCTATTGCTACAGCCTAACGTATTCCCTTATTTCCTTTCTACTTACAAGGAACTAAGTAAACAAGAGCTTTTTTGGTCATTTTTATCTCAATTAGCATGAAGGAGATAGAAGAACAATCTTCTGTAAGAATCAATAGTTTGCAAAACAGGTACAGAAAGTCATGTGGATGGAACAGTCTGATTTTCACTTTCTCTATACATGCTATGTACATAGTGCATACAGAAGGTATTGTAATGCACGCAAAAATTTGATACCAAGACTTCACCAGAAATACATGTTTTGAGACGTCCTGAATCCAAAAAAAAAGCATTTTTAGAAAAATGTCTATGTGAGTGTGTGTCTGTCTGTGTGTGTGTGTGTCTCTGTGGACAACACAGCTCAAAAACGAAAAGTCCGTTAAAAACCAAACTTGATATTTAGGTTTGGTATCTTCCAAGGATGCGACACGAAGATTTTCAAGAAAATGCCCCCACTCCAAACTACCCTTTACATGCAACTTTTTTCGAAAATTTTGACTTTCTAAAAAATGGCTCTAATGATTTTGATATTGTATATTAAAGATGTTTACCTGACAACTAAAATGCATATCTTGAATTTTCTGGGAATAGTCTCTGAAGACTACTTTATTCTAGATGAATTTTGCATAACTACTAAACCGTAAAGAGATGGACAAAAACTTAACACAGCAATATCTGCAACGCAACACTGTAGCTCAGAAAAATGAACTTATAAAGAGGGACACCAGTGTGCAAAGTATTAGAACCCCTGGTATAGCGATATATTAATTAATATGTATGTCAAAGAAAACTCATAAATACAGCATATTTGATTTTGTAGCAATGACACAATCTTAATGTGACTGTGAGAACAGCCTTCCTATACAGAGTGCATCAAAAGCTGTGATTGGGTATTTTCTGAACTAATTTATAAAATAATATGTCCCAAGTAAAGTGAAATCATTATTTATTGAACTCCCTAATATTAAGACATGAAACATACAAATACAAAGTTAACTGGACCTATGGGCATTATTGTTAAACATCACAGACATGTTGTTCAGCACATACTCTACCTTCAGGTAGGCCACTGGGCTATGTGCAGTGATAAACATTTAGTGACATTTCGTAAACATGTCCAGTGCTTAGTTTAGAATTGAATAGGAGGAAGAATTCTTTTTCATGCTCCATTAAGGTAAACCATATTGTTTAATATGTTGTAAAATGCTGAATGTCCTATCAAGGTACAATATCAACAGACATTTGAACATAACGAGGCCTTCTATAGTAGCAACAGGCATGACCAACATGAAATGTCATCCACCAATATTCTAAATGTTAACTATAAAGTTGCTAAACTGATAGCAGAAAAGAGCAAGCCTTTCTCAGATGGGGCATTTCAAAAAACTTATGTCTTACATGGTACACATTAGTCTTAGATGAGTGCAGTGATATTAAGCATAGAGAGTAATTAGCTGTATTTATTAGAATAGATGCTAAATTAAATCTAATTGATATGTAAAAAAGAAGCTAGTAACAGTGAAATAACACATATTAATAAAGCAATTAACAATTTGTAGCAATTCTTCACGTATCTTTTTTGAAATCCATAGGACTAGTTTCGCAATCAAAAGATGTATTGCATCATTAGCTAAGCTTCTTTTGTTCTTGTTTATTTACATTGTTATGGTACTGCTACTAGCTGAATTGTGTACTAAGTCACTGCTAACTATTGGAATCAAAATAAATTTGGTGAGAAAATCAATTTGTGGTACATCAAAATTCATTGCATGATTTTTATAATTTTATTATAATTTTTCTCTCAAACCATTAAATCTATGGGTCCAATTTTCATTTGAAACCAGAGTTAAAGAGCACTTTAGAAATACAGTTGAACTTGATTAATTCAAATATTTTTAATTCGAAATTGTGAACAGTTGAAGCTTTTAAAATGGTCCCTTGACATTCCTATACAAAGCAACGTTAAAAAGTCTTCTGTAAATCGATATATTTTTTGATAATTTGATATAATATTCAACGAGTGAAAAAATTATAGGTTAGTCAAATTTGCTGGATAAACTCTAAGAATTATGCCGTACTGTGGTTCCAATCCCTTCCCTTGCTAAATTCCAAGAAATACATCATATTGTAGTTCCAATTCCCTCTCCTACTGGTAAGGAATGTGGGTTGCTCAAGCTTCTTTATGCAATTCTAGAAACTTAATGCCAGCCAAGATTCTTGTTGTCATTGTGAACACTGCACCCCCTTCTATTCTGTCTAACTGTGGTAACATGTTGGCCCATGTTTGCAGCAAATAACTTCCCATGCAGTAGAGTGAGCATTTATAAACAGTGTACATAGTTACATCAAAATCATCAGTGTGAGTTTAAGTAGTGAACTGAGCCAACAATGGCTCTCTCCAAACCTAAACATGTAACTTACAAAACTTTTACTTTTGCTGAAAAGGCAGCAGCCATTCGCGAAGTGGAAAAAAAGTGTGACATTGCAAGAGACTTTAGAAACCCCCAGAATACATTATGTACATACCCCTAAAATAAACATACAATTTTGAACAGTGTAGTTACAAACAGTGAAGAAAGTAAAAAAAGAGCAAAAGGGCCCGAAAATCTTGACATTGATGAGTGCGTTAAAAAGTAGTTCAAACAGGCAAGGGACAAAAAAATTCCAGTAAGTAGCCTCTTATCACAGCAAAAGCAGTGGAATTTACACAGCAATTGGGAAAAACTAATTTTAAGGCACGTAGTGGATGACTGGATGGTTTTAAAACGTGAAACAGCATTTCCTTTAAAACTGTTTGTGGAGAAAAAGAGGTGTTGACCAGCAAGCAGCCAGTGATTCGAAAACGAGTTTGGTAGAATGGATTCAAAACAAAAATGCAAAAGATATTTTCAATGTCAACGAGACAGGCTGTTTTGTAAATGTAGACCAGATAAAACACTTGCATTTAAAAGAGAACAATGTAGTGGGGGAAAACTTGGCAAAGAACGCATCACACTCCTGATTGGTCCCAATATGGATGGCACTGAAAAGCTTCCATTACTAATGATTGGAAAGTCAGTCAATCCCAGGTGCTTTAAAAATGTTAAATCTAAACCAGAGGAATATGAAGCTAATAAAAAAGCTTGGATGACGAGTGAAATTTTTAGAAGATGGCTCTTGAAGCTAAACAAAAAGTTATGCATAAAAAATTGCACAGTTTTACTGTTTATTGACAATTGTACAGCCCATAACAGAACTCCATTGTTAGGGAATAACAAAGTTTTGTTTTTCCCCCCTAATATGATGTCAGAAGAGCAACCAATGGATCAGGGAGTAACAAAAAATGTCAAGCATTTCTGGTAGTCCAGAATCATCTGTTAAAAGTGAATATGGACAAAAGTGAAAAATTCAAAATAAATGTGCTTGAAGCAGCTTGTATATGCAGTAGTGCATGGAACCAATTAAAACCAAACACCATAGCCAACTGTTTCCAAAAAGCCAGCTTCTGTCATATTGGACTTGAAGAAAATGAAATTATTGCACCTACACTTGAATACTGGGAAGATGTAAATTCTAAAACTGGCGTTCTCTATGAGGATTTTGTGCACATAGACGATGAATTGACAGTTTGTGGGGAGCTAAGTGACGCGGACATTTTGGACGACGTCATGAACATACAAACTGCTGCCCTATCTTCAGGTGAAGAAGAACAGAACAACCCGGGAAAACAATTCCTACAATTGTTGAGGCCATGGATCACTTACAACAATTAAGATGTTATGTTGAGGGACAACAAAATGTTAGTAAAATAATGTTCCAATCACTCAAACTAGAAGTGTTTTGTGTGAATCAAAGGTTAAATGCTAAAAAACATACAAGGATTTCAAGTTTCTTTAAAAAATTTTGAATCTGAACTGAACCTGAGTTTTAACATTGCAAAACATGTAAGTATACACTCTAATGTTGTCCTTCCTATAATTTTGTTTAATTTAGACCTGTTTTAGTTAAACATAACTTTTGTAATTCACAATCCTGAATAATTCAATTTTTTTTTCTTGATCCCTTCAACTTCGGATTAGCTAAGTTTAACTGTATTAAATACAAACAAATTGATAAATCAGCTGTGGCAGAACATTTTTGGAAATTTAATGATGAAATAAATCCAGTTGTTAAATTATTACAATACTTAAATGGACCCATAGATTTAATGGTTTGGGAGAAAATATTTATATTAAAGAATAAAAATCATGCAATGAACATTGATATACCACCAATTGGTTCTCTCACCAAATTTGTTTTGATTCCAGTAGTGAGCAGTGACTTAGTACACAATTCATTTAGTAGCAGTAACCATAACAATTATAAATAAACAAGCAAAAATAAATTTAGCCTATGATGCTATAGATCTTTTGATTGCAAAATTAACATAAGTGAAGAATTGTTACAAATTATTGTTTAATTAATATATCTAATTGAGTTTCTGGATCTAGTAGTCATAAAAGATAATCATAAAAGATAAGCACATTTTTGAGGCACTGTACCACGTTGCTTGTAAATTTGAGCTCTTGTGAGAGACATTTATATTGGAGCACCTTCCATGATGGTTCACATCAATGGTTTAATGAGTATTTTAAATAATTTTCTGAATAAATAGGAATATCAAGAAATTTTATAAAAATGGTATACTTATTCATAGAAAAGCACTATACACAAAATCAGCAACTCTAGAAAATGTCAGTAGTAGTTAAAGCTGTTAACTTAATTAAGGCCAATTCATAACAGCAGCAACATTTTCAAGAACTATATTGTGATTATGAACTACTACTGCCAAAATCACTTGCTAAGCAGGGGTAACATGCTTCACCACTTCTAGTTTTGGTGCCAAAGTAGATTGCTTTTTTAATGAACTCAATATTGCCATCTCCGAAATATCCAATAGTGAATGAATTATGATCCATATTTCTAATGATAGAAGTAGCAAAGTTGATGAATTTTCTCTGAGTCTTGCTTCTGAAAAATTACAGCCATATGTTTTATGCATATCCGAACATTACTTAACAGAACAGGAATTCATGCCAATTTCACTGCATGGGTACATTTATGAGCAGCATATTCAATGCAAAATTTACAAAAAGGAGGGGTTTGCATATTTGTAAGACATGATGTACCTTATAAAATCATTAATCTTATCAAGTTTTGCTTTGAGCTAGACATAGAGATGAGTGCTGTTCAGCTAAAAATAAATCAAGTAAATTTTGCAATAATAGCTCTATATCGGTCCTCACTAGGTAACTACAACGTATTCAAAAAACAGTTAGATGATTCCTTAAAGTCTATATTGAAACCGAAACAAGAATTGATTATTTGTGGTGACAATATTGATTATCTTATATCTAGTCTCCAAAAGGATCAACTAAATTCTATATTCTTTTACATACAACGTGTCACACACAGTACATTTTCCTACAAGAATTCAGGGTAGCTCATCTTCAGCAATAGATAAAATATTCATAAATATAGATAGAATTAAAACTTCAATAACCTTGCCATTTGCAAATGGCCTTTCAGATCATGAGGCACAAATACTTCTCATTAAAGAGATTAACATAAAGTTAAAACCAAACTATAAATATTGTAGAACAGGAAAAGTAAATGAAAGCACCCTCACATTGTTTAAGTATGCTCTTCAACAAGAATCATGGACTGAAATCTATGAAGTAAATGGAGTAAATGACAAGTTCAATCATTTCCTACATTTCAGCTCTCACTTTGTGGCATCCTTTCCAGTCAAATATTGTAAAATACATAATCAGAAAGAAAATAACACCTATTTTACAAAAGGCATTAAAACTTCTTGCAAACGTAAGCAAAATTCTACCAAGAATTGAAACATAATAAGAACCCAAACTTAGAATGTCACTACAAAAAGTACTGTAAAATTCTAAAAGAAACAATAAAAGCTGCTAAAATATTGCATTATAATAAAGAGATATCCAATTCCGATAATAGAATAAAAACTATCTGGAATATAATAAAAAGAGAAACAGGTAAGAACTCTCAAGAAAGCTCCTCAATTGCAATGAATTCCAGAAATAAAGAATTGATGATCCTCAAAAGGTTGCAGATATTTTCAACAATTTTTTTTTTTTAATATAACAGACAAATAAAAACAAATTATGGATGTAAAGAATCAGCATTAAGTTTTTTTGAAAACTTCTTTTGTAAACAGAGTCCTTGCATTTAAAGTAAAAATGACTACACCATCTGAAATAAAAAATATAATAAATTTGCTCAAGACCAAAAATTCTTTTGGATATGATGAAATATCAAGTAAAATTCTAAAAGCATGTTCTGACTTAATAAGCATTCCTTTTAGTTATTTATGTAACGTATCACTAAAGAGTGGAATATTTCCTGACAGAATGAAATATTCTATTGTCAAACCACTTTTTAAAAAAGGTAAACAAGATAATGTCTCAAATTATAGACCTATATCTGTATTGTCTGTTTTCTCAAAAGTATTTGAGAAAGTAATGTTCAATAGGCTTTCTAATTACTTGGAAAAGAACAACTTATTTGCCAAAGAACAGTTTGGCTTTAGAAAAGGAGTACCAACAGATAATACAACCTACAAGCTCACACATAAAGTGTAACAGTGTTAGATAAAAATGAACATGTCGGAGGAATCTTTTGTGACCTAGCAAAGGCTTTTGACTGTGTGAATCAGGAGATTCTGATAGCAAAACTACATTTCTATGGAATAAAGAACAACATATTAGATTGGTTCATTTCATACCTAGAGAAGAGAAAACAAAGGGTCAAAATTAATAACTCCAATGGGTATCAAAATGGTACCTCAGAATGGAAATCAGTAAAATATGGTGTTCCCTAGAGATTGATCTTAGGGCCTCTTTTGTTCTTGGTTTACATAAATGATCTCCCATTGCACATTAACAGTATTGAAGTGTTTATTTATTTGCAGATGATACTAGTATTCCAGTAACAAGTAAAGTTTTCAATGACTGTGTAGTAACATTAAATATGTTCTAAATTGTATGTCAAGTTGGTTCAAAGCAAACAAACCTTGAAAAAACAAAAACAATTAAATTTGTAACTACTCACTCACTACAAACACACGAGAAATAGGAATTAATGATACATTGTTAGAACATTTAAATGAAGTCAAATTTCTTGGCCTTCAGGTAGATAAGCATTTGGATTGGAAGACACATGTTAGCTATATCCATCTAAACTTAGCTCAGCATGTTATGCTCACTGAGCACTGGTTAAATTTCACTCAATTGATACACTTAAATTGTGTATTTTTAACTCCATTATCATAACTTTAACTCCATCATCGAGTATGGAATAATATTCTGGGGTAATTCAGTGGATAGTAAATGCATAATACGGATACAGAAGAAAGCTATACGAATAATCTGTAATGCTTATAGCAGACAGTCATGCAAAGAACTATTTAAAAAATTGGGCACACTCACCTTACCTTGTGTTTATATATTATCCATTTTAAAATTCTATGCAGTTATTCGACATGTTTTATAACACACATGGATATTCATAACATTAATACTAGACAAAAGGGATATATTATTTGTCCCAATGCCAATCTTTGTTGCTTACAGAAAGCTGTACATTATGAAACAATCAAGACATTTAATGCTCTCCCCAGTAATCTCAAAGAAAAAGTTGAGAATTTCAGGGCTTTTAATGCTTCTCTTAAGGCGTACCTTTGCAATAAATCATTTTACTTTATAGATGAATATTTAAGGGACAAATCTGTCTGACAATTATGTACTAATCATTGACATTTATGGAGAGTGCATAATACAATAATCATGTTTTAGTTTTATATAATTACTAGTAGTAACTATTATGTTGATAATTAGAAAACTATCATCGAACATTACATCAGCGTTACATGATGAAATTATATTTATTTATACATTTTAACACTAACTTTTGATATTCTTTGTTTATATGTGCTTGCAAAAAAGGAAGTACATATGCTTTTATGGAGCACATTAAGTATAGTGCAGTGATGTACAGCCTCAAAAGCAAATAATGTAATCATATGTCTATACATATATTTATTTATTTATTTTTTTGTAGTATATAAACATTTGTATACATGTATATCCCTTGACAAGGTCTATGTTCAGTGGCTTCCTGGTCTAAATGAACCCACAGAATGCTTTCTAATCTAATAAATTTGTGTAATCACTTAAACCAGTGAAATACCTTAAGGGATAAAGCACTCCATCATGAATATGGTTGATACCATTAAGTTATTTATGAGTAAATTCAAGCTATGGTTGCAGGTGCAGAAGCCAGTCATCATTAAGCCAAAATAGCCATGCTCTTATGAAAACTAACATTTCTGGAAATTCTTTTTGTTTTATTGTGACATGCGTCCAATAGAGAGTCAGTCAAAGTCTTCTTTTCCAGCAGATAGATAAATATGAATAAAATAGTTATTTTATTCAGAATAATGTAGTTACCTTCAATGTCAGCAAAGATTAAGAAAACAATGAAATTAAACACTATCCAAGATAAACCTAAAATATAATGCAGCTATTCACTAATACAACGTGATATAAAGAGGGAGTAAAATGCCTACCTCTGAGGGTAGCTTCACATTCAGGTGGTCCCAATTTGAATCTTAGAAAAATTTTTTTTTTTTTGTGTTTTACCTTATCTTGAAACAATTAATAATGGGTAACTTAAAGTTCTATGTACCTGGAGCTGATTTGAGTAACTTCTCATCCATTTCACTCATTTGTTGTCAACTTGACCTACCTAGTTGAAGGAGATTAAACAAAACAAAACGAAAGACGGGAAGAACTTCAAATTACTGGGTATAGGTAAAGTTTAATAGCATTGAAACTATTCACAATGCAGACAGGAGGTGCCACTTATGGCCTGATTACTACAGGACTTCAGAACTCCTATGTCAATCCAAGATTAATTTATTTTCTTTCTTTCGTTTATTATTTTTTTTATTTATATGCAGTCTTTAAGATCTATATCATATTGGCAGCTTTTCCTTTGCAACAATTACTCATGACAATGGTATCGCTTGTTTATATCTTTAGGCTATTATTACTTTCTACACATACTATGTACATACTGTATAGAGGAGGTACTGCATTCCACCCAAAAAGTTGATACCGAGACTTCACCAGAAATATAAGTTTTGAGGTCCCCTTGGTACAAAAAAAAAAAAAAAAAAACACTTTCAGACAAAGACCCATGAGTGTGAGTTTGTGTGTGTCTGGACAGCATGGCTCAAAAAGTAAAAGACTGTTGAATATCAGACTTGGTATTTAAGTTTGGTATCTTCCATGGATGCAACAAAAAGATTTTCAAGAAAATCCCCCCACCACCAACTACTCTTTAAGTAGAAACATTTTTGAAAATTTTGTTTTTCTCAAAAATGGCTCTAATGATTTTCATTAAAATATTGTACACTAAAACTATTTACATCATAAATGAAATGTATGTCTTGAATTTTCTGGGAACAGGCTTCTGAAGACCATGTAGATCTTGTTAAAACACACAATTTATGTCATATACATTTTTGTTGTAGAGTTGATCATTTCTGAGATACTCCTGTTTACTGGTTTCAATTTTAAACTAAGCATCTTCTCAAATGGTGTCACCCTTAGTTTTTCCTCTCTTGTTTTTCTGGAAATGCAAGTGAACCGAACTTCAATTGTTCACATATCAATAGGCATTTAAAAGATTTGACTATCACTTTAACCTGGATTATTCCCTTATTTGCCTTCTACTTATAAGGAAGTAAGTAATAAGACCAATTGTGTTAATTTTTATCTCGTTTAGATTGATGTAACTAGAAGAATAATATCTTGTAAGAATAGTTTGCTAGAAGAACAGACAGAGAAAGTCGTGTGAATGTAACGCTCAAGATTTTCTTAAATTTACATGCACACATTCACACTCTTAATTCATTCTTCCAGACTCTGGGGAGGGTAGTTAGTAATCTTAGCTAGAGGAAAATTTTTCTACCTCAAGGAAGGAACTGAATCCAGCACCCCTCATACAGCAGGCAGGTGATCTACCAACTGAGCTATGGGACCATCTAAGTTTAAATTCTTTGAAGATAAATTCATATTTCTTGAATGTTTACAACGTAGGTTTTCTCCAAACCATTGGGAGATGAACATATTTTCTTACTTTCACTTGCCTGGGTATGCCACAAAGCAGCTGAATGACATCGTGTCAAGCTTTGACATGATCAGTAAATTAAAATTTTGCAAATGTTGCATTCTAACACATTTAGAGTATTCATAATTATTTAACAGCATACAAACAGTTCAAATAAGAAATAACAACAGTTTAGAAACAGCTGATTGTAAAAGCAATGCACCTTTCAACAAAACAAGATTTCAAAAGCACTTCAGATTGCATATCAAGCTAGCAATGAATGATTTCCAATATAGCAATTTTAATTATAAATCTGCTAACTGTGAAATAGCTATCTAAGGAACAAAAAGGTGTTGTACAATTTGTCACCTCAGTTTTACTCTAGTTAGAGCATAGCAATATGAATATTCCAAAATATAATCTGAGGTCACACCACTACCCCAAAAAGATTTACAAAGTGCGGTTTTCAGAACAAACATGTTGGAGCTATAAAAGAAAACCTACTTCAATCTGACTGACTTTTCATTGAAATGCCACGAAGTAGAAGAAAGAAAATAAAACAAAAACTGTGAATGTTTCATTCCAGTAATATAATTTAGATGTACATGATTTAATAACTAAGGAAACAGAAGACACAACAGGGTAAAAAGAACAGGACAATCAACTTCTAATTTATATTTCATTCAAATACTCCAGATGCATACTTTGAGAAATGTTTATTCTAATTCTACAGATGTAATGATCCTTCTGGATGCCAGAATCTTTTAATACTTGATAAAATCACTGATTAACACCGATTGATTAAACCAAGATAAAATAATCCATGCAACAAACTGACTTCAAAGAAATGGATGTTAGTTGTATCCTAAAATTATCAGTAATATAGAGCTGGAATGTTAAGATGGCTGGAAACACTAAGAAAAAATAGTAATATAATTTTCTATACTGGATTGGAAAAAAATTACAGTTTAAATTTTGCTGAGAATATTGATGGAATTGCTGCTTTCAAGTTGCTTCCAGAACAAAAACAGTACCGTCAAAAATATATTTCATCCATTACATTATAATATGAATTTACAATCATTTTCATAAGGTAAAATATTGATGGAATTGCTGCTTTCAAGTTGCTTGCCAAAACAAAATCAGTACCATTAAGAATATATTTCATCCATTACATTATAACATGAATTTACAATATTTTCATAGGGCAATGGAAATCCTCCTAAAATTACTTAATGTACAAGACATCCTACCTGGACACGAAGTGGATGCATCATGATGAGTTGAAGGACATCACTTGATGGAAATACATCCTGAAGAGATAACCCCTGATGCTTGATTGCCTGACACATAAACACAGACAGGTAGCGATGAAGTGGAAGGTGGAAAGACACTTGTAAGCTATCATTCTGTAATCAAAAACATGCACATAAGCTGTGCTATTTTATCAAGTATATCACTAAGCAAGATTTGAGTAAAATCAAAACTTAAACAGCATAATGTTTATCACCTGACATATAAAACATTCCCCAGGTTATTCTTGTATTAGCTTGAAATATTGATTTCTAGTGGCTTTAATCAAAGTTCTTTGGGTACACCAAATATAAGGGCATGTGAAACTACTTATATTTGCATCCTTTTCAGCCAGCAGGTAGGGTTAGAGAGGGAAGGACGTGTTTGTGCAACAAGTGCACCTCTTTTGAGGAGATTGCACCTTTGCTGAGAGTGTCTTCACAACAAAGGTGCAATGTCCTCAAAAGAGGGCGATTCTCTCCAGCCTATCACCAAGGAAGTTTCCATAACTGCCAGAAAGCACACACAAAGCAATTTTACCAGGCCATTGCTGCACATCTTTCATCTAAGAGTGACAGACACCTGCAGCAATCCAAGGACTGATGTGCCTTCTCTTCGATGTCCAGTGTACACGCTCATATTTCCATTAATCTCCTGGCTACTATGTGAAGACACTATACCATGCATGTATTCCACAATCCAGACTGCTGGGCAAAAGCTTGCCCCGAACAGTACCATAATAGTGAGCTAGTCAGTCTAAGTATACCACCAGCCTCTTTCCTGAAGTCAACTTTTGGATGCAGTAGACTATCAATCCTCTTTACTGAAGGTAAGACCCATGCCATGACTGTTGAAGTTTGTGGTAATGGCCCATGGACTGGATAGGATAACATAGGTACAGCAGATCACCCTGCTGACACCCTGGCTGTTGGCCTGCCAGTCATAATAGATTTTCATCAACCACTCGCTACCCAGATGTGTTTGAATGGCCACGTCATGCACATTGTGAACACAATCCATGAGGTCTCCATTTAGTCAGCTTTTCTACCCCAGGGAGGCTCCCAAACATCAGGTCGCTTGGTAGACACAACTCCTGCGAAGACCAGCTGGCTGGTGTCAACTTGGTGGTGTCGAGCGTTGACAAACAGTAGGCCAGCAAGAAAAGCAGCATCTTAGTATCCGAGTCATACTGGTGATTCACCATCACCTTCCTCAAGTGTTCTTCCAAGGTCTTGATATGCTGACCAACCATGCTGTCTGACTGCAGGTGGAGAGATGTGCACATGTGGTGCACTCCAAGTCACTCCAGTGCTTCTCTCATCAGGTGCCCTGATCACTGTATAGCTTCAATGGTACCTTAAAACTTCTTGAAGTTGCTGCAAATACTTCCTAATTAACTTATTTTGAGGTACATCAACTGCTCTTTCTATCTGATTCCCATCCCTGAATACACCTCCTTTGGTCTTCATTGAGTAGTATAATCAGAATCCGCTAGTTGTTCCCTCCCAAATTCTGTGCTATCCCATCCAACTGCAGAAATTGCCAAAATCACAAGGATAGCTGCAGCATTCTCATACCCCTCCACCTTAGTGCAGTAACTACACTCCTCGGGCAGGGTCTTCTTGGCATGGAATCCACATTGGAATGGCTCCTTCCTTTCCAAAGCCTTGATATGAAGAAGTATTCCTGGAGCCTTTGAACCCAAAGAACTGTCTGGCTCTCTAGATTCTTGAAACTCAACTGCCAGGTTAGGGCAAAGAGATCAGTCCTCAAGTGGAACGGCTGACCATCTTATGGAAGTGTTCCAGCAGTTTCAGGAGCTCCTGCTAGGTAACGTAATAGTTCTTTTCTATCTTGGAGAGCATCTTCCTCTAGTATGCTATTAACCCCTCCTGACCATCCTGGATGTGGAATAGTATGCCTCCAATATTGGTGTCACTGGCATAGGAGTCCACAGTATTGCTGTAAAGTTTTGGAAAACCCTAAACAGACGCACTGGAGTGCTGAATTTTATCTTTTTTTTGTCCAGGTGTAAAGTGTTCTTTGGTCAGGCAAATGAGAGGTTTCACTTTTTGGAGAACCTTCTAACAAACATGTAGTAGTAGCTGCAAAGGCCCAGGAAACTGTACAATCCTTGTCTATCTTTTAGGCAAGGTCTATCCCTCACAACCCAAGCCTTCTTCAAGTCTTTACCAGTTGGTGAGATTATGTGGCCTAAGTAGTGCACCTCCTTGCAATAGTTGGCACTTCTTCACATTCAGCTTCCAGTTTACTGACTGTAGCATTTGCAATATTTTGTTAAGGATTTTGAGATGGTCTTCAAAGTTGTTGCCAATGACAATGATGTCTAGATATAGCAGGCAGGCATTGTAAGTCAACCTATCACTTCATGAGACACTGGAAGGTGGGTGGTACACTGCATACACCAAAGAGCATAACTGTAAACTAACAAAAGCCCTTGGCCTAACAAGTCTTCTCCTTGTTTCAGAGATTTGGGGTCAACTGCAGTATCTCAATTTCAGGTTCAAAGTCAAGAACACCCGGGCACCAGTGAGGGATCCAGTGTCATACTATGGGGTAAGGAAACCAATTCTTTTGAGAAATGGCATTCTGCTTTCTATAGTCCACATAGAAGCATAGGCCCTCATTATGCCAGTCTTTGCTCATTTCACAAATGCTTGTTGGCTTAATATGTACAGTCTTTCACTAGATGTCCTGGCTGGCCATCCACAACCCCAGCACACTATTTGAAAGTTGTCTTTGGATCGATGCTCAATGCCTGTCGTATACAATATCCTGGTCTTTGAATTGGATGCAGCATTTATTTTTAATGCATCCTTTAGGGCTCCATAGATTGTCTCATAGTTGGTAAGCATTGGGTGCAGTCATGTATCGGTGTTGAGTAACTCATTAATGAAAGTGTAGGCAACTTCCTGAGACTAGTAACTGGGCGTGTATCATCAGAGCTATGTTCACCAACTGCTCAAATGTCAGGTTGAACTCCTGTATTGTCTCCTCTGGCTGTTGCAGACTTAACTTGAGCTGACTGTGCTAGGCGGCAGCCAAGCAATGGTCCCTGAACTAATTTTCAACGGCCTTCACGATATCTCCGGACACAGCCAACATTGTAATCTCATTCAGACCTCTGCATGGAGGATGGCTTGGTCCTCTGCTGATATTAAGTGATCAGCAGCATTGACAGTGATTTGTCGGCAAAAGCTTCTAAAAGGATGTAAGGTGTCCTGAGACTTGACCTTCAAGTTCTTAAGTCTTTTACTGAACTTTTTTCCATCATGGTGTTCAGTTTCTTGGCACTGCTGTCGACTTTTCCCTCCAAACCCTGACATTCTCCAGGGTGTTGAACCATTCTTCGGTGCATTAACCCATTCTCCAATACCCTCCAGTGCATTACTCCATTCTCCGATGTCCTCCAGTGCATAAACCCATTCCACAACACATCGCCCTCCGTGGTGTAATGGTTACCATGCTTGCTTCATATACCCAAGGTCGCGGGTTCAAACCCGGCGGAGGACGATGGATTTTTTCGGGTGTAAAAATCCATAGTATGGCTTCCTTCAGAACGGAAGTAAAGCCATTGGTCCCGTGTCGTAGATTTACGGCACGTAAAAGAACCTCAAGCCTGATAAGAGAGGCCTCTGAGCAAAATTAAGCCGCCTTTCACGCCCAATATAGAATGGGACGCTGAAAACCACAGCAGGCAGTTAAAGAGCGTCCATAAATAACACACCATTTCCGTTTCCATTCTGCAACATTCTCCAATAGTTAACCAGATCACAATGTCTTCCATGTTAGTCAAGGTCCTTTATCCCTCTGCTGAGTTCTTCTAAGCTTTACTTCAAGTGGCCAATCATTCATAAATTTTTGTTGATATCCTCAACTTCATGTTGCCATTTTCATCTTCATTTCTATCTTCACCTTGCAAGAGTTTTCCTTACAATAATGTTTTTCAGAAGCTTTCAACTCTTGTTAAGAATTATATTCTGTGTGCATGCATGCGTGCTGCTAGCTAGTATTAATCGAAATCCAATTTAAATTGCAATATTACATGGATTCTATCACAGGCGATTAGTACAAGTAACAGCTACTGAACAAAATAGGAAAGTTTTAGAATTCAAATTACAGGATTTTATTCTACTTAATGAACTTTGAGGGACTAAATTTCATTAGATTGACAAATCAATAACATAATGAATTGTAGTATACAATATCAGTTTAATTTATAGGCCGATTGCGTTTTTAGTAATGGCATGTTTAATATGCACATTTAATTCTCTTATTGCTCTCTTCAATTCCTTTATAAATCTTCATTTTCATCTTTCACAATAATATGTTAAATATTTCCACTAAAATTGCGCATCTCTTCGTAATTAAATGTATTTATTATGAGATTCATTATTTCAAAAAAATTGATACAAGATTTCATCATAATATTTCACGAAAATCACTCGTGTCCTTTCTTATTTTTTCATCCATCTCTAAGTAAAATTAAACAAAATCAGGAGTCAATGTATCCCTAATTCTTTTGTCCTTCCCTTAAAGAAACAAAGGTATAATTATAGTTTTAATATCGAAGGCTTATAAAGCACCATATTTTAACCAACATTTACAGGCAAGTTCTATCTTCCATTCATACTTTAACAGGTACAAGAACATCCCAAATATCTTCACAATGGTTATTTAGACTCAAATTCTTCCTTATATCTGTCATAAGTCAGTAAAAATTCATAAAGTACTCGCTTGTCATTCATAATCTGTCATACATAGGCCAAACCACGATCAAGTACAACATGCTTACTCAAGCATATTCAGGACATTTCCCTTGCTTCAACCACCCATTTTAACTATCAACACTACAAATTACAAGCAATTACACAAAATATTATGGTTACACAATAACTTCCAGTTGCAATCTTCTCCATTCCAGATTACATTTTCTACTTACATATTTTACATTGTAGATTAGTGTCCATCTTATTGCATTCTGGATTTAATTTCTGTCTTAATCTTCTCCATCATGAATTTAATGTTGATACTATTTCTAACCCAGATTCTATCTTCTCCATTTTGGATTAAATTCCCTTGTTTCCAGATGTAAAACTTTCATCACCTCTATTGTGGTATTCAAACCCACTCTTGACATCAGTGTGATTAAATGGCAATCTCAATTTCTTTTAAATTTTTTTTTATCACTGACTCTAAGCTTCACTTAACTATCAACTGACTCAGCTGTCTCTCTGACTCAACTGCACTGTCCAAAGATGTTATACATTCAAAAGGTCGTCAGTTCGAATCTTGCTTAGGGTGAGTTACCCGGATAAGGTTTTTTTCGGGATTTTCCCTTATCCTGAAAAGACAAATGTTGAGCTCCATGGACCCCAAGATCATTTGAGCATCACTTCACCAATTTCATTCGTCGTCCAATATGACCAGCCAGGTTAAAAAAATCTGATGTGTTCCATTCACATGACTTTCTCTACAACTCTGCAATAAATTATTGTTAAAAAGCTTATGCTTCTATTTACTTCCTGCTAATCGAGAAAAAATTAGCAGAAATAGTCTTATTACTTGCTTCCTTGTAAGTAGTGGCGAAATAAGGGAGTACCATAGGTTAAAGTGATGGTCAAAACCTGGTTGCTATATGACTGAAGTTCCTTTGTATGGACACGAGTTCTCAAAATCCTGTATGAGAAAAGTATGTTTTTATAGCTGAAACCAAAAACAAGGAATTTCATAAAAAAATTAACTCCACGAAAAAAATGTATATAACATAAATTGTGTGTTTTAAAGTGCTCTACATTTGTTGTATGGTTAAGTTTTTGTCTCTCTCTTACGGTTTAGCAGTTATGCAAAATTTCGTAAAATTGACCCAGAATAGTCTTCAGAGGCTATTCCCAGAAAATTCAAGATATACATTTTATTTGTCAGGTAAATATCCTTAGTATACAAAATGTTAATCAAAATCGTTAGAGCCATTTTTGAGAAAATCAAAATTTTCGAAAAAAGTTCCATGTATAGGGTAGTTGGGGGTGGGGGGATTTTTCTCAAAATTTTCGTGTCGCATCCCTGGAAGATATGTAAAGTTTGGTATTTTACCGACTTTTTGTTTTTGAGTTATCGTGTTCACAGACACATGGACACACACACACACACCTTTTTGTGAAAATGCTTTTTTTTTGGATATTGGGGACCCTAAAACATATATTTTCGGTGAAATCTCAGTATCGAAATTTTGGATGGAGTGCAATACCTTCTCTATACACTATGTACATAGTGTGTATAGAGAAAGTAAAAAAGGATTGTTCTGAAAATAACAAAGAATGTTCTCAAATGCTCTAAAGTCTGCCATCAAAGAATTTTCCAGAAGTGCTGGAGAAATACACAAAGTGTTTGTTTGTGTTTCATTATTAAATGTGATCCTCTGAGGGTGGCAGACACCTGCAATCTGCACAGATTTCACACTACTTGACCTCTCCCGGCCTAGCAGCTCCTCTTATACAGTCTCCACAACATAGACAGAATATTCCCAAAAGAAGTTTCAAATGTTCTCGGAGAATGTTCTGAAGTCTGCTGCCAAGGAAGTTTCCAGAACTGCCGGAAAGCATACATGAACTGCTTGTTTACTGTACCATTATAGCCTCTGATCTACTTGTGGTAGATACTGTAACAATCCAGGGGGTTATGTTAAGGGGCTGATGTGCTTTTTTCTTTGATTCAGTTATGCTCATGTTCACATTTCCAATAATTCTAGCGGCTATATAGACATTACACCATGCATACTCCACATCTGCAACAATCCAGGCGCTGAGGTAGAGGCTTGGTCCGATGTTTATTTGGGCATATAGTCACAACAGTAATATGCATTTATATGTTATTCTCTTTCCTACCTTTGTTGTTAAATATAATTTGGCTTTTATTACTGGTTTCTACTTATTCATAAGAGCAAATTCTGTTTTATTCTTTCAGTTACGAGTGCTTCAGAGAGCACTTCAAAGAGCAGAGAACAGCTACCTTTGCTATTCTCTGAAATCTAGTTATGTTTATCACCAAAAAACTGTGTATATATAGTATAACTGTGTATACTGTATATTTACAAGTGCACACATGCATGCATAAACATAAAACTTTTTATTAATATAAAAATAATAGTTGCAACCAATCTTCACTTATCTTTTGGAATCCTTGCCTGGACTAAGTGAAGATTGGTTGCAACTATTATTTTTATATTAATATTTGTGTTATTCTTCACTGTTACTAGCTTCTTTTTACATATAAAACTTTTTATTTATTCAAAGAAAAAGATTGAATTGAAGTTCTTACATTCTTCATTCAATCACACATAATGAATTTTGGCAATGAATTTTGTTAAAATTGTTCTGTGATAATTTGGTACTATCACTACAGCTTTATTTTTTCAGAGTGCATAATTAATGGCTTCATTTATTTTATTTATAAAATATCTATCTATCCAAAAATGTTGTTGGAATCAAACAATGAAGCAATTTATAAACAACACTTGAAAGAAAGAGGAGTTGGAGTAAAAAACCTGTTTGTGTGAGAGTACTCTCTGTGATTTGGGTGCTATTAGCTTTCTCTTTAAAGCATGTGGTTTTTTACCATTAGTTTGCAGTTCAATCCTTTTTAATTTACTACTGCTGAACACCTTGCTTACTTCAATGATTTTATTTATTATAATGAATTTATTAGAAATCACAATTAGGGGATGTTTATAGACCACCTGTAGAGAAGGAATGGTGGATTAAATAAGATGCAGTTTTGTACTGTTCAGAAAAGGCAATGAAATTTATTAAAAAATCTGATGTGTTACAATCACATAACTTTCTCTAGCTACTTTACAAACTTCTTACGAAAGATAATTCTTCTTTCAACACCATGCTAATCAAGATAAACATTAGCAGAATTTTATTACTTAGTTCCTTATAAGTAGACTAGGCTAAAGTGATAGTCAAATGTTTTAAAAACTGTTGTTATTGTCATTGCAAATCGCTTCGTTGCTTGGCCAGGAGTAGAACAAAAGAAAAACGGACACTTCTGTCTGAGAAAAGTATAAGTACTTCACAATTGAATCTAATAAAAAGGAATACCTCAAAAATGGTAACCTCTATGAAGAAAATGTATGAGATAACCTGTGTATTTTAACAAGAACTACAGTTTTTGTACAATAAGTTTTTGCTTATCTCTTATGGTTTATTAGTTATGCCAAATTAAACAAAATTCATCCAGAATAAACGGGTCTTTAGAAGCTATTCCCAGAAAATTCAAGATATGGATCTTATTTGTGATAGAAATGCTTTAATATGTGGGATTTTAATCAAAATCGTTAGAGCCATTTTTAAGAAAACCAAATTTTCGAAATGTTTTCCATGCAAAGGATAGTTAGAGATGGGGGGATTTTCTTGAAAATATTTGTGTCGTATCCTTGGAAGTGACCAAATATAAACACCAAGTTTGGTATTTAACTGTCTTTTCATTTTTGAGCTATGCTGTTCCCGCATGCACGCCCACTTGCACCCCACAAACAGACATGGACCTGTTTCTGATTTTTTTTATTATTATTATTATTATTATTATTATTCAGAGGGTCCTAAACATGTATTTACAGTGAAAACTTGACATCAAATTTTTGGGTGAAATACAATACTTCTCTATCCTTATGTACATTGTACTAAGGGCTAGAGAAAGTTGGTTGGTTGGTATCTAATGTTGAGCAGTGAAGCCATTCGCTCTCTTGCCTTCCAGTATTTTGATTTCATATTATCATGTTGACTCAAGGTTGGGCAGTGCAGTAGATGGTTTCGATCCATATCTTCTTTAAGTGTACAGAAAGGACACAGAGGAGCTCTCATATACCAATCTTGAATAAATGTTTATTGAGACAATCATGGCCTGTTAGGAGTCTAAAAGTTGCTACAGAGGATTTTCTTGGTAATGTAGTGATTCTGGTCGTGTTATTACATACATTTTCCCATGGTTTTCTTTTTGTTTGTAATACATTATCTTCTTTAATTTTGTTATATGTTGATATAATGATTCTTTTGATAGATTGATAACTTATTGAATTGATGTAATTTTACTACCTTTCTTGGCTAGAAAGTCAGCTGTTTCATTACCCTGTATTCTGCAATGTGTTGGTATCCATTGAAGTATTAATCTTTTATTTAAATTCATTAGTTGTTTTATGATTTTGCGGTATTCTGCAATATTTAAGTTATTAGGTGTTACATCACATGTTATGGATATAATAGCTGCTTTAGAGTCAGATAATAGCACAACTTTTTCAAATTACAATTACCAATATACCATTACATGAAAAGGAAAGTGGTGTACACAGAGAACTTTGTATCAAACAACTAGAAAGTTTTGAAAATGTAAATATCATAGATAAAGAGGGTAAATATGTACTGATAAAATAGCTGCATTGTTATGCAACTTGGAGTATGGTGATTGCAGCAGAAAGTGTTTGTTTATAGAATTTGGCATTCAAGGCCAAGGCTTTTGGTACAAATTAGAACTAATATGCAGGTAGTGTACTGTAAAAGTAAAGTCTTCCACATACTTATCAAAGTGCCATGTGGATGTATCATGCACGTCTGGCTTCAATGTGAATCACAAAAAACTCAGGCATTTATAAACATGGGAAAGGGTTTTCTTAATTGCAGCAGTTTGCTATATGATAATGAAAATGAATGCTATGAATAAATATGCTTCAGTGGCCAAGCTGCTGCAATGAAGAAGGCAACTACATTTGCTGCCAAGTGTTCTCCAAAATGCCAGAAATGAAACAAGGCAGGCATACGCTGAACTAATGGTGGAATTTGAAGAACTGGACATCTCTGTAGGCTTTGATGGAACATGGCTTACATGAGGACTTACATCTATGTGTAGGTAGTGTGATAGACCTGCTGACTAATTATCGCCCTCCGTGGTGTAATGGTTACCATGCTGACTTCATATACCCAAGGTCGCGGGTTCAAACCCGGCGGAGGACGATGGATTTTTTCAGGTGTAAAAATCCTTAGCATGGCTTCCTTCGGAAGGGAAGTAAAGCCGTTGGTCCCGTGTCGTAGATTTACGGCATGTAAAAGAACCTCAAGCCTGATAGAGAGGCCTCTGAGCAAAATTAAGCGGTCTTTCACACCCAGTATAGAATGGGAAACTGAGAACCACAGCAGTTAAAGAGCGTCCATAAATAACACGCCATTTCCATTTTGCTGACTAATTTTGAATTTGACTGTTCAGTAATGAGCAAGCAATGTTTTTAGATGCAGAGGTGCTAAGGGATGCATGACTCCCAGGAATTTCAGAGCGTGGTATGCATGTTTATTAACCTCAATGTGATGTAATTCATACAGGATCATCAGGAGCTGTAAAAGCAGAGACAGTCACTGTAATGTGGGCTGCAGTACACCATTCTCCTTTCTGATGGTGATTTATTGACACACAAGAAGCTGTGTGAAGTTCAACCATATAGTGAAGACATCAGAATAAGTAAAGAAGATGCCATAATCATGTGGGCAACAGGCTTAGAAATAATGTGGTTGAATGGCATCTCAAAGGTGTTACTTCGGATGGCAGAGGATATAGGACACTGAAGGCTAAAACGATAGTAAAATTAAGCAATATAACAAAAGGTCATAATGGATAACTGTGATTAATGTATATACTATGAAAAGTGCAATCTATACCACTCTTTACCACAGCATATCCACTGATAAGAAGCCTCAGCATTGTAAATGTTCACCTGGCAAAGAGAGCTGGTGTTTTTATAAAAGGACAAAAGCAGAAGGTAAGCAACCAGGTCCTCATGAAGACAATGTTGGTACACCATTTTCTGAAGCTATTTAGCAAAGATACTGCCTGTATACCGAAGATTGACTTCAGAAAAATTGGTGGAAAAATGTCAACTGGGACTTTCACAGAATGCAAAGACAATTTGCACAGTATATTTTGCAGGTACTGTTTGAAGGATTCTTTTGGATCCAAACAGCATGTGGAGTTAACTGTTGAGCAGGCTATATGCAAATATAATGTTGGCACAACAGTAGCACTTATTAAGGTCCAGGAAGCTACAGGACTGTCAGCAGTTAGGAAAATGCAACTTGGAGTAGGGCATAATCAATAGTACATAGTGAAAGTGAAACTTTGCGCAACCAGCTCCTAGGCAAATGGAAAGAACCACCTATAAACCTTGATACTTCTAAAGAAGCCTGTACGTCAAATTTCCATACAAATTGCATGCAAACTTTACAGGTAATTTTTCTAGACTTTAATTTTTACATTTCTGCACATTGAAAACTTAGTGCAAACCACAAAATACATGCACCTTCCCCACACTATAGTTAACGAAACAAAGTATGAACTTTATGATTACAGCATTACTTTTAAAAATAAAAAATAAAATGTGTGCAGAAACAGAAACAATTTAAGAAATTTTGGTTTTACAATGAATATTAATTTTTTTTATCTTTGTAATGAACATACCCAAAATTCAATACTTGAAGTTTCTATACTAACCTCCAAGTATTGCCAAAAAAACCTTATAGCTTATTGTTGAACATGTTTATTGGCTTCCTTTAGGTAGCCACACTCATTGCCGCAGAGGCCATAATTTAACACTGAAGAGTAGCAGCACTACTTCAAAGCCTTGGAATGAGACACTTGGTCGCAATGGAATATTTGCTTTTTCTGGAAATTTCTGTTGAACTCATCAACAGCTATACAAGGAACAGCTATAAGCAAGCCAAGCAAATCAGTTTTCTTTTGGAGTTCACAGGCCTGCAGAGCTGCATCAAAATGAGACAAGAATTGCGATACATTGAAGCAACAGAGAAAATTGTGCTGCAGAATTGTTGGAAGAGCAACAGTATAAAGATCTTTATTTGTAAACAGATTTTTGAGGAATAAGGACTTTATTACAATATACTTTCAATCAACACTTTTAATAATCCAAAACTATTGGAGTTAGAGAAATGAAACCCAGCAGAATATATATTTATACCCCTGAGAAGTGTACCAAAACTGAAGCCTCTAGCATTAAAATTGTAGAAAATATCATTTATCATCCCCTTTAAATATTTAAAAATTCAAAGCAACAAAAAGGAACATTTTGGAAATAGATAACATCCCAAAAAGTTTAAGAAAACTGTATGCTTTAACAAAATCTTCATTTTTTGTGTAATAAGATTTTGTCTACATTACAATTTATCAGTTATGCAATCATTAAGAATAAATAGGGATTCACAAGTTTTTGCAGAAAGTTCAATTATACATTCTATTTGCAATTTTAAGCATTTGCCATTTTAATCAAAACCTTTGGAGCCATATTAGAGAAAACCAATAACAAGGAAAAATTTTCTACCCAAGTAGTTTGGGATATGACTGTACTGAATATCTTCGTTTCACATCCTTGGATGATGCTGAACAACTAAAATACCAATTTTGGTAATCATCCAACTTTACAATTTTGAATGCTCCTCATAGACACAGATTTGCCCAGATTTCAAAAAATGCTTTATTATTATTATTATTAGTAGTAGTAGTAGTAGTAGTAGTAGTAGTAGTAGTAGTAGTAGTAGTAGTAGTAGTAGTAGTAGTAGTATTGTTATTATTTTAAGGAGCCTCAGAAAGTGTATGTTTGAAGGAATCAGGTTATCAAATTTTTAGTGGAATAGAATACTTGCTCTAACAATAAGTAAGTAGTAGAAAATCTAATGTCTTACATTCACATGACTTTTTCTATTAATCTGGTGGAAACTATTCATACAGAAGCTTAATCTTCTATCTACCTCATGCTAATCAAGATAAACATTAGATGAAGTAATTTTACTGCATATTTCCTTATAGATATAAGAAAAATATGAGAATACACTACCTAAAGTGATAGTCAAATCTTTTAAGAGATGGTTATTATGAAATGGCTTTGCAATTCCATTCCCTTTGGTGAAAAATAAAAACAATAATGGTTTCCCATTTTGTAGTAAGACTTTGTGTATCTCTTGCACTTTACCAGTTATGCATAAGTAATTCAGAATAAAGGGGACATCAGAGGCAATTCCCAGAAAATTCAAGAAAAGGAGAGAAAAAAATATGCACACCTACGCATCCATACCTACCCATGTGTGCACATGCAGGCACACTTGTGTGCGCATGCAGGCACACTTGTATGCCAATGACACATACCGACCCCCCCCCATACACACACATACTTACATGCATGCACATACATGTGCACACACAAACATTAGCATACCAATATATTTTTCTAAAAATGCTTTATTTGTATTCAGGGTGCCTCAAAACACATTTCCAATGACATTTTTACAATACATTTTTGGGTGGAATGCAATTCTTCCCCTACTATATGCAGTGGAGAAGTAAAATTGAGAGAAATCCTGCCAGGTGACCATAGGTGAGAATTGAATCATGCGATGGCAAAAAATGTCCACAAAACAAACAACATTTATGAAATATGAGAGTTTCAATGCGACATATTTTATAATCTACATTGCTTCACAGCATTTAAATCAAAGTATATCAATTATGTATAGAAGATTTTCCTTTTTAAAATTACTTACCACATGAGGATGGTTGAATTGTATAGCTTCAAGCCACTCTTGTAGAGCCATTTGGCAACTGTTAAGTACACGCCGAGTAAGATCTACAGTGCTTGAGTCTGAAAGATGAGACACTAGGGCCCACATTGGATATGCACTTGCTTCTAACTCTGCTGAGAAAGCTGCGTAGTATGTATTTGGTTCAAACTCAACATGCTGTGTCAGCTCTCTCTGATTAACATTCATTCCTAAACAAGAGTTTTCAATTACATAAAATAATTATTTTAAATAAAATTTCCAAAAATATCAGATCATGAGCCTTTCAATAGCTTGAATAAAACATGTCAGTTTCTTTTTTTTTCTTTACGATATTACAAAATGTTAAATGTTTTAAATTGTTTTGAAGAACTTACCTTGAAACATTGAGAGAAATGCAAACCACATCTCAAGGAGGTTATCATCACTCATAAACTTTACAGCAACAGGACGGTGAGACAGCACATTGTTGAGATCTGACACCAATGGCCAGTAACAGTGTTCTTTCATCACCTGCCTTCCACAATCTACCACATAGTGAAAATTTTTATCTGGGTCTGCAAAAGAGCAACATAGTTTAGAGTCAAAATATGGAATGTTGTTAAATGAGGATACAGAAAAATGCTGGTTGTTCCCAATGTTACTTTAGCACAAACTTTAATGCTCACTATTAATTTCAGAGAACAACCTAACAAAGTAGACACAAAGGAGGACTGAATTTAGGCTTGCTGTCCTAAAATAATACATTTGACAAAAACAGAAACAAAAAAACTAACATCTATCTATTCATTTAAGTTATAGATCTATTAATAATTTTGTAAGTCAAGAGTATTTTTTATAAATATCTATAGTTTGGTTAGAAGAACTATATTAATTCAGTTTGTGAACTTCTACAAAACATTTGGACTCTCAAACTTACTCACTGTAAAATTTGGGTTAACAGCATTTAGTCTCGCTATCTGAACTGCAAAACCTTCACAACTAAGATGTATAACATCACTTTAAACATGAAATAATTCCATATATTTTGTTACATGTCACAGTCAACTTCAGAATACAGGAAGTTAACAAATTTTAATTCTAGAAATATATAAGTCAATTCTGTATTACAAAATCAAAAGTTTATAAAAATTTCTAAGGGACATCTGTTAATAGTGGGTTCTGTGTTAGTAAACTACTTCCTCTACTAGCTAAACCAGGAAGTAAACTTTGCTTACGGAAGTTATTAGCAAACCTTTAATATACAGTGAGGAATACTATTTATTGCATAAACATGTTAACCCTTTAATGTCAGAATTATTTTTCTACATATGCTGCTCTTCCTCTAATTTCTAAATTGCCATTTATCTCTTTCATAGTTGTCACAATTGTGATGTAAGTGGCTGTGATCATTAAGCAAGGAAAAAATGGACTATCATCCATTAAAAGCTAAACAATGCAGTTCAAATCCCAGAACTGCAGTCAAATCCAAGTAAAATAACCAGTGTGATGCATGCTTAGGTGCTGACAGGATAACTGTGGTGCACAGATTTTGCCTTTTATTCTTAGCTGGGTAAAAATTTACAAAATGCATTATTTTCAGAATATATTTATTGGTATTCCCCACACAATCTCTGACCTTATTCTATACTAAAACAACACATTTGACAGGTTAAGGAACCTAGCAGGCTCAGGCCCTTACCTTCAAAGGTTGGGTGATAGGACATGAATGGGAGGACCTACAGCTTTTGGGACCTGAACCACATTGGATCCCAAGGAGATACTTCAAATTAGCTAGTCAGAGGTGAAGGCTTCTTTAGAAGCAACAACTACCCCAGAGCCAGGTTTTGAACCACAGGCCTCAGCATGAGAGCCCTAAACAAAATCACTGAGTTATCCTAGTACTAATTTTTACTTTCTCTATACATACTATGTACATAGTGTATAGAGAAGGTATTGTATTCCACCCAATAATTCAATACCAAGATTTGACCGGAAATATATGTTTTGGGACTTTCTGAATTAAAAAAAAAACAAACATTTTTAGAAAAATGTATGTGTGTGTGTCTGTGGGCAGCATAGCTCAAAAACGAAAAGACCGTTAAATATACATAACTTGGTATTTTAAGTTCGGTATCTTTTAAGGATACGACACAAAGATTTTCAAGAAAGTCCCCCCACCTCCAACTACCCTTTACCTAGAAAATGTTTCGAATATTTTGATTTTTGCAAAAATGGCTCTAACGATTTTGATTACAATATTGTATATCAAAGATATTTACCTGACAAATAAAATGTATATCTTCAATTTTCTGGGAATAGCCTCTGAAGACTACTTTATTCTGGATGAATTTTACGGAATTTTGTTTAACTGACAAACAGTAACAGATGGACAAAAACTTACCACACAAAAATGCAGAGCATGTTAAAACACACAATTTATGTTATATACATTTTTTTTAAGGACTTGATCGTTTTTTAGATACTCCTCGTTTTTAGTTTCAGCTTTGAAAAACTTATACTTTTCTCATACAGGAATTTGTCAACTCCTGTCCATACAAACAAAGAAACTTCAGTCACATAGCAACTAGCTTTTGACAATCACTTTAATCTATGGTACTCCCTTATTTCCCCACTTACAAGGCAGCATGTAATAAGATTATTTCTGCTAATTTGTTTGTCGATTAGCATGAAGTAAATAGAACATAAGCTTTTTAACAATATCTTGTTGCAAAGATGTAGAGAAAGTCATGTGAATGGAACAAATCAGATTTTTTCAATACAAATAGTTTTTCATCTTGTGTTACATTCACATGACTATCTCTAGCTGCTCTACAAATAAACTTCTTACAAAAGATTATTCTTCTTTCTACACTACGCTTATCAAGAAAGTTCTTATTAGTTCCTTATAAGTAGAAGGGAACTAAAGGAATGTGCTATGCTATAGTGATGGTCAAATGTTTTAAAAGCAGTCATCGTGCAATTGTCATTGAAAATCGCTTCTTTGCTTGGCCAGGAGTAGAACAAAAGAAAAACACACACTTCTTGTCTGAGAAAAATGTAAGGACTTTACAATTCAAACCAATAACAAGAATATCTTGGAAACGGTTAACTCACAACAAATTGTGTGTTTTGACGACATCTACATTTTTGGTGCAGTAAGTTTTTGTCTATCTCTTACGGTTAAGCAGTTAACAAAATCTAAAAAAAAAGTTCATCCAAAATAAAGAGGTCTTCAGAGGCTATTCCCTGAAAATTTAAATATACATTTTATTTGGGATGTAAATATCTTTAATATAGAGGATTTTCATCACACACCCACCCACCCACACCCACACACACACAGAGCAAAAAGATTCCTATGATAAACCCAAACATTCATTTTGCTTGTTGTGGCCTGCTTCGCAAGCAATTCTTGAATGTTTTTTAGGGTACAAATTACCCAATACTAGCATCTTCCATCAAATTCAGAATGGCAAACTTGACACATTACAAATAGGGTTGCTATCCAGAGTAAGTCATGTAGAATGAAAGAGTTGCTTACGTACAAAAAAGTTTATTTGGAGAGCAACTATAAGCAAGCTTATCGGGATATTGTAGAACTGGCCCTTAAACTTGTAGGTCATATACGACAATGGATGAAACAAGTAAAATGATGTTCAGATAAGCCTGGGTTTCATAGCACTTTAAAAGTACTGATATACGGCTTCTCAAGATGAGAACCTCAAAAAGAAAACCCTAATTCGGGTAATTGAGCCTAACCAAGATTCAAACTTGGGATCTTTTGAATCTGAGGCAGGCACGCTAAGCCCACAGCATAGAGACAGGCACTCTTTCTGGTTAAATTACATGTTCATAATATAGTATTCTAAGTGATTCCTTTAATGTGCATAATCTGATTGATTCAGGAATATTACTGTAACAAAGCCATTATCCACAAAAAGGACAGTGATTGGTGGAACGTTGATGTTGACATTATGACGTGACATGCATTGTATCCAATTCACAATGAAGCAATATGTGGCACAATATTGCTCCTCAAAATCTTTTGTTCACATTGAGGTAATGTAATTTTACATTACGGCAAGAACTCAGGTGAATGTACAAGCCTTTTTGTAGTAGTTTTGTATGACCTTAAATTTAGTTAATACAACTCACAGTACTCCAGTATTTTTTTGGAAAAATAATGTATTTCCCTGGAGTTTAAACACTTCTTAACATAGATGCATATTCTTAATTTGTAGATGTCACCATGCCACATGGTAAAACTTAATTCAAACTCAACTTGTGCTGTTACCAATGAAGCTCCATTGCAAACCAAGTAAAATGGTGCAACCATAACTAAAATCAAATTAAACTAACAAAGTTGATTAATCAAAGCTATTTCGAAAATAAGTGCACCATGCTTTATGACCAACAGAACAGGGGAAAATTTTCATTACCATATGGTCTAATTAGGTTTTAGGTACTTACCACTGTGGCAAAATTCATTACTTTTTTGTTACTTTTCATTACTGTGGGAAACCCTGCTCCGACAACTGAACCACTGGCTGAGGCTACAGGCAGATGCTGAGAAGTGGTGCTGCCGATGTCATGTGAGGCAAGTCACTGTCCAAAGACCAGGAACTACAGTCGTATGCAGCAGTATAATATGGGAGCACCCTTCAAATGCATAGTTTGCTCTTCTGACACTTCAGGGTACCATTGAAGCTACAAATCGATCAGGGCTCTAACTTTTGAGTCCAACCTGATGAGGGAAACACCGGGGCGACTTGGAGTGCACAAGACCTACACAACACCTCTCCACCCACAATCTGACTTCACAACATGCATGAGGTTCCCTGTCAACACATCCAGGTGACAAGTGACTGGATGAACTGGATGGTAGGTCAACAGCCAGGTTTCCAGTATGTGAGCTGGTATGGCTACCTGGACCAAGGGACATTGCCCCTTGTCAATAACCATGACAATGGCCATACATTATGGTGAAGAGAATTTTATTAATAATATCATCTATCACATCCTTGGGCTGTCAAGGGAAGTACACTAGGATGTTTAGTCCACGATGACCAGGACTACTAGCCCTGAGCAGGGAGCAGTGTGAAAATGCACTGAATGCACATGCCTGTGTCTTGCCAGCCCTTAATCATTGCACATGTGTGAGCAGCTTGCTTTCAATAACATAGCCAATGTTGCACTGTGTATTCGGCTTACTTTCATTGTTCCACTACCATTGTCACATCTGTGTGTGTGACTTTGCTACATTTGCATGTGGTTACAAACATAATAGTGACCTCTACTTCTGGAAGTTTCTCGCCATATGGACAGTAGATATAAAACAGGAGCAACTTCAGCCAGTAGAGTTTGTTTCGGCTGTGAGTTTGGAGCATGATGTTGTGTTAGAGCAGTCAACTGTCTATGAGCATCAAAGTGAAGAGAGAAGAAGTGATACAGCACTGAATAAGTACTATTTGTAATTAGTTTTAAACAATAAAGAGATTTTTGTTACAGTATCAACAACAGTTGTACAAAGTAGTGTTGTATGGTCTGGAATAGAAACCTGGGTTAGCTCTAGCTATATGAACTCTGTAAAGAGCTTAGCACAGATAAATCATTCAATATAAATAAAATTTATCACCATAACATATAGATGGGAATTGAAGAAACATCTATAGGGATTTAAAATAAGAACTATAGCTTTCCTGGCGACGTGTTAATTCAAAATCTTCTCGGGCTTCTAGCCAGGTAATAACTGTTTCGAAGAAGTGCATCTTCCTCGTCTTCAGGGTGAACTGATGGTTTGAGCTTGCGGAGACTGGTATTTATAAGAGCTGGGATGAAGCTAACATCTGATTGGTTCGCGAGATATTATGGCCTGGTATTTAAGATGACTGAGACATGGGCACGGACTTCGTAGAAAACTATTTATAGCAGTTATTCGGCTAATGTTTTGTGTTTGAGCACGCACCTGCTAGAAAATAAGTCTAAGTTATTACCTGGCTAGAAGCCCGAGAAGATTTTGAATTATCTATAGGGATGTTACTGTACAATTTATGAGTTTCTAGATGATTCAATTTTTATTTTTATTGTATTGTATATTTTGTTTTTTATAGTATTAAATTATTATATTCAACAAAACTTTGTACACATATTAGTTCAAAAACAAATTCTGTACATATGTTTTTATTATTTTGTCAGTCTGGGTGTCTCAGTTGGTTAGGTGTTTGCTTTCTAATCCCAAAGTCGCATGTTCAAACCCAATCCAGATCAATGGTTTTTAAGTGTGCTTAAAAGTGACAGTCCCATGTCAGTAAATTTACTGTAATGTAAAAGAACTCCTGTGGGACAAATTTCCAGCACATTGGTAGCGCTGTATAATCCTGGCAATTGACAGTGTCATCAACAAATAAGAAATTTATTTTGATATTTGTTAAAGTAGGAATATATGTAGTTGCCTTCATACAATTTGACAGTGTTGTGAATTCATGTAATTTTACTCACCAGAAAAATAAACAACATGAAAGGTCTTTGAAACATATTCATTTAAACTGAATTAGCACTAAGCTGGAGTTGGCTCATAATAATTTTGTTCATTGTGATAAACTCTTCACAAAATGTTATTGTTGGTGACAATCATTATGCCCTACAAAAAATAAATTCTTAGAATAACAGTGAAAGACATTTTAATTAGTGGACTTACCATGAAGTGTGTTTTGAATTAGTATCTTGCCCATCATGTACTTTAGACTTATTACCATTACATGTAGCAGATTTAAATGTTCTGCCATTCGGTATGCAAGGCTCATATTGCTGAACAGTTGAACACTAACATGCACCACTCTGTTGGAAAGTGTATCTGGATCTGTTGAACGTTCTAGCATCATAGATATTCTACTGTAGTGTAGCACAAATGCCTGGGTTAGGGCCTCCTAAAAATAAAAAAAAAAAATATGCTTGTTGCTTTTTACTTCTGTAACATACCAGCAATAGTTCAAACGTAAAATGCAAAATAATTTTCATTGTGTTACACGTGCAATCAATAGAGGAGGCAAATTTTAGTATTTTAAAATTATTCTAAAAGTTACTAATGTACCAATTTGAAAAAACATTTTTTTTTGTTTTTATTGGGAATATTTATATTTCTCTGTCATATTTCAATGAGCACATAAAGTAAAACTGTGGTTACAAAATATACAAATAACAAGTAATTTTATATAATGATTGATCACTAATATCAGACATTATTTTATAAATGATATATAATTATACATTCTATTAGGTCTGGTCTATATCCACTCCTGTTTTTTAGATCTTTGCTTTGAATAAATTTAATTACAACTTACATTTTATATTTATTTTACACACATTTCCATTCTATTTTTACTTCTCTAGTCCTGTATGTATAATGTATTTAGGAATAGAGAAGCATTGTATTTGATGTCAAGATTTCACCAGAAATACATGTCACCCCAAGTCCCTGCATGTACTTTCTCCAGGAATTCCATGATCTTAATCCAAAGGAGGATCGGCTGCTCTCTCTGCCTCTTCCCATCAAGTGACTCCCATACTTTGAACAGTACTCCTTCCATGACTTCAATCAGTCCCATTGGGCCCAGTAGGACTTGTACACACTACTCCTGGGTATAATGTCTTCCCAGCTCAGTCTAGTCCCTGTCTACACTTCTCTCAGGAAAGGCTCCAAGTCAGCATCCACCAGCTGCTCCCTCCTCAGATCTGCACTATCCCATCCAGCTGAAGGCACTGCCAAAATGACACAGACAGCTGCAGCATTCTTTCTTCTCAACTTGTGCAGTGGCTGCACTCCTCTGGACAGGGTCGTTGGGACACTGCATCCACATTGGTGTGGTTCATTCCTTTCTGATATTTTGATATAAAGTTGGACTCTTGGACCCATTGCGCTCTCTGATCCTACAAGTTCTTGAAGCTCAGCAGTCAGGTTAGAATGGAGTGGTCAGTCCTCAGGTGGAATGGCTGAGTGATAATGCCATTTTAGGGAAGTGCCAGCACCTTCACTATTTGCCAGGAGCTCTCACCAGTTCTTTTCACCAAGATTAAAGGGAAGCACCAAGGGAAGCACCTAAATTTCATATTATCCAACATGCACCATACCTCCACCTGTTTTGTCAGAGGAACAGGTGGTTGCTAAACAGGTCGGGGCCTATGGTATCAATGTAACACAGAACTTGGTCAGTTCAGCCATAATCACTACTCCCTTAGCTGTAGGTACATATGGTCAGCAGTCCTTTTCAACGATAAATCTTTCAGCTGTGGCTCCAGATCCTGCAATGGTGGTGCTGTTGCATGGTGATGCACTCACTGTTTGCTTCCATTACCCTAATGATGTCCAATGGGTTCAGCTCCTCCTGGGCACTTTCTTCCGACAAGACAACAATGCCCAGGCAACACATAATCCATTCAATGATGATTTCCAGCACTTCTTCCCAACAAGGCAATACATAATCCATGATGATTTCCAGTCAGTATAAGGTTCCTTGACCATTGGCCCTCCAAGTGTGCTGTCATTACTACTTTGCTTTTTGCAGGCACAACTACACTGTTCCATAGGATGACCCTGCAATCATTGAATACTGATGGGGCCTACAGATCAACACCTCATCTCGGCCCAAGTCACTAGATCCTCTGACTGACATTGACTGCCAGTTCATGTCTTCTGAGGGCATCCATTCCCAGTATCACACTCTCAGCCACCCTTGTGATGAACCCCTGTGCTTCATCCCAGTGGCTCACAATGCTTCATTCCAGTGTTAACTCCAGCAGGGGCTCTTTCACTATTGGTAGGGTAGACTGGGTGATTATGTCAGCAAGCCCTTCACCATGACCATAGTCATGGCTGCACCTATGTCTACTAGCATACACCACAGATTTCCTTGTACCCAACTATCTGTGATGAGGCTGTCATCCACTCTTCTTCCTAGCACATGCAGTGTCACTTGAGGTGCAGATGATGATGGCCCCAATGTCCCCCTCATTGCTTTTTACCTGCTGTTCGGCTTTGTCATAGTCAGTTTCTCACAAGGTGTTCTGGTTGGCCACACCCCAACATATATATTTAAAGCTTGACTCTCTGTCTCCGCATAACAAACACTCTTCTTCGAAGTCAATGCAGCTTTTATTTTGGTCTCCTCCTTCCTTACTGCTGCCATTAATGCCTCATGGATTGTCATGTAGTTGCCAAACATCAGTCCTGTTATATCCCAGTGTCTTGCACCCCGTCGAATGAGGAGTAGGAGACTTCCTAGGAGTTGCAACTATATGGTAGGATCACCAGAGCTTTGTTCACCAGCTGGATGCTTCTGCCAAAGCTCTGCCAACGTATCAACCACAGGGCCTGCAGTTGTCTTCAGACAGAATATTGGTATATGGGTCGCTTTTCCGGCTACAAGCCACAGCTTATCCCATATATGACCGAGGAAGGGGTATGGCGATTAAAAGATGATACAAATTTTCTCCATGTCTTCTTGCTATCCTTAATAATTCGTCTAGATTGAGCATGCGCTTTTTATATTCTATAAGATTATCCAGGGTAGGGCGACACTGGAAAGCCCTGAGAGCACGTCTGCCAGCACGAATGGCATCCCGACATTCATCTGTCCACCTAGGAACAGGAAAGCGATGGGAATGTCCAGTCGACTGCGGAATAGAAAGCTCAGCAGTGGAAATAATTGTCTCAGTGAGGTGTTGGACTAAAAAATCTACCGAATCGTGTTCGTTGTAGTGGAAAACTGTTAAGCTGGAATAAAGGTTCCAGTTCACCCGGTCTATGCGCCATCTAGGTAACCGTGTGGAACATACATCCTGCTCTAAGAGACAAATAAGAATAGGAAAGTGGTCACTTGAATGCAAGTCAGAGATGATAGTCCATTGTAAGCAAACTGCCAACTGTGAAGAACAAACTGCAATATCCAGATGACAAAAAACTATGACAGGCGTCAGAAAAAAATGTAGGCTCTCCAGTGTTCAGGAGAGTGAATTTATATTATCCAAGAATTCTGCGAAAACTTTCCCTCTCACACAAGCCCGAGGAGAGCCCCAAAGAGGGTGGTGGGCATTCATGTCCCCAACCAACAGAAAAGGAGAGGTGTGCAAGAGGTAATTGGATGGAGGCACATAGATACTGTAAATGGTGAAGCTAATGGAGGGGAGCTTAATGCATAGCGCGATGGACTGTATGTCAGAGTGTATGGGTACAGATTCAGTGAAGACATCATCTCTGATAAGAATCATGGTGCCCCCATGTACAGGAACACCATTCACTGGTGATGTATCACACCAGATAGAAGAGTACTGCTTTATTGTAAGGTGGTCTTGGGAACAGAGCTTGGTCTCTTGCTAGCATACGACCTAAGGCTGATTCTGGTGGAGCAACAATTCAAGCTCTGGTCGATGTGATCTAATTCCACGTATGTTCCACTGTAGGATAGCCATGATCAATTGTATGGGATAAGAGTTAAATGGAAAGTCATTTCTGCATGTTCGGCTGTGCTGGTCGGTTTAGATTATTTTTCTTGGTGGTCAGACCAACACTTTTTTCCGGAGCATGATCCTGCCACTTAAGCACAGGCCGTCTGCCAGGGAGGGCAGAATCCTCCTGGTGCATTTCTTCCATGGGGGAGGCCCTCTTTCCAATATACAATTTCGGTTTGAGAACCTTGAACCGATTAGAGGTATTGATCAGTGAAGATGGTGGTTGCCGACCTTCTCTCTCCCCAGAGGAGTCCTCAGAAGAGGATCGGCATGGAGAGTGACGGGGACCGGCTCTTCCCTTAGATGCTTTGGGAGGTGGCTTTACCTTTTCTCTTAAGAAGTCGTTCCTAACATAATTGGTCTTGAACGTTTTCTCTGGTGCAGCATAGTCAACAGTCTTGCTGGTCTTAACGCCTGAGGTCGAAGGTTAGGGTGACTCCTTTAGTGTAGTGCGCTTAACGTTGGCAGATACAGCAATTGGCATAGATGTAGATGTTGAAGTCTTCGGCAGTGGTCTGGCTATGAGGATCTTTTCGGCAATGGTGGCACCGCTTATATCGCTGGTTTGAGTAGCGATTTCCCGATGGTACCAGTTTAGCTGCGATGGAGTTGTAGGTACCGGATGTTGGGACAGAGGATTAGCGAATGCACAGGAGCTTCCAGGCTTCAGAGAAGGACACCTTCTCCTTCACCCAGATCTCCTGAATAGCTCTCTCCTCTGAAAAACGGGGACACTCTCGAGAACTTAATGGATGTTCACCACTGCAATTAAGACAAGATGGAGTAGACAAGTGTTTCCCAACCTTTTGAAGTTCACGGCACCCTTGGGAATAACATTAAACACCAGGGGCACCCTTCCTTGAATTAAAAGAAAATTAAGCTTAATATGTTAATTTTTTGAAATATTATATAATAATAACGTACACCATAACATAATACAGTAAACTTTACTACAATCACTGAGTAAAAATATATCAATAAATTTTGTTCGATTAATGATTAATGTGAAACTTGTGATTGATGCTTACAGCACAGATATGTGATGTCGGGTCTTACAGTTGACAGTGAAACACTCAAATCATCCTCAAGGTTATTCAGTCTATTTTTTGCTTTGCATTTTATTGTCACCATAGCAGAGAAGGCTTGCTCGCATAGATAGGATGTTGAAAAGGGCAAAAGTGTGGTAATTGCTTTCTTAATTAGGTTAGGGTACTCCTCTCTCCCTTGAAGCCAAAAACTAGTCACCGATGCCTCACTCTTGGTGAACTTACCTTTGAATGTGGAATCAGCACAAAGATCAATAAATTCATCTCGTTCGCAAGCAGTGAAATCTATTCCCTCTGCACTATCTATGAAATCAAATGGTGACACAACCCAGTCGAGATTCGTAGTGGAAATAGTTGGAAAGTATGCATCTATTGCATCTTGCAATCTTGATAAGTGATCACAAATGCGGTCTTTCAGTTTACCCAGATCTTTATCTCCTGCCACATTAAGAAGAGCTGGAAAGTTCGACAAATCTCCTTTTTGAACTGCAGACTTCCAAGAACTAAGTTTTCTTTTAAAACCTTTCATTTTATTGGTTGAGGAGATTATTGTTTCATGTCGACCCTGCATCGAAACATTCAGTTCATTCAGCTTATGAAAAACATCTGCCAGATACGACAGTTCAAAACACCAAGAATCACTTAGTAAGAGCCCATGAAATGTGTCTTGATTTTCATCCTTAAAAAAAGTTTTTAGCTGTTCTTTAATTTCGAGAAACCGGTTCAATACACGACCCCGCGACAACCACCTTACTTCTGTGTGAAGTAACAAAGAGGTATGAGCTGCATCCTTTGCGCGACATAACTGTTCAAAAATTCTGCACTTTAAAGGTCGAGACTTCATATAGTTCACCATTTTCACAACTTGGTCAAACACTTCAGCAAAATCTTCATTACACGCTTTCACGAATAATGCCTCTCTATGCAGAAAACAGTGAATTATAATAATGGATGGATTTTCATTGAGAGCTCTGGCAGTAAAACCTTTAATTTTCCCAGGCATAGATGGTGCACCATCTACCACAACATTCTTTCCATGAAAGATCATGGTCATTGAGATAGGAATTAATAGAAACGAAAACATCATGGCCTGTGGTTGTAGTCTCCAGCGATCTACAGAACAGAAACTGTTCACTAATATCTTTTTCATCGATATATCTGATAAAACCAAGGAGTTGCGGTTTGTCACCAATATCAAGACTCTCATCTACTTGCAAAGCAAATGTTCTATAAATTTTTATTTTCTCTGTGACTTGTTCGTTGATATTGCATGACATTTCAGATATCCTGCGGCTGTTTGTGTTGTTGGACAGAGGAACTTTCGAAATTTGATTAGCTGCTCCTTCGCCAAGTATTGTTGAAACTATAACTTGACATGCAGGGCCAATGATTTCCTCTCCACGAGTATGAGGTTTCTTTTTTTTTTTTTTTAGCTATCAGTTCTACTACTTTAAATGACGCTTCAAGAGCAGTATCACCTATGGTCATTCTCTTTACCATTTGCACAGCTGTTTTCTTCTCCCCTTCTAATATATGTGAAAAATACATTACACTTTTCTGTGACACACTAGGATGCTTTGTTGTAAGATGCCGCTTCAGTTTGCTAGGTACCATGGCCTCGTTGCTAAGTGTTTCGCCACAAACTAAACACACAGGGATAGGGTTTTCCTCGTTGTTATTCCACTTAAATCCATACGCTAAGTAACTGTCCTGGTATGTTCTTTTCTTTCGTTTGTCTTCTTTATGTGGTGAATTCGACGGTCCGGGAGAAACTGTAAGATTTGGCTTCTTAAAGCAAGCAGTAGGAGCCGACTGTTCACTTTCACTGTCCTGGCGTTCACGTTTAACAATGAACTTATCCATAGCTAAACACTGGGAATCAACGCGAGGAAGACAACTGAAAGCGCCAAGCGGCATACACTTTTATATTATTCATCTGTCGAATTCTCGGGAATGTTCGTGAGGAAGCGAGTAGTCTCGGGAATGTTCGGCAGGGTATAGCTGTAATGCCATCTGTGGGATACTAGTATAACTGAATTATTGAAATGAATCGACCACTATCATCATCTGCCGTGCTTGAGAGTAATTGATTTGACTTATTTTATTTCAAGACCTTACAAGACTTAAGGCTTCAGTAGAAGGTATTTTTTTTGTTTATCTCAATATCTCGCGGCACCCCTTAGCCAATCACACGGCACCCTAGGGTGCCGGGGCACACCGGTTGGGAACCGTTGAAGTAGACGTACAATCTCCATCGTGCGTGACGTCTCCACAGTTGGAACAGGTAGACCGACTATTGCAGAACTCACTAGTGTGACCAAAGCACTGGCACTTGTAGAATCTGAGTGGGTTAGGGATGTATGGCCTAACTTCGATAGCTTCGTACACTGCCTTAATCCTTTGAGGAAGATCCACCCTATCAAAGGTTCTGAACAGGATACGGGTAGGCACAAATTCACCATTTATTCTCCGCTGAACCCTAACGCCTTGTTTTGCAAGACTCTCTTGAATCTCCTCGTTTGACAATTCGTCCAAGGCGAGGGTAGTGACAACCCCACACGAGGAGTTCAAGGTTTTGTGCTCTTCTACTTTCACCGGGTATCTGCCCAACAGTGCTTGCAATAATTTTTCAGCCAGGGATACTGATATTTCTTCGACCAGTAGCGTGCCATTACGAGCGTGAGTACAAGATTTCACTGGACCAGCTATAGTATCCAGGCCCTTTTGTATAAGGTATGGGTTAACCGATTGAATTTCTTCCCTTCTTCTGTTCTGTAAATGACAGTGTAGCGAGGACCATTAGACTCGCCTACTTCCTTTCCAAGCATTATATTATGTTTTGTTTTGGTTTTTGCCATTAGATACATGGTAGAAATTCATCCCCCAGAGCTCCCCACCCACCATGGAGACCAACAAGGGGTCACCCCACTGGGGTGACAGGGCTTCACAGAGGATATAGCAGGCTCGCCGTCCCACTCACTTTGGAGTTCGGTGTAATTTGCATTCAAAAAGTATTGAAATATCAATCATCCTTATTTAGTTGAAATTAAGTAAGAAGCAAATTAAGTCCGAGACAACTGACTAGGGATGGGTTAGTCCCTAGCCTCCCGTTTAGGCAAAGCAGAAACCAAAGTGGTGTATTAGATTGCGCACCCTCGGTAGCCCAGGCTCAGGTACGCAACCCTCAACCAACCTGGATTGTCCTTTCTACCAACACATGTCTCCATGCACAGCCTACACGTGGGTGGGCATTTTAACCTACTGACTCTCTCACCACTTAGAGGTTGCCCACAGAGGGAGTCAAGGTGGCTTGGGAACCCTGGTGCGCCTAACCCATACCTACCGTATTAGGCCCCTGGGGGGAAACCATTTTCATTAACAATTATCTGCATATGAAGGAGATAGAAAAATAAACACTAGAGGGTAGGGAAAGTCATATCAATGGAGCACAATAGATTTTTTAAGTATTCTGATGTTTTTCCACTTTTCAAATATAACACAACTTTCTTTTATATTCGAGTTCTTTGAATTAATAAGATTTATTAAATACACTGTATAGTTATTGATATATTTTCAAAAGATGTAATTCTTCAAGATTTTTCAACAGGATTGGCCATTGCTGGACATTTTGAGTTTAAGATATTGTTCACAGAGCCGTCCACAGAGGTTGAAAGTACATTGTGTGGGTGCCTGGTGAAAACCTCTTATCCCACAAATTCTATTGCAGTCCTCATGAATACATGTTGCAACTTGAAGTTAGCTTCTTCTATTAATAATCTTAATTTCAACCTGTTCGATTGTATTCAAAGATATCTTTAAGGCGTGATCTTATATATTAAAGACAGCATACCTCTTTCTATGTTGTAAAAGTGACATACATGCTACTCTTAACTGTGTCATTGTTCCTTGTTCTCATTACTGCAATGATCTCTATAACAATTGCAGCATTCTCCTATATGCTATCATACCAATCACAATTTTTCCTGCATTGGAAAAATCCACATTTAACCAATTCAAAATTTTTCACAGATGACAAGCAATAGATTTATTCCATAGATGTTTATTTAAGTTTTAAAAATTTGTGTTCCTTTAGATATTCAGTTACTTACAGAACTTGCAAATTTAATTTTGTATATCATTCAACTGATTTACAATTTAATAGCATTCAATTACAAGATGATGAAAGGTTGTAAATATACAGACATGAATGGATTAAAATTATGTCTTCAGGAACCATTCCTTTGATACCATTGCATACTTACCTTATAATCTGGATCTGGTAACATGTTTAGCAACAGACACACAACTTTTTGTGGAAATTCAAATTTAACTGTCCAGAAGACTAGCTCTTCTAGGAACGTTCGATGCACCAGCTGCTCTTGTAAGGATGAACAGTCTGAAAATAGTTTTTACAAGAATTAACTATAGCTTTCCTTTATTACCAGCATACCAATAAGAAATCAGTACAAGGTTGAATCAATAAATATAAGAATCGGTTCCACTGTCTTTAAATAAGATACCAGGAAATAGTGCAAATGTGAAACCTTCATCTAGCAGTGGCAGGAGAACCAATCCGCAGCTATATAGAAGCTGACAAATGAAGTCATATACCCTCTTGGAATTGAGGATGCAGCAAATAAGTCACTTGCACCCTGACAAATATTCTGTGCAGACCTTGAAAAGGTGCAAGCTTATAAGGAGCATACATTAAGCAAACTTGCAGGTTGTAAAATTTTAGTTCATACCTAACTCCAAAAACTGATCAAAGAATTAGTATTACTGTGAGAGAAGACTTATCAACAACAACAATAATTATTGGCTAAGTTCAATGCAATGGTGGCAACTTCTTGTGGGCCAGGCCATTATCTGGGTATGCCACTAAACTCCATTTAACATATATACTTAATCACTGTATTATCTATACAATAAAATTACTTCACAATGCACTCTCACTATTTAAACCTTATCTATTTAACTTGTCCATTTCATCTTAACTTTCCACAAGAATTCTCCTAAATCTCTTAGCTGTCCTTAGTCCTTGCAAATCTTTATCCCTACCTCATTATCTCTCCCTAACAACTTCAGTTTAATCAACTCCATTCTCCATTCATTTATCCCTTTACATTTAAGCATTATGTGCAGTCATCTTCCTCCACCTCCTCCCTACTAATTGGACATAATCCATCTCACTCCTCCTCTCAGACTTCTCAGCTTCCATATCGGAATCATATCAATCCTCCCCCTCCCGATCTCTCATTTCTATTGCAAACTTTTAAGATATTCTTCCTTTCCTGCACTTTCCTTCATCTTATTTTTTCCTCTCTCATCTGTGAATGTAGATTCTGTCTAACATATCCTCCAATCTGTCTCTTGCTTCTCTCCAAAACCTCTTAAACCATTGTTGGGCAATTGCTCCTTAATAATTTTACCCAACCACATGTTACTTTATAAAATAAAATAGATTGAGTTATCAGATACTTTATGGCTTCGCATACCTAACTTTTCCCGACGCATTTCACCTTCAGTTGAAGGCATCATCAAGGTGCCTTCAACCGAAGGTGAAACACACCTTGATGATGCAGTGCTTTACAGTGTTAATTCCAATTGGTTTTTCAAACATATATTACTTTCCATCCAATTCCCTTGAAATCTTACTTTCAGAATATCTGTTTCTGGCAGTTGCTGAAGGTGAAACAAGTACTGGAGTACCCTTTCCATTATCTTTCCTCTGACACTTCCCTAATTCTGTTACCACTCCTGCATTAACTGCAGACTGTGGGACGCCTGAGATTAACTTGCAAAATGTTCTCAACACTAAATCCAATCTTTCCCACCTATCCTCGATCCCCTAAATTTCTGCTCCATATATCCACCTGGGTTCAACCAATGCATAATACATTCTCTTAAACTACTCTACATTCATTGGATTGTTGTACATAAATTGCAGAATTTGCAAACATCATGCATGGTCTTATGGAACCAATGAAATCTAGTATACAAAACACTCAGCTATCAAAGAGTTGCACTGAAATGGATGTCATAGACATTTAATGACATACAAAAGGTTCACCGCATTATGACACACCAATAAAGGCTTCACAGGTATTCACAGGCACCAGAATTTTTAAACAGATTACCACTTGTAACAAGACCTGATTTCATCACTATGAAAAGACACAACACAATAATCATCAAGTCCATGCTCCAAGAAAACTAAAACATTAATGCTGAAAAGGCCATGTTCCTCACACTGCTTGATAAAGAGAGTATCCCATATAATCATACATTATTGATTACTATTGTGTTAAATTGAAGAGGCCACTAAGAGAAAACATGCCAAGAAACAATAAAATCTTGCAAATATGAAATGGACAACCCACCAGCTCATTGAACCTGTGTAACTCAAGGCATCAATTATGAAGTAGGCATCAAGCTCATGCCTCATCCAGTTCATACTTCTGACATTGCACCTTGGGATGTTAGAGTCTTCCCAGAGATGAAAAAAGAGATTCATATTTTCTAAGTAGCAAGGAATTTATCATGGATACACTCAACAGTATTAAAATGGTTCAACAAGCATTTTAAACAACGTATAATGTTTAAATCATTGGAAGATTTAATTTCATCAAAAGGAAATACTTTGAAAGTAATTTAATCATTAACTCATATTCAGCTTCATTCTAGTAGAGAATGATATTATACATGAATCAAAAATTAAAACATGTGATACATAATAGAAGACATTTATGAGACAAACAACATTCATAAACACATTTTACATTACAAATTCTTTATTGTATAACTAGTCAATGTTTACTGCATAAAAGTGAGCACTGATATTCACTGCCAATAAAAGGAAAAGGATGTGAGTTCAAACGTTTTAAACTTCAGTAATTTTCTTAAAATGGTCTATTATGCAGGTAATGGCCACTGTAAGTGCATCTTGAAACAATTTTTCTTATATGCACATATGAGGCTTTGTTTGCAGTCTCTTAGAGGCCTTTGTATTTATTTCAATCAATATATGGCATGTTTCAACAGTCTCCAACCAAGTAAAGTACTTTTACAATGCTACTGTAACCGGATATCTAAAAATGTTATAAGCTGTAGTTTTACTTGAGGTATAAAATAAATAAATGGCGTGTTATTTATGGACGCTCTTTAACTACTGCGGTTCTCAGCATCCCATTCTAAACTGGGCGTGAAAGACCGCTTAACTTTGCTCAGAGGTCTCTCTATCAGGCTTGAGGTTCTTTTACGTGCCATAAATCTATTACACGGGACCAACTTCCCTTCCGAAGAAAGTCATGCTAAGGTATAGAAATGTGCAACTTAATTTGGCAAATAATTGATGTTCCATCATATTGCAGTTTACTGGTAAGGGAATGTCTCAACAGGAAGGTTGATGAGTGTTGGTACTTGATTTCATTATTATTTAAATTGCTGATAAATTAATAAGAATTGTTCAAAATGCTTCCATTTACTTCAATACATTTCACACATTAGATTACATTACACTGTACATTGTAGTACACCTTAAGCAGTTTGATGGTACACTCGCATCAGAACTGCTGTATGTTTTAATTGTTTCCAATTTATTACTGCAGTCAAATTGTTTAAAATTGAAAGGGAGAACCTTGTTTAGCCAGAACCACAAAATCAAGCGTTTACAACTTTATGAAACTAGAGGCAAACAATAAGAAAGAACTGTTAGAACCAGCTGGGATGTCAATGTCTCAGCTGGGATTTGAACATGGTATACCCATGGTAACATAAGTATAGGAGCATTGCCAGTAATTCAAAAATAAGAATATAAATAGGAGTTATCTCTGGGCTGTTTTGCTATGTACTGCTGAAATAAGATGACCCAGATGTTTTGTCCAAACTGCAATGTACATCCTTAATTGTGCAGTCAAAGTCTCCTTTCTTTTTTGTTTTAGTTTCTGCTTTTAATACTTATGACACTGCAGGAAAAGACACTGATGATACATGGGATGAAGATGGAGAACTGGTGGAATGTGATGGCAGGGGAAACCAGAGAAAACTTGCCCCTGTGCCATTTTGTACACCACAAATCCCATATGCAGTCATTTGGGATCGAACCCAGGCAACCTAGGTGATAGGCAAGTGGTTTAACCGCTCGACCACAGCACAGCCTCAAAATCTCCTTGGAGGTTTCACTGCATCTGAAGTGTTAACCATCAGTGCTACTATATTTATACCAGCTGATGGGGGGGGGGGGGGGGGGGCAGGATTTTGTCTCGCTGATGTAGGTCACTTCTGATTGGCTCAGTCTGCTTTTGCCTGTTATATGTTTCCTGCTTTCAATGACAGGATGCCAGTTTCTGTCAAGTTTCAGGGCTGCATCTTGGGGAATTGTTTGGATGTTTGTAAATTTCTATAACCTCTCGCTGTAATTGGATATGGTAGTGTACCATGAATGAAAGGATACTAGTGTCCTGGAATATAGTGTTGCGATGAGAAGCCCTCTGAGTCCGGTGGTGGCAAACTTATGGAATTCTTTGAGTGTACAGCCTTAGATACAGCTCCACTAAAAATGAGAGTCTGGTTCCACTATGAGACTTTCTTTATATGGCCCCATGGAGAGAAAGCCCTCCAGGATTTCCTCCTACACAACTGCATTAATCACCATATCCAGTTCCCCATAATGTAGAAAAAGGATGGACAGCTAGCATTCCTGGGTATCCTGGTCAGCAGGAAGACTGATGGCACTCTTGCTCACACTGTTTACCACAAGCCCACTTACACTGACTGTTGCCTAAACAAGGAGTCCAACCATCATCCAGACAAAAATGAGTCATGATCAAAGCACTTGTAATTTGTGCCATCCATTTTTATGAACCACAACTGCTATAAGACCTTAGTCACCCAAAACAAAGATTACACTAAATGGTTATTCCATCCAAGAAGTTAATAGATTTTTCCTTCTTGCCAGGCCTCAATCCACCATTAAAAGACTAGATCAACCCAAATGCAAGGGCACAGTTTTCCTGCCAATAATATCACCGATTGGATGGAGCACATTCTGCAGTGCCATAATGTAAAAACTGTTTTCAATTGAACAATTTACTATGCTCATCTAAAGATCCCTGAGACTCTGTCATCAGATGGTGTATACCATATTCCCTATTCCTGCAGCTCACTGCACACAGTGTTACCACCAGACTCACTGAATACAAAAGAAACTGTCAAACAGAAAAGTCTACAGTCATCAAACATACCATTGAAGCGGAGGGCAAACACACCAAATTCCTGGACACCAGCATCCTTACATCCACATTACACTATGAACCACTATGCCCTATTGCAGTGGGAGGCTATAGAAATTTACAAACATCCTAACAATTCAACAAGAAAGTAACAGCCCTGAAACTCAACGGACATAACTGACATCCTGTCATCGAAGGCAGGAAACATCACTTAACAGGCAAGACCAGCTAGCCAATTAGAAATGATGAACACCAAAGAAGTCAAGCCCCATCCCCACCAGCTGATATCAATATAGCAGCATTGACAAACAATGGTTCAGATGCATCAAAACCTTCTCCAATGACCATGCCACTGAGAATGTCCAACAATAGTTGTGAACAAAATATCTGGGTCATCTTACTCCAGCAGACCACAGCAAAACAGCCTGGATATAGATCCTAGTTATATTTATTCTAGCTGTGAAAACCTAAGTTCTCTAAAAAAAATAAGAAATTTGTTCTTGTTATTTCAAAATAAAGGTACAAGCCCAAGTTACAGATGCTATAGGATTCTAAAGGATAGTGAAAAGCATGCTGAAGAATGTTACCTTTAATACTCCAGGCTAAAAGACACAATGTGTTCAATAGGATCAGAGATATTGATGGCTTCAATAAATGCATTATCAGATAATCCACAATTTCTACATCCAAGAGGGAACTGTGCCTCAAATAGAAAAGTGTAGATGTGATGAAAGGAATTAGTAGGATTTGAAGGAAAGACAAGCCTAGGAGAATATTTACTTATTTTGGAACCAAGTGGAAAAAACCAGAAGCAACGGGAAAGTCCTGTCATGCGTTCACAGAGAAAAAAAAAATTGATGTCTCTCCTGCATTATAGGAAAGACCTATTGTACATGAAAATAAGATCACCTACACATTAGGCAAACAATTCAAGAGCTGGACCGATGAGAGCAATGCTGATTTATTGGTTCCTGTATCCAGGTAGAAAGACTTATTACTGTTCATGCTGGTGGAAGGTATGGCTTCATCCTAAATGTCCTACTTATGAACAAGTCAAAGCAAAGATCCGGAGATTTTCACCATGAAGTGAACCCCAAAATCTAAGAAAAGTGGTTAAAAACTATGTTAATTCTTAATCTTCCTAAAACTTTTGATCCTACAATTGATGATGTAAGCTATCTAATGCTCAAACAGACAAAACCATTAACATCCAACTCCCTAAAAAGTGGCATGAAAGCCTAACTACTAAAGAGCAGAATTGTCTTTGAAGAATATTTTACAATGGTAAAACTGTATGAATTAATGAAGCTTAATAAACAAGCAAAATATCATATGTAATAGACCTGATATGGACACATTACACACAAATTCCCTATTACCCAGATTAAATTCTTTTGAGTTGACCTGAGAAGATGCAAACAGGAGTAAGGAGTAAAAACACAAACTTTCAAGATTAAAGATGTGAAAAATCTAAGCCACCAACAATTTAGTGAAATTGGTCTAGAAGAATGGGACAAATCCTACCAGCATACAGAAACAATTGAGCAACATTATTTTGAAAAAGATGGTATCGTATAAAATACAATGGAGCAAATACTTTCTCAGGATAATGGAGCTGAAAGCAATGATAGCAGTGAGAATGAGGTGACAAGCATTTTTGACATACAACAAGAATAAGAAGGTGGTAGTTTATCAGTAGTAGAGCTTCAAGACAATAAGTGAACCAGAGTGATGTTAGCTCAATGTTTTTTACATGGATACACGATTAAAAATAAACATCAGTCTGACTTTACCTATCAGACTCCTGTCTTAAACGCAGCTGTGTGAAAAAACAATTAAATTATTATCAGTTTAATTGTTCATGTGTGTTGATGTCCAAAGGTCATACATTGTTTTATAGTGATTGTACATCACTCGTTATGTTGCACTGTGTGTTTACATCTCCAATCTCAACTTGCAGAATTCTTTGAGCTGCAGCCTGTTTCAAACATTGATAAGGTATATGATTTGCACCATAGTTCTCCATAAACATTTCCATATGCCAAAATTCCTGGCACAACCTATAACACGGAATTAGAGAAAAAGTGAGATGTATTACTGCATATTTTTACCAAATTTGGCCAACTTTTATGCAAATAATGCAAATTTCAGTGTTTTCATAAAAATAATGCAAATTTGTTTTTCTGAACCTGAAAATACTGTTTGTTGTTGTACTTCACTAGAATTTCAAATAAATGTGCCATTTCGCAAGCAGAAGGTTTTGCCAATAGTCATATTTGAGATAAGCATTGACAATATTCTCGAGAATTGACACTTTGAAGCCTCACTTCTGATCAGGCCATTAACACCTGGAGTTTTAAAGTGGTAATCATTGAATACATGCATAATTTGCAATTGTAATAATGCAAGTTTATTTGCATATTTTTAACACTTTTCCATTAAAAACGAATGTTGTATTTTGAATATTTCTGAGTACAGTTTAAAATTATTTGGTCTGCAAACAGCAGTTTTTTTTCTTTATATTGTGAACAGCTAAATGCCAGATTTATAATGTACTTGCAACAGAGAGTGAGTAGTTCTTGATGCGGCAAAATACTTAAGTTCCTAATCTGCTTGATGTGCAATGTGTACTCAGATCTAGTTTCATGTTTTGTTGAGTTGAAAGAAACACTCTGATAGCAGATATTGCATAGCACTACTGATTTAGTGAAAGTCGTGAACCTAACATACCTTCTGTTCACAGAAAAATGTCTTAAAACAAATTGACTTGTTCAAACGTCGATTCTGAGAGATTTCTGAAACATCTTGAAAAAGGGAAATTTGGCTATAATGACTATTTTTTCATTTGAAAGTTAAATAACCTAACATCTGCATTTAATTCTTTTTTTTTTAAGTTCAGTACCGAACTGTATAGATCAAGACATGCACTGATCTAGCACTTATTTTTTATTCTTTTTTATAGGTATATACAAATTATGTGTATCAATTTTGAGCCCAGGTTTTTAGTATTTTACTATATGTATTATACTGTATAGTATATAACTGACAGATATATTTTTGTATTAACATGAAATTGCAGTGAGGTTAATTGGCTTCTTTGTATTTATGTGTGAGTATATTAATAATATAAGCTGAAATAAGTAAATGTGGGCTTGTCTAGAAATCACACTTTATTTTGATTATTAAAATTGCATTAAAATTAACATTTTACATGCCCTGATACGAGTGCCTGGATTTGCAAATAATGCATACTATTACGCCAATACCTGTATTTAAATTGACAGACTGTTTCAAACTCTACCATACACAAAAATCCTACATAGAAGGAATCTGTGAGTGTGTAACACCAAAGTTTACATGTATCCTGTGGCACAATGCACGTTAAGGGTCTGGTGCTACAACCCAATTGCCAGCCTCATACCCATGCATGCATGGCAGGGAGGAACTGCGGACAGCATAATTCATTGCCCAGGAATGTTGGCTTTCATGGCTGGGATCCCTGCCTATCAAAGCTCCTCAATTTCCTCATAGTGCTCAATGGGGACTGGTCCTATATTTGGGGCTTAAAATTTGCATCACCATGGGTGGGATATGTACAATATACCTTTACATAACCTTCAGTGCATACAGACCACTTTTGCACCCAGCATGTGATTTTTTTTTTCAAAATCAGCATAATCAGCATAATACATTTACAAAATTATGATCACTTACATTTACAAAATATTTTTAATGTGCATGAATAACTCTAAATAGTATAGTAATTTTTATACTCCCAAACAAATTGCACACAGGGAAGATTAAGCAATGAAGCCCCAAAAATGCCAACTTTTTCTTTGAACACTTTGCTATTTTTACTGGTATTTCCAGTACACATAGAAAAACAAGAGAGAGGAATTGTGGAAACCAAACAAACAGTACATACCTGATTTAACACCTTTTTCAAAGACACCAGGAATTTTACAGAATGAGCTCTGAAGATTGCAAGAAAATATACATAGGATAAATTAAAAATAACATTAAAAACATATCTCAGGTAACACCTTAGGCACATAAGTACAAGCACACAGAAAAATCAGCTGTAGCATGCCATTACATGCCACAACATTAAAATCAGCATCCATCTCTTGAAAAAAGTGCAATAAAACTTGAAAATTGGGAGATTTTGCTGAAAAAATATGATTCAACTTTGATGAAATTTAAAACTCCTGCCGAAAAAATCTCACTCCATAAATTCGCCAGATGTCCATTAGGAGAGTCAAGATTCCAGAGAGAATGCAACCAATGATTCCAGCAGTCAGATGTAGTTGATGCAGACAATGTGTGCAAAATATATGCACTACATGCAAGTAATAGAGAAGCTTTAAGTGTTGGTTTAACTCAATGTTAATGATATAAGTTAAACAGTACAAGTTCTAAGGCTGAGTATTTTACTAATAGTGCTGAAAGTTTAAAATGCATTATCTACTTAATTTTTTCAAGACAAGTTACATACTAAAATCAGACACTCTTTAGTACATACTTGTCTAGATACTCCAAAATTTAAATGCTACCAGCTTTTTATGACAATTCAATTTATAAAAGATGAAAACAAACAAATTTGAAGAGAAGTTACTTAAAATCTAGACGACTGGTTAAGAGAAACCACGACTGCCAATTCTCAGTCAGGTGTTACAGGTGTGATATCAGAAATTGAAAATCATGGATGTGAGGAACCATTCTAAGGTGCCACAGGGTAAAGTTACTTTTTGCTGCAATTGAAAATTCCAATGACTTTGCAATTATTGTTTCAAATGTTCTGGGTAATGTGTCTTTTAAGATGCTTAATTTTTTTTAATATACAGTGCCTTTCTTGCATCCCGACAATGCAGCTTGAACTCTGCCAAAACTGTTTTAATATCCCCATAACTGCTTACATTCTCACAGTTAAAATTACAATGATCAGCACTTAACCTATCATAAGAGATGTTGGAAATGCTGTCTTCCTCTATCCACATATTTCTGGCATCTTCTCAGGACATTTTAATTTATATTTGAGAGCTTAAAATCTAAAAATTGAGGTGAATTTCTCACCTGATGTTTTCTTTAAGATCTTCTAATGTATGGGGATTTTTTTAATGCACTTAATTTCTCAAGTTCCCCCATAGTTGAAAATTACATATAATTAAATCAGGACATCTTGAGGGCCATAATCCTTTACTAATTACCCTATCTTCAAAAATTAAACATAAGGACTCATCAGCTAAGTGTAAAGTAGCAAATGTCTTACTGGGAAAAACCAGACTGACAGTAAATATTGGTCAACTGTTGAAAAACAGTGTAAATCATTTCTGTACTTCTCTGCATTTACTTGAATTATTTGTTCAGAAAATATAGGTCCTATTATTGTGTATGTATTCACCAGACACCAATTTTCACAACATGTAAGGGAACTTAGCATGTAAAACCAGGTTTTTCAAATGGAATCATGCTTTGTCAAAGAACAGAATATAGTACATGTCTATTCCTCTGTCACTTGCATTTTGCAAAATCCAATTATTAATTTTCCAGGCTCTGATCACTTCAAAAATAAAGTAAATGCAACAAATCCCACACATAAAAAACTAAATGAAAACTCAAATTATATATTCACTCAATTTCTGATATGAACTCTCAAGTGTAAATGAAAACGTCATTGAGATTCCAAAATGTGTGAATAGAAAATATTACTTCCAGCAATTGCTATGATAAGATGTGTACTTATTACATTAATATAAAAACTAGAGAATAAGAGGTGGTTTTGCAAATATAACCAGCTTCACTAAGAGTAATAAAAGAAAAGCACTGTTTCCTCATTGTATAAGAAAACAAACATTACATAACTTCCCAGAATAGTAAGTTTTATGGGAAAAATATACCACATTACACATGAGAGAATCTTTCGCAAGAATATTGCAAAATGAAGACAAATTTAATATTAACATATTAAACCAGTTAAGCAGCTATGAAAACCAAGTTTTACAGCACTAAATCAATTTCTTTGATATTAATATTTGTATTATTTATTACTTTTTTATTTGTTAATATGAGACAGCTAATCATCCAAAATTATACAATTTCAAAATTTCTCTAAAGAATTGCTCAATTATAAAACTGAACAAGAGAATTACCTCTATATTCATCTGGGGGCTCAGGATTTGGCAAGGACCTAACAGCTTCCTCGTAAACACGCTTGCTTTCAAGCATAAAGGTATAATGCTCAGAATCTTCTGGTGGAAGTTCCGTTAGATTCTTATAGATCTGTGGGTTTGTAAGGGCTCCAGTCATCACTCTACGCATGACAGCACCCATAGCACTGAAGTCATGTAGCATCGTTAAAAATGAATCTGCACTCTGTATTGCTACAAGATATTGGTCTGGTGCTCCCAATTTGCTGAAAAAAATTAAACAAATTCTGTTATAAAATTGTCAAGGCATTCAAAGTAATTTGGATAATTTAGACTAAACAAAATTATAAACTCAATGATTGTATTAAAGTACAACTGCTTTTTATATGCTCTTTTCATATGGCTTTCAAAGCTGAGAAATTGTATTACCATCTCCTGGATGCAGGCAGTTGCAAGGTCCACCTCCTTAACTTATTTTTTTGTTTAGGTGCTTATACAAATTGTTTTATAGCTATTAGAAGAATATGTAATTAAGTAATATCTTAATTACTTGTATGTAATGAAGCATCACAATGAGTAAAAAAAAAGCTGCAATACATCAGTTATAGAGAAGCATAGGTATAATACTTTGACATATTACTGATAAAATATTTTTATAAATATTTCTGTTCTCACAGACTGGGTCTCCTACTATGCTCTGAACAGAATATTTTTAAAATTACAAGTTAGATCTGCTAGAAGCCAAAGACCTGTTACCTTTGCAATAAGAATTATGAATATTGAGGGAGGTACTTTCAAAATTTTATTTCAGAATGCATTAAACATTCTGCTAACTGATTTAAATATTCATTTACTTGCTTTTCACAATTTAGGGCACCATACACTTCCATGCAGAAAGAATCTATTAACTTTCAACAGTTGGTAAAAAGTTTAACTATGCATGGAGGCAAGGAGGTTGCAGCAGGAAGGTTGCCATTTATAATCCATAAATTTCAAGGAAGTGGCCAACATTTAATGGAGAGGGTGAGGCGACACTGACACTTATTGTGAGTACATGGAGAACACACTTTAATTAGATGTGTACTAAGGTGATCATGTTGCATCTATTAATATAATAACCACATTGTCAGTATTACATTGGTCAACATGAAAATTGTGACAGGAGTGATATACACAATTTTTAATATTTGAGCATCCTTATGACGAAAATGTTACCGAAATTTGCCAGTTGTTTCTTATTTTTATAGCATCTCACTTTGCTGATGACAATAAGTTGTAACTAAATAAGAATGTAGAAGGATATAGGGGATGAATAAACACACTTAAAAGGATGAGCTGATCTTATCTTTGTTATTGCAAGGAGGGGACTAACAGATGGTCTGATTATAAACAGACCATAAGTTTGTGACTTGCTGAAAAATTAATTTAATATTACTTTTTACTTGTTGACAATGCCACATAAGCGCATAAATGTTAAGTTTCTGTTACATTTGCGGTGAAGTGGAATTTGCTGTGAAAAAGAGAAATATTACTCCTGCAATAAAAGAAGCTTACAATCCTTATTGATTAAAATAATAATGAAACAATAGCAAAACCTGAATGTTTCAAAACTAACCTTGATGACATATTTGCTCGATCACTGCTTTTACTCAGTTGAAGAATTTTTTTTTAATTCTTAACCTGCATGGTAAATTGAGTAACATTAAATTTGGCTTGTATACCATAACCATATCTTAATGTTTTACTATTTATTATGATTTCACATATTCATTGTTCTTATTTAACACATTTGGATTATAAATTATATATTCACACTTCATGTTTTTTTACTTTATTTTATAATCTTACTACCTAACATGCCTATAGCAATGTTTTAAAACCAAATTGTTAAAACGATTTTGATATGTTCCATATCACAACATGACTAAATGCAATGTATGATTGAAGGAATTAATAAATCTATTTTGGTGAATTTTCTGCAAATATGAGACGAAGATAAGAGTTGAGTTCCACATATCTGTTATAAGACTTGCTATGTGAATCTTCGGATTGGTTGAATCACAGGAGACCTTTGATGCCTATTGCCATTCTAGTTATTTGACTAGAGCCATTAAATCACAATGATAACTGTATTTTGTATGGCTCACCACTAAGAAGAATTACAAATTATAAAAAGAAGACTATTGTACATCCCAGAATATATTCTGCTACTTGTCCTTTACCCTATAGTGATGAGCTATCTGTTCCAACATCCCCCTGAATCATATTCCATAGACTGAGAAGATGAACCTTGTGATCCACAACCATCCACATCTACAGATCCTAACTTTGCACCTGATGTTAAATCTGAACATCACAAAATTAGCCCGAATGAATTAAATGATTTAGAGACAAATCAAGCCAAGGCAGAAGTATTAGCCTTCAGATTGCAACAATTGAACTATTTTGCCAAAATCTTGAGAAATATTTCTCTGAGGAAGGTGATGTAGTGTTTTCCAGTGATGTTAGTGGCTTACTGAGTGCTCTGAACATTAATCTCTGATCAGTGGCAGTTGTTTATAGATGCTTCAAAATAAAGTCTCAAAGCTGTATTACTCCATAATAGCAATAAGTTGTCATCAATTTCTATTGGTTATTTCGTGCATATGAAGGAATCATATGGCAGTCTGAAGCTCCTTGATTCAATTCACAGTAACATGTATAAATGGATAATATGTGCCGACTTCAAAGTAATTACAATATTAACTGGACTCCAAATTTAGGCTACACTAAACTCTGTTGTTTCATATGTGAATGGGACAGTATAGATTGAGCTTCTCATTTCATAAAAAAAGAATGGCCTTTACTCATGGTATGGAAACTGGAAAAATGAATGTTAAACATGAACCTTTGAGAACATTTTAATTCCTCCACTACATATAAAACTTGGTCACATCAAAAAACTTTGCCAAAATGGACTGGCATTCAAATACCTAGTTATAAAATTTCCTAGAATTGGTGAGGCCAAGTTAAAGGACAAATCTGCAGTAGCATATCACTTTTGGGAAGCACACCACGAAATCAACCCGAACATCAAACTATTGAAAGAACTTTTGAATCCGTTTCAATTATCAGCATGGGAAAAACTCTACATCCATAAATACCACCACACATTGATGAACATGGAGTTCCCCCGTAAGGATTGCTTAACAAATCTCATCTTGCCTGTCCAACAGATTTCACCACACAACCAACACATCAACAACCACAACATGGAATCCAAACCCAAGCAGTAGTGGTTCCACAGCTGAGGATGCGGGCAACGATCTGCAAAACAATTGTCCTGCACAATAAAAGTAAGTGAAGTGTGTTTTAATATGTACCACTTTAATTAATTCAACTAATATATAATTAATTTTATAGAATACATTTGTTGCAATACAATTCTGCTTCCCAGAAACAATTCAGTTGATGCCTGAAGCTTTGCGATGAAAGCTTTTGAGTTGAATGAAAGTATTCTTAACATCATTACAGGATCATTTTCAACTGTCAATTCATGTCATCAATAATCACAATATGTGATCGAGTGTATTGTTAATCACCACAAGAACTTAAAAAAAAATAAGTTCAAAAGTGTTTGGTGCAATTTTTCTGTTTCCAGGATTATTGGACACCATTTGTTTTTAGGATTAGCAGAGGAATGCAACTACAGCAAATACACTATAGCTGAATAGAGGACACTCTGTGATATTTCGCGCGACACGCGCTGCCAGTGCATTCTAGCGGGTTGGCCTTGAGTGGTGATCAGCTGGTGTTGCTGTAGCTTCAGTATAGCCTATGTAATAGCAATAATGATTAATTAAAATGTAATTTTGCTGTGTATTGGTCTACACAGTGTTATAAGGATTATCAGTCAGAAGTATTGAACCATGTCTGGTAAGGTTTGTGCTGTATTTGGCTGCAATAACTTTGAACTTCTGAAACTTTCCAAGTCATTTTTCCACTTTCCACGAGATAAAACATAAGAAGATTATACTATTGTGAAACTTTAATATACATAACCACTCCAGGGAAGCAATAATCCGAAAATGAGATCATTGCTGAACATCTCTGAGGAAAATCCATTTATTGACATTTATAACAGTAGAGTGTATTTTTTCCATGATGCTCCACACCTGTTGAAATCAGTGAGGAATAATTTGAAACAGCATTCTATAATTTGTGAAGATAGAAAGGTTTCTTGGAACCATTTTGTAGAATTTTATAAAAAAAAAAAGACAGAGCCACGAATCCTCGGTTAGCTCCAAGGTTGACCAGCCAATGTATTGAACTACCACCTTTTAGTCCAATGAGGGTATGTTTGGCCGTTCGTGTTTTAAGCCATTCTGTCTGTTGTTGCATTAAAATGCATGTTGCCTTTAATTCTATGTCTGATGAAACATTAGCTATTGCTAATTTCATTGAAAAAATCTGATGTGTTCCATTCACATGACTTTCTCTACATATCTACAGCAAAGCATTGTTAAAAATCTGAATCTTCTAATTACCTCATGCTAATCAAGAAAAAATTAGCAAAAATCGTCTTATTACTTGCTACCTTTTAGTAGAAGCGATATAAGAGAGTACCATAGGTTAAAGTGATAGTCAAAAGCTGGTTGCTATGTGACTGAAGTTCCTTTGTTTATATGGACAGGAGCTGACAAATTCATGTATGAGAAAAGTATATTTTTCAAAGCTGAAACCAATAACAAGGAATATCTCAAAAACAATCAACTCCATGAAAAAATGTGTATAACACAAATTGTGTTTTAAAGAGCTCTACATATCTCTTACGGTTTACCAGTTATGCAAAGTTCATCCAAAATAAAGATGTCTTCAGAGGCTATTCCCAGAAAATTCAAAATATATATTTTATTTGTCATGTAAATATCAATATACGACATTTTAACCAAAATCGTTAGAGCCATTTTTGAGAAAATCAACATTTTTGAAATTTTTTCCATATAAAGTAGTTGGGGGTGGGGGATTTTCTTAAAAATCTTCGTGTCACATCCTTGGAAGATACTGTACTTAAATGCTAAGTTTGGTATTTAACGAACTTTTTGTTTTTGAGCTATGCTACCCATACACACACACACGTGCACACGGACATTTTTCTAAAAATGCATTTTTTTGGAATCAGGGGGTCTCAAAATATACATTTTGCAGTGAAATCTCGGCAATGACTAGCGTAAACATTTACTGTACTTGAATGAATTATGAACATTCTTAGAAAACATCAATGTAATGAATGGTCAGCGTAAGAAACCTCCTTGTTTTAATGCACATATTGCCTCAAAATTATTGTGGCAGGAGCTAGAATGTTAATATGGTTTATCATTTTACTTACAAGACGATTCGCACAAGACTGTTTGGAAATTTTGTTTTCTGTTATTAGGGACAAGGGTGGGATCTATATAACCCCAGATTCCTCAAAATTCAGACAATGTCTTAGACTTGCAATTGCAAATCAGTTATTACAATCGTCTAAAGACAGTAATTGTGCCTATGGATGTAAGCAAGTTTTTAGTTCTAAAGTCTGATTTACCGGAAAAATGTAAATCATTTGTAATTCAGACTTCTGCACTAATTATACCAGAACAGCTTAAGTGATGATTTTCCAGTTAATGTTCAGCAGCGTGCAGATTCATGTGTATGCACGTGGATATGTGCAAAATTGCCTCATGAGAAATGTATAAACAAATAGGCAGACATCGATGAGAGCAGATGTAAATTAAAATGTGCATATTGCTCTGAAGCGTTATGGAAATGCTAGATTCATATTTCACAATGAATTTGCTTAAACAATGTACATCAGCAGCAATACTCTATTTAATGAAAACTTTCTTCATTTTCTTTCTGACAGTAGACAATGTTAAACTAAGGTTAAATATGCGTGTAGATGATACATTATTCACTTGCATATGTGAAAGTTGTATATATGTGTTTAGTGACAAAGCATTTAATGTGTTGATAAAATTTTATTTGAATGATGAAAATGGAAAAAAAGAACATGAAAAAACCAGGTAGAAACATTAAAGCAAAGAATGTCATGCAACTAAAAATAATTCCTGTAGATCCAATACCTCTACATGGTTTTTCTGCATTGTTTTGTATTGTATTGACAAAATATTGTTTAAATATATAAAAAATAACAATGCATATTATAATATCATTATTGGGTTTCCCTTTCCTAACATTCAAAATTAATCGCTTGTTCCTTAAGACCTGGCCGCTAGGAGTGCCACTGTATACCTGTCTCTCAGCTTAACACAGGGGAAAATGGAAGTGTCCAGTATTAACCTATAGTGTATTTGACTACAGTCAATTTGCAGTGATACACAAACCTACTGATGAGTCTTCTATTTGCAGAATTATATACAGGAGTCTCCATTAGTATTCAGTTTTCTTGCAGCAGAACAGAGTGACTGCCCAGTCAGACTGAGATTCATTGATAGCTGTTTAGACTCTAGAATATCCGAGACTTTCATGGCCAGCCACAACACCTAATGTACTGCCTGCAATTTCTTTTTGTGGGAGTATCGCAAGAACAGAGCGTTTCAAACAGGTATTCTCAGCATTGACACACTGGATAGATATCAAGTAAGGTCCGAGAAATTTCACGTATATTTTTTTCTCAATTGGCATGAAGTACATAGAAGCATGAGCACTTTAACAATAATTTGTTGTAGAGATGTAGAGAAAGTCATGTGAGTATAACACGTCAAGATTCTTTTTTAATTATTATTTCCTTGTGTTTTTGGATAATAATATGTTGAACAACTTGAAACCGTTTTTCACTTCCAATAATTTTTTTACGTGCCTTACAGCATACAACGTAATAATAAGATCACTTGAAAATTCACTTTGCAAACTCTTAAGTCTGCTCAAATTACTTGGTTTACCTTCAGCATTTGTAATAGTCTCTATACCTTGTCAATTGTCAAACAAACTGGCTGCAGTGACTACTCGATCAAGACACTTCCTTATTGCTTAATCTGTTCCCCAGTACAGTGGGGATTTCCTTATCTTAAAGGCAAGCCAACATCACATGATTCTTACCAGCTTTGCATCACTCACTCTTCACGTGATCAATGATCATGAATCACTTGCCTGAGTGACATTCTCAGAGGACGAAACAGGATCCTTTCGTTAGCATCAGTTCATAGAAAACCAAATTGACCATTTACCCATAACTCATTTTAAAAAATATTTTCTGTTTAAAATATGCCAAATAAACATACTATTTACTAAATATGCTATTATATGTCCAATAAAAATCACTCATGGCACTAGAAAATTCATAGTTCATAAAAATAATTTGTTAGCATATCAATAACATGCTCTGAACAAAAATATGCAAACACATGAACTTCCTAACCATGGTAATTACAAAGAAGATAATATACAATCTCCTAAAAGGGGGGAATGGAAATATTTTAATATCCTAGTTTTCCAAGATACTTAGAAAGATTAGCATAATTATAGTTTGGTATAACCAGAGGATATATCATCATTTTATGTTACTCTTGTAATAGGGTAACTATTTTATATTACCTTTTGGTGTATTATGTTAAGATTATAAACTGCTTATTTTGTTTAAAAAACAGCCTATGAGCCATGCATTTTTATTTTCTTTCTATTTTAAACACTCATAATTCTATTATACATACTACACATATCTTTGATTATTCTTTTTTTTATTCCTCATTAAAATCATTTTATAAACTACCTATTTTCCCTGAGATGCTGTATCAGCCTAAGAATAATGCGAGGCATGATTGCTTCAGCTACACACATCAAGTCATATGGGGCTGCTGGTTTATTCACTTGAGCTTTAGGACCATGGCGATTGCAAAACCTGAAACAGAAACATGAGCTGTTTAATTTATAAACAAGCACTTGGTATAAAAGCCAAATGTGAAACACATTCTTCCATGGATATACTAAGCTCAATCCATACACCCATCACTTTCCTTTTCTTTCACTTTTCTTTATTACAGTGAATTGCAGTAAGTATGGAGCAGTATGATGTAAAGACTGGTACAGGTGATTTCAAAACTAAAACCCACTTCTCAGCGACTATTTTAAATCCACACACTGCTACAGGACATACTACAGCTCCTGCTAGTAACATTACTGATGAAAGACAAGATCCCAAACCATTATTTCCTATTATATGTGTATTAATAAACAATTTTAAAACTGCATCACATGGTTTAAAAAGTTTAAAACAGAATCACACTGGATTATAATTATACGTATAAATTTGAAGTTGTAAATGAATATCTACATTAATTTTGAAAGTCCTAATTAAGGAATAGCATATCAATTGAAATTGCCCAGTCTCTACATTTTTCAAAAATATTATGTTCTAAAATTACTTTGTTATCTGCTAAAATGTTTGCAATTTTACAAAGCTTGCATAAATTTCATAGAATTGCCTCTTCTAGGCTCAAATCCTATATTTTTTACCAATCAGACAGTAGAAACTGTTTACTTACCACTAATATGTTGATCACAGTATTGGCAACCACCAAATGTTTATTGGCTAAAGAGAAGACAATGCCACAGACTTAAAAATATTGTTATTATCTGGTCCCATTTGATGAGTTATATTGGTTCACCTACTTAAATATGTGCACATGTTCTGTTTAATATGTAATTGTTTATAGTGATGTCCACAACAGCATAGTCTACTACTAAGGGATTCTCTTCAGAGCAAGAACCAGAATATGAACAATAGTACAAAATATTCTGAGAGAAAATCTCTTGGCATCTTGCAGCATTTTTAGTAGTGTTGGGCCTCAATACTATTGAAAATGATAAGATATAGATTTGCTAAATAGAATATTTGAACATTGAAAAGCAAGGCATTTTAAAAATGAAACTGTGAATGAGCATTTCAATTCATGTTGTCATAACAGTTTTATTCATTTTCTTGAACCAAAGATAAATAATAATCTCAAGGATAAAAGGTGTAATACAGTTGTGTATTAAAGTGCTAGTCATGAAAATGTTCACAGATTATCAATGGTAATTAAAGGATAGATAAGTTCTAAAAGAGGGAAAAACATTACAAGAGTATAAATGGTGAAACATTGTACATGGCATAATAAAGTAGGAAACAGGCCAGCATTATGGATACCCTAGTTACAAGGTGTGTTCAAAAAGACACCAAACTTATGAAATAGCACGCCAGCCAGCAGAGTGAGCATGCTGTGGCTACTGAGCACACATGGCGGCAAGTTTAGCACACGTTGTTATGTCGCAAACAATGTCCAGCTCTGATTGCAACGGTGGCATTGGGAGGTTTTGGAACATCCTCCGTACTCACCAGACGTGAGTCCTTGTGACTTGACCTGTTTCCGAAGTTGAAGGAACCCCCTCTGAGGCCGCTGATTTCCTGACGTGGCATCTGTAGTCCGCACAGTAGGGCGTTCCTTTGCAGTCATCAAAAGAGATCGCCTTGCGAACAGTCCCCAACGGCTACCCTACATTTGGCAAAAGGGCAGGGACTTTGCGGGTGACTACATTAAAGGAATGTAATGCAATTGTACTTGTAAGTTCAGTAAATATTGTGTTCTATCAGTGTTGCCACTACTTTATTTACAGCCCTCGTATATTGGGCATGAAAGACCACTTAATTTTGCTCAGAGGCCTCTCTATCAGGCTTGAGTTCTTTTACATGCCCTAAATCTACTACACTGGACCACGGCTTTACTTCCCTTCCAAAGGAGGCCATGCTAAGGATTTTTACGCCCGAAAAAATCCATCGTCCTCCGCCGTTTGAATCCACAACCTTGAGTATATGAAGTTAGCAAGGTAACCATTACACCACAGAGGGCAACTGTGTGAGTGTGAGAAATTTTGCCACAAACTTGGCAAAACTTTCACAGAAACATGGCAAATGCTTAGCCAGCATATGGGGAGGACTGTATGACTGTAAACAATTACAACAGGGCAGAATATCAGTCTGTGATGATTCCAAGTCTGGACGTCCTTCCACAACAACAGCTGATGACGTATGGATAAGAGTTTGTGCTGTGATTAACAGAAATCATCATTTAAACTGTTTGGGAAGTTGCTGATGACGTGGACATCAGCGTAGCATCATGCCATCAAATTTTGAGAGATAAACTGGAGATGTGTCGTATCAGTGCCAAATTCATACTATGTTTGTTGACTGAAGATCAGAAACAGACCCATGTTTCAATGAGCTAGGAACTGCTTGCTGCTGCTACTGACATTGAAAACTTCCTTAAGAACATCATGACAGGCAATGAGTGAGTGTATGGCTATGATGCTGAAATGAAGATGCAGTCATTGCAGTGGGTGGGCAAGGGTCACCTCATACAAAAAAGCATGCATGGGTCAAAGGTCGTGGGGTAGGGAAGGGGGGGAGGGGGGGAGGGGGGGAGGGTAGGGTAGGGTAGGGTAGGGTAGGGTAGGGGAGGGGAGGGTAGGGTAGGGGAGGGGAGGGGAGGGGAGGGTAGGGTAGGGTAGGGTAGGGTGGGGTGGGGTGGGGTGGGGTGGGGTGGGGTGTGGTGTGGTTTAGTTTTTTATTTATTACTACAAAGGCATTATCCATCATAAATTTGTGCCACATGGTCAGATGGTAAACAAGGAAATCCACCATGGAATCCTAATGCACATGAGGGATGCTGTGTGCAGGAAGAGACCTGAATTGTGGGAAAGGCAGAGTTGGATGTTGCATCATGACAAAGCGCCAGCTCATGTGTCACTCCTTGTCTGGAACTGTCTAGCAAAATACCACATTCCTATTGTGCTCCATCCACTGTATTCTTCAAACTTAGCCCCTGAGGACTTTTTCCTGTTTCCCAAACTGAAAAAAATTTGAAAGGATATTGTTTCCAAACCATAGAGGAGATTCAGAACAATGCAATGAGACCTGTGCGCCATCCCACAAAATGTGTTCCAGAAATGGAAGAAACAATGGGAATAGTGTATTGCCAGTAAAGGGGACTATTTAGAAAGGGACAGTGCTTAAAATGTTGTACAATAAGCATAAAGCTGATAAAGCAAAAGTTTGGTTTCTTTTTGAACACACCTCGTATGTTATGATTATTGATTCCCTGGCTATGTTGGATATGATTACTCTAAAAACCATTACTCACGTGGAAGAAAATATTGCTACATACACACCTCATGAAAATTCACCACTGCCAATAGATATAACCATGTAAGGTGAATTCACCCTTGCACCATTTGTCTGAGAGCCATAGAGCTGCAGCACTAGCATTACAGAACTTAGTTTGCTTTTTTTCCTTCTTTCTTTTGTAACTGTTACAGAATTGCTTGCACCTTTATTTGACCTATTTTGCTAAAATGATTTGGATTATATCCAGTTACAGAAGATGGCTCTTCCAAGATGACTGTGCAAACTGTAACTGAGCAATATTTGACATCTTTGAGATCTTGAAGCTGTAGCAGTAGGCAGATACTTTATGCACTTTCATTATGTTGAGTGGGTGGAAGGTAGCTGTAAGGTAGCATTGAATGGCACAGATTGAAATAGTTCATGTAGTTGCAGGCCATTGTAGAGTATCCACTCTACACAGAAGCTCCTTCACATCCTGTAGTTCCGTTCTTTGGCCCCATCCTGAATGACTTATGCTAGGAAAATGGATTCATTACTTTCTTTAATCTAAGTGAGATATATATACTAGCCAAATTCTGACATATTGCAGGGTGTGCACAAATGATTGGAGCCATTTCATGATGTTTTAATGGTAATTTTATTAGAGGTATGGTGATTGTATTTGATGTTATAAGTTAACTATCCCTCAAAATTTTGTTTGCTATTACGGCCACGAGAACGCAGTTGTGACTTATGCTGCCTCCTATGACCACAACCTTCATCAGTTGTAAGATGGATATGGTGACAAAGAGTGAAAAATTGAACACTGTTCTAGCTTCATTTGAGTAAATCTGTGACAACTGTGCGATGAAACTTTAGAACAAAGTTCCAGAAACAAACATCCATTCCCGATGGTATCAACACCTGATAAGCACAGGATGCCTGTGTAAGAGCAAATCAATGGATCGACCAATTGAATCAAATCAAACATGCCATGCTCAATCATTTGGAAAGTGTTAAGGAAAAGACTGAAGATGCTCCCTTACTGTTTGCAGCTGCTACAAGCATTGACACCCGAGGACAAAGAGAAATGCCTTGAATTAGCAGTTTTTAGGAGAGGATGAATCACAATGAGTTTTGTAATAAGCTTGTTTTCAGTGAAGAAGCAGCACTCTTTCTCAGTGGTAAAGATAACAGGTACAATGTAAGAATTTGGGGAACTGAACCTACCCACACCATTGTGCAGCTTGCTCGTGACTTTCCCAAATTGTATGTTCTCTGTGTGATAACACAATTTAAAATGTGTGGTCCTTTCTTCTTTACTGAAAAATCAATTATAAGGCAACTCTACCTAGATATGTTGAAGAATTGGCTCATACCACAGTTGGAGACTGATATCGTAAACATCAACAGCATGGTGTTCCACTTCATTACCACCTTGATGTCCGTAACTTCCTGAACACATTTTGAGATCGATGGATAGGCAATATGAATAATACACTTATGCCATGACCTTCATACTCTCCTGACCTCATACCTTGTGACTTTTTCACACGGGGCTATATGTAGGATGCACTTAACATGCCTCCATTATCGTTTGATCTATAAAAAGTACGGGTCTGCATCATCAATAGCTTTGGTGAAATTAACCCTTTTAATGCCAATCACAATCTAATCATGATTCAAAGATTGGGCAAGAATTGCCAGTCACAATGCAATTGTGACTGCCTCCGTAGTCGAGTGGTCAGCAAGCTGACTTCTCACCCGGGGGTCCCAGTTTCAATTCCCAGCTGGGGCGGGGAATTTTTCTTTAACCAGAATTATTCCCTATCCCCCACAGAGTCTGAAAGTTTGTATGAGAGTGTGAATGTGTGCATGTTTGAGTAAAACAAAATGATTTAAACCAATGTAAAAAGTACCTACAGACAACGAGTTGTTTCAAGTGGAAACCCCCTGATATGACCTTAGATGTTAAAGGAAGCTATATAAATGGAAACAACAACAACAAAAATCTAATTGTGATGCCAATATCAAACATTTTAGCTCTTTCCAGTGGGAAAGTCTGTGTACTTTCTATTATCATAACTATAGAGAAAGGTTTTCTGGAGAGTCTCAGGTCCTTATCCTTACATTCCAAAGTGCTAAATAGCTCCAAATTTAATTTCTCTCGCTCATGTTTGTTATGTTGGTTGAAAAATGGCATCTTCTAGCAAAAGATTACATACTGATGAGGAAATATGTATTGTAGTTCACAATGTATTAAAAGAAAGGAAGAGTGATTTATGAAAGTGGTTGACATTCACATGAGAGGAGATTATATATAATCCAACTCCAGCGATGAAAATGCATATGAAACAATGGACCTCATAGGCATTCAAATAATCAGTGTACATATCAAAATGGATTTACGGTGGTGTAACCAGGTGACGCAGGCAATGTGAATTATCCATTCAGCTACACAACAACAAAAGTACTAAATTGTACAATAACCTACGTTACATCTGTAATCCATTGCTTAATGCCAATTTATGCTATATTTATGTTTTAGGTGGATTTTTTTAGGAGTTTACATGAATTCATTTTTTGTATTTTAAAAAATAAAACACCAGACCAAAATAGTTTGCTGTTTTAATAATGAAATATCTGTTCTTTCATTTCATTAACCTGAGCTTTCTATGTAGTAAGGTTTTGTAAGCCTAATTATTGATTATTTTGGGATTTTTAATTTTTTAAAAATATTGAAGACTTCTTAGCTGTATAATGCATATTATACAGTAAACAAATGGGTTTGCTATAAATAAAACAAGAATTCACCTCCCTATGTCATTTGATATTCATTTTATTACTTTAATTGTAATCTGTTGCTTAGTTTCTTCTGTGCATCTGATAAATTTTTCAATTTAACTGATATCAAATCTTCTACAACTGGATCCATTTGTGCTTTTTATTACCTTCTTCCATTTTTCAGCTTTTTCTTGGATTCTTTGGAATGCTATTGTGCAACTCTCTTGAACCTTCCCATGTCTTCTCTTTAAATATAATGCTTGTGGCAACCTTTGTACTATAGGTCCTGATCCTTTCCCCTATTAGCAATGTTATTGGTGCAAACTTGTGGTGCCAATTACAGAATAATTGATTAAGTTATTCAACATATTTTCAGTGTTTTACCTAGCCTGAATGACTTTAATGGCATAATATGCAAAAGTAACTTTCTATTGCTCTCATGATTTTTTTGCAAAATTTTGCTTGTTAGTATAGTGAATATGTAGTAACTTTAGGTTATTCTGTTCCAATAACTTTGGAACCTTTTGCTCGAATGTATACACTGGCATTATCAGTTATATTTGCCTCTTGTTTGGCATACATTTTTCATATAGTCATCAAGAATCTTCAGATTGCTGAAATTGTGTTTCTCACTGAATACATCTTTATGAATTTAGAGAGAATGTTAACATGAAAAATATTTATATTGTTACAAAAACTTTCTTTTATTTTCAAACATACAACTCTTATTTCTTTCACAACCTGATCACAATCAGAATCTGCTTGTAATTAAGGTCTTTCTTCGATCCTTCCACAACAATTCTACTGTATAGCTTCCTTGCACCATTAACTGTGGTAGCAACTACTACTGCTCGCTATGCACTCCAAGTTAAAACTGAACTCTGGGCAGGGCTTCATCTCTCTTTATATATCTGTTGATCATGTGCAGGAAAATTTCCAGAAATAGTCAAATGTGCAAACCACCACAGGTGGCACAAATTCACCCAGATATAACAATCACAGTTTCAATGTTAAAAGAACTTGCAGGCAGCAAATGTGTTTACTAACACAGGCATAAAAATGGATGCCAACAATGAGCTATGAGTTTCGAAGCAAGCATTCACACATGTTCAGTGATTACAGCTACAACACATAGTCACACACTCCCTCTTCAGGCTGGTTGTCCCAACCAGACTCATCATAACGGGTTAGCTGATCCAGGTGTACTACCAACCTTTCCCTCAGGGCAAACTCTGGATGTGGTGGATGATATCGTTTATCCTCTTCACCACAAGGTAAAGTTCTTGCCAATGGCTGTTGAAGCTTGGACAGGGTCCCTTGGTCCAAGTAGGGTGATACAGTCAAACCATATCCCGTTGGAAACCCCAGCTGTTGGCCTGCTAGTCTTAATGGGTCATTGTCCATAAAAAACTCCAGGACGATTAAATCAAAAGGTTGCTTGATTTAATCGTCCTCTTCATTCGGTCACTCGCTATCTGGGAGGGTTGACGCAAGTCGTGAAGCTGTCTACCGGATTCTTCATGTAGTCAACTGCTTGTAGTTCTGCTCCAGTAGGACTTCCAAACATCAGGTCGCATAATGGATGCAGCTCCAAGCGAATACCAAACTGCTGGTGTGAACCCAGTGGTGTTTGGGGTTAAAGAGTGGTAGGCCAGCAAGAAAAGTGGCACCTTTGCATCTCAATCTCTCTGGTGATTGGCTACAACTTTCCCCAAATGCTCTTCTAGAGCCTTGATGTATCACTCAACCATGCCATCTGACTGTGGGTGGAGAGATGTTGCTCGCATCTGCACTTCAAGTCTTTCCACTCTTGGTGCCCTGAACATTGCGCAGCTCCAACGGTATCCCATAGCAACAAAAGCAGTTCTTTTACGAGGCAGTTTGCAATGATCTTGGCCTCCTGGTTAGATATATATGGATGTGGAGTTTTATTTATAGATGTTCTTAATTGCTGTGGTTCTCAGCATCCCATTTTATACTGGGCATAAAAGACCATTCTATTTTGCTCAGATGCCTCTTTATCATGCTTGAGGTTCTTTTACATGCTATAAATCTACAACACAGGACCAAAGGCTTTACTTCCCTTCTGAAGGAAGCCATGCTAAGGATTTTTACGCCCAAAAAAAATCCATCGTCTTGCTCAAAGTTTGGTTAGGGTTAGTGAAGTAATCCTAATCCGTGGCACCAAGTGACACAGGGAATGAACCCACTACATCAATGGTTATGCGTTCGAAAGGTGCTCCCATGTTATACTGCTGCATACAAGACCATCTCTTGGTCTGTGGGCAGCGGCTTGCCACATACACGACATTGGCGGCACCACCTCTCAGTTTTTACTAATATTCTCAAATAGTAATGCCTTATTGGAGCTTATCAGTGGTTTGGTCGAGGCCCAAATGTCCTCCTGAAGTCCCCTCAAATACTTTCTCCAGAACTTGTGACCTTACTCCATGGGAGAATAAGCTGCTCTCTTTGGGTCTTCCCATCAGGTGATACCCATAACCAGAGCAGTACCTCTTTATTGGTCTTCAAGGAGTCCCATTACGTCCAGCAGGACACTCTGCTCCTGGGTGCTATGTCTTTCCAGAATTTTCTAGTCCCTGCCTCCTCTTCTGTGAGGATGGTCCCAAGTCAGCATTAGCCAGCTCCTCTCTCCTCAAGATTCTGCTATCCCATCTTGATGCAGGCACAGCCAATATGATACAGACAGCTGTGGTGCTCCTCCTCAACTTGAGTACAGTGACCACATGGACAGGGTCATCGTTACATGGCATCTGCATTGTTGAATTACCTTCCAGATCTGTTCCGATGTGAAGTTATACTCTTGGAGCCTCTGGATCCAACAGGCTGTCTGGCCCTCCAGGTTCTTGAAGCTCAACACCAAGTGAGGGCAGAGTGGTCAGCCCTCAGGTGGAATGGCTGACTGTAGAGGTACTTGTGGAAGTGCTCTGGCACCTTTACTACTGCCACACACTCTTGCTGGGTAACTCAGTACTTCTTTCTACCTTAGAGAGTGTCTTGCTGTAGTAGGCTATAATTTGCTTCTGGCCATCTTGGACCTGGAATAGAATGCCTCCAATACCAATGTCACTGACATCAGTGTCCACAATAATGTCATTACCAGGTTGTGGTTGTGCAGATGTCAACCTGGAATATGCTCTCTGTCTCTTCTGACCAGTGTAAGGCCAGTACTCTTCCATCAGATGAATAAGAGGTTTCGTGAATGTTGAAGAACTGGCAATAGTAGCAACATAGGACCAAAAAACTTGCAGCTCTTATTTGTCTTTCAAGCAAGGCCAATCTCTCACTACTCGGGCTTTCACAGAGTTCATGGCCAACCTAAATGGTGAAAATGTGGCCCAAATTGTTCACCTCTTTGGAGAGGAGTTTGACGCTTCTTTGTATTCATTTTCAGGTCAGCTGACTGCAATATCTTGGACAGGTTCTCGAGATGGTCTTTAAAATGATGTCCAGTTATACCTGGCAGGTATTGTAGGTTAACCCTCTCATCACTGATTCCATGAGGTGCTGGAAGGTGCTTGGTGCATTGAGAGGCCAATGACCAGAACCGTAAATTGCAAAAGCCTTTGGCTAGTTGAGAATGTTGTCTTCTCTTTGTCTCTGGGATCCAAAACCACCTGCCAGTATCCCAAATTCTGAGAACCACTGGGTACCAGCAAGTGTGTTCAGGGTGCAATCAAGGAGAAACCAAGCCCCTACACGCTTAGCTGTGCAGATCAGATAAAGTGTTGTAATATGAAGAAGTCTGGTGGAGGGCAATACATTGGTTGAAATTTAAAACAGCTATAATTACATCATACGGATACTTGAGTAGGAAATAATTGTGACATTTTCTTTATGATTGTCAGCATCTATGCACAGGGATTAAACCTTGAATGTCCCAATTCATTGACTAGACGGAATTTCATCCCACAACTAAACAAAACAGAAATAAATATTATCATTGAACTTGAATATTGCATACTTGCATTTAAAGTGTTTTACGAACAGGATGTAAGCATTACAGAGAGCATAATTCAGCTTTAATTGCATTTTCTCAGTTTCTTCTCAATGATTCCATGTATACTTTCTGCTTTTTACTTTAATGCACAAAGTCGTCAACAGAAATTATAAAGAGGATTTGTTAAGAGTCTGCAGTAAAGTGGTCAAAATGCTGAATTAAAAATGAAAAATATGCTGGGTTCAATTCTAAGCTGATGAAGCTATTCTTATTCCCCACCCTCAAGAGCCTGGAAATATGAATGCGATACTGAATGTGTTTTAAGTTAATTGAGAAGTACAGTTTTAATGTACACCTCAAATTTAAGCAGTCGTTATAGAAAGTCAAAGTGGTAATACGACGATATTGTCTGAGGAGGCATGTAAATAATTAAAAATAAACAAATAAATAAAATGATTTAGCAGGAAAAAAATACACGATACTAGATTTTCGGAGATGGTATGTACAGTATAAATATAAAATAAACATGAAATTAGGTACCTGTACTCCTCTTCAGCAAACTATATTCAAGATGTTAAGTAAACATTTTCTATCAGTATTTGTGGTATATTTGAGTTAGATAAATAAGATAGGTATATTAATATGGGCACCACAGGAGAGTATGGTCTGTGCTTCCTGAAATAATTTATAAACAAATCTAAAATTAGAATCAATTATTACTTAACATTCTTTATGTTCTAACACTATTGAAAAATTCCTTTTTGCACCCTGTGGGGTCTTGCTTCAGTCTGAAATTACTGATTTGAAAAATTAACTTAATCGAGATTTCGGATATTTTTTTTTTATTTAAGACAAATTATAATACTGAATCTAATATTTTAACACTACCTTCTAATGCTAATAAGACATATACAAAATAGTTATAAGAATGAAATTAGCATTTTCGTTACCTTTGTCAGATAACAAGGGAAATTAAATACTGAAGGAACTGTGACAGGGTTTAGCATCATCTTGCCTTTATTTTCATGGAAACAGTTTTTCGCACTGATATTCGCCTGTGATATTTCAATGGCACAAATTTGTTACGTCTCAGAGCAGCTGACGACTTACTCAATAATTCTAATTTATGTATTAGAAACCTAAAATAAATTATCATTTGCTTAGTGACTGAAAAAACTCACAAGAATAATCAGAATGAACTTGGAACACAAATGTTACATGTTACAATTTATTCTTACCGATGGAAAGTGATCTCGGAATCATTTTTCCAGTGGTTGGTACAGTTATGCAGCATAGAAGCATACCATGATAATTATTAAACCCTAATACCCTTAAACCACCTCACTTTTAAAGCCTTTTAAGCGTACTAAACATACAGCAAAAAGCATGTTTGCCCTTCACCTACAGATGCGCGAGAGAGGTTTCAATTAGTGACAGCACACCAGTGCCAGTGGTGAGTCTAGGTAATATAATTCCAAGGTCTTTGGGGGAAACGGTTCCTTTTGGTGACTGCATTCAGCTTTCCTTAGTTCACGCAGAAGCCTAGCTCGTGATTCTTCTTCACCAAGACTTTAGTGGAGCACCAGAGGGTGTCAGACTCTTCAATAATTTCCCTAGTTCTCATGTCCTTCAGCACATCCCTTATCTCTGCCTATTTTGCCAGAGGAACATGTCTTGGTAGTTGCCAGATAGGTCGAGCATCTGCGGTACCAATGTTCAGTGCGACCATAATTTTTTTCACTGGAGATAGACTGGTATCAGCTAACTTAGCTGCCAGACCCTCTCCAGTGTTTGAAGTGATCAAATAGTCGGCCATCCTCAATTCGGAACAATTCTTGACCATTGGGCCTCCAGGTGGACCTTCACCTCCACCTCGCTTCTCGCAGGCACAACTAATCATCCCTCAGGATCACCCTACATATCCATGGATGTTCACAGGGGCTCTGTAGCAACACCTCATCTCAGCTGAGTCGCAAGATCTTCCAGCCAACGTTGACCATCGGCTGTGGCACCTGAGGCATCTGGTCCCAAAAAGACATTCTTGGCCACCCTTACAACAGCCCCAATATCAACTTCAACAGGGAGAGATATCGCCAACTTCACTGTTGGTAGGGGCTAAGACACAAGGGTTGGTGTCTGCAAGCCCTTTGCCACATCAAGTCTGTTTATTGCCATGGCTGTACATGTGTCTATTAGTATCCAGCACAGCATTCCTTATATCCAACTGTCTGCGATGAGCCTGTTGTCCACTCGTCTATTTAGGGCACATAGTGTCCTTCAAGGTGTACACAATGACAGCCTCAACGTGCCCCTCCATTTCTTTTGCCTGCTGATCAGCTTTGTTGTGTACAATTATTGTCTCTAATTTATCTCTCTGTCCCTCTCATAGTGAATGCTGCTCATCTTTGAGGTTGGAGCAGCTGTTGTCCTTGTTGCCTCCATCCTTCATGCTGCCCATAACACCTTGTGTATGATCTTGTAATCACCAAGCATAAACCGCTGTCGTATCTTGGCATCTCGCACCCCATCAACAAAGGAGTAGGCAGCTTTTTGAGACACATAACTAGGTGGTAGGTTAACCAGTTGCACAATGACCACAGCAAACTCCTGCATCATCTCCCATGGCTGTTGGAGCCTTGAGTTAAGTTGACTGCAGTAGGTTGTAGCCAAGCAATGGTTCCCAAAGCATTCTTGAGAGCCTCCCAGATCTCACCTGACATCCTCGACATCAGAATTACATTCAGTATCTCTGCTACCAATGTCTGGAGATTTACTATCAGTTGTGCAGCTTCCTCTTCTGCTGACAATTAGTTGTGGGTGGCGAACTGTCGGCAGAAGACTTCAAAAGTAGATGTTCCGTTGAATATGGGTGGTTTGATGCATATAGATGATGTTTTGTATCCTGTCGTCTCAACCACCATTCTTTTAGCCCTCCATTGAGCATCATTTGCATCATGCCATTCAATTCTTTGACACTGCTGTTGGTTCTTTCTTCAAGGGCAATAAGCTGTTCCCCAACATTTTCCATGCATTATTCATGGTCTTTCACAAGTCCAACATGCTCTTCCACTTTTTCCCTAAGTTTTTCCACGTTCCTCTATATGCTGGCCAGTTGTTCGTCAAATTTGTTCAATTTCTCAATTTTCAGGTTTTTTATGTCAGATTCCATTTTCTCCTCAATCTTCTTCATTGCACAATTCACAGTTGTTTTCTTGGTTCTCATGTTCCTCATTTTGGATTCCACCTTCATTTCTATCTTTTCCTTCCTGATTTCATTTCTGTGTCCATCTTCTCCCAGCTGAGTTGCATTATTTCCACTTTTCACACTTCTGATTTAATTTTTGTTTTCATTTTGTCCATTCCAGTTTTCACATTCTTTATTTCTTCTAGTAAAATTTTCATAATCTCCATTGTGCCCTCTATCCCACTCCTGATACCAGTGTAACAAAAACTCTTTCTCCAACAAACAAATCTTTATTTCTTCCACATACTGATTACAAACAAACTGCTTGTAATAAATGGCATTCTTCAATCCTTCTGCAACACTTCTGCTGAATACTTTCCTTTCGATATTTACTGCAAACCCATGAAACTCGAGTCAACTTCTGCTCTCTATGCACTCCCAGCTGAAATTGAACACTGGGCAGGGCTTCTTTCCCCCTTTTATACCTGTTGATCACGTGGCAGGAAATTTCCAGAAACAATGCAAATATAACCCACCACAGGTTTTATAAACTCACTCAGCTGTAGGCAATACCCAACTTTCACGATAAAGAGCCTTCTTACAGTACATGTGTAAACTCACACGGGTATGAAAATCACAGCTTCACTGCCAAAAGAACCTGCCACCAGCACAGGTGTCCACTAACACCAGTGTAACAATGGATGCCAACCATCAGCTATGACTTACGAAGCATGCCATTCACACATGTTTGGTGATTATAGCCTCAGAGCGTAGTCACAATATTTGGAGCTATATACACCCTTTGGTAACACACATGTGGTCGAAGGCTACCATTTTCCAGCTATACCTAATTATGACTTGTGGTTCATGATCAAATTTTATGTTCATAGGTTTTGCTTTCTGGCAAACTCATATTTTAAAATGATCTGTCTTTCTTTCTTTTGTATGTGTTTCACATAAAAGTTATTACAGACAGTGATACTCTTCCCAAACCAGAATAAGCTAATGCTTCATGGAATGCTTTTATTAGCAATTCACTCAATTAGGACAGTATGTATGTTTTGCACTTTGGAATGTCTATACCATGAAGTTTATGTAATTTCTCCTTTAATTTCTATTATCCATATGGTGTTTCATTTTATTCTGGAATTTTGCTTATTAGTTTATTTCTTCATATACTTTTGATATCTTTTAGAGCCTTAGATTTGCATTTCCTCCGTCATTTTCTCTATGAGGAGATTAATTTCTGTATCTATCTCTGACATTTTAACTTTTGTTCTTTTGTAATTTATACTGCCTTATTGTTTTCCCCCTTTTGGTGGAAGTCCTTTATTTTCGGTATGAATTACATTTATCCTTGTGTTTTTGTGTTTAAAGTTGTCTCTGATTATCTTATGTCCACCCCTCAAATCTGGTTTGCTGCTCTGGAAACCTACTGCTGTTAGACACAGTGTTCTCTTACTATCTCTTGCCTGGTTCCGCCATCTTGGTTAGTTTCAATATTGTTGTGTCCCATCCCACTGAAATTCTGCTTGGCTGTAACAGGCCTTTGAATTTCTCTTGGATAACAATTAACAATATCAAGAAGATTGTCAGTTATTTGATTACTTGCAAAAATGATTCTGGGCTTGCTACTATTAAACTTTCATATTATGCTCTGGTAAATGATTAGCATCTGTATGAGGTTTCTATCATTTACTGATGGTTCTATTAATTTGCTATTTTGGTCTAACCTCAGGGAGTAACATGTCATTCCTATTGGGGTCAAATTTACTATTCGTTAGTTGTATTCTCAATAAATTCTCTAGGGTAGGGCACCAATGCCTACTTAGAAAGTACTTTTTGAATTGGGTATAACTTTCTCCTTCTACTGTTAACCTGAGCCTATCTAAACTTTTTCTTTTTTAACAATTACCATTTTTAACTGTTCTGGTGTACTTTTTATATTAAAATGGATCTCCAAATCTAACAAACTACTTTAAATGCTCTTTAGTTCGTTCATCATATTGTGGTGGTGTAAGCTCTGATAGTGAGTGATTTGGAATTGTATTTGGGCCTTGAACAATATTCATGCTTGCTTGCTCAAGGTACTGTGCTGTATGGTGATACAAATCATTTCCTGTGCTTACTTTCTCCTGCATTGGTTGATTCTATCGTTGACTATGCATATGTGGCTTCCTTCTAATTGTTGTGTTTCAATCAGCTATTGACTCCCAAGTTTTCCCTATTTCTGAAATTCTATCGACAATTTTTGTTCTAATGTTCTCTATACTCCCTGTATGTAGTTCTTTGTCTAACTTGCTCCATTTGCTGTTGTACCCTATTTGCTTAGTTGCTATTTTTAACTTTCTCCCGCCCTCATGTACAATGTATATAGTGGATAGAGAAGGTATTGTATTCCACCCAAAAATTGAATGCTGAGAATTCACCGGAAATATGTTTTGTTTCGATTCCTCCTGAGCCGAAAACAGCATTTTTAGAAAAAAAGTGTGTACACATATGTGTCTGTGTGCGTGTGCGCACAGCATAGCTCAAAAACGAAAAGACTGTTAAATACCAATCTTGACATTTATCTTTAGTATCTTTCAAGAATGCAATGCAAAGATTTTCAAGAAAATCCCCCAACACAAACTACCCATTACATGGAAGAAATTTTAAAAAATTGTTTTTTCTCAAAAATTGCTCTAACGATTTTGATTAAAACACTGTATGTTAAAGATATTTACATCACAAATAAAATACATATTTTAAATTTTCTGGGAATAGCCTCTGAAAACCTCTTTATTCTGAACGAGTTTTAAGAATTTTGCATAACAGTTAAACTGTAAGAGATAGACATATTCAAAATATATAGATTTGTTAATTCTGCAGCACTTTCTTTCTTAAACTGAAATGTGGCTAGTTAATTTCTTCCTGCCCATTCTGTATATGCTAATCTCGTCTGCAGTTCCTGTAATTTCCTTTAAGCTGATACAAACACAAGCCTAACATAAACGCATATAAAATGTTTTGTTTACAGCATCTATTTTTATGGCTAGATCAATTAAGTTCCCACAGTTGCTTCATTTTCTTTGCAACATTTTCTTTAGATGGTTTACCCACTAGGGAGTGAAATACAAGACCACTCTAGTCTCCTGCAGTAGCAGCACTCACTGAGTGTCAAGAGCAGTTCTCTCACACCCATTCAGAGAACAGCACCACTCATTCCGATAATCTTAGACTATATCCACTGCATCATAATGTGTTTAAGATATTTACATGACAAATAAAATGTTTATCTTGAATATTTTGGGAATACCCTATGAAGTCCTATTCATTTTGAGCAACTTTTGTATAACTGGTAAACCCTAAGAGAGAGGAAACAATATGCTAAACAATACACGTAAATCTTAAAGCACACAATTTATGTTGAACATTTTTCTGGCGATAACCATATCCTTATTATTGGTTTGAATTTTCAGATATTTATACTTTTTCAACTGATAAGCACTATTCATTTTCATTTTTATGATCATGCACAGAATTTCAAAGCCATCAATATAGCACACGCTTTTTGAACATCTGACTATTTCTTCACCTACTGTATCCTACAATGAGATGTGTAAATGAGTAATGAAAGTTTATTTGTATTAACAAGAAATAGATAAAATAATATGCTTTGTAAGAATAGTTTGTAGAAGAGCAGTAGTAAAAGGCACGTGAATGCAATACATCAGTGTATTATTTCATTAAATGGATTTTTGTTTATTGTTATAGAGTAATCTCAAGAAGTGATTTTTCTCAATCAGTGACCTTTTAATAATTTATGTGCCATTAGCATATTATGACTTTAATAAGATAATTTCCTGTCATGTAAAGGATGAGTTCATTTTATTTCCAAACATATTATTGCAGAATCTTAGCACATAATACACAGATGGCTTAAACAGACTGCCCTTACCCTGTTTCTTTCATCACCGATGTATCTCCACAGTCACATGCACCTCCAGCTTGGCTGCGGAACATATTAAAGTCATGGCCATCATGGTTTCCTTTTTGGAAGCATTCTGCACAGAGTGACATGCAGGGGGAGATACCACATGTCCGACATCGATATGCAACAAAATTTGCAGTCCAAACCAAACCACATGTTGTTGCATTGTCATACCTGTGAACTGCATAGAGAATGAGAAGTCAAACATTGATTAACATTAAACTGTTCTGGCTACACAGTCTGACACATATTTCTGCCTAAAGAAAATCTTTAGAATACAACTCTTCTCTGCTAAAATAACTTCGGCAATAAATTACACAGCCTGATCAAAAGGAAATCTCTAAAATAAATTCTGATTATACTTCAATTATATGTTATTATCTGTCTAAGGGATGGAAGGAAGAAAGAAAAGAGGCAAATTTATTTTTTCCTTTTCTGATATTCTACTGCTGCCAGCATGAATGAAACAAAGAATACAAATTAGCGTCATGAAAAAGTGTTGTCCAGAACTCTACTCCCAATCTGTCCATATCTCCACATTTGCAAGGATGTGGGTATCAGTCGCATCTAACCACAATTATCTGCCAGAGCTATAACTATAGTGCTTGCATATGTATATACTGCATGTAAAGAGTTTACAGTAAAGCCCTACATAATCAATCTGCGTTTAACATAACACAGATTAATAGAAACACCTGAGAAAAAAGGAGAGAGTTAATAAAAAATATGAGATACTCTAATTAAAACTGATAATACTGCTACATTATTTGGCAGCCCGAAATTCTAATACTACCTACTTGCTAATGCATGCAGTATATCTCCTTCACCACATTCAAAAAAATATAGCTTTATAACAAGTGTTAACTGCTTCCATGTGTATTCAATGTTATTTTAATTGTTGATGTAGGTCGGTGTGGTTTATTTATATGTAAAATGTTATTGAAAACAAACTATAAGATTTCAAATATATTCAAATCTTAATGAGAAATATTAAATTACAACATTATCAATAGCACAATTAGGCGTTTGTTCTTAGGTTGCCTTGCATTTTCTAAAACAAAGCAGTGAATCAATACCAATAGAAGATTGCCTCCATGGCCGAGTGGCCAGAGAGCTGACTTGTCACTCGGAGGTCCCAGGTTCGATTCCCAGCTGGAGTGTGGAATTTCTCTTTAACCAGAATTATTCCCTATCCCCCCACAGAGTCTGGAAGTGTGTACGTGCGAGTGAATGTGTGCGAGTTTAAGTAAAATAAAACAATTTAAACCCAACATGAAGAACCTACAGACAAGTTGTTTCTAATGCAAAGCCCCCGATATGACCTTAGATGTTAAAGGGGGCTATATAAATATTACAATAAAAAATAAATAAAAAAATTAAAAAAAAAAAAAAAAAAAAAAAAAAAACAGATGGAACATTAATCAAATGATGGTATGATACAGTGGTCATAAGTGTTGAGAAAAGGAACTTCAGAAAAAGATTATTGACTTTTAAAGTCTGCAAATACATATATTTTACTGTTGTACATAGCAATACTTTCTTTTTTTAATTAATTAAACATTATTACATGAATCTGAAATACAATTATTCCTTTTCTTGCTTAAAATCATTATGATTATCTGAAAAAATATGTTATCCAAAATGTCTCTGCCCCCTTATTTGATCCAGTGAGATTCCATTGTACTTCTATTAACGAGACAAACACAAATGTTATAAAAATAAAAAAATAAGAGTTCAAGAAACTTGAATTAAGTCACACATATTAAGGAAAATTATGTTCTTAGTTATTAGCTACTGCTTCTACATAGATGCACCTTTCACTCTTTACTTTCTCTAACAAGTTAGTATAATGTATATACAGAAAAACATATTTTGAGGTCTCCTGAATTCACAAAAAGCATTTTTAGAAGGGTCTCCCTCTCCCCCCTCTCCCTCCCCCCTTCCCTCCCTCTCCCTCTCTCTCTCCCTCTCCCTCTCTCTCCCTCTCACTCTCTGCACGCGTTATCCCTCCCCCATCCAAAACTAATCTTTACATGGAACATTTTTTTGAAAACTTCTATTTTCTCAAATATCATTCCAGCAATTTTGATTACAATAGGGCTAAGATATTTCTGTGATAATTGAAACTTTATCTTGACTTTTCTGGGAATAGCTTCTGAAGTTCTCTTCATCTGCAAAATAGCAAAAGACAAAGGAGTTAAAAGTATTATTTATTAATCCTCTCTGGCATTGATCATTGGATACATAAACTCAGATGCTACAGTTGCTTGATTGGCAAATTAACAAAATTCAAAGTATATTACGGTAGACGATGATAATAGCAGCAGCAGCAGCAAGCTACCTTTTATTTGCTAATTTGACTCATAAATGAGCTCGTCTAGTGATCCAGAAAAGATACATACATTTTGTAGTTTTCAAACTTCATATGATTATTCATTCTATATTAATTTTGCCATTCTTGTGTGTTGTATGTGTTAGTTACACATGTTAGTCTAGGTTAAAGTGATGTTTCTAAACTAGCGACAGTATGAATGTGACTATGTGAATCACAAATAAACAGTTATAAATTGCTGTAGTTATGGACATTGCTTTTGCATTGTGGTTTATCAGTATTTTTATTCTAAAGTGTCCTGAGTCGTTTAATCCTTTAAGTATCTTTTGTAGTAATTCTTAAATGCCCCCAAAGAAATGCAAAGCTAGTGGGGCAAGTGTAACCTAAGATTAAAACAATCAAATTGCAATGTTCATGTTAAGAGCAACAATTGCTTATGAATTTTTTACTTTCCATGTATAGTAAGTAGGGAAAGTATATTATTCCACTCAAAAATTTCATGTCGAGATTTCACTGGAAATATATGTTTTGAGATGCCTTGAATAAAGAAAGGAAACGAAAAAAAATATATATATTTTTTAGAAAAACATCCATGTGTGTATCTGTGAACAGCATAACACAAAATTAAGTCTATTAAATACCAAACTTAGTAATGAAATTCTCCAACTTCCCAGGATGTGACACAAGATTTTTCAAGAAAATCCTATCACCCTAAACTATACTTTAGATGGAAAACTACTACCCAGCGTTGTCCATAGTTTGACAATTTTTTCTATAACATTGTGTCATTTAGCAAGAAAATTCAGAAAACAGAACCAATATCAAAATTGCTTCCAACGAGTTTCCTATGCTTTTCCACTAAGGGAGTTTTTAGCGTGCTTCTATTCCTTAAATAATGAAAAGAAGATATGTGCATTTAATATTTAGCAAAAATATTTATAAAACAAGCCCATTCATGCAGAAAGCTCTCCAGATTGCCTGCTCCTGAGAATTTTTCAACCTTCTGTTCTGTTTGAACACCACTCTTAAAAGGAATAAAGAATATCTTTCATTATTATTTAGGAAGAACATTAATAAAGTATTGTAATAAATGCCCTTATTGAATTAAAACCTGTTTACAATTGAAGTCTTAAATTAATTGTTGCAAATAATTCACTCAACATTTTGATACAGAGATAGTTAATGGGTACACACCATATATGACTCACGCACTACTGCATGCTAACGTTCCAGTCACTCATGAATGAGTATAATTCACAACACAACAACCTGCACTGCAATTTTTCCTCCCTTTATAGCCACACCAGAAAATGACATTGCAAACTTTCTGAAAACCAGCAGAAGATACTGGAAGCTGAAGCTTGCAGAGGAATCGAGAGTTGCATTCCGGAAGGTTTCTGTAACATCTCGCCATCCTTCTGTGTTGTTTATGCATCCAACTGCAATGTTTAACATTCCAGCTCCACTGCTACATACCAGAGCAAACTTAAGAGTTGTCACATCCACGGACAGCACTGTCACAGTATTAATAAAGCACCCTCATTCATACTTAAAATTATCCAAATTATCTGAACATTTTTCTGCCCCTCAGGTGTGGACTTGATGATGTCACCTCTACAGTATTTTTTCTAATCCTAAAGTTTACGACTTCCGAATTTGGTCAAAATCGTGCAATGATGAAAAAGCCTAAAGAATATATACACAGATTGACCTTTATAAACATAGGTACACAAAATTTGAAATATTGTTCTTTTGCAGAAGAATAATTTGTTGCAGAAGAGGCAGCGAAAGTCATGTAAATCTAACATGTCATATTTATTTTGGTAATAATACTCAGTATTTAGCTGAATAGCACAAGAATACTAATATTTACACATCCATGAAAAAACAAATTGAGAGTAACCTGAAGAAAGAATTTAGTAATGAGTCTAAAGTAAAACTTATCATTAATTAACAGCTTAAATTTAGCATTTAAGCCTGCCTTGCATTCAAGAGGTCCTGAGTTTGATTCATGGTCATGGCGAGTTATCTAGATGAGATTCTTTTCTGGGGTTTTCCCTAATACAGAAAGACAATTGTCACAGGGACCAGTAAGCTCTATGGACACAAGCTCATTTGGGCATCATTTCACCCAGTTCATTCATCGTCCTTATCTACCAGGTTAAAGGACATTAAATTACAAAAGAGGTTAATCATTTGGAGTGAAAAGGTCTCATTTGTTTAGCATACATAACTTTCAGGTAAAACATAACCTTCTAGTCAAAGTCAAGGGTTTACTTTCGTCAAAATGCCCACTATTGCCACTCATCAGTAGCATTTCCAAAAAATATGTAGTACTACTAATTTTGCATCACACCCATTTTTTACCGGATTGAGTAGGTTATGCCGATATTCAACCTTAACCCTTCTAAACTTATTCACTTTCACATTTTCTGTTTCACATTTCAATTTATATGTTTAATCATCGAATCAGCCTACAAAAAAGCACTTTCACACTTTTTATAACCATTTGAATAAAATTAAATCATGAATATGAATTACTCCCAAGTAAAATTGTTTTTTTTGAAAAAATTATTTTATATACCTAGATTAAGTGCAGCAATTGGAATTAAAATAGATTTGCTATTACTTCTTACATTTTTTATTTTAGCAAGGAGGAATTTCAACCCTCACCCTCCCCATACCTGGTTAATCCTCTGACCCCCTCAATTTCTTGGAATTGAGAATGATGTAGATGGTCTAGTGAAATAACCTGATAGGTCTTCTAATTTAAGTCTAACTGGAGCTTTGGCATTTCCTTTTCCTATCTCAGCAAATCAACTGAAAAGATTTTAACTAATATTTTAGATGTTTTGGGATTGAATGCATGGTATTGTCATGCTCTTTGAATAACCAAACTTTGATAAAAGTGATTTTTTCAAAAAGCAATTCTAATACAGCATATTCTTGTTGAGTTGAGTAGGCAGTTTATCTTGGTAATGTTTTCTACTACCTACTCAAAAATTAGTTGAGGTTTGGATTTGATTTTCATACGGTCTTTGTAAACTAGCATGAGCTGCAAACCTCATACTTTATTACAATGCCAAGGTCAGGTTGTGGTCTCTACCACAATTCCATCCCCACTAGTGACTGACCTTCGGATTTACTTATCACAGAGCAGCATAACAGTCTGAAAAATAAAGAATCTTTCTGCAAAGTTTTTTTTTTTTTTTTAAAAAAAATTGTGTATCAGAAAGATGTAAGAGGTAACTATGATGTGCTCTGAACAGTCAGAAGTAACTACCTAACTAACATATACAATTTCTTTTTCTACTTTGAAATATGCAATAATGGGATGGATTGCTCTGTTGGTTTGCCCAGGTAGCTCCCTATGCTTCATGCACTGAGATGCTTAGTGGTCTACCTGAGAAAGCTCTTGAGTGTGGGGATTTAGAGTGATGCCATATCTTGTCATGATGGCACTGTGGTTAAGAGCAACTGAACAGATTCATGTTCAAATCCTGGCCGTGACACTGAACCTCTTAATAATAATACTATTAACAAAAATAATTAAGATATATAAAACTATAATTTTATGTTGCAATTATAAGGATTCATCTTTATCACCTGAAAACAGAGCACTAGGATGAAAAATCAAGTTCAGTTTCAATTTATTTTAACAATGAAACCTTATCACAAATTTATATTTTGCCACCATGTGATTGACAATACTACTAACTATTCACGGAGTTCATTTGAAAATTTTGAAAAAAATTAAAATTTTTATTCTTGACCTATAGAGTATAGAATGAGAGTGATTCAGAAACTAAGTTCCAGTCTCTTACTCACGCAAATTAGTGGCACTAGAACTGCAACTTTGTTCCATTGTATAGCTTGGTTCAATATGCTCACAGTAGCATAACTGCGAAGTTGTATTCTGCCATTTCTGTTATCAATAGGTGTTTAAAACATGTGCAGCAATAGAAGATCTTGTCAAGTGTGAGGTACGTGGAGTAATACGATTTCTGTGGGCAAAACAAATGGCATCAGCAGCAATTCATCACGAGATTACTGAAGTGCATGGAAACAGGATTGACAGTGTTAGTCAATGTTGGTATTGTTCATTTCACGAAGGACACACTAACATCCATGATGAAGAAGGAAGTGACCAACCATCCATTGTGAATGATGATCTTGTTGCAAAAGTGGAAGAAGTCGTCAGACAGAATAGTAATTTCACTATTTCTGCACTCTCAGAGCATTTACTATAAATTGGTCAAACTGTCCTATACAAAGTGGTGACACAAAGGTTACACTATCGCAAATTTTGTGCTTGTTGGGTGCCAAAACTTCTGCTGCAGCATTAAAGAACACCAGAATGGGAGCAGCAATGGCATTTCTTCAGCACTACCAGAATGAAGGTGAGACATTTCTCAACCAGATTGTCCAAGATAGAATGCGGGTTCCATATATGAATTCTGATACAAACAATCTATGGCATGGGGTCACACCAACTCCTCTACAAAACCACACATTTTCAAAACAAAAGCTCATGGCAACTGTCTTTTGGGACAAGAAAGGTGTTTTGTTGGTGGATTTCACAGCAAACATGTATGCAGATATGTAAATAAATGCAGACATGTATTGTGACACACTAACCAAAATGAGGAGAGCAATTCAGAACAAACAGCATGTCATGTTGAGTTTCGGCATTGTTTTGACCCAGACAATGCTCGGCTGCATTCTCCAATATGCACTAAAACTCTCTTGCGATGGTTCATCGACAGTTTTCATCATCCACGGTATAGTCCTTGCTTCTAGCAACTTTCACCTTTTCCCAAACATGAAGAAATGGTTTCGATTATGCAGTTTCAAACAGATGAGGAGCTCAAGGAGAACGTAAATGTGTGGCTACACTCACAGGCGACAGTTTTTTACACAGAAGGGATTTCAAAGCTATGGCAAATGTTTGAATGTGTATGGAAATTAAGTTGAAAAATAGCTGAAAGGGTGTACTGTTCATTGGTATGGAATGAAGTCCCCACAATAAATGTGTGTTCAAAAAAAAAAAAAACTACAACTTACTTTCTGAATCAACCTCATATAACACAATAAAGACGTGAAAATACAGTAAAACAGCTCGTCTATGAGCTCTCTCTAGCTCAATTAGAAGACCTCCTATAAAAGTGCAAAAGTTGATGTTCACCTGCCCCCCCCCCACCACAAATCTATATAAGTAATATACCTGTACCAAATTTGAAAATCTATACAGCATGTTGAGTTGATCAAATTCTCAGTTTTTAATCACATATACAGAACTATATCACTTTACTATCAGTGAACACCTACAACCAAAGTTTTGCTGATGAGGTAATGTTTTACCTGTAATCACTTACATTTAGTCACAGCAATTTTGGGATAAACTGAATAAACAGAACTCTTTATGGCCAAGAAAGCTAGGATATTCCAGACTCACGATACACTTGAAATCAATTAACCAACATTACTTTTGTGCACCTTCAACCCATCCCAGAATAGCAAAGCTAAAATTTTGTGTACCTATGTTTATAAAGGTCAATGTGTGTATACATTCCTATTGCATGAAATTAGACTAATGGCCTGCCAATCATATAAGCATCCCAACAAGGTTCAGAACAAAAAATACTGTATGACAGCAGAAATTTTGCAGTTTCATAGTTTTTAGTGCCCTGCTTAACAATAATTTAGTGATGAGCTAATGCATTTTGAAGACCATTTTATGTAAAGCCATTTATTAATTTATTAATGTTAGTATCAAACAAAATATATAAAAAATTTGTAACATGGTCCCTGTTTATGTAACTCAACTTTTCAATTATTATGAAATCCATATCAAGGAAAAAAGGTAATTACTGAGTAATTACATCAGCATCAAACATGAGGAAAGCACATAGAATAAGATGGGTCAGAGTGAACTGATAAGGTGACTGACATTGTGTGGTAGTATCCAAATGACTATACTAGAAGAATTACGCATGTCTCATGAATATTTACTTTAATTCTGTTTATAGCATATCTTTTAATATAACTGAAACATCTTTATTAAATAATTAAGGCAAACATTAATTCACAAAGTGCACATAGATTAACTTCTATATATATTTGTAACAATGAATTACTGCCCATATTTTCGGGTTTTTGAATGAAAATGATTGTTTTGTTTCCTATAATACTGACTTATAGGTGAAAAACAGCATTCCATGTCTGCTGAAACCACAGGTGCATATGTAAAAATCTATTACATACTTTCTGGGTTTCTTAAAGCACTGTTTTCATTTGCAATTACATCGGCAATGTTACGCAGTTTATGGTGGCCATTATTTTTCTGTAAAAGATTTTGCAGTTTCCCGGTTATTCTTTTTCCCCGTCTATCTTCTATAGCATTCAGCTAGTCGATAACTCCTGTCATCACGTCATCTGTTTTACCATTTCTTCTCCGGACCTTTCTATAGCTTGAATTGCAGAGGGAAGAAATCCACAATTAGAGGCAATGTATGTCAATTGACTTACAATATCTGGTCACATAAAAGGGTTTGCAGTTTATTGCAGTTGCAGCATTACTATCAAGTGTCTGCACAATGTGTTTAAGAGCACCAGAATTTGTAAAACAGTAGTCACATGCTTCCAGCCATGTTCCCCATCACGTTAGAACTGGAGTGGGAGGAAGAGATCCCAAAATACTCCACACACGAAGGCATTTTCATAAACACAGTCCCTGCAAACTTATCAATGGCAGGAAATTGAGATTGTACATCTTCTGCTAGTCTGTAGCAGGCTTGAGCAAGACACGTGACATGTATTAAGTTTCTGTAAGTGATTTGCAAATCCTGCCTTTACCATGTAGGTAGCTGAATTTATAACAAATAGTTATACTCTTATGTTTAACACACAATGGCCATAGTATTTTCACAGTATTGTCCAAAACTGCACTTATGGTAGAATAATTTGTTGCATTGACCACCTCACTTGTTAGAAGGCCTTCTGCATCCAGTACTCCAAAAACCACATTTACCAAAAATTGCTCAACAGCTTTTATTGTCTCATCCACATGTTGTAGTTATTTTGCTCCATTTTCATATCATCAATGCACTTATCATATCTCATTTACACATAGTACTTTTCTAAAAATGCACGCAACTTTGTATCCTATAATTTATGCAATGGAATATTGGTGGAAATAAATGGCATGTATAGCTCTTCATTATATGTTTGTTTTGCCAGAAGTGAGTTTTGTTGTAGCAGTGCATCCTCACATTTTGCATTACAATGCTTATTTGTTACTATGCTCAAATGTTTTCGCACAGTACTCAAAATACTATTAGCAGAGGTAATTGTTTTATTGCAAGGTTTGCAATAAAGTTTTGATGAACAACAGAGAAAACATGTTCCCCATATCATAATACATACTTTTGTAACCTTGTGGACTTTCATAACTTTTCCTTTGGCACTGTATCTCTGTGAACTTCATACAGCAATATACTGTGACTCAACTGTACAGGTAGCTCTCTCATTGTCAACAACCAACTACAGCCTCTCCACAAATGCAACAACTGCATCTGTGCTAGTAATTACACAAGAATCTGGACACCAGTTATCGCTATTTTATGATGGATATTAGAAGTAACATTTGTCTATCTTTCACACATTTTGTACGGAAATGCTTTTAAGAAATTACACAAAATCAAATACATTTAGCAAAATAAGTTCATCTGTCTCTCATAACAAACTATGATTTACATATTTCATTGAAAATCTTACCCCTCTAACTTGCTAGGGCCATGAACTTTCAGGACTGGCGGGACCAATATTGACTTGAGAATGTCAATGACTTCTGAGAGTTTCCTCCTGGGAGCTTGGAATGTCAGAATTGTTTAAGTAAACAGTGCCACATTTTTTTTTTGAGAACTGTATAACACTTTGAGAAATATCTTCGTACCCATGGCTGATACTAACTCTAAATGCAAATCTATAGTTGTAGCATAGGTGAAGAGCAGAAGGCATGCCTTGTATGTTGAGCTCCCCACCTTTACATAGAGAGGATAGACAAAATCCAATCCAACTTGAACAGCTTAATGGACAGAGCACAATCAAGTGGTAGAGGTGCTTCAATTATATGCATCAAGCATCAGTTTCTCATAGTGCTTCATAATAGCAGGTTTTGATCTTCACTTCTCCCATGAAGTAAATCGTCTCTCTGCTTTCTGAAAATTACTTGGAAAGGAGACATTGGGTTTCCTTGACAGAAGACAACTTCTATGGAGTATGAGAAATGGAATCCGTCATTTATGTCTTTATTTCTAATGTTCAAGGACTTGTTGATGAGGGATAAATTAAGTAAAATTAAACAAAGGCCCCCTCCCAAATATTGCCTAAAATTCAAACTTTTAAGGAAAAAAACAAAACATTGGTCCCATAAACAATACTTTTAATATATTTTTATACTCAAAGATTTTTTTTTTTTTTTTTTTCTTTTTTTTTCTTTACAGTTCTGCTCTTCAATAATGTCTGTTGTTTCCAAATTCCAGAATCACTGCAGAAATCCTCTGATTGGTGGGATGTAGTATCAACAAATGAAGTTCACTCGTGGCGTTTACTGAAACATCTGAACAATTTCCACTGTACACCCAATCGAATATAGATAGCAATAAAACTATGAATGTGGCGAAGACGTATGGGTCCTGCACTTTTCATAATCTTACAGTAATGGTCTCCTCCAATGATAATTTCAATGGGACGATTCTCACCATCTCTCTTTAGGTCAGTTTATTTGGGTGTTAAGCAGAAAATGTATACATCTTTGAAAATTGCCAGTTGATAAGAGTAAAAGTGAACACCCTTGAAGCTGCCAGTGAAATTTGTTCCTTGTTCCATATCCCGTTCAAGCTGAGCCACATAAAATGCTGTGTCTGCAATGCTAAAGACGTTTCAAACACATTTACCTTCAGCAGTTTGCTGCTTATTACATTTGGCTTCAACACTTTAATTAGCAAAACTAGACAGGCCATTAGCTTCTAAAATAAATTAGATAATTTTTCTCAGGCCAGTGGGTCCAATGATGCATATTCAAATGGTCAGTATATATATGAAATTCAGAGTGGTATTGCCTATTTTATTGACAGAAGCAGATGAATATATTCCTTGTTACAGATATATACATAATTCTGTCCTTTGCAGTGACTGCAAGATGTGTTTCCTTGTTTGAATCATGTTTTCTTGTTATGGCGTTACTTGAGACACAGTTTTTTCAGTTTTTCAAACCTTTCCTTGAGATGTCACACTTGCTGAGTCTTGTCCCCAGTGGCCTTTGTTCTCACAAAATACAAAAAATGGTTCCGCTTCTCATTTGCTTCCTCTTCCTGACTTGCAGCTTTTAATACTTGGAGAGGCTGCCACAGCTATGTAAGATGTTGACAAGTGGGCATTACTGAGCATTTTCTGTGCTGTAAGGGCTCCTTGCACTTCCTTAGCAAGAAATTCAATTAATCTTAATGAATTTCCTTCCTGGATATTTTGTCTTTTGAAATGATCACCAACAACAGTTTTTCAAAAATTCTCTCAGAAGTTTTGGTGTTACAATTTGCCTCTAAGTGTTGACATCTTCTCCTAGACGTTAAAGCTTCTAGCCACTGATTACATTCAATATATGTGATGTTTAGAACATTGGGGCTCTCTGAAGTAACCGCTTCTAGATGTTCCAGGAAGTCTGAGACTGAATGGTTTGATTTTTGTCCAAGTATCACACAATTGCAAATTTTTTTTTTCATTTGTGCATATGTTTCTGTTGTACCATCAACTAATCATTTAGGTTCACCATCTAGGTAACCTCAGAGGAAAACATGCTTGTTGTCTTTCTGTGTGGTTTAGAAGTAACATACTAGCCTCTGGTTCCCAAGGTCGGGGGTTCAAACCTGGCAGAGGTCGATGAGTTTTTTCATGTGTAAAAATCTTTAGCATAGCTTCCTTCCGAAGGGAAGTAAAACCGTTGGTCCATGTTGTAGATTAATGCCATGTAAAAGAATCCTAAGTCTGATAAATAGGCTTCTGAGGAAAATTAAACTGTCTTTCATGCCCAAAATAGAATGGGATGCTGAATATGCATCTGTTAAGAGTATCCATAAATAAAACTCAATCTAAATTAACACCCTTATTATAATAGAGACCATAACATTCGTAGCAACAGAAAATTCAAAACCAGTACTCTATTTTTATATTTCCAGAAAACAGTCAGCAGGTGTATGTTGGAAGCACCCCTACAGGAAGCAAATGGAGGTGACTGATTACTGCGTTATTGGAACTCTGTGCCAGTTGCCCGCTACTCTATATGATAGTTTGCTTACTTGATAGTCCACTTGCCAAGGTCTATACATTTTTCACAGTCAGAACATCAGTCTTGTATATGTGTCATCAATAAAATCTAGAACAGATCCCTCTAATATTTTTAAGCTTTCCATTCTCACATAGGCAATTGTAATGCTCCACTTCATCCAATGGTGAAGAAGAATCAAAACCACTGAGTTGTCTAATAAATTGTGTTGCAATTGAGCTGTGTATTTTTCTTTTGCATTTCAATTTTTGGTATGTTTCTGTAATGTCGATCATGGCTGTGCAATTTTGTCTACTAGAGGTTTGCGACAGCAGTTAGGGTTGTGCTGCTTTATTCTACCACGTTGCTTTTATATGTTCTTAATTTCTTAAAGAATCGGTTTAAGCTAGGTAACTCAATTCAGTTCACTTATTTTGAACATTTATTTCCAGTGCAGAATTGAATAGACCTTGCCGTAAAATAGATGTAATTATTATATTTATCTCATACCTTGATCAAAAGTCCCATTGCAGTGCTGCATTTTACAGTATGTTCTTGTTTCAAGATTTAAGTTGCTCAAAGTGTCTTTAAGTGTTCTGTTTTATTGGAACAACCTTTGCCATGTATTTCAGCACCAAATGTGGAATGTTTTCGAGTTAAAATGATAAACACCTAATCTTCAGTAAATTTATTTTCCCCTAACAATGTTTACAGAACAAACAACAATCTAACAAAAGTGTCAACAGTTCAGAATATTGTCATAAGAACAATTACACACATACCTCAAAAAGTGTATCGGTCCTTGCCATAATTAGAAACGATTAATTTAAAGATAAAGCTATACCAGAGGACCAGCACAAATATAAATCTTTAAGAATTGAAACTAACCTTATAATCCACTTCATCTAGAATTGGAATAACGCACCACTCCCACCCTGTAAGTACACTTTCTTAAATAGCAAAATTCAGGAAAATGTTCATGGCGGGGGAAGATTTAATGGCTGTTGCTAGGCGAGAAGTAAGTATTTATGGTCTAGAAACAATGAAATTACAATGCTACCAACGTAGATAAAGTCACCAAACAACAAAGAAAGAAAAAAAAGTGAAGCTCAAAAGTCACCAACATTCACACAGTAATAATGGAGTGCCAAGACTGTAAATATGTGAAAATAAGTTTATTTACACACACACTAACCTAAACCTAACACTGCGCATGCTCGCTTTGCTCGCATGCTATGGTCAAACCAGTAGCAATTATTAAAACCAAAGTACATTAAAAGTAAGTTTATTTACACACACACTAACTTAAACTTCATGCGAGCGAAGCGAGCATGCTTTGGTGAAACAAGTGGAAATTATTGAAACCAAAGTAAAGGAAAATCACTAAAAATAAATTACACGGAAATCACTTATTTACACAACAATAATTGATTCAGAACTCTAAACACACAGAATGACTTTTAGAATCGCAGTATTTTTTGTATCAATGTTGGCAATCACCCTCATGTTGCAACAAATGCCTCAAAATCAACTATAAAGCGACTCTAGTGGCTGAATAGTGAACAGTTCATTGATGGTTCCACAACCTTTTAATGACTAGTGATAACTAGTTTTCAAATATTGGTAGTTCTGAATTTTGCAATATGAACGTCAACTATGCACGATTTAGACGACACCTGTCTGATAGCTATTGAAACAATAGAAATTGCTGTAAAAAAGTAAAGAAAACAAGTACTTCTGGTATATTTTAGTATAAATCGCGTACTTTGTTGGAAGTTAAAGGCCAAAAATAGACAAGATACATTTTTAAAACTTTGTAATACGATATTACGGTGAGTAGAAGTGACAAAACTATTACCTAAATAGTTTTAATGGAAGTTTAAGTGGTGGAACCAAGATATAGTAATAATAATTTAAATTACATTCTAAAATCTTGGGCTTAAAATAAAGCTTTAATACTTATCTTCTCTCTTAATTTCCGAAACTTATTTGCAGAATTTCCTATAGGTTCCCCTGCCTCAATTTTACTCTACAAGTATGTGTAAGAACAGATAAGTTAACTAATCAGCCAACTAATTATGGGAGCGACATTCATCTCTTCCTTGTTTGGTTCTGGTGAGTCTTTTAGTGACCTATCTTACACTTTCAAAATATATATCCTGAATTTTTTAGACATAGATTATGAACAGTTGATTGTGACAAAATTAATTCTTTATTTTGTCAGTAAATAGATTTTTTTTTTTTAGAAACAAAATTTGTCCAGTGTTTGCTTTTCATTTACATTTTCTGTCTAATATTTCTTACAAAAAAAAAAAAAAACAAGTTCCGTGAAATTAGTAAATTCTGATTATATAAGCAAGGTCTCAAAACGTGTTTTAATGTACTTTGGCAATGGACAATCCTAGCAGTTCATGACATAAAAGAGTATGACAGCATCTTACTGGATGCAATCTGAAGAAGGGAGGATGTTGAAGAAACATTTGATTTAGTGACTGCTGCAAGCCCCTTCTCTAGTTTTTATTTCACTATTGTCATCAATTTACTAAACTTCTAGACATAAAAGATGCTTTTCTCAACAATGAAATTAAAAAACACTTCAATGTATAGAAGCACATTGCAGAATACAGGGTTATGAAACAGTGACTTTCTAGCCAAGAAAGGTGGTAGAATTACATCAAATTCATCTAATCCAATAAGTTACCACTCTATCAAAAGAATCTTTATATAAACATATAATAAAAGAATTAAAGAAGATAATGTATTCCATACAAAAGGAAAACTATGGAAAAATGTATGTAATATGACCAGAATCACTACACTACCAAGAAAATCCTCTCCAGCAACTTTGGCCTAACAGGCCATGACTGCCTCAACAAACCTTTATTCAAGATTAGTATAGTGAGATCTCCCTGTGTCCTTTCTGTACCTTAAAGAACATATGGATGGAAACCACATACTCCGCTGAACAACCGTTAGTCAACACGATACCATAACATCAAAATACTGGAATGCAAGAGAGCGAATGGCTTCACTGCCAACTGCTCAACATTAGATACATACCAACCAACATTGAAATTCAATTTATTTTTGGATACATACTCAGCTCAGCATTATTAAAATTAGAAAACAGGCACATAATTGTGCTAGAAACGTGAATGTAGTTGAATCCTTGAATTTGAGAAGCATGTGTTACCCCCATATTACATTGCTGACTTGTGGTTCTCCTATTGTTATCATATGAAAGGTTAGCTCTCTTTTTTTTTTTTAATTACTTTCTGAATCAATTACTCCAAGGTCATTGTCAACGGTATAAAAATGAACAGTTAAATCACCTGTAATCTGATTCTCCTACAGTTAGTACTCCTCATAAATGTATCATACATCAAAATTACTGTGATCTCCTACAGTATACACTGGATAGCTGATAATCATAAATGTGGTGCGAATTCACTTACATGTGGAATGATCTAGCAATTAACGACCACCACTATGTTCTACTTACAATGTGATAAGTATGTCTTACCTATACTTGAAAATTCATCTGGAGTTCTTCCACCAGCCATTAACCACTTGCACCAGTCAATGGTCTCCCATTCGTCAATTGCCTTTCCTGGATTTAATAAAAGGTCCAGTAGTTCATTTAAATATTGTGGCGATGCTGAGTTTGAACAATCTGCATGCACATAAGCTGCAGCACCGCGTTTACCCTTCTTCATTAACACATGGGCTGCGACAGAGTTAGACGCCATAGTCTTCAATCAGTCATAAATTTCTAACATAAAATATATCCGTTCATACAACTTCGGATCATGTGAAAGTTCGATGACTAACGCGGCAGATCTGGTATACGTGAGGTCACATAACGACCTACGTATTGCAAATGCAGACAAGGCTAAATGAAACCAACAGACGGTCGATGGCATCAACTACAAATTAACCCTTACAGTCATCCGTGTGCATATATTGACACCAAATTACAAAATGCTGTCTTGGTAGCATATTGAGGGAATTCACACAAGCTCACTTTCACAACATTTTTCACATTGTCTCGATAAATACAAAAATTCCGAAGATTGCACCATTTCCAATCAACAATCTCACATATCAAGGACTAATGAACTAAAACCTGCAAAGATGGCACTGCAAAAGAAACAATCAAACAACGAAGTGCGATACAGCCTAGGAGATACTTCAGAAAGCAACTATTTAAAGACCTGTCGATTTCAACACCTGTACGACGAGGAGGGAAATTTAATACATGAAGACGTCACAGGGCGTTTTGCTGAAGAAAATCATGTGCTAAGTTGCCATCTTGTAGAACTTCTCACTACCATTTACACAATATACAACATGTCAAATTAGTCGTTTTTCGGCATGTTTGAAGTAAAGAACAAAAGACAATGATAGACAAAAGATCTCTAGTTCAAGGAATATTTAATACAATCACATTTTTTGGCCTGTCAGAAGTTATTTCTGATAAATTGGTTATATTGCAGTAAATATCGCGGAAAGTCATAACTAAACTTTCTTCTAATTTCTTGGTCTAAAATACAGTTCGGAAATGCCTAGCGTTTTGTTGAAGTACGTTTTGTGACCAGCCGCAATTTTGCGATTATGCTAACTACCATAAGCACCATACGCAAAATCTGAAAAACTATTTTTTTTTTTTTTGGAATAAAAAACCAAAGGACAATGGAAGGGGAGAGATATCTAAATGAAGGAATAATTAATACAATCACATTTTTCGGCTTGTAAGAAGTTATTGTTGATAAATTGGTATTATTGAGGTAAACATCGCGGCAAGATCATAACTTAATTTTGTTATATTTCCTTGGTCTAAAACTGAAAGGGCAAAATATCAGATCATGACCAAACACATTTCCCGCCTCTTGTTTATGCTTTTGCAATTCATGAAACTACAACCAAACACCATACACATATTGAATATTATGTTGATTTAAAAGCTACACTCTAAATTTACTGCTGAATTGAACACTAACACCACAAAATCGCTTAAATAAGTACCCTACGGTATGTAATGAAACACACTCCAGTTTCCTTGTGTTTGGTTCAGCTATTCGAGAAACTACAACCACACACCACACACGTATTCACCATTATACTGGTTTAAAATCCGCAGTTCAAATGCACTGTTTAATTAACCGTTAACATCACAAAATCTTATTTTTGGACACATATTTAACCCACAAAGGCCGTATTCATCTCAGAAATATAAGACCAAAATGTGGCGGCTGGACAAAAATTGCTTCACAAAACACAATGCATAAGAATAGGGCATTTTATATATTCTCTCTATATCTGTGGGCTAAAACGACTGTTTCTAAAAAGACTAAATCATATCTTACAGCACTGATTTAAAACTTTAGTAGAATGTATGATATTCATCAAGAGCTTCGATCGAAGAATATTGCCCTAAATACCATTGCATTTCACTGCCCAAGTCTACATAACCAATAATACTGTTTCCTGAAAACTTTGCATGTTCTTTCCAACACAGGTTATCAATAGTAAGGCACCCAATTGGGGTATTGCCCTTATATTTACAACTTACTTCATATCTATTTGCATTGAAGTATTCTACGCATAATCCTGGTTCACATTCATTTTCATGTACCCGGAACGCACAGTTCTTGTTGTTGGCATTGTATTATTGAATCATTATTGGAATAATTATTCTACCATTCCAAATTAACAAACAATACAGAATCATGCTGTTATTACTGTATATCATATTTTACTATGAATATTACCGAAAAATAACTTAAAGAAGCACAATTTTAACATGTATGTATGTATGTATGTATGTATGTATGTATGTATGTATGTATGTATGTATGTCTGTATGTATGTATATATGTATGTATGTATGTATGTATGTATGTATGTATGTATGTATGTATGTATGTATGTATGTATTATGTATGTATGTAACGTCTTCTGCAACGTCTGCAGAAATATCACAAAATGCAGTACACTTAGGAGTTTCAAACTGAGAAGCAATAATGTGGGAGGGAGAGGGTTTACATTTAAAAATAATAAAGAATGACCAATATTAGTATCGAATCTGTAGTTTCCAGAAACCAGAGGAGCCTGTGGTTTCACAGAGGTTCGCACAGGGTTATGGTGTGCTAATGGTGCCAAATGCAAGAGCCCACGCTTGTATTAGTAAGATACGGTTAGCTGGGCCCTATCAGTAGTGAAAGAAGCCATCGATTAAGTTAAAAAAAAGACTTATGGAAGGTACAAATAGTTGATTGCCAAAGGCAAGGTTCGAACAAGGATAAAGGCTCCTCCTGGGCGAACATTTGCCAACATTAAACGATGTAAAATAAATTCAGCACGTTTACTTTAATTATCTCATTCTGCGACGAGGAGTCTTCGAGAGAGGACGCGTCTCAAAGAGATTCGAATCCCAGCAACTTCCGAGGCTTTTTAGTGCCAATAGCGGTAGTCTGCAGTCCACGGCCCTTATTTGACATAGCAGTAGAAATCTTCAAGCCAACACACCAGCCAAGAGCAATCCGGTCTCCAATCTACATCTACATCATCCTCAACAGGACTTCTAGACTCTGACTGGTTGGCCGCCACTTCAAGAAGCAACCTATTTGGGCAGCTTCAGGCGTAACCGTCAATACAGCAGCACGTTTTCCAAGCTCTTGGAAGCATGTACTTTCAGTCAATCGGAGCTACAGGTAGCGGGAAGCCGAAGAAGGCCACAGCCAGCTATCATACGGTTGGGTAAGGCGAACTTAGGTGTCCGGTTCTCTGTTTCGGCACGCTATGGTGCACCTGCTATCTGTAGTTGAGTGGTGTCCCAAGATAGTTGTGTACCTTCCCTTAACCCTCCATCTCTCCCAACTATGAAGCCCGCTCCCAGTAGCGAGGCACCCAACGGTCCTGTCAGCAAAAACACCAGCACTGGTGTAACAAACGGCTCTGCTAAGGCCTCCGGGTCCGGCAGCAGACGAAAGCTTGGGAAGTCCTGCCACCCCAAAGCGCAAAGGGGACTTCAATCCGTTCGGTCTCGACCGAATCCTAAGACAAGTACGGATCTCGGGAGTGATCTCCTATCCGTTTAGATAAATTATCCGACCAGGAATACTCTGATTATGACAGTGTTATCACAGACTTTTCGGCTCACTCGGATAAGACTTCGCTCTTCTACCATTCTCCCATTATGGGCCAGGACGAACAAACTGATGCTGTACCTCCCGAGGCCAGCGATGAATTCATCGAGGTGGATAAAAAAGAGAAACCAGCAACTACCGCACATCAGACAAATGCAGGAATCAGCAGCTCCGCCACCGGCGGACAGACAAGGCGCAATTTACCTCCCATCAATGTGGACACCTTCCAGGGTGTGGTGGAATTTCTTAAGATGGTCATGCCCACCCTCTGCCAGGAGTGCACGGTGACGCGGAGGAAGAGCTACTTCTTCTAGGCGAGGACACCAGAGGACTACTCGAGCTACTGAGTAAGCTTGGTAAGAGGAACATTCCCCACTTTACTTTTGGTCTTCATAAAACCAAATACCTTAAGCGTATAATAAAGGGCCTACACGTCTACCAAGGAGATCGAAGAGGATCTCATCCGCCAGGGTATAACCCCCAAATTGGTGAAGCAGCTCACCAAATCCGCTCTAGCTGGGCAGCAGACCACAAAAATCCCTACCCCCTCATCTTAGTAACAGTGGAGCGGGTTAATGATCCGAAGACCAACATTGATCAAGTAATCTCGATCTGTTATCTCCCGGTTTCAGTAGAAGCCTCCCGACGCCCTGGCGGGCCCGCCCAGTTCCATCGATACTTTGGGTTCAACCATTCAAGAACTTATTCTCATAGGATACTACACTGCCTTAGGTGTGATGACAAACACCCCAAAAAGGCCTGCCCGTGCTCCTTTGAAGAAGAGCCTACATGTGCTAACTGCTATTGGAGTTTGCACTGCGAGGTTGAAAGTCATTGCATTGATGAGAACAAGTCCTCCGGAAACTCAAGCACGGCAAGCCATACAACCAGAAGCCACCCCACTCTCCGACAAGGGAGACAACCAGAGGGCATCATCTACGATAGAGCGTCCCAAAGCCAGACCACTGGCAAGGTTGGAGCCGCCAGTACGCCAGGAGACGGTTGAGCTCGGATGAACGCAGATAGTGATAGTTTCTGTTTACCACCCACCCGGTAGGCGGTGCTTACTTGCAGATTACCAAACCCTCTTCACCCTGTATCCTTGCGTGATCTTCTCCGGGGACTTTATTGCCAAACATCAGCGTTGGCATTACGGCCCCTTCGCGGAACTTAGAGTCAAAGCAATTATTCACATGATAGACAGAAGTTCCCAGCAGAGTCCTGGAAACCTGGCAACAAACACTTTATCCGCATAGTCAAGGACAACCATCCCTCAAAAACTTTGCGAGCATAAAGCACTACCCCATTCATCTCATGCTCACTTCATTCGCAGAATTCCATTCAGGCCGTAGTCCCGTGTTGGCAGAAGACAACAACTGGGTTGCCAGCCATTACTTCTGTGGTTACTCCAGAGAAATCAACTGGGAATGCGCATCAACCCCACCCAACCCTAGAATTACCGACTTAACCACCCCAGAGATCATAGTCCAAACCTTTATAACCACAGAGGTAAGGACGGTTCATAGCCTCACTATCCGAACCCCCATATCCCTCATCCAGAGGTCCTCCCTTTAGTCCTGGATCTCCTCAACCACCATTTCTGGGCAGCCTGCAGACTATTCCAGCGAAACCGGACGACGCACAATGAAAATCTTCTACGGCGCCTCCGTCGGGAGGTCCGTGTCTGATTACGCGAGCATCGAGTGCAAGCGTGGGAGGCCACAGTGGCTGTGCAAGATCTGTAGGGTGGCGACATCTGGAGAATCCCAAAAAGCTTTCCACGCCAACGAAACGAGTATTACTTACCACTTCAAGGCAACCTTGGCCTTGTATTCGAAACACAAGCCAAAGCAAAAGTGCTTAGGAGCTACATAGGAGAACCCCCTGAACGTAATATTCCACACTCGTGTTCATGAGGAACTTGACCGCTACCTACGGCTTAAACCTGATAAAGCGGAGGATCCCTTCCCATCATCCTACCTAGTGAAGTCCAAGGCGCACTCCTGCGTCTCAACACCAGAAAGACTTGAGAGCAGGACGGGCTGACACCCGCCGTGCTAAGCAGCCTTCCCTTCAGAGCAGTACCTTTCCTCAGCAAAATATTCAACATGTGCCTCACCCTGGTCCATTTCCAACGTGAATGGAAAGTTGGCGGGGTGATGATCATTTTTAAGCTTAATAAGGATCCTGCGCTTCCTTCTAGCTACGGCTCCATCAGCCTCCTTCCTACCCTATGGAAGGTTTTCGAGAGGTTAGTACTTCACCGCTTGTCGCCACAGCTGACCGACATTCAAGCCATCCCAATCCATAAGTTCATTACTATTTCGTAATGGGCTCTCGAAAAACCCAACCACAATTGAGAGTAGTGAAGGCTGCCGTCCTGCTGTATCCCACAGAAAGGAACATAGGCAAAGCCTTCAATCCAATACAGAGACACCTATGTCTCGTCCAGGACTGGTGCACAAAGTGGCGGATGTCGTTAACCCGGACAAAAGTCTTGTTTTTCTGTTCACAAGAAAACGCCCTGACGCAGCCCAGATAAACAACCTCAGCTGCCTGGGCCAGCGGATAAATTGGGGAAATTCCATCAAATACCTTGGACTAACTTTTCGTGAACACGTATGAGGAACGTCGGACAAAAAGCCGCCTTTTACCCTGTTCTGGCCTCCCAAGAGCGTGCCGGTCCCAATGGCCGCGCTCGCCAAAGCGTCTCGCTTTGGTCTTTCGCAGCGCAGGGGATTGTGGGTTCGAGGCCCGCCTTGGGCATGGGTGTTATATGTTTGTGTATGTGTGTGTAAAAAAGTAAAACAGAAATTCAGTAAGTATACAGTAATCAAAGTAAACAAATTAGGTAAATAAAAAGTAGGGTATACAGCGCCGGAGTCCCGATCAGACTCCGGAACTGTATTTAATAAAAAAACGGAGCCTGTCCACTTAAAGTTACCTCTTTTTAACGCGCTCATAGTCTCTCTGATGCTTTACGCATGCGAAGTGTGGAGTATAGCAGCAGACTCGTGGATTCTCTGGTTACAGCGGATACAGAATAGACGACCCCGGTCAATCTATTCTGTATGTCGACGTTTCCCAGTGAGAATACTACATGAAACTCCGGCATTCCCATACGTGGGGGATGCAATTAGGTACCGAATTCAGAAATTCTAGGCCAGATTGGCGAACATGAGAACGCACGTGTAAGACCGCTGGGGCAGCACTTGCCTATTGAGCGCCGGTACAGGCATAGCTTGCGGGCACCACCGGTATAAACGACTTCAAACCAGCCAACTGCAAATTAGCTGAACTAAGAATACCCGCCCCTCCCAATATTGGGAGTGGTCAATAAAACTTCTCCTACAAAAACAATTTAATCAAATCAAACACCAGCGGAGCAGAGCAAAAGAATGCTGCTCCTAAACACGCGAGCGTTCGAGGAACCTATCTAGTGCTACCTCCTTAATATCATCACCCGAAACCTCAAATATTACTAAAACTAAACTAACTTCCTCATTCCACTGGTTAAGCCCTTACCAGGTTAGGTTCACAGAAACTACACCTTGGCTCACCACGAGTCTACCAGATCTCAAATGGATGGACTAACGAACTTTAAAAATTTCAACGCCAAGTCAAACTAAATTTTGAGAGTGAAAGCCCAATTAAGTAAAGTCCTAGTTAGCTGGAGAGCACAAATAACAACTTCTGCACAGTATAAGTCCTTTTATAATTTGTACATTCTGTATCAAACTAACTCCGGCCAAGTAGTTATATAATTAATACGTTTCTCTGAATGCGAGATTTTCAATTTATTAAAATTAAAACATTTTATTAAAGTTAAAGCACAAAGAAAACATTTAATTAAACTATGAAAAAGTCTAAAAATGCTCGCATGAGACTTAAGCGACACATCCTTGTCTATGCTGTTACATAGTGTGTGTGTGTGTGTGTGTGTGTGTGTGTGTGTGTGTGTCCATTTATCGTCGGAGGAGGACTGGTCTCTTGCCATCAGCTTACAGCCGACGCCTGTACAAATCGCCGGAAGTTTCCGCGGGTAAGCACTGGCCCTTAGCTCCGCACTTTTCCAGCAGTGTTATTTGCATGAAACCGCTCCAAAAATTAGAAATAGTCCTGACACTTCCATTGTGAAACTTTTCTGTAATAGCGCCGATACTGTACATGAAGCACTTCTAATATAACGGAGCATGTTACACCCCCCCCCCCAAACAACAGGTGCAGATAACTTGGGTCCGTGCTGTAATGGTTACCATGCTAACCCGCGGAGGAAGATTATTTTTTCGGGTGCAAAATCCTTAGCTGGGCCTCCTTCGGAAGGAAGTAAAGCCGTTGGTCCCGTGTTGTAGATTTACGGCACGTAAAAGAAACACAAGCCTGAGCAAAATTAAACGGCCTTTCACGCCCAATTTAGAATGGGACGCCGAGAACCACGGTAGTTACACAGCAGTTAAAGAGCGTCAATAAATAGCACGGCATTTACATTTTTAGATAACTTGGGGAGGAAGTCTTGACAACCACAAATTCCTGGAGCCCGGAATCAAGCGTACCGTCAAAATATAGGAATGCAGGAACCCCTGGAACTATTGTATCTGCATCATTCTAAAGAATGGCCGGGTGCTAAAAACTCCCAGACACTCTGGACACCATCCACAGTATTCGCTCCAGGGATCGGCATGAAATAAAATACAGTTCCAAAACTATATGTTAGCATGAATGTCACCAAAACTCACGCCCTGAGGGGAAGACTCATAGGCCTAGAAGTGGCCTTCTAGTTCACATAATTTTAAGTCACAAACTTGCAAAAGTTATGTACTTTAGGTGAATAAAAGAATAATACTTTTACTTGTACAACAGAAATTCTTAATATAAAAAAACAGAATATAATATTGAGCAAATGCTAAAGCTGCACAATTGTCTGAAGAACAAATAGATTCAATCTGCTCTTCCAAGCCTAAGCCATAACACTGCCTCCTAGAGTGTATAAGCCATGATGTTCGTAAATTTGGTAACACTGAACAACGTAGGTTGAGAAATCTGCATAAAGTAACCACGTTTCAGTTGTATGTTTCAAATGTATTTTCAAATACAGTAATATAACAATAAAAGCACGTGTATTTACAACTGACGTCTTTTTTTTTTTTTTTTTTTTTTTTTTTTTCTCTCGTTCACGAATAATATTTCTCCTGTGATAATCAAATAGAAATCCACAATAGTAAGCATTCTCTTGTGTTATATTGCACATAGCCTGTAATTGTAATAGATTTTTAACACTTTAGCGAATTTATTAATTAAAATCGTTAGAAATATATTTAAGATGCCCAGAAAGTGCTGTGTCCCTGAATGTAAGTCAAATTATGATACCAGTGTAAAGTTACAAGGAAATGTTTGTACATTTACATTCCCTAAAGGAAAAACAAGAAGACAGGCGTGGACTCGTGGTATCCCACGTAAAGACTGGTGTCCAACATCGTCATCAGCTGAGTGTGCCAACCATTTTGACGAAAAGACATAATTGTTAATGGGGGGGGGGTGTTAACTTCCCGCATTTACTACTTGCGGCACTGCAGATGATATAATTATTAATGCAACGTAGAAACATAAGAAAGGTCCTGTTACAAACTTTCGTGGCGATGCCCGAAATTAAAAGAAAATGCAGTACCCTCTAAGTTACAGAATTTGCCATCATACTTAAGTAGCCTTATTCCAGCAGAGAGAAGAGATCCAAATTCCAAAAGAGATGATATTGGAAGAAGAAATGAAGTTAAAAAGTTGGAACTTAAGAAACAAGATACAATGAATCATTTTGAAATATTTATGAATATTTTCGCTGAGAACTAAAGCTCAGTAAATGACAATTTAAGGTAACAGATAATGGTGTTTGGTTTTATTTGTTAAACATTGATTTGGATGTTGAAATATTTTCCAAGCTCTGTATCGTGTTTAGTGTGATGGTAGACAAAAGTATGAATGTGAAAGTATGTTTAATAAACAATGAAAGCACACAAATGATTTGAAAGATATACCTTCAGGTAGTATCAAATTAAGCAAATGGTCAGAGCCAAGCAACTTGTTTGAGAATTGCTATAACCTTAGCATTCACTTTGCTGAAATGCACATGGGTAATTGTTTAGAAAAAACAAGCTCTGCTTGTAGTAGAATTAGATGAGCATGAAGATTTTTTCAGTAAGACAGCATGGCAAATTGCAAGTAATAGAGTAAGGTTGATGTTGAAGAAGAAAAAGAAATTTTCCACTGTTACAAGGATTTTTTTCGTTTATGTTTTTTTTTTCTCTGTCCCTTGCTTTCTATAGCTTCCACACAATAGGTATGTGCAACAGATTTCATCAAAATTAAGTACCGCATGCAACTCCCATATGATCTTTAAAAATTTGCCAAAGATCTTTGTCAAAAGAGTAGATAGGTGAGTTTTATGGTAGATGAAATGTATATAAAAAGTTGTTTGAGTTTTAAAGCAATGATATGAAGGAACAATACTACTGAGTTAGTAAGAACTCTGCAAGCTTTCATTATAAGCTCTGAGTGTGCCAACCATTTTGACGAAAAGACATAATTGTTAATGGGGGGGGGGGAGGTCAATTGTTAATTGGTCATTTTAGCACGTGGTGAAACTGTTTACAGCTAAAGGAATGACATATCAGCAATAAAAACTGCAACACTAGAAGTGGTTAATTTTATAAAGTAAATTGGTTTTATTATTACAGCAATAATAACTGATAATAACAGAACCAATAAAAACATCTTCACTCTTCTCTCAGACGCAGAAGGTATGCATAATACCAAGTATTTGAATCTGCCAGTTTTCCTAATCTATGATTTTGTTCATGTGTTCAAAAACATCAGGAACAATTGGCTAAAATCCTTTGATATTCAGATTTTGAAACTGATGTTGTGAAAATATGTTTCGAACATCTTAGAGCATTTCATAAAAATGAAAGTGAAACTGTCATTAAAAAAGCATATAAGCTTAGTGTTAAAGCATTATATCATACAATATTTGAAAAATGTAGCTCTTGCAGACAGTGTATTTATAAAACAACTATTGATGCTCTCAAAACTGTGACAGGCTACGAAGGTACAATGCGTTGTTGTTGTTTATTTGTTAACTATTATAAAGAAATGGCGCGATTCAAAAATACCAAAGGTGCACTGAAGGAAATAATCAAGCGCAATGATTTGGCAACTCCTGTTACAAGTTTAAATGATGGTAAAGTTAAATAACTTAATACATTTTTGCAGTGGTTAGAGAAGTTGAAAAGGAAAAACCTAGGTCACTCAGGATTGGCAAGCAATACCTTTAAATCCTTGCAGAGATGTACAAAGGTTATTGTCTTATTTGTTGAAATTGCTGATGTGGGGAAAACTATAAGTGTGCCATGTTTCAGAGGTTGGGGTGAAAATGCACTAGCTTTAGGGTATCTTTGGAATGCAACTTTGAATCCAATTTCTTATTTACGTTACTTATCTCAAGATTGCATTGAAAGTCTATTTTCAGTGATGCAAAACAAGAGTGGTAATGACTTAAATTCTGACAGCTCAAAATTCATAACCTCAATTAGAGCAGCGATCACCAACCGGCTGCTAGAACCATCAGATGATAACAATTGTGAATTGGATGTATGGCCAATTCTTACTCAAATAAACTGACATGAAGAAGAATGCATTCAACATTGAAAATGCTTATGATACGAATGAATTGACATTGAGAAAAGAGCATTTAACATGAAAATGCTTATGATATGATTGAATATGACACTATGAACACAGAGTAAAATAAAAACATTATAGGTCATAATGATACAAGTTATGCAACAGATTGGATGTGCAGCAGAATATCCTATAAAACATGCACATTTCAACTGGTATCACATAAAATCATTCAGAGTTAGAGAGACACCATAATGCAGATTAACATTTTTGCAGTACTCAAATGCAACTATACTATTTATCAAGTCTTGTGCATAAATTTTAGAGCAGAGAATTCAATCTGCATATAAAACAAAATTTGTTCAATTTCTGACTTTAAGTTGGTATGGTGTGAAAAAGCGATTGAAAGAGCTCATTGGTTTACCAAATAACTTTTCTGTGTGCAGTCAATGTAGAGCAATATTTGTACATAAATGCAGCATGTATTGATAAACTGCTTTGTTAAATCGGAAAGTGATAGTATTTGTATAAGTGGTATTACTGGTATAAAAAAAACCGAAAGCTCGGAAGATAATACTTTAATAGAATTTTTGTTTGATAATCAAAGTATGTTGTTGTGTAAGAATGTACTTGTTCCTTAGGATATACCAATATTTTTCTTTTTTTACATTAGGTTATTTCTAATTGAGTGCATAGTATCGTTCATGTATAAGAATATTTATATTATAGTACTTTAGCAACACATATGTAGCTTATCAGCATTTTTTAGCTTTGCTAGTATATTTATAGAAATTTGTTTACCTATAATGCATGAAAATGCATTGTGAATTAGTTTAGGAGGGGAGTGGTATAGGCCGCCTCCCCGTGGTGCACCCTAGGTAATCATAAATGGCCTACATAACATCCTCAGCTAAATGACAGTAGAGTAAACTACTCTATAGTAGCTTGTGTATCTGACTTTCTGGAAGCTGTAGGTTTCATTCATAGGATAACATGCTCATCCTGGGTTTTTTCCCTGATCAAGAAATGAATATAGGTTTTGTGTCTTATACTGTGACTTCCTTTCCCTCATTTTCTATAATTTTTCTTCCCCTTCATGTTTGAGGTGGTTTTAAGAGCTGTGGAGTGTCACTTGATGCTGGGCTATTGTGCAGAGGCATGTTCATTGGAAAGGTACTCTTCTCTACTCTGACCTATGGTAGCCTTCTTTGAGCAACTTAAAGTGATCATTTCTGCCCGACTCCATCAGAAGAAAGTCTTTTCAGAACAGCCTGAAGATGTGATCAGGTCTTCAAGCTTGGAATTGTTAGGGACTGCTGTGCCTTTCTATGCCTACAACCTATAACCTCATGCGATTCCTTCAACTCATCCATTCATTCTTCATGAGGTTGGTAAGCACAAAGGATCTGCTTTTGGTCAAGCTGTTCCTTTCAATACCTGAAGATATGAATACATTTGTTAGCTTTACCCTTTATCACCCTATCTTTAAAAATTAACATTTTTCAGTATGTAAATGCTAATTATGTTTACTAGTTTGACAACTAAAGAGCTGTTGGCTCAAACCAAAATTGTGATTTGATATCAAATAATGTTCAGTATAAACATCTAAAAAGCATGTAGTTCCATAATAATGTGTGGACCATGAAATCTGGTTCCTGTTAAAATTATTATTAAATTAATACTTCTTTATTCCTCAAATAATTCCTTTACGCTTTTTAATATTATTTTTATTTTTTGAACAGGTTTGTGGTGGAAATACAAAATAAATTCACATTAAAATGTTCCAGACAACGATCAGAATACTTTGTTTTATACTCTAACCTTTCATTCTATTTATAAAAGTATAGCATTTTTCATTGTAAATAAGGTGAAAATCAGTCACCATAATTCCTGGTGATTTTAATTTTAATGTTTCTTCTTTTATTTTATAATTGTCTGCATAATCACTATCACTGTTATTTTCAAAAATGCTCTCATATAAAATTAGCTGACCAGCATGCCATTGCATTCAGAGATAATGAACACAATTAAATAGTAGTCTACTTTTGGTAATGTCCTATGTTGCTCCATATTTATGTTATGATAATATGATTGCCTTAGTTATAAGACAAAATAGCGTAATTGGCAATTCGTCCTTTTCTCTTTGTTTCAACCTCCACCCTCTCCTAAAAGAAGATTTCTTTGTTTTAAGCTATTTGGCTTATACAATATACAGTTACCTTTTTAAACTCCAGTGAGAATTTCATTTAACCTGTATAGGAAATTATTGCACAATAATCTAGGGATTAAATCCTCAACGTCCGTCTGTAATTGTAATTTTATGAAACACTAGTATTCCAAATAATGGATGAAAAATATCCTGATATTCACAAAAGGAGTGAAACATCAGCTGAACATATGACTTCTGTTAACTTCCTCCTACAGTCTTCCAATTTCTGGAAATAGCCAACACAAACAGTTTTTTCTTTGTAATATTAATATAGCAATCATTATACTAAACAGAAGCTTGAACAGCAGTGTTTAGTATTTCAGAAAGACGGTTATAAAAAGTAATCAAGGGTATACTGTTACATTATTTTGCAGCGGTATAATGTACGGCCGTAGTATGCACCACACTCAAGATGCCAAGTATGCGGCGGTATAATGTGCGGCCGTCACCGAGCCATGTATGTGGGTGTATTTTTGGCCCCGAGCTCAGATGTGTGATGACGTTGGCGTTTCTTAAAGACTCACTCCACTACCAGATGAGTATATCTACGTACCGTTGATGTGCATCAGCTAGACTCGGCCTGCATGCTACTTTGACTCACTCGGGGTGGAAGCAATGAGAGTAGTTTAGGGAGTGATCTTATGCAATTGCTTAGACACACGTTACTTTTCCTTCAATTTATTGTCACTAGAACACACGAGATAAGCACTTTACTTTACAATCTGTTAAGTCAATTATTTACTAGGAGTTTTTTTTTATCCACAATTCACGTGTATTTTACTTATAACCCTTTTCTCTTTAAGTTAGCTTTATGTAATTAAGATCTAGAAGCGCGTCACTGACTTTATCTATTCACTGCTGAGTGCGCCGATAACTATCTAAGAGAGTTGCGTTATTTAACTTGAAAGCCGATGTAAGTATGAGACTGCCCTGTCGTAACTTCAATGCTTCGATGCAATTAACAGACACCCCCGATGTGCGGCAATCTTCTCCTTATATAGCAAAATTGCTATCTTGACGGCTTCTTTCTTATAAGTCAGAAAGGCCGCGAAACTGGAGTCGATATTACCCAAAATACATCATTTTCTTCCCATGATGCACATAACACCCACGTGACAAGTGTTACAAAATGGAGAAAAACTCTTCTTTAAACTCTAAGGGCCTTTAACGTCACATGTAGCTCGTACGTGCTCCGACAAAAGAGCATCTGCTAATAATGAAAGCCTCTCACTCCACTTTCCAAGTTTGGCGTAAACAACTCTCAACTGCTCTTGCTAAACGCTGAAATAAAAAAATGGCATGTTATTGATGGATGCTCTTTAACTGCTGTGGTTCTCAGCGCCTCATTCTATATTGGGCGTGAAAGACCGCTTAATTTTGCTCAGAGACCTCCTTATCAGGCTTGAAGTTCTTTTACGTACCTCTACGACATGGGACCAGCGGCTTTACTTCCCTTCCGAAGGAAGTCATGCTAAGGATTTTACACCCGAAAAAATCCATCTTCCTCCGCCGGATTTGAACCCGTTGGAAGTCAGCATGGTAACCATTGCACCACGGAGGGCGAATTGCTAAACGCTGATTTTTTTTACGCTCTGAATACATGAAATAATCGAGTATTGGCACTCTTTAAATATAAACTGATAAACAATTAATAAAATGACAATGGTTATTATAGAGAAGCCTACTAACAGTCTCGTAATGCCCCTATAAGGTATTGAACTTCATGTTTATATAATTTAAACACTTTGTACACTCCTTCATCCTATCGTTCTGAGTAAGGCTTCTTAACTGAGTTCATTCACTTCTTCTGTTTGCCCTCGAGATATTGTAAACACAACATTTTTTCGCTTTCAGTTTTACAAATACCTGTTACTATTTCCTCTCCCGTCAGCTGATCTATCGTTATATTATTTACATTTCTAAACCTTTCCTAGCGCAGTGCTTGTCTTCTTAATAGGCATAATGTAAACAAAAATATCACCAAATATATACTTATTCAAATACATACATACAAATTACAATATACAGATAATACTCATTTACCCACAGCATTAACATAGTCATTCATACATACTTGACATAAATTTCGCTCATTCCACCTACAGAATTTGATTTGTGCTGGTATATAATTTTGACTTATGAGTTTCTTACAGTTAACAATAACATTATAATATTTTAATTCACTAATTTCCCCATGTTTAAATTTATCTTTCCTCCTCAATTAACCTGATCTAGCAATTAAGCATCCTCATTCGTCTTGTATGGCTTAAGCATTTGCTTATGGTAGCGACCAACAATATTATTTGTTCGTAGTTCAGATATTTCATATGTGTCGGTCGAAATGGTATTCGTGACCACATATGGTCCTTTAAAATAAATCATTATCCTTTGATTCTCTTTCTTGACTTTGTCTGTTAAAGTCTTGTTTTTTACTAATACTAGATCTCCACACTTCAGTTCCCATAAAATTCCTTTGTTTAACTCACCATGGCGCTTCCTTCTTTTCGCAGCCTCCTTCATTCTCTCCGTTGCCTGACGATACATTTCTTCTGCTTCAATCAACCTCTCATTATTAACTGGAATTGTATCCAGAGGTGGACATTTAACTGTCTTTAACAATTTTCCTTCGGCCAATTCCTCAGGCTTAAATTATTTAAGTTATTCTGTGTTTGATTTAGAACGCCCTCTGTTGGTTTTAAATATAGCATCAATTGTGTATGCCTTTTATGTACCATAAGCCTCAAATAAATTCCGAGCTCTTTAATCGCTCGTTCTGCCGGATTACTACTAGGTCGATATTTTGAGCAAAAATAATGTATAATATGTGCAACTCAAGTTTTTCTTGAAACTCTTTCCATTTAAAAATCGTTGCATTGTCAGTTAAAATTGCACTCATTTTTCCTTCAGTCGGAATAAACTTGTTAAGTAGTGCATTTATGCAATTTCTACTGTTGGCATTCTTTATGGAAACAACTTTACCATCTTAGAATGTACATCATTACAAACCATTATACTTTGAAATTCTATGGCATGGTAGCAAGAGGACCATGGATGTCTAGGCAGACAAGTTCAACTGGTTTCTCTCTAATTATAGCTTGTGTATCATATCAATAACTGACATTTTTCTGCTTACATTTCTGACATAAGTCACAGCACGAAATAAATTTTCTAATTTTTTCCCTCTCCTTATAAATGTACATACTTTCTAATATTGTATTCGTCACTCTGTCAGTTCCGGAATGCAAAAGTTGGATATGAAATTCGCGAATCAGGTCCCTCTCTAGTATTTTATGAACTATCACCTTCCATTCTTGCCTATCGCCATTCCGTGACGTTTATATAGGGTGTTCCCTACTTTCACAATTTTGACATCCCCACACTCTTCTAAGCAAGGTGCTGTTTCGTACACGCTCTTAAGCTTTTCGTCCTCCCTTTGCAATGCTGCAATCTGCTTAACCATATCCCTGGTTTCTTTGCTTACTTTAATGTTTATTTGCATTGCATTTACTTCCCTTTTGGGTGTAAGTGGACATTTAGGGATCTCCTTTATTGTCTTTATCCGGGATAGTAAATCTGCAAATGTGTTGGATTTCCCTGGAGCGTATATAACATCCATATCGTATCCTGCCACGGCGTGTACCAATCTTGAAATCTTCGTCAAAGCTAATTTGCATTGCTTAAATAAGGTGAGACTGACGTGATCAGAATATATAATCACATGCTGATTATAAATATAGGTTTTAAATTTAACTAATGCGAAGTAAATGACGCTTAATTCAAGCAACGTTACTGACGCATTACTTTCAGCTCTTGTTAGTCTTCATGAAGCTGTGTTTATTACATGAACTTCACCCTTATCGTCTTACTGTCCGAGAATTGCTCCGTATCCTGTCATAGATGCGTCTACATATATTACACATGTCCACCCATCAGGTGGTCTTTCAAGCAAAATTGCCTCTGTAAACAAATATTGTATGTGCTCATAACATTTCTGGCATCTCTCAGTCCAAACCCATTTCTTTGTTTTTACGTAGGAGTTCCCTGAGCGGTGCGACCTCCTGTGCATACTTAGGTAAAAATCTGCTAATATAATTCCAGATCCCAAAAATCCTTCTCAACTGTTTGATGTTCTGTAGAATATGAATTTGTTGAATACCCTCTATTCTTCCTGGGTCTGGGCGCATTCGATTACCATTTACAATAAATCCTAGGAAACAAACTTCCTTCGCGAAAAATTTAGACTTTGACAGCTTCACTCTGAAGCCTGCATTCCCTAGTTTAGTTAGTACAAAAGTAATGTGTGTTAAATGTTCTTCAAATGTTTCAGAGCTGATCAAAAAGTCGTCGATGTAATTTATTAGAAATTCACGATAGGTGTCCTTAAAAACTTTATAAATCGCTCGAAGAAAAGAAGTTGAAGTTATTTTTATAGTTGTTATAGAATTTGTAAAGAAGATCAAGTGAATTATCGTAAGATTTTTAAGAAGTGTTTTCTGAAATATTACTATCTCAAGTAGTTGCAAGCAGTTAAACATAAAAAAGTATATACACCATAAACTGAAATAGTGCACGTGTTTGAGACACTTGAATGTTCTACAGCATGGTGAAACTTTAAGATAAGTTTCCACTTGAAACTAATGAAGTACCTACTATATGAAAAATTACAGGTGTTTGTTCCATTAAGCATTTTATAGGATTATAGTAAAAATATGTTTTTGCTACTAATGTTTGTTTCAGCTTAGTGGGAAACATAAAACGCAATTCACAGCTATGTTTCTTGTTTTTTTGGTGTGTTATTCATTGCCACATTCCAAAATGACTAGAGGCTGAACACCCAACATTATTTAATTTATAAACTCTTCAGACCACCGTGGAGCAGAGCAGCGCTAATTCAATAGGTTTTACACTTTAGGCACGATTTGAACTGTGCTCACGTTCGAACCGGTTTTAAGCTTAGACAGATTCTGTGGATCCTAATAGGTTTTTCTCTAAAATACGTCTTGCGAATTCCGAATATTCGTTTTTTCGGTACAAAATAACCGTTTTAGAATTAGATTTCACGCGTTAGCACCGAAAACATATGATTGAAAAATTAGCTTCAAAGCATATATTGTAAGATATTGCCGTTCATATTGTTTTGGAGCTTTCTGTGCCTAAATGAAGACCGAATAAAAATCTTATTGTGTGGCCTGTAAACTTCGATTCAAGCCACAGTTGAAATGTACTAAAGTTGCCTCCTAGTTTGTGACCTACATTGAAAGGAAAATGCATAAATTTGCGTATTTATTCAGATTTTAACAGAAATCTGGACGTACTAACAGAATCATTTCCATTGATTTATTTCAACTGTCCAGACCGCCGGACAGATGTTAGCACTGTTGCATTTCACCAGCACAGCATAGGGCGGAAATGCTTAGCATTTAGCTGAAGCACGTTTCTGGCCAGCCGCATCTTGCAATCTACGCACTATCAAATACATGAACATTTGTCAAATTGATTTTTTCCAAGTTTTTGAAGTAAAGGACAATGGAAGGGGAGAGATCTATAGTTGAAGGAATATGTGATATAATCACAAGTTTTGGTCTATCAAAAGTTATTATTGATAAATTGGTATTATTGTAGTGAACATCGTAACAAGCCAATAAACTTAATTTTGTTCTAATTTCTTGGTTTAAAACTAATGTTAATGTGATAAAAGGCTCTAGACTTATTACAGCGTTTGTTAAATCTTTAGTAGAATGTTATCTGGTTGTTTTTTGCTTTTTTGTAGATAAACAATTACTTCCCTGTTACTGCAAATGTGTCTTTACTGTCTCAAAACCCTCTGTTTTAGCTCTTTTATTCGTTTATATGCTTTACACAATTTATCAGTTTTGTTTTTCAATGTCAACAATAATATTCTCTTTCTTTGCCTTTGCACTAAAAGCCATTGTTAGTATCAGTTAGGTGGGTGGCAGGGTGCATATTGCCAGTTATTGTTTCCAAACAATTTGGATACTTCCACTGTTTGGGGGTCTACGTCGAGAAGCATGACATTTCTGCAAATAAGAGGGATAATCAGGTCTCTTGGTCTCCTGGTTTCCCCTGTTAAATCCAAATGGTTGGATGGGCTGCTTAAATTAAATTTAACACCACAAAATCTTTTTTTTTTTTTTTTTTTTTTTAGGAAGCACATTTAACCCACAAATATTCGTACTCATCTAAGAATTGTAGTTTCAAAATATGGCTCATTGATTAAAAACGTGTTTTACTAACCACAATGCGTAATGATAGGCAATTCTATTCTCTATATCTCTGTTGTCGCTAGTCATTTCTATTTACTGGTAATGTTGGGTATTTGATCGGTTCGAGTGTTTTTCGTTAGGGAAATATTTGGAGAGGCATTTGGCAGCATTTTAGTCTACATTACTTTGAAATCTCCATGTTCTAGTCAATACCGTTGCTATGCCATTGAACCATCACTGAACTTTATTATTCTATGAAAGCGGTAGAAAGACAGATATTATAGTGTGTTGTGTGACGAGTTACCATGAGTAATCCGTTTGTGGTGGGGAGAAGAAATAGTATGTACTTGTTCTGTTAGTCACTCAGAGAGAGAGTAGTTTTGTTTATCGAAGCACTCTCAAGTTGTCATAAATACTAATAGTGTTTCTAGTTTTGCGTGTGAGTGAGGTGCGTGAATGGAGATAAAGTTTCATTGGTTAACTTAGTTTGTCCTAAAGAGATTGGAATGAAAGGCTTTGTGATAGCCGAGAAAAAAGATTATTGCAGTTAATTGGAAAAACAAGATTTTATAGTCTTCAATTTTTCAAATTTGAACGCAATTATGATGGTCTGTAAGCAAACACTGTGTTTCTTAGTAATTATTTATATACACATACTTTGTGTATTGACATTTAATTTGGAAGCCCGTTTACCCGTTGTCAAAAGAGGTGCTGAGGACTCTTACTTTGGATACTCCGTTGCTGAGCATCAGGCCTTGAGCGAAATAAATGGAACCCTAGAACATAGTTGGTAAGTTCATATTTATTTAATGGGTTCATATTTAATTTTTTCAACTTAATGTATTGATGGACATTAACGCCAATAAATGCTCTTCAGACACACTTGGGATGGGGTGAAGTTTAAAAAGTGAGAGAATATTGCAAAATTCAGTATGATTATTCTTTCCTAAAGTCAAATAATGCCAGCAAGCATTGAATGTGTGAAGCCATTATACCAAGTCTATAAGTAAGAACACATATAAAGCTGGTTGCGCACATGCTCTAATAAGACCTCAATTTTATATACGTATTGCCCTTATTCCTGAAGAAAATATGCAAACGCATCAGCCATTGTGATAACTGAACCAGGTTGTACTACATATTTGTGAACATACGTAGAATATATTAATGCATTTATTAATACTGTGGGCATTCTTTGATACCTATAATTATATAAAATGCTTTGCCTTCTGTAGATGCGGTTCGTTGTTGACAACCACAGATACCTAACCACTATACTTAGTTGTTGAGGTTACCAAGCCATAAAGCGCATCCCAGTGCTCAGGGTTCTAAGGCGGGGGATGCTTTTGTAAGTTGAAAAGTGAAGCCGTTTCCGGCCGAAAATTGCGGAGCGACGACAGAACGTAGCGAGGAATCTACTTGTCTAAAGCTCAATGATATCTCGCTGTTTTAACTATCACTTTCATTATGTTTTCATACATTTTCTATGGAACTATATTGAATGAACGTCAATATTTTAATACACACATTTTTATTACTTTATACTTTTTGAAAGTTTCTAGTCTGCACAAGATACTAACTACAGTAGTTTGCTTATTAGAACACGAGTTGTTAAAAACTACTTAAATGCATCACGTTAGTACCAAAAATTATGTTCCAATATTTTTTAGTAGTTTGCAAAATTATAAAGTATATTTGTTTTTTTTTATATAAAAAAAATAATCACCATCAAATACGTACTATTATAATTTTGAATACTTTGTTGTTCAAGGAAGCACAACATTTTCAAAAAAATGCTTTATTGTGATATACCTACTCGCCTAATTTAATATGAATGGATATTTAAAATATATAATGCAGTAGGTGAGTTATTAGTTTTTTCAAGCATACAATGAAAATGGTGGTGATTGGTTTCTTCCATTCACGAACCTATAATGACCAGATTATAGGCCTTTTTTTTTTTTTTTTTTTTTTTTTTTTTTTTTTTTTTCAATAAAAATTTCATGAAATTCAGAAATATTTTACAAGACAAATTTTAATTAAAAGGAAATGTGCACAAATTGTGCAAAATTTGATATCGTATCAGTTTTTGCAATAGTTTAAGATTTATTTTGCATGTTTTAAGGATCTTAAAATATAAGTTTATTACACAGTTCACATAGATAGTTTGGGCCTAGGTCGTCATATCTTGCACAAGATGCATTAAATGTCTAATCTTTGCAGCACTTTCTTAGCTGTAGTTTATCACATAATATCTGTTGCATAGTCCACCGCATAATTCACATTGATATTGTAGATCTGGGTCAGATATTTCCTCTCTTAACACAGCTTATAATGAAGATCGTGAACTGCAAGATGGGTGACTGTATGTGTCGTCTCATAATTTGAGTCCATTCATTCACTTGTAACCGTAGGGCCTGTCATATAAAAATGATGCCATATTGTGGACTCTTTTGCTTTAGCTTGAACATTAGTTCAATATAAGCCTCTGTAGTGGGGAGTTGGTGCTGGATGCAGAGTTTATCTATGGAATATTCGTCCTTGGACAGTACATATACAAGGTGCAAAGGTATGAACTTAAAAAGATTCATAGTCTTTTCACATATCTAGCTTTGACACTTCCTCCCACCTTTGTGTCACAATTGGTGCTACTTTGAGCTTGAACCTACATTGCTGTATTGATAGGCAGGTTACTGCCATGCTTCACCTCATTCATTGCAGATTCCATGCTCCTTTCCCCAAGCACTGTGAAGTATTTATCTTTCAATCTACTGCAAAAAATATTTTAAAAAATGTTTAAGTTTCGCAAAATTTTCATTTAAAGATATCTAGAATCTCTGCAACTGTCGGTTAGTCTTGCAGAGCCCTTGGCAAATAACCGAGCATTGAATGAGGATTTAGTTATATTTGTATCATTGTAAATTCATCCATCAGTTCTATAGGCGCTGAATTTTATATCTAACTTTCACATATTTTGATATATATGTTATGTTGATTTCTATCTTCGGCACTTGTTGTAAGTTCTTTTGTAAGGGCACTAATGACCTAGTAGTTAAACACACTTGATCACCAATGATCATCTTTTAAAATAGTTAATATATTAAACACTTTTCACTATTTTCTCGAAAACTACTTTAAAAATCTTCCATCCACATGACTTTCTCTACATCTCTGTGACAAATTATTGTTAATAAGCTTATTCTTCTATCTACTTCATGCTAATCGAGATAAACATTAGCAGAAACTTACTACTTTATTCCTTATAAGTAGAAGGAAAATAAGGGAGTACACTAGGCTAAACAATCTAATGTTTTAAAATATGGTTGCTATGGGATTGAAATCCATTTCTTTGCGTGGCTAGGAGTTGACAAGTTCTCATATGAGAAAAGTTTTAAGTGTTTGAAAATTGAAAACATTAACAAGAAATATCCCGAAAACAATGAACTCCATGAAAAAAATGACGTAAATTGTATGTTTTAAGAATATCTACATCTTTTGTGTAATAAGTTTTTGGCTATCTCTAATGGTTTACCAGTTATGCAAAATTCAGAAAAATTCATCCAGAATAAAGAGGTCTTCAGAGGCTAAAACCAGAAAATTCAATAAATACATTTTTCATGTAAATATTTTAAATATAAGAAATTTTAACCAAAATAATTACAGCCAGTTTTGAGAAAATAAAAATATTTTCCATGTAAAGGATAGTTAGGGGTGGGGATTTGTTTGAAAATCTTTGTGTCGCATCTTTGGAAGAATTTGAACTTAAGAACCTACCAAATTCGGTATTTAATAGACTTTTTTGAGCAATGCTCCCGCACAGAGACATTTTTCTAAAAATGCCTTTTTGGATTTAGGGGGTCTCAAAATATGTATTTCTGGTGGAATCTTGTATCAAATTTTTAGGTGCAATACAATACCTTCTCTACCCACTATGTACATAATACATGTAGAGAAAGTAATAGCAGAACTGCAGCAAGATTTTTTGTTGCATTCATTACTAAAACTCAGCCTGTTTAGGAATAATAATAGTTCATCTTTCACCCTGTATAGATCATGTATACATTTCAGTATGTTGAGCACATTCTATTGTAGGATACCCGTGATTCAAGGGTTACTTGCCCTCTCATCCTATCCAGTAATTCTAGAAAGTTGGGAACTCAGAGGGATTTTGACGCGGAAATGGTGGCCTCCAAGGAAAAGTGAAATGGGAAATGATAACCTTTCCTCCTAAGGGGAAGTTGAGAATTGATCAAGGGGTTGAGAATAAAAGAGTCATGATACTTACAGCTAGATTTAGAAATGTTGGCTTGGCTGAGTTATTTAAGGCCAGGGCCTTAACTCCTGACTTACCTGAACAAATGTAGGCTTGACACACTATTATGCTACTGAAGTAAGACTGTTATTGCCGTCGTGGAACTACATTGTTACTCCTAGTGAAATGCATCAAGACCTCTTGATGATCAGTTGTGCAAGTTGCAGCGCGATATACATAACAGAGCATAGAGCGAGACAAGGTTGACAGGTAGCTTTTAAAGTATCCTTAGACTTTCAGCTCTTCTGAGGAGCTATGAACTCAAAAACTTTGCATAGTATCTTATTTCTTCATTTTACCTAACATGGTTAAACCTCGACTAAGACTTCCTACTTCTTATGAAATATGGACGACAGTGAGGGCGGTATGCTGGAATATATAATTAAGTGGGTATATAAGATTTTAAACTTACACTTGAGTTTTTTAGGTGGGAAGACCATCACAGTTGTCAAAAAACTCCTGAATAGAGTAAATAATTTTTATGTGATATTTTATAAATAAATTGTGATTGCAGCCAATGGCTATATTGATTTTAACATGTTCATCATGCACATAGTTCAGTTAATTTTGTTGTTATATTTTTACAAACTTTAGCATATCATCTTTCATATGGCCCCTCACACAACTTAAATATGTAGATCTCATCTGGATTGTTTGTCTTGTATCATACTTTATAAGGGCGCAAAGAAATTTTTTCTTGGTGTATGAAAACAGCTCAAGAGATTCTGGTACACTTGAGTGAGTTCGTTTTTATATTAAGTTTATGCCTTACTTATTCCAGGATTTTCTTGTGTTTTACAGTGCATACATTCTTTTTAAAAAATCTGACAAATTACACTTCCATGGCTTTCTCTATTTGTTCTTCTGTAACTGTCAAGTTGCAAAGCCAAGTGATCTAAGTGTGAGAATATCAACATTTTCTTCTTTTTTTTCCCCCTTTAAACTGATATATATGTACCAATGCAGGTTACAATCTTCCTGGTAGTTATAATGAGCATCAACAAATGGCACACAAATAAGACTTTTTTTGGTTTTACAAGAAATCAGCCTTTTGGCACTGTCACTTAGCTTTGCAGCTCTACACACAAAAGTTCATTCTTATATTGTCTGTGTTTAAGCAAAAGTCACTAAATCTAATGGAGCCAATTTAAACTTTAGAACAGCTTTAAGAAATATTAAACAATGGTCTACACTCCTTTCTCACGAAGTGCCTTAATTGAAGAAAAGAAAAAACGTATAATGTGCTGTTGGAAAATTCATACCCAAAAATTAAGAAGGAAAAAATGTACAAAATGGTATAGTTTACCATTTATAAAAATAATTCAAAATGAAGAGGATTTCATAGGTTATTTGCAGAACGTTCAATATACATTTCATTTGTGATGCAAATATGTTAAACATGCCACTTTGGTTGCATTCACATGATTTTTCTCTGCTCAGTGTTCTTATAAGTGTATTTTTCTATTACCTATTAATATAGATAATTGTTATGTATTTTCTTATTTCCATATATATATATATATATATATATATATATATATATATATATATATATATAAGAAGAAGAATAAATGTTTTCAAAGCCAGTTGCTCCGTGATGTTCTTTCTCTTTGCATGAACATGAAAAAGATTGGGGAAGCAGTGTAGTGATTTGAATTTGAGAGGAGTATAAAATCTGAAAATTCAAACCTCTAATAAAGAATATCTCTCTAAATCTTAACACCTCAAACATTTTTGATATAAATGATGCCCTTTGACGAGATACACATTTTTTATGCAGTAAGATTTTGCCTATTATGGCTTACCAATTATCTAAAGGAGACTTCAGAGGTTATTCCCACAAAATTCAAGATATACATTTTATTTGTCATGGAAGATAGCTTAAACATTGTAGATATTTTAAACAAAATCGTTAAGAGATGTTTTTGATGAAGTAAAAAACTAACAAAAAAAATTCTACATTTTTTGATAGCGTTTAACATCCGCGTTTACTATATAGGCACAGCAGGCGATGACACTGATAACACATGGAATGCAGATGGAGCATCGGAGGAATACGATGGCGGGGGAAACCGAGAACCTGGAGACTCGCTTCTGCGCTGCTTTGTCCACCACAAATCCTGCATGTGGTCGCCTGGGATTAATCCCAGACCATCTGGCTGAGAGGCATGATTTAGCCACTCGGCCTCGGCGCGGCTTAAATTTCTGCTTGGAAAGGGTAGTATTGAGACAGTGCCGTCTTATGCAATTAGTCTCATGTTCGCCTTGGTATATGTGAGTCATTGCATTTGGGAGGTATAATGAATTCCAAGATCTTTGGGTGTAAACAACACGGAAGAGCGGAACCTTTGGGAACGCGACTCTCGATTCTTCTCCAGCTTTGGCTTCCACTACCTTGAAAAAGCAAGTTTTCAGAAAATTTCTGACTACATTTTCTAGCCGTAAAAGAAGGATGGAGTGTTGTGTTGTGAATTGTGCTGAGTCGTGGGTGACGCGCGAGCTATGCATGGCGTAAACCATACATACTCTGGTGACTACTCGAAACGTCTCGTGAACTATATGCAGCAGTGAATTCAATACTTTGTTTGTGACTACATTTTGATTGAAGAAAGACATTTGCAACTCTAATATCAAGAATGGGATATTTACGCCAATATGGAGGAGACGATGAAAAGATTGTTGACCGAATTTAAGGAAATGAAGACAAATGAAGTCGTGAATGGAGAAGATGGAAGAAATGAAATTCAGAGTGGAGAAGATGGAATCCGGCATAGGAAAGATGGAATCAAACATGGAAAAAATGGAGCCGAATATGTAGAACCTGAAAACGTAATTTTTCACCAAAATTGACCAACAATTTGCCTTCATGAAGAACGATGTGGAACAACTTGGGGAAAAGTGGAAGAGCTTAGTGGAATGATGAAAGACTACGCCCAACGCCTGAATGCTCGAGAGGGAAGAGTCGACAGCGGCGCCAAGGAACTGAACGCCATTGTGGGAAAGGTGCTGGATGCAAAGTTGAAAGACCTGAAGGTTGAAACAGGACGCGACACAACATACTCGCGCGTCAAGCCGCGTAAGTATGACGGGACATCAAATTCGAAGTCTTCCGCAGACAGTTAGCCACCATCGCCACCCACAACCGATGATCAGAAGAGGAAGCCACACGGCTGATAGCAAACCTCTAGGGACGGGCGGCGGAAATACTGAATGTATCCCGACGTCGGCGAAGTCTGGGGAGACCTGGGAGGCCCTCGAGAGCCATCACTTGGCTGCAGCCAGGCGAGACTATGCAGGAGTTCGCTCTAGCCATCGAACAGCTTATGAACAAAGCCCTGATGAACGTACCATCCAGTTACGTGTCCTAGGAAGCTGATTACTCCTTTATCGACGGGGAGCGTGACGCCGAGATACGACAGCTTCTAATGCTCGGTGACCATCCACGAGGCGTTTACGGCAGCACCCACCTCAAGGACCAGAAGTATTCTTATGACAGGGAGAGAAAAGCAACCCAGAGGCTACAACGACTTTTGGGTGGTGTGTGGCGAGCCAAGTTACTTAGTTAGGCGCTGGCCATACCAAAACGACAAGCAGGCGGAAAATGGATAAGAACCTGCGTGACGAGGGGGGGGGGGGGTTGTCAGGCCCGTCTTTACCAGCCATTTGAATGACGCTACGTGTCTTGGATAGAAGAGTACGATAGCCTCATCGCAGACGACTGGAAGCAAGGGAAGATTGGCCAGATATTCATAGATACAGGTGCAACCATGACTCTAACTAGACCTTACGTGGTGAAGGGTTTGCCGACACGAACATCCAATCGGGCTTACGAACTAGTGACGGTGACATCTTACCTGTGGAAGAGGAGGCCCTGCTGGACTTGACACTAGGATGGAGTACTGTGAGCCTGTCGACGTCGGCCTTGCGTCTATCAAACTAGTATGCAGCGTCTCCACCAAATGAAGGATACCCAGAATGGGATAGGAATCACCACTATACTACACATACTAGGGGTAGTAGTTTCAGAGGTAAAATTGTTCTCGCCTGCGAGAGGGAAGCGGACGGCCTCAGGGTTTAAGATGCAGGAGAGTGTACGTTTGCTTAGAAAGATCAGGAGCCATAAATAAATGCGCAAATGTGGTGGAGGCACGGGGCTTTTACTGTTAAAAATAATGTGTGGTTAGTGATGCGAGAACCCAAGGATTAACCAAACTCCATTCAACTCGCCTTTACATCGTAGATCTTGCAGTCTACACTTTTACGCATTTTAAATAAAACTGCCGTGCGTCAGTTCGTATCAAACTTCTGCAGCATATGTCCTTCTGACTGGTTATTGAAGCTTTTATTACACCAAAAATTGTCAGCGTTGCTTTAGGAGGGCACAGCTTTGTGAGTATTTCGACATCTTGCCACTAATATCGATTACTGAAAATGTTAACTTGCGGCTAATGCAGCAACTATATCCTGTTGTTTGAAGTAAAATTTCTTCCTGGTTTGTAGGCCTTGGTCAAAAAATAGGATTTACTCCTGACTTCAAATGGACGCTGGCCGTGAAACTATTAGTATATACATATTCATGTTTTGTTTAGTACTTTTTGCGGTGGTGTGCTATATGTACTATAGCAGTCTTCTATGCCGTTTTGCTTCAAATGGTTTTTGGGGTCAACATCATTCCAAGTCTAATTTGTGACAAAGGATGATAATGCGGCTTCCCTGTGTTGGCACATGATCCGAGACGAACGATGTTTCCTAGTACCAAACTTCTAAATCGTTAGATATCTTTTAATGGGAGATTCCCTCTGATCCCCTGATGGAAGGAAGATTGTTGCGCTGCTCTAAGAGATCACCGGAAAGGTTTGCAAATCCATGTCTCCCAATATTGGAGAATATGGTCACCTTTAAACAAGTTACTTGCTCAAGCTAAAAATTTATTAGACATTACAGGACATTTTTTTGATCGAGAGGTGAGCACCCTTGACTGCTCAACTCACAGATCTCGGGAATATTGAAGGAATATTTAATACAATCACATTTTCCGGGCTGTCAGAAGCTATTATTGATAAATTGGTGTATTATTGCAGTAAACATTGCGGCAAGGTCATAACTTAATTTTGTTATAGTTTCTTAGTCTAAAACTGAAGGAGGGCAAAAGATTAGATTTTGATCAAACGTTATTGTTCGGCTCTCACGCCTATAGACATGAATTCTACTACATGAACTTAAATAAGTGCACGCCAAAAAAAATGTGGGGGCGGGCTGACAAGTATCAGATTATCCCAAAGATTATAATGACTTACACTGTAGACTGCATGTATTGCATTCCAAGTCCGAGAAACATGTCCCCTACTCTCACGGTTCTGATATCATAAGCACATCATTTGATACTAACTAATCCTCGCGATAGCTGCTAAATTGGCGAATTAGCAAGAGGTTTCTAATAAAACGGACTAGGTTGGCAATTTTGGCCGCTTCTCAACGGTCTTTCCGAGTTGGAAACATAACATCTAACAAACAATACAGAATTATTCTGATAATGTATAACATATTTCACTAAGTATACCACTGAAAAATCACTTAAATAAGTATTGTAACCTATGTATTGAAACGCATTTCCTTTGTTTATACTCCTGCTCTTCGACAAACTACAACCCAACACCACACAAGTATTGACCATTATACTGGTTTAAAACTTAAACAGTAAATTTACTGCTTAATTGAACATTTAGCACCACAGAATTATTTAAATAAGTACTCTAACCTATGTATTGAAACACATTTCCCTTTCCTTGTTTTTGCTTCTACTTTTCGAGAAACTACAACCACACACCATATATGTATATATTGGTTTAAAACCTACAATCGAAATGTGCATCAATTGACATTTCACATCACAAAAGATTATTTTTGGGTGCACATTTAACCCACGACAGCTGTACTCATCTCAGAAGTGTAGATTCAAAATATGGCGGCTTGACAAAAACTGCTTCTTTAATCACAGTGCATAAGGTAGGGCATTTCCTATCTATTCTCTCTGTATCTGGTATGAACTCAATGAAGTTATAAAAGGAAATGCGAAGCAAATATTGACTTTTTAGTTGTGAATGCCATAGAATCGAAAATAATTGTTGCTGCTCAGCGATGAATGTAACAGTAAAATGTATTATCTGTGCATCCTTACTTCACCGGCGATGTAAACAAACTAGAATGTTTTCTTCCGCGAACGCATAAGCACAACACGTGGTGCCCTAGCCTTCTATATTCAAGGTCGCGGACCGATTGGTCGGCTACTACAACTGAAATCCACCATATTAGGCAGCTTCAGATGAACTGGCCAATAGCTTCAGCAGGAGCATACTTCCACAACGACGGAAGTACATACTTCCAGAACATTGGAAGTACATTCAGGCAGCGGGTAGCCGAATTAGGCCACAGCCATCTGACCTTTTTAGGTCGGGTAAGGTACACTTTTAGTGACCAGTTCTCTGTCTCGGCATGCTTCTTAAGTCCCTGCTGTCTGCAAGTGAGAGTAGACGAATTGTTGTCCGTACACTGCACACTGTATCCTTGCTAAACTATAAAAATACTCAAATACAAAACCTCTCAAAGACAAAGCCCAAAGCCGGATGTAAGTGCCGTTGCCAGTACCAGTAATGATGCAGCCACCCTGCCCTCCAGTAGCGCTGCTACCGCAGAGGGTAAAAAGAAGTGATCTTGCCAGGAACGACAAGGCGAAAAGGACAAGATGCGACGTTTGAACTGTCCTAGCATTCTACCAACGAGCACCTCCTGCGGGAGTCTGATTCCGCATAAGCCAACATCCGGAATCTGACTCCGACGACAACGACTGTGCCAGTTTTCGCACAGATATTTCTCATCAGAGCGGCAGGACTTCGCTCCTATCGTATCACTCGTCCTCAATGTTTTCTGATCAAACGGAGAGGACGACTTTCATGTGCTAGCCTCCAGGAAGGAAAAGAGGCGAATAAGATTGGCTGCAGGGGGCGAGTCTCTGGCCAATCACCAGCCACATTCCGTCCCACCGCTTCTGTCCCCGTCCAGAACTCGGGGTTGAAGAGGCTTTTTCCTTCTATTATCGTCGATTACTTTAAGGGGTCGGTAGGCTTCCTCAAGGATGTCATGCCGTCCCAGTCAATTCCTTGGACGGCAAGGAAGAACAAAAGTCGTTTCGTCTTGTAGATAAAGATTCTGGAGGACTATAAGCTCCTCCAATGAGCCCTCAAGCAGAAAGGATTTCCTCATTTTACCTTCGGGCTGGACAAGTCCCGAGACATACGCAGGGTCATCGTGGCCTACCAACCGACACCTTCACTTCTGCTTCCGCAACCTGCGCTGCCTAAGGTTCGGAGGCCCCACCCTAAGCAGGTATGTCTGATAGCCTCCAACGAGTCACCTAAGTGTGACAACTGTGGTGGCGACCATGTCGCATGCTATGGTGGTTGTCCTTGTGAGAAGGACTGTCATCGCGGCCAGGAGGCCGCCACCAGAACCAGCTCGGCAGGAAACAGCTGCTCCCGCTGCCAGCCAGCGCCACCATCTGCAACTGCACTAGCTCCACCTGCTTCAGTGTGCTTAAGGCTGCCAGCTCAGCAGAGGATCACCACCGATGCCTCAACGGCGCAAATGGCCGCGCGTGGCCCCCTGCGACGTCTCGGGATGCCACAAACACTTGCGAACCCCCACGCAAAACACCAGTTCCAACCAACTCCGCACCAAACCCTGCTACCCAAGCTAGGGTACGCTTACCTGCTGGGCAGCCGAACTTAACCCCAGGGCTCCACAGCTAGGGCAGGAGGAGTGCTAGCGGCGGACCTCGCCCCGACGCATTCCCCCCACTCCCACTCCACGAACCACCACCACCACCATTCCCTCTGTTGTGCAAATATCGGATATGATGGCGTGGTTACAGCAGCTTCTGCTGAACCCCGGACACCACATTTTTCATCTGCTGGTCAGATTCCTTTCTGCCACCGACCCGGCTGTAAAAATGGCTGTTGCCATGGGGCGACTCGTCCTCCTGACCAAGATTATCCTGACCGCACAGAATGGCGAATCGAAGTAGGTCTCGTACCTCATTTCGATTCGCATTCTGGAACATGAGGGGCCTGATTGATCAGGGGAACAGTATTTTGCCGGCTCATTTGCCCTAAACCTCTAGATGGTCAGCGAGACTTGTCTCAGTCCAGGAACTCATTCCCGTCTTTGGGCTTCTACTGCCTCAGGGGGGGGGGGTCGCGTGGATCACCGTGGAGGTGACACATCGATCTTCGTGAGGAATAAAGTAGTCTATAGGCTCATCCAGCTTCCGCCTCTTCAAACCATAGAAACCATGCCTGTCTGTGTTGAATTAGGTTGTACGGAAGTTTTACTGGTGTCTGTATACCATCCATCCCGAAGGCAGTTCGAATGACATGATTACCTTTCCATCCTGTCATTCTGGCCGGAGACTTCAATGCCAAACATTCGCGTTGGCATTGCGGCTCCCGGGCGGACGCTCGAGACAATGAAATTACATATGATAAATAGGGACCCTCAACTCAGAGTAGAGGACCACTGGCAACTGTTATTGACTTCGCGATAATCAAGCAATTCCCTTTTCATACATTTCTCACTTCAATCAATGCACTTTATTCCGATCATAATCCCGTGTTAGCAGAGGTTAACACACGGGTTGTCGGCTCAATACCGCAACATCGACTGGGAATGAGCCAGGGTTTGCCTCAACGACTCCATCCAACCGAACCCAAGGATCACTGGCATTCCATCCTTGGAGGCTGCAGTCTCATCCTTTACATCAATCGCGGTGCGAACTGCCCACAACCTCCCCTTCATCCGGATGTCTTCCCCTTGGAACTCCATCTATTCATCCGCCGTTCTTGGGCAGACCGCAGACATTACCAGCATCACCGCACGCCCCATAATCGTGCACTCCTAAAGCGTTTACGACGAGAGGTTCGGACCCGCGAGCGTGGGAGGCGATGGCCCGCATGGTGCTCGAGGATGGCGACATGTGGAGGATTTCCAAAACTCCGGCACCGCGGAGGTCAAAATACCTCCCCATTCCAAGGCACCCAAGGCCTGGTATACAATCCCCAAGCCAAAGCTGATGTGTTCGCTATCTCGAAAGGACTCTGATAATGACCCCAAGATTGTAGACTTCTCTGACTGCTGACTTCCCTTCAAGGCAGTGCTCTTCTTGACCAAGGTCTTCAATGTGTGCCTCACCTTGTTCCACTTTTTACGGGAGTGGAGGGAGGCTCGGGTGATAGTGCATTTTGAAACCAGGGAAAGATCCACTCCATCCATCCATCCATCCATCCATCCATCCATCCTAACTAACTGGCTTCATGAGTATCCCGTCGGTTCTTTCGAAGGTATTTGAGAGGCTGCTGCGAACCTGCTTGTCACCTCTATGGGCGACACTGAAGCCATCCCAGACCATCAGTTTAGTTTCCGTCCTGGGCATTCTACACCCGAGCAACTACTGCGAGTCGTGGAACCTGGACGTGGAGAAGGCCTTCTCTAGACCTGGCGTGCGGGTCTCCTGCTCAAACTCATCCGTCTGGAGCTCCCGTCACACATACATCTACTACACACATACCTCAAACCCCGTTCATTTGCAGTTTTAGTTGTAGGACACACATCTACACAAAGGATTCCCCGAAGGCTCTGTATTATCCCCCACGTTTTCGAGCGTCTATGTATACGACCTACCAACAGAAATCAGAGTCAATCCATGTACTTACCTGGCTAGAAACCTGAGAAACCCGAAAATTTAGCGTTAATGCGTTGTCAGGAAAGCTTCAGCTCTTACTTTAACAGGTTTGAAGCTTTCTACGTGTTGTTTTGGAGGTTTACTGAAACACAATATTTGTTCATCTCTCCAACAGTTTGTGTGTGTTTTTTTAAACGACGAATTTTAGCATTTACTTATGGACAGTATGCATTACACATTTCTTTAATAAGTTGAAATAAAACAGTGACTTATCCAGGAGAGGTAATCTGAAGATGGACGTAGTTCCCCTCCAAGATTCGAGTTATGTTGCAGTTGCACTCAAACTTTTGGAATTATCACCGGGATTGATAGTTTAGTTGGTTAAAAATAATGCATATTCACTGCATTTTCGGCTTTATTTGCTGAACAGTTCCTTGCACAAGATGTTTTCCTCTTTGTTGGCTTAAAAGGATAGAATGAGTTGCTTAGCATTACTTAAGATCATTTATGTTATAGGTTCATAGAAGAAGTAAATTTGAACATCTACTTTATAGTTTATTACTCTGACTTGTCATTTAAAAGTATTGCTCTCAAGTGTTACGAATTGGCTTTCGGACTCTTCATTATTTGAATGCATGGGAGATGTGAACAATTGTTTAAGATATTGTTTTAACTTCCCTCCATTTAAGGTGGTGGATCTGTGAAATTTGACAGAGATTGTGAAAGATTAAACAAATTAATTTTCCATAATAAAATAATATGAATTCTAAACTTTAAGAAAATATTCCAAAGCTAGCACATTACTGCTTAGCTGTGTTGTTCTTATACCTACAACAAAATTCTATTAGAAGTTTATCTGTATCAACAAGAAATAGGTTAAAAAATCTGATGTTTTCCATTCACAAGACTTTCTCTATATCTCTGCAACAAATTATTGTTAAAAAGCTTATGCTTCTATTTACTTCATGCTAATCGAGAGAGAAAAAATGTCAGAAATAGTCTTATTACTTGCTTCCTTTTAAGTAGAGGCGAAATAAGGGAGTATCATAGGTTAAAGTGATAGTCAAAGACTGGTTGCTATGTGACGGAAGTTCCTTTGTTTGCATGGACAGGAGTTGACAAATTCCTGTATGAGAAAATATAAGTTTTAGAAAGATGAAATGAAAAACAATAACTAAAAACGATCAACTCCACGAAAAAAAAAATTGTTTAACCTAAATTGTGTGTTTTAACGTGCTCTACAATGTCTGTTTAGTAAGCTTTTGTCTATCTCTTACCGTTTAGCAGTTAAGCAAAATTCGACAAAATTCATCCAGAGTAAAGAGGTCTTCAGAGGCTATTCCCAGAAAATTCAAGACATACATTTTATTTGGTATGTAAATGTCAGTAATATACGGGATTTTAATCAAAATCGTTCTCATTTTTTAGAAAATCAAAATTTTCGAAAAAAGTTCCATGTAAAGGCTAGTTTGGGGTGTGGGGATTTTCTTGAAAATCTTCGTGTTGCATCCTTGGAAGATACCAAACTTAAATACCAAGTTTGTTTTTTAATGTCTTCGTTTTTGACCTATGCCGCCCACAGACACAGACAGACGGACACACACACGGACGTGTTTCTAAAAATTCTTTTTTTGGATTCAGGGGGTCTCAAAATATATATTTCCGGTGAAATCTCGGTATCGAATTTTTGGGTACAATGCAATACCTTCTCTATACACTATGTACATAGAGAAAGTAAAAATCTGATGTCTTCTATTAACATAACGTGCTGTACATCTCTAACAAATTATTGTTAAAACACTTATTCTTCTGGCTAATCGAGAAAAACATTAGTAGAAATGCTCTTGTTACTTGCTTTCTTGTGACCAGAAGGGAAATATGGAAATATACTAGGCTAAAGCTATAGTCAGATTTTTTTAAAACTGGTTATTAAGTGATTGAAGTTCGTTTATTTGCATGGCCAGGAGTTCAGAAATTCCCGTATGAGAAACGTTTAAGTATTTTAAAAATGAAACCAATAACAAGGAATATCTTGGAAATGGTCAACTCCACAACATGACTAAATTGTGTATTTTAACCAGCTGTACAGTTTTTGTGTAGTTAGTGTTTGTCTATCTCTTACGGTTTACGAGTTACACATGTCATCCAGAATGAAGAGGTTTTCAGAGGCTATTCCCAGAAAATTTAAGAGATACACTTTATTTGCTATGTAAGTTTCTTTAATATAGAGACATTTAATAAAAATTTAGAGCCATTTTGAGAAAACAAAAATGTTCGAACTTTTTTCCATATAAAGCCTGGTTTGGGTGGAGGGATTTTCCTCAAAATAATTAATATCATATCTTTGGAAGATACCAAGCTTAAATACCAAGTTAGGTATGTTACCGACTTTCATTTTTGGTTATTGTGTGCACAGATACACGAACGCACGCACGGACGTTTTTTGTTTTCACGGGGGCTTAAAACATGTATTTCCAGTGAAATCTTGATATCTAGTTTTTGGATGGAATGAAATACCTTCTCCATCTGTGGACTATGTACTGAGTAGAGAAAGTAAAAATATGTTTTTGAAATGAGTAGTATTTTTTTCTGGTCATGCGAAGAGAAGAAATTTTAGTGCCACTACATAGCGACTCGCTCTTAAAAATTTGGACTGTCGATTTAACCTAGTGTATTCCCTTATTTTCCTTGTACCTACAAGGAAATATATAGATAATACAACCATTCCTGCTAATGTTTATTATCTTAATTAGTGTGAAGTAGATAAAGAATAAGGTTTAATAAGAATAGTCCGTTACAGAATAGTTGGAGTAAATCATGTACATGAAACATCAGATTTTTTTCCGAAAAAGGCACTTCTGTGTGTGTGTGAGAGAGAGAGAGAGAGAGAGAGAGAGAGAGAGAGAGAGAGAGAGAGACGACCCCCCTCCCAAAAAGTCGGTTATACCTATTTTGGGGTTTTAATGTATCGACAAGATGTGACACGAAGATTTTCTAGAACATTTCCCATCCCACACTATAGTTTGTTTACATGAAAATTTTCTTAAAATCGTATATTCTAAAAGATGGCTCGATAAAAACACCCTATATATGTCTCCAATAATTATGTGATGTCTTGAATTTGGGAATGGGCTTTGAGAGTCTTCTTTCGAAATTTAGCATTAGCGATCAATAGATGTAAAATACATCTCTATAGCACACAATATATGTGAAATACTCTTATGGTATTAGCCGTTTCCGGGATAACCGTTATTTTTTTATGAAACTTTTAATGCTTTGCCGTTTTTGTGAAGGGCTTTCGCTATTCCATTTCTCGCGATGCCACGGAAAAAGTGTGGAAATTTAAGGCCGACTTTTGGATCGGTTCTTTAATGTCCTTAAACCCGACTGATCATATCGGATCTTGAATGAAATCGATGAAATAATGCTCAAATGCTTTCGGGGTCCATGGTGGTTAAAGTAACTCGACATTGTTTCAGATAAACCCGAGAAAACCTTATCCGGGTACCTCACCCTAAACGAGATACGAATATTATTGTGATTCGTAGTGAAACAATTGATTATAGTTTCCTCTCTCCCCCTGTAACCGTGTAATTAGCTACTATTTCTGCAAAGCGTTTCTCTCGATCAACGTGAAGCAAATAAAAAATATGTTTTCATAATAATATTTTGTAGAAGGTTTAAGAAATAGAGGTAAGTAGGTAGAAAAAGTTCTGTGAATTTAACAGCCGGCACTTCAAAGTCATAAGATAGACACACCCACATTTTAATGTGTAATAAAAACATTTCTGCTAATGCTTATCTCGATTAATAAGAAATAAATAGAGAATACGTTGTTAATGATTTGTAGAAAAGGATTTGGTTGAGAATTATATCTAAATCCTTAGATGTAATAATGGATTTTCTGACTTATTTGTAGTTTTTAATAATACCGTTGTCTTATTAATTCCAATTACATTGCATGATTTTTCAGTTAGAATACCTGCATGCACAACAATTATATGTGAACAGTCATGGGAAACCCGATATTTTGCTCAGTGATGTATTGGGACGACGAGTTTTAAAACAGCCCATGACATGTATTGCCTCGGAAACGCTAATGACCTCAGCGCTCTCTACACCTTGGAGAGATCATATGTATTTTTAGATTGAATCGGATTAAACGGTATCTTTATTTCAGTTTTCAGCTTCACGATTTAGATCTCAAATAACTATGTATTAAAACCATCGTAATAAGTACCGCAGTAATGATACCTGTAGCCACATATGAGAAGACCAAATTAGTTGCAAGGTATTTGAATCACTTCGGATTTCCGTTTATTTCTAAAGATGTCTTAACTTTGGTCATCTATACTAATATTATATATAATGAATGCATGTGTGTCTGAAACCACTTAACCGATATTGATAATTCTTTCACCATTGAAAATGCCTGTACATTGCAATTCATGCATTGCCAAAATACTAAAAAGGATATGCAAAGTTATTGTACTAGAACAGAAACACATTGCAATTATAAATGAATATGCTTGCGAAGAAAGCTTTGACTCTACTGAGAGTTTAGCAGGAAACAATTGTTACTCCGCAGAAAAACTTCTTGACGAATGACATTTTAAATATGAGAATAGTTGCGGGTTACTTTAACTGCGAATTCTTGAAACGTAATCATAAGGAAACAGAGCTGTTTGTTGTTATAACAAACTATTTGCTGACCTGTTTATCAAGCATAGGCTAGCTCTCTGTATCTTCACTAAAGGTAACTCGTCTAGAAGGAACAAGCAACCTGTTACACAAATGCTGTCTATAGCATTGTGTATAGTTGGTATAGTTACGATTTTACAACGAATATAACCGAAGAGTGAACAAAACAGAGACGACGATCTGTTTTTAACGCTATGAAAGCACGAGAAACCCACCTATTTAATAACCTTCATGTAATCACATTTTACTCTATTTCTTTTGTAGTAGTAATCAATTTCATTAACTGGACATGCTAAATAATTGTATACAGAAAGAAACAAACTTGCTACCATTCGAAATCAATCGACCTATATTTTTTATAATTAACTGCTGAGAAATAGGTTCACTTGATATCTTTGAGTGCGGAATATATCAGCTTCACCTCTGTTTAATATTATCTTAAGACATATGTGTTATGTAGAAGCTATGTAGCGTTTAAACTACTGGATAGTTGTTGGATCAAAGAGAGGTACGTAGGTTTAAAATTACACGTAATGCAAGTATCTAGAAAGTTGTTCGACCATTCCGACCGATGATTGTTCCACCGCCAAAGGGTACGTTAACCTGTATGCAGTATTTCCAGAACTAGGATGACTTGGGAATGGGGAAGTCCTACGTTCCGTTCGTCGATTTTCATGTCTTTACATGAATAACAGGGAATCTTTCATCTTTTCTTAGGAATACCTAGAACTGTATGAAACTACAATTACAAGGAGTACATAGGAGGATTAACCATCAAAATCTTCTGGATCATTGTAAACTTTCATAAAATACGAGGGCAGACAAATGAAATTTACTAATCGGTCATTCGAGTTTAAAAAGCTAATCGTGCATGGGTGGCCAGCTATAACATGCCTTGGCTGTTCTTAGCTGTTTATACATCTTACACTTTCTGAAGTATACTATAAGTTGTCAATGAATATCAAACGAGTGAAGAGGAAAGTAGTATACAAATCTGACCCTACATCAGATACAAATCTGATGTAATGCACTCTCAAAATGTTCTATAGCAATAACGCATCCATTTATATTCGTTATATGTGTATACTATTCATATAAAAATTGACTATTCTATCCACTTTACATTGCGGCGTGCAAAAAGTGTGTAGCTGAAATAGCATATTACGTTCTCTCTTGGGTTAAGAAAGAGGCCTGTCGGAGAGTCGCAAACAAGGTACTTGAGCTGGCACTCGCATAAGATATTCGGTGTTAAAATACTTGGAATACTGCTTAACAATATAAAAAATCTGATGTGTTCCATTCACATGGCTTTCTCTACATATCAGCAACAAATTATTATTGTTAAAAAGCTTAAGCTTCTATTTACTTCATACTAATCGAGAAACAATTAGCAGAAATAGTCTTATTACTTGCTTTCTTGTAAGCAGAAGCGAAATAAAGGGAGTACCATAGGTTAAAGTGATAGTCAAAAAGCTGGTTGCTATGTGATTGAAATTCCTTTGTTTGTACACAGAGCACAAATAGTATTAGACATCGAATTTCTGATTGTCTGTAGGAAATTTATAGCGCGTGTCTTCTGATATCCGCTGGCCCCACCGTCACTCTAATTGGGGAAGGAGGAGGGGTTGTACCTTACTGTTGTAGTCCACGTTACCTAATCTCACTTCCAGTTGAGGGAGGTGGCTATTCCTATTAGCGAATGAGTTGACAAACCTAGCATAGATATGTTCCATTGGTTCGATATAGAACACTCACCTGCAAGGTGACAGTATCAGCCAATAAAATAAGAACATGACATAATAAAGTACCCTACAAACAGTAAGGAATGTGGTGCCGGTTGGTTTCTTTCTGTGCCTTGTGTACGTACGGACAGGAGTTGACAAATTCCTGTATGAGAAAAGCTGAAACCAAAACATAGGATATCTCCAAAACGATCAACTCCACGAAAATATGTATATAACATAAATTGTATGTTTTAATGTCCTCTACATTTTGTGTGGTAAGTTTTTGTCCGTCTCTTACGGTTTAGCAGTTATATAAAATTCTGTAAAATTCATCCTGAATAAAGTAATCTTCAGAGGCTATTCCCAGAAAATTCAAGATATGCATTATATTTTTTCAGGTAAACCTCTTTAATATCCGACATTTTAATCAAAATCGTTAGAGGCATTGTTGGGAAAATAACAATTTTAAGAAAGTTCCATGTGAAGGGTGGTTGGGGTGGGAGGGTCTTCGTGAAAATCGTCGTGTCTCATCCTTGGAAGATACGGTCTTTTCGTTTTTGAGCTATGCTGTTCTCTCTCTATCTATCTATCTATCTATCTATCTATCTATCTATCTATCTATCTATCTATCTATCTCACACACACACACGGACGTTTTTTCCAAAAATGTTTTTTTTTTGGTTCAGGGGGACCCAAAACATGTATTTCCGGTGAAATCTCGGTATCTTGGGTGGAATTCAATTCCTTCTCTATACACTATGTACATAGTAAGTGTAGATAAAGTAAAAAGAAAGACAAAATTGTTTGTTTTTATGAAATTACATTTTTGCTGTAGTAGGTATTTACCTGCTTAACTAATTTATACAAAATTCGGTTTAAATGTTCAGCAAATTCAAGACACATATTTTATTCTTCATGAAAAATGTGTATATTTTAAATAAAATTATTTGTTATTTTAAGAAAATTAAAATCTTGAACATGTATCCATGTAAATTGAAGTTTGATGTTTGGGTATGAGAATTTTCTTGAAAAGCATGTCGCATCCTGGATAGATGCCAAACTTAGGCATCCCGTTTGGTATTTATTAGTGTTTTCGTTTTTTAGTATGCTCATGGACACACACAAACAAATACGTTTTTCCCCCAAAATTCTTTTTTAATTTCTCTACTTGTACTATGTACATAGTATATAGAGAAGGTATTGCATTCCACCCAATAAGTTAAGTATCTTCCAAGGATGCGACACGAAGATTTTGAGGAAAATTCCCCCACCCCTTTACAAGGAAAAATTTTGGAAAATTTTGATTTTCTCAAAAATGGCTCTAACGATTTTAATTAATATTCTGTACATGAAAGACATTTACACGACAAATATAATGTATATCTTGAATTTTTGGGAATAGCCTCTTAAGACCTCATTATTCTGGATGAATTTTGCTGGATTTTGCAGAACTATAAACCGTAAGAGATAGACAAAAACAAAAACTTACTACGCAAAATATGTAGATCTTGTTGAAACACATAATTTAACTCGGACACATTTTTTTCGTAGAGTTTAAGATATTCCTTGTTTTTGGTTTCAGTTTTAAAATACTTAAACCTTTTCACATACGTGAATTTGTCAACTCCTGGCAATGCAAAGGAACGGATTATGACAACCAGCTATTAAAATATTTGACTATCGTTTTAACCTAGTTATTCCCTTATTTCACTTTTCCTTGCAAAAAAGCATATCTGCTAATGTTTATCTCAATTAGCGTGAAGTAGACAGAAGAATAAGCTTTTAATAATAATTTGCTACATAGATGTAGAGAAAATCAAGTAAATGGAACACATCAGATTTGTATTTGTTCATGGGGCCCCAAAACATGATGCCGGGGAAATCTCAACATCAAATTTTTGGTTTAAACGCAATACTTCCTTTACTTACAATGCATAGTAGAAAATTTATAAATATATTGGAGCATTCAAACCTTTAAAATTAAATATGTTCCATTCACAGACTTTCTCTACTCCGCTGTAACAAATTATTGTTAAAAAGCACATTCTTCTATCTACTCTGTGATAATCGAGATAAACATTAGGAGAAATTGTCTTAATTACTTACTTCCTTGTAAGTAGAAGAAAGATAAGGGAATACAGTAGGTTAAAACAATAGAAGTCCGCCTGGGTAGTGTGGTGGTAGCGGGTCTTCATCATATTCAACAGGTCGTGAGTTCGAATCTCGCATAGGTGAGTTACCCGGATAAGTTTTTTTTTCAGGGTTTTCTCTTATCCTGAGAAGACGAAGGTCGAGTAACTTTAAGCTCCATGGACCCCGATATCATTTGAGCATCATTTCACCAATTTATTCATCGCCCGATATGACCAACAGGTTAAAGGACGTTAAGCTACAAAAAAAAAAAAAAAAAAAAAAAAGAAGAAGAAGAAGAAGAAGAAGAAGAAGAATACGAGGTGGAGGATACATTGGCTTGAACTAAAATATTTTAATGAAGCTTCTGAGAAATATATATTTTTGTTGGAAGATAACAATGGAATGAAGGAGAGCCGGTTGCCATTTGGATGAAATCCATTTCTATACAGGGCCAGGAGTTTACAACTTTCCGTCTGAAAAAGATTTAAGTATTTACACCTGAAACAAGTAACGAGGAATATCTCAAAAATAGTCAATCCAACGAAAAAAAAAGTATGTGACATAAATGTGTTTTAACGTGATTACATTTTTTGTGTAGTAAGTTTTTGTCTACCTCTTACGGTTTACCAGTTACCCAAAATTCAGCATAATTCATTCAAAATAAAGAGGTCTTAAGAGGCTATTCCCAGGAAATTCAAGATACCCACTGCATTTACCATATAAATATCTTTAATATACGGCCATTTTTAATAAAATCAAAATGTTCGAAATTTTTTCCATGTAAAGGGTAGGTTGGGGTGGGGAGATTTTTCTCAAAATCTTCGTGTCGCATCTCTGGAGGATACTAAACTTAAATACCAGTTTGGTATTTTACCGACGGGCACATGGATATACTGAAAATACTTTTTTTTTTGGAAATAGGGAACCCTAAAACGTGTATTTCTGGTGAAACCTCGGTATTTTCTCTATACATCATGTACATAGTACGTGTCGAGAAAGTAAAACAGATATAGCTCAGGATCGACTTTTGCCACAAAAGAGTTAAACATAAACTATGTATTTGTAATAGATATACTGGGTAGTTCATTATCTGTCTCTAAATAAATAGCGTTTTATTTATGGACGCTCTTTAACTGCTGCGGTTCTCAGCATCCCATTCAATACTGGGCGTGAAAGACCGCTTAATTTTGCTCAGAGGCCTCTATCAGGCGTGAGGTTCTTTTACCACTAGGTGTTCTCAACTTATTTTGAGATGACAACCTCAATGGCGATTTACAATGTTGTAAGTACTTAAGTACTTGTGGTTTATCGGTAAACATATGATTCAGTTGAGAAATTCAATGCTATGTCGGCATGTTGCCATGGTAGCTCAGTGGAAGAGCAACCGGCTAGAGACCAGGAGATCGGCGGTTCAAATCCCGGCTATGGCATTGAATTTTTCAGTCTGACTCTACCTATCCAATATAGTGCTTTATCAAAATAGTTAGAGCCAGTTTTTAGGAACATTTTAAGAACATTTGAAAATAACAAAGAAGATTTTTGTGAAAATCTTCGTATCGTGTCTTTGCAAGGAATTGAACTGAGTTATGCTGTTCTGTATCTGTCTCTCCCACACAGGTGTATAAAGCTTTTTATTACTTCGGAGAGCTTAAATATATAAAACCGGTGGATATTGAATTTTTGGACAGTGAATGCGCTAATGCTTTATTTACTTCGTGGTAGAAACGAAATAAAGCTGCGTATCCCATTTCAAATGGAGAGAAGGTACAAATTTGAACAAAACTATAAAGCGCGCGCTCTCTCCCTCCGCATTCGTTCAGAGATTAGCAGCATGTTATTGAATTTATAGACGGCTAATCAATAATGAAAATACTTTTAATTTTTGTTCCTTTGTTTTTAATTGATGCTTTTTAGACCAATTTATGGTTTCTGCTTTTGGTATTTTATTTACTCTGGGTTTTACCTAACTGTGGATTTTATCTTATTTCTCCTTTATTTTAACATTTTTTTGTCTCTGAGTTGTCCACTATTTATGTGTAAGGACGCTTATAACTTAGAAGTAGAGTGCCCTTAAACACCAATGATGATGATGAGAAGAAGAAGAATGAGAATTGAATGGAAAATCTATAATTTCTGCACCACTCTGTTGTTTTGAAGTCTTTGTTTTAGATTTAGAACTTATGATACCTGTCATTTTAACGATGTTCTGCAAGGCATGGTATCCATAATATATTTTATTTGTAGAATGTAGTCACTGAATATATGATATGGGAGATTCTGCGCCAAGGATGGTAGCGTGGGTGCCCCAGAATTCCGTCATAGCTACATGTGGGTCAGGCGGGACGCTTCCTGCTTAATTTCGTGCATTCATAACATCGCGCCAACTCTTTCGCAGCTGGAAACATCCTTTCAAGTTCCGGGATCACCACCCTGACTTATGTTATATTATCCGAAACTTACAATAAAGCGCTGGTTTACTTTGTGATCATAAGCGATTAATAAAAGAAAATCTAATGTGTACCATTCACGTGACTTTTTGTACATCGCTGTAATAAATTATTGTTAATAAGCTTATTCCTCTATCTACTTTATGATGATCGAGATAAACATTAGCTCTTTATTTCTTCCTTCCTTTTAAATAGGAGGAAAAATAAGAGAATACACTAGGCTAAAACGATAGGCAAATTTTCTAAAAGCTGGTTGTTATGCGGTTGAAATCCGCCAGGAGTTTAAAACTTTCCGTGTGAAAAAAAAAAAAAAAAAAAAGTATTTTAAATCTGAAACAAATAACAAGGAATATCTCAGAAATGGCCAATTCCACGAAAAAAAAAACGCATATGACAAAATTGTGTATTTTAACGTCATCTGTGTTTTTTACGTAGTAAGTTTTTGTCCCAGTTACACAGAATTCAGCAAAATACTTTCAGAATAATTAGAGGCTATACCCAGAAAATGAAAGATATACATTTTATTTGCCATATAAATATCTCTAATAGAGGGCATTTTAATCAAAATCGTGAGAGCTATTTTTGAGAAAATAAAAATTTTCTATTTTTTTCCATGTGGGATTTTCTCAAAATCTTAGTGTCTCATCCCTGGAAATTTAAATACCAAGTTTGGTATTTTACCAACTTTTCGTTTTTGAGTTATCGTGTTCACAGACACACGGATCTTTTTCCAAAAATGCTTTTTTAGGATACAGGGTACCATAAAACGTGTATTTCCGGTGAAATCTCGGTATCGAATTTTTGGGTTGAATGCAATACTTTTCTATACACTATGTACATAGGTGTAAAGAAAGTAAAAAGGGAGTGTGGGTGCTCCCAATGAGTCTAAAATAATTGTAGTGTAGCAGTAGTGGTAGTGGTAATAATAGTATTAAGATTGTAGCTCTTAATATGTATTAAGTACAAGGATGCCGTATTTAAGTAGAGGAACAGCAAAGGAAGAAATTGAAACCCGTCTAATCCACTTCACTGAGTGTGTTTCGTCTGGTGTATTAACCTTTGCGGCGAGGCCGCCAAGAGGATGACGTCATGCGTGTTTCCTGTAGACATAATGTCCCTTCACCGTATTAGGCTTCGTCTTCGTGATCCTCTGGGAAACTGTTTATTACTGCAATGATTTTGCAGCAGGTCGTGGACCAGCAAATAAAATTAAGGTAAACGTAGTAATACTTCCAATTAAAAGTTTAAATTCTTCATGAAGTTCAGTAATAAGTTCAGAAATGTCAGAAATAATGATTCTTTAGTTTACGACTATTCTCTTTCCTCCAGTTCGCGCAATTGGGGATTTGGACATAATTGCCTTTTGGAGATAATTAATGTATACCCTTTCCCTTTTTTAGGCGGAAGATAGAAGGTATTTTCGCCACAATGATATCGATAGCTCTAGTCGCAGAGTTCCGCAACGGTTTTAGGCGTGTGAATTGTTTCCACGGTATAGCCCCTTGCTGACAACAATAAGGAATTGGAGGATTTCAAAGAACATTTACAACCATCAGAAGTTCTCTGGTTGAAATATACTCTAGCTTGTCTGATAAATGAGGCGATACTTTTCATGGACATGGCAGAAAAATCTGCTACATAGGTGGTGAAAATTGTCTTCCTTGTGTGTGATACCGGCGACTTGAATGATACGGATAGTCTGTAGGAAAACATTATTACATATATATATATATATATATATATTTTTTTATGCATTTATTAGCTTTATCCGTATATCAGCATTTAACTTCACTTTTCGTAACTTTTTATTTTATGCAAAGTTTCGTATTCACTTATTTGTAGGTACTAACAGATGTATTACTCCTCTGCTAAAATGCTTGTTTTATGGTTACTATTTCTCAAAAATGCACAATAGCAATATGATAGATCACGTTTAAAAGGCATGGAATGTCTTCACTGAATATAGCTATTAGCTATTATAAAATGTTTAGATTGTTACTGTGGCCACGAGGCGTGATTGTCATTGCTGCAGTCATAGATGCTTATATGAATCTGGTACAACCAATGTTATAATCAGAGTTTGGATTTTGAGTGCAAACTTCATAAGAAAAAATCTGGTGTGTACCATTCACATGACTTTCTCTACATCTTTGCAACAAATTATCCTTAAAAAGCTTATACTTCTATTTACTTTATGCTAATCAGAAAAAATTAGCAGAAATAGTTTTATTACTTGCTTCCTTGTACGTAGAAGCGAAATAAGGGACTACCATAGGATAAAGTGATAGTCAAAAGCTGGTTGCTATGTCAATGATGTTCCTTTGTTTATATGGATAGGAGTTGACAAGTTCCTGTATGAGAAAAGTATAAGTTTTTCATAGCAGAAACCAAAAATAAGGAATGTCTCAAAAACGACGAACACCACGAAAAAAATGTATACAACATAAATTGTGTGTTTTAGCGTGCTCTACATTTTTTTGTGCAATAAGTTTATGTCCATCTCTCATGGTTTAGCAGTTATTCAAAATATCGTAAAATTCATCCAGAATAAACTACTCTGCAGAGGCTATTCCCAGAAAATTCAAGATATACATTTTATATTTTAATCAAAATTGTTAGAGCCATTTTTGAGAAAATCGAAATTTTCGAAAAAAGTTCCATGTAAAGGGTAGTTTGGGGTGGGGGATTTTTCTCAAAACCTTCGTGTTATTTTACCGACTTTTCGTTTTTGAGTTATCGTGTTCACAGACACATACGGACCTTTTTCTGCAAATACTTTTTTTGGATACAGGGGACCCTAAAACTTATATTTCCGGTGAAATCTCGGTATCGAATTTTTTGGTGGAGTGCAATACATTCTCTATACACTATGTACATAGTGCCTATAGAGAAACTAAAAATCTGATGTGTACCATTCACATGACTTTCTCTATATCCCTGCAACAAATTATTCTTAAAAAGCTTATACTTCTATTTACTTCTAGCTAATCAGTAAAACATTAGCAGAAATAACCATATTAATTGCCTCCTTGTAAGTAGAGGTGAAATAAGGGAGTACCATAGGTTAAAGTGATAATCAAAGGCAGGTTGCTATGTCACTGAAGTTCCTTCGTTTGTATGGACAGCAGTTGACAAATTCCTGTATGAGAAATGTATAAGTTTTCCATAGCAGAAACCAAAAATGAGGAATGTCACAAAAACGGCGAACTCCACGAAAAAAATGTATATAACATAAATTGTGTGTTTTAAGGTGCTCTACATTTTCTGTGTGGTAAATTTTTGTCCATCTCTTACGGTTTAGCAGTTATGCAAAATTCCGTAAAATGCATCCAGAATAAAGTAGTCTTCCGAGGCTATTCCCAGAAAATTCAAGATATACATTTTATTTGTCGTGCAAATATCTTAAATATATGACATTTCAATCAAAGTCGTTGGAGCCATTGTTTAGAAAATGAAAATTTACGAAAAAAGTTCCATGTAAAGGGTAGTTAGGGTGAAGGGATTTTCCTGAAAATCTTCGTGTCGCATCCTTGGAAGATACCAAACCTAAATACCAAGTTTGGCTTTTAAGATCTTTTCGTTTTTGAGCTATGCTACATACAGACAGGCACACACACACGGACATGTTTCTAAAAATGCTTTTTTTTTTATTCAGGGGGTCTCAAAACATATAACCGATGAAATCTCGGTATCGAATTTTTGGGTGCATTACAATACCTTCTCTATACACTATGTACATAGTACGTATAGAGAAAGTAAAAATATATAACATAAATTTTGGTTTTAACGGGCTCTACATTTTCTGTTTAGTAAGTTTTTGTATAATTTTTAATGATTGCCTGTTTCGCAAATTTCCGTAAAATTTATCCAGAATAAAATAGTCTTCAGAGGATATGCCCAGAAAATTTAAGATATACATTCTATTTCTTAGGTAAACATCTTTAATAAACATTTTAATAAAAATCGTTAGACCAATTTTTGAGATAATCAAAATTTTCGAAATTTTTTCCATGTAAAGGGTGGTTGGGATGGGGGGGATTTTCTTGACAATCTTCGTGTCGCATCCTTGGAATATACCAAACTTAAATACCAAGTTTGGCATTTAACAGACTTTTCGATTTTGAGCTATGCTGTCCACAGACACACACGGGCCTTTTTCCAAAAATGTTTTTTTTTTATTCAGGGGAACCCAAAAACATGTATTTCCGGTGAAATCTCGGTATCGAATTTTTGGGTACATTACAATACCTTCTCCAAATTATGTACATAGTACGCGTAGAGAAAGGAAAAAAGGAAAAAATAGGGACGTATGAGACGGTTGAGAAGAAAGGTACAAAAGTACCAAAGGGGGGGGGGAGGGATGTGCTACAAAAATGTCTCCTTTATCAACTAGAGAGAAAATCTTTCTGAAGTGCTTTACCCTAAGAGAAAAGGTGAGCAGCTAAAAATCCTAACTGTGATTATAAAAGCTAAGCCGTACATTCTATATTACATCATGAGCCAACCCAAGTTTTCTCACGATGTCAGACCCACAGGCTTTTGTGAAAATGTTGACATCTCTTGGCGCTGCCCATAACTAACTCCACAGATTTGAGTAACTAGTAATCAGTATTGCCAACACAAAGTTGCCCAAATACTCAAAAAAATCCGCCAAAATAAGAAGAAAAAAATATTGATTATTTCATTCACATAACTTTTTATACTGCAACAAATAATTCTTACAAAAGCTTATTCTTCTCTCTACTTCATCTATCCAAGATAAACATTAGTAGAAATGGTTTTAGTATTATTAGTTTATTTGGAGGGGATTAAAGGGATATACTGGGCTAAAGCGATAATCAAATATTTTAGAAGCCGGTCGCTATGTCACGCAATTGAAACTCCAAACTCTTAGAATGACCAATATTTAAAAAATGAATAACGACTTCCCATTAGAAAAAAGTTAAAACTATTGGAGAGTTTAAAACCAATAATGAGTATCTCTGAAATTGTTAGTTCACAAAAACAAACAGAACGGTATAATAAATTGTGTGTTTTAACGAGATATGTTTTGTTTGTGAATTAAGTTTTTGTCTATCTCTTACGGTTTACCAGTTATGCAAAAGTCATCCTAAATGAAGAGGTCTTCAGAGACTTTTCCCAGAGAAATCAAAATATACATTTTACTTTTCATGTAAATATATTTAACATATGATGTTTTAATATAACTTGTTATTTTTGAGAAAATGAAAACATTCCAGCATTTTTTATGTAAAGAGTAGTTTGGGGTGGGGGGATTTTCTTGAAAATCTTCGTGTCTCATCCTTGGAATATGCCGAACTTAATTATTAGGTTTCGTATCGAACTGACTTTTCGTTTTCGAGTTCAGACACGTGGACCTTTTTCTAAAAATGTTTTTATATACACGAAGCCTTAAAACATATATTTCTACTAAAATTCTGGTATCGAATTTTTGGTTAAAATATAGTACTTTATAGGGTCTAAGTAGAGAAAGTAATAAATGTAATAAATGAAAGTAATTCATGTAAAAGTAAAATTGAAAATTATTTTAACTTTCCAACTCAACGTTTATTTACCCTTTGTATCTACAAAATAGACAAAATAAAAATGATCCACATTTAAAAAATATACCTTAAGCATACATTCTTACCGTTGCACTATATGCACTTTTCATTGAGCTACTCCGATTAGAGTACCTTAGATTTGCACAAATTAATTAAAATTAATCAAACTGAATTAATATAATGAGAAATCATAAATGCTATTGATAAATAGCGTTCAACCCATTAAAAATTATCGCAAACCCCAATTAGGGATCATTTCTAAGAGAAGTAGGGTTGAGGAATTCTCCGATGTGGATGCTAAATTTCATTTTATTTTATACCTGCGTCCGGTCCAGCACTATATAAAACATGCTCAGTACACAGATATCTAGAAATGGGAAATAAGTTTCAGCAATTCTATGCTGCGTTTCTTAATCTACAACATTAGGCAGCCTGATGAAGCACACTCTAGAGCAACGGTTCCCAACCGGTGTGCCCCGGCACCCTAGGGTGCCGTGTGATTGGCTAAGGGGTGCCGCGAGATATTGAGATAAACAAAAAAAAATACCTTCTACTGAAGCCTTATGTCTTGTAAAGTCTTGAAATAAAATAAGTCAAATCAATTTCTCTCATGCACGGCAGATGATGATAGTGATCGATTCATTTCAATAATTAAGTTATACTAGTATCCCACAGATGGCATTACAGCTATACCCTGCCGAACATTCCCGAGACTACTCGCTTCCTCACGAACATTCCCGAGACTTCGACATGAATATATAAAAGTGTACGCCGCTTGGCGCTTTCAGTTGTCTTCCTCGCGTTGATTCACAGCGTTTAGCTGTGATAAGTTCATTGTTAAACGTAAACGCCAGGACAGTGAAAGTGAAAAGTCGGCTCCTACTGCTTGCTTTAAGAAGCCAAATCTTACAGTTTCTCCCGGACCGTCGAATTCACCACATAAAGAAGACAAACGAAAGAAAAGAACATACCAGGACAGTTACTTAGCGTATGGATTTAAGTGGAATAACAACGAGGAAAACCCCTATCCCTGTGTGTTTAGTTTGTGGCGAAACACTTAGCAACGAGGCCATGGTACCTAGCAAACTGAAGTGGCATCTTACAACAAAGCATCCTAGTGTGTCACAGAAAATTGTAATGTATTTTTCACATACGTTAGAAGGGGAGAAGAAAACAGCTGTGCGAATGGTAAAGAGAATGACCATAGGTGATACTGCTCGTGAAGCCTCATTTAAAGTAGTAGAACTGATAGCTAAAAAAAAAAAAAAAAAAAAAAGAAACCTCATACTCGTGGAGAGGAAATCATTGGCCCTGCATGTCAAGTTATAGTTTCAACAATACTTGGCGAAGGAGCAGCTAATCAAATTTCGAAAGTTCCTCTGTCCAACAACACAATCAGCCGCAGGATATCTAAAATGTCATGCAATATCAACGAACAAGTCACGGAGAAAATAAAAACTTATAAAACATTTGCTTTGCAAGTAGATGAGAGTCTCGATATTGGTGACAAACCGCAACTCCTTGGTTTTATCAGATATATCGATGAAAAAGATATTAGTGAACAGTTTCTGTTCTGTAGATCGCTGGAGACTACAACCACAGGCCATGATATTTTCGTTTCTATTAATTCCTATCTCAATGACCATTATCTTTCATGGAAAGACTGTTGTGGTAGATGGTGCACCATCTATGCCTGGGAAAATTAAAGGTTTTACTGCCACAGCTCTCAATGAAAATCCATCCATTATTATAACTCACTGTTTTCTGCATAGAGAGGCATTAGTCGTGAAAGCGTGTAGTGAAGATTTTGCTGAAGTGTTTGACCAAGTTGAGAAAATGGTGAACTATATGAAGTCTCGACCTTTAAAGTGCAGAATTTTTGAACAGTTATGTCGCGCAACGGATGCAGCTCATACCTCTTTGTTACTTCACACAGAAGTAAGGTGGTTGTCACGGGGTCGTGTATTGAACCGGTTTCTCGAACTTAAAGAACAGCTAAAAACTTTTTTTAAGGATGAAAATCAAGACACATTTCATGAGCTCTTACTAAGTGATTCTTGGTGTTTTGAACTGTCATATCTGGCAGATATTTTTCATAAGCTGAATGAACTGAATGTTTCGATGCAGGGTCGACATGAAACAATAATCTCCTCAATCAATCAAATGAAAGGTTTTAAAAGAAAACTTAGTTCTTGGAAGTCTGCAGTTTAAAACGGAGATTTGTCGAACTTTCCATCTCTTCTTAATGTGGCAGGAGATAAAGATCTGGGTAAACTGAAAGACCGCATTTGTGATCACTTATCAAGATTGCAAGATGCAATAGATGCGTACTTTCCAATTATTTCCACTACGAATCTCGACTGCGTTGTCTCACCATTTGATTTCGTAGATAGTGCAGAGGAAATAGATTTCACTGTTTGCGAACGAGATGAATGTATTGATCTTTGCGCTGATTCCACATTCAAAGGTAAGTTCACCAAGAGTGAGGCATCAGTGGCTAGTTTTTGGCTTCAACGGAGAGAGGAGTACCCTAACCTAATGAAGAAAGCAATTAACACACTTTTGCCCTTTTCAACATCCTATCTATGCGAGCAAGCCTTCTCTGCTATGGTGACAATAAAATGCAAAGCAAGAAATAGACTGAATAACCTTGTGGATGATTTGCGTGTTTCACTGTCAAATGTAAGATCCGACCACATATCTGTGCTCTATGCATCAATCACAAGTTTCAATTAATCATTAATCGAACAAAATTTATTGATGTATTTTTACTCAGTGATTGTAGTAAAGTTTACTGTATTATGTTATGGTGTTAACATATTAAGCTTAATTTTCTTTTGATTCAAGGAAGGGTGCCCCTAGTGTTTAATGTTATTCCCAAGGGTGCCGTGAACTTCAAAAGGTTGGGAAACACTGCTCTAGAGTCTAGTGCATGTGATGTTGAGATGCAATAAAGAGATTCGTAAATATAACATAAACCTTTCAGGGACAAACAGATTACGATTAATATGCCTAAGAATTATTACAAGGAAAAACAACCGATTTTAAAAATTAAATAAAACCAGCGAAATCACTCAAATTGATTCTTATAATTGCCACAAATCCGTCATCCATCAAATAACTATATCTTTTACCTGTCACACGACTTAAAAAATCCTCAATTTTGGCGGAAAATTCGTTAAATTAGTAACGACTATGAATAAGGCTGTTGTGAAATTATAACGCCCTTGACTGGAGCAGGCTTTGTTAGTGGACACTAGGATCAATTGTATTGTGAAAGGGTTTACTAAACCTAAGTACTGTTTTATCCGGGAAAATAACTCTTTGTAACTCCAATAAACATTTCTCCCAGTAATTACAAATGAAAATCTGTTCACAAATAGCTGTCTGTCTTCGATGCATCCGCAATAATTTTGCAGTATGGTTTCCTTTCGACGTTCACTGCGGCGGCTACTACTACTAATCGCTACGAATTCCTCACTCAACTGATGCTCCCTGTTGAAACTGAACTCTTTGCAGGGTTCGTTCTCCTTTTTATACCTATCGATCACATGGCAGGAAACTTAACGAAACAGTCATACGTGTCTCAATGCTCGGCTTTGATGTCAAAGAACTTGCTTACGGCACAAATGTCCACTAACGCAGGTGTAACACAGCAACAATCAACTATGACTTCGAAACAAGCCGTTCACACATATGCGGAGATACTGAGGCAGGGCATAGTCACAATTAATTGGTCGAGAAGTTGCTTTATCGAGTTCAGTTGATGAATGAACCAGCAACAAGAAACTTAATGAAGTTGCCAAATAAGCATTCATAAATTTTGATTTAGCTATGTAAGGAACACTGCAGTGCATAGAGTACTCGTTTAAAGCTTTTATAACTACTGTGGCATAATATTATATCTTAATTACAAACAAATAATATATCTGACTTTTTTTATTAATTTTATTTCATATTAGTAAGAATGCATGCTTTATTTATATTTACATTTTTCGGCATTGCAGCATGCGTAGATATATTAATTTAGCTTTCACCGTTTTCACCTAATATGATTATATTTTCATTATTTTAAATATGCTGTGATGCGGATAAACTGAAGTGACAAGTCGATTGTATTTTGTTCACGTGTTTTCAAATACCCGCGCTTTGGTTGTTGGGTCAATATGGTATCGGTGTAACTATTATGTATTTTATATCAATTTTCAACAGTTTAGCCACACGGCAGTTTTGAAAAAAAGTCGCCCACACACATAGTTATTATGTACAGTATTCATTTTTTGCCTATCGCATGAGCCTAATTGACCTAGGAAGAGCCACAAGTAGCTCAGCAATGTGACCGGTCAGCTATCTCCCTTGATCGCGTTGAAGTGGATATGCGATATTAATAGTTGGTACTGAATGCCTGCCAGCACGCAGTGGTTGCTCTACAAAAAACGTCTTTATTTTGCTTCTCTTACAACGCTTGCTTCAAGCAGCTGCTGCAAGAGAAAACAGCGTTCCATTGTTATCGCAATGACTCTCTTCAGGAAGTTCAGGCTTATATTGGAACCAACCTGCAACGAATCAACAAGCCTTTAAAGAAATTGTGAAGGCCTCTCTTCTGAGTGCGACTAGTCTGGACCAAAAAAGAATACTTCGGTGGTCTGACATTTGTTCTCATATCAAAGGCGTAGTCGAAAATAACATAGTATTGGTTTTTTCCTAGCTTGGCTAGGAGTTAAACAAAAGAGATCTGAAAAGAAAAATGACTTCCCATTTGAAAAAAGTTTTAAGTTTGAAATGTATTTCAAATGTAAGCTTGTTCGTTTAAACTGGGTGTTATGAATAAAAATCTTAGCGTTCCATTCGCATGACTTTCTGTTACCTATTTTGCAAACAAACTATCCTTGCAAAATATTATTCATTTACTACATTATGCTAATTGAGATAAACTTGAGCAGATATTGTCTTATTACAATAAGAGTATTATAAGAGAAAACACATTAGGATAAAACGAGTCAGATCTTTTAAAAACTATCGGTGTGTGAAATGATTAGTAGTTAAAATATGAGGATTTGCTAACACTCAAATATGTGACTGCAAAGCCTCGCATAAAAAAGACGACAATATATTACGCGAAAATGCAAGATGCAGTTTCACGTGACGGGGCAAGCATCCGATGTATCGGGGGGGGAAAAGGATCGCATGGAATGAGGTAGAGGAAGAAAAAAATATGTGACCGAGAAGACTCATATTTGTAAGACGACAATATATTGCGCAAGAGTGCATAATGAAGTTTCACGTGATGGGGTAGGCATCCGAGTTATCCGGGGGAAAAAGAAGTTGATGTGATCGCATGGGATGAGGTAGAGGAAGAGAAAAATATGTGACCGAAAAGCTTCATATTTGTAAGACGACAATATATTGCGCGAGAGTGCATAGTGAAGTTTCACGTGATAGGGTTGGCATCCGAGGTATCGGGGAAAAAAGTTTGTGATCTCATGGAATGAGGTAGAGGAAGAACAACATATGTGACCGAGAAGCCTCACATTTTAAAGACGGTGAAGTTATACGTGACGGCGAATCCGATATATCGGGGGGGGGGGAGTTGATGTGATCGTATGGGATGAAGTAGAGGAGGGGGGGAAAGAACAAGAAGAAGAAAAGGCTGTTGATAGTGAAAGCGTATCACGAGAAAAAAAAAAAAAGCTGGCAAAGAGGTACCCGAATGAGTGTATGTGTATGTATGTGGATGTGAGAGACAAGAGTAACGAGGTCATCGAACAAGATAGAACATGTTTAAAACTTTGAAAAAGCCGGACGTGCGTAATGTGGTCGGTAGGCAGTAATGAACACGTTCAAACCTGCATCCCCTCCTCCATCTGCTGTATCACATGTATAGTAAGACTTTCAAAACTCGCCGGAGGGCATCGTGTGAGTAATGAGGCCATTGAGCAAGACAGAACATGTTAAAAGCTTCAGAAAGGCAACGCGTGTGTAAAGAGGTTATGAAAAAATGAACACGTTCAAATCCCCTCCACTCTCACGTCTACATCGGTGAAATGATTGTTGCTTTATCACATGCATAGCTATCTGCTTGTCGCCCTCCGTGGTGTAACTTCATATACCCAAGGCCGCGGGTTCAAACCCGGCGGAGGACGATGGATTTTTTCGGGCGTAAAAAACCTTAGCATGGCTTCCTTCGGAAGGGAAGCTGTGGGTCCCGTGTCGTAGATTTACGGCACGTAAAAGAACCTCAAGCCCAATAAGAGAGGCCTCTGAGCAAAATTAAGCAATCATTCACGCCCAATATAGAATGGGACGCTGAGAACCAAAGCAGTTAAAGAGCGTCCATAAATAACAGGCCATTTCAAGCTATCTGCGAGCACAAGACTTTCAAAACTCGCGGAAGGCATCGTGTGAGCAATAAGGTCAAGCATCGTTTATGTCTCCCACAAACAAGCTCTTATTGGTGCTATATAAGCTAGTGTTAATATTTAAACTTTTTAGTACTTCAAAAACAGTGAAATTATAATGAATTGAATAGTGCGAGAAGGATTTGTGTTGGGGAGAGGGGTGCAACGGTGGGAGGAATTGGAAAGTAGTCAGCACCGAGATTATAGAGAACCACAAAAGAGTGAGCTTGCGACACGTCACAGCAAGAGAAAAATACTACAGACAGAATGATGGGTGAGTTATAAGTTCAATTTAATACTATTCCGTTGCTTTTTCAGTAATATAAGCATGTGTAATTTCAATACTTATTCTGTATTTCAATAATGTGGCAGTTATACTATTTTGTTATTATAATTATTGTAAATAAGTTCATAGTTTTTTTTAAAAAATGCTTTCCATATAATTTTCCAAATAAAAAGAACTGAAAAAATAATACAAGTTCCATGAATTATTCTGTTTTCAGGGGCACGAGTCGTATGAGAGTTAAATGATATAGCTGCTGGAACAAAAATCTATCCACAAAAGCATTGGCAGATATGGAACAAGACATAGCACACAACATCAAATCGCTAAGACCATAAAAACAAAATATGGGCCGAAGAATATAAAGTATTCTTTCCCGACCGATTCAGCAAGATGTCTGACGAGCAGAAACAGGCCATCAACGCTTGTGGCTTCCAGATGATTTACCTAGGTCAGGACACGTTTAGCGGAGGTTTCAAGAGACAAAACATCACTTTTTTACAGGTAAAACACTCCTTCTAAAATATATGTCGCAGGGGATTAATGTACAATTTACAATCGTACAACATCAGCTGTTCTAACTTGTAAAATTATTAATTTGTGTTTTGCTATATCAATATTTATCCTATGATGTTTTAATACAACTGACAGCATAATAAATCCGGATGGTACGATGCCACACAAATCGGATACTGAAGTACCAAACATTCCAGGTAATAAAAGCAATCTTTTGCAGATAGCACTTCACTTTCAAAAAACTAAAGTTTGTTTTAATGAATAGCAATTATATTATTAACGAAAATACTATTTACAATGGAAAAAACTATGTTTCATAAGTCACTTGAGACAAATAAAACAAGATAAAAAAGGAACAAAAGAAAAAAAAAACCTATTTATTTATCGATATATCATTTCCCAGACGAATACGTCCAGACCATCCCGAGTAAAGCTGGCAAGAGACGAATCAACTGTGAATCTATTGAAGGGAACGTTCCTCCCGCAAAAAGGATTAGAAGAGAGTTGGGAAAAATTATTGTGAATGCCTCTGGGACTGAAAATTCGATGAGTTGTGCTCAGATAAACCAGCGGAATTGACATGTAAAAAAATGAATACAGCTTTCAGAAACCGAATTTATACAAAGCGAATTGAGAATACTTTTAAATTAATATATCCCTCAATATTCATAGACGAATGTAAACTCCTGGTTTGTGATAAAATTGGGAATAATATGATTCAATACAAATCAGGTGTTAAATTAAACGGTACATTAATATGCGAATGTATAACAATCTCCTGAAAATGAAAGAATTGAGACGTTTAATTTCAATAGTAAAATGGATACAATTACTCAAACTACAAGCATCGCTGAATGGTACGAGAGTAAAATGAGACATCCCATACTTGCATGTATCGATAATTTTGAATCGAAATGCAGTTCAAAATCTCTATATCAAATATGTATTCTAATTTTAAATGCTTGTCAGTATGTTGTATGAAATGCAAGATGCTATATGGAACTTCCCGATTTCATAAAACACAAAAACGCTGTAACTAACATACGAAATTCGGATAGTAAAAACTTTGCGTATTGTCTGTTATTGTCTGTATTGTCAAAGTATCCGGTGAAAACAAACAAAAGACGAGTGAGTTCATATACCAAACGCGATATGCTCAAGAATTTGATTTTACCTTTCCCGTTTCACTCGAACAAATAGAACAATTAGAAAATCAGAATTAAAGTATATCAGTTACGGTATATGGCATAGATGATGGATCACTTATTCTGTCATATCAAACTTCTGAACGTAAACACCATCATGTGAATCTGTTACGTGTCACCGAGGGAAAAAGATCGCACTATTGTCTAATAAATGATCTATCCAGGCTATTGGCCAAACAGATCACTCGATGCAAGAGAAAACTTTAATTTTGGGAAACGTGTTTAAAGCACTTCTCAACAACAACAAAAAATGGGTTAGAAATACATAAGGTTAAGTGCTCAAAAGAAGAAGAAGAAAAACAGGTTGTTACAATGCCAAAAATTGGTGCAAATGACACAATTGAATTTAATTCATATTCCAAGTGTACTCCTGTAAGTCATTTATGCAGATATAGAATCTGTACTTACCAAAGTTCATTCTTGTCAACCATCCTTGGAAAGCAGTTGGATACGTCAAATACAAAAACACGAGGCTGTGTCAATTGCATTAAAATTTGTTATTATGACAATTCATTGTCAGAATTCAAAATCTTTAGAGGTCGAAATGCTATTCAGGATTTTTTCAAAGAATTGCAGCTAATCGGTGTCCGACCAATTGATGTATATTCAAAGACTGCGGAGATAAAAATTACTGATGAAGATAACATACATTTTATAAATGCCAAACACTGCTATCTATGTGAAAAATATTTCGATATTGACAAATCACGAAAGAGGGACTATTGCCATACATATATCCGTCACGTACATGGGTCCAAGTCACATGTTGTGTAATTTAAATAGGAAGCTACCAAATTACATGCCAATTTTTTTTTATTGCTTATCAAGCTATGATGCGCATTTCCTTCTGAAAAATCTCGCTTATGACAATGAAGTCATAAATTGTATTTCACAGATATGAAAATTATTTGTCATTCAGTTACAGATATACAACCAATGGAAAGAGTACATATTTCAGATTTTTAGACAGTTATCGATTTCTAGACGATAAATTAAGTAATTTGGCTGATATGCTGAATCCTGAAGAATTCTAAAACCATAAGCATGGAGTATGAAAAATATGAACTCCAGCAACTAAGTCGCCCTCCGTGGTGTAATGGTTACCATATACCCAAGGTCGCGGGTTCAAACCCGGCGGAGGACGATGGATTTTTTCGGGCGTAAAAATCCTTAGCATGGCTTCCTTCGGCAGGGAAGTAAAGCCGTTGGGCCCGTGTCGTGGATTTACGGCACGTAAAAGAAGCTCAAGCCTGATAGAGATGCCTCTGAGCAAAATTAAGCGGTCTTTCACACCCAAATTAGAATGGGACGCTGAGAGCCACAGCAGTTAAAGAGCGTCCATAAATAACAGGCAATTTTTTTATTTCCAGCAATTAATGAGACACAAAGGTGTATTCCCCTATATATTCCTAAACAGTGTAGATAAATTAGAAGAACGTAAATTGCCTGATATAGCAGAGTTTGTTGATATAACGCAAGATTATTTGCAAACTGTATGGAAAACCTTCAGTATTAGAAATCTAGATAAATACGGTAATTTGTATCTTAAGATTGATATTTTGTTGTTGGTCGATATATTTGAAAAATTCAGAGAGTTATGTATGAATTTATATACATTAGATCCATGTCACTATTGCACAATATCGGGTTTAGCATTCGATGCAGTGCTAAGAACTACACTAGCAAAGATATCTTTAATCACAAGGAAATGCTTGAATTTTTTGAATCTGTAATCAGAGGTGGACTTTGTAATGTGTCTAATCGATACGCGAAGGCGAATAATAAATATATGCATGATTTTAATGAGTATTTACCCATTAATTACCATATATTGATTGCAATAACTTATATGGATTTATACTATCTGATTATATGCCTTATGAAGATCTTCGATGGTTAACCAGAGATGAAATTAATGCAATAGATCTCCTAAATATTCCACCAGACGCGGAAATAGGATATGCGATCGAGGCAGACATTGATGACCCTCGAGACCTGCTTGACTCACATAATAGCTGCCTTTACACCTAGACGCTTTCGCGCGGAAATAGCAGGTGTAAGCGCTTTCGCGCCGGAAAGAATACACGTGTAGAGTAAGAGCAGAGGGAAGGACAGCGTGTGGCCAGTCACGTACGCAATCTCGCGCACTTTACTGCGCTAGTTGTGCCTTTACATACACATTCCACACGCGTAGGAAAAAATGGATGTCCGCTTATGGTCGAAGGAACTGATCACTGACTTTATTAGTCTGTATAAATCGTTACCATGTTTGTGGAAAGTGAAGAGTCAGGAATACAAAAACAGGAACTTACGCGATGTAGCGTATAATAAAATGACTGTATTCTGTCATAAACATGGAAAATTCCCGACGCAAATAGGGACACTGTTGTTAAAAAAAGTACAGAGTCTGCGAGGTTCTTTCAGAAAAGAACTGAAAAAGGTACACGAAAGCCAACGTAGTGGGTGTGGGAGTGATGAAGTGTACACACCAACACTATGGTACTACGAGCTATTGGTATTCACCAAAGATCAAGAACTGCCTACGGAGAGTGTGTCAAACCTGGACGATCCGGAACAGGAGACAAGCCAACACGACGAGGATGTAGCAGATGAAGAGCACGGGTTACTGGAGGAAGACGGGATACAAATACCACAAGATGACAATGTAAGTGTTCCTTTATTAAAGTTACTGTGTACAATATTAAGTAAGCAACAACAGATTTGCTTTCTTTTAGGTTAATTGTTCAATTAATATTAAAAAATTAAGCTGTTCCTTGTGCTATCAGCACATCTTGCCATTCCACTCTGCCTTCAGAAACGAAGTAATTCTGATACTTCTCTCTGTTATGCTTTGGTTCTCGGGTAATATACCTGTTGAAACCCTGTAGGTGAAGCAACTGTACTGAATTAGAGCGCCAGTCTCCTGGTTGCACTGCACCCGAATCTGTATGTTCTCTATCAACTGTGGAAGGAGACAGGTATGATGTGCTAGAAATGCGCAAAAAATTATGTAAAGTACAAATTGCCAAGACAACTGAGCAAATATTTTTAGGTTTCATATTTATGGCTGTGTGTAGTACTCTAAATGTAGAATGTCGCCCTCCGTGGTGTAATGGTTACCATGCTGACTTCATATGCCCAAGGTCGCGGGTTCAAACCTGGCGGAGGACGATGGATGTTTTCGGGTGTAAAAATCCTTAGCATGGCTTCCTTCGGAAGGGAAGTAAAGCCGTTGGTCCCATGTAGATTTACGGCACGTAAAAGAACCTCAAGCCTGATAGAGAGGCCTCCGAGCAAAATTAAGCTGTCTTTCACGCCCAATATAGAATGGGACGCTGAGAACCACAGCAGTTAAAGAGCGTCCATAAATAACACGCCATTTCCATTTCTAAATCTGGATGATATCATTCCAAACGCATCCTCAACTACATTCCTAGAACGTGATAATCTGTAGTTGAAAACCCTCTTGTCCCTATCCAGTTCTCTTTGAGCATAAGGTTTAAGAAAATGTTCATGCAAACCAAAAGCTTCATCCCCAAGGAACACAAAATTTAAATTCCTATCAGTTTCGCTATTGTGAGTTAAATTCAGTTGTCCAGATCGCAATTTTTTGTCAAATTCAGTGTATTCTAACACACCTCCATCCGACAGTCTTCCATTTTTTCCAACGTCAACATATAAAAACTCATAGTTGGGGCCCACCAATGCCAGCAGAATGATGCTATAGAAGTTCTTATAGTTGTAGTATGTAGCTCCGGAATGTGCAGGCGGAACAATTCGGATATGCTTTCCGTCCAATGCTCCTCCACAGTTGATGAACTGCCATTTGTTGTGAAATCCGCATGCAATTTCGCTCCATTCTTCTTTACTAGTTGGAAATTGAAAAGAAATAGAAATTTAATTTTAACGAAATTAAAATCAAAAGAATACTTTTATAACTCAGATTCTACTTTTGTCCCCCAGGTCGAGAAGACACCCCCCTCTACAGTACGCCCAAGGAAAAGAAAAATTGCCGATTCTCATGCCCAGTTCCTGCAAGTCTGCACCGCTGCCTTGAAGTCTAATAGCCAGCCACTGAGCGAGTATGACCCATTCGCTATAAACGCTTCTAAAAAGTTGGCCAGGATGGACCCGAGGCAAGCAGTGTATGCCGAATCCCTGATTAGTGCCATAATTCGTAAAGGGTTACTTAATACACTCACAGATAACACTGATATCTGTGAAGGTTGCAACCGTTTAAGAAGAGACACTCCTTATTCAGGAACCTCCAGTGAATTGCCTCTCTTGCTACAACCCGTGGATACACAAACTACAAGTGAAAACTTATGTTCATTTTATGAGTCTAGTTATAACTGTAAGCGTAATTAGCAAGAGACTGTACCACTTAATCTATGTAAATGGATTATAACAATAAAAATTTCATTAAATCAATGTTTATTAATATGTTTTATCACTACTGGTATGTCAAATGATTCACGAATATTCTGAATATTCACCAGTTGAATATTGAGCAGCAATTGTACCTACCTTCATGTACTCAGCTTTGAGAACATCATATATAGCTTTACATGTTTCCGGAATAAGTATGCTTAAAGAAGCAGTGGAGATCCCTGTAGAGAACTTCAAGTCTTCAAACGTCCGCCCTGTAGCCAAAAATCGAAGGGTTGTTGTAAGACGTTCTTCTGCACTAATAGACTTCCTCATAATGGTATCTTGCTACCGTATTTTTGGTTCCACCTTCCGTAGTAAGTTATCAAATGATGAAAAGTCCATTCGTAAGTAGTTTCTGAAGTCCTCAGGAAATTGTTCACGGAGTTCTTGTATCAAAGGTAAGTGACCAAAACGTCGTCTATAATTTTTTACCCACATCCTTCTTTTCGTTTCAGTACTTTTTATTGCACTTAGTCCTGCTAAAGTAACTATCAAACTTATGTTTCTCTTTTGTTGAACATCCATTTCTACACTTTCCACATCTTTAACACTTGATATTATACACAACTTATCCGCACGCTCCAACTAATCCTGTTGAACTTGCAGGCGCTCCACAGATTTCGGTTTCGCGCGGGCATGCGTGCGTGATTGCCCTTCACACGTCCATTCTTTCCCTCGCGCACTCATATAGACACGCTTTCGCGCGCGTAAACACGTGCTTGCTTTTTTGTTCTGGAATCTGTTCGCGCACGATTACGTCTACGTTCTTTACCTCGTTCAAATCCGTACTCTCCTAGGCGTGAGGGAAAGATTGTGCGTGTAAAGCCCTCTAATGACTTGCCGCCGTGTCTAAAGAGTGAACCCCCCCCCCCCCAATGATAAGTTTACAAAGCTGCTCACTACGCTGACCAATAAACAAAGGTCTGTATTGCATTATCGTAACCTCCAGCAATGTATTAATTTAGGAATGAAATTGTACCATGTTCATAGAGTTGTAAATTTCAGGCAATCGTAGTGGTTAAAAACGTATATAAACCTGAATGCAAAAAAAAAAAAAAAAAGTTCTCAAGAGAAATCAAAATTCGGAAAGAGTCTATGGAAGAAGTTGAATAACTGCATCTATGGGAAATTTATAGAGAATGTTCGCAAATAGAGTGACTTTCGGCTTTGTACAAATTGGAAGCAAGCACGGGAATTAATATCGCGACACACGTTCAAACTTGCTGTAATATTTGAAGAAAATCTTGTTGGAATTGAATTGACAAGAGAAGAAATTAAGATGACATGGGGCAGGCAATTCTTGATCTTTCCAAAATTTTAATGTATGATTTTTACTTTCTCTAGCTCCATATGTACAATGTACATAGGGATAGAGAAGTATTGTATTCCACCAAAAAATGCAATACCGAGATTTCACCGGAAATACATGTTTTAGGACCCTCTGTATCCAAAAGAAGCATTTTCAGGAAAAGGTCCGCGCGTGTGTAAGTGTGTCCGTGTGTCTGTAAACACGATAACTCGAAAAGGAAAAGAAGCTAAAATACCAAACTTTGTATTTAAGTTTAGTAACTTCCAGGGATGCGACACGAAGATTTTGAGAAAAATCCCCCCACCCCAAACTACCCTTTACATGGAGCTTTTTTCGAAAATTTTGATTTTTTTAAAAATGGCTCTAATGATTTTGATTAAAATATCATACATTAAAGATATTTACCTAACAAATAAAATGAATTTTCTGGGAATAGCTTCTGAAGACCTGTTTATTCAGGATGAAGTTTGCTTAATTTGGCATAAGTAGTAAACCATAAGAGATAGACAAAAACTTACTATACAAAAAATGTAGGTCCTGTTAATATACACAAGTTATGTCATATACATGTTTCTCGTGGAGCTTACCGTTTTCGAGGTATTCATTGTTATTAGTTTCAGTTGTGAAGTACTTACACTTTTCTCAGACGGGAGTGTCCGTTTTTCTTTTGTTGTATTCCTGGCCAAGAAAAGAAGCTATTTGTAATGACAATCGCACAACGATAGCTTTTAAAGCATTTGACTATTGGTTTAGCCTAGTGCATTCCCTTATTTTCTTCCTACTTATACGGAACTAAATAATAAGAACATTGTGTTAATGAGTACCATAATTAGCAAGGTGCAGAGAGAAGAAGAATCTTATGTATGAAGTTTGTAGAACAGCTAGAGAAAGTCATGTGAGTGTAACACATAAGATTTTCATTATAATGACCTGAAAAAGAATCTTAAAGATGTGACTTTAAATTATACTGATCCAGACGCATTTCTCTTTTAAACAAGTACCGAGATTTATGATTTTTTGAAAACCAACATACAGTACTTCGACAATTATCCTCCTGATAACATATGGAATACCATTGTTGAATAGTAAAATAATGGGTCTTTATAAAGATGAATTTCTCGGAAGGGTAATGACAGAATATGCAAGGTTGTGTTCCAAATCATATGCTTGTCGATACGACGGTCAGCTAGTTAAATCCAAGGATGCTTCAGAGTCCGCAATGTGTTCAATAACTTTACTTATCATGCTTCAGGGATGTGAATGCATTAAAAATAAAAATGGCGTGTTATTTATGGACGCTCTTTAACTACTGCGTTTCTCAGCGTCCCATTCTAATTTGGGCGTGAAAGACCGCTTAATTTTGCTCAGAGGACTCTCTATCAGGCTTGAGGTTCTTCTACGTGCCGTAAATCTACGACACGGGACCAACGGCTTTACTTCCCTTCCGTAGTAAGCCATGCTAAGGATTTTTACTCCCCAAAAAATCCATCTCCCTCCGCCGGGTTTGAACCCGCGACCTTGGGTATATGAAGTTAGCATGGTAACCATTACACCACGGAGGACGACGATGTGAATGCATTGCATTATACTAAACAGACAACTTTCAGGAGCTATAAACATAACGATCACACATTGGAAATTAACAAACTTTCTTTAACTGATGTTGATACAAAACGTTATATTTCAAAGAAATCACATTCATCTCTTGCTTGGGGTCATTACGCAGTACCTGATATCTCTGAGCATAACTCTTGAAAAAAAAAAAGTTTGTGTCGTATGCTTTTTGTAATGTTTGAAGCCTTTTGGTTTGTATTACACGAAACGATGTTTCTGCTGATTATTTTTGTAAATAATAACATAGTTGAGAGTATTTATATAACATATATTACACTTTGTATGCAAGAAACCTAATCTCAGTGCTGACTTCGCTCATTGAAACATTGTTGGTAAAAAAACTTCTGAAATTATATGTGTAAAGTATAACTTGCACTATTCATTATATTATAACTTAACTGTTTTTGATTACTCAATGGAGGATAATGAGAAAAAGTGATAGAATAAAGAAGAAACTCAACTTTTTAATCGGAATCTTTTTATTTATTTATTTATTTATTTTGGCCTCCAGACGCATCCTGTATCCTTTGATTGAGAATTTTTTAAAAACAACTGTAAAAAAATATGTAAAATGCTGAAATGTTAGATAAATGTTTAAAAAAAATCTTGCTTAAATCTCAATTTGCTTTTATTTTTATCTTGCTCAATGATGGAGGATAGAACATTCAAATAATAAAAGAAAAAAATAATCAGTGAACCTTTTATTATATAAAACCTTTCTCCAGTAAAACCTTGAATCCTTGGTTGGGAGAATAGGGGAGACATTTTAAAAATTATTTAAAAAGAATAATCAATTTTTTATTAGATTTTTTTTTTTTAATTTTACTTTTTTTATTCATGATTCCGAAAACACATTCTGAATCGTCACTTTTAGTAAAATATCTGAAACTGTTTGTTTAAATTGCAACCTGCACTAATCATTGTTATAATTTTACTGTTTTTAATTACTCTATGGTTGAGTATAGCAGTGGAAAATGTAATACAATAAGTCCACAATTAATTATATTATAATTGTACTTGTTTTTTAATTGCTCAATGCTGGAGGATAGGAGAGAAAAAATTGATACAATAAAGAGAAAAAATTTTTTTTTTTCATTGGAATCATTTTTGTTGTATTTATTATGCTCACAAAAATACATCCTGGATCCTTTGATTGAGGATAGGAGAGACATTTTTTAAACAAATGTAAATTAAAAAAAAAGTGAAAATGTTGAAATGTGAGATATATTTTTTAAAACATTTCTCGCTTAAATCTCAACTCTCTTTAATTTTATCTTGCTCAATGGTGGCTTCATTAAAACGGCTGAATCTTTTTTCTTTTTTTTGGAAGGATAGGAGAAAAATTTAAAAAAAAAATGCTAAAAGAAAAAAAATTGTCATTGGAATTTTTGTTTATTATTTATGCTTCGGTAAAACACATTCTGAATCCTTACAAATTTTTTTACACTATAGTCTTTTGGTTTCCATTCACTCTTCGGGAAGTCTAGCCACTTGACAAGGATTTTATCACCTCTACGACGCAGTACCTTTTCCATAAGGTAGGTATCTGGGTATCGTTTTTTTAATAGCTCGTGACTATAAAATACCCCTTGTATATCACGTCCTTCAACATCTTGCAGATGGTATGTAGGTGAAAATGTAGCCCTCACAGTGATGATGTGCGAAATATTTCCGTCCCTCAGTTTGGTGTAAACCTCTTTTAAAGTATGCTTTTATGTCTAGAGACTCTCACATAGTCTCGAACACTAAATCTCCTGCCATTCCTCTTCTTCCTGCCAAGACGACCTCGGCTGTAGACGGAAAGCAGCAAAGAGTTGTCACTGACATTGCTAGGTTTCATACCAATGGTAGAATGATACTTGTTATTATAACTGTGGATTATTTTAGGCAATAGAGCGGCCATCTGTAGGAACCTACAGCTGAAAACTCTCGTGCAGTATACTTTTAAGTGTCCTTATTTAACGTTCAACTCCTTAACGGTGCTAAATGTACTGTGGTTATTAATTCCATATTTAAGCATTAACTGCCTATAAAATTCCTTGCCATTATCGGACTAAATGTTCATAGGCACAGTATTCAGATCAGAATGTGTTTCACCCATTGCTTTTGTCACACTGACTGCAGTCTTGTCTTTCAATGGCCGCGCATACGCCATTTTTAATAAAAATTATCAGCAATAAGAATGACTTATAATTTTTATTTTCTTTTGTATATGGTATCATCTCAATTAGATCTATTTGCAATAAGTTATTTAGACCTTAACTGTTTTTCTGAGAAGACATTTTCTTGTGGCTGGAGAGTGCTACTCTGCGGCAATGTTACGTCTGATCATGCTATGATGATTGAAATTTTCAACTCTGTCACTATCTCCCTAATTTCAGAATTATGGTTCAAATTGCCTACGTCCCTAGATGCCATAAGTAATCTAAATCTGTTAATTAAAACGTTCTGGTCGGAGCAGTATACGCATTCTGTTGGGCACGTGTTCCTTCCACTCGAGACCTAAACCTGTTTTACTCTCAATTAAACCTCGTATGATATTTTTATATTTGAAGCCCTTGTTCGATCTCAAACGTCCGTTTCTGATGTAACGATGTCGAACTAGAGTTTTTTTTTTTTTTTTTTCTTCTTCAAAATCTCCGAATAAGTATCCAGATCATCCTCGGTATATGAAGCACTCTGAGGTACGCGCTTAAAAAGAAGTTAATGTACACCGAGACTGGCCATGAATGTATCTTCTCCTATCCGGACATTGTTACCGACAAATGAAACGTTTTTGTTCTCTAACTTATAGGAACCATCTTCGTAGCGTTTGCCAAAAGCAGTTTCCAGATCACTGCCACTGGCTTTGCGTACCTTATGCAGATATTTTGCAAATGTGTCTGCTGTTTCTTCTTCTGCTGCTTCTTCTTCGCTGATGCAAGAGAGAGAGGTTTCTTCCTCTCCTGGTTTTTTATTATATCCTTCACTGGCACAGTTACGGGTTGGAGAACCGCCGACATTACACGCCTGGTCTCGAACCTGAGACCTTTTAGGGAACGTAATTTTTCCTAATGGCCTTGCTATGTTGAGCGATGGATTGCTTTAATTGTATAACTTCAACATCCATCATCAAAATGAATGTATATTTAAGCTGTTGAAGTCAATTTATAGGAAGTTTTTAATTCGATGCTTCGAACATGGCCGTCCTTTACTCCATTGGCTGGGGCTATGAAACTAATTTTATCACGTATCAGAATGGGTGCAGGATAACTTACAATTTTCTTATCATTTATCATAATTGTCGTATCTGCTTTGGTATTATGGATCACAGAGCAGGTAATCAACTTTCCGTTTACGGGAGACGTATAGTATTCGTCTCCCGACGTCAAAATGTACCTTATGGAGTTTCCTCTATACGGTTTTGTTTGCAACGGAGTAACAAGCATCCCTCTCATTTGATCTAATATAGCATTGGTGACACTCATCTGTGATTTTAAAATATTGACACTATCTTTTGTTGAGGTTATGTATTTATCCAACGAGATCTGACTACTTAACATAGTTTCCATATTTGTCTCCACTGTTGTAGCAATATCCGAGGCCATAGAAGCTAGAGCTCTGTTTAAGGCCGGCTGCGCTTCATTTTGTTTCTTTGCAACAAAATGCTTAACAAATTTTTTGCATGCTATATCGTTATCGTCTATGGGATCTGCTATCTCCTCTATTCTTTTTTTCTCGATAGGAAACGTTCCCGTTTGAATCATGAGGCGGTGTTCGTACATTAACATAATTTAATATATGTATATATATATTTTTTTTTTTTTATTTTTTTTTATTCGGAACATCGTGATCCTGAACTGGAGGCAATACTAACTTCATTCTTGTCGTTTCCAGAAGAACATTATTTTCTGCATCACGCTTGAAGGCGTATTGACTTAGATATGTCATTAAATTCTCGTATTGTGCATCAAGTGATGTTTGCACATGGTTCCTAAACAAAGCTTCAAAGTCACCCATGCGCTGATATGAAGTCTTCGGAAGAAGTTTGCATTCGATTCTCGACAACAGTCGTAAGCGTATCAACATAACGTTTATTTATTGCACCATCCTCCTTTTCAGGATCTTGAACATTCCACCGACGCTTCTTCCTGAATTATTAGTTTCCCGTGCCATCTCGGTTTATAATATAACAGTCACACCTCTGGAGGGGGCGATTCTCCTAGATCCGAACTGTCGATACTCATAGTTGAAGTGAATAAAGTCATCTAGTTATTCACTCTGATAAAGGTATCGAAACAGTTTCTGTATCGTCCTTCATTCAGAGGGAATTCAGGTGCTATGACGACAAAGGGTCTCGAGTTCGATTCTTCATTGCTCTACCATGCTTGGTTACACAACTCCCTGAATTCTGTATAATTCATATCCCTATTTACGTAATAATCGTATATATGTTTTAAGTTTAGGTTATCTTGCCTGAACAGTACAAGCTGGACTTGACACTAGGATGGAGTACTGTGAGCCTGTCGACGTCGGCCTTGCGTCTATCAAACTAGTATGCAGCGTCTCCACCAAATGAAGGATACCCAGAATGGGATAGGAATCACCGCTACACTACACATACTAGGGGTAGTAGTTTCAGAGGTAAAATTGTTCTCGCCTGCGAGAGGGAAGCGGACGGCCTCAGGGTTTAAGATGGAGGAGAGTGTACGTTTGCTTAGAAAGATCAGGAGCCATAAATAAATGCGCAAATGTGGTGGAGGCACGGGGCTGTTACTGTTAAAAATAATGTGTGGTTAGTGATGCGAGAACCCAAGGATTAACCAAACTCCATTCAACTCGCCTTTACATCGTAGATCTTACAGTCTACACTTTTACGCATTTTAAATAAAACTGCCGTGCGTCAGTTCGTATCAAACTTCTGCAGCTTATGTCCTTGGCTCTAATTAAATGTTTTGGTATTTTTGCATACGACTGTGCTAAGTAAACTATACTATATTCATCGTATACTATAATACGATGCTATCTTTCCTTGCTTCTCATTGATGACGTCATCAAAGATGAATATTGAATTTTCTCTTGCTTCGGCGGGTTGCATCAGCTTTTCATCATCCGCAAACGTATACACTCCTATATCAGGCATAGTTTTTAATACTTTGTGCAGATATTGGTTTTTTGGCTGATGAAATGATTTTGAATAAATGTACAGATTCTCAAACCTCAAACCGTCCTCGTGTATTAGATTGAGTAATACGTTTGTCTGCCCAGCATTCCAGCTGCCCAGAATGAGAGCTCTAACATTATTCGGGAAGAGAGATCCGTATCTTCCTTCACGAATATCATTATTACAGTGTAGCACTTGTTTCGGTAAAGAACACTTTTGCTTCACTGCTTCCATCTCGCGACTAAGATTATAAGGTAATATTTTCTTTTTATTTCCTAGTGTACAATGGGCTCTGGAACCGTTCGGAAGTCTTTCAAGAGGGGTTTGGATTTATTGATTCTTTAATTAATTCTCTTCCGTTCGATACTCATTTGCCAGGTTACAGATTCTATGGCCGTGAAACGAAACTACATAAACGTCTGCAAAGAGGAGAATTGCCTATAAACCAATTGGACCGCGCGTGTCGAGATCACGATATTGCCTACGCTACACATCAGGACACTGCTTCGAGACATTTTGCAGACAAGGTTCTCGTGGAAAAGGCTTGGAATAGGGGGGGGGTACAGTATGCCGACGTTGCTTTTGGTGAAAAGCTTGCTGCTAAACTTGTAACTGCTCTCATGAAGGGGTAGGTGCTGGTTTGCGCTAGAGGCGTACAACAGGCACGAGGAGGATACTGCCGCCTGCTGCGGGGGAGGTTTCTTACCTTTGACACCTATGTTGGCTGCATTGGGTGCAGCGGGTAGTTTGGCAGGGGGAGCTGCTCAGATCGCTACCTCAGCGAATAAAAAAGCATGCTGCTGAGATACAGTTGAAGGAGCTGGCACGTCACAATCAACATATGGAATCCTTAGTTGCCGGCAGCTTCTCTCAACAATTTGGACACCAATCGCTTACAGAACGCAGGTTGGACCTATCCCGGAGAGGATGTCGAAGTCGTGAACCCTGCGAATGGTATATTCAACGCTATCGTTCCTCTCTCGATGCTTCTAGGTTTCGCAGACGATCACAAGGAGCCCATTCTTAATAACAAGTTTGAACTTGTTCTCATAAACTCTAATAATTGCATATTGGGCAATGGTCTATCAGTCATTAAGCTAACCAGAATCGAATGGAGGATGGCCATACTTGGACTTTCCGATGCCGAGAAGGTGGAGAAACTTAAAATAGTCAAGTCGGATCATTATCTGCACATTGCCTTTCGAACCTGGGACCTTCACATTCAACCTGCTGTACCGCAGACCAAAGCCTTCACATGGAACGTTGCCACGACATCCAAACTTGAAAAGCCACATTTCGTCATAGTGGGTGCACAAACCGACAGGCTGAATTATCTTTCTAAATGTAGCTCTCTCTTTGATCATGCAATATCACCAATCTCAAGCTTTATCTCAACAGTGAATGCTATCCCTATCATGACATGAATTTGGATTTTGCAAATTCAAGATTCGCATCTTTATATGATCATTATTATGGAAAGACAATTATCCTCTTTTGAAGAGAAATGATTTCGTCAAATATGCGCCTCTATTTGTCATCGACTGTTCTCATCAGCCTGGGGAGATTGTGACCGGTGCCGTTAATATCAGATTGGAAGTTCAAGCATCAGCAAACTTTCCCGCACATACATATTTATTTTGTTTAATTATTCATGATAAATTGTTCACTTACAAACCATTAATTCATATTGTTCAATCTATTATTTAGAAAGGAAAATGCATTTTTATATGAATAAAGATAAACAAAATTAATCATTATCTTTTTATTGAGTTTAGTATACATCTCCTTGACCCTTCTCCTTGCACTCCTACCACCAACTTCGTAGGAACTCATTGACTTATGATTGAAATAAATGTCTTTCAATATATGTAGTTAGTCTCTTCAATCCTGTTAGTGCAACTATATCCAGATTTGACATTTTCGTTTAGACATGTGTTCACAAAAGCTATTTCATTACATTTGCAATATTACATTATACGCATAGATTCTGTTGTCACTGTATAGCACTCTGGGAAACGTACACTCACACTATTTCGATTCATATTTCTCCATCTTTTCTAGGATTGGGTCGAAAATTATTACTATAACGTCTTCCATTCTCTTGTTCTTGAGTCAACCTTTGCCTTGTTCCTCTTCTAATAATAATAATAATAATAATAGCTTCTTTATTGACAGTGAAATAAACAGTTATACTCACTTTTCTTCTTCACCTGCATCCTCGGTCTGGACGCTTCGATCCACGTCCCTATACGGAGGTACATCTTCACCTTCTAACATTCTGTAAAAATGTACACAATTGTTTTAACACTAGGACATAATCAATTTTGTTTATTCTATGTGTTTCACATATTCCTCGCGTACTTACCTAGTCAACTCAAGATACACATCGCAATAGTCACCGCAACGGAAGAATGTAGTGATTTCATCGTGTTGCGATGGATCCCTACTCTCCTATCTTTACCCACTCTCGACTGCACTTCTGATTATTTCACTGTTCATGGCGACGGCTCACAGGAATCTGTGCATGCGTGACAGCAACAATCATTTCACCGATGTAGACGGGAGAGTGGAGGGGATTTGAACGTGTTCATTCTTTCATGATACCTCATTACACACGTGCTACCTTTCTGAAGCTTTGAACATGCTCTGTCTTGCTCAATGACCTCATTACTCGCACGGTGCCTTCCGGGAGTTTTTAAAGTCTTGTGCTCACAGATAGCTATGCCTGTGATACAGCAAATCCAATGTAGATGGAGGAGGGGATGCAGGTTTGAATGTGTTCGTTGCTGCCTACCGACCACATTACGCAAGTCCGGCTTTTTCAATGTTTTAAGCATGTTCTATCTTATTCGATAACCTCGTTACTCTTGTCTCACACATCCACATACATACATGTACACTCACTCATTCGAATACCCTCTTTGCCAGCTTTTTTTTTTTTTTTTTTTTTTTTTCTCGTTATACGCTTTTACTATCAATAACCTTTTCTTCTTCTTGTTCTTTTCCCCTACCTCATCCCATACGATCACACCTACTCCCCCCCCCCCCCCCCGATATCTCGGATTCGCCGTCACGTATAACTCCACAGTCTTTCAAATGTGATGCTTCTCGGTCACATATTTTTCTCTTCCTCATTCCATGCGATCACATCAACTCCTTTTTTTCCCCGATACCTCGGATGCCTATCCCATCACGGGAAACTTCATTATGCACTCTCGCGCAATATATTCTCGTCTTACAAATATGAGGCTTCTCGGTCACATATTTTTTCTCTTCCTCTACCTCATCCCATGCGATCATATTAACTTCTTTTTTTCCCCCGATACCTCGGATGCCTACTCCATCACGTGAAACTTCATCATGCATTCTCGCGCAATATATTGTCTTACAAATATAAGGATTCTCGGTCACATATTTATCTCTTCCTCTACTTCATCCCATGCTATCACATCAACTTCCTTTTTTCCCCGATACCTGGGATGCCTGCCCCGTTACGTGAAACTTCATCATGCATTCTCGCGCAATAAATTGTTCGTCTTTCTAATGTGAGGCTTTGCAGTCATATATTTCAGTGTTCGCAAAGCTTCATATCTTACCTACTATAATTTAACGTTTGGTTCTCTTTACGTGGCTAGGAATAAACCAAAAGAGATCTGAAGCGAAAAATGACTTCCCGTTTGAGAAAAGTTTAAGTAGTTTGAAATTGAAACCAATACAAGAAATAACTTGGAAACGGTTACTCTTATTTTATTAATATGACAATATTATTAGGTAAGAATAATAATCATTATCATCTGATGTGTTCCATTCATATGACTTTCTCTGCATCCCTGGAAAAAAGTATTATAAAAAACCTATGCTTCTATTTACTTCATATTAATTCACAAACATAGTGGAAATGGTCTTATTACTTGCTTCCTTGTAGGCAGAGGGAAATAAGGGTGTACTATAGTAAAATTTTTAAAAGTTGGTTATATGGTTGAAGTTCCTTTGTATGGCAAAGAGTTGGTAAATGCCTATATGAGGAAAGTATAAGTATTTAAAAATGAAACCAATAACAAGAAATGTCTCAAAAACAGTCAACTCTACGAAAAAAAAAAAATGAATGTAACATAAATTGTGTGTTTTAACGAGATCTACATTGTGTAGTAAGGTTCTGTCTCTCACGATTTGCCAGCTATACGATTTTTCCGCAAAGTGTATCCAGAATAAAGATGTCATAAGAGGCAGTTCCCAGAAAATTCAAATCATACATTTTTCATGTAAACATCTTCAATATACGATAGTTTAATCCAAAAGGTAGAGCCATTTTTGAGAAAATAAAAGTTTTGAATTTTTTTCCATGTAAAGGATAGTTCGGGGTAGGGGTATTTTCTTGAAATGCTTATTTGAAGCATCCTTGGAAGATACTGAACTTAAATACCAAGTTTGGTATGTAACGGACTTTTCGTTTTTGAGCTATGCAGCCCCCTCCCCTACGCATACTGACGGACTGACACACATACATTTTTCTGAAAATACTTCCTTTTTTTATTCAGGGGATCTCAAATCGTATATTTCCGGTGAAATCTCGGAATCGAATTTATGGGTGCAATACAATATCTTCTCTATACATTATGTGCATAGTTCTTGCAGAGAAAGTAAAAATGTATATGTGTGTTTTAATAAGATCTATATTTTTTGTGTTGTATGTTAACCACTTGCACAAAAGTCATCCAGAAGGAAGAAGTCCTCAGAGACTATTCCCAAACAATTTCATGAAAATATCTCAAACATACCATATTTTAATCAAATCCGTTAGAGAAATTTTTAAAAATTCTATGTAAGGGGTAGTTGGGTTGAGAAATTTCTTGAAAATAATTCGTGTCGCGTCCATGGAAGATACTGAATTTAAATGCCAAGTTTGTTATTTAACGGCTTTTTGCGTTTTTGAGCTGTGCTGCGCCCACACGCTCGTGCACACACACGGGCATTTTTTTAAAAAATGTTTTTATTCAGGGGGTCTTAAACCTGTATTCCCGCTGAAATTTCCGTATCGACTTTTCAGTGGAATGCAATAGCTTCTCTCTCTCTCTCTCTCTCTCTCTCTCTCTCTCTGTCTGATAGTGTTTAACGCTCACTTTTACTACAAATGGCACCGCAGACGATGACACTGGTGTTACATGGAATGAAGATGGAGCACAGGTGGAATGCAATGGCGGGGGAAACCGGATGAGAACTCGCCCCTGCGCCGCTTTGTCCACCACAAATCCCAAATGCGGTCGCTTGCGGGCCTAGGTGAGAGTCGAGTGGTCTAACCACTCGGCCTGGGCGCGGCCGTAATAGCTCCATCTACTATATATACATACTTGCAAGAGAAAATAAAACTAATCAGTAGCTTGTGAGTTGTACCTTATGAGCAAGTTGAGAATCGAGCCTCAGGCCTCTAGTATAAATTAAAATTCCCCTCTTCGTTAAGCACAGGGTGCGAGCGTGGGAGGAGACGATGACCCGCTTGAGGCTCGAGGATGGCGACGTGTGGAGAATTGCCAAAGCTCTCCGACACCGCGGAGGTCAAATCACCTCCCCAATCCAAGGCACTCAAGGTCGGCTTATGAACCCCGAGCCAAAGCCGATGTGTTCGCTGACTACCTCGAAAGGACTATGAGGCCACGAGACGACCCCCAGGACGAAGACTTCTCGGACCGTGCTCGGCGGGAGGTGCGTCGATATCTTCAGCGTCCCCTCGACGAGGCGGACCGACTTCCTGTCATCCGACCCAGTGAACTCCAGGGCGCACTCCGGCGCCTCAACCCCAAAAAGGCAGCGGGTCCTGACGGTCTAACCCCCGCCATGCTCCGAAGCCTTCCCATCAAGGCGGTGCTCTTTCTAACCAAGGTTTTCAACATGTGCCTCACCTTGTGTCACTTTCCACGCGAGTGGAGGGAGGCCCGGGTGATATGCATCTTGAAGCCGGGGAAAGACCCGATACACCCATCCAACTACCGATCCATCAGTCTCCTATCAGTTCTCTCGAAGGTTTTCGAGAGGCTAATACTAGTCCGCTTGTCCCCTCTTTTGGGCGACATTCAAGCCATCCCAGATCACCAGTTTGGTTTTCTTCCTGGGCATCTTACACCCCAGCAACTACTGAGAGTGGTGGAGGCCGCTGCCCTGGGTTTCCAGGACAGGGCCTACACTGCGGCGGTGTCGCTGGACGTGGAGAAGGCCTTCTCTACGACCTGGCACGCGGGTCTGCTCCTCAAATTCATCCGACTGGAGCTCCCGACACACATCATACACCTACCACACTCATACCTTAAACACAGATATTTTGTAGTTTCAGTTGCGGGACACAAATCAACACCTAGGCCAATAAGAGGCGCAGTCCCTGAAGGCTCTGTACTTCCCCCCCCCCCACGGTCTTTAGCGTCTACATGGCCGACCTACCAACAGTGCAGCAAGTCAACATAGCCCAGTATGCTGATGACGTGCTGTTATACTGTACAAACACCCACGCAGAGCCTTCAACCCCATTAAGAGACACCTCTGCCTCATCCAAGAGTGGTGCGAGCGTTGGCGATTGTCCATCAATCCGGAGAAAAGCCACGCTATTCTATTCACCAAGCGCCGCTTTCCCGCAAACTTCCCCACATTCACGTACCTCAGACGAAGGATACAATGGACCAACACCATCACCTACTTGGGGGGTGAAGCTTGCCAGGGGCGTCACTTTTAGGGAGCACATCAGGGGGCTGTGGTGCCGGGGCAATGGGGCTGCGGCCTCACTGTACCCGATGCTGAGGTCCTCGATGACGGTTCCCCTTAAGTTGCGCCTCTTGAGGGCTCTCATAGACCCCTTGTTAATCTACGCCTGTGAGATCTGGGGCATGGCGGCAGACTCCAGTCTGCTGTTGCTTCAGCGGGTACAGAATAGGTGTCTTCGGGCTATCTATTCTGTGCCTCGAGGCTTTCCAACGAGACTCCTGCTCGAAGCCTCTGGTCTACCATACCTGGAGGACGTGATTAGGCGTCGGGCAACAAAATTCAACGAACGGTTACCATTCCATCGGAGCGCCCTCGTTAGGTCTCTTGGGGATTACGATCCCACAAACCGCCGCTTCAGGCGATACCGGCTTCCCGCATGGCTTGCGGGCATCCCCGGTAATGGAGCACCTCCAACAGCTGCTACGGCTAAGCTCCTTATAATCCTTTAAGAGTTGCTTGGATTCAAAATTAAAACCTCAAAACAAACATTTTGATAAACACACTTGCCTCCTCCAGTCACTCCACAACCCCAACACTCACCCGCCATCCTGCAAAACCCCACAGTCCCGTCAGAACGTGGTTAAGTTCTCTACGAGAACAGGGACAGGTCTATCACACCTCGGGCTGCCCTCAGTCTGCCAATTGCTCTGGTCTGGTTAAGCTTTTGCTATTGTCTACCAAGTTATAGCTCGGTGACCTTCACCATTGTACGTTAACTGAGTAATTAAATACACCTATTCTTTTGTCAGAAGGCGATTTTAATCTTTTCTGCACTTCAAATATTCATTTACTTATTAATGTGAAACATGCTCTCATTTAATGAACCTACAGATTTTAAACAACATATATGTGTTTAAAGGTTTGACAAATGAAATAGAAATGGAAATTTGCCTAATTTTAGTTACCAGATTATTTTGCACCATTGTTATATCCAGTGCTTCTAATACCACGTTAAGTATTCCAAGATTTTATAAGGTGCTATCATGAAATTGTATTTATTTAAAGTATAAATCTACGGCCAGTTTTATAGAAAATGCTTTAGTTATAATCGGTTTTGATGTGTACGGGTTTTCTCCTCTACGTAGTGTTACAAGACAAAGCAACGAGGTGTATTGACCTTCGTTGTCAAGAAGCTGTACTCGCTTAATATCACTAGAATTGTGAAATACTAAGGACTCAGCGTAAAGTAGTATAGGTCGCGTACCAATTCTTGAGGAATGAAAATTTTAAATGAGAGATTAGATACGAGTGGCTCACCTTTACAGTGTGTTCTTGAAACGTAATCTTAAGGAAGCATAGCTGTTTGTTATTAACATAAACTATTTGCTGACTTGTTTGTCAAGGGTAGACTAGCTCACTGTATCTTCGCTAAAGGTCGTTCGTCTAGAAGGAACGAGCAGCCTGGAATAGAACACAAATGGAGCACTATGAGCTGAGTGTATCTTGCTATGAAAATTTACCATAATATACAACTGTAATGGCACAGGTACGTAATAGGAAATTACGATATGTGCATTACCTCTGCAATTTCCATCACGCGAAATAAGTGTTACATTCAATTGACTTTCCCTCCCTCTATTGCTTAGGTGTTTAGATGCTCTTGGGTATACATATTATTCTATGAAATTTTATTGTCCTATCTACTTAATTTTAATTGGGATTACGTTTTAATTAGGATAGCCCTTAATAGCTACATTAAATATGCCGTTACAGATACAAAGGTAATAACGCCAGTCTTTATGGTGATGGTAGCTTGACTTTCATATTCAACAGTTCGAATCTCGGTCAGGGTGTTACCTGATTAAGGACCCCCCCACTTATCTTTAGAAGACAAATGCTCTATGGACCTCGGGAACATTTTATATTCATTTTACCCATTTGATTAATTCATCGCCCGTTATTACTTTCAAGGTTAAAGAATGTTAAACTTACCAGAAAAATTCTGATGTGTTCCATTCACCCGACTTTTTCTATATATTCTGTATAAAAAAACTCTTGTTAGTTTCTTAAAAGTAGAAGAGAAACAAGGAAATACACTAGGCAAGAGCAATAATAAAATATTTTAAAAGCTGGTTGCTATGTGGTTGAAAGCCACTTCCCTTTGTATGGCCAGCGCAAAACAAAAGAAAAAGATTGCCAAATTCCCGTTTGAGAAAAGTTAGGTATTTTAAAATTGAAACCAGTAACGAGGAATAACTCTGAAATGATTAACTCAAAAAAAAAAAAAAAAAAAAGAACAATCATATGTTTTACCTAGAGCTGCATATTTTGTGTAGTGTGTTTTTGTCTATATTGTATGGTTTACCTCTTATGCAAAAGTTACCCAGAATGAAGAGATCTTCAAAAGCTATTGACAGAAAATTAAGATGTACAGTTATTTATGTACGTACATTTCTTTAATATTTGGTATTTTAATCCATGTTGGTAATTCTTTTTTGAGAAAATAAAAATTTTCGAAAAAATTACCATATTTAGGGTTGGTGATTTTAAAAATCTTCGCATTCTTGGAAGATGCTGATTAATTATCAATTTTGGTATGAACGACTTATTTTTTACTTATATTGTTCAAAGCTACACACCTAGACATTCTGTCTTTACACGCACTCTCTCTCTCTCTCTCTCTCTCTCTCTCTATCTATCTATCTATCTATATATATATATATATATATATATATATATATATATGTATATATATTATATATACAATACCATCTCTACTTACTATATATATAGTAAGTATAGTATTGATGTTGGGATTTCTTCGTAAATACATGTTTTGGAACCCCCTGACAAAAAACAACATATTTTAGGGGGGGGGAAGGTCCGTGTGTGTGGATAGTAGAATTCAAAAACTACTCCTAACTACCCTTTACATGGAACATTTTATAAAAATTTTGTTTTTCTCAAAAATGGTACTGACGATTTTATAGTTAAAATGCAATATGAAATTTAATGACAAATGAAATATATTTTTTGAGTTTCCTGGGAATAGCCGCTGAGGACCTCTTCATTCTAGAGAACTTTTGCATAACCGTAAACTGTATGAGACAAAAACACTCTACACAAAAAAAAAAAAAAAAATGTAGATCTCGTTAAAACACGCAATTGATGTTGTATACATTTTTGTTGTAGAGTTAAGGAATTCCGAGATATTTCTGGTTATTGGATTCAATTTTAAAATACTTAAAAGTTTTCTTAAACGGAGAGTCGGTTCATATTTATTTTTGGTTTACTCCGGTTCATGCAAAGAGATCTGAATTTCAATTGTATCATATAGCGACTAGCTTTTAAAATAATTGACTATCGCTTTAGCTTAATGTACTCCCATATTTCCCTTCTACTTATAAGGAAGCAAGTAATAAGACTATTTCTACTAATGTTTATATCGATTAGCTTGACATAGACAAAAGAATAATTTTTGGTAAGAATCGTTTGCTTGCAGAACAGACAGAGAAAATCATGTGTATGGGAACATCAGATATTGTTTATTACATCCATAAATATAACACATTTTTTAAACCAACGTGGAGTCAGTTAATTTTTGCTTATAATGTGCTTCAGTATTTGGTGCTTGTGGCACTAACTACTTTTATCCACAGTCCAGTGAGTACTTGCGCTCTAGAGGCTTTATACGTAATTCAGGCAGTTAAATAAAGTTTTGTATACATTTGACGCAAAGAAAACCCCTAACTATTTGCTTTTAAACACCTGGTTTACCGTAGTAGGGAATCCTTTGCGGTCATAATGCTGTGCTGCTATGTTCTGTACCAACAGGAACGAGACTGAGCTGCTAAAGTGTTTCATGGAGGCGACCCATTATTGTTCCCTCTTCATGAAGTAGAAAAGGTCGGGTGTCGTTTCCAACTTGGCATTTCCTTAGTCCTTGTTCACGACTCCCCAAGTTTAATTTCCCTTGGCATTTTAATTCTCCAAGGATAGGTTAATCTTTCCATAGCAAGTTATTGTAATGCATATAGGTAGAGTATGTTAACGTGCGCAAACATATTTTTCAACGATAGTATTTTTTGAAAGCCCGCTTGGGCAGTGTGATGGTGGATTGTCTGCCTCACATTCAGCAGTTCGCGACTTAGAATCTCGCTTAGAGTGAGTTACCGGATAAGGTATTTGGCGGGGGGGGGGGTTAATCCCTTATCCTGAGAAGACGAATTTCGAGTAACTTTAAGCTCCATGGATCCCGAGATCATTTGAGTATCATTTCATCAATTTAATTCATCTTCCGGTATGGCCAACCAGGTTAAAGGATGTTAAGCAACAAAAAAAGAAAGAAAGAAAAAAGGATTTTTGATCCACTTCCCCCCCCCCTTCATGTTTGTTAGTTGAATTTCCTGCATTCAGTGCTAGTAACTAACCTGCCTGGGGGTTTTGCCCATTTAATGCACATTTGTGCATGAACTGCTTTAGATTGAACTATATCAAATTAAAACCATATTGAATTAGATTGATATATTATCGCAGTTAATATACTGGTAGTTGTATTTTGCATTTAAATTTGTATAGATCTTTCTTTAATTTTTTAATATTCTCTTACAATAGTGTCATGGCGTAGTGTACTAGCGAGCAACTCTGGTTCACGGTCGAGCTCAGCCATCGGGGTGCGGATTTATTATTTGGTCTGTCTTTTGAGACACTGGAAGGGGGAGACAAGGATGTTACATGGATACGCCGGAGCTGCCTCAAAGAGTCTACACACATACCGGCATGGGGATGAGCTTCTTTACCCCTTATACTGTCTCAAAAGACTGACCAAAAGAATAAAGTTTTGGGTATAGCGCCGATGCCCACTCAGCCTCGTAAAGAAAGTGAGGAGCTGCGATAGACTGCAGTCCCGACCATAGTAGCAACATCCAGGTAGGGAAATGCATGGTTCTGGCCACGTTGCTTTCGCATATCGTACTTCGACTGTGCAAAGTAGGTGTGACCGGCCGATTTTGATTAAAATACTATGTATTATGTTTAGATGGCAAATAAATGTGTATCTTTTATACTCCAGGAATAGCCTTGAAGACCTCTTCACTCTGTATGCTTTTTATATAACTGATAAACCGTAAGTTTTGAGGATATCAACATTTTCTAAAAATTTTACTTAAGGATAGTTTAAGATGGGGAGATTTTCTTGAAAATCTTCGCGTCACATACATGGAAAATACTGAACTTAAATATCAGGATTGGTATTTTTTGGACGATGTGGCTTAATTTATACTGCTTACCGATATTATTTACTGGACCTAAGTTAACAGTACATCAAACCTGGTTGCTAAAGAAACAAAAGAAATCGTAATACTTACGTGCGGTAAGTAAAACAGTTGCAATATTTATTTTGATCTATTGAATGTGAAAGTGCAACTATTACAGTAATTATTGAATGTTATTGGACGAATACTATCCATTTTCTTCAAGTTGAATGTGCTCATTATTTATTTCTCCGCTGGTAGACGGCGCTACTACAGTCTCGCTTGCAGAATATAAAATCTTATCTGCATAATTAATCTTATTTTGAAGAGAATTTTTCGCATAACCTTCCATCTCTTCAGAAGATTTCCACTCAAAACGTGTCGTTTTAGAGAAAGAATATCGGCTCCTGTATATGCGTACAAAGTAGCGGATGTTCTCCTGAACGCATGACCAGTGAAAGAACTAACATTTTCTAGTTTTAGATAGTCTGCAATCTTTGAAAGAACTCCACCCATAGTACTAATTTCTATAGGCTGACCAACGCATTTCCCATTGCGAAATGTCATAGTAAAAATCTGTGTTATATTCACACGACTTTCTCTACCCCTGAAAGAAATTATTATGAAGCTTATTCTTCTATCTACTTCATACTAATCGAGATAAACATTAGCAGAAATGCTTTCTTTTAAGTAGAAGGGAAATAATGGGATACGCTAGTCTAAACCGATGGTCAGATCTTTTAAAAGCTGGTTGCTATATGGATAAAATCCCGTTTATTTACATTTCCAGGAGTTGACAAATTCCCGTATGAAAAATTTAAGCATTTCAAAGCTAAAACCAATAACAAGGAATATCTAAAAAATGGTCAACTCCACACAAAAAGTGTATATGATATAAATTGCGTGTTTCAAAGAGATCTACATATTTTGTGCAGTAAGTTTTGTCTAGCTCTTACGGTTTGCTAGTTATGCAAAATCCAGCAGAATTTATCCAGAATAGAAAGATCTTAAGAGACTATTCCCAGAAAACTCAAAATATACTTTACATTTGACTTGTAAACATCTTTAATATACGGTATTTTAATAAAAATCGTTAGAGCCATTTGAGAAAATCAGAATTTTCTAACATTTTTCTCTGTAAAGGGTAGTTTGGGGGTGGGGGAATTTACCTCAAAATCTTCGGTCGCATCCTTGGAAGATGATAAACTTATATGCCAAGTTTGGTATTTTAGCTACTTTTCGTTTTTTAGTTACCGTGTTCACACACGCGGACCTTTTTCTAAAATGCTTTTTTTTTTATACAGGGGACCTTAAACTCTATTTCCGGTTAATCTCGGTACCAAATTTTTGGGGCGGAATGCAGTATCTTCTCTAAACACTATGTACATTACACGTGTAGGGAAAGTAAAAAGCTTCACTTTTGGCCTCAACGTAACATGCTTCCGTATAATTCCTAAAAAATCATCTACTGCATTAACCTTTTAAACAGTTGTAAAACATCTAGTTATATTAGTCTTGGCATTTGTGATATTAATAATTATAACTGCATCTTTTTCTCCCACATAGTTTAACCAAAATTCTCTCCGACAAGCCCCAACAATTCCAAAAATCATTACTACGTTCATCATTAAGAGCACATCATCGGGGGGGGGGGTGGAGGCTTCATTTAAAAACATTAATTTCTTCCCTGCTAAAACAATTTGCTAAATAATGAAATGTCAATAAACTGATTGCAGACTTTAAACAAACCTTGTTTATAAAAACGATTAAAAACTACATAACAGTAACTACTAAATGTTTCTTTCTCATAAACCTCATTTGCATCCAACCAATATTTTCATTCAATTATTTGCTATTATTATATTTTAGTGAATATTAAATCATCGGCCAAAAAAATAGTATGCGATACATTTGAGTTAAGTGTGTTGCAGAACCTCTTAAACTGAAGGCACTGAGCTTCGTTTCGTCTTTTCAAACCTTTCCTCGATCCTGACAATATACTATATTATTGCATTGCAATATATTACAACCGACTTTTTATTTTTACTTTCTCTATATGCACTGTGTACATAGTGAATAGAGAAAGTATTGCCCTCCACCAAAAATTCGATACCGAGATTTGTTTTAGGGTCCCCTTTATCTAAAAAAAGCATTTTCACAAAAAGGTCCGTGTGTGTCCGTGTGTCTGTTAACAGGATAACTCAAAAACGAAAAGTCGGTAAAATACCAAACTTGGTATTTAACTTCAGTATCTTCCAGGGATGCGAGACGGAGATTTTGAGAAAAATCCCCCCAACCCAAACTACCCTTTACATGGAACTTTTTTCGAAACTTTTGATGTTCTAAAAAATGGCTGTAACGATTTTGATTAAAATATCATATATTAAAGATATTTACCTGACAAATAAAATGTATATTTTGAATTTTCTGGGAATAGCCTCTGAAGACTACTTTATTCTGGATGAATTTTGCATAACTACTAAACCCTAAGAGATGGACAAAAAACTTAATACACAAAAAATGTAGAGCACGTTAAAACACACAATTTATGTTATGTACATTTTTTTCGTGGTGTTGATCGTTTTTGAGATATTCCTTTTTCTTGGTTTCAGCTTTGAAAAACTTACACTTTTCTCATACAGGAATTTGTCAACTCCTGTCCACACAAACAAAGGAACATCAGTCACATAGCAACCAGCTTTTGGCTTTCACTTTAACCTATGGTACTCCCTTATTTCGCTTGTATTTACAATAGAGCAAGGAATAAGACTATTTCTGCTAATTTTCCTCGATTAACATGAAATAAATAAAAGACAAGCTTATTAACAATCATTTGTTACAGAGAGATAGAGAAATTCATGTGAATGGAACACATCAGATTTTTTATTTATGCCCCCCCCTACACACACACATTTTTCTAAAAATCTTATTTGTTATGTTCACATGATTTTCTCTACCTAATCTGACACAAAATATTCTTCCAAAAACTTATTCTTCTATCTGTTTCATGATAATGTTATAGGTACAAGAATAATAAGGGAACTAGCTTAAAACGATAGTAAAATACTTTAAAATCGAGTCGCTATATGATGTAATGAACTTGAAATCCCGTTTTCTTTGCTTGACCACGATGCGGAATAGGGGAAGAATATCTCTCATTGGCTGTTGTGGGGCACAAAATAGTTTTTAACGTTATCTTTTATGTTAATATATCCGAAAAGAACGATTATGTAACAAGGGCTAATGCATCTGAAATGCGTATAAACTTTTATCGAGTACACGTGAAGATCCTACTTTTTAAACCCATCTCTCAAGATGGACGAAAGCACATGCATTTATCATGACACTTCTCCGCAGCCTGTACATCCCACCTGGTCGCCCTTCGTGGTGTAATCATTACCATGCTAACTTCATATACCTAAGGTCGCGGCTTCAAACCCGGCGGAGGATGATGAATTTTTTCGGGTGTAAAAATCCTCAGCATGACTTCGGAAGGGAAGTAAAGCCGTTGTTCCCGTGTCATAGATTTGCGGCACGTAAAAGAACCTCAAGCCTGATAGAGAGGCCTCTGAGCAAAATTAAGCGGTCTTTCACGCCCAATTTAAAATGGGACGCTGAAAACCACTGCAGTTAAAGAGCGTTCATTAATAACACGCCATTTCCATTTTTTACATCCCACCTGCTCCGCCTGTTAGGTGACAAACGAAAATGACACTCCGATTTACTATTATGTTACGCTGTTATCTGTGAATTCTACTACAGGTATTTATTTTGGGACTACCAATGTACACGTTTCATTTTTTTTTTTTGCAATTCTTTATTACAACTGTAGTGTACTCTTGGCAATAAATTATGACAGTGTGCTTATTTCGCTTGATCTTGCACTGAATATGATTTTATATACCTACTTATTCAAAGGTGTAGCCAATCAGGGTAAAGTGGAAGGAAATGGTGTGCGGAAGAATACGTGTCAGCGGGGTCATGTTATATAACAGGTTTTAGTTATACCTCTGTTTACAACTTATATACCACAAAGGAGTTTCACATTTGAGAGTACAACATGGCGGAATGTTTATGCATGCAGCGCAGTAAAATGAATTTTCTGGAATCCTTGCTATCCCCAAAATGCTTACCTATTTTGCAATTCCTTTCAACTGTACAATTTTTGTCGAGTTTTTTTTTTTTTTTTTTTTTTTTTCTTATCTTGGATATTTCAAACTTTAAGTTGGAAAGGCAAAAAACATATTTTAAGCTCATTAGAATACTTACTGAAAACTGCAATGTGTTTACAATCTGTACGCCATTTTCCATAAGCATCACTAACAGTTTGCTGGCATTAGCCTTAGATGATTAAATGTTTGATTCAGATCTAGTGCCTTAATCTTGGCAACTGCTGAAAGAAGGCGTTTACGTTATTCTTACGTTTAATTTTTGTTGCGAATAGGACCTGAAATATATTTCATCGCCCTTTGAAGTAAGAGATGGGCATAGATATTTGACATATATACTAATGTTATTAAGAGAGAAAGTTTGTGTGTTTCTGTATGTAGGGTAGTATGAAGAAACTTTCAGCCGATTCTAATAACTAGAGCTAAGATTTTTATGTAGTATCAGTTGGAAAATATGCTCATAAATATGTAGTGAAAATTGGGAATATGTAGAAAATATGCAAAATCTTTAAAATATGTGATTATTAAATATTTAATGCAAATTTCTAATATTATGCTCAAAAGAAATTCATAAATTTCTCAGTTTAGTGTACAATTGTTATTTGATGAAAATGCAACCTAGAAACCACATTATATTAATCTAATTTCGAAAATTAGTTCTTATTTTTATCAAGTAAAAGTTCCTTGGGGTCATTGATAGCCGTTTGTCAGATAGAATATTCTTGTAAGCGGAAAACGACCACTCAACATCTCATGATGTGACGGGCAAATTTTAACAAAGGAATCTTTCCTGGGGAAATGTTCTCAGGACAATCTATAATGTCCCCTTTTAGAATTTGACTCGCACTGCGAAATATTGAATATCCAGGATTTTTACTCAAAACTGTTTTTAATTTATTCCATGCACTCTTACCCTTCTCCCCATGCATTACACTTAGGTTGCATATACAATGAAATGTAAGCGCAAGAGTTTGGACTCATGTTATTTAATGTAAGCATTCGCTTAGACACACACAAGACGCAACGCAATGCAATGCAACGCAAGAGTTTGCAAACTCCAAACTCTATCCTTGTGTTGCGTGCAAAGAGGAAGAATTCTGCTTCTTTTCTTTATGCATTGCCTATGAATTCAATAACAAAAGATCGCAATGCTCTTCTATTTGGCCGTGCCGCGCCATCTCTAATCTCCCTCAAGAGGTTATGAGTCTCCTTGCGAATCCTTCTTTGATTTAATGGATGTAACTATCATCTGTGTACAGATTTATTGGCTCTCATAAATCGAAGACGCAGAGAGATTATTCTTAGTCCATTAAATGTGTAGCTTTATCATTTTCTGGACTCTCTATGCTTGTAGTATTTTCGGTAATTCTGCACCACGGCTCTATTAATTCTACCGTGTGCAAAACGGAAACTACCACATTGATATCTATAGTAGGATAAAAAGTGAAACATGCAAATTGCATATATCACTTAAAAACACAAGTCATTTAAAATCCGTTAATAAATAGAGGGTGCAGAATTACCCTGATTTACGTATAATTTGACACATATTGAATTCACGCTCTTTGCTGGATCTGAATTGGACTCTATTTATTAACAGATAAATGACTTTCTGTGTTTTCACCACAGTCTACACATTTCACTTGTATTTCCTGTTATAGATACCCCGACGTATTTCCGTTTATCAGACGGTAGAATTAATAGAGACGTGCAGAATTACCCTATTTTCAATAATTTTGAATGAGCAATTATTATGATGCCACTGCCGCGTGCGTCAGCTGTTAGTATGTAATGTATTTATTTTGTAAAAGATTGAGTTAATTTAATTATGTGGTGTTGGTTATGTATTCAGTTTGTAACGCGGAGCGCTTGGAAGATATTCGCATGTAACTTGCGGATCTAGAAACCCGTCGCAACTTCTTGTGTTGCGCTTACGATTGCATTGTGAATGGTGTTTCCTTGCGTCTGCGCTTATGCTACATCGCGTCTGCGCTTGCATTTCATTGTGAATGCAGCATTAGTTTTTCAACTGCATCATCCACAATACCAATAGAAGCTTCAATTGGAAGTCCTGAAGTTTCCAAACGTGTGATACTCTTTAGGAGCCAGCTAAAGTTGCTTCTAATGTAGGAATCACTTTAGGCGTGCTGAGATTCACGAATAGCTGCAGCATTTTCAGGGTCAAAAGAATCCACAACAGTCTTTATGTCATCGAAATATTCACCATAAAAGTTTTCTGCTTCAATCCACGTTCCCCACCTAGTTAACACTGCCAGCACTAACCCTTTCTCCTCTTGAGTTCTGGTAGGCGACAACACTTTTAGCCCATCATTCACAAATCTTGCAATAGTTGAATTATGTATATATGGTCCAGCTCTTTGCAGTAAATTAATCACGGGTTAGAAGCGCTGTCAGGTTCCAACTTTCCTACCACGAGATTTACTATGTTACGTCTCTTAGAATCAATTGTTTCATTAACGCAACCCATATGAAAGAATCTCCTTTGCACTCTCTTATGCTGTCCATTATCTCATGGTAGCAGACTTGCAGATAGTTTTTGCGTAATGTTGAATGGTCAGGTATATGTTACTTGCAGTATTTTTCCAAGAAAGATCTGAGTTTAGGCACTTGAATCTTGTACCATGAAATATTAGCAGCAATCATTGTACTGCACAACTCCTTATAGAAAGGATTAATTGCAGCTGAAGAATTTTTCATCTGTGTTAGAAGCTTTGTCGGTTGACGTAATTGTTTATTTTTTCTATGCAGCGCATTTCTTAAATACTGTTTAAACTGGGATGTCATAGAGCATCTTATATGTTTTTTGCAATGTTGACAAATGGTTATTTTGCCGTCAGTCGTAAAGCTCTCGTCAATTGCAGTCCATGATTTTAATTTTGAAAAAAGTGAAGGTGAGACGGGTGCCATATTCACACTAGAGAGAACTGAAGTACACTTCACTTACCCACTTTGATTCTGAATGAAACTAAGTACAAGAAATGAAAAGTATTGAGGACGAATTCACAGCAGGTTCATGGTATAATTAGCAAACTCATTAGGCCTAACAGGTTTCTTTTCAATGTTGTGGTCATGCTCTTAAGTGGCTGTCAATCATCTGCCATTCCTTTCTTTACCTGGTATGGTCATTCCTTGTTCTTCAATACCTGCAGTCATCTTAATCTGCCAATTGTGGCAGGGGGCAGTATCCACATAGCTTCAGTTTAGAACTTTTATAGAAATTTACACACATGAATACAATAAAATATAGAAATATGTAATTTCACGTAATATCACAAGAATATGAAATATACTTAAAAATATGTAAAATGAAATTCAGTTATAGTAACCCCAACATAGTGGTTTGTGAAGATATAACTTTTCCCAGCATCTAAATAGCAAGGAACGAAATATGTATTTATATAGAAATCCCAGCTCTACTGATAACTCTTTGAAAATCTCTATTTTCCAGACGATCGCTGGCGTATCTTGTTTCCAACAATTTGAATAGAGGGTGTTAGGGGTGTCTTTTTCATACTATCACCAAATGTCCAATGGCGGGAGAAACCGGAGAGCCAGATTTATAACAAAACTGGTCTCAAATGTTTTAATAAATAACACCGAGAAGTTGAGATCCAGTTTGATATGGGAGGTTTAATAACTCCCTACAAGTTATATTTCTGAAGTAAAGAAGGTACCGACTGTTACAGAAACAATACTGACCAGTTGCAAGGTAGAATCAGACTGGAAAATGTAATGCCATAGCCGAAATTTGAACCGCGGATCATCCGGTTTTCATCCTTTGCTCTAACCAGCTGGGCTACGTGGGAAAATGCGGGTCAAATATGATTTGAAGTTTCCTTGTGGCTTATCGTCCATAGTCACTTATCAGCAACTTTGTTAAAAATTGTCAACCCGCTTCTTATGGTTCTGATTTTCATCATATATCCTTGAACGTTTTCTATATAGGGTAAGCCTAACGAAAAACAGCTGCTCACAACCAATTATAATTAGTTAACGCAAACATTGAGCAAAACCAGGGTTAGGGACGCAGAGTAACTTAATGTATATCCACATAGTCTGCACCAGTGTAGAGACAGGGTTTTCATTTTGGTAACAATATGAAAGTGCTTCCAAGTAACGTCTATACGTACCTGTTTAAGCCACCTTAGTAATTTAATTAAGATGACTGGGTTTTTTCTCCAAATATTTGAGACATTTTTACATCCATGTGCCCAAATCCAATCTATAGTCTTGCAGCTTATACTTAAACTAATCGAAATTTGATTTCGCAGCTTCGAAACTCTCAGGTATGTTTTTATGTAACAGGAAAATTACATCATTTTGAGGTTGGCAGCACACGAAGCACTAGTGTGTGATGGCCGCTTACTCGAGCAATAGGATTTTCTTTGCAAGCATGTGCCACACTGCTTTCTGCTTATTCATTATCAGCAAACTCTTTGTAGCTTTCTTGTAAGTGGGCAAAGGAGTTAACTACTCAATAGGACTATCAGATAAGATATTACCTCTATAAAAAAGTACACTAAGTTATTCTCCCTGTTTTCCTCATTTTTAAGTGCCAAATGCCGGAGAGGACCATGATAACAAACTCCTCTCCCCTTCAGTAAAAGGAAATTTAAAGATTAGGAATCTCCCTTTTTATCTCTTGGGCTGAAAGTTATTAGAAATATATGTTCGTAACAAAGGACCAAGCAATATGCTCTGAGATGAAAACTCGACGAATTGTGTTTGAAATTGGATGAGATAAACTTGAAATGCCCTTAATCAACAGCAGTTTAAATTTTTGATAAATATAGCCTATATCCATAAGAAGAAAGTACTTTTCATTTGCGAAAGTAGGTTGAATGCCTTCAGTTTTTTTTTTTTTAATTAGCACACTACCTTGCTGTTCCCTTGTAACTTGTGAGGTTTGTATTGTGGAAGGTCTGGTTTCGATTGCTGAGCTGGCCTCTCCGAACATGGATTTCGTGGTTTTTCCCTGTTTGGCAAAGTGGTTTCTCTTCTGTCATGGCTTTCCGTTCTCTAATTTCCTATACTTTCTCTTCCCTTTTCATGTTCCAGATAGGTTTAGTAAAGTTCTGTCAGTGTTGGACAGTCGGCAAAGATGCATACTCGTTGGAATATTCTCGCATGTGCCACATCTTATCTGAATTGCCCTCGGTTGATGTGGGTTCTCTCCGGTTGCGCTAGAGGAAAGCCTATCTGAACTGCCTCCAGTGTGCCCTGGTCATCAAGCTTAGAATCAAACAGATGCGGACGCTTGCGGCTCCTTCACTGATGCGGACTGCTTGCGTGGTAAGCATAGCAGCCGCGGTTGATAAAGTTGTCCTTTCCGTTCCCTATTCGTAGATTGTACTATTCGTTTCACCAGAAGAAAACCGTGAGGTCACTAAAAGCTCCCGAAACAGTTTAATGCGTTATGAAAAATGTCGCTGAATGGGATGCCTTAGAGGCTTAGACGGTAACTCACGCTCACGACAGTTGGCAGGCTGAGGGCACCCCGAGGAGTATTAGACGTGTCCCTGTTCTCGGAGAAAACTTAACCACGTTCTGACGGGATTATTGGGATTTGCAGGATGGCGGGTGAGAGATGGGGCTGTTGAGTGACAGGAGGAGGCAAGTATTGCTCCTCAACGGTTGCCAATTATGGTCCAACGGCCCTTTGTGCACCGCTGGTGTAATAATTTGTCAAAAATGTTTACTTTTTGGGGTTTTAATTTTGATATCCAAGCAACTCTTGAAGGATTGTAAGGAGCTTAGCTGTAGCAGCTGTGGGAGGTGCTCCTTCGTTACCGGGGATATCCGCAAGCCATGCGGGGAAGCCGGTATCGCCTGAAGCGGTGGTTTGGTGTATTGTAATCCCCAGGAGACCTAACGAGGGCGCTCCGATGGAATGGTAACACTTTGTTGAATTTTGTTGCCCGACGCCTAATCTCGTCCTCCAGGTATGGTAGACCAGAGGCTTCTTGCAGTCCCCTGATGTGCTCCCCAAAAGTGTCGCCCTTGTCAAGCTTCACACCCAAGTAGGTTATGGTGTTCGTCCATTGTATCCTTCGTCTGAGGTTCGTGAATGTAGGGAAGTTTGCGGCAGAGCGGCGCTTGGTGAAGAGAATAGCGTGGCTTTTCTCCGGATTGATGGAAACCGCCAACGCTCGCACCACTCTTGGAGGAGGCGGAGGTGTCTCTGAATTGGGTTGAAGGCTCTGCGTGGGTGTTTGTACAGAATAACGACGAATAACGTCGTCAGCATGTTGAGCTATATTGACTTGCTGCTCTGATGGTAGGTCGGCCATGTAGATGCTGAAAAGCGTGGGGATAGTATAAAACCTTCAGAGACTCCGCCTCTTGTTGGCCTAAGTGTTGATTTGTGTCCCGCAACTGAAACAACAAAATATCGGTGTTTGAGGTATGAGTGTAAAAGGTGTATGACGTGTGTGGGAGCTCCGGACGGATGAGTTTGAGGAGCAGACCCGCGTGCCAGGTCGTAGAGAAGGCCTCCACACCCAGCGACACCGCCGCAGTGTAGGCTCTGTCCTGGAAACCCAGGGCAGCGGCCTCCACCACTCGCAGTAGTTGCTTGGGTGTAGAATGCCCAGGACGAAAACCAAACTGGTGGTCTGGGATGGCTCGAATGTCGCCCAAAAGAGGGGACAAGCGGACTAGCAGTAGTCACTCGAAGACCTTCGAGAGAACTGATAGGAGACTTATGGATCGGTAGTTGGAAGGATGTAGTGGATGTTTCCCCGGCTTCAAAATGCATATCACCCGGCCTCCCTTCACTCGCGTGGAAAGTGGCACACATGTTGTAAACCTTGGTTAGAAAGAGCACCGCCTTGATGGGAAGGCAGCGGAGCATGGCGCGGGTTAGACCATCAGCACCCGCTGCCTTTTTGGGGTTGAGACGCCGGAGTGCGCCCTGGAGCTCACTGGGTCGGATGACAGGAAATCGGTCCGCCTCGTCAGGGGGACGTCGAAGGTATCGACGCACCTCCCGACAAGCACGGTCCGAGAAGTCTTCGTCCTGGGGGTCATCTCGTGACCTCATAGTCCTTTCGAGGTAGTCAGCGAACACATCGGCTTTGGCTTGGGGTTCATAAGCCAGGCCTTGGGTGCCTTGGATTGGGGAGGTGATATGACCTCCGCGGTGTCGGAGAGCTTTAGTAATCCTCCACACGTTGCCATCCTCGAGCCTCATGCGGGCCATCGTCTCCTCCCACGCTCGCACCCTGTGCTCGCGTAGTCGGGTCCGGACCTCTCGGCGTAAACACCTCAGGAGTGCTCGGTTATGTGGCGTGCGGTGACGCTGGTGGAGTGTGCGGGCAGCCCAGGATCGGCGGACACGCAGCTGGAGTTCAAGGGGAAGGACATCCGGGTGAAGGGGTGCTGGGGTGTGAACGGTTAGGTTATGAGCAGTTCGCACCACGATGGAGGTAAAGGATTGGGCCGCAGCCTCTTGGGATGAGATGTCTGTGATGCTAGGGTTCGGCGGGATGGAGTCATTGAGGCAAACCCTGACGCATTTGCAGTCGACGTCGCGGTTTTGAACCGAGAAATCATTAGTGGCAACCCGTGTGTTAACCTCACCTAGCACGGGATTATGATCGGAATGAAGTGCGTTGATCGAAGTGAGAGATTTATGAAACGGGAATTTCTTGATGATAGCGAAGTCAACAACGGTTGCCCGTCCTTGACCTCGTGGATGGTGTGTGGGTTGCCAGGGGCCCTCTACTCTGAGTTGAGGGTCCGCATCTACCATGCGTTTATCATTGCCTTGGGTGTCCGCCCGGGGGCCGCAATGCCAACGCGGATATTTGGCATTGAAGTCCCCTGCCAAAATGGCATTAGGGTGTAGGGCTAGGATGGAAAGGTAATCGTTTAGTACGAACTGCCTTCGGGGTGGGTGGTATACAGACACCAGTAAAACTTCCGTACCGCCAAGGTCAACACAGTCGGCCATGACTTCCATGGATTGAAGAGGCGAGAGCTGGATAGGTCTATGGACTACTCTGTTTCTCACGAAGATCGCTGCGCCGCCTCCTCGGCGGCCCACACGATAATCTCTGAGGCAGTTGTAGCCCAGAAGGCGGAACGGGGTGTCTGGACGGAGATGTCTCGCTGACCAGCACGAGGTCTAAGGCAAATGAGCCGGTAAAACGTTGGAGCTCACTCCCCTGACCACTCAGGCCACACGCGTTCCAAAACGCGAATCGAAAGGAGGTACGAGAACTAGTTCGATTCGCCATTCTGGGCGGTCTGGACAATCATGGTCAGGAGGGCAAGGCCCTCCATGGCGACAGCCATTTTTGCGGCTGGGTCGTGGCGGAGATGAATCTGACCAGCAGATCACAAATGCGCTGGCCGTGGTTCAGCAGAAGCTGCTGTATACACGCCATCACATCCGATAGCTGTAGGACAGGGGAAGTGGTGGGGGTGGTTCTAGGAGTGGGTGTGGGAGGAATGCGTCGGGGTTCTGAACCGCCGCCAGCCGCCTCCTCCCACTGCTGTCGCTCGGGTACGGGAGTACCGTTCCCTTGCGGATCCCTTGGGGAGAAGTTAGGCTGCCTGGCAGGCCAGCGCGCCTTAGCATGGGTGGGGGGCTTTGGTTTGGGGTTAGCTGGTGCTTGTGTGTTGAGTGGGGGTTGGTGTGTGTTGGTACCATCCCGTGGCTTCGCAGGACCACGCTCAGCCCTTTGCGCCGTAGTGGTGTTGGTAGCTATCCTTTGTTGCGCCGACTGTCTTGCAGGTGGAGCAGGTGCAGGTGTTGGCGCTGGTTGGCGACAGGTGCAGATCTTGTGTCCTGCTGCGGTTCTGGTGACGGCCTCCTGTCCACTATGACAGCCAGCATAGCTTGCGATGTGATCGCCTCCGCACCTTAAGCAGCGCAGGTTATGGAAGCAGAAGTGACTGGAGTGGTTAAGCCCCAGGCACCGGTGGCATTGAGGGGGGCCCGCCAGAGCCCTTGGATGGTTCAATTTTGACCCTTAGGAAACAGATGGCGGTGACGCTATCTATCTTGGCCTCAGGATCATTGGCCCCTGGCGGATGAGGTCTGTCGCGATGTCCTCCACAGAGGTGTCGATGGGAAGGCCACGAATGACCCTGCGAAGGTCATGGGACTTGTCAAGCCCGAAGGTAAAATGAGGAACACCCTTTCCTCTTGAGAGATTGCAGTATGAGGCTATAGTCCAGAATCTTCGCCTGGAAGACGAAACGGCTCGTTCTTCCGAACCGTGCACTGACCCGAAAGGGATGGCATGACCTCAAGACGTCAACTATGTGACCCGCATACGAAAGTCCCGGATTCTATACCCCGGAGCTGGCCAATCGGACGAAGGATTTTCCGCGGATTTCTACTGTCGCTAGGCGAATGCTGTAGTGGTTAACTTGATCCACGAGTTTCGGTCCCAGGAGACCGCATGTAGGATTTGTGGTGGACGAAGCGGCGCCTGGGCGGGTTTTCTCCGGCTCCCCGCCATTCATTCCACCACCTGTTCCATAATCATCTTTCCGTCCCTTTCATCGTCACTTCATTCTCATTCTTATTCCGGGATTCGGGCAGATCATCCCTACTAACTCCTCTCTGATCACAGAGTCTGTCTGCCCCTCAACAAGCATCTGATTCCAGGCATTGGCAATGTTGCCAACGTTTGCCGTTCCAAAGATAGTCTAGGTAAATAAAGTTATTGTATTTTTACTGTTTGGATCGTACAGTCCGATTTTTCCTGCCATTAATTGTAACATTGTTTATATTGACAACGAATATTTGTAATAGCTCGTCTTTCACAAGCACACTTATAAACTGTAAAACTGCATACAACATTTTTAAAGATCCCTATTACTCCTTTGTCTCCATTTAACTACATAACTATATGTAATAAGTTAAGCTTACAAGAATGAAACCAAGACAAGAATCCTACATTATGTTATAGGCTATAAAACAATCTAGTTGAAGCTATTTTTCATTTTACTTTCTCTATACGTACTATGTACATAGTGTATAGAGAAGGTATTTTGTTGCACCCAAAAATTCGATACCGAGATTTCACCGGAAATATATGTTTTGAGACCCTCTGAATCCAAAAAAAAAGTATTTTTAGAAAAATGTCCGTGTGTGTGGGCAGCATAGCTCAAAAATGAAAAGGCCGTTAAAAACCAAACTGGGTATTTAAGTTTGGTATCTTAAAAGGATGCGACACAAAGATTTTCAAGAAAATCCCCCCACCCCAAACTACCCTTTACTTGGAAAAAATTTCGAAAATTTCGATTTTCTTAAAAATGGCTCTAACGATGTTGATTAAAATCTCGTATATTTAAGATATTTACTTGACAAATAAAATGTATATCTTGAATTTTACTGGGAATAGCCTCTGAAGACTACTTTTTTGTGGATGAATTTTACGGATTTCAGCATAAATGCTAAACCGTAAGAGATGGACAGAAATTTAACGCACAGAAAATGTAGAGCACATTAAAACACACAATTTATGCTGTATACATTTTTTCGTGGAGTTGATCATTTTTAAGATATTCCTGATTTTTTTGTTTCAGGATTGAAAAACACTGTTCTCATACAGGAATTTGTCAACTCCTGTCCATACAAACAAAGAAACTTTAGTCACATAGCAACCAGCTTTTGACTATGACTTTAACCTATGGTACTCCCTTTTTCCCTTCTACTTATATGGAAGCAAGTCATAAGACTATTTCTGCTAATGTTTTCTCAATTAGCATGAAGTAAGTAGAAGCGTAAGCTTTCTAACAATTTGTTGCAGAGATTTAGAGAAAGTCATGAATAGAATACATAAGATTTTTTAATCACACACTGCGTGAACAGTTACAACATTTTGCGCAACGCTATTCAGCGAAAGATGTCATCACATCTGCATAAAACAATTAGAAATAATATTATGCATCAAAAATAGAGAACGTATACCGCGGATTGTCAAAGTATATTATTACTCTATAGGGCTATTATTATCGTATATCGTACATGGTGAGACCATATATCGTATTCACACCTAAATTATCGTACCTTTCCAGACGACCGTACATGGTGGCAACAGTGGGCGTTAGTCGTCTTCCGTGGTGTAATGGTTACCATACTAACTTCATATGCCCAAGGTCGCGGGTTCAAACCCGACGGAGGACGATGGATTTTTTCGGGTGTAAAAGTCCTTAGCATGGCTTCCTTCGGAAGGGAAGTAAAGCCGTTGGTCCCGTGTCGTAGATTTACCGCACGTAAAAGAACTTCAAGCCTGATAGAGAGGTCTCTGAGCAAAATTAGGTGGTCTTTCACACCCAATTTAGAATGGGTTGCTGAGGACCACAGTAGTTAAAGAGTGTCCATAAATAACACGCCATTTACATTTTCACTGGGCATTAGCTTGTAAGTCCTGGAGGGATCTAATTCGTACATACTAGGAGGGTAAACAGAGGAAGAAGAATAAATAATTATAAAATTATTGATTGGAATTGAGCCCTATAGGCCTATAAGTTGGCTCCAATGATTCTGATATAAGCACAAAGCTGTCACGTTAAGCCTCTTCGTTTTGCAGACATGATGTCATAACAAATCTCACAGGATTCCGGACGGGTGATATGAATCATCATGTAAGTCTTCTAAGAATCTAGGACAACAGAAGTAGTGTCAAATTAGGAGTAAATTTTTCTTGAATCAGCTTTTTACTTTCTCTATACGCACTACATACATAGCGTATAGAGAAGGCATTGCACTCCACCCAAAAATTCGATACCCAGATTTCACCGGAAATATGTTTTAGGGTCCCTTATATCAAAAAAATCTGATGTGTTTCATTCACATGACTTTCTCTACAACTCTGCAATAAATTATTGTCAAAAAGCTTATGCTTCTATTTACTTCCTGCTAATCGAGAAAAAAGTTGCAGAAATAGTCTTATTACTTGCTTCCTTGTAAGTAGAAGCGAAATAAGAGAGTACCATAGGTTAAAGTGATAGTCAAAAACTGGTTGCTATATCACTGAAGTTCCTTTGTTTGCATGGACAGCAGTTGACAAATTCCTGTATGAGAAAAGTATAAGTTTTTCAAAGCAGAAACCAAAAACATTGAATGTCTCAAAAACGATAAACTCCACGACAAATAAATATATAAAACGATATGATACTTCATTTAAAATATCTTAATACCTATATTCTAATGATAATTAACTAAAAGCCAATCAAGTTCATCTGATTTTCCTGTATAACCGCGATGGTATAGCTTTTATCAAACCGTTTGACATTTACATTAAAATTAACATAATAAAATTATCTTCTCCGTGTTCTCTCAACCAAAATCCCTTTTAGAAATTCTAATGCATATAAACCAACTTATAAATGTATCTTTAAATGCACTATTTATTGTAAGAATAAAAGCCAGATTTACGTATGTGAGGGGGTGGGGCGGTGATTGAGTTTGTGAGGATTAACATGATCTATATAAGGATGACTTTTCAAACATCAGAAGTTTCACATTAAGCTGAGATAATGGTAAGAGCAACTTTGTACATCCTTTACTCGCGTTCTTGGGAAAAATCACTTTCCGATTCAGTGATTAATTTAAAAATGGTTGCTTGTGGATGGAGGTTATGAATGAATGTTACGAATTCGTATCCCAAACCGGGGATGAGACAGGTCAGTGTTCCCTTTATGCGTACAATCTGATTATTCTTATCCTTTTGTCATACCATAGGTTGTGAAGTCCTCTTTATTCCCTGTTAATTTTGTGTAATCTGAGTACTCAAAAGAGCTAGGTTTTGTAAGACCTGCTTCAAAAACAATTTTCTCATCTTTCTTTCCAGCATTTTTTAGACAAGAACAAATGCATAATTGTGGTTGATTTCTTAAATCGTATATTCTTATATCTAATTTTTCTGCATGTTTAAGAGAATACTATCATATAAACTAATTTATAATTATCTGTACTCTAATTTTAATAAATTAACCCATTAGTGTCGAATTAATTTTTTATCCATTTGTTTATAATCTGATATTTTTACTTTCTCTATACGTACTATGTACATAGTGTATAGAGAAGGTATTGTATTGCACCCAAAAATTCGATACCTAGATTTCACCGGAAATACAAGTTTTGAAACTCCCTGAATCAAAAAAAAAAAAAAAAACTTTTTAAGAAAAATGTCCGTGTGTGTGTCAGTCTGTGTGTGTGTGTGTGTGTATGTATGTCTTTGGGCAGCATAGCTCAAAAACGAAAAGACCATTAGATACCAAACTTGGTATTTAAGTTCGATACCTGCCAAGGATGCGACACGAAGATTGTCAAGAAAATCCCCCCATCCCCAACTACCCTTTACATAGAAAAAAAAAAGTCGAACATTTCTATTTTCTAAAAAATGACTCAACGATTTTGATTAAAATCTCTTATACTTAAGATATTTAAATTACAAATAAAATGTTTATCTTAAATTTTCTGTGAATAGCCTCTGAAGACTACTTTAGATGAATTTTACGAAATGTTGCACAACTGCTAAACCGTAATAGATGGACAAAAACTCACCACACAAAAAATGTAGAGCACGTTAAAACATACGCTTTATGTTACGTATTTTTTTTCGTGGCGTAGAACGTTTTTGATGTATTCTTTGTTATTGGTTTCAGCTTTGAAAAACTTATACATTTTTCAAACGGGAATCCGTCATCTGCTGTCCATACAAGCAAAGGAACTTCAATCACATAGCAACCAGCTTTTGACTATTACTTTAAATTATGGTACTACCTTATTTCGCTTCTACTTACAAGGAAGCAAGTAATAAGACTGACTATTTCTGCTAATTTTTTACTCTATTTGCATGAAGTAAGTAAATACATAAGCTTTTAATAATTCTTTTTTTTTTTTGCAGGGATGTAGAGAAGGTCATGTGAATGGAACACATCCGATTTTTTCTTAAAGTTTTAATTTTGGGCAAATTCCTTTATTTTGGAAGGACAGGCCTTTGTTTAATTTTACTTGATTCACCCCCTCATCAACCAAACCAATTCACCCCTCACTATGCAAGCTTTCATCCATATGTTCTAGAGCAAGTAAGAAAAATGGTTAACAAAATTATCCCATATACCAATTTTTGAAAATGAGCGATATCCATATGGACTTGCTGGGATATAAGGCTATCTAAATGGAAATACAAGCAACATTTCAGACAATATTTTTTCTTCTTCTAACTTTATTTAAGAACAATTGTGTTTTGAAAAATTTGAGATACAAGTATTATGAACAAAACATCACTTTATAGTGTGAAATACAATTTCTTATGAACAAAACATGTCTTTATAAGTTTTGTATAAAGAAACCATCACTTTATAGTGTGAAATACAGTTTCTTATAAACAAAACATCTTTATAGTGTGAAATACAAGTTTCTTGTGAACAAACATAACTTTCTAGCGAAATACAGTTTCTTGTGGACAAACATTACTTTATAGTGTGAAATTCAAGTGTCTTGTGAATAAACACAACTTTATAGTGTGAAACACAAGTTTCCAGTGAACAAAGGATCACTTTACATCCTTGTGATATAAACATAAATTCTGAAATAAACATAACTTCCATTATTATTCTAGCACTATCAAATGAAAGTTTACTTCATATGATATTCTTGAAAACACTCAATGCATAGCCTAACATCACATGTTTGGTATGCTGTCCTTACCGAAGATTGTTTCTCTCTGCATTTTCCTCCTTAGCACATCCTAGTTTTATATAGTTTAATTACAAAGTGCCTTACACCATGAACACGCAAATCAAAAGATAGCGTCGTCCAGCATCTTTAGTCAGACTCTGGTATTTAGGTACACTTACACAAGCTCTCGGCGGAAGTCAAGACGGGTTATCATGCATAGTGTGCTGCTATATCAATCAACCAAGTCAAAAGAGGCCAATACATTTGCAATTTCTAATATGAATTCTGTATTTCGAAATGTTATTGCTAATCTGTTTACGCCACCCATACATTTATTATACTCTGAAGAAAAAAAAAAACAAAAACTTTAGGGCGCGTTACTTGTATACTTGCTTTCTCCTGTCTTCTCTATCTTGCAATACTTGATAACTCACATGGTATTACTGGCTATAGTCACAACTGATTTGTCTTTCCATTTTGCTACTATTATTCTACTTTCTTTGCTAATTGCACTTTCAAAATACCCGCGGGTTTACTTCAGAAGGACACTTTTGTTTGAAAAACATTCTGTTTGTGGGATTCTTTGATCTCTAATAGTTCATGTACCCCCGTAATCCCTTTCTCTAAGATGTGTTTCCTAATTAAACCTGATTTGACAAGTTATTGCCTTGTCAGTTCACATGGACACATTACGATTTAGAGGCCCGGATTCAAACTATAACAAAGTGATGGACAATACTTAATATATAAGTTAAATGTACATTTCATATGCTCACATAATAAATACTCTTTTGCCTTGCACGATATTAGACATGGGAAAACAATATACTTAGAATTTAGCTGTATTCATTGCTCTCTGCGTTAATGGTTTCTGGAAGTTACTCTAGTGATAATGAATAACAAAGTGACTATTGCTCATCGCTAGTAACAAAGAACAAACATTCTCCTTGAATGCAGTGATAACACTAAACATTTAAAAGTAACCAAATGCCTGAAATAATTTATAACGTTGCTCTACGCCCCGTGTCTATAGGATGTAACGGGTTAAATAAATCACAGTATATAAGTTAATTTTACTTTCTCTGCCAGTACAACGTACATAACAGATAGAGAAAGTATTTCATTTCCATCCAAAAATTCGATACTGAGATTTCATGGAAATATGTTTTTTGAGGGCCGTTGAATAAACAAAAAGTAATTTTAAAGAAGGCGCTTGTGTGTAAGTAACAAACTTGGTAATGAAGTTCAGTATTTTCCAAGGATGCCTACGAAGAGTTTTAGGAAAATCACCCACTTCAAATTACTCTTTACATGGAAGATTTTTCGGAATTTTCGATTTTCTCAAAAAATGGCTAACGATGTTGATTAAAATACAACATACGAGGGTCAGTCAACTAATACCTCCTATTTTTTCTCTTTTAATTTCTGAGAAAATTAAACTTTGATTATACAGCATAAAAGCCTCAACGTAGAGGACTAAATTGTCTCTTTTCAATGTAATCCCCGTCCTTTTCCACAGTTTTGGTCCACATTTTAACAAAGGCATGTATTCTAGTGTGGTAAAATGCACGGTCTTGCTTCCGAAGCCATTGACGCACAAGATGTTTTCACGGCCTCTGCATCTTCAAAGTGAATCCCACGATGAGCTTCCTTTGGCGGCCCAAACAGATGATAGTCTGATGGTGCTATGTCAGGGCTGTATGGGCGATGAGGCAAGTCTTCCCATCCAATTTCCACAATCGCTTCAGTGATGTGATGACTGGTGTTGGTTTGCATTGCCATGCAAGAGAACATCCGCCATGGCTTTTGTTGGGTGAACTCGCCGAAGGCGTGTTTTAAGTTTTTTGAGGGTACTGACGTATCAGATAGAATTTATTGTGCATCCCTGCTCCAAAAATTCAACCAGAATCACATCCTGTGCATACCAGAACACTGTCGCCATCACTTTCCCTGCCAATGGGCACAGTTTTGAATTTTTTCTTCTTCGGTGAGGTTGTGCGATGCCATTCCATTGGCTGTCTTTTTGATTCAGGTTCCAAAAAAATGAACCCATGTTTCGTCTCCAGTCACAATCTCCAGATCTTTCACGCCCAATATAGAATGGGACGCTGAGAACCAAAGCAGTTAAAGAGCGTCCATAAATAACAGGCCATTTCATTTCCACAATGTTTTCCATAAACTCCTCTCTCTCCAAATTGAAGCGCTGCAAGAGTTCGGCGGCTATTGTTTTTCTTGCCTCCTTATTCTCGTCGGTTAATATTCTTGGTGCCCACCGTGAACAAACTATTGAGTATGCCAGTTATTGAATAATCGTCATCACACTGCCTTTACTGAGGAGGGACATAATGCAACACAATTCATCCGTTGTTACCCGGCGGTCAGTACGAATGAACTCATCCACTTGCACAATGTTGCGTGGAGTCACTGCAGTTTTTTTTTTTTTTTTTTTTTAAAAACAGTAACGGAGTCTGATCAGGACTCCGGTACTGTATCCCTATTTACATTTCCCCCCGTAGGTTTTACTGATTACTGGTTTACTGGTTTTACTGTTTCTTTTACAAACATATACACATTGCACAAACATATAACATCCATGCCCAAGGCGGGACTCGAACCCACGATCCCCTGCCCACGTAGCGCCAAAGCGAGACGCTTTAGCGAGCGTGGCCATGGGGACCGGCACAGTTAGTACCAGTCTAACGCTCCGATTTTCATCAGCCAACGGTGTTTTGCTCTTCTGCTTCATTACAGCGATGGACCTATCTTCTAACTGTGCATTGTTGTATCACCATACATGTTTTTCATCCTTTCATAAATGCGAATATGCGTTTCACCTTTCACATGCAAGAATTCAAATACGGAACGCTGTCTAATACGCACATCGATGTCAGCCATTTTGCAAAAGGCAGCAGTGCTGCCACCTGTTGAATTAGGAAGTTGCTACTGCAGGGAATTAGAAAAGAAGGCTTGAGGAAGGAGAGAGAGAGAAAAAAAGAGGCATTAGTTACTGACTGACCCTCGTATTAATGATAGTTATATCATAAATAAAATGGAATATCTTGAATTTTCTGGGAATAGCCTTGAAGATCTCACCAATTTTGATGCCTTTTGCATAACTGGTTAACCGTAATAGAAAAAAAAAAAATTACTACACAAAATTTGTATCAAATATATTTCTTAAGTGTAGTTGAGATTTATGAGATTTTCTGAGATATTCCTGAAACATTCCTCGTTTTTTTGTTTTAATTCCTCAATTTTTTCATCCTGGTATTGCAAGGAGAATGGCATTTCAATACCATCACAGTACGAACAGCTCTTAATTTGTTGTTTTATTTTAGATTTACTACATGGTAGGTCATATCGGACGATATATAAAATGGATGAAATGATGCTCAAATGAACCTATGGTCCGTAGAGCTCAAACTTATTCGACATTGCCTTCTCAGGACAAGGGAGACCTTCAGATATACCTTGTCCGGATAATTCACCCTAACCGAGATACGAACTGGGGCATCTTGAATGTGAAGCAGGTATATTATCCCACACCACAGAGGCGGCGTTGAAAGATTTGATTATCGTTTTAGCTTAGTGTGTTGTTCTTTTATTTAGCGTGTGCCTACAAGAAATTACATAATAAAAGTATTTCTGCTGTGTTTACCGCGATTAGCAGGAAGTAGATGGAATAAGTTGTTTTTTGTTGTACTAATGTCGTTCTTTAAAACATTTTAGTCATTTTATATGTGATTTTCAAGCATTTAGGTCATTAAGATCCGGTCTCTGCTAGTGAGTAAGTATAGTGTGTGTCTCGCGCAATCGTTTTTGAACACTGAAACATTTAAATGTTCGCTTTATTGAAAGTCACTTGACGGCTTCAGTAGCAGCGATATCTACATAATTGTAATTGTGATGAAGCCACCCGCTCAAGTCGCACTTTCTGCAGAATTCGTAGTCAGTACAATATTAACTACCATAGTTATAGTAGCGATTTCTGTTTCACACATCACATCCCACTGAATAACACAGTCTATAATCATATTTTAATTCTTATATGCCTGACAGTTCTTCATCTCCTGTGGAATCACTATCATTTTCATTATCCTCATCACTGCTTTCCATCCCATTGTCTTCGATTACAATCCTTTCAATTCTTACCACCGTTAGACCATCTTTCTGTCATTTTCTGCAACTTGTGTTACTCTTATTGGGACCATATGGTTTTCTTCTCGAGAGTACTGTTTGTTTAAGCTTATGCTTTTTATGGCAAATTCTGTGAACTGTGACAGATGACAGTGATTAAAGTTCTTGCAGTTTTTGGATCTCTTTAAAAACCAAGGAGAGTATTGAACCTTATGCTTGGACTCCTACTTCATGTATTGATAACATTAGCAATCACCTCAGAGGTTCACTATGAAGTTCATTTCCTTTTAGGTTTGAAATTAATGAAACATCATAAAAATTGTGTTGGGTTTCATTCACCACTTTATTTTCCTATTTTGCCACAAATAATTTGTACACACGCTTATTATTCAATCTACTTGATGCTAATTGAGATAAACGTGAGCAGAAAAACACTTTTTGACTGCCTCCGTGGTCGAATGGTCAGCTAGCTGACTTCTCACCCGGGGGCCCCGGATTCGATTCCCGGCTGGGGCGGGGAATTTTTCTCTAGCCAGAATTATTCCCTATCCCCCACAGAGTCTGGAAGTTTATATGTGAGTGTGAATGTGTGCGTTTTTGAGTAAAACAAAATGATTTTTAAACCAACGTAAAAAAGTACCTACAGACAACGAGTTGTTTCAAGTGGAAAGCCCCCGATATGACCTTAGATATTAAAAGGGGCTATATAAATGAAACAATAAAAAAACAAAACACTTTTTACTTATTTCCTTGTACAAGGGATATAAGGTCATACATTAGGCTAAAGCGATAGTCAAATCTTTTAAAATTTGATCGCTATGTGAAGTTCCTTTCCTTTCCTTTTGCATGGACAGAAATAAAAAGAATGACAAATTCCCATTTGTGTAAAATATAGGTATTTTAAGTACTGGAAAATTTAATCCAATAACAAGGAATATCTCTGAAATGGATATATTTGACATAATGTGTGTGCTTTATCGGGATCTACAGTTTTTGTGTAGTAAAAATTATTTCTCTTACAGTTTACCAATTATACTAAGGTCATCCAGAATGAAGAGGACTTCAGAACTATTCCCAGAAACTTCAAGATATACATTTCATTTAGAATATCTTAAATATATAGTATTATGACTACGCCCTTCGGCCGTAATCGCCGAACATGTGTGAAGGCTTGCTTCATAGGCATGGTGGATTGTTGAAGTTCCGCTGTTACACCTGCGTTACACATGGGTGACGTTTCTGATTGTTACACCTGTGCAAGTGGACACGTGTGGTCGGAAATTAAGGACGAAGTCAGTGCATTGTTATACCTGTGGTGGTTTAAACGTGCGACTGCTTCTAAAAGTTTTCTGCCACTTGATCAACAGGTATATAAAGAGTAACGGAGCTGCAGAGTTCAGTTTCAACTGTGGGTGCGTACCGAGCAGCAGTTGAGCCAGTTTCGACGGGAAATTCGGAGCGTGCAATAGTAGCCGTAGCCGCCAATCGTCGAAAGAGAATTGTTGCCAAAGCATCGAGTAGAGACCACCGTTTGTGAACAGATTATTATTGAAATTCAGTTTATTATAGAAATAAAGAGTTGTTTGTTGGCGCAATAAAAGAAAGTATTTGTTAAAGTATTTTCATCAAAATCGTAGGCTATTTTTGAGATAGTAAAATTGTTCGAAAACTGTTCCGTTTAAACGTTTGTTTGCTTTGGGGGATTTTCCTGCAAATCTTCAGGTCACATCCTTGGAAGATGATGAAGTTAAAATATAAAATTTGGTATTTAACGAACTTCGTTTTTAGACATATACACACGGACTTTTTTCTAATTTTGTATTTGTAATTCAGGGGTTCTCAAAAGATATGTCTGTACAAATCTTGGTATCTCATTTTTGGTGGAATGTAATACCGTCTCTCCCTACTATGTGCATTGTATGTGTTAGAGAAAGTAAAAATTAACTCATTACATGTAAAAGAACACTAACACCCGTCGATTATACTTAACACTCAGACTACTTCCGTAGTTGGGTGGTCAGCGAGCCAAGTTTTCACCCGGAGGTCTGCGGTTCGATTTTCGGCTAGGGTGAGGAATTTTTCTTTAACCGGAATTATTCCCTATTCCCCACAGTCTGGAAGTATGAGAGTGAATGTGCGTGTGTTTGAAGAAAATGATTAAAAACCCATAAGTCAAAAGCCGCGATGTGATCATAGATGTTGAAGGGGGCTATATAAAGAATTGAAAAAACAACCAAAAAGCACTTAACATTCAATTGTACTCGGGTCAGACGATTCACACTGCGTTACATCATGTGGCACGAACCTTAATTTCGCTGAATCCAGAAAGAGGACAGATCTAGGCTCGCTGTTTTCTGGATCAAGGTCAGTTTTCAAATTCAATTGGCGAGCTAATTAATGGAAAGTTGGCAACATTTAGTAATAGTAGAATATACGTTTATAACCCCCGATAAGAAAACCACCTTGCTTCTTTGCTTACATTTCTCGGATACCTTAAGCTGGTAAAGGTATTCCCAGTAAGTAAAAAATGATGGTCGATTCTGGGCCTAAATATTTGTTCGACATAAATTTGCCCAGTTAAGGACTAATCATCTCTTATTGGCTTTTCTAGTGGAATAGACGGTTGTGCGGTATATATTACCTTATTTAACATATACTTATATGTTTACATAAATATATCCGAGATAATTGTCACATTTACATTTTCACAGCCGATTGAATAACATATTTTATGTAAGAAGAGTTAATGCATTTAAAATAGTGTACATTTTTATGAACAAAATAATCTGACGTTCTCAATTCACATAATTTTCTGTATCTGTTCTTACAAACAAACTGTTCTTACAAAAGATTACTCCTTTATGTACATCATGCTAATCGAGATAAACATTAGCAGAAATGATCTTGATTGTTTCCTTCTAAGCAGACAGGGAATAAGTGATTACACTAGGCTACAGCAAGAGTAAAATCTTTTAAACACCTATCGATAAATGGACAATTGAAATTTGGTTTGTTTTGCAATACCATAGAGGTGAAACGAAAGGTGACGCCGTTTGATAAGATAAGTAGTTTAAAATTGAAACTAATAATAAGAAATATTTTGTAAACCGTCAACACTACAACAAAACTGTATAGGTATGATATAAATTGCGTAAGATCTGCATTTTCATTTTGTGTAGTAAGTTTTTGTCAATTATTATGGTTTACCAGTTATGCAAAATTCATCCACGATGAACAGATCTTCGGGAACCATTTAAGAGCTATTTTATTTGTGATATAAATACCTTTAATCGAAATCGTTGAGAAATTTTGAGAAAAACAAAATGTTAAACTATGTAAAAGGTAGTTCGGGGTAAGGGGATTTTCTTAAAAATCTTCGTGTCGCATCCTTGAAAGCTATCAAACTTAAATACCACGTTTGGTATGTAAAAGTCTTTTAATTTTTGAGCTATACTGTCACACACACACATTTTTCTAAAAAAATATTTTGGGGGCTCAGATGACCTCAAACATATTTCCGGTGAAACCTCGGTATCGAATTTTTGGGTGCAATGCAATACCTTGTCTATACATGTGTAGAAAAAGATACCTATAAAGACGATCCTTCGTTTTAACCCCATCTCTCAGGATTACCCCATCCTGTATCACGGAGTGTTTATATAGCTTTTATCGCCTGACCTTGAAGAGCATACGATTTGTGTATCGCCATTTAAAGGTACATTTAGTCAATCGGGGGAAAGGGGAAGCAATTGTGCGCGGAAGGATACATATTAGCGGGGTAAGCTTATACAAACAAGAATTAGTTAAGTTGGCATGGCAGATTGCGGCCTGTTCTCTAGCAGAGTTGTTCACGAGAAATAAAACACGCAGAGTTAAATATTGTTATACATCTCAAAAGGAATGTTCAAGTAGGTAACTTAATCGCTACCTGGATCAAATGCATTAGAAACTAAATTTATGAGTTACGAGGGGCGTTCAATAAGTCCTTAGAAAAAGAAAAATTATTTTTGGTAGATTTTGTTGTATTTTTCAACATAATCTTCTCTTAGCTCGGTACACTTTTCTCAAGTTTCTCCTACTGTTTTAAGCCTTCCTAAAAGTAGGAGAACTATTTGAGAAATGGCCTCTTCGTTAGACACGCATCTCTTTCCGCCCAGCCACTTTTTCAAGTATGAAAATAAAAAAAAGTCACTGGGGGCCAAATCTGATGAATACGGTGGATGTTTTAGTAATTCGAATCTTAATTCTACAATTTTCGCCATCGAAACTGCGCATATGTTCACCCTTACATTGTCTTGATGAAAGAAACCTGTTTTCTTTGACAGATGAGGGCGTTTTTTCTTAATTTATCCGTTCAACCGGTGCATTAATGATGCATAATACTCTCCATTTATCGTTCTGCCTGCTTGCAAGTAATCAATGTAGATGATTCTGCGTGCATCCCAAAAGCCAGGCCCATTACCTTATTTGCAGATGTATCACCTTTGCCTTCGGAATCGGTTCGCCTTTGATAACCAATTGTTTCGACCCTACTTTTGTTTCTGGAGTGTAGTAGTGAATCTATATTTCATCCACAGTTATGTATTAATGCAGGAACTCGCAGGATTGCGACGGAAAAGTGTCAAACCAGCTTCCGAATCGATCACAGGATTGCGTTTATTTTCCATTGAGAGCAAACGCGGCACCCAACTTTCCGAGACTTTTGTTAGACCTAACCTTTGGTGCAAAATTGAGAACACTGTACCTTGTTATATGCCTATATCCTCTACTATTTTGCGAACTTTGATTTGTCGATCACTCAAAACCATGTCCTGGATTTTGTCAGTCATTTCGGAGGTTCTACTGGACATCCGAACGATTTTCATCATTTGTGGATGTACGGCCACGTTTAAATTCATTTATCCGATTGAAAATTGTTGCAAACGCAGAAACTGATATGCCATGAATTTCATTCAATTAGGCTTTTATCCCTTCTGGTGTTAAACCTTTTAAACAGATGTGTTTAATCCCCGCACGAAACTCTTTTTCCCCATATTTATAAAGAAGAATAAGATTGTTGATTCAGTCGCCTATGACAACGAAACCACACGATGGTTATAGTTGAAACTGCTATCTAGTAACAGACGACGGTTACTAAATACAAACTTTTTATGATGCGACGTGTAAAGTCTTGGATTTTCTAAGGACTATATGTACTCCCCTCGTATTTTATGTCACATGATAAACCTTAAATGCAATAGGGTTATTGTAAATAAAAAATTACAGCAAATAAAAGCTACAAAATCTAAAGTTGGAAATATTAGGCAGCAGAGATAATGGCTGAGACTATTTGGCACAAAACTTCCTAAACCGAATATGGCACAATATCAACACAGTAGTACCGAAGCCGTTAATAATGCAAAATAAGACAATCATTCTCGACGTAGATATTAGTCGTGCACGCCACTGACGTTGCTAAACGCCCACGTAAGAAAGATTGGCAGTCAGAGCACAGCCTCCATCCCTACTTGATGCCTGGCTAGCTGAAGAGCGTGTGAATGACGCAGCCCTGTTGGAATTTTTTCGAGAAGCTCTGTCTTCTTGGAAACAAAAAGCATAACCGAAGTGCCTTTCAATTCTTTTCTAACTGTAAATTAAATTGGCACACAGAGATTCTGCAAATTGAAATATACATAGAATAAGGGAACCTTGTTCCTTAATATTGATTTATGGACTGGTTTCCAAATATGTACGTAACATGAGTATGTAAATTTAATCGTGGAATAGTTCAAGTAACCCCATCCCGAAGTGTTATATTATCTGAGTTAATATCTTGTAATTACGACACGTAATCTGCTGACAAATTAAAATATTATTAATGATTACTGAAAACTACTAATAAAATCGAAACATCTGTCGACCATTCTACAAATTATTACTTTTGCTCAGGTCTCTCGATAGAAATAAAACTTATTTTGAAATTATTACTGGAGATAATTATTACCAAAATCTGTTATAAACTCAAAGAATATGTTGAGACTACTGTCCAGATCAGTCGCTACAACCAACATTTTTATTGAGATTAATGGAGATAAGTATTACTGAAACCTATCGAACATAATCGGAGCATCAGGTGAGATTACTGCAAATTGTTATTGCCCAGACAGCTCGATGCGTTCCAAGTTTCTAATGAGATTGGTGAAAGTAATTATTTCCGAATTTTATCGATAAAACCAACGCATTTGTTGAGATTACTACAGACTTCTACCGCAAATGTGGTTAAGATGTTTCTGAGATCACAATAAGTAATTTATGAAGAAATCGTTTAGTGAGATTACTAAAGATAAATATTATCTAAAGATATTAATAAAATTAAGAAGTTTAATGATATTACTACAATTATTTCCGTTTTTCTTTGTGTTTAATACGAAGTGCTCAATAAAACGATTTTTTAAAATTAAACTAAATTGAATGCTTTGAATTTTTGGGCAATTCTTTCCACGCTACAGCTATGATATACTTTGAGTCCACACATTACATCAAGAACAATAGGGAACAGTTTGGTCAGCCACTACAATTATTTGAAGCGCCTGCCATTGCGGGTCTAAAAATCTGATGTGTTACACTCACATGACTTTCTCTAGCTGCTCAACAAACAAACTTCTTATTCAACAAACTTATTCTTCTTTCTACGCCATGCTAATCGAGATAAACATTAGCAAAATGTTCTTATTTCTTAGTTCCTTATAAGTAGAAAGGAGCTAAAGGAATATGCTATGCTAACGTGATAGTCAAATGTTTTAAAAGCTGTCATTGCAAATACCTTCTTTGCTTGGCCAGGAGTAGAACAAAAGAAAAACGGACACTTCCTGTCTGAGAAAAGTATAAGTACTTTACAATTTTGTAACCAATAACAAGGAATATCTCAGAAACGATTACCTCCACAATAAAAATGTACAGAACATAAATATTGTGTTTTGACCAGCTCTACATTTTTTGTGCAGCAAGTTTTTTTTTTTTTTTTTTTTTTCTCACGGTTTTGCGGTTAAGCAAACTTTGGCAAAATTCATCCAGAATAAAGAGGTATTCGAGGCTATTCCCAGAAAATTTAAGATCTACATTTTATTTGGGATGTAAATATCTTTAATATACGGAATTCTAATCAAAATCCTTAGAGCCATTTTTTAGAAAATCACAATTTTCGAAACTTTTTCCGTGTAGAAGATAGTTTGTGGTGGAGAAAATATTGAAAATCCTTGGAAGATACCAAACCTAAATACCAAGTTTGGTATTTAACGGTATTTTCGTTTTTGAGTTATGCTGTCCACAGACAGACACACAAACACGCGTGGGGACCTTTTTCAGAATTTTTTTTTTCGTAATCAGAGGACCTCAAAACATATCTCCGGTGAAATCTCGACATCGATTTTATTTTCTAGAATACAATACCTTCTCTATCCGCCATGTACATTATACATGCGGGCTGGAGAAAGTGAAAATGTCTAGTTGTGCGCGTTGGCCCTATGGTAAACACAGGTATGTGGGTTCCCAAGGAAAAAGATCGGAGGGGAAATTAACATTCCCGCCGAAAAGTATTAACACAATAAATAAAAAGCTTTCAAGCTGTCGAGCACATACTAAATGCATTTTACGTAAATACGTTTACATCCTAATTTATGGGGACACATGGTCACGACATGTGCTCATATGATTTTCCCTATAGAAATGTTTCCAGTTTTGTGTAATTTGTATAATTGAGGCTTTTACTGCTCTTTATACGGTGATATATAATTGTACAGCAAGTTATGTTTAAACCACTCTATGGTATATTAGCGCCATTGCTTATTTATTCCGATTTCATCGTTTAATACCTCAAACGTCATTATATGAAACTTAGATTTCTTTGTGCGAACGCTCACCCTATAGGCCCACAATGGCGGTCCAAGAGTGCCATTGGTGATGACCCATGATGTCTGTTGTTCTAGCGTTACACAATCGCCTGTGTTGCCTCTGGTGGATAGGCACTTTATATTTGTTTGCGTTCGCTCAACTGTGCATTCCAAGCGAACTTAGAATAGGAGCTCAGCCGTAAGTTGAGTGAAGAAAATGCGGTTTGGAGTTTGCGAGTTAACAGAACGGGTTCTCCCACGAAGGAAGCTGAATGGACGAACTCATCTTTCAAGACGAGTTCTGTTCTGTAGAACCTGTTTCCAATTAGTCGCAGCATGCGGGCCGCACAATCACAAAACATCTTTGTATACTTACTGCCTGCTTTTTTTTTTAATTAAAAAAAACAAAAAAAAAAAAAAAAACATGCATTGGGTCAGCACCAACTCTGTATAAGTCTAAGAATTCCTTCACACAGTTGGCAAAATTCCTGAAACAGAAACTTAACTCTGGTCTCCAATGCCAAGCACTGCAGTTGGGATAGTTATTAATTATTACATCAACACCAAGTTGATAAATGTTATTACTTATTAACGTGCTTTACCACAGCTTTGTTTGTCATTTCTGTGTAGCGAAACCTTTAGTTTAGATTGACGTAACATTGCAGAACTTTGGCTCCTTTGATACGCCGAGAAGTTTGAAAATTAATTGAAGGCATTCAAATCTTAATAGGTTTCTTGGAGATACTTAGAATAAAAGTAAACACATAAATGCAAGGAAATAATTATGCAACTACCATGTTTCCGTTAGTGGCGATTTGTGATCATAACGTATGTGAAGTTACGATTAAACTTTCTCATCACTCCCAGTGTTGCAATTTTAATACTGTAGAAATTACTGTACAACTGTAAGTAAAATGAAAGCATAACTGAGCAATTTTAGATAAGTAGCGCAGATAATGCGTACAATCTTCATAAATTTAGAAATAGACCATAAATTGTGTTCTACATTGTGCAAGAAATTAAACAACTGTAAATTATTGGAAATCAAATGTCAAAATCGAAGCAGCAAAATGTTTCCAAACATTGGGAGCTAAAAGTAAGATAAGTGAGGTCAAAGATGATAATGGACTACAACTCGATAGGGGAGGGGAGACAATTAACGTTTCATGTTAATTAAACCTTGAAGATGAAACAAAAGTACAGTGAAGCCCACCTCGATAGTGATGGGGTAGCGTGTATCACATTCGAGAGGTCGCGCGTTCGATTCTCATTAGGTTGAGTTACCCGAATACTTTATTCATTTATATATATATATATATATATATATATATATATATATATAAATAATTTATTCTGGGGAGTTTCTCTTTCCGGGAGTTGTTCTTATCCGTAAAAGTCGTTCTTATCCAGTAATTTTAAGCTCCATAGATCCCGAGATCATTTGAGCATCATTTCGCCGATTTCAATCATCGTAAGTCATTATGGTACTCATATCTTATAAGTCATTCAGGAACATGACCGATAGCGTAATGGTTAAGATTGGCACCCGTCGCGTGTTCGATGCTGCACTAAAATTATGTTTTACACACACTTTTTAGTGTTCATTTTGGGGGCCCGCAGATGAGCAATCCCCTTTCATTGTATTCTGTAAAGTGAGCTTTTATTTTATATTTTCTATATATGTGCAATTTATGTAGCACTAAGCCGTACTGATCAATGGATTGTAAAATATAAAAATCTGATATGCTCCATTCGCATGACTTTCTCTACAAACTGTTGATATAAAAGATTATTTTATATACAGTAAGCTAATCGAGATAAACATTAGCAGACATTGTCTTATTACTTGCTTTCTTTGTGTATTCACTTATTTCCCTTGCATAGTTTTCTCTAAAACATGATGGCCTTTGGAAGAAAAATAGGGCAGGGCATCATGTTCTGAAAAATGCTGTACTTGCTAATAGAAAGGAAATAAGTGAATACGCTAGGCTAAAGCTATTGCAGATCTTTTTAAAAGATGGTCGCTATTAGGAGCAATTGAAATGTGTTTGTTTTCATTACCAGCGATTAAAAAAACACACACATATATATATATAAAACAAAAGATGACTTGAGAATAATTTAAGTAGTTGAAAGGAATATCTTGGAAACGGTTAACTCTATAAAAATAATGTACGTATATGACAAATTGTTCCTCAAATTGTATGCTTTACTAGGGGAATTACATGCAATGGTACAATTTCTTATGAGGTTAGATTAGCATTCATTTTATTATATTTTATTTTTTGATAAGCTAAGTTTTAACGAGATATACATTTTTGTGTAGTAAGTTTTTGTCTTCTCTTACGGTTAACCAGTTAAACAAACAAACAAACGTCATCCAGAATGAAGAGATCTTCAGAGGCAATTCCAGAACATTTAAGATATAATTTCACTTCTCATCAAAATACCTTAAACATATGGTATTTTGGACCATTTTTGAGAAAATGAAAATGTTCGAAAAAAGTTCCATGTAAAGGGGAATTGTGGGTGGGAAGATTTTCCTAAAACTATTCGTGAGGCATCCTTGGAAGACACTGAACTTAAATAGATACCAAGTCTGATATTGCACCATCTTTTTGTTTTTGAGGTATGCTGTCCACACAACACACACACACTCACGCATGCGCGCGCGGACCTTTATCTGAAATTTTTTTTTCATTCAGAGGGCCTCAAAACCTATATTTCCAGTGAAATCTAGGTATCAATTTTGGGTGGAATACAGTATATTTTCTGTCTACTATGTTAATTGCACATGCCTGCTAGAGCAAATAAAGAAAATATGTATTTCATTATTTTACTTTTCGACGAACAAACTACTTACAAAAGATTATTCTTTCTACTATGTGCTAGTTGAGTTATAGCAGCATGGTCTAATTATTTAGTTCCATGTAAGTAGAAGGGAACTAAGGGAATACACAAATGCTAAAGCGATAGTCAAATGTTTTAAAAGCTGTCGCTGTGCAATGGTCATTGAAATTTGCTTCTTTGCATGACCAGGAGTGAAACGAAAGAAACATGGATGAGTTCCTGCTTGAGGAAAGTATAAATATTTAAAAATTGAAAGAAATAGCAAAGAATATCTTTGTTAGCTCCATGACAAAAATGTAAATGCCTGATTTGACGGGATCACATTTTTTGTGTTGTAAGTTTTTGTCTACCTCTTACGGTTTACCAGTTATTCAAAAGTCACTCAGAATGAAGAGGACTTCAGAGGCTTTTCTCAGTAAATTCAAGATATACACTTTGTTTGTGATGTAAATATATTTAAACATTTTAATCGAAGTTAATTAAAATCGCTACAGCCGTTTTTGAGAAAATTAAATTTTTCGAATTTTTTTCCATTAAAGTGGTGGTTTGGGTGGCTGGATTTTCTTCTTTGGAGATACTAAACTTCAATACCAAGTTTATTTTACCGACTTTTGTTTTTCAGTATGGTGTACACACACACACACACACACACACACACACACACACACACACACACACACACACCTCTAACGTTTTTTTTTTTTTGTTTTTTTTATGAAAATGCTATTTTTGGATTCAGGAGTCCTCAAGACATGTCTTCCGGTGAAATTTTGGTATCAAATTGTTGCATGGAATACAATAACTTCTCTACTGCTATGTATGTACATAGTAATTGTTAGAGAAATTAAAATTCCCGTAAAATAAGTGTGTTAGGAGTAAAATCTAGAGAAGTGTGTAAATGTGTAAGATGGACAACAGGCGGAAAACTCTGGGGCGGGAGGGAAATTGAGAATGCGCGGGTGAAAGGATCTCTTAGACCAGGAGTCTCAGTACATACTTGTAGCTGACATCTAAATTTCTTTCAAAGATATATAAGGGCTTCAAAAATGTTGTGCAGCTTCTGTTATAACAGCGCTTACGGAAATAAATAGGTTTTAACCATGTGCCAGAACAGATGTAATAGTTTATATCTATACGTTCTGCTACAAAATCTGACAGCATGAGATCCGTGAGGATTGACCACCTAGTGGGCGTCAGAAGAATGAAACCAACTCGCATTATTGTCGCCACCAAGATCGATTCTCCCTTTAAAGAATAAATTGGAAACAATATTGTATTTTGCGAGCTAGTTTGGCAGGCCCTGTGCAAACCGTAGCCACCCCATTTCCTTAGCCTTGATTGAGCTGTGAAGTTGATTAACACTTCAATTCAAGATCATCCCAGCTTTCAGCCTCAGTTGCTGTGTTGAGCAGGTCTGATTCCCAATTTAACGTGCAAATATACTGATTCTTTGTTTGGAGAAGTACATTTTTTATTTCTTTTTAACGGTACCACAGATGGTGGGATACTGTTGATGTATGAATTGAAATAAACATTGGGAAAGGAAGTTTGGGAAGGTTCAAGACCTGAGCTGTATATCTCGGGCATAACAGTGGCTTTCGGTCATAAATCCATATATAATGTGCTTGGCTCGAAGCCACTAAAGTTACACTCAAAATATTTGTACTGTTTATTGGCAATATTACAGCGGCTATACTTATTGTTAACTTCTATTTCTTTTACTTAAAAATGTTTAGCTGTTTCGGAATCACTGTTAAGTGGAGAGGTTTCAATCGATTGTTTGTGATTTTGTCAATATCACAGATAAGCAATTCTTTAGGAATTAATTGCATTTGGAACTCGCGGAATCTTTCCACCTAAAGTAATACTTTTCCAACCTGAATGCTGTAGTAACCAGCAAGCGGAGAGGAAATGAGGTGAAAAGGCAGTTAGCCGTTACATGTAATGTGCTTCTTAATTTCCATGTTGATGCCGTTTGTTTTCTGGTGGCAGCAAATTAACAAAACAGGTTATTATTTTCAATACATTTTCACTACACTCTCCTTAAATAGGTTATTTTATAACGCATGCGCTTTTTAAGCACATTAATTAATCCTTTTTCTTAGTCCAAGTCCTACAGGAGACAATGCCATGACACGTTTGTCCCATTTTACATAGCGGTCAGAAAAACGGAGAGGAAGGATAATAAATACATAAAAAATCTTATGTGTTACATTCACATGACTTTCTCTACATCTGTTACAAATTATTGTTAGAAAGCTTATTCTCCGATCTACTTCATGATAATCGAGATCAACTTTCTCAGAAATTGTCCTTATTACTTGGTTCCATATAAGTAGAAGAGCAAAAATCTAGTATGTTCCATTCACATAATATTCTTTGTTCGATAAACAAAACTTTTTATCCAAAACATAAATCTGTTATTTGCATCATGCTAATCAAGATAAACAGAATTAGTCATGTTATAGCTTACTTATAAATAGAAGGGAAATAAACTACACAGGCTAAAACGAAAAAGTCGTCCTTTAAAAGCCGGTAGCTATGTGAAACAATTGGAATTCCAATCTCTTTGTTCGCCAGGGGTAAACAAACGAGAAACCATAAAAAAGATGTCTTCCCGTTTGGGAAACATTTAAGTGGCTTAAAATTGAAACCAATAATCCTGAATATCTTGAAAACTGTTAACTCTTAAAAAAATGTATGACATGAATTGTGAGTTTTAATGAGATCTACATTTTTTGTGTGCTAATTTTTTGCGTATCTCTTACGGTTTGCCAGTTATATAAAATGTATCCAGAATGAAGAGGTCTTCAGAGGCTATTCCCAGAAAATTCAAGATATACATTTCATTTGTCATAACAATATCTTACACCTACATAAGTTAATTTAATCATCGTTAGAGCCATTTTTGAGAAAATCAAAAATTCCGAAAATGTTCCATGTAAAGGGTAGCTGAGGGTGGGGAAATTTTCTTGAACATTTTCGTGTCGCATCCTTGGAAGATACTCAACTTAAATACAAAATTAGGTATTTAACCGATTTTTCGTTTGAGATATGCTACACACAGACACGCGCGGACCTTTTTCTAAAAATGTTTTTTTTAAATCGGGTGGTCTCAGAACTTGTATTTCAGATAAATCTCGGTACCGCATTTTTGGGTGCAATACAATACTTTTTCTATACACTATGTAATAATACGTGAAGAGAAAGTAAAAAGGATAGAAACTTTTGACAATATTTAAAAATCGGCCTTGTTAGGTCCTTTTTGTAAGTATAGAGTTTGTTGGTGACAAAATTGCTTGCGAAACTCATAATATGCACAGCTAGTTGTTGGATGATTGTTGTTTTAGTAGAAATAATGCTCCTCACGTTTAGATCCTTATGCTGCAATTAGTTGATCTGACAAAAAAAGCGTTGAGAAAACCAGAATCCCCACCAAAAAGAACTGAAATTAGAAAATGCAGAAGCAAAAGAGTATGAGATTGCGCAAGGGCTCAATTGCTTATGCCTATAACAGTTCCTTAGGCAGATAGACTTTGAAGTGCATTCGGCGATTCGCCAGACTTGTTGGTAGTTCGCGGGTATGCCTAAATGTGTTGAGAAACAGTATTTAAAATTGTTTGTGGTAGACACAAGACTTCACTACGACTGGCCTCGCGTTCCCTCATATAAAAAATTATCAGCAATTTGCTTTTGTTGCTCAGCAGCCATGCCCCAACCATTACAAGTTTGTAAGCCTACCTTTCAGCATACGAGTTGGTAGCGGATTACACCTGTCCTTTGCTGTACCGTAGCAAGTGGAAGCTGACAGGACATTTCACCAAGTTTTTACTTTCTCTGGTCCGTATGTACAATGTACAAGGTGGATAGAGAAGGTATTGTATTTCACCCAAAACTTCGATACACAGATTTCACGGAAAATATATATAATTTGAGACCCCATAAGTCCGAAAAAAGCATTTTTAGAAAAGCATATGCGCGCTCGCGAGGACAGCAAAGCAGTCGGTTAAATACCAAATTTAGTATTTAAGCTCAGTATCTTCCAAGGATGCGACAAGAAGATTTTCAAGAAAATCCCCCACCCCTAACTACTACATGGGACATTTTTCGAACATTTTGGTTTTCTAAAAAATGGCTGTAACGATTTTGATTAAAATGCCGTATATTAAAGATATTCACATTACAAAATTTATATTTTGAATGTTCTAAGAATAGCCTCTAAAGAGCTGCTTCTTATGGTTGGATTTTGCATAACGTTTAACCCGTAAGAGATAGACAAAAATTTACAAACCAAAAAAATGTAGATCTTGTTAAAACACATAATTTATGTCATATAGGTTTTACTTGTAGAGTAGACCGTTTTCGAGACACTCATTGTTATCGGTTTCAATTTTAAACTAATTAACTTTTCTGAAACGGGGCCATGCAAAGCGAACTGAACCTCAACTGTTTCACGTTTTAAATGATTTGATTATCGCTTTAGTCAAAAGTATTCCCTTATTTCCCTTCTACTTACAAGAAAACTAATAATAAAACAATTCTGCTAATGTTTACCTAGATTAGCATGACATAGATAAAAGAATAATCTTTTATAATAAAATGTTGTTTGTGGAACAGCTAAAGAAAGTTATGTGAATGGAATGTGTATATGTATGTATGTGTGTGCGTGCGTGCGTGCGTGCGTGCGCGCGCGCGCGCGCGAATTGTAAGTTAGGAAAGAGTAATAATGAAAAAAGAAGGGACATCAATGTTTGCTGTATAATTTTGAAGACATGGAAACTCTGCTTTTGACTGCAATGTTTCTCCTATTTAGTAACACTTAATTGACAATTGTCAATTACACTATTTTATTAGTTAACGATGCTGTCACTTGCCAGTCATATCAGCGCCACCCGTGTGCCGAAATTTCGTCCCGCAGGAATTCTTTTAATGCCAGGAAATCTGACAAGGGGTTGTCGCTTTTAAGCACTTAAAAAACCATCGGTCTCGGCCGGATTTGAATCCGCGACCTTGGGATCAGTAGACAAGCGCCTAACCAACTGAGCCAGCCAGAACCATTGACAATTTTTATTGGCAGTAGACGGTTGCTGAAAATCAAACTTACGGTGAAAACTTGAAATTAGGCGCAGTGCACTTCAGCTATTTTAAACCGTTTTGCATTGACATTGATATTCATTATACTCAACATCAAAACATATTTTCTTCCATCGCCTTAACAGTAGCGTGTAGAGAGATGGCGTTATAAGAGCCGAAAGAAAATAAGAAACTATTCCGAAATTAGGTTACACACTTCATATACATACAGTACTACAACCGCGCCGTAATTATTGAAGAAAGTAAGCACGAGAACTCGATATCCTCGACGCTTTCGATACTCTGTGATATCGAGGTATGTATGGTAGTTTGAAATAAGCCTTCGGAAGTTACAAACTTTTAAGCTTTGCATTATTGAAAGTTGTTGCGTTTAACTTTATGCTAGATAAAGAATGAAAGGAGTCGAGATTTCACGTTATTACTTCGCATGTGTCCCCAAAAGGTTGCTGGACTATAGCTCTTGATAGAGCTTGACTGCAATTCCAGTGGTTGAATGAGCTACTTTCTATACACCAGTGTATTAATGAAAACATGCAAAACAACGAGGGAAGGAATAGAGCATTTATGAATGCGCTTGGTGGTGGAACTTTGTTATCATGTTTACGTATAGCGGCCGTTCAGCACTAGGGAAGGGAGGCAAACATCATAAGAAAAAAGAAGAAAAAAAATCAGTGCACTATTGCAAGCAAACATTTACTGCGGTAAGGGAACAGAACAAAATTTGACACTTCTGGAGCAGACATTCAATTCTTTAGCGATCTTCACTGTTCTTTCACGTTTTCCTACTACTAAAGCTGTTCTTGCCACTGCCCTCTCCAAAGGAAAAAGTCTGATGTGTATCATTCACATGACTTTCTCTATATCCTTGCAATAAATTATTCTTAGAAGGCTTATACTTCTATTTACTTTATGCTAATCAGAAAAAAATTAGCAGAAATAGTCTTATTATTTGCTTCCTTGTAAGTAGAAGCGAAATAAGGGAATACCATAGGTTAAAGTGATAGTCAAAAGCTGGTTGCTACGTTAGTTAAGTTCCTTTGTTTATATGGATAGGAGTTGACAAGTTCCTGTATGATAAAAGTATACGTTTTTCATAGCAAAAACCAAAAATAAGGAATGTCTCAAAAACGACGAACTCCACGAAAAAAATGTATATAACATATAAATTGTGTGTTTTAACGTGCTGTACATTTTTTTGTGTAATAAGTTTTTGTCCATCTCTTACGGTTTAGCAGTTATTCAAAATTCAGTAAAATTCATCCAGAATAAACTACTCTTCAGAGACTATTCCCAGAAAATTCAAGATATACATTTTATTTGTCAGGTAAATAGCTTTAATATACGAAATTTTAATCAAAATCGTTAGCCATTTTTGAGAAAATCAAAATTTTCGAAAAAAATTCCATGTAAAGTGTAGTTGGGTGGGGGGATTTTTCTCAAAATCTTCGTGTCGCATCCCTGGAAGATACTAAACTTAAATACCAAGTTTGGTACTTTACCGACTTTTCGTTTTTGAGTTATCGTGTTCACAGACACACGGACACACACACACACACACACACACACACACACACACACACACGGACCTTTTTCTGAGAATTTTTTTTTTGTTACAGAGGACCCTAAAAAATACATTTCCGGTGAAATCTGGATATCGAATTTTTTGGTGGAGTGCAATACCTTCTCTATATGTTATATACATTTTTTTCGTGGAGTTGATTGTTTTTGAGATATTCCTTGTTTTTGGTTTTAGCTATAAAAAACATAATTTTCTCATACAGGACTTCGTGAACTCGTGTCCATACAAACAAAGGAACTTCAGTCACATAACAACCAGCTTTTTACAATCACTTTAACCTATGGTACTCACTTATTTCGCTTCTACTTACAAGGAAGCAAGTAATAAGACTATTTCTGCTAATTTTTTCTCGATTAGCAGGAGGTAAGTAGATGTATAAGCTTTTTAACAATAATTCATTGCAGAGTTGTAGAGAAAATCATGTGAATGGAACACATCAGATGTTTTTTTGAATGAGTATAGAGTACAGTGCTCAAAAACCAGTACCTTTATTTATCAAGTAACGGGTAGTAATGGTATCGTTCCATTAGAAGAAGACATTTTTACGGTGCACATCCATGTATGTCTTTTTCTCCGTGAAAATATTCAATTATCTACTAGCCCACCTGCGTAGTGTGGTGGTAGCGTGTCTGCCTCACATTCAAAACGTCGCGAGTTCGAATCTCGCTTAGGGTGAGTTACCCGGATAAGGTTTTTTCGGGGTTTTCCCTTATCCTGATAAGACAAATGTCGAGTAAATTTAAGCTCCATGGATCCCGAGATCATTTGAGCATCATTTCACGAATTGCATTCATTGTCCGATATGACCAACCAGGTTAAAGGACGTTAAACTAAACTTAATTAAAAAAAATAACACGCTTCAAAATAAACATTTATGTATTACGGATAAGACAAAATTGAAACTTAAAAATCTGTAGAACATGGAAGAGTACCTTTTTACGCGTAATATTCCAATTTTAACTTTGATATTATAATGTTATTGGCATCTGTTTAAAATTGAATCAGTCATTCCAGAATGTAAGGAAATAAAAAGGCTCATTTTGTCTAAAAAGGCGCGTCAAAATACTTTATGTAACCATTCCACAGTATAGCTTGAGTGTATAAATCTTCCCACCTGCTCGAACTGCAGGTTGACTGATAAAAACGTGCTCTTGCGCATACAGCTTAATCACTAACACCTTTTATGGCTAGGCCTTATTTTGTAAAAATACAGATAAGATGCGAGTGCAAGATTTAATGTGTAGTACCACACGAGCTATGACATGCTCTTTTAGGAATCGGACAGAAAAATAGCTACTTATGCCACTACCAATACGATATTAGACGAACCTACCAAACAATGGGACCAGATTTTATTCTCAGTAGGAAGTTACCTGGCCGGAAGTATTATTCCAGTTTTCCCTCATTCTCCATTGCATCTTTGTCTGCATGTCTTAACAAAAGCTGGAATTAAAATAGTTATTTTTAGTCGTCGTAATTGGACTCTTTCCTTGGACTCGGACAGCCAATAAACAGGTGCAAAATAATAGGTATATTTTTTTTACAAGAGTGAATATTTCTTCATTTTTGTTCTCGTCTTCGTTTAGTGCATATCCCCGCACCATCTATCCCAAATACTTGGAAATGAAATGAACAAAAAGGAATGCAAATGCTGGTGTTCCTGGCAGGACAGTATTTGGAAAGATTTTTCGCATGTAAATTGTCTCAGCCGCAGAAACGAGTGCTGAAATGTATTCGGTCAGAGCAAGCCTGCGAGACAAATGATTGATTTTTACAAACATGCCTTAGATAATTGTTGGGACAGTGTTAGTTCCTCTAGGAAACAAAGGTCAAAAACTGAAACAAAACGCTTAAAAGTATGGTACTTTCATTAATCTGAAATCGAAGATTTCAGATTTAAATTGCACTTTCATTTTCCGATTTCATATTTAGGCGTATTCCTATAGTTAATAGTATTATCAGTGATGGTCAATGAAAATGCGAGACTTGTCATTAGCGCTTGTATATAGGAAGAGGGGATCATGGGTTCGAGTCCCGCCTTGAGCATGGGTGCTATATGTTCGTGTATGTATGTGTAAAAAGTAAAACAGAAATTCAGTAATCATACAATAATCACAGTAATCAAATTAGGTAAATAAAAAGTAGGGTATACAGTGTCGGAGTCCCGATCAGACTCCGGAACTATATTTAAAAAAAAAGAAAAAAGAAAAAAAAAAAAAAGAGGAACTACTGGGCATTTCGCCTCTGTTCAATGGATACATTTTTACTTTCTCCATACGCACAATATACATAGTGTATAGAGAAAGTATTGCACTCCACCAAAAATTCGATACCGAGATTTCAGCGGAAATATATGTTTTAGGGTCCCCAATATCCAAAAAAAGCATTTTCACAAAAAGGTCCGTGTGTGTGTCCGTGTGTCTGTGAACACGATAACTCAAAAACGAAAAGTCGGTAAAATACCAAACTTGGTATTTAAGTTTAGTATCTTCCAGGGATGCGACACGAAGATTTTGAGAAAAATCCCCCCACCCCCAACTACCCTTTACATGGAACTTTTTTCGAAAATTTTGATTTTTTCAAAAATAGCTCTAACGATTTTGATTAAAATTTCGGATATTAAACATATTTACCTGACAAATGAAATATATATCTTGAATTTTCTGGGAATAGCCTCTGAAGAGTAGTTTATTCTGGATGAATTTTACTAAATTTTGAATGACTGCTAAACCGTAAGAGATGGACAAGAACTTACTACACAAAAAATATGGAGCACATTAAAACACACAATTTATGTTATATACATTCTTTTCGTGGAGTTCGTCGTTTTTGTGACATTCCTTATTGTTGGTTTCTGCTATGAAAAACGTATACTTTTCTCGTACAGGAACTTGTCAACTCCTATCCATATAAACAAAGGAACTTCATTGACATAGCAACCAGCTTTTGACTATCACTTTAACTTACGGTTGTCCCTTATTTCGCTTCTACTTACAAGGAAGCGAGTAATAAGACTATTTCTGCTAATTTTTTCTGATTAGCATAAAGTAAATAGAAGTATAAGCTTTTTAAGAATTATTTGTTGCAGGGATATGGAGAAAGTCATGTGAATGGTACACATCAGATTTTTTCCCAACTTGATATATTGTAGCAAAATATCTTTACTTCAACAAACAACTCTATTTCTTCCACAACCCGATTATAATCAGAATCTGCTACAAATAGCTGTCGTTCTTCAATACTTTCATAACAATTCCGCCGTATGTTTCCTATGGTCGTTCGCGGCGGCTAGCGCAACACGCTACGAATTTCCCGTCGAAACTCAACTGATGCACGCGATACATTCCAAGGTGTCACAAACTCGCTCAGGTGTAACAATGCGGGTTTCGACGTAAAGTACCTTCCGACAGCACGCATGTGCACTGTCTCCGATATAACATTCACAGCTGCGATGTAAAAGAGCTTGCCGCCGGCACACCTGTCCATTAACAGGTGTAACAACAGATGCCAACAATTGATCTGCTGTGACTTACGAAGCAAGGCGCAAACACACGTTCGGTGATTACTGTTGCAGGGTGTAGTCGCAATATATATATATATATATATATATATATATATATATATATATATATATATATGCTATGCACTAATCATATCAGCAATATCAGCGTGTAACATATTTAGTTCTTGTGTCATTCCCCCATCCCAAACAAGCATATTTTGTTTTAAGAACTAATGCCATAATTGCCCGTTGTGTAAAATAAATGTCATTATTTCGGAATGAGAACATGAATATGATATTTAAAGGTGGATTATAACGTCTCCAGTGCGAATAGGAGTATAGAAGTAAGGCATTGCTGTTCTGCATAGAAAACAATGAACCAATAGGACGCTTTTGGGAAGTAGGCTCACGTAAGTGCCTGCGGGACAGGACGAAGCTCAATGGTCCATCTATTTGTGACGAACAGTTTTAGATGAAGTACGCCCTTGACATACGTGTCTATGTTTTCTCTTTATCTGTGTTCTGCTCTTGAATGTATGCTATTTTCAGTTTGAGCTAACCTGATTGTATGGCGTGCTACTGCAGTGAATCTGTGCAAGTTTGTGCTACTTTCGGAGGTATACAAATAAGAGTCCGTTTGGCGTATTTTCCGTGTACTTTCCCCCCCCCCCCCCATCGAGGTTTGGCTAAGTGATAGAAGCAGTATCCGATACAGGGAGTTTGTTAACTCCTTTAATACTCACCAGCAATTGGGCATTATTCCACATAATTATGAGGTTGCATGTAATGCGAATACAAATATGTGTTATTCTATAGATGCTAAGGATCCATGTCCCCTTCCAATCGTAATGATCGTGTTCACCATGCACCATTCAGTTACATCATATTAATTCGGAAATGTATTGTGTTACGTCTACGTCATAGATACAGGAACAGATAAAGAGCAAATGTAATTATACTCCTTCTCTCTACCTCTCCCGCATATCCCATCCTCTCTCCTTTGTGCCATAAGAAGTGCTCAGTTCAGGCATTCGCCTCCTCCTGTCACTCCACAACCCCAATACACACCCGCCATCCTACAAAACCCACAATCCCGTCAGAACGTGGTTAAGTTCTCTCTGAGAACAGGGACACGTCTAAAACACCTCGGGCTGCCCTCAGCCTGCCAATCACACTGGACTGGGCATGCCCTATCAATGTCGCAGCAACATCTATCCGATATTTTACCCGGGTTCTACCCTGTGGCTCTACCAATGTAGCTGCAATAACAGCACACGATTCTTATAAGACTCGAAGGAAGAAACCACAGGGTGTTGGATAAGGAGACCTAAGATTGTCAAGCTAGTAAAACTAGTAAGTATCTCAACAGTAATTCAAACTAGTGCGGGCGGTGTGGAAGCTCATCGCTTAGATAGCGACGAACACTGATGTTCCAGTGAAAGTGTTTTTCTGGGAGGTAATCATGAGAGCAACATTCAGTTGTAGAAAGCATCGCAACTACAGTATAGCCAGTTATATTCTTTTTCGAACGTATATTACACTATATCCTGCATATCGCTAATTTACAGCTCCACTGTACTCGAAATGAGATGAAATTGAGTTTTATATGGACGCACTTTAACTGCTTTGTATCTCGGCGTCCCATTCTATATTGAGCATGAAAGGCAGCTCAATTTTGCTCAGAGGCCTCTTTATCAGACTTGAGGTTCTTTTACGTGCCGTAAATTTACGACTCGGGGTCAACGGATTTATTTCCCCTCCGAAGAAAGCCATGCTAAGGATTTTTACGCCCAAAAAAAATCCATTGCTCCCTGCCGGGTTTGAACCTGCCACCTTGGGAACCGGATGATAACTAGTTACCCCAAGACCACGGAGGACGACAGTGTATTCGAATTGTCGCCTGTATTGTGTGATAAAGCATTACTATCATTTTCATTTTGCATTGATTATAGTGTGTAATCCCATATATTCTCTCAAGACGACATAGGTGCTGTTTCATGCACAGATTCAGAATCACATATACTTTTCAACTATACATTTTATGGTGAGTTAATATAGAGTACCAGATTACAATACATAGTATTTACTGAGTAAAGTTAAAAAAATAAAAGGTCTTAGAGAAAAAATATTTATGTATTTTGTTTTCATTTTCAGAGCAGTATAAACTCCTAACTCCTTAAAGAAACGCATGAGGTATTAATGTTAAATTTATCTTGAAGTGCGAGAATTACATTAAAAAGAGCTAACAGGAAAAAGGATGGCGTAATGTGCGTGTAAATCAAAATTTGGATCTTCAACCATGCGAAATCCTATATGTAGAATACAGATTTTCGGTTGGTAACGCTGGAATTTGCTGGGCTAACGTAAGATTGTTTTGCCGGCACGTGCCAGTGTTTACTACAGTCAGGGCAATGAACGTCGACCAGGGCTGCCTAAGCACACAAATGGAATTCTACGTCTCACAATTAGATGCGATGTCAAAAGCATTGATCAAGGTAACTGGAACCAATTTTAGTTGTACGTTTGGATCAGCGGCGAGAGGTTTATGTGTAGGTATTCATTTTTTTAAAAAAAAAACATATAGATTCAAATTATAAATATGAATGAAGCACGGGTTGAAACATTAATTTGTGCAGCAAATTAAATTAAAATCTTGTCATTAGCGTGCAATGACCATTCAGATAGTCGTAGCAACGAATATTATAGTTTTTAAGCAAGCGATAGTAAATCCAAGAACAGGCTTGCCTTGATGAAAAGCTCAACCGGTACCAATATAAATCAAATGAGTAAGTATTAAAGACGAAACACAACTTAAGTAGAGTAAATTAAATGAATAAATATTAAAGATAAAGCCAATTAGTAATTGTTTAAATTTAAAGCGTAGTTATTGAAATAGTATATTTAGTAAATTGCTCTTAAATAAAATGTGATAGCATATAATTAGTTTCTGGACTTAAATTTACATTTAGCACTTTCATGTCACTTCTCTAAGATCAACAGAATTAAAATTCCATCCTTCTCTCTTGAGAAGCACATTTATTTTCTGTTCCTTTTGAACGGTTACTTTTTCCGAATTTTCTTAATAGGCGAGCTTCAGTTGACATGATTTCAAAATGAGTGTATCTCTTCACAATTAGGATTCCTAAAGCAACGTTTGTTCTCCACAGCTGGAAAACGACATTTCTACTGAGAATCTACTCACAGCAATTGTATTACAGATTGAAATGGAGATTTTAAATTGCGGAAAACTTTGTTTTATCATTAAGTTAGTGCTTAGTAGTTAAATGTTCAATTAGAACTTAGTAGTTAAACGTTCATTCATGATCCCTTAAATACTATGGAAAGTTTGACACCATACGATTGGCAAAAGAGCCGACTTTAGGTACCTACATTAAAAAAGTTTAGAAATGAAACCATGTAAACTGTGTCTATGGTTTCTGCTCATTGTAATCCAGTACTCAAAAAACTTCCAAGTTTATAATTATTGACTTTGGTTTTATTTTAACTTACCAATGGTATTAAGCTAAACTGAGATTCTTCTCCAGATAAAACGTAATATTCTGCGTTTGTGTATCTAGAATATTTGCGTTGTGTATCTCATTTGTCCATAACAAATCTGTTAGCTCTGTTGAATATTGATGAGTTGGCGATTTCTGAATGCATGTACCCCCTCGCACCTTCGGAGATATACTCTTGCTTATAACATTTTATTTGTAATCTTTAAGTTATCTAGACATTCAGATAAGTAGAGCTCGGTTTTGTGTTTCGAAGGCACACAGTTACGAACACACAGAGCAGTCAGCGATGTAAACAAAGGTAGTGGGGAGGTGTTTGTAGCGTAAAAATGCACACGTTGAAGTAGTTCATTACATGTATTGACATTATATGCATCGCTTTAGTTCATAAAGTAACACAATAAAACAATTATTTCGCTATATGATTAGTAAGTAAAACGCCTTGTTCTTTTACAAGTAAAAGTATAAAGCTTGATGCAAAAAAAAAAAAAAAAAAGGATGATGTGCAGAGCTTTGAAATTCGCACAAGCCACAAGCATCCAGCATCCTTTCAGTTTAGAAAAGAAGACGACAGATCCAGGCTGCGAAAATTTCATGAAAACTCAAAACCTTTCGCTTAGAATTCCAGAGGCTACAAGCTTGAGTCGAGTTATGGGCTTTAAAAAGAAATTGACGTGACAGTTGCGCAGAAACCCAAGAAACTGTATAGCCAGCAGAAGAGAAAAGCAAATTGGAAGGATAACATCATCAAAGGAACATAACAGTTGCAGGTATCATTGGCGCTACGGGTACTTTCATCCCTCCCATTATGATATAACCATGAAAGGAATGAATTCACATCTCCTCGTTGGTGCTTTTCCAGGGACATGTTCTGGTATTTCCCCTTAAAATCCGGATGTATTCCAGGCAAATAACTTCATTGGTGCAGGTACTGTGTTAAGTTCAGAAAGCACACCAGTCTGTTCCACAGACTGTCTGCAAACCTCACCTTTTACCTTTTCTGCTGCAAACACAGATGTTGACAATTTCATTATTGTTGGTGATTTATTAAATTCACAAACCACACCAATGTGTACCACCATCAGCAAACCTCATATCCTATATACCTCTTCAGCTGCTGCTGCTGCCATCGGCGTTCTAACGTGGCGTGATCAAGGTCTGTTGACATATTTCTACCAAAACCCAGAGGAAAGGCTTCAAATAAGCGATGCGTACAAGATGCAGAATTGTCTAATTCTCCATATATATTTTAAAAAAAATGTAGCGTTGAGAAAAACCACAGATGACAGGGAAATGCAAGAGAACACTCCTTATGGCCAAAAGCAGACATGACTCCAAATTGTTTTACAGTAATTACTCTCAAGGGAAGAAACTTTCAAAAACAGTACAACAGGATGACGACGAAAATGACGAAACACATTGCATCTGCTGTAATGAAAAAGGCACCATCTAAGAGGAGTGGGTAATGTTCAACAAGTGTAACCTGTGGGCGCACGAAGACTGCGCCAATCTAGAAAGTGAGATGATTCAGTTTATTGTGATATGTGTAAGTAGATCTCATGCTTAGTAATAATATGCGCGAGGTGATGTTAAAACCACACAAACTGCTTTCATAATTTTAATTTGTATACATAGTTATTTACACAATAGTATTTATTTTTGATGCAATGTTTTAAGTGATTTATTATTCTCATAGGTTCATATAACCATTGTAATCAACATGGATGCATGGAAACGCCCAACATGCCCACTCCTATTTCCAAGTTCACATGGTTCTGTTAAATTGATTGTATAAAAACAAAAAACAGCATATGTTTCAATGAAAAAGACACTTGTTTGAACGCACACTTCAATAACATGTAATAAATACTAGCCTTGTATATTCTGAACGTACTATTTATGTACTTCATAATCTAAGCATTTTCCTTAACGTGCCCACCTGCCCTAATAATTTAGATATGAGAGGAGTTCAACGATGAAGTGTTTCCCAACACTCCAATTCCAATCAAAGATGCAGTTCATACAAGAAACTTCTTCTAATGATGGTGATGAGGAAACGGACAAAAAATGCTAATTGTAGAAAAGAACAGGATAATCGCACACCATCTCCTTGCAAGAAAATATTTGGAGAAAAGAAGCTTTTCCAATTAGAGTTTCAACAAATAATTAAATCAGGCAAAAGTTTTAAATATTAACTATAATTCTATCTGTGAAATTTAAACTCTCAGAAGTTTTTGGCTTTTTGCCAAAAATTCAACTTTACTAACATTTTATAAAACTGCCACATATAACAGTGATAAAATGCCTGTAATTGCAGTTAAATCTTTGTTGCAGGATGTAAGCGAGGTAAAAACTGAGTTGCCTGCAACAGTGCTTCTCTTATAGATTTTTTGAGTTAGCAGCCCTGTATACAAATATGATTATCTTGCAAAATAGGGAAAATATCTTAACACTAGGCGCTTTTGGTCATGCACATAATAACGGGTTGCTTGAAATATCCCGAGGAAGTATTAGCAACGTGATATTGTCTGCTGATGATTGCAGACCCATGCCTATGGATCGTTTCGTTGCACTAAGGGTAGCCTTATATTTTGCATATATAAAATAATATCGATTCGGAAGAAACAAAAGCTAATAAGTTATGGAAAGTTCAGCCGATAATTATTGCGCATAATGTGCCTAACTTGAAACGCCCTACAGGAATAGGCTATTCCATAGATGAGCAAATGATTCCTTTACTGGTAGATGTACTCTTCGGCAATATGTACCGAATAAATCACGACCAGTTGAACTTAAGAATTTCGTCATTGCAACAAGCAAGGGACTCGTATTGGACTTTGAAATTTATCAAGGTAAATTAACTCGATTGAGACAGCCCGATCTTGGTCTTGACCTATTGAAAATTGGCCCTTGAACCCATTGAAAATGTCACACGATGGAGCAAATCGAAGAAGAGATATATACCTGTTGCATGTCCTACATTAGTATCTAATTACAATAAATCTATGGGTGACGTTTACGTATCAGACCAGTCGAAAGAAGCCTATAAAACTTTTCTAATAAGTGTAGATTCTGAACATGAGACTGATTAAGGAAGGACCTCTACAGAAGAATACAAACCAGCAAAACTTTCAAGAGTGGACAAGAGACCAGACATTTCAACCATTGGCTAGCGGTGATTTAAATAAAAACTGCAAAATGCTGCAGATAAAGTGGCTGTGCTAAGAGATCAAGAACCACATGTGTTAAATGCAATGTATACTTGTATATGAGATGCTGCTTCCACACTAATCACACTCTCAGTAATGAAGTGTTCATAGATGAGTTCTAACAGGTCCTTAATTTTTGAATAAAACATGGTCAGCTGTGCTACTTAAATATCTGTAAACTATTTTTTTCCCTTTGCAAACCATAATACAAAAAGAAATAAATACAACAAACTATACCCTCGGGTCTGTTGTGGTCAAGGATCAGCGAAAACGTTCACTGCGGTTACTTGCTTGGAGCTGCCTCTCGCCTTTATTTACCTCGTGTGTTTATATTCGGGAGGAGTATAATGCACCGGCTACAACAGGGTTTAAGGGTGATTGATAACCTTAAAAATTAAGATACAACGATTAGTGCAGTTTTCCTCCTAGGCTACTGAATCGATTTCAGCAAAACTTGATGCGCGTATTATATTATATTATTATGTAATTGACATCCAGAGAAAACCCTGAGGGCGTTACACATCTCCAGGAGATCAGGGTTGTAATCACTGACAAAATAGAAATGGCCTGATATTTATGGACGCTCTTAACTGCTGTGGTTCTCAGCGTCCCATTCTAAATTGGGCATGGAATACCACTTAATTTTGCTGAGAGGCCTCTCTATCAGCCTTGAGGTACTTTTACACGGGACGAACGGCTTTACTTCCCTTCCGAAGGAAGCCATGCTAAGGATTTTTAACACCCAAAAATCCATCGTCCTCCGCCGGGTTTGAACCCACGACCTTGGGTATATGAAGTTAACACGGTAACCATTACACCACTGAGGGCGACATTAAGACAAAGCAGTCAAACTTGATGTCATACGTGAATTTAAAAACCGACTTATATTTAACTCCCTGATAAGTTTAAGAGATTTGACGGATGAATGCTCTAAAACAGCCTGTTCAAACTCCACTAGTGCGTATTGAACTCGTCCATAATGCCTCTTATTGAATAGTTTTCAACACCAGCTCCTATTAGGGATGGTTTCTTACACTATCACCCCTGAAGGAATAAAGGAAGCAACATATATCTTTTTATTTAGCAAAAATGCCGACAAAGCGGATTCCCTCATGCCGAGAATTCGCAAAATTATCTGGCGGCGAACAATTTCCTGCCTTCTTCTTTGGGGATGATGTTTCTAATATTAGCCGCGCAGCATTGTTACTCGTGTCCTAAAGAATGTGTGCTAAATTCGGTGCAACGGTATAGGAGCTCACAAGGGATATAATCGTATGTGTTTACTTTTAGTATATAAATGCACTCCAACAAACACATTTTGGTGAAACATAAACGCTCTCCCCATTACTATAAACTTGTCTGAGTAATATAGCAATGACACAATTCAGTGAATCAATCTGAGATCACTAAGCGCTGGTTTTGTTAGAAACGCCGCAGGAGAGGATATTGCGGGTTACTATGATAATATGCTAATCTTGAGTGTTAACGTCATATTTCCAGCTATGATTCATAACTCCCATGCGCTGCGGTTTAAGCTTTACCTGGTTTCCGTAAAGGTAGAGTAACAGTGTATTTTGTCTCAGGTTAGTTTGGTGATACCCACGTATGCAATACAAAGTGCATTATCCTCCTGCTACTCTTCTCAAAATCAGCTGCTGTAACTGGAGTGTTTTTACAATCAATTTTATATTAAATATCTTGCTTTCTTGTGCTATGGCTAATGCAGTGGGAATATCCTTTATATTAAATAATTTAATGTAGTAAAAAATAATAGGTGACAAGATATGTTCAGTAAGCGTTAATTTTATTCTTTTAAAAGACAATTCAAGCATTATTTTACCCCTCCCCCCTTAATTAAATAATGTAACAAAAAGAGTCACAAGTTAACTTCTTTCTCTTCAACTCCCATAGTTGCCTGTCAAAGATAATTCAAAGGGAAATAGGCATTGCGTATTCACAAAAGAAACATCCGTTGTGTCATATTGAATCGCATCAATATAGTGCCATATTGTGCCTGTTAACATGGCGGAAATTTCAACTTTTATGAATTAAAATCTAATGAAAAATGTAATCACACGTTAATATACTTAACTGAAAATTGTATCACATTTAAGCGATACAGGTCTATTAGTTCACAGGTTATTAATAGGTTATATGTATTCTAGTTATCACTTGAGGTTAAAAAAAATCCCATGTACCTATGATTAAGTTATTCTATGAGCAGATTTCAAATAACAGTTGTGTTTTGGATTCATTTCTTAAATAATCGAGTGCGTTCCATTCGCATCACTTTCTCTATCTGTTCGGCAAACAAACTATTCTTACAAAATATCATTTGTTTATCTACATAAAGCTAAGATAATCATTAACAGAATACACTAGCCAAAACCGCAGCCAAATATTTTAAAAACTGTCGGTATGTGATTATCATTGAAATCAGATTCTATTTTCATGACTTGGTGTGTTTTAATGAGATATACACTTTTTGTGTAGCAAGTTTTTGTCTATGTGTTATGGTTTATCGATTAAATAAAAGTCATTCAGAATGATGACTCCAGGGGCTGTTTCCAAGAAATTCAGGATATAAATTGTGTTTACCATGTAAACACCTTTTAATATACGTCACTTTAATCAAAATCGTTAGAGCTAGGTTTTAGAAAATCGAAAATTTCGAAAAATATTCCATGTAAAGGGTAGTTGGGTGGGGGATTTTTCTGAAAATATTCCTGTCCAAGTTTGGTATTTAATCGACTTTTAAGTTTTGAGTTATGTTGTACACACGAGACCTTTTTCTAAACTCTTTTGTATCAGGGATCCTCGAAACGCGAATTTCCGGTGAAATCTGGTATACCTAAGTAGAAGGGAAATAAGGCAGTTCACTAGCTTAAGGCGTGGCAAATCTTTTAAAGCTGATTTCTATGTGATTTAAATTCAATTCTCTGTGTATGGCCAGTAGTAAAACAAAAATGGATTACGACTTCCTGTTGGGAGAGAGAGAGAGAGAGAGAGAGAGAGAGTGAGAGAGAGAGAGAGAGATAACAATTGTTAACTCTTTGAAAAAATCAATTAGCGTGACTTTCTTTACTTTTCTGCAGATACATATTAGCAGAAATTGACTTATTACTTATTTCCTTGTAATTAGAAGGGAAATAAGGGAATACACTAGGCTAATTGAAAAAACAATTGTTAAATTCACATGACTTTCTCTAGCTATTCCGCAAACTTATTTCTTTCAAAATATTAATATGTATCTCATTAATCATAACTAATCAAGATAATCATTAGAAGGAATGGTCTTAATGCTTGCTTCTTTATGAGTAGAAGAAAAATAAATGAATACGCTAGGCCAAAGCTATAGTCAAATCTTTTAAAAGCCAGTCGCTATGTGAAACAATTGAAATCCAGTTCTCCTTGCTTGTCCGGGAGTAGAACAAACGTGAGACCAAAAGAAAAATTACTTCCCGTTTGAGAAACGTTTAACTAGCTTAAAACTGAAACCGTAATATCTTGTAAAATGTTAACTATACAAAAGATATACGTGACATAAATTGTGTGTTACAACAAAATCTATAATTTTTGTATGGTAGGTTTTAGTCTGCCTCTTATGGATTACCAAAGCTATTAAAAAAACCTGATGTGTTCCATTCACATGAGTTTCTCTAGCTGACAAACTTTTCTTACAATAATATTGTTCTTTTGTGTACATATGCTAATCAAGATAAACATTACCAGAATTGGTCTTATAATTTGCTTCTTTAAAAGCAGAAGGGAAATAAGAGCACACACTAGTGTAAAGCGATAGTCAAATCTTTAAAAAGCTATCGCTATGTGATACAATCGAAATTCGGTTCTCTTTGCTTGCTAAGAGTAAACAAATAAGAGACGAAAAGAAGGATGTCTTGCCTTTGAGAAAATTCTAAGCAGCGTAAAATGAATATCTCGAAAAGATTAACTCTAATAAAAAAAAAAAAAAAAAAAAAATGACGTAAATTATGTGTTTTAAAGAGGTATACAGTTCTTCTATAGTAAGCTTTTATCTGCCTCTTACAATTTACCAGTTATACGAAAGTTATCCAGAATGAAGAGGTCTTCATAGGCTATTCCCAGAATATTCAATATATACATTTCGTTTGTCATGAAAATATCTTAAACATATGGCATTTTAATAAAAATCGTTAGCCATTTTTGAAAAAATCAAAATTTTCGAGAAAAGTTCCATGTATGGGGTGTTTGGGGTCACGTTTAATTTTCTATGGTTTTGGGATCGTGGTTACAATACATGATTCCATTTTGGGGGAAATAGGTTACACGGAGAATTGCTTTATATATTTGTCCAAAAAAGAGTGTTTTTCGAAGAAAAGCTTCTAGAAGAGCCAGAACGAATAGATCTTGACCAGGAGCTTTCTTCTTTGGGGATCTCTTGATTGCATTCTGCACTTGAGCAGGTTTGAAGGATCTGCTATAAGACGATAGTTGGAGAGGCTGAGAAAGACACTCCTGTACAGTTCTGGTGAATTCTGCGTCTCTGCGAGCATTTGGTTGGAACCGCTCATATAATAAATAGTTCAGAAAGTATTTTCACTTTTTCCTCTGCGGCTGAGAACTAGTTATTGTTATAGGTCAGTAGTGATATTTTCTCTCGGAGTTTTAATATACTCCCAGTTTTATTCTATAAAGATCCATCCTGGGTGTTAGTAGCTTTCAACGGATTTTCAAGAACCAGTGCCTTGAAGCTTGTGTGCTTATTTTAGTTCTCTAGTGGCTCTAATATAGTTTTATGTTGTCGCCCTCCGTGGTGTAATGGTTACCATGCTGACTTCATATACCCAAGCTCGCGGGTTCAAAGCCAGCGGAGGACGATGGCTTTTTTCGGGCGTAAAAATCCTTAGCATGGTTTTCCTTCGGAAGAGAAGTAAAGTCGGTGGTCCCGTGTCGTAGATTTACGGCACGTAAAAGAACCTCAAGCCTGATAAAGAGGCCTCTGAGCAAAATTAAGCGGTCTTTCACGCCCAATTTAGAATGGGACGCTGAGAACCACAGCAGTTAAAGAGCGTCCATAAATAACACACCATTTACATTTTAGTTTTATGTTGAGGATATTTAGTTTGTTCCCACATTTCTTCTGCATATCTTTCTTTATTTGATTAAACGTTGTTGAATATGAAGAGGAAAGTTTTGCGCTATATATTTTTAGGTGAATGAACTAGAATAACTGCCCGTATATTACAGCATATTGAATATTTCTTGTAATGGTTGCAACAGCAATATCTGTATCGTGAGGTGACTTCAAAGGCATGTGTAAGTTAGTCAGAAAAGGTTTCTAATTAAGCCAGAAGAAGAAATAGTAAGTTGAGTACAGATGTCTAGTGTAAGATGTGCTTATTTCATGAAGCACAGAGGATTTGAGCAATGGCGTATGATGTTTTTGCCAGTGAAAAAGTCTAGTCTAGCAGTCTAGGTGCTGCCATCGTCTGGGTAAGAGTGGGTTCTACTGGAGACGATAGTTTCAGCCCTAATTGGTACTCACATCATGTAGTACTCTTCCTCTGTGATTGACAACATTCGAATCCCAACGGGGATCATGGGTTCGAGTCCCGCCTTGGGCATGGGTGTTATATGTTTGTGCAATGTGTATATGTTTGTAAAAGAAACAGTAAAACCAGTAAACCAATAATCCAGTAATCAGTAAAACCTACGGGGGGAAATGTAAATAGGGATACAGTACCGGAGTCCTGATCAGACTCCGTTACTATTTTATTAAAAAAAAAAAAAAACAAAAACAAAAACAAAAAAAAACGCGGATATTTGCTATTGAAGTCGCCGCCAAGAAGATAATGTGACTGCAGTTCGTGAAAAAACAGCCCAAAAATACGATGAATTAAGTTTGTTGGCTGGTGCCGAATAAAATGACCGAATGTGCAGTTTGGCGCTATTGAAATGTATTTGAATGCGCGAAATTTGAAACTGTGGTTCAATTATGTGCAACAGTTCGTAGTGTACTAAAGACATTTTTATAAAAACTGCAGAACCGCCTTTTCGTTCGTTGCTGGAATCGTCAGCCCTGTAAACACAATGTATTGGTATACGGTAATGTAAATGTGGCACCAACTTGGTCTCTGTTGCCAACAGTATGTTGATATTATAATTTTGAAGAAAATGCAGCAAATACCTTGGCAATTCTATGTGCAAATGCAGTGGAAGTCAGTGGATTTTGGTCATGGTGCCGTAATAGACTGGCATTTTACAATCGTGCTACTTCGTATTTTTCTCGCTTAATAGACACACCTTCCTTGGTTTAGAGAGTGTGGTGGAGAGATTCAGAGGAAGTACTGGTGTCCGGTTGCCTGTGATAAATTTGTTAGTAACAGTTGCCAAATAAGTGTGTTTTCTCACCAATTGGAGATTCTGACCTACCTCTAAATGTTTTCTGGTGAAGCAGCAGGGCACTTTGCAATACTGCCAGTATATGTAGAATCCAAATTTAATGGAACGGAAAAAGGAACTGTGAGTTCACTTGTTGCTTCTGGGACTACAGTGCAAAATGCAGAAGAGAATTTGTGCTGTGCGTATAATAAAATAATACATGTAATGTTCAGAAGGTATCTCAGTGACGAAAAAGTGGTGGGGGGAGGGAACTTGAAAAAAGAGTTCTACGTCTTTGGCCTGTTCCACCCACTCATAAGGTTTATTGTGTGAATGTGACATGAATATATCATGAGTATTTTGGCATTTCAGATAAACTTTAGTAGATTGATCATAATCAGCAAGTCCCATAGATCATATGAAATCAATAGCAGCACTTTATAATACGGCATTTGATGTTCCTGCAATATCCTATAACACAAACCATGTGATTGATCTGTGCAATGTGATTGTCTGCAGTTATCTGAAGTACTTGATTCGGAGAACCATTCTTGTACATGATTCCAAGAATGTTAGCTAAATGACTTGAATGGTATTTCGAGCATACATATTATGCTCGAAGGAATGGTATGTAATCAAAAGGTTGTACGTTCGGTGAAAAGGAAAACTAACGTTTCCTGTTCATCTTCTCCCCCCCCCCCCTGCCCCCCCCCTCTCTCTCTCTCTCTGTGCTGGTATGTTTTACGTGCAGCTGCCATGTAAAGAAGCTTTAATGATTACCCCTTATTACAGATAAATCCGTACCGGAAAAATTAACTCGTAAATTGAGTTTTATTTATGGACGCTCTTTAACTGCTGTAGATCTTAGCGTTCCTATTCTATATTAGGCGTGATAGACCGCTTAATGTTGCTCAGAGGCATGTTTGTCAGGCTTGAGGTAAATCGACACGGGACCACCGGCTTTACCTCCTTTCCGAAGGAAGCTATACTAAGGAATTTTGCATCCTAAAAAATCCATCGCCATCCACCGGGTTTGAACCTGTGACTTTGGGAACCACAGGCTAGCATGGAGGACGACTGCGTAGCGGGAACGGCTATATATATATTATTTAATTTACTTATTTTATGTCGCTTTAACTTACAAAGTAGTCATATTGCGACAACATGTTTTAATGGTACAATTTACAAAAAATTGACATTGGTAAATGCAATTTCATGAATAATATTATATTTCATTATACATATTTGCTAGTTTTAAGTATTTAAGTAGTATTTTGCTGTGTGATGAATTGTTGAGTGCTTCTTGGATATCTGGTAGTTTGCATTCTGCTCGGCTGTTGATACTGAGGACACTCTGAGAGTAAGTGGCGTACAGTGATGGTAGTGTGACAAATTTTGCATTTAGGTTGGGCTGTTTTATTCAGTAGATAGGAATGGGTTAACTTGGTGTGTCCGATACGTAGCCTGGTGATGACATCTTGATCTTTCCGTCTCAGTTTCTGCAGTGAATATAATGTTCTGGAGTTCTGTATAATTTCGTGCAGTTTGCTAGGAGGTGATTGTGCCCATGTTGTTTGCCAGAGGTCGTAACATTTTCTGGATGCATATTTTGCAACATCTCTGTGGGGTAAAGGTGTCTCTTCATGTATTGGGAGTCTTGTGGCTTCCTTTGCTGCAGAGTCTGCCTGCTCATAACCTAAAATGTTCTGATGTGAAGGTATCCACATTATGGCTATTTTCCTTCCTTGTTTCATTAGAAGTGTAGATAATTTTTTAATTTCTTGGACTAATGTATTTGTAGAGAGCAGATCTTGTAGTGCCTGTGTGCTGATTTAGAATCAGTGTGTATTACGTAAGCTTCAGATTTGTTTGTCTCGAATAAGTACAGTAATGCTTTCTGGATGGCATATAACTCACTGGAATATCTTTGTATTAAAATTAATATCAATTGTGCACCGGTATATACAAACATTTGACTTGACTTTGTCTATTTGTTCTGCAAACAAATTATTCTTATAGAAAATAATTCTTTTATCTACACCGTGACAATAGAAGTAAACGTCAGTAGAAATGGCCTAATTACGTGCCTCCTTGCAACTAGAAGGGAGGGAATAGATTAGGCTAAAGCAATGCCAAATTTCTTAAACATTGTCGCCATGCAATACAAGTTAAATTAGGTTCTCTTTGAATGTTCTGGAATAAAACAAAAGAGAGATGAAATGAATGATTATCTCCCGTATGAGAAAAGTATAAGTATTTTAAAATTGAACCAATAACAGGGAATATCTCGGAATGGTTAACTGCCCTCTCCCAAACTATCTAATATAAATTGTGTATTTTGAAGTGATCTGCATTTTTTGTAGTAAGATTCTGTCTTATCTCTTACGGTTTACCAGTTATGCAAAAGTCCACCAGAATGAACTAGTCCTCAGAGGGTGTTCACAGAAAATGCAAGATTTACTCAGTGACCACAAACAATATGGTGCAAGTATCTTAAGCATACCGCATTGTAATCAAAGTCATTACAGCCCATTTTTGAGAAAATAAACATGTAAAGGGTAGTTTGCAGTGGAGAATTTTCTTGAAAATATTTGTATCACATCCTTGAAAGATGTTGAACTTGAATACCAAGTTTGGTATTTAAAGGATTTTCGGTATTGAGATATGACGTTCGCGCACGCACGCACTCACTCACACACACACACACACACACACACACACACACACACACACACAGGGCTGTTTTCCAAAAATGCTTTTTTAATTTTTTTTTTAGGGAACATGAAAATATATTTTCGTTGAAATCTCAACACGGAATTTTTGGGAATTCAGTAACTTTTCTACTTACTACATACATTTGTACGTGTAGAGAAATTAATAAGTTAATAACCTATATAAGTCTTTCATTTTAGTTTTTTTTTATTGTGTCAGTTTGTTTATTGTTACAGATTGACTATTCTATAACTTTTCAGATGTCAGTCAGTTAAGAAGAGATGTCAATATGTTATATAGCACATTTTGGACCCTACTCCTTCAATAATTGGAATATTTTTATTTTTAAAAGCTTCTAATTAAACTTGAACATTCCCCTGCGATTAAGTTTTTATACTATTTTTAGTATACTTTCAGAGAAATTTAGAATCTTGCTACCTGATCTGTAAAGAGAGTTTATAAATATTCAATCTGTTACGAAATTTTTATGAATAGGACTCTGATTTTTAGATGCTAAAAACTTGGGAAACATTTATTTTTATGCACTAAAAATGTAAAAAATATATGCTAAAAAGTAAAAAATTATGCCAAAACAAATAAAATATTTTTAAAAGAACTTCCCAACACTACTAGAAGGTTGTCTAAACTTTACAGATTCACAAATTGACAGTTTAGTAAGTATCAATGTATATGATGTATATACTCTGAAGCGATAATAGGTATTTGTTTCAAGCATATGGTAGTGAAGGAATTCCCGTTCTTATCTTGCGAGCTCATGTAACTAAGGAAAGTAGGATGTTCATATTTTCTTCAAACTGAAGGGATACTACAGCTGATAAGTCAGTTCTTCCAATAGTTAACAATTAACAACCAATTGGGTCATCTGGCATGTATATAATTGAGCATTATAGAAGTGGATAATAACTTGTTAAAAGTAATGCTTTTGTGAGTATGAAATTATATGAAAATTATTTTAAAAGGCTTTCCTTTATGCCGCTTTTATGTAATTTGTATGAATATCTAAAAATATGTATTAACATTTAAAGAATCAGAAAATATGCATTTTTATGTGCAATAAAACTTGAAACGTTTGCTCTAGTGTACATATCCAGAACATTAAACTCAGTTTCAATTTCATATTAGGACGCAAACAAAATATGTATTTACCTAAAAATCCGAGCCCTATTTATGAATAACCATTTCATACAAATTTGATCTTAAACTTTATTTATTTATAATTTCAACTTGCGTTTTCTCTACCGAATGTTAACACCAAATTAATTTTTCTAATATCTCATGCTTGTGAGCATGGTTTATCCGAAAAAAATGTCTTGTAAATGCCAATCTGTCACGCATCAAATTGCTCATAAATATTTACCCAAGGTGGATTTTATACTGAGAAAGATCGAAAATGAAAAATATACATCTACGAATGGGATCGCCGGCACGACGTCAGTCGTATTACACGTGATGCTCACATTCAATGCATCTAAGGTAATAACAAAACTTAAAACTTCCCTCTTCCAAGTGATTGTAAAGTGGTTTGTTTACATTAAGTATTAGTGAAAACAGCCTTATGAAATCGTCCAATAATTTGTAGCACTCTGTATGTCTTAATTTTTGGGAAATAAACTCTGAAGACCTCTTCATTCTGGATTACTTGTGTGTAACTGGTAAACCGTGATGGATAAAACCTTACTACACAAAATATGTAAATTTTTTAAACACACAATTTATGTAAAATATGTTTTGGTTTATTGCTTTTTAAATTGTTGTTAAATTATTTGTTTCATTAACAATTTCCGAGGTACTCCTTGTTATTAATTTGAATTTGACAAGACATCTTTCTCAAATGGGAAGTCGTTATTCGCATTGTATGCAAAGAGAACACATAGTAAGAGCACCAGTTCTTAAAAAAACTTGACAGATTTGCTTATTTTGTTCCCTTACTCCCATTGTATCTACGGGAACATACGTGGTAGAACATCTATGGATGTTTATCATGATTAGCATGAGGTGGATAGCAGAATAAGCTTTTGTAAGAAAACTTTGTTGAAACGGATAGAGAAAATCTTATGGAATTATCGCATAAGATTTTTTTCTTTCTGTTTTTCACCATTCTGCGTTTGTCATTGATGGGTTTTTGTGACATTTTAAAACAAAATCATACTTGTTATGGTTCTTGCCCAAATGAAAAGACGACGAAGGCAGAACCTATAAAATAATCAGAGGAAATACCTGAATACTGTTTAACAACAGCAATTTTAAAATCAGTATCACTTCTAAACAAGGGTTGTGTTGTAACAAAACACAATGTGGTATTGTTCTCTACAGACAGAGGCTACGCCCTATCATAAAGTTTCTCGTGACTCATGGCTACCCCCTAGAGATCTGAAGTGGTCACGCGTGGCATAAGTGGAAAACCTAACAATTGCACATAGTGCTCAAATCTAAACCGACTGAAACCTATGATTGATAGCCATCTAAATACTCGATATAAATACTCGGCATGACCGCGTTTGCAACTCAGAAAAACGGCTGTTGAGATGTACAGCTGAGTGAGTTTTCATAAAAACCAAAGTACCACCTTTTAGCCGGAATCAGTGTTTTGCTTCGGATCTCGACTGCACAAAGTTGAGAAGAATTTGAATACTTTTTACTTTCTCTGCACATACTATGTACATAATGTATAGAGAAGGTGTTGTATTGCACCCAAAATATACCAAACTTGGTATTTAAAATTAGTATCTTCCCAGAACGTGACACTTAAGATTTTCAAGAAAAACCCCCCACCCCCACTAATGCAAAATATTCTCAAAAAATCTGATGTGTACCATTCACATGACTTTCCCTACATCTCTGCAACAAATTATTCTTAAAAAGCTTATACTTCTATTTATTTCACGTTAATCAGAAAAATTAGCAGAAATAGTCTTATGAGTTGCTTCCTTATAGGTAGAAGCCAAATAAGGGAGTACCATGGGTTAAAGTGATAATCAAAAGCTGGTTGCAATGTCACGGAAGTTCCTTTGTTTGTATGGACATCAATTGACAAAATCCTATATAAGAAAATTATGTTTTTCATAGCAGAAACTAAAAACAAGGAACGTCTCAAAAACGATGAACTCCACCAAAAAAAAAATGTATATAACATAAATTATATGTTTTAACGTGTTCTACAGTTTTTGTGTAGCGAGATTTTGTCCATCTCTTACGGTTTAGCAGTTATTCAAAATTCGTAAAATTCATCCAGAATAAACTATTCCCAGAAAATTCAAGATATACATTTTATTTGTCAGGTAAATGTCTTTAATATATGATATTTTAATCAAAATCGTTAGAGCCATATTTGAGAAAATCGAAAATTTCGAAAAAAGTTCCATGTAATGGGTAGTTGGGGTTGGGGGGATTTTTCTCAAAATCTTTGTGTCGCATCCCTGGAAGATACTAAACTTAAATACCAAGTTTGGTATGTTACCGACTTTTCGTTTTTGATTATCGTGTTCAGAGACACACGGACACACACACACGGACCTTTTTGTGAAAATTCTTTTTTTTTTTTTTTTGGATATAGGGGACCCCAAAACATATATTTCCGGCGAAATCTCGGTATCGAATTTTTGGGTGGAGTGCAATACCTTCTCTATACACTATGTACATGGTGCGTATAGAGAAAGTAAAAATGACTAACGATTTTGATTAAAATATCATATAATAAAGATATTTACGTGACAAATAAAATGTACATCTAGAATTTTCTGGGAATAGCCTCTGAAGACTGGATGAATTTTTCGGAATTTTGCACAACTGCTAAACCATAAGAGAAAGACAAAAACCTACTGCACAAAAAATATTGAGCTCGTTAAAACGTATCTACTGGTTACGTTTATATATTATTATCGTGGAGTTGAACGTTTTTCAGTTATTGGTTTCAGTTTTAAAATGCTTATACTTTTCTCATATGGGATTTTGTCAACTTCTGGCCATATAAACAAAGGAACTCAATTACAGAACAACCAGTTTTTGAAACATTTGACTACCACTTTACCGTATGACACTCCCTTATTTCCCTTCTACTTACGAGGAAGCAAGTAATAAGATCATTTCTGCTAATTTTTTCTCGGTTAGCGGGAAATAAATAGAAGACTAAGCTTTTTAACAATAATGTGTTGCAGAGCTGTAGAGAAAGCCATGTGAATGGAGCATCAGGTTGTTAGAAAACGGCCTGTGTGTATGTGTGTGTGTGTATGTGCGCGTGTGATAAATGTGGGCAGCATAGCTCAAAAACGAAAACTCCGTTAAATACCAAACTTAATTAAGTTCAGTATCTCCCAAGGATACGACACGACGATTTTCAAGAAAATCCCCCAACACGCAACTTCCCTTACATGGAAAAAATTTCAATTTTCTCAACATTGATTTGACGATTTTGATTAAAATCTCTTATATAAGATATTTACTAGATACTTCTTGAAAGTTCTGAGAATAGCATGTGACTGTCGGTTGATCTGGTGTATTCCCTTATTTCCTTTCTAGTTATAAGGAACTAAGTAATAAAACCGATTCTGACAGTGTTTATCTCGATTAGCATGAAGTGGATAGAAGAATAAACTCATTAATAATTTGTTACAGAGATATAAAGAAAGTCATGTGAATGGAGCATTTATTGTTTACTTTATTTACACATAATATGTACATAGTGTATAGAGAAGGTAAAATATTGCACCCAGAAATTCGATAGCGAGATTTCATCGGAAATATATGTTTCGAGACTGAATTTAAAGAAAAATAGAAAAATGGTGTGTGTATGTGTGTGTGTGTGTGTGTGTGTGTGTGTTTGTTTGTGGGGGTGGGTGGGTGTGTGAGAAAAAGTCCGTTAAATACGAAACTTGCTATTTAAGTTCAGCATCTTCTAAGGATGTGACACGAAGATTTTAAAGAAAACCCCCACACACCCAGTTACGCTTTACACGAATAAATGTTCGAAAATTTGTATTTTCTCCAAAAATGGCTCTAACGATTTTGATCAAAATATATATTAAAGATATTTACATGACAAAATGTACATATTGAATTTTCTGGGAATAGCCTCTGAAGTGAACTTCGTTCTGGATGGATTTTGCATAAGCCGTAAGAGATAATGCGAAAACTTACATAAAAAAATGAAGAGCTCGTTAAAACGTATAAATATAGATTTTTTTTTTCGAGGAGTTGGCCGCTTTTGCGATATTCCTTGTTATTAGCTTCAGTTTTAAAGTACTGATACTTTTCTCATACGGAAATTTAACTTCTTGTCATACAGAGGCACTTCAATCATATAGGCCATCAGGAGAGAGGAAATTAATGCTATGAGCAAGGGCATAAGGTTATATATTTAAATTGCAGTCTTTAAGGAACTTCATTATAGATGGTAAACTGTATTTTGGCAAGGCTCTAATATAGCACTGACGCTGGCGTGAAAAGGGACGGAAGGTTTAAGCGATTCCACTGTTGTTTTAGCCTATGATACTCTCTTATTTCCCTTCTGCTTACAAGAAAGCAAATAATAAAACCATTTCTGCTAATTATATCTCGACTGGCAAGAAGTAAATAGAAGAATAAGCTCTTTAACTATAATTTGTTAAGAGAGATGTAAATGGAATACATCGGTTTTATATATATATATATATATATATATATATATATATATATATATATTAATTAATTTCTAACAGATTACTAACGACATCATATCACACAACTATGGAAATATCAATAAGTTTAGGTTCTGCAATTGTGTAATATTCAAATGTTGTATACACCGTATAACTTTCTTTTCGAGGCTAATAATATTAGTTTGCCTATATTATCATTGAAAAATTTATTCTTGACTTGGTAATGGTTCTTATAAGCTTTGTAACGCTTCAAATAATGCAAAATAAACATAACTTTCGAATTTAGATAATAGTTGCACTGCAAGCTGCGAATGGCTGTTGCCCAACCTTGCTACGCTAATGATGATTATAATCTGTGTTAAAATCTCTGGACAATGCAGTTGCAACCTTTAGAATTTAGCAACATACAGCTTTTAAACTCGATGAGGGCATGCAATGCATTATAATTTGCGACTCTCATAATACCTATATAGGGTACCGAAAGTTAAATGGCGTGCAGGTTTGTGTGGCGTGCTATTTTAGAGCGCCACACGCATCCTGGTGCGGTCTTTCCCGTGAATTCATCTCTTGAAGTGTGTTTAAAAAGCAGGAGCTGCTAACAATAATTATTAAGGTCAATACCATGCTTGGAAGTTTGCCCAGTTATGACACTAGAGGGAAGGTGTGATTCCATTAGCAACATGCATTTACGTTTCCATTTTCGTTTTCCTAACCCGGCTGTCAAAGCACTTCTCTTTAACAGATTCTTAAGAGGCCAGTGTCGCAGTAAAATGTAAACGTAGTTGTGCAGCTTTTCTAATTTCAGGTAAGTACTTTACTAGTTTTCAAGAGAGACAGCACACTACAAAAAACTGCGAATTTCATTCAACAGATATTTTGACGAAACCCGGCCTCCCAGAAAACTCTACCCTCTCTCTCTCTCTCTCTCTCTCTCTCTCTCTCTCTCTCTCTCTCTCTCTCTCTCTCTCTCAATGAAATCGTTTTATCAGTGGTTACAGAAAAAGTGTATTTATGCCTTAATACCAATTTAGCCACTGCAACTGTGCTGTTGGCCAGAAAGAAAATAATGTACCTAAAGCACCAGTATTTAATCTTATAGTGCTGCTCGCTTACGTCTGTAACCGATTTTTACTTTCTCTACTCGTACTATATACATAGTGTATAGAGAAGGTATTTTAATGTTCCCAAAATTCGATACCGACATTTCACCGGGAAAAAAGGACTGCGCGTGCGTGCGTATGTGTGTGTGTGTGTGTGTGTGTGTGTGTGTGTGTGTGTGTGTGTGTGTCGTGTGTCTGTGACTGTGGGCAGGTATAACTCAAAAACGAAAAGTCTGTTAAATACCAAACTTGGTATTTAAGTTGAGTATCTTCCAAGAATGCGACACAAAGATTTTCAAGAAAATTTCCTGAAATCAAACTACCATTTACATGGAATATCTTTCGATTTTTTTTAATTTTTTCAAAAATGACTCTAAAATTTTTTAGTAAAATACCTTATGTATAAGATATTTTTATGACAAAATGTATATATTGAATTTTCTGGCAATAGGATTCTAAAACCTCTTCATGATGGATTACTTTTATGTAATGAGCAAACCGTAAGAGTAATACAAAAACTTACTACACAAAAAATGTAGATCTCATTAAAACACCCAGTTTATGTCATATACATTTTTTGTAGAGTTAACCGTTTTCGAGATATTCCGGATTATTGGTTTCAATTTTTTCACAAACGGGAAGACATCTTTCTTCTCGTTTTTCGTTTGTTTACCGAACAGCTAGAGGACATTATGTGGATGGAACACATTAGATTTTTGCCCTTCTACTTACAAGAAACCAAATAATAAGGACAATTTCTGCTGATGTTTTTCTCGATTATCATGAAGTAGATAGAATAATAATCTTTCTAATCTTAATTTGTTACAGAGAAGTAATCATGTGAATGGAACACATCAGATTTTTAATATCCGAATATTTCGAAATGGTGGTACGAAGAAAGAAAGAAAAACAACTGTTTGCCTCGATAAGACAAATGCGATGTCATACTGACCACAAAAACATTCATGGGGGTTTATGTATATGAATCCTTTTTTTTTAAAACAATTTGTATAAATCCAAATGATAAATGTGAATTAATCCTGAGTGAAAGTATTTCTAAAAGCCTTTTTACTTTCTCTACTCGTGGGTACTATGTACATAGTGTATAGAGAAGGTATTATAATGCACGCAAAAATTGATACCGAGATTTTACCGGAAATACATGTTTTGGGTCCCCATGAACCCCCCAAAAAATATATATTTTTAGAAAAATGTCCGTGTTTGTCTGTGTGTAGCATAGTTTAAAAACAAAAAGTTCGCTAAATACCAAACTAGTATTTAAGTTCAAATCTTCTAAGGATGGAAGAAGATTTTCAAGAACCCCCCCTACCCCAAACTACCCTTTACATGGAACACTTACTGGAAATGTTGATTCTCCCAAAAATGGCTCTAAATTTTTTTTAAAATACCTTATGTTTAAGATATTTTTATGAAAACGAAATGTCTATCTTGAATAGCCTCTGAAAACTTTGCTCTAGACGTTCAAGCCAGGTGAGGTGATGTGGAGACATCGACGTTTCGGGAGTGTACATCTCTCCCTTCTTCAGGATGCTGAATGTATGGATCGGTATTGGGGCTGTTTATATATACCTCTGTCATGGCGGCGGGCACGGACCTGCCGCCATGACAGATGTACTACTGTGTCAAGAAAGTTCCGGGAATTTGCCAATAAAACACAAAAAATGAATTATTCATCCAATTTTATTTTATCGACTTCGAAGTAGGCTCCTTCTGAAATTACACATTTATGCAAACGAATAATCCAATCAAAACATTTTTTGTAGGCACTTTTAGGAATCGATGTCAATTGTCGCCGCAAATTTTCCTTTATGTCTTCTATTGACTGAAAACGATCGAAGTGGTAACTTGTGTTTTAGAAAGAAGAAGAAATCAGCAGGAGCCAGGTCAGGTGAATACGGTGGTTGTTCGATGAAATTTGTTGAGATTTTGCCCAGAAATTCGTTCATAATAATAGCCTTGTGAGGTGGTGCGTTATCGTGGTGCAGAATCCATGAGTTGTCGTTCCACAAATCTGGCCTTTTTCGCCGTATTTGTTCTCTCAAACGCCGCATAACGCTCAGATAATAGTCCTTATTTACCATCTGACTTTCTGGCAAGAACTCTGAGTGCACGACACCGCGATAATCGAAAAAAAAAACTGTCAACATGACCTTCAGTTTTAATAGAGTTTGACGTGCCCTTTTAGGTTTCGGAAGCTTGTTGACTTATTTGAGTGTCAAACTCGTAAACCCACGTCTCATCACCAGTTACAATGCGGTTTATGAATGTGGGGTCGGAACTGGCTCGCTCTAGCATGTCTTCAGCAATCCTTACGCGATTGAGTTTTTGTAGAAAATTCTAGTCTTTCGGGACTAACCGAGGTGCAACGCGTGTCATGCCCAAACAATAGTTTAAAATGGTACCAATCGATTCGTGAGACACAGCAGTCTCTCACAGACCTAAATGATGCTTTTCAGACACCATTTTCTTCACTTTAGCGATGTTCAGTTCAGTTGAAACCGTTGATGGCCGACCAGAGCGAGGGAAATCTTCCACTACATCTCGACCACTTTTGAATTCACTGTACCACTCATATGCACGTGTTTTTGATAACGTCGATTCACTGTAAGCCCTCTGTAACATTTGTAGTGATTCGGCACACGAAATACCATTTGCAATGCAAAATTTGAGCCAGATTCTTGCGATAACAATAATTTCGTATCCCCTTCTAAACAGAATTTTTAAATGATCAATTCCCGGTACTTTCTTGCATATATATATGTATATATATATATAAACAGCCCCAATACTGATCCAATCATTCAGCATCCTGAAAAAGGGAGAGATGTACGTTCCCGAAAGGTCGATGTTTCCACATCACCTCACCTGGCTTGAAGCCCGAGAACGTCTAGAGCATATTCGTCGCCAGGAAAGCTTCAACTCAACTTGTTCATTATGGATGGATTTTATGCTTTCATGCCAAGGAAAAATAAAAATGTAATTACCTTTCACTTAAACTGAAACTCCATGCGACGACCCTTCTTGCAGAATAATAATAATATGTATGCTCCTAGCAGTTGAAAACTAAATTAGCTTTATGTTTAGAAGAACCATTTCGGATTTTTAGTTTTCATGCAGATGTTTAAAGTCGCACACTCCGTCTTTAGTCCTCCTCCACCTCCACGAATAATTAACACTAACGTCAACACTACAGAAAGAATAAGAGTTTCCACTCCATACATTCCATGACACCCCGGCTAATTTTTCTTAGCCCCGTATTGTTCCCATGCCATGGTTACCGAAGAAAACAAAACAGAAGGTGCCCGGGCTGTCGTCATGAAAATTAGCCTTAGAAATGGAATATAAACGGAACAGTTAGAGGTGTTAAGTGTACGAAATAATATACCTATATAACTTTCAATTTTTAATAGGGGCCGCTGCCCCTAACCTCTTCCCCCCTTCAATAGCCGCCACTGTCTTTTACCCACGGTTGACTACATTAAAAGTATCCTGATAGCTCAGTGATCTTCATAAATATAAGACGTTCTCGCTAACAATATATTATATTAGAGTTTGGCAACAGTAAATAAGTTATATTCTACAACCAATAAAATAGCCGAGCTCGGAATAAATATATGCTTAGTTTTAAGAAAATAAATAATGCATTTACTGCAGCATTAAGCCTTAAGGATAGAGCCGAGGAGGGGTAAAACAAGGGGTGAGTCAAAGCCCATTAGTTCCTGTCCTATCTACAAGAACCTAAAGCCACATGGAATAGTTCAAACTGTGTCTTTCCTATACCTTCAAATAATGCTCAGTGATTTTACGCAGCCGCTAAAGAAAAGGAAGGTTCCCGTAATTGATGTATTTCGAGTTGTCTAATGGTGGACAAATAGCTTGTCAATATTTTTACTTTCTCTATACGCACTATGTGCATAGTGTATAGAGAAGGTATTGCACTCCACCCAAAAATTCGATACCGAAATTTCACCGGAAATACGGTCCACTTTATCTAAAAAAGGCATTTTCGGAAAAACGTCCAAGTGTGTGTGTGTGTGTGTGTGTGTGTGTGTGTCCGTGTGACTGTGAACTCGATAATTCAAAAACGAAAAGTCGGTAAAATACCAAAGTTGGTATTTAAATTTAGTATCTTCCAGAGATGCGACTCGAAGATTTTGAGAAAATCCCCCCCCCACCACAAACTGCCCTTTACATGGAAAATTTTTCGAAAATTGTGATTTTCTCAAAAATGGCTCTAACGATTTTGATTAAAATGTCGTATATTAAAGATATTTACCTGAAGAATAAAATGTATATCTTGAATTTTCTGAGAATAGCCTCTGAAGACTACTTTATTCTGGACGAATTTTACAAAATTTTGCATAACTACTAAACCGTAGGGGATGGACAAAAACTTACCACACAAAAAATGTAGAGCACGTTATACACACACAATTTATATTATATACATTTTTCTCTGAAGTCCATCTTTTTGAGTTATTCCTTGTTTTTGATTTCACCTTTAAAATACATATACATTTCTCACACAGGAATTTGTCAACTTCTGTCCATACAAACAAGGCAACTTCAGTCACATAGTAACCAGGTTTTGACTATCAATTTAACCTATGGTATTCCTTTAATTCCCGTTTACTTACAAGGAAGCAAGTAATAAGACTATTGCTACTAATTTTTTCTTGATTAGCATGAAGTAAATAGAAGCATAAACTTTTTAACAAAATATTGTTGCAGAGATATAGAGAAAGTCATGTGAATGGAACACATCAGGTTTTTGATGATACAACATTAGGTCATATTGTTTTGTAGTGAAAAATATTACTTAATATCACACAAAGTAATGACAGCACACATGCCAATTCTATCGCGTGCACACTTTAACTAAAAGGCTAACCGACAGTTAATATTTTCACAATGTAATGTTTAGGTATTTTAGTCATTTCGAAAAAATACCAAATTGGTCTCAGTATAACATTTCAGTAGTGAGACTAATTTTATTTAATGTAGACTAAAAAGGCCATGTTCGAGTGGTCAGCGAGCTGAGTTCTCACTCGAAGGTCCCAAGCTCGAATCCCAGCTGAGGGAAGGGAATTTTTATGAATTTACTTGTTTAGGATTATTTTATCCTCAGAGTGTGAATGTGTATGTATTACTTAAAAATGAAAATCTGCAGTAACCTAATCTAAAATAGTTTGTCAGAGCCCCAATATGACCATAACAGATAAGGGGGCTTTTAAAAAGAAACTGCCTCTTTAGTGTCGGGTAGCATGTTTGCTTCACATTCAAGAAGAGGCCCCGAGTTTGAATCTCGGTTAGGGTGAGTTACCCGGATAAGGGAGAATCCCTTATCATGAAAGACGAATATCAGGTAACGTTCTTTGGACCTGGGCTCCTTTGAGCATTATTTCACACGTTTCATTCATCGTCTGAATAAAAGCTAGTATTCCCCTCCCCCCGATGCTGTGTGATTTACGTGAAAATCAAACATCCTACCAGACACAACCGAGACACTTGCTTAAATGATAAACTTAGTTCGTATTAAAAAAAGAAAACTTTGTGTGATCCTTAAAAGGAAAATAGCCAATTTAAGAATAACTCTCTCCCTTGTAGATAGCACTGTGCCACTGAAAGTAACAGGAAGGGTGTGGCTTCCAAAACATAAAACGGGGTGGTCTGGGCAATTTGTTAGTCATTTCTAAGTGGAAAGAGGCCTTTAGTAGCTTCCACTATGAAGTTTGTAAATATTCGCTACTTTGTGCGGATCACAGGCTGTGCTTAATAAATGCAGACAGGCTTGTTTAAGTTGTCCAAGGAAACATAATCAGATGTGATAACTTCCAGGACCGGATCATTATACGCAATTTTGTGAAATTTGGTGGAGAGTCAGAATGGCAAAATATTTTCTAAAATCTCGGAATACTCTTTTAAGCCATGGAAGGGTTCAAATCAATTCCAACTGGTTGACAATTTTGATCGAGTTTGCACTTAAAAATGAACCTTTCGGAGGTCATCATATCCATTAGAGGAATTTTAGTGAGTAATCAAGTTATCAAGTTAAGAATCCTCCGAGAGCTGGAGGCGAGGGAAGGTGGAGGCCACTACGACCTTACAGTGTAGCAGGGGCGGCGGCTCAAGGGGATTACAGGTTTGTACAGCTCCCAGCAATTTTCCCAAACCTCCTATTATATTTTCAATATTACATTTCTTGATTACACTAGTTAACAAGTTTTTTGGCACATAGGTGAAAATAGGCATGCTAGATCAAATTTTATGAGCCTGAAAATGTTCTATAACCCACAATTTTCTTGTAAGTCATTGGAATAATTTAAAAACAGAAAAACTTGTCAAAAATCCAAGCAAGTAAACCATGCATCTATAAATACTCTAGATGTTTCCTAAACAGCTTTCACAATTTTTCCAATGGTTAGGGTTCATTCTAAAGAATAACAACCTAGTTTATCGTATGTTTAGCTTGTTAAGGGGAGAGGGATGAGTGACTTATTGTTTTGATGCTCTCTGCGCCAGACCAACAGGAAATGGCGGTCCTTTCATTGGAACATCATGTTTTAAGTTCAGTTCAAATTCTGTCTCGCTTGTGAAAGGTGGTGGCTTCAAGTGGCTTTTGTCATCTGTAATTTCATTTTCTGTGCTTGCGTAAATTTGTCGAACAATTTGTTATGTGTGCGGGCAGTGTACCATAAAAAAGTTAGCGTCGATCTTTGACAGAAACTTTGAAACGAGCACATTTCAGTTACTTCGGCTGTCATGTTGGAGACGAAGACAAAGAATGGGCTCCTCACGTGTGCTGCATAACTTGTTATTCCAGTCTCATTAAGTGGATGAATGGTGACAGAACGCGCATTATACCTTTCGCAGTGCCAATGGTCTGGCGCGAACCAGCTAGCCACGCGGAAGACTTATTTCTGCCTAACAGAATTTGGGGGACATTCAAAAAGAACCAAATCCAAAATCGAGTACCCTAATGTTCCATCCACAATAACACCTGTAGACCTGATGGATCTGAACTTCCAATTCCCAGCTCACGTGGCTTCACATTTAGAACAAACTGCTTCTACATGAGCAAGTAGATGGGCCCAGCCCTTTCACTTCCTTCGATGCAGAATACTGCCCGGCAGTGGCGTATCTAGAATTTGGCTCTGGGAGGGGGGGGGTCAAGAATATTTTTTATAGTTGAAATTTCCAGGTGTTTGGAATAACGCTCCCTCCTCATCACACCAACATTTAAAAAAACTGCAATATCAAACATCCTCCGTGGTTTAGGGGTGCTATGCTAGCCTCTAGTTTCCAAGGTCGCGGGTTCAAATCTGGGAGGGGGGGCGGAATTGATTTTATTCGGGTATAAAAATGCTTAACATAGCTTCCTTCAGAGGGGAACTAAAGGAATCGATCCTGTGTTGTAGATTTATGGCACATAAAACGTCAAAACTGATAAAGCAACCTCTGAGGAAATTTAAGTGGTCTTTCGCGCTTAAATGGGATGCAGAGAACTGTAGCATTAAAGAACTCCATAAATAAAACTTACTCTCCTTTTTACATAATCAATACAAACTTATTTTTCTTTCTCCATACGCACTATGTACATAGTGTATAGAGAAAGTATTGCACTCCACCGAAAATTCGATACCGAGATTTCACCGGAAATATATGTTTTAGGGTCCCCAATATAAAAAAAAAGCATTTTCACAAAAAGGTCCGTGTGTGTGTCCGTGTGTCTGTGAACACGATAACTCAAAAACGAAAAGTCGGTAAAATACCAAACTTGGTATTTAAGTTTAGTATCTTCCAGGGATGCGACACGAAGATTTTGAGAAAAATCCCCCCACCCCCAACTACCCTTTACATGGAACTTTTTTCGAAAATTTTGATTTTTTCAAAAATAGCTCTAACGATTTTGATTAAAATTTCGGATATTAAACATATTTACCTGACAAATGAAATATATATCTTGAATTTTCTGGGAATAGCCTCTGAAGAGTAGTTTATTCTGGATGAATTTTACTAAATTTTGAATGACTGCTAAACCGTAAGAGATGGACAAGAACTTACTACACAAAAAATATGGAGCACATTAAAACACACAATTTATGTTATATACATTCTTTTCGTGGAGTTCGTCGTTTTTGTGACATTCCTTATTGTTGGTTTCTGCTATGAAAAACGTATACTTTTCTCGTACAGGAACTTGTCAACTCCTATCCATATAAACAAAGGAACTTCATTGACATAGCAACCAGCTTTTGACTATCACTTTAACTTACGGTTGTCCCTTATTTCGCTTCTACTTACAAGGAAGCGAGTAATAAGACTATTTCTGCTAATTTTTTCTGATTAGCATAAAGTAAATAGAAGTATAAGCTTTTTAAGAATTATTTGTTGCAGGGATATGGAGAAAGTCATGTGAATGGTACACATCAGATTTTTATTTTTGGACTTTATATTTCATTTTCGATATTGCAGATTACCAAGTACATATTAAGGGAATGAAAGAGTTTCAGTAGTAGACTTATTTGTGATCTAGTTGAGCATATTCGTGTATTATACCTACCACTTAATATTTTTTTTAAAATGTCATTAATTATTTAACCTTCATATTTTTGTATTTTTAGTTTCTTATCACGTACAATGTACATAATAGGTAGGGAAGGTATTGCATTCCATCCAGACATTTAAAGGTGATACGTTAGCGAAAATAAATGTTTTGAGGACACGTGAATCCCAGAAAAAAAAGTGTTTTTTAGAATAAGATCTGCTTGTGCGTCTGTGAACAGCATGACTATAAACAAAAGTAGGTTAAGTACCAAACTTGGTATTTGAGTTTAGCATCTTTCAAACATGCGACGCCCAAGTTTTTATGAAAATTACCCATCCATCCCACTCTACCGTTTATATGGAATACTTTTGAAACTTATTTTCTCAAAAATGGTTCTAACAATTTGGATTAAATGCCACCATATATTAAACAACTTTAGAGACAAATAAAATAAAACAAATGAGTTTTGTGGGAATAACCTCTGAAACCTTCTTCATTCTGGAAATTTTAGCTTAAACCATAAGATATAGATAAAAATAAATAAAATAAAATAAAACACATGATTTTTGTGGGAATAGCCTCTGAAACCTTCTTCATTCTGGAAATTTTAGCTTAAACCATAAGATATAGATAAAAACTCATACTACACAAAAATATAGATCTCATTAAAATATTTTACATTAGTACATTTTTTTGTAGAGTTAACCATTTCGAAGTTATTCCTTGTTCTTGGCATGAATTTTCCAATAATGCTTTTCTTAAATGGGAAGTCCTCATTTGTTTATTTTTTTTTTTTATTCCTGACCATACAAAGAGAACGGAATGTCAGAGTTATCACTTGGTTACCAGCTTTTAATAAATTTGGCTATTGCATTAACCTAATATATTCCCTTATTTCTCTTGTACCTATAAGGAAATAACTAATGATTATTATTCGAAAAATAATTGGCCGAAAGTTTGTGATTATAATACACTTGTAAATCGGCTTTCCTAGTTCCTCGGCGGATATAGTGCCAACCATGGAACGACTATCACTTAAAAAAAGAAGAAGAAAAAAAAAGACCGTCTTTTGGGCAATTTTAAAAATTGTTTTGAGAAACTGGACATGTACCAACTATTGAATGGAATGACTATCACTTAAAAAAAAGACCATATTTTGGGCAATTCTAAAAAGTGTTTTGAGAACCTGGACATGTATTTTCAGATATACCGCAAAGCCTAAACGTTTCTTTATCAGTTTAAATGCAATCAGTGATTTACCATATTGTTTTAACTTATAACATGGTTTATCTTAGTGGTTTTATTAATGTTTGATATAATAATGCTCCATTTTTATTGTTCTTACTTAAATCGTCCAGTGCCTGTAGCTCAAATAACAATGCGATTTGGTTTATCTATTATGGTTAATGTATGGTGCTTGGGTTTGATTTGCCTAAATAAGTTGCACTGTGCGTAATTTTAACGAAAAAATGGTCAATTGATTAAAAAAAATCTGATGTGTTCCATTCACATGACTTTCTCTACACCTCTGCAACAAATTATTGTTAAAAAGCTTATTCTTCTATTTATTCCATGTTAATCGAGTAAAAATAATTATCAGGAATAGTCTTATTACTTGCTTTCTTATAAGTATAAGCAAATTAAGGAAGAAACATAGTCAAAAGCTGGTTGCTAAGTGACTGAAGTTCCTTTATTTGTATGGATAGGAGTAAACAAATTTCTGCATGAGAAAAGTGTTTTTAAAGCTGAAACAAAATACAAGGAATATATAAAAAATGATCAACTCCACGAAAAAAATGTATATAACATAAATTGTGTTTTAACGTGCTCTACATTATTTGTGTGTTAAGTTTTTGTCCATCTCTTACGGTTTAGCAGTTATGTAAAATTCCGTAAAACTCATCCAGAATAAAGTAGTCTTCAGAGGCTATTTCCAGAAAATTCAAAACATACATTTTATTTATCAGGTCCTTAATATACGATATTTTAATCAAAATCGTAAGAGCCATTTTTGAGAAAATAAATTTTTTTGAAAAAAGTTCCATGTAAAGGGTAGTTAGGAGTTAGTGTCGCATCCCTGAAAGATACTAAACTTGAATACCAAGTTTGGTATTTTACCGGCTTTTCGCTTTTGTGTTATCGTGTTCACAGACACACGGACACATACACCACATATACACGGACCTCTTTCTGAAAAATGTGTTTTTTTTATACAGAGGACCCTAAAGCACAATATGTACATAGTACGTATAGACAAAGTAAAAATCGTATAAACACGACTAAATACTGTTCTACAGAATAGCCTACAAAAAACCGGCCGCATGTACTAGATTGTCATCGATCAATTGTTGCGATGCTGTTTCGTCTAGTTTTATAAATATAGACTTTTGCTTTAGATTGTTGTTATTTCTTTATTATGTAATTATTACATGTTTACCTATTTGTTGTATCTGTTGGAGACGGGCAACATTTCGCGCGTAGTTGGCTGGCGTAGAGCACTGTATTATCACAGAATAGAGAGGAAACTCGAGGGCGGCTCCTTTGATGTGCATGCAGCCAAGCACTGCGCTAGACGCCATGTTGGGACCTAATAAACGCAAAGCGAAAGCTGTTTGTTACATACGATTTTAAGCAAATTATAACGTTTAAAATAATAAAGCACGAACATGTGTAATAAAAATATGATGTGTGGCATACACGTGACTTTCTCTGCTTGCTCTCCTACAATTTATGCGGCAGCTTATTCTTCTGTTTCTTGTTAATACAGATACATTTTAATTGCGCATTTCGTTATAGCTATAAGCGTCAGTAACATATTTTCGATGCTAGCCGCTATGCGATGCTGTAAAATCCAATTGTATTTGCATGAACTTGACAAATACGATATGTTCCATTCATATGACTTTCTCTACATTGCTGCAACAAATTCTTGTTAAAATGCATGTTCTTCTATCCGCTTTATGATAATCAAGACAAACAGCAGAAATTGTCTTAATTACTTGCTTCCTTGTGAGTTGAAGGAAAATAAGGGAATACACTAGGATAAAACTATACTCAAATCTTTTAAAAGCTATTTATCATGTGGATGAAATAAGTTTCTATGCAGGAATTTATAACTTTCCGTATGAGAAAAGTTTAAATATTTTAAATCTAAAACAAATAAAAAGGAATATCTCAGAAATGGTCAAGTCAACGGGGAAAAAAAAAAAAAAAAAAAAAAAAAAAAAAAAAAAAAAAAAAAAAAAAAAAAAAAAAAAAATTGTGTGTTTTAACATGATCTAAATTTTTGGTGTACTAATTTTTTGTCCATCTCTTACGGTTTACCAGTTACTCAAAATTCGGCAAAATCCATTCAGAATAAAGATCTCTTCAGAGATTATTCTCAGAAAATTCAAGATGTACATTTTATTCTCCATATAAATATCTATAATGTACGGTATTTTAATTAAAATAGTTACACCCATTTTTGTAAAAATAAAAAATTTCGAATTCTCCATGTAAAGGGTAGTTTTGGGTGGGGAGATTTTTCTCAAATCTTCGTGTCGCATCCCTAGAAGATGCTAAACTTAAATACCAAATCTGGTATCTCACCGAATTTTCGTTTTTGAGTTGTCGTGTTCACAGACACACACACACACACACACACCTTTTTCTAATTTTGTTTTTATACAGGAGACCCAAAAACGTATATTTCTGGTGAAATCTCAGTATCAAATGTTTGGTGGGAATGCAGTACCTTCTCTATACACTATGTACATAGTCGTGTAGAGAAAGTAAAAAAATGTAATGTGTTCCATTCACATAACTTTCTCTACATCTCTGCAACAAATTATTTTTAAAAACCTTATGCTTCTATTTACTTCATGCTAATCTAGAAAAAATTAGCAGAAATGGTTTTGTTACTTGCTTCCTTGTAAGTAGAAGCGAAATAAGGGAGTACCATAGGTTAAAATGATAGTCAAAAGCTGGTTGCTATATGAAGTTCCTTTGTTTGTATGGACAGGAATTGATAAATTCCTGTATGAGAAAGGTACACGTTTTTAAAGGTGAAACAAAAAACAAGGAATATCTAAAAACAAAAAACGATCAACTCCAAGAAAAAAATGTAAATAACATAAATTGTATGTTTTAACATGCTCTACTTTTTTTTGCGTGATAGAATTTTGTCCATCTCTTACGGTTTAGTAGTTATGCAAGATTCCGTAAAATTCATCCAGAATAGTCTTCAGAGGATATTCCCAGAAAATTCAAGATATGCATTTTATTTGTTAGATAAATATCTTTAGTACGATATTTAAATCAAAATCATTAGAGCTATTTTTGAGAAAGTCAAAATTTTCGAAATAAGTTCCATGTAAAGGGTAGTTTGGAGTGGGGGGATTTTTCTCAAAATCTTCGTGTCGCCTCCTTGGAAGATATTGAACTTAAATACTAATTTTGGTATTTTACCCACTTTTCGTTTTTGAAAATGCTTTTTTTTTTTTTGGATACAGGGAACCCTAAAACGTACATTTCCGGTGACATCTCGTTATAGAATTTTTGGGTGGAGTGCAATACCTTCTCTATACACTATGTACATAGTACGCGTAGAGAAAGTAAATGATGGCAAATACTTTAATAAAAACTGCAGAATATGCAGTTTTTTGTTTCACCTTTAAAAAACTTACTTTTCTCATGCAGGAATTGGTCAATTCCCGTTCATACAAACAAAGGAACTTCAGCCACATAGCAACCAGTTTTTAACTATGACTTTAACGTAGGATACTTCCTTATTTCGCTTCTACTTACAAGGAAGCAGGTAATATGACTATTTCTGCTAATTTTTTTTCTGTAATGAAGTAAATAGAAGCATAAGCTTTTTAACTATAATTTGCTGCAGAGATGTAGAGAAAGTCATGTGAATAGGACACGCCAGATTTTTAGTAAATCTGCTCTTCTGGAGAACACATTCCATTTCTTAGCACTGGAAAGAAACATTCAAAACTTAACCCATGCGTTGGCCATTTTTTTATGTTTTTCTCTCATTCAGTTAGACGTTAACCGATAATAATTTATATCTACCTAATATATTCTGATTCAGAAAGCTAACACCTAGTAAGCTACACATATAATGATGTTCACTTACCGTTGTTCATCTTTTGGAAAGCTGAAAAAGCTTGTGTCATTATTTAAATTTGAATTATTTTTGCAGTTAGGTGCTGGGCACCAATGGGCGCCTTTTCTCTTACTACTGCTCATTATAAGGACAGTAGAGCTTAACAGTAAATAAATATTGTAACTTGTTCAGTGTATAATATAACTGTTAGGTCGAATATAAGCTCAGCAGCTAAAATACGCAATAACCATAATGAACTGTATAAAATGAGGTGCGTAACTTAAACAATACCGCTGCTTACTCCGTCCCAATATGGCAGAATTTGCGCATGCGCACTGAATTTTGGCGCACGGATTTTAGTCGAGTTTCCTTTCTGTATATTCTCTATTCTGTATACAAGCAGAACAATGCGCCATTTGGAATCACATAGTTAAAGCGGCAGCATAAATACGAAATGAGTCTTGGCAAAAAAAAAAAAAAAAAAAAAGACGTGTGTATGTGCGTTTAAAATAGCGCTACATACCTTTTTCAGTGTATTTATTTAAACTACCTTTAATATACAAAAGAACGGTACAGATTGCTTTTTCTAGCCGTCCTCCGTGGTGTAATGGTTACCATGCTGACTTCATATACCCAATTCAAACCTGGCGGAGAACGATGGATTTTTTCGGGTGTAAAAATCCTTAGCATGGCTTCCTTCGGAAGGGAAGTAAAGCCGTTGGTCCCGTGTCTAGATTTACGGCACGTAAAAGAACCTCAAGCCTGATAGAGAGGCCTCTGAGCAAAATTAAGCGGTATTTCACGCCCAATTTAGATGGAACGCTGAAAACCACAGTAGCGTCCATAAATAACGTTTTTTTTTGTTTTTTTGTTTTTTTTTTTTTTTGTGCTATACAAAAGAGAAACTATAAGGTTAAAAAGAAAGGAGTGCTACCATGACCCGATTCGTACCTAACGTCCTTGTGTTTATTAATTTGACATAAACCGTAAACTATAGAATATATTTACAATCCGGTTGCAGATTCTTAAAGCCAGTTAAAATTGACGTATTTGTTACAGTGGCTGTCCATATCTATCTACAATAGGTTAGGAGTAGCAGCTGTTTTAATCTGACGTTAATTTAATTTAAATATCTTGGTGTTATAATAAAATGCAAACTGAAGTAGCTTACGGGTTCTTTTCTATCCTTATTTGCTGATTAAAATAGTAATAACAACAAAACCATTAAGTATTTAATGCAATAGGTTTAGTCAGCTAAATAAAATATTAACAACTTCAAAACTATATCCAAACATTCTTGCCACAAATAAAAATTCTTGAACACATTATATTTGTCATCATTAAATTGTAAAACTTAATTGTCACATTACATAACTATGCATATTTCTTTATAGTCTAAATTTGTCCACAGAAAGTAATTACAGTTTCCAGTTTTACAAGGGTGTATTTCTTCAAAAAAAAAAAAAAAAAAAAAAAAAAAAAAAAAAACATGATGCTAACACAAAGGAAATATATCAAAATTGTAAATATGCTTTCAGTATTCAGAAAAAGGCATGAATATTTTTCGTGTTACTATGCTATAAAATTCTCTTTGTGCATGCATAGACAAATGGTTTAATGAATGAGCCAGGAGTTCAACACAGCCCTGAAGAATGGAGGTTGTTTATTGACTCTTCTAAGCTAAGTCTCAAAGAAGTGTTGCTCCACAACGGAAACACTAAACCATCAATACCGTGACACATTCAGTAGAAATTAAGGAACCCTATGAATGTATGGCCATTCATTAGATACGATTAATTACAGCAAGTATGGCTGGCATAATCACACTACATTGTAAAAGAGTGGTCTTTAAGAGAAACTCATAACCGGGACGAACAATTTCAAATATGTTCCATTAGAAAACAAACCCAAATAAAGCATTACTATCTCCTCTCCATATAAAATTAGGCCTAATGAACTTCGTTAAGGCTATGGATATGTATATGTATGTGTATATGTATATATATGTGTATATGTATATATATGTATATGTGTATATATATGTATATGTGTATATGTATATATGTGTATATGTGTATATATGTATATATGTGTATATGTATATATATGTGTATATGTATATATGTATATATATGTGTATATGTATGTATATATGTGTATATATATATGTGTATATATGTATATATATGTATATATGTATGTATATATGTATATATATATGTGTATATATGTATATATATATGTGTATATATGTATATATGTGTATATGTATATATATGTGTATATATATGTGTGTGTATATGTATACATATATGTGTGTATATATGTGTATACATGTGTATATATATATGTGTATACATGTGTATATATATATGTATACATGTGTATATATATATATGTATACATGTGTATATATATATATGTATACATGTGTATACATGTATATACATGTATATATATGTATATATATGTGTATATATATTTGATGTCGCCTGAGTCCGAAAAACAGCATTTTTAGAAAAAGGTCCTTGTGTATGGTATGTGTGTGAAGAGCATATGTCAAAAACGAAAAGTCCGTTAGATACCGAACTTGGTACAAGGATGCGACACGGAAGAATTTTGCATAATGGTTAAACCGTAAGAGATGAACAAAAGTTTACTACGCAAAAAAATGTAGATCTTGTTAAAACACAGCATTTATGTCATATGCACTTTTGTTGTAGAGTTGACCATTTCCAAGATGTTCTTTGTTATCGATTTCAGTTTTAAAACACATACTTTTCTCAGAGAGGAAATGTCCGTTTTTCTCTTATTCTGCTCCTGGCCAAGCAAAGAAGCGATTTGCAATGACAATGGCATAACGACAGCTTTTAAAACATTTGACTTACCACTTTAATCTAGTTCATTCCTTTAGTTCCCTTCTACCTTCCCTTTTAAGGAACTAAGTAATGGGTACTTCTGCTAATATTTATCTCGATTAGCATAGTGTGGAAAGAGGAATAATCTTTTGTAAGAAGTTTGTTTGTAGAGCAGCTAGAGAAAGTCATGTGAGTGTAACACATTAGATTTTTTTAATTTTATTTGTGACATAGGTGTTAGTTTATTTTACTGTGCGTTATCTCCTGTATAAATAAAGCATATTATGTACAGGAATAGTTTTCAATGAATATCATCACATTATTAGAATCAATTGCTATCAAAGGGTAATGCTTTGTCTCTTTTGTAAAAACCCGCCTCAGCTCCGTCACACAAAAACGTTAGGTAAATTTTACTGTTCTTTTCGTGTTCAGAAGGTTCGATTTTGTTGGTGACCCATTTTTACTCTCTCTACACGTACTATGAGCATAGTATATAGAGAAAGTATTGCATTCTACCCAAAAATTCGATACCGAGATTTCAACAGAAATACACGTTATAGGGTCCCCTGTATCAAAAAAGGAAAATTTCAGAAAAAGGTCCGTGTGTGTCATTGTGTCTGTGAACACGATAACTCAAAAACGAAAAGTGGATAAAGTTCCAAACTTAGTATTTAAGTTTAGTATCTTCCAAGGATGCGACACGAATATTTTAAGAAAAATTCTCCCACCCCAAATTATCCTCAACATGAAAAAAATTTCGAAAATTTTGATTTTCTCAAAAATGGACCTAAGGATTTTGATTAAAATGCCATAACAACAGATGTTTATATTGCAAATAAAATATATATTATGACTTTTCTGGGAATAGCCTCTAAAGACCTCTTTATTCTGAATGAATTTTGCTGAATTTTGCGTAACTAGCAAACCGTTAAAGAGAGGCAAAAAATTACTACATAAAAATGCAGATCACGTTGAAAAACATAATTTGTGCCATTTACGATTTTTTTCCCTCGTGTAATTCACCATTTCTGTGATATTTCTTGTTATTTGTTTCAGATTTAAAATACTTAAACTTTTCACATACCTACGTGAATTTGTCAACTCCTGGCAATGCAAAGGAAGGGATTTTATCCACATGGCACCAGCTTTTAAAATATTTGACTATCGTTTTAGCCCAGTGTATTCCCTTATTTGACTTTTCCTTACAAAAAAGGACTTCTGCTAATGTTTATCTCGATTAGCACGAAGTAGACAGAAAAATAAGTTTTTTAACAATCATTTTTACACACATGTAGAGAATGTCATGTGAATGGAACGCATTAGATTTTTATTTTATCTACACGCACTATGTACGTAGTGTATAGAGAAGATATTGCATTCCACCCAAAATTCGATACCGAGATTTCACCAGAAATACATGTTTAAGTGTCCCCTGCATAAAAAAAATTATAAGAAGGTTTGTGTTGTCCGCGTGTCTGAACACGATAGCTCAAGAATGAAAAGTCGGTAAAATACTAAACTTGGTATTTAAGTGTAGTATCTTCCAGGGATGCGACATGAAGATTTTGAGGAAAGTTGTCCAACCCCAAACTACCCTTTACATGGAAAAAATGTCGAAATTTTTGATTTTCTAAAAAAATAGCGCTAAAGATTTTGATTAAACTAGCTTATATTACACATATTTATATTGCAAATAAAATGTATATCATACATTTTCTGGCAATAGCCTCTAAAGACCTCTTTATTCTGAATGAATTTTGCTGAATTTTGAATAACTGGCAAACTGTAAGAGATAAACAAAAACTTACTACACAAGGATGCAAATCACGTTAATACACACAATTTATGTCATATACGGTTTTTTTCGTGGAATAGATCATTTCCCAGATATTCCTTGTTATTTGTTTCAGATTTAAAATACTTGCTTTTCTCACACGGAAAGTTGTAAATTTCTGGCACTGCATAGAAACGGACCTCAACCACATGACAACCAGTTTTTAAAAGATTTGACTATTACAATAGCTTAGAGTATTCCCTTATTTCCTTTCTACTTACAAGGAAGCAAGTAACTAAGACAAATTCTGCTAATGTTTATCCCGACTATCATAAACTAAAAAGAAGAATATGCTTTTTAACAATAATTTGTTACAGCTATGTTGAGAAAGTCATGTGAATGGAAAACTCCAGATGTTTTACTTTCTCTACACGTACTATGTACATAGTGTATAGAGAAGGTATTGCATTCCTCTCAGAAATACCTATTCCGAAATTTTACCGGAAATAGACATTTATGGGCCCATGTATAGAAAAGGTTCGTGTGTGTGTGTCTGTGAAAATGATAACACAAGAACAAAAAGTCGGTAAAATAATACATTTTATATATAAGTTAAGTATCTTCCAAGGATGCGACAAGAAGATTTTGAGGAAAATCCCCCACCGCAAACTACCCTTTACATGGAAACATTTTCGAAAATTTTGATTTTCTTAAATATGGGTAACGAATTTATTAAAATATCGTATATAAAAAGAATTTTTACACTACAAATATAACCTGTATCTTGAATTTTATCGGAATAGCCTCTAAAGACGTCTTTATTCTGAATGAAATTTGCATAACTGTTTAACCACAGGAGATAAGACGAAAACTTACTCCACAAAAAAATGTAAATAAAGTTAAAACACACAATTTATGTCATACATTTTTTTTTTTTTTTTCATGGAATTGATCATTTCTGAGATATTCCTTGTTATTTGTTTCAGATTTAAAATACTTACTTTTCTCACATGGAAAGGTGTTGACTCTTGCTTGGTACTTACTGCATAGAAACGGATTTCAACCATATGGCAGCCAGTTTTTAAAAGATTTGACTATCACTTTAGCATAGTGTATTCCATTATTTCCCTTCTACTTAAAAGGAAGCAAGTAATTAAGACAATTTCTGCTAATGTTTATCCCAATCATTATAAAGTAAATAGAAGAATATGCTTTTTAACAGTAATTTGTTACAGCGATGTAGAGAAAGTCATGTTGATGGAAAAAATCAGATTTTTACTTTCTCTACACGCACTATGTGCATAGTGTATAGAGAAGGTCTTGCATTCCACCTAAAAGTTCGATATCGATATTTCACCGGAAACAGGCGTTTCAGGGTCCCATGTATAAAAAAACTATTTTTAGAAAAATGTCCGTGTATGTGTGTGCGTTGTCTGTGAATACGATAACTCTAAAACTGGTATATAAGTTTAGTATCTTCCAAGGATGCGACACGAAGATTTTGAGAAAAATCCCTCACTCCAAACTACCTTTACATGGAAAAGTTTTCGAAAAGTTTTATTTTCTCAAAAAACGGCTGTAATGATTTTGATTAAAATGCCGTATATTAAAGACATTTACATGACAAATATGTGTATCTTGAATTTTATGGGAAAAGCGTCTGAAGACCTCTTTATTCTGGATGGATTTTGCAGTAAGATATAAACAAAAACTTTCAACACAAAATATGCAGATCTCGTTGAAACACCCAATTTGTCATATACATTGTTTTTTTTTTAGAGTTAACCCTTTTTGTCATATTCATTATTGTTGGTTTAGTTTTAAAGTACGTTAACTTTCACATACGGGAATATGTCGACTCCTGGCAAGGCAATGAAATAGATTTCATCCACTTGGCAACCAACTTTTAAAAGATCTGACCATCGTTTTGGCCTAATGTATGCCATTATTTCCCACTACTTACAAGAAAACATTTCTGGTAATGTTAACCCGATTATCATGAAGTACATACAGGGAAAAAGCTTCTTAAAACAATAATTTGTTACAGAGATGTAGGGAAAGTCATACGAATGGAACAAATCAGATTTTTACTTTCTCTACAAGTGCTATGTACACAGTGTATTGAGAAGGTATTGTAATGCACCCAAAAATTCGATACTGAGATTTCATAGAAAATACATATTTTGGAATCTCCTGAATAAAATCATTTTTAGAAAAAGGTCCGTTTGTGGGCAGCATAGCTCAAAAACGAAATTTGATAATTAATATGAGTATCTTCCAAGAATACGACATTAAGATTTTCAAGATAATCCCACCACCTCCATCTACCCTTTGCATAACATTTTTTTCTCGAAATTTTGAATTTTTCAAAAATTGCTTAAATGATTTTTGTTAAAGTGCCTTATGTATAAGATATTTTATGAGAAACGAAATGTATATCTTGAATTTTCTGGAAATAGGGTCTGAAGACCTCTTCATGATGGATTACTTTTATATAACGAGCAAACCGTAACAGTAATACAAAAACTTACAACACTAAAAATGTAGATCTCATTAAAATACCCTCATATTCATTATTTTTGTAGAGGTAACAGTTTTCGAGATATTCCGGATTATTGGTTTCAATTTTAAGCCACTTAAACTTTTCTCGAACGGAATACATTTTTCTTCTCGTTTGTTTAATCCTGAAAAGCAAAGAGATTAGAATTTTAATTGTTTCACATAGCGACCGGCTTTTAAAGGATGAGACTTCGCTTTAGCTTTAGCCTGTGCATTTTCTTATTTCCCTTCTACTTACAAGGAAGCTAGTAATGCTAATTCTGCTTATGTTTATCTTGATTAGCATAGTGTGGATAACATATTAATGTTTTGAAAATAAAAGGTTTGTTTAGGACATATCAAAATCGTTGGCGCCGTTTTTGAGAAAATAAAAAAAATCGAAAACTTGGCCATATAAAGGGTAGTTTGGAGTGGGGGATTTTACTGCAAATCTTCGTGTCGCATCCTTGGAAGATACTAAACTTATATACCATAGATTTTTCCCTTCTACTTTTTGCTAATGTTTATCTCGATTGTCATGAAGTATATAGATGAATAACTTACTAACAATAATTGTTTACAGAGATAGACGTAGTGAAACTCATGTGAATGGAACACATAAGATTTTTGTTCATGTGGCAGACAAAAAGTTTAAATGTGTTGAGTGTGCGAGAGGCGTTTTGAGGGAAATAGCAAGGAAATCGAAGTAGGCGTGCCGAAATCTTTGTGATAAACCATGCCGCGGCTTGTCAAACTAACCATTGGTGCCAACGTAATAGCGCGACTATGGAACGTATCTGTTTAAATCAGATATTTGTCCCAGGAAATAAACATCTGATGTGTTACACTCACATGACTTTCTCTAGCTATTCTACAAACTGCTTACATAAGAATTATTCTTCTTTCTTCACCTTGCTAATCCAGGTACTCATTAGCACAATGTTCTTATTACTTAGTTCCTTATAACTAGGAAGATAATAAGGGAATACACTAGGCTAAACCCATTTTCAAATGTTTTAAAAGCTGTCGTTATGCGATTGTCATTACAAATCGCTTCTTTTCTTGGCCAGGAGTAGAACAAAAGAAAAACGGACACTTCCGTCTGAGAAAAGTATAAGTACTTCACAACTGAAACTAATACCAATGAATACCACGAAAATTGTAAGCTCCACGAAAAAAAGGTATATGGCATAACTTGTGTATTTTAACAAGACCTACATTTTTTGTATAGTAAGTTTTTGTCTATCTCTTACGGTTTACTAGTTATGCCAAATTAGGCAAAATTCATTCAGAATAAAGAGGTCTTTAGAAGCTCTTCCCAGAAAATTCAAGATATACATTTTATTTGTCAGGTAAATATCTTTAATATACGATATTTTAATCAAAATCGTTACAGCCATTTTTAAGAAAATCAGAATTTTCGTAAAAAGTTCCATGTAAAGGGTAGTTTCGGGTGGGGGGATATTTCTCTAAATTTTCGTGTCGTATCCCTGGAAGATACTAAACTTAAATACCAAGTTTGGTATTTTAGCTACTTTTCGTTTTTGAGTTGTGTTCAGACACACGCGCACACACACACACACACACACACACACACACACACACACACACACACACACGCGCGCGCGCGCGCACCGTTTTCTGAAACTGATTTTTTTTTATACAGGGGTCCCTAAAACATATATTTCCGGTGAAATCTCGGTATCGAATTTTTGGGTGGAATACTATACTTCTATCCCTATGTACATTGTACATACGGGGCTAGAGAAAGTAAAAATGCAGATGGGGACGTACGAATTTCGCGTGCTCTTCGTAGAGTTGTACAATTCTCAGTGCTGTTACTTTTTACTTTTTAAATTAACATGTAACATCCACAATGTAGGTGTGCGATTCTCCAGGTTAGCGCCGCCAAGGTTCCAGTATTCAGTAATGAACTCTTTCGGCGGTCTGTCTAAAACTTCAAACAATGGGGGAAAAAAAAAAACACCATAAAAATGCCGATGTGTTCCACTCACATTACGTTCTCTAGCTGTTGCATAAAAAGCTTCGCTTAGTAAAAATATTTTTTTCTTAAAAGCCGGTCGCTAAGTGAAACAGTTGAAATTCGGTTCTCTTTGCGTACTAGGAATAAACAAACGAGAGACGAAAAGAAATATATCTCCGTTTGAGAAGAGTTTAAGTTATTTGAAACTGAAACCAATAACACGGAATAAACATACCTATGTGACATAAATTATATGTTTTAATGAGATCTACATTTTTAGTGTGATAAGTTTTTGTCTATCTCTTACGGTGTACCAGTTATACAAAAGCCATTCAGAATGAAGAGATCTTCAGAGGCTGTTCCCAGTAAATTCAAGACATACATTTCGTTTATCATGAAATTATCTTATGACATTTTAATAAAAATGGTATACCCATTTTTGAGAAAATCAAAATTATCAAAAAAAGTGCCATGTAAACAGCAGTTGGGAGTGGAGGTATTTTCATGAAAATCTTCGTGTCGCATCCTTGGAAGGTACATACGAGGGGCATACTGAAAGTCACGAGCAACCCATTGTAAAAATTTAAATTTCAACAATGTAACGAAACGAATTTCAGGATCGTAATCTATAGACTTTAAGCCACATGTTGACATTGTGACGTCATTAGCTTCTATCACGTGACCACAGACGGTGTTTGAAAAATGGCTGACATTGATGTTTCGTTTCGACAGCTGCTGTCATTGAATTCCTTGTGAAAGAAGGAAAATCTGCTCCGAAATTCATCTCAGACTTCAACGTGCGTATGGAGTCTGCAAAATGCGCCTCGTAGCGGGCGTCCTCGAACTGCCTCTACAGAACGCAACAAGGAAAGAGTTGATGAACTCATTACAGGAGATAGGCGTGTCACTGTGAATGAAATTGCTGCGCAACTTGGAATAGGACATAGTGCAGTGCAAGAAATGATCCACAGCTTGGATTATCGAAAGGTCTGTGCCCGTTGGGTCCCCCGTTTATTGACTGAAGACCACAAACTTCAGAGAAGAACCATTGCACTAAACCTTCTTCAGAGATTTCATAATGAAGGTGATGAATTTTTGACGTATATTGTGACTGGAGATGAGAGCTGGTTCCATCACTATGAGCCAGAAACGAAACGTCAGAGTATGGAATGGCACCACTTGAACTCACCATCGAAGAAGAAAGCGAAGACAGTGCAGTCTGTAGGAAAAGTTATGGCAAGTGTCTTTTGGGGTGCACAAGGTTGCATTCTGGTTGACTTTCTTGAACCTGGACAAACCATAAATTCTGCCCGCTACATCAAGACACTTCTGAAGCTCCGTCGGGCTTTGCGTGATAAACGCCCTGGAAAGAGGATCATCCTTCAACAGGATAATGCGCGTCCGCATACTGCCCATGCCACTATGGAGAAGATCAGGGCATTAGGGTGGGAAACTCTTCCACATCCTCCCTACAGTCCCGACTTGGCACCCTCCGACTACCATCTTTTCGGTCCTGTGAAGGAGCAGATGCGTGGCCAACGCTACGAGACGCTGGAGGATATTCGGAAAGCAGTGAGTCAGGGTCTGCGGGCAGCTGGAACGGAGTTCTATCACAAGGGAATTTTCAAACTGTATAACGATGGGAAAAATGTGTGCAAAACAATGGAGACTATGTCGAAAAGTGAAAGAAAGTCAGTAGATTATGATGATGTATTTGGTTTGGCTTAAAAATAAATATTAAGATTGTAAAACAGTGTTGCTCCTGATATTCAGTATGCCCCTCGTAGTTTAAATACCTAGTTTGGTATTTAACTGACTTTCGTTTTTGAGCTATGCTGCACACACATACATGTTTCAAAAAATGTTTATATATATATTATTATTATTATTATTATTATTATTATTATTATTCAGGCGGTCTCAAAATATTCTGGTGAAATCCCGGTATCAAATTGTTGAGTGGAATACAGTACCTTCTCTATCCATTAAGCACGTTGTACATACGGGCTGCAGAAAGTAAAAAGCTTCATGAACAGCGTTTATCATGTAGTTTTTCTCTATCCTCAAGCCAATTTTGTGTTGTGACTTCGCCGGGTTGGTGTATTATTATTATTATTATTATTATTATTATTACTATTACAGTAGTACTACGAGGAACATCTTTCAAAGTGAAATATGTCGGGTCCGAATAGCAGAGGAAGTGTTACACTCGTACAAAATCGATGTCGAGATTTTAACTGTTTTGGGTACCCTGAATAAAAAAATGGCAGTTTTGGAAAAATATCTTAAGAGTGTGTGTTTGCGTGTGTTAATAGCATAACTGAAAAACTAAAATTCGCAGAAATATAAGGACGTAGTGCGAAGATTTCCGGATAAATCCTCCCAACCAAAACTAACATTTACAAAGAAACTTTTTCGAAAGTCGCAGCAATACGAAATCTCATACTAAGGTTAAATACCTTCAATGGGCACAAAGCGAATATTTTCAGATTAATCCTCCCAATTAAAATTACACTTTGCATAGGAAAAATATTTTTCTGAAAATGCTGCACACGTTTATGACATATTACAATAGTGTTAAGACCACAAACTAAATGTATACCGTAGATTTGTAGGAATGTAAACTTTTCACTGGTAATAATTCTGTGTAATATAAAAAGATATACAGAGGGAGTGTTACTGAAGGACAATACAATTCTTTAATGTGAGCTTTTTCATAGTTTTAATCATTTTGGATGTATTAACTTTTGCGTTTTAAAATTGGTATCTGTTTCGAAAATAGTGAACGATAGGGAAAAGCGTATTTAAGAAAATGGCAATCCTCTGTAAACTTTGTAGAAACCCCCTATTTTTGCAATTTCGTAGTATTACATTTTCCCAGATATGTATTCACTTTTGTTTGTTTAAATGTTAGTGATTATTAGCAGAATGCATATCTGAAACATCACAGTATTTCTTAGGCTTCAAGTTTAGATTTACCTAATACCTTATGTCTCTCCTAGATATGCAATGGCACAACAATCCTCGATATTGACAACAAAGTTTTGATAAGTTTATTCACTATCCTCCAGTTCCACGGATTTCACCTTAGAACTACGGTATTTTGGCGTTATCTATGGATATACAGATTTTAAAACAGAATGTATGGATTTCTTTACGATAGAAGCAACACCCAGATCTGGAAAGCGCATAGAAAGTTTACTAAAAGTAGATTATTCTCCACGTCCCCACCGGAAAGAGAGAGAGAGTGAGAGAGAGAGAGAGAGAGAGAGAGAGAGAGAGAGAGACACACGCACACAGACAGACACACATTTTTGTATATTAAGATATCTTACAACTTTACGAAGGGCGTTCAATAAATCCTTAGAAAAACTAGTTATTTTTGATAGATTTATTGTTATTGTTATTATTCAACATAATCTCCTTTTGGCTCGATACACTTTTCCCAGCGTTTCTTTAAGTGTTTTAAGCCTTCCAAAAATTAGGGTTTCGGAAGGTCCTTAAAATAGTCTTCTATTTGGGAGATAACTTTTTCGTTAGACTGAATCGTTTTTCACGTAGCCACTTTTTCAACTTTATAAATAAAAAAGTTACTAGGGCAAAGTCTGATGAATACTGTGGCTATTGGAATAATTCGAACCATATTCTACAATTTTCACCATCGAGACTGCGCAGGTATGCACCCTTGCTTTATCTGGATGGAAGAGATTTTTTTTTCTTTGCCAGATGAGGGTGTTTTTCCTTCATTTATCCGTTCAGCCGGCGCAATAACGATGCATAATGCTCTCCATTTATCATTCTTCCTTTCTGCAAGTACTCAATATAAGTGATTCCGCATGCATCACAAAAAAACGAGGCCATCCCTTTGTCTGCAGATTTCATCACCTTTGCCTTCTTCAGAACCTTTAAAAATCCACTGTTTCGACTGTACTGTTGTTTCTGGAGCGTATTAGTGTATCCATGTCTCATCCACAGTTTCACAGTTTTGTGTATCGACGCAGAAACTCGTCAGTATTGCGACGGAAAAGTGTTAAACTAGCTTCCTAATTAATCGCAAAATTGCTTTTATACTCTATTGAGAGCAAACGCGACACCCATCTTGCCGAGACCTTTGTCAGGCCCAATTTTTTGTGCAAAATTGAGAACGTACCTTGTGACATTCCTGTGGCCTCTACTATTTCACGAACTTTGATTCGTGGCTTACTCAAAACCATATCATGGATTTTGTCAATTTTGGAGGAAGTCACTTCTACTGGACGTCCGGAACGTAGGCCCAGATATGTCATAAACTTCATCTAACTCGGCTTATGTCAACGAAACCACCTGATGGATATCTAGTAAGAGATGTCGGTTACAAAATACAACTTTTTCGATGCTATGAGTTTAATTTCTTGGCTTTTCTAAGGACTTATTGAACAACCCTCATAATTTAAAGAAAAAGTCTCCTATTCATTGCCTACTATAACTTATTATCATTTGATCTATCTGAACAGAACTTTGAACACTTACGTGAGTGAAAATAGACTGCCAGATTTTTAGAGTAATAATAAGAAAAGTGAGGGGTGAATTGAGTAAAATTAAACAAAGGCCCTTCCTCCCCCCCCCCCCCCCAAAAAAAAATTGCCCAAAATTCAAACTTTTAAGAACAATTGACACTCATTGTAAAGTCACCTATTTAGGAGGCCAGAAGTGGTACTGTAAATATCAACAAAGATTGTTTAAATCAATTAAAGTTTTCAATCAAGGCACAAGATGACAAGCTGAAATTTATATCTTGAAAATAATATTTTTACACTAGGTACATTTATTTATTTTGAAAACAGAAAATTACCTGTAATATACGTCTGTAATAGTCATATTATATTCAGATGAAATATCATACATACAATTTTTCCTTGGACTAATAAAAAAACTTGGCAATATTGTTAATTAGGCCGTAAAATCATTGGCAAGCCACACTATAATTACATTTTTATTTCACATGTTATTAAACTCATTTGAGCCAGGAGCACTCAATAAATATGAAATTAGCATACTGATATTGGTGATAACTATTCACTGTGATTATTGAAAAATGTTAGCAATTTCTTTTCAGATGATTCAAATTTTGGTTGTTTGAAACTCATGAAATCTCTTAGTAAATAAATAATTTAAAAAATTTTGTGTGAAAGAAATTCACTTAAACTTTTTTGTACCAAAAGTTCTATTTTGGATATTCCATAGGCAGGTTACTTATTTGGCCAGAATCGTCATCGAGTGAGTTACACATTACAAATGAAGCTGTAAGATAGTGTTTTATGCTGTGATTTCTCTGGTTGTAATTTATCATTGCTATTCTTCTTCATGAAGAAAGTTATTCAAAACATCCATACTACTCACAGAGATTTACTACCATTCATAAATAAGATAAATCATTTTTGGGCCTCATACTAGACATATTATGGACCACTTGACATCTACATAATATAAGCTACAAATAAGAGATCTAGTTAGAATGACAAGATTAAGAATTGGACACACCAAACTAACATACTCCTATCTAATTACCGAAAGAAGAGCCTCCACCTATAGAACACCCCTAACAGAAACTACATCCTTACAGAATGTACATACAATACATTTAGAAAGCAACATAAAAATATCCAAAATTATCACAGCTCTGACAATCCTGTTATTTTAAATACTTCTATTTATAAATTGATTTAAAGAGTAACACTTTACTTTATAGTCCTTAATGATATGTAATGCTGTTGTTAATTACCTATGTAATATTCTATGTATGTTTTAAGAAGTCTTTATTTTTTCATTATTCTTCATGTATGATGTTTATATTTTATTAATGTAATATTGTGATTTAAAAAAAAGAAGAAAAGAAACCTGTTCTGCAACCTTAAATATTTACAAAAATAAAAAAAAACAGCCAAGCTATTTTCGGCTCAGAAGAAGACTGCAAAGCATGATAGGTTTTGGAGCAAATTTCAAATAGGATTCGCCCATATGCATAAAAAAACTTGCAAGTGCTACTCCATACTTTGAAATTTTAATTTTTAACCGGTGATAATCATTAATAATTCTCTTAGTTTTTTTTCATTTTGTTAAACACAAACTTGCCATTTCTTTGGGGAGGAATCATCCATTTTCTTCCAATAAGTAGAAATTGAAAGTACATCTATCACAAGCCCAGTATACGTCTTCCCTCTTTCATTTTCTTGCAGCATCACTGTTGTCTGTCTCACATCCTCTTGTTTTTTGTTGGCTTGGTTTTTAGTTCAGATCACTGCCAGGTTACCACAAGTTTTGGCACAATGAAACATGAATGTGTCAGAGAGCAAAATTTAAAAGGTTTTGCTGAATCACTCCACTCTTGCACAGATTAAAGCATTCATAGCTCAACTATAAGAAATGTTTAATCAATACCAAATGATAATTAAATAATACATTACCACTATTTATAATAATTAAATCATACTTTTGTCAACTCTTCTAACCTTCTCTTTTGCCTTTTAACTACCACATTATATGTAAGTGCTATGGATGTCAGCTGAGTTGAGGTCATGATAATGCAGCACAGGGATGGTTTTCTCCAGGTTCTCCAGTTTCCCCTACCATCGCATTCCACCGGTACTCCATCTTCATTCCATTAACCGTTATTTTATCCCTTGCGGTGCTATATGTAGTAAACATGGATATTTAATACCCCTTACCATTGACAATTATTAGAACCATTGCAGGAAATTTAGGAATGGTGAAAATGTTGTCTTTTGTTAAGTGTCTATTGGTTGTATACTGTATAGTTATGTAAAATACTTAGATATAGGATTCAACCTAAGCAGAATGCCCATATCAGCATACAGAAATAAAACTCACGAACTCCTTCCTATTTACAACTATAAATGCAATTATAGAGTATGATTCTTAATATGAGAAGTACTACAAAAGAGTACACACCATGGGTCAACCAGCTAGTATCCTTTAGCTGATGGCACATACCGTTGACCTGGACTTTGTTTCAAAATAGACTGCATTCAAGTCATTGCAGTGTAGCACCATATGAAATCATGTTTACAAAAGCTTGCTTTTCAATGAATTAAAAAATTATATACCACAAATTGTAATGAACACCATGTTTGCAATCAGTTTGAGGAAAATTACTGGGTATTAATACATCCTCATATTCATTCATACTATGGCTCTGCTATAGTAACAGACAGTATAGTCTTAGAAGAATAACAGATAGTATAAAGTCATAGAAGAGTTAGCTTCATCCAGTTTTACTGCATATCAGCAATCTTGAGACCAAAGCAAATGAAGAGTAACACAATACATCACACTTCCTGACTGAATGGCTACCTTCTCAAAATTTACTAAGTCAATATTTAAAACATTTTCATTCAACAATTCTTAAATCGTAAAAGCCCATCTGGATTGCTTATTCAAATTCTTCCACTATTTCATCATTCAGTACATAATCCATTGATGCTAATCTTATAACTACAATGTAAACTGCAGTAGCTCTTATAAACACTGAGGAAGAAAAGAAATTGTTTTTATCGCCCTCCATGGTGTAATGGTTACCATGCTATCTTCATACACCCAAGGTCGCAGGTTCAAACCTGGTGGAGAATGATGGATTTTTTTGGGTGTAAAATCTTTAGCATGGCTTCCTTTGGAAGGGAAATAAAGCCATTGGCCCCGTGTCATAGATTTACGGCACCTCAAGCCTGATGGAGAGGCCTCTGAGCAAAATGAAGTGGTCTTTCATGCCCAGTATAGAATGGGATGCTGAGGACCACAGCAGTTAAAGAGCATCCATAAATGCAGCACCATTTCATTTCATTTGTTCTTTTTTTGAAAGAAAAAGTCGTCGCCATTTCAGAAAAGCAGTTCCTGATTTTTAGTCCCAACTTTTATTTTTTCTAGGTTGTTGGTGGGAGCCCCACTGGACAGAAATTTACAGCCTGGTACAAACCGGTCAGGAGCACTATGGAGATGTCCCATAACAACTTTTGAGAGAGATTGCACTCAAGTAGTCACCGATGGAAAACGAAGTAAGTTACCTTTTCAGTTGTCTGTAATCATAAGTTAACATATCACTTTATTGATGAAAGTCTGAATAGATATTAATGATGGAGTAAAAATTGTATTATTGCAGCATGGTTGTACCAACATTATTGCTTTTTCATAGAATAAATCTGGCAAAAAGAAAGGGAAAAATAGATGCTCATTAGTGTGGTTGCAAGGCAGCTGTCAGCGGCAGTCCTAATATTATATATATGTTTGGAAATCATAACTGCATTTATTAAACCTAAAACTTGAAGGATGAAGCAACATTTTTCTTTAAATTTATTACTACTACTACTACCAATAAATCCTCCTTTTGCTAAGGTATATCTTTGTAGTTTTAATGGCTGCTGTTGGTGTGTTTTCTGTCATGGTTGTCATGTAACAAAGCATATGAATTCTAATTTAGGTTCCCTTCTCCATTTCCCCTTGCTCAGTGTTTTCAGGATTTTACTCTCCAAATAAGTTCAACCTTCCAATTCCTTTTGCAGGGAATCATCACACACCATTCTGGGTGTATTTATAGCATATACAAAGCGATATTGGTCATGTTTTTCCTCAATTTCTGCTGTTGCTCATTTTCTGGTAATTTATGCGGGGACCAGAATGGAGTTAAAGTATTTTTCAGCACATCCAGTTTTTATGCGACAACAGATGAAGATGTAGACTGCACTTAGGCTATTTAAGGCACTTCATAGTGAACAGCATAGATGTGGATCCCTCCAATTACGAGCTACAAGAGCAATTAAATGCTCAGTAAATAAAAATGCATGAAACTCACTTTTGAATGGAGCAATAAACACCTTTATACTTAGGAGAGAGAAAAATCCAGGATAATTCATCAGTATCATAAAACTTTCCAGAATCTTAAATGCTGCAGATGTAGGGCAGTTAATTTCATATGTACTTCAGACATTTACCATGCATGTAGTTTAGAGCTACTAAGCACTGTATAGTCAGTCATATTTAGAGGGGAGGGGATTATTGTTCAAACACTCCCAATAACTTCTGTCACATTTTTTAAATTAATATCAAATCAATATGGGGACATTTCATTAGGCACATTTACAAGGAAAAGATACATGGTAGCTGTAAAGGATACTGTTAAGTTTTAGATATATTTATGAAAACCTGAAATTTATTTTTGGGTGTGGACATGAAGCATCATGTACTATTTTTTACACATTTTCAAGTAACACTTAATCATAAACTATGATTGCAACAGTTCAAGCAGAGATGGGACAGAATCATTAATTCCCAAGAGAATTCTAAACCAGGAAAGATTCAAAATAACTCACTGAATGGAGTAAAACATTTCTTTAATCTTACTATAATTGCCACTAGAGCAGAGCCTCTCAAATTTGTGCAAACCAAGTTGCAGAGGTACTCTGCACCATGCATCGGTCCTACTTGGCTCAGCTTGACTTTAGCTTCACAGTGAAGGAATGCACATAAAACTGATGAAGGTGAAGGCGGACTGAGCAAATGAAGCAATCATAAGGAAAAAGAGAGTGGATTTTTGTACTGTGGTCAATGAAGTGAAGTTGTCTCGCAACTTGTACTGTGCAATGTACTGGCATATATACCCTGAGAGGCCCTGCACTAGATTATTTCAAATTCACCACTTTTGCAATAATGTTTTTTCAGAGATGCATTGAATTCATGGAAAAGATGTTGAAATGATTTGCTTGGTTTGTTAAAGTTTTCATTAAGCCTTGTCATGTTAAAACCTGAATTTCTGATCAAATGTGCTCTAACATTTCTGTCAATCTTTTAGATTAACTGTCTCTCTTGTGGGCAAAATATATCTGCATTTAAGTAAGAAGAGAAATTCCCCATGTACATTTGAAAATAAATAAAAGTATCACATTTATTTTCACTGTTAACTTATGTTAGATTGTCATTGTTGCAGCTCTTTGGTCCTATGCACTTCATTTTTATAGATATTCCAGAGATTTTAAACTCTGATCAAAAGTTCAACCTGAAGTCTAAAGGAGCACTGGTTGTTGAGGAGACTATAGCTAAATAAGTATAAATAATGTAACTTTTACTATCTCTCTGCTTCTATCACTGAGAGTTTAACAGATTGTTTCAGATGTGCAGTAATAATCTTATAACTTGGAACAATATAAGGTGAACATGACACATGCTTCATTTTCTTATACTTTTTTCTTTCTTTTTTTCTCCTCCATTTAAATGCAGACAAGTTGAAGTAAAGGTTTTTGTATAATATGTTGTACTTATTTTGCAGGTATTCTCAAAATGCTCTTCAAACATCATCGGTATGCCTAGAAAAATACATGTTCAGTATGACTATTTTATTGTTCTATATATGTACAGTGTACAGTAGTTTTTATTAGTCTTAGTGGCATTTTGAGAAAAAGATATTTTCCCTTAAGGAATAATGTTCAATACCTTACAACTGACTGCAGGAAATGTACTATTTATTTCATGCTTATGATATTAGTGACAAATATGGAAATATGGGATGTAAGAAAAGAATTATAGTAATTGAAACTTGAATTCACAAAATATACAAAGGTTATATATAGCATTTCCCAACATACATAATTAGCCAGTATATGTGCTTGAAATTGCTTGAATTAGTTGGTGTGGACAGTCCTTCACTAGATACCCTAGCTGCCAACAGCCCCTGCACATACCACTAAAGCATTTCATTGTGGGTTAATCCACTCTCACCTCTTAATGAATACTCCTTGTCTTCAGAGGGTGCAGATATTATCTTGGCACTTCTATCAGTTCACACCTCATGGATTGTCCTGTAGCCATTGAATATCAGGTGTTGTCATATCTTGATGTTGTACACCCGTCAAAAAGAGAATAGGCAGCTTCCTACTACATGTAACTAGGTAGGAGGTTCACCTGAGCTTTGTTGACCAGCTGTTTAATTACCAGGTGAACTCTGACATAGTCTTCTCAGGTTGTTGCAGCCTTGACTTGAGCTGTTGTGGAGGCTGTGACCAAGTGATGGTTCCTGAAATGCTTCTTGAAAGGCTCCCAGATGTCTCCAGACACCATCGAATCATATTTACAATTTTTGCAATTCTCTTTCTCTACCCTGGAAGCTGACTATTAGTTGTTCAGCTTCCTTTTCTGCTGACCATTGGTTTTGGGTGGCAATGGTGATGAATTGATGGTGGAAGTCTTAGAAGGTTACATTCTATCATATGGTGTGCTTGATGGTTTCATATATAATTTTCGGCTTGGTTTCTCGTCCTCCATCGAACACTTTTCCATTATGGCATTCAGTTCCTTGCACTTCTGTTTGATTCTTCCCTCCAGGGCACTTAGCCATTCTCCAATGTCCTAAAGTTCTTTCATTCTTCTTCTGAGATCTTTCAAGTCCTCTATACCAGACAGTCGTTTGTCGATTTTGGTCAATATCTCCACCTTCAGTTTCTCCATTTGGATTCTGTTTTCTCTTCCATCTTCTCTATTCCAAATTACATTCCTGGCAGCATCTCTCTCATCTTCATTCCAAATTTTATTTCTTTTATTCTGGATGTCATGGTCTGGATTTTAGCTTATAATGTGTTCGTACTCTCCATTGTGACATTCATTCCTGCTCCTGACACCAGTGTAGCAAATTTTTTTTTTCTTTGATTCCTGATGAACAATTTCATTTCTTCTCATTGCTTGGGCACTCTCCACTGCTGCTTTAGTGTCTCTCTAATCCAACTGTACTTTTCTTTCTTTTCTTTGCTTTCTTGGAGCCATAATTGCATGTATTCATTTTAAGCAGGTGTCCAGACCTGTAATAATGCAGGGGAGCTACTGCCTGTATAGTTGCAACAACTCAGGGTGGCAAGTTAGAGGCAAGTGCATTTAGGCTTTCATAATAATAATAATAATAATAATAATAATAATAATATCAATGAAGAAGTGAAGTAATTGAACTAAAAATTATGAAATGCAGTCAGAACACAAGAAATAAAGATGCTATGCTTATTGTAATGCTGAAGTGGTAACAGAAAGAAAAATATTACAGACTCTATCATGGCAAATCACAATCTTTAGATCAGAAGCTAGCAGATTTGAATCTAGATAATGTAACTATTGGTTGCATCTACCAAATTTACTCCACTCGGCTTATCTACTCCCTTGAAGTAGTCCCCTACTAGAGAGCACTGTTGTCACAATTTCTTCTTTTTCCTGTATAATCAGTTGTAAGGTATTTGGTAATGTGTCTGTCCCATATTGTAAAATGCACTAATAGATGGCAAGTGTGTGCTTAATATAGATTACCTCTTTATTACTTTGAATCTGTAACCCATTTAGAATATCCAGTAATGTAAAAGACAGTTGTATTTGACAACTTAACTGAAAACTATACATTGGGTTACAGTATTCTATGGTGTATTTATCAATGCATGATATTTTGTATTTGGCCAAGTGATATGGCCTGTTTTGTCCATCTGACTAAATTATCTCCAGGTAATGAAACAATAAATGAAATATAGGGTAGTTGAATCATAAGGTAACCCCTGTCGCGGCCTCTCTCTGCTGCATGAGAGATTCGAGAGTCGCTGGGAAAGTGGTGCTAGCAAAGGCACACTAAAATACATATCTTAAGATAAATTATGGAAATGTTGACCTTCTGCTCACATATAGGCAGCACAGTTTGCAAAAATATTCTTGGTCACTCTCTAAGCTTAGTCGCAGGAATTCTGATGATTTTTTGCATGATGTTATCACTAAATTTTTGTAGATTACACAGGGATTTCTGATACTGAACTTAGGTGAATGAGTGAGAACATCTTTAACTTGTTAACAGTATAACAAGTGCAGCAGATGGTCAATATTTTCAGCATTTATTTAACTTAGGACTCCAGTGCATCTTTGCCAGCACCTCTTTCCCGGTGATTCTCGGATCTCTCGTGCAGTGGGGAGAGGCTGCAAGATGGGTTACATTGTAATTTAATGACCCTATATCATAATTGAATAAACTGAAATATATAATAGTATATTGGTTACAGAGGGAAATGGGGGGCAAATCTGATATTTTGAGAGCTCTTAGTACTTATAAAAAATAAGCAAAATATATAATAAACCAGCATACTATTATTCAGTATCTCCTGAGATTATAGGCATTTTGAAGTTTGATAACAGAATGTTTTTAATTTGAGCTCATTTTTTTAATGTAGTGCCATCTAAAATTAAAAGCAACGTCATGCAAGAGAAACAATAGGGAAAATAAGAATACTTTGATACACAGCAGTTATATCTTTTTCTGATTCAGGTTAATGCTTTTAAAGTTTCTAGCAATAGACTAAAATGTTAGTCAGCTGCTTAATCAGAAGGAAACAATACCATTATTATTTAGAATGTGACTTTGATGGTTTTGTTAATCTTGTTGGCATTCAAAAGTTTTTCTTTATTTTTTCTTTCTTTTCTTTAATACATTTTATATGTCAGAAGATAAAAAATCATCATAATGCCATTCTTGGTATTAAATTTAATAAACCTTTATTGATTAACAATTGTCTTGTAATAAGCAGGCTGCCTCTCTTATTTTAATAATTACTACTGTTCTCAAAATATCAGCAACATTTTTTAAGATTGCGCATCAGCCACAGTTTACAAAAAAGCATTCATGCAAATGGACAAAATTGATCTGTCATTTGTAGTGGTGTTAGTGGTATAAACCTAGAGATAGACTAGCTACATTGGTGTTTCTTCAACAAGCATCCAAACACTGTTGCATATAAATAAGCACACAGGTCATATTTTTTTCTTAAGATTGTGGTTCTCTGTGGAATTGCACGTATAAATGGCTTGTGTTTGTATCAGCATGATTAAATTATGAAGTTGAAAGTACTATGTTCTCTCAGTTAGTTTCATTTCTTTTTCCTTGTCAACAGGTTATGCAGCAGTATATTGTAAAATATATGTATATATTCATTCATATATTTTTTAGATAAATATTTTTAAGATAATGCAGGCAATGTTTCATGAGTAAAAACAAAGAAACAGCTGTAATAACAAACCCAGCAATGCTTGGCAATGTTTTTATAATTTTAATTCTGATAATATTGTGAAATAATTATATATTTAAAGAAAAATTTTTCATTGTAAATATAATTCATAAATGAAACATTATAGGAATATTGCCGACAGAATATTTTTTGATTGGAATACCCTGTATGTCAACCAGAAATTAGTCACAAATTCAAGGAACGTCTAAGCACTGAACTAAAATATATTTGTGATAGTACATCTTAGCGCCCTGTTTTGTAACTTTTATCTTTTCCCATATTTGGTGACTTTGTCACATTGGTTTTACAGATCATGCTGTGTAGTTCATTATCAGTACCTGGCATACTATAAGATAGCTAACTGTTGAGTAGAGGACAGTCTTAAGGTTATGTAGCTTAAAACTTATTTATGTTTTATTTTCTCTGGTATCTAGGTAAAGAAGGTATTGCACTTGCCCAAAAATTTGATACTAAGATTTCACCAGAAATAACACATTTTAGGGTATCCAAAAACTTCCTCCCCCTCCACAAAAGTGGTTCTTAGTGATTTTGACTAAAATATTTAAAGATATTTACAAGACAAATAAAATGTATATCTTGAATTTTCTGGAAATAGCCTCTGAAGACCTCTTTATTCTGGATGAATTTTGCAAACTGATAAACCATAAGAGATACAGAAAAACTTACTACTCAGAAGAAAATGTAAATCTTGCTAAAACAATTTGTCATGTGCATTTTTTTTGAAAAGAAGTAATAAGACCATTTCTGCTAATGTTTATCTCAATTAGCCTGAATAATATTTATCTCTCCAATTGGGATATTAATTCTTTTATCTTTTCTTAGTACAAATTACAGTTGTTTTTATGCTAGTTGAAATCATTGAAATGGCTAATTTCTCAGAGTGGCATGCAAATATGCTATTCATCTTACATAGATCTTAATAACATGCTCTTAGATTCATTTTTGGATACCTATGAGAATTCTGCAATCAATAATTAAATAATAATAATGTGTATACATTTTTTTCTTTTCTAAATAATTGCACTATGTGGAAAATATTAAAATCATGTTAATATTAAGAAAAGTGATATGTAAAGTTGAATTCAAAACTTTGAGCAAAAATGTATTTCGGGTGCTGAAGTAGTTAAATAAAAGTGTTGTTTTAAAAATGGCAATATCGTGTAGTAAAATAATAAACTCAGTACACAAGCAATCACCTCGCTTATGAGCTTATTTACAGCTGAGAGCATGGTTACCTCTTTCTTTGGTTTCGCCTACATAGCAATACAAATTAATAGGAAAGGAACAATTATTGCTTCAAGTAATATGTTCAAAATGTATTTAATTCATGTATACAGTTATATATAACTCCTTTTTTAAGTGAGGGTTTTATATTTTGGCTGATATAGTAATAAGAAATATGTTCAAAACCTTTTTAATTCATGTATACAGTCATATATAACTCCTTTTTTAAGTGAGGGTTTTATATTTTGGCTGATATAGTAATAAATGAGCATTACCTGTGAAAAGGTACTGCCTGTAAATAAAGTCCATTCTTCTATTCTGAACTTGCACTGAGTTTCTGTGTTGTCATATTAAAGAAATGTGGGATTATGCTGACAAGTTTCCTCAATCCAAAAACATTTTCCTTGCTCTTGCAGTCATATTCAGTAAATGGAAGGTATTCTGACTAAAAATGTAATATGTCAGAATTTGGCTACTGTAAATGTTATATTCTATAATGTTCTAAAATATCCAAACTCTAAACAAATATCTGGCATTTATTTTTAAGAAAGTGAAGAATCCATATACTGCAGCATTACAGTCACTATGAATGGGGGTGAGGGGTATGGTTTCCTATTTGATCTGCAAAGTCTGCAGCCACATGGACTACTTCAAAGTGTACCTACCTCTCAATTTCCCTTCTCCCCCTTGACCTAACAAAAGAGCATTCAAGGTTCTGCGTACCACTATAGAGAGTTTATACATTCACCTGGAAAGAGACTTCCCGTAATTGAGATAGTCTGAGTCATCTAAGAAAGTATCAAGATATGACAAAAGCTGCAAACAATCCTCTTAAGATTTAAACAAACAAACAAACAAACAAAACTGTCAGAATGGGAATGCTGCAAACATTTGGGGGGGGGGGGGAGGAAGGGCCTTAGTTTAATTTTACTTAATTTATCCCTCATCAACCAAATATTGTTCTTATTTAGTTGAAATTAAGTTAGAAGCAAATTAATTGTAATAATTTTCAACCTGATAGAAGATAAATAACTATCCTCTAGTTCTACAACACTCATAATTACTGTAATGTGTTGTAGATGATATAAGGATAACCTGGTTGCCCTTATAAATCACATCATTGCTGCACTCTAATGGGAAATGAACAGGCACATTTATGTGTAGTCATTTAGTATCAAAAGTGTATATAAACTGATGCTGGCATTCTTAGAAAGTATATGTTACCTTTCCATTTACTCTAGGTGTATAATGCTAGTCAAGTGTTTTTGTTGTTCCCCCTCTTCCCACTTCCATTAATGTGTCAACTGTGCATGGCCTCCTGCATATGTTAATTGATATTTCTGTCGATGCAAACTCTCTTCCTTAAAGGTGGAACAAATGAACATCTCTCTGTTTAATGTTCTGTTGCATCACTGGAGTACATAAATGGCTCTGTATTGGGCACTTCAACTGGCATTGGTTGCATGATCTGTTTGCATCTTGATAGTTGTGTGGTCATCTCATAAAGACAACGTCAAACTTAAAGTGAAAGGAAATGTATTATTAACACTGTTTTTTGTTACAGCCCAAAACAAGAACAGAAAAAAATATGAAGGTCTAATAAAATACTTTGTACAAGGATAGAGCTCACATTGCAGGGAGATAAATTTTATTTATTGGTAGCTCAGATAACTTTCCTCATTGCGTACTATTCGGGGTTGAATAAAGGGGCCATAGTCACCACTTGAGAGTCAATAAGAAATATAATCCCCTTTGGATGTGAATTTTTTCATGGTTCCTTTTAAAACAGAATTTTCATTGAAGTTGAATTATTTTTCTAGTGAAAAACGCCTTCATGTCTCTTCATTAGGAACTATTGTGTAAACTTATCTCTCCAGTTTAGGGTATTTGATATAAATTGGTTTTCTTATCAGTGTTCTTCAGTTCTCCAAGAGTGGAGTTAGGATTATATAGTATTGAACCCAAATGAGGTAGAAGCCACGAACCCACAGAGGTCGTGAATCCCCGTAGGATGTTGTTTCCTCTGCTGGTTTACAATTTTTGCTGTAAAAGAAAGTTTTGAGAGAAAGCAAACAGTCATAGTATGATTCTGTTAAGAGCAGTTAGGTCTCCATTTCAATTTGTGAATTTTCCATCAGTAAACAGTATATATGTGTATGTAATGTAAATGCATGCATGTGTGCATGTATGGGGGGGGGTGGATATGGGGAAAGAGAGAACTGGTTTAAGAATAAAAAATAAGAACTGAAGCTTTCCTGGCGACGTATTAATTCAAAATCTTCTCGGGCTTCTAACCAGGTAAAAACTTGGTTTGGCACCAACGTATCGAAGAAGTGCATCTTCCTCGTTTTCAGCGTGAACTGATGGATTGAGTTTGCGGAGACTGGTATTTATAAGAGCTGGAATGAAGCTAACATCTGATTGGTTCGCGTGATATTATGGCCTAGTATTTAAGATAGTTGAGACATGAGCACGGATTTCGTAGAAAACTATTTATAGCATTTATACGGCTAATGTTTTGTGTTTGAGCACGCACCTGCTAGAAAATAAGCCTTGGAAGACTGCAGGTAGAGGATTAGGTGTTAAGGCTCGATGTGGTATCTCTCTTCACCAGAGTTCCCCTTGTGGAAACAATACAACTACTGTCAGAACACTTTCCACCTGGTATTACTGCACTGTTTAGTCACACACTTACTTCCACTTATTTTCTGTATGACAACACCTACTACGAGCAGACAGACGGTGTTGCCATGGGCTCTCCTCTGTCACCAGCTATTGCCAACTTCTATATGGAATTTCTGGAGCATGAAATACTTAACACAGCCCCATTTAAGCCTACACATTTTTTCAGGTATGTAGATGATACATTTGTAATTTGGCCGCATGGACTGCACACTCTTCCAGATTTTCTTGCACACTTAAATAGCCTCAGGTCACAAATACAGTTCACAATGGAAGTTGAGAAAAACGCTTCCCTCCCCTTTCTGGACATTCTGGTTACCAGAAAAGCGGATGGAACTCTTGGTCATGCCGTCTACCGAAAACCTACACACACGGATATTTTATCTCAACGCAAACAGCTTCCACCATAAGTCACAACGAATGGACATTCTCAACACATTGGCACATAGAGCAGTTTCTGTATCAGACCCAGATAATCTGCAAACGGAATTTCAACACCTAAAATTCACACTCCAACAAAATGGATATTCAGCCAAGGACATCACATCTGTGCTGGAAAGAGCTGAACGAAAAAGAAACCCCAGTAAGAACACTCAACAAAAAGTCAAGCTAGCCGCCATAGCCTATATACAGTTTACTGGCAATTTTTCGGGAAAGATTAGTAGACTACTCTACAAATATGTCAAAACCATCCATAAGCCACCACCTAAAATCAAAAATTTGGTCAGGCCAGTTAAAGATAATTTAGCTCTAAGAGTACCTGGTGTCTACTACATTCCTTGCGAATGCAGCGCAGCGTACTTTGGCCAAACAGGCCGCACTATTGCCACACGCGTTTCTGAACACCAAAGATCAATAAGGCTTATGCAACCCGAAAAATCTAGACTGGCTGAACACTGTATAGAACAAAGCCACAGAGCTAACTTTACCAACACCAAGATAGTGGCAAAGTGTTCAAACTACTGGGAAAGGAGAGTAAAAGAAGCTTTAGCCATCTCATCTCAAACAAATAATCTAAATCGCGATTCTGACCTACAACTAAGTTCAGCATGGACACCGATGTTAAAGAGCCTTAACACCTAATCCTCTACCTGCAGTCTTCCAAGGCTTATTTTCTAGCAGGTGCGTGCTCAAACACAAAACATTAGCCGTATAACTGCTATAAATAGTTTTCTACAAAGTCCGTGCTCATGTCTCAGTCATTTTAAATACTAGGCCATAATATCACGCGAACCAATCAGATGTTAGCTTTATTCCAGCTCTTATAAATACCAGTCTCCGCAAGCTCAATCCATCAGTTCACCCTGAAGACGAGGAAGATGCACTTCTTCGAAACGTTGGTGTCAAACCAAGTTTTTACCTGGTTAGAAGCCCGAGAAGATTTTGAGTTAATGGTTTAAGAACATTTAGCATTCAGGTTGCTTCCTAGCACTCAAATCTCTGGTAGATGGGTTAGCTTTTGGTGTATTTGAAGAGAACATAGTAACTTGTTGAATGCTCTTACACTTTGTGTCAACGAGTTGTAATATGGGTTATGAGTGTAATGATGTACTGTAAGGACATCAGAAAAATAACTGCCAAAAATGAGACTGGTATTCCTCTGACATATGTATTAAATACAAAGAAGGACTTGGGGAATTCAAAGTTGCATTAATGTAGATGCTCAATTACGTGAGCTGAAAGAAACGATTTGTCTGGTGCAAAAGAAAAAGATAAAAGTCTGCAAAATTTTAAGATAAAATAGATTTAGCTATAATTGGGAGTACCAAAGCAACATAAAATAAAACCTACTATGCAAATTTATGTAATTTAATATGTACAACCACCTTACTCAACTTCAGTTTAGAACCAGCAATAGTAGTGCAATTCATAACAATTAGTGTTTAGGTGGAGTGAAATTTGCAAGGTAAAGATTTCTAAAAGCATATATATCTCAAATTCAAGGAGCTATTAGAATAAGTAAAGCTGAGAATTGAAACTGTGGAATAAAACATAGTAACACTTGTTAATAAGTGAAAAGAGCATCATAAACCTGAGACAGAGAGTTAAATGCACATTTTGAAGACCGTAGTTGTTAGGGCTGTGAAGCATGTGAAAACTTGACTTGCTTACAATGTTGAAAACAAAATTGTTTTGTATGACCAGCCATGTTACGAAATGTACAGAAACTTTGAATAGTAGGTGCACACATTTCTTTATTGAAGAAGAAAATGAGGATTGTGTGGGATATTGCTGTGTAGAATTAATTTGAAGAAACAAAACAGATGTATTTGCCATTTGTATATAAGAGGGTCTAACAATAATGCAATCCATATACTGAAACCACATTAAAAGTTTATCTAATTCTGAAAATTATTTAGTAAACTGAGTAAAGGTGTAACTTAGTGAAGTAGTGTTGTTCAGTCCTGAAATAAATAAGCATACATTTGTTCCTAGGAATCAGGAATACAAAAGATAGCATATTTATGCTTGAGAAACAAAAGTAAGAAATGCTTAAGTTTCACATTAAACTGCTTAATAAAAGCGAGTGAGAAGTTGAGTCTGCAAACCTGGGAGTATGAAATTGCAATAAATCTTAACTGTGCATCTAATGCAACTTGAAATAAATGTGTTAGTTTACCCTTGAAAATATCAGGTAATAAACATAAAAGTCATTAGGATGAGCTGCAGTACTTTTGCATTGTTTAAAAACATCTAGAAAATGTCAGCAGAATTAATCACAATATGTGGTCTATCTACTCTCTGACCAAAAAAAGGGCTAGTAAGAGGAATGTGCTGCATAAACATTTTTGCCCTGGTGATAAGTTGTTGCATGCTTGCACCAATAAACATACATGTTGTTGTCAATTGGGTGGCACACTAGCGATGAGAACCTGAAAATGCATAATTATATTTGTTACAGCAGTTAGATGTAGCAGTAGGGGTTACACCATACACACATACCTAGATATCACAGTAAACAAACTGAGCAGTAAGCCCCCTCTCATACCTCATATTCAAATTGTCTTCTTCTCATGGCTCAACAATAACAGTTGTTAGGTTAAATGCCATGTTAGTAACGATGTAAAAAAAAAATTGAGGAAAATATCAGAACAGAATCATGTACTCCTCTTTTGAAGGCTCCATGAATAATTTTGTCACATGAATGGGGCCAGCAGCTTTTATCTCATTTTAGGGCTGAAAATTGTTTGGCCAATGATTGTATAAAGGCACCGCAGGCGGTGACACTGATGATACATGAATGATGATGGAGCACCGGTGGAATGCGATGGCGGGGGAAACCGGAGTACCTGGAGAAAACCTACCCCAGTGCCGCTTTGTCCACCACAAAACTCACATGCGGTCACTTGGGATTGAACCCCGGCCATCTAGGTGAGAGGCTAGTGGTCCAACCACTTGGCCACGGCACAGCCCTTTAAATGATCAAAAGCAACACAAACTGAATGTGTCAATGTAATGTTAAAATGACTATATGTCATGGATAGAAAAATAGGACACTCAATAAAAACATGTTATAAAGCAGAATTTTTCGTGATGCTGCACTAAACAGTTGTAAAGATTATATATTTATGCATGATATTAGGGCTTATTAATTAGGTTTAAAAAAAACAATGTTACAATGGTTAAGAATAAAAGAAATGGGCTTGTTTTATTTCGCTTAAAATTATTCTTATCTAGTGTTAACTGATACTCAAAAGTAGTAGCACAACTTTCCCCTTCACATGTTTCAGTACTACATATTTCTGTAATTCCAGTCTGCTTGTTACAGTGTCATGCAGCAGTAGTAGCATAACTCATTTTCAAATGCTTCATTGTAACAATAATTCTCCTTTATTCTATATTAGAAATATTTAATTTTTGTACCATTTTGTTTAAGCAATTTATTATTCCCTGAAAATAGTGCAAAATTGCAGACAGCTTAGGTGGTTGGAATTGTATTGAACAGTTATTATTGACTTCACTGTGCATACATTTAATTAGCTCTCTTTGGACCATTACCTTACCACATTTGCATTACTTATTACTGGAGATACCAAAATGAATTCTGCGGTTTTTATTAGCTCAGAACAAGAAGCTAGACACAGAAAACTTGTCATGAAAATCACAGAATGTTAGCGTGATGTAGCAAATACTAGTCATGCCGTACGCTATAACCACAGAATATAGTGAAATGAATATATAATCTTTACTTTGCCTTGTATTTGGTCAGTATTTGATATCTCAGTTGCAGTAAATGAAGGTCATGCAATTTAAAGTGATATTTTATTTCTAGCTACAAAAAAGATGATCTGTCAAAATTCCCGAAAATCCATGCAGATCCCTTTTTTACTCTAGAAAAGAGCAAGAAGGGAGGTTAACCAGGACAAGAGCAAAGATACAACAATTTAGGCAAAATAGGATGGATTTGGTATAGGAGGGACCATCCTTGGTGGTTTTATTGGAATATTGAAGGACTAATAGACAAAATACACAAAGGTGAATTAACACAATTGTTGAAGTGGGGTAATGTGATTTAAGTGGTGTAAACATGGGTAACAAAAAAGCAAGTAATAAGTTTGGAGGGTTATTACTATTTGGAAAAAATGAAGTGAAAAAGATAATGAAAGGTTATCAGCGGGAAGGTGCTGAGGGAGTGATGTGGGTCATGTTACAAAGTGTGATAAGAAAGTGCCAAAACTTAGGTTTGGGTGTGGTATATAATCTGCCAGGGATGTCAGACTTTTATGATGCAAGCTTTTATAGTAAGAGAACAACATGGAAGTTTAGTGTCAGAAGTATGATAACTTGGATATCCTGATAATAGGGAACTTCAATGCAAGAATTGGGGAAAAACAGTTACATTAGTTGATGTAGATTATTACCAAATAAAACGAAATAGTTATATAAAGAGGCATAGCAAAGATAAAATAAAGAACAAAGAAGGAAAAAATTTAATAGAATTTTGTGAAGTTAACCTTTAATGTGTAATGGGGCAAAAAGATTGCAAAATTCAGGGGAGTTTACATTTGTATATGAAAGGGGAGAAAGTGTAATCAATTATGTTATATTCTAGAAATTTAGATAGTGATCTCGTAGATTTTAAGCTTCTACAAAGGGTATTGAATAGTTACCATTCCCATTAAGGGCAACTTTCAAAACAATGGGAGAACTAGAGCAGGAAGAAGATATTTAGGAAGGTAAAATTGTTGAAAATTACAGATGGCATACAGAGGAGAGAGAATAATTATTTATTGGGAATTCAAATTCAAGTAGAGGAAAGAAATCTCAAGGTGAAATTACACAACTTATTGAGGAGAGGAAAGCCAAAGAAGCAATGCTATACCTAGAAGGGGAAGTGAAGCTAGCAGAAATGACAATGAAAATTAGAAATCAATGGGGAAAAATAAAAAAGGGATGATATGATGGGGATTGCATTGCAACAAGAAAAAGAATAGAAAGAGAGTTTAGTAGATGGAAACAATCAGAAGAACAGGTCGAAAAAGATAATTTTCTGTTAGAGATAGGGCTATAAATGTTTAATTGAAGAGAAAAAGAAAGAGTGGTTAGAAATATTGGGCAAGAGTTCTATGAGGCAGCAAAACAGGATGATACCAAATCGATATGGGAGCTGGTAAAAAAAAGTATCGAAGACTAGGGTTTTCCAGAATAAAATTAGTCCTAAGAAATAGAAGGAGTATTTCGAGAAACTATTAGGTGGATATAATGTGTTAATACAGACAAAAGTACTAGGGGAGTCACATAATTGTGACAAAACATTAGATCAGGAAATATTGGAAAATGAGATAAGAGAGCAGGTTTATAAATTAAAAAGCAAGAAAGCTAATGGGATAGATGAAATACCTGGAGGGTGTGGCATGAAAATACTGAAAGAAGGGTAATGTTAGGAAGACTGTTCAATGTGCTTCTTGAGGGAGGAAGGTTTTCACAAAATTGGAAAAGGGGAGTTGTAGTGCCAATTTATAAAGGGAAAGGGAAGGTGAATAATCCAAGTAACTACAGAGGCATTAGTTTATTATCAGTGATAAGTAAAGTGTTTACGGGAGTACTAGCAAAACAACTACAAGAATGGGCAGAGAGAGAAGGTAAATTATCTGATCTATAAGGGGGGTTTAGAAAAGGAAAGTTGACAATGGACAGTGTTTTTATAATAAGACCAATAATAGATAAATAAGTAAGAAAAAAGGTAAGATATATTTATTTTTCACTGATCTAGTAAAGGCCTTTGATGGGATGCACTTTGGTATAAGTTGAGAATAAAGGGAGTGAGTGAGAAATTCATATGACTATTAGAGAAGTTGTTCTTAGATAATCAATCATGCACTAGGCTTGCTAATAAAAAATTAACCGATGGCGTACCAAATACAATTGGCTTAAGACAGGGTTGTAAATTAAATCCCATTTTATTTAATTTGTTTATTGATGAGAAACTCCAAGAAATAGCAAAAGAAAATGCACATTGCCAAGCAATCAAAAATAAAGAAATTCAAGGTTTGCTCTTTGCGGATGATCTAATAGCAGCAGCAATCACAAGGGGAGATTTAAAGAAAACAATAAAAGCAACAGAGAAATACTGCAGTAAATGGGGTTTAAAAATGAATACAAGTAAATAAACAATTACGGTTTGTAAAAATGGGAATAAGCTCAGCAGAGAAGAGAGATGGTGGTTAGAGGGGAGTGAATTTAAAGTTGTAAACAAGTTTGATTACTTAGGAGTAAGGCTAAATAACAATGGAAAATGGACAGAGCGAAGGATAAAGGTGCTAAGTTAGGGGAAATTAGCTCAAAATAGCATAAGAACATGCTTAAAGAAGATACCAAATATGAGAGTAAGCTGGCTAGAGAAAATGTATACAGCAACAGTGGAATAAAGCAAGGAATAGAGATTTGGGGGACTGAAAAAGAGTGGGAATGTATAGATCAAATTCATAGGTCCTTTTGCAAAATTATATTGGGATTACCAAGAACAGCTCCAAATGGAGTAGCATTAGTTGAATTGGGGAGAACTGGGAGGAAGGGAGAAGTAGTTAAATGGATAATAAAATACTGGAACAGAATTCAAGCACTAGAGGAAGGAAATATTCTCAAAGTCTGTTATAGGACACAAGTATCAGCTAAATGGGAAAGAAATTGGTTATGTCAATTAAAGGAAACTGTAAGAGAAATTGGATTGAATGAGCTAGACAATCAACAGGTAATAGGGACAAAGATTTATGCCCTCTATGGGGCAATGTAGATAATAATTTACACTGTATAATTGAATGCAAAGAAACAAAAACGTGGAGAGAAAAATGAAAACAACAAGAAAGAATTTAAACAACTAGATAATTATACAGGGAAGGTAAGAGAAAAATGGGGGAAGAAAATCGCCAAATAACGAGAGGATCTTAATAATAAAATTGATGAGGTTGTAAGTATAAAAGAAATAAATAGATTAAATTAATAGGATATAAAAATTTATAATTAGAGGGAGTGATACACATACATAAATAACCAGGGTGTTAACTGTATATGATACCAAATCAGTAACTCCAGGAAAGAAATCATATACATATGAAGTTTGTAATTGAAAAGATGAAATAAATTTTCTATCTTATCACTAGAAAAGAGGACATACGAGAAAAAGAGATTGTCTTTTAACCCTTAGGAATTTGCAATTTGGGTATGTAAATGACGTGTAACACTATTGTAAGATGAGCTGATTGTTCCTCTAAATTATTCACAGTTTGAGAAGCTGAAAGTTTGCATATTGAATAAAGTACATTTGTGATTGTGAAAAACATTAAACATCAGCTTGTGAATATAAATTCTCCTTAAGAATTTGTAAATAGGGAGGGTAATGGCTGATAAACGTTGCATTTCAGGCCTGTATCTTTACATAGAAAAGAAGTTCATTCTTATGGAGAAGCTACTAATTTGCAAGTGTTATTAGAATGTGGAGGATAAACAAAATGAATGAAGTAAAAATATTTGCCTGCAAACCAATAATTAATTAAGATTAATGTGACTGCTACTATTTTGTACCAATTTGTTGTGTGCAATTTTGTCTTTCTGCCCAGCAAATAATAGTTTTTTAAAGCCTAAGAAGCAACTGATTAGAATTACAATGTTCTCTCAACTGGTTTTTTATTCAACAAATTTCAGAAAATACAAGTAATATAAGCAAGCATTTTATCTTATTTGACTATTATATAACATGAATTTCTTATGTATACACTTTCCTTAATTTCAGTGAATATGAATATATTTTATATTGAAGCGGGATTTTGGTTTAGGAAAGAAAAAAAATGTGTACATATTCTTGTAGGAAGTTAGGAAGGTTGGCCAGCTAGCCATTAGGAAATTGAGCAGGAGAAGGATGATGTAGATCTCAGCATGTGTGTGTGGGATCCCAATAAAAGTCACTTTTCTCCCGGATATGCCCTATTTATTCAATATCACACAAATAATTAATTTCCCCTTTGACTTCCTTAGACTTATTATGTTCTAATCCATACCAGATTAAAAATTCCGGTCAAACAAGTTTACAGAGTAATTATATACATAGTTTTTCTCTATCTCAAAGTTTTGTTTCCAAATTATTTAGTTTTAATTTCCAACTTGGTTCCCCCCTCATTGTTCTCACACTTGAGATTCTTAGAAGTCTTTAACTATACATGTAACTTCTCTAAAGACATGGAACTTAACGCGCGTAGTACTGGACAATGTTATAAATATCTGTTTCCTCCATTGCTGACGATTTAACATGTGTTTCTCCCTCTGAATATTACAAATCACTCCAAGAATATTTTCACAAGTAATTTTTCCACCTCCTATTTTATTCCTCCCCAGCCTAGAAGGTTTCTATAAGCTCCGCCTATTTCAAGGATTATAGCCGAACCTACACAAACTTCTACATGTTCTTTAATTCTATTGTCTGGAATATTTATTGCTAGTATTTCCTTTCACATCATAAAGTGTTACAATATATGTGGCATCATCTCAAACAAACATTAAGCTCGACGCTTGCAAAGCATCTCAAATATGTCTAAAGATCACACAACATTTGTCTCTGTTTACTTTTTATTTTATTCCCAGTTGCATGAAGATTTCCCATTTCTTTTGTTCAGGTTTACCTGCTAATGGCTTTCTGACCCTAATTCTATAGAAAACACCCAGTACTTGGCAGATGGACTGCTAGCTTTACAATTCTAATGCCCAATTCTGCACTCACATCTGCTACATTTCCTGAGATATATTACAATATTACATTTTATTCGTTAATTATTTACTTTTATCGCTTTGTTATTTTCATATGCATTCCAATTCTTTCCTTACGTTTATTCTTTATTTCAATTATTCTATTTACTGCCTCTTCCCTTAACTTTGTTTCTCTCCATCTTTACTTAACATTTTTATTATATTTATTTTTTTCCTCTCGGCTATGTAATTATGCCTCAGTATTTAATATTTCACAAAGAATTTACATGATTATATTGAATTTGCTCCTCTTTATTTTTGGGTAAATCCTAAATGACAAATGACCAATTTGAAGTTAAATTTTGAATGCAGCCAAAGTAGAATTTGTGAAGATTTTCCCAAGTCCAAAAAGTATAGACAATGTTGGATTCCTGTATGTAAGCTTCAGCCGTGAGTATATGTTGACACTGGGAGTTCCTGTTTCATTCTCTTTGCTGCACACATCAACAAACAAACACCCATCCAGTGGGAGTCATCAGTTAATTGCTTGCAATGATACATTTTGTGGAAAGCCCTCCCTTGCAACTTCAGCCAGTTATTATGGTGAAATTAGAACATGTTGGAGTATTCAATGCCAATGTATTGTTGCTGTTAATTAAAGGGGTGGGTGGGAGGGGGTGCCAGAACATGGCATGGTAGAAATAGCTCTCCAACAGGTTACAATTTACCAACTGAACAGAGATTGAAACACAAATTTAATCTGACGTATACATTTATCATTTGGATCACTACTGTGATGATTTTACAAATATCCCAAAATTCAGATTTTAAACAGATTAACTTATTTTATATGTTGTAATGGAAAATTTATTATATTAATTTTGCTGAATAATTGAAATTGCATCTTTATTTATATTACCTTCAAGTGTGAGTTGCCAGAAGAAAAGAAAGAAAGAAAGAAAATAGAGTTTGTATGATAAAATTTCTGGGTTGCATTTATATCACATTTGAGTTTAATTTCCACATTTTGAGCCAATTTCACATGTTATTAAATTTCCAAATTACACTAAAAAGTATATACAGGTCATAAAAATGAAAATGTAACAGTTCTAGTCTTTGAGCTTTTTGTACTACATTGCATTTGCAAACAAGTTACCACTCTTATTTATATCTTCTTCAATAATTGCTTATTAATCAACACAAAGATTACAGAATTCTTTGAAATTGCATTTTAAAAGTTTTATGTGTAAAATGAACTTACTTAAACACTCCTTGCTTCTTTCTTTGCTTCACTGATTTTTCTTCTCTCTCCATATTTGCATTGTAGGATTTAATAACAAAGAAAAAGTAAACATACTACACACACACACACGCACACCCAGATGCAGAGGCAGGCAGGCAGGCAGGCAGGCAGGCAGGCAGACAGACAGACAGACAGACAGACAGACAGACAGATCCCCTTTTCTGTGGCACTAATTTTAGGGGGAAGCGAGGTCTGAGGGTAAGAATAGCCTACTCAGCCGCCTGCCTTTCCGCAATGTCTATCAAAGAAAGTTTCTCTTTTAGGCCCTTGGCTATTATGATGAATAGGTTATCTAATGTAAACTAGTTGAATTATTAAATGAAACACAGCACATGTGCATGATCTCTGGGATTTATAGACAGAAAGAAACCTAGCATTGAAGTCACTAGATATCAGGGTGCATTGAGTACTTCATGTGTCAATGTTGTGACTCTGCTTTTAAAATGCACCAAACCTATCGAATGAAGACTAGGGAGCCAAGCACCCAAGAAAAGGTGCATACATAGGTCACATTTTCTTGAAGATCTTACAATGAATATCAATCTTGAACAACAGTATTTATTATTATTATTATAATAATAATAATAATAATAATAATAATAATAATAATAATAATAATAATAATAATAATAATAATCTTCATCTTCAAGTTCAACATCAGTGTGTTAAAGTTAAATATTCCCAAAATGTATCATACCTCTTTTCCTAGAGGAATTGTTACCCTCTTTCTCTCATAGCAGTCTTGTTAGTTTGTTTTACTTTCTCTACCATATTTACATACATTTTAGGTAGAGAATGTATTGTGTTACAAAAAAAATAAAACAAAATACCATGATTTCATAAGAAATACATATTTTGGGGACCCCTTAATTCTCCCCTTCTGCCGCAAAAACTTTTTAAGAAAAAAGATCGGAAAGTGTACAACATAACTCAAAAATGTGGCCCTCCTTGGTGTAATGGTTACCATGCTAACTTCATATAACCAAGGTCGCGGGTTCAAACCTGGCGGAGGACGATGGATTTTTTTAGGGTGTAAAAATCCTTAGCATGGCTTCCTTTGGAAGGGAAGTAAAGCTGTTGGTCTCGTGTCGTATATTTACGGCACGTAAAAGAACCTCAAGCCTGACAGAGAGGCCTTGGAGCAAAATTAAGCGATCTTTCACACCCAATTTAGAATGGGACACTGAGAACCACAATAGTTAAAGAGCATCCATAAATAACATGCCTTTTATATTTAATTCAAAAATAAAAAGTCTGTTACCAAAGTTAATATTAGATTATCTCAAAACTGGCTCTTGATGATTTTTGAACCATTGGAAATAGACAAAAACTTGTTACACAAAAATGTAGATTTAGTTAAAACACACAGTTTGTTATTTGCTTTTTTCCTTTAATATAGAGCTCTTTTTGCTTCATTTGTATAGCCCCCTTTAACATCAATGGTCATATCGGGGGCTTTCATTTGTGAAACTGTAGGCTCAGAACATTAGGTTAAACTTTATATTACTAAACACACCCACATTCACTCTCACATTCATACTTCCAGACTCTACGGGGGATAGGGAATAATTCTGGCTAAAGAAAAATTCCCCGCCCCAACCGGAAATCGAACCCGGGGCCTCCGGGTGAGAAGTCAGCTCACTGACCACTCGACCATGGAGGCAGTCTATAGAGCTATTTCTTTTATTGGTTTCAGTTTTAAAATACTTATACTTTTCTCAAACAGGAAGTCGTCATTGTTTCATATTGTTTTTTGTAGTCCTGGCCATGCAAAGAAAACTAAATTTCAATTATATAACGAGAGCTGAGCAAATTCACTTATTTAAATTCTATTTAAAGTAGCTAAGTAATAAGATATTTCTGCTAATGATTATCTCAATTAGTATGAAATGTATAGCAGAATAAGCTTTAATAAGAATAGTTTGTTGCAGAATAGGTAGAGAAAATCTTGTATCAGATTTTTCTTATTTAATATGTTAGTGAGTTATATTATTGGCACTCTATATTTGTCGCCCTCCGTGGTGTAATGGTTACCATGCTAACTTTATATATCCAAGGTTGCGGGTTCAAACCCGGCAGAGGACGATGGATTTTTTCGGGTGTAAAATTCCTTAGCATGGCTTTCTTAAGAAGGGAAGTAAAGCCATTGATCTCGTGTTGTAGATTTATGGCATGTAAAAGAACCTCAAGCCTGATAGAGAGGCCTCCATTTACCATTTACATTTACATTTTGGCACTCTATAAACTAAAGTATAGAAATTATATTGTACAACATGGCAAAACCAGTGAATAAATGCTGATAATTCTGTTTTCGAAAAATATGTGCTCTGAAAAGCTGTAATCAATAGTAATGTTACTAATACTGCCCTCTCATCCTTTAATCCTTAACTTTACTCATTCATTCATTTGTCATTCTATAGTCTACATTAACTATGAATAATTTATAACTGATATATGCAAACCCCATACAAAAGTGTAATAATAAGCATAAAGAATAATTTTGGGTTTTTCCATCAAACTTTCTGCTTTGTGAAATGAACTTTTTATATATTTGCTTTGAAACTTTTACAATGCAGTTTAAGCTACAGAAAAAAAAGTGATTTGTTTCATTAGGGAATAGATACAGTGCTCTTTAACTTTCACACAAAGTAAACTTGGCAGTTGTAAGCCTAAGACATGTTTTGCATGTTACATGAACAGATATGAAACAAACCCACTTATTTTTTCACATCTTTCAATGAAATATAAGTTTTAAAATTCTAGTATAGTGCATTATTGTTGTGCTGTTTATAGTGCATAGTGTTTTGCAGCCAGTGTTTGGATGTACTTGAACTATTTACTTTAGTGTTATTGTTTATATTTGTTATTTCATTAGTTAATTACTTTTTGAAAGACTTCGCTTTTCTGTATAGCATTAGTTTTTATGTATTTATTACTTTTAATGTTCATAGTTGTAATAAAATCTATTTTCTTTGTTTTTGTTTTGGCCGTGGCGTTTGCAGATCCATTAGATGGGCAGTATGATTCGTGTAAGTGGTTGTCTGTGGTTGACTGACTACCCAATCTGGTCAGTGACCGCTGAGGTTGGTTTGGCTTCCCCTTTCCCCAATTCCCCTTGCCCTACGTTACTGCTGCATGTCCTCTTTTCCTGCATGGCATAGCTCTTGTTGGCCTGCTGCATTGCACTAGCATTGTATATACATTGCATAAGTTTTGTTGTGGTCCATCATTGTGTATAATCAGTGGAAGTAACTTTTATGTACTTAGTCCCAGAGTATCCCGACATTTGTATATATTAATGCTGTTCTTTCTAACCATTTTTCCATGCATGCAACTCTAACTGCAGAAGCATTTCAGAGAATTTTTCCTGCTTCCATTTTCTCCTCAATCGAAAGTGATTTTTATCATCAAGAACGGAATGTATTTAACAGTACTAAATTTGAATCTCTTAACGAGATGTAACATTTGGCAACACTAAAAGGCCATACAGGAATGAGACATTTAACAATATTAAAAATATCGATAATGAAGTACAATCTGCTCCAGTTTTAATTGTCAATTCTTACTGCAAATTTTACAATATAAGTTGGAACTACTGTTATAGCCTCCTTACTGAAAGTGCACTGACATACAATAAAACAAATAACTTATAACAATTTTTTAACCTTTAGAGATTAGTTTAACCTGATACACATTCACTGTGACTCTGTAGCATTTCTTTTTATAGAACAACTTTCATTAAATTAACTTATACTTAACAAGCAGCACTAAACATATTGACATTTAGAACAATCTACAATGCAGCTCATTAATACCAGATTAATATAACAACTGACACAAAACCTTTTAAAGTTTGTCCCACTAATATTTTTATAAGCCACTTGTACCAACCTCTAGGTTTTTGCAGTTTGCAGATTTTTTTTTTTTTTATGCATTTGAAAAAGTGAGATTTCTTTAAAAGTGATGTTTGGAATTTCAGCTCATTGCAGGCTGCTGCCTCGCTCGCATGGTGAATGGAGTGCCACCTGCATGTGTAGAAGTACTGATTGGTTTTGAGCTTTGCATTTAAGAACATTTAGCATTAGTAAATTCTTGTGCTATACATTGAATTGCTCAAAGATTATACCACAATTTTATTCAAGCTCTTAGAATTCCTATTTTGCATATTTTTTTTCTTCATCACAAAAATGAAATGCACCTTGCAGCTGTTCAAATCTGAAGCACTGAAAGAATTTCAAGCTTTTATTAAGTGCTTGCTTCATTAGTTAAATTAATAGCACAAGAATTTGCATTAATCTAGAGCGAACTAAGGCGAGATACTGGCAGAAAATATGTAATAATTTTTATTATTTCCACCAGTTCTGCCACTAATGGTTTTAATTGTTCATAATTACCAATATTAGAAACTTTAATGCTAAACTAGGAAGTATTAAAACTTTGGCAACAGCCCTTTCACAGTTAACCGTGGGAATCCAAAATATATACAACTATTAGAAGAAAGATTTGAAAATTACTCACCCTAAAAAATAAGGTTCATCTAGGTACAATGAAATCAATGTGTGAGAGCATTCTGAAAGAAGAAAATGTATGAACTTGTTTACCTTAGATTAAATGTTAATTTTCTAGGCTAATATTTGAAGTGAAAAAACTAAGATTAATTGCTTTTGCAGACAATAACATTTAGAAAACTCTAGAATCTTTGTGTTCAATACAGTGATATAATCATATACTACTATCTAATTTTTTAATATTATGTGCTAAGTTTGTGATTTAATTTATGTGCAACAGGCACTTTTCAATGAAAATTCTCTGTTGGCACTAGGTAAGGAAATTTCACAGAAAATTTTGTTAGCTAAGAAAAATTAGAAATACAATAGAATTGTAGGACCTACAACTTTTGTAGCATAAAATATGTTTAAAAGTGTGCTTAAAGCTTAGTAAAAACAAGTGCGTTATAATCTTTTAAGAATTAAATTTGGAATATTGCGGAATAAATGCAGAATTCCTTAATAAAATCGTCTTTACATAATTTGAGTTAATGATTTCTCTTCTTCACAGTTTATGCTATGATGTTGATAGTATAGCCAGCTGGAATAAGAACATGTTGCTCTTCCCTTTAATAGAATTTTCATGCTTAGCTTAATGTATACATGAATTAGCAAAATTCTTTTTGTGATGGCAACAGAAAATAGCATTATTACAAATAATTTTCATATAAGAACATCTTATAACATGTAGAAGCATGAGGATCTGAAAAGAAGGGGTTGTTGAGATGACAAATATAAAATAAAACATCTCTCTCTTAACAACAATTTTAATAAAAGGGTGTGTTTTGGAACAGTGATATGTATGAATAGAATATTTCTGAGTTGGGTTTGTAACACTTGAGTATCACTTACATATAGTTTTTCCAGACCGGTTTTGAAGCCATGTGGGCTCCATTGTCGATGGTTTCCAACTGAATTTCCACAAGGTGTTCTATGTTGAGGTGTGATGGTCCCTGGTGGCTGAGTGACAAACATCCACAATGTATTTTGTGGCAGCAATTCAAAGTTGAATACGTGGCATTGGTTTTTAATGATGTGGATTTTTTCCTAGACATCAAGCTCTGCTGCATATCTGGCAGATTTTATAAGGTGTATGTTAGGTACTATTTTGTGGTTATTAGATCAAAAGTAGTGTGCAATGGCTGATTTGTCAGTTTGTTTGTATTTTACTGTTCTCATATGTTCTTTAAGACTTGTTTCAAAGTGTCTTTTTGTTTTACCAATGTAAAATTTGTCGTTTATCTGCACAATTTATTCTGTAAATTCCTGATTTTGTGTGTTCTGGGATTTGGTCTTTTTGGTTGTTGCAGAGCATTTTTTGTAGGTTGAACTTATTTTGGGGAGCAAGTGTTATTTTATGTTTTTCGAATATTTTTTTAAACTTGTGGTGTAGTTTTGGGTGATAAACAACTTTTTGGTTAAAGCCATTCTTTCTTGCGGTAGATATTTTGTGTTTGTATTTTGTGTTGTATTCTTCATCTTTTAATGGTGTGTAAAAAAGTCTATGGGTGAGGCTATTGAAATAACTTGAAAGCTGACTAACCCACAATAAAATAGAAAAAGAATTAGAAGACTACTTTGCCGAGATCAAAATAGCTTCACCTTCAACAACAGAACATGCCAACAAACTACAGGCCTTACAATGGGTAACCCAATTTCACAATTTCTGGCAGACCTTCACATTAGCTACCTGGAAACACACATAACCTCACATTCCCACACATCTTCAGGACTTGGCATAGATATGTCAATGACATCTTTGCTATAGTTCCCAAACGTTTCATACAGGACTCTCTCAAATTACTTAACAGAAAACAATGCAGTTCACAATAGAAATTGAAAAAGAAATTACCTACCATTTCTAGATATGAAAATAATCAGAGAAAGTAACAAACTGTCGTTTGGTATCTATCACAAACCCACACACTCTGACAATTATATAAAGAATTATGGCCACAATCCTATAGTGCACAAATATGCAATATTCAATAGCCTCACCCATAGTCTTGTTTGCACACCATTAAAAGATAAAGAATACAACACTGAATACAAACACACTATATCTACCTCAAGAAACAATGGCTTTAACCAAAAATTAATAGATAAAAAATCAAAAAAATCCAAATAACGGAAATTAATCACAGAAACCACAAAATTGATCCCACCAATAGATAAACCTTACTTCAAAAAGGTTACTTATCACCCAAAACTAACACAAGTTTAAAAAAATGTTCAAAAAACACAAAATCACACTTGCCTTCCAAAATAAGTTCAGCCTATAAAAATGCTCTGCAACAATCAAAAAGACCAAAAAATCAGGAATCTACAGAATAAATTGCGCAGATTGCAACATTTTAAATTGGTAAACAAAAGGACACCTTGAAACAAGACTTAAAGAGCACATGAGAGCAGTAAAACACAAACTGACAAATCAGCCGTTGTACACCACTTTTGGTCAACTAACCATGAAATACCTAACATACACCTCATAAAACCCACCAGATATACAGCAGAGCTGGGGAAAAAATCCATATCATTAAAAACCAATGCCACGTATTCAACTTTGAACTGCCATAAAAAATATATTGTGGAGGTTCATCACTCAGCCGCCAGGGACCATCACACTTCAAAATAGAACACTCTGTGGAAATTCATTTGGAAACTATCGACAATGAAGCCCACATGGCTTCGAAAAACCGATCTGGAAATACTATACGTAAGTGATACTTAATTGTTACAAACCCAACTCAGAAATATTCCATCTCTCTGTTAATTTATTATGCACAATGCATAGCATTTCATTTTTATGTAAGGTCATGGGAGAGTATTAGAAAAATTCCAAAGTAGTGTAAAACAATTTTATCATGAACTGTTTAGAAATTCTATCATCCCCAGTAAAAAGCTTGTCTCATTGATTTCTACTTGTGCTAAGGTGACTTGGCTAATTTCTGTGATTGTGCAGATATAAGATAGGAAAGGAGAGCAGTAATTTTTATTCTATCCATGAATAACAATTAGTAATAACGTAAATTATAATTTATTATACAGATTTAAACAAAACATTATCTTTAAGCGTACCATATTTGCACCATTAATGCAACTTTACATCACTCAAATGCAGTTTATTCCTTGAATTGCAATTACACTTGAGCCAGTTTAAGTAATAAAGTGGCATCAGTCCCATTGTTCTTAATTTATGTGTGTTAAAATTTCGTGATTGAAGACATCAAACTTAATTAATTTTAATTCTGTGGTAAAATAACTTTTAACTGCAGTTTAGATCTAAAACTTGTATTTGTTATTTGAGGGAGAGACACTGAACATTTTTGGAGAATTAAACAAGGATTTGGCTTACAAATTTAAATAATTTAATATCAATTCATTTTTGTATTCAATGAAAATAGTCCTTGAACTGCATTATACGTGAGCCAGTTTAGTAGTAAAGTAACTTAAGTCCCATTGTTCTTAAACTCTTATGTGTGTTTAAATCTCATGATCAAAGACATCAAATTTAATTCATTTTAATTCTCTACTAAAAATAAAAAAAACTTTTAATTCCAGGTTAGATCTAAAACTTGTATTTATTTTATGAGGAAGACCTGAACCTTTTTGGTAAGTCTAACAAGGATTATGTTTAAAGATTTAAATGATTTTATTCTTTTTCAAAATATTCTCCTTTAGCATCATTTTTGAATTTAATGAAACCAGTCCTTGAAGCAATGATGCCACTCCTCCTGAGACACTTCAAAATCCTGGTTTTTATAATGTTCAGCTGCTTTGTCTGATGACACAAAAGTGGTTCCACACATTTTGTCTTTAATTTTTGGGAGAAAAAAAATTGCAAGGTCAGGGGTGGTATGGTGGAGGGTCTATGGTGCTCAATAAAGCTATGAGTAAAGCTCCAGAGTTGTTTGTACTCGGGAGCTTTATTCATAGTTTTGTTCCCCTGAAAATGCTGGATGCAGATTTCGGCAAAACATTATAATGTTGAAAACATTTGGATCACAGTTACAATACCAGCAATCATTTATAATGAAATCTAATTTTGTATTATAAATATGGCATTCTAAAATTTTCAGTGGCATGGTTGACTGTAATAAAAAAAAAAGTGTAGTTTTGAATGTTTTATTTACTACTCTTTACATTATTCTTAAAACTTTTGAGTAAATCAAGCTTTCAAAATTGCCCTAATAAAACTCTAAGGGACTAATACTGAATGGCACTTCCCCACCTTCCAGTTTAATTATTGTATATATCCCAATTGATATTGCATTAATTTCACTTATATGTTTGCTATGTGCATTCTGCCTGAAGGAAGGTTTCATCTAAATGGTTAGACCATTGCAGTACCATGTCTTGCACAAAAACATCCTAGGTTTTTGATTGACTTTGCCTTTATAGTGTAGGATGAAGTGTCATAGACTTCCAAAGATGGAAATATTTCCATTTGCAAAAACTGGAGAATTGAATACATGTCCTTTACATTATAACGAGGAGTACTGATCACCATATCTCAGGATGACAATGCTTCATTAATACCTTACAGTGGTTTAAACCTGTAGGGAGTTAGGGATTCTTTAATGATGATGTAGACAATGATGTCTACAATAACCATCTTCCTTTCTGGAGTAGGGTTGTCTTATGTTCCTCTATTAAAAGTGTGAAATGCTATCAGGTTTAATAAATGTAAAGTGTACAGAAGTAAATGCTTAAAAATGGCTCCTATACAGGGTTTTATAAAAATTGCTTTGCAGTGCTTAAGAGATGATAGAGAAGGTTAAAGCAAGCAAGTTATGTGTGATAACATTTTGGCATATGTCCACGTTTCTATTAAGTGCCTTTAGTGGCTAATATATTTGGACTAGCCTGATGTTACAGAATGTTCATTTACATTGTTTCCAGGGTGATAGAGGAGCTAAAAACAAACATCTCTTAAACTGACAAAAACTTCTCAAGTTTGCCACCCAGAAGCTTTGTGTTCATCAGCATTGTTATGAATGCATATGGGATGTGAAAAGTTTTTCAAACTGTCTTCCATTTAACTGAATACACAATTGATTCCTGCACAATACTGAATCTTCACACTCAAAAGTGCCAGAAGTTTGTCAATATCAGCTTCAAGACCTAGAATATTTACACATCAAGCAGTCAATATTATGCAGGAATAATTTGTGCAGGTAGTTTGAACAATTTTTCTAAACAATATTTGTTCACATTCCTTGTTCTGGATATTGCACTTGCCACTTATTGTGAGGATATTTTCCCTTTGACACATAATGTGCTCAGTTGTCTGAAGAATTGCTCTTCTTTCCAAAAACAAAATAATAAATCCATTTGATTCAAGGTAGAACTTAAAGGAGTTAAAAATATTACATTTTCTATTTCTATAGACAAGTAATTCAAGTATGTCTGGGAAAAATTAATGTGAGAAAAATTATCACATGAATGAAAATTGAAAAATTTATATGGCAAAACTTTCTAGTTCAGAAAAGCCAATGCAGTAAAATTATATTTTGTGGACTTAACTGCATTAACCTCTGAAATCTCAAATAGTAGACATCAGTTGTCAAGGCATTTAAACATTTTCATTCTTATGTTCAATAACATTTTAGAATGAAGCACTCTATGCTATTCTATTGCAAGAGATTCAGAAAAAGACATCTTGGATCAGGATTACTTAAATTACTTGAATTATACTGTTGTGGAATGTTAACACCTTTGTCAGGTTTAATTTTTCTGTTACTAAATAAATGGAAATTGTGAACATTAAAGAAATCGATTTCTGCCTCTATCTCCCCTTAATTTTTTTATTTGGGTATGCATTTAAATCTTAATAAATCAAATTCCATGGAGTTTTAGTGTATATTGTTAAGATTAATTTGAAAATACATACACTGTGTTCCCAAATTGGTGTCCACTTGTTTGAATAAGCAAACTAAATGGCACATTAAGGTGTTAAAATATCTTTACTTTTCATCTTTACATTTCATAGGCTTACTTGTTTCCCTTTGTTATTTAATTAAAAAGTGTTCTGGTATTGCTAACACATCACATATGAAACAAACGTATTTGGTGTGCTAACATTTAGTATTGATTGTTACATTGATCTAGCATTTGTGTATAATTAGTAATATACTTGGCATATTATTATAATGCTTATAATATGAACACATGCAATATTGATAATTTATTATTATTATTATTATTATTAATAATAAATTATCCCATCTGTTTTGAATCAGTCATATGCAGATGCTGTGACCTATATATTAGCCACAACTTGTAAGTGATTAAATTTTTTACCATTCCTGGCACCCCTGCAACCACAACCAACATTACTGGTTTGCAAGGCACAACTACAAGATGATAATTTGAAAAAGGACAGAAATTTGAGGACATTATTATGCAGATGAGATAATGTGTTTGGAAATTTGAATTCCATAAGGCATACAGTGTTTTTCTTTCTACTGTGTCTAAAATGTGTTGAGACATGCATTTTAGTCATAGTTTCTTAAATATAAGTAATTTTTTAAGCTTTTCTCATTGAAAGTCATACGATTATTGAGGGAAACCTATTTCCAGTATCCCCTGAGGAGGGCTTAAAGGCAGTCAAAGATAATTTATAAGAGACAGTATAATATTTAAAGCAAAAGTTAGTGAATCAAAGCGACAATCTTAGTGGTAATTTTACAGTTTATTTGGAACATGCTACCATTTAGCTCTGAGCTTTGTCATTCATAATTTGGTCAAGTAATAAGAAATGAAAGTAAATGGAGTACGAAATAATCCTATTTAATGGTAGCATACTAGATGTGTGCTGTTCAGTTCAGAGAATCCTAAATTGTGCTCCCGAACAATTATACGAGGGCCGTTCAGAAAGTAGCCTCCGGTTGATTGCAAGAAATTCACCAAGTTAAATAAAAATATTTTAATATATACATTTTACAACTACATCTTTGCACTATTTTTCTACATAGTTTCCATAACGATTGAGGCACTTGTCGTATCTGTTCACAAGCTTTGAAATTCCTTCTGCATAAAAATCACCCGCTTGTGCCTGGAGTCAGGCTGTGACCGCATCTTTGAGCTCTTCGTCGTCATCAAACCGCTGGGACCCGAGCCATTTCTTCATATGCATGAAGAGGTGATAATCGCTTGGCGCCAGATCTGGGCTGTAAGGTGGATGGTTGACAACGTCCCACTTGAAGGACTCAAGAAGGGCTGTTGTTCTGCGAGCAGAGTGAGGACGGGCGTTATCGTGCAAAAAAAACGATACCGGAAGTCAGCATACCACGGCGTTTGTTCTGTATAGCCCGTCGTAATTGTTTTAGTGTTTCACAGTACACGTCTTGATTAATGGTCGTCCCACGTTCCATGAATTCAACCAACAACACCCCTTTTGTATCCCAAAACACCGTTGCCATCAATTTTCGGGCAGAAAAATCTTGCCGGGCTTTTATTGGTTTGGTAGGCGAATTTGAATGTGCCCACATCTTTGATTGTTCTTTTGCCTCAGGGTTCACGTACTTAATCCAGGTTTCGTCCCCGGTCACGATTCTGTTTAACAATGGTTCACCTTCGGCCTCATAACGTGACAGAAAGTCTAATGCAGAGGCCATTCTTTGAGTTTTGTGGTGGTCGGTAAGAATTTTGGGCACCCATCGTGCACAGAACTTACGGTAACCCAATCTTGCTGTCACTATCTCGTACAAGAGAGTCTTAGAAATCTGTGGAAAATCAGTAGACAACTCCGACATTGTGAAACGTCGGTTTTCACGAACTTTTGCATCAACTGTCTGAACGAGTTCGTCCGTGACCAATGATGGTCTACCACTCCTCTCTTCATCATGAACGTTTTCTCGTCCACTTTTAAATAAACGTACCCATTCACGGACCACTCCTTCACTCATAACTCTTGGTCCGTACACGGCACAAAGCTCACGATGAATAGCTGCTGCAGAATATCCTTTGGCTGTAAAAAACCTTATAACAGCACGCACTTCACATTTGGCGGGGTTTTCTATTGCAGTACACATTTCAAACGGCCACAAACACTAAACTATCGCAGGTACGACTTTCACTCGACCACGGCTTGATGCCGACTGACCTGCTGAGTGCGTGAATGCACAGATGGCGTCGCTACTCCCCCCACTACCCGCACTGTGACCGATCGGAGGTTACTTTCTGAACGGCCCTCGTATATCTTTGGGAGGAAAGTACTGAGGATCTCATGTCAACATTTAGACAAAATAGGTCAATAAAATGTGTACAAACCTAGCATTTAGTATGAACATAATATAAAATTCAAGTTTTTAGCACAGTCATCCAGAGGATACAAACAAATAGATAATAATCCCATTGGTTAAAATCAGCTTAAAGATAGCCGGAGGTAAAAGAGATTGAAACCTGCTAAAGGACTCCTTTTTATTAAGGAGTTTGTTGTATCTAATGTGTTTCTTTTAATTAAGGAAACATGGAATATTGAGTTTGAGAAAAAAAGGTTTCTTAAGATCATCTATGTTTTACTTATGTAAGCTATTACACTATAATTATAGAAAAATCAAGAAGTAAGGTGAATCACAATTTATGAAAAATAGGGAATTGCAGAACACAGAATAGAGTATAAATGTTTTCCCTGATTAGCATACTCCCAGACACTGAAAAAAACACTTTAATTGCCAGGATCATATCAGTGCCACCAGTGTGGCAGAATTTTCTCCCACCGCAGTTCTTTTACATGCCAGTAAATCTACTGACATGGGGCTGTTGCTTTTAAGCACACTTAAAAACCATATAACAACTGCAAGAGCACATTTGCAGATATAATACTGAATTTATTTTGCATTTTATAATTTGTAATTCTGGATATGTACAGCCCAAATCTTGCAGGATTGCTTGCCACACTAATGTGCGAGGGTCCACATTCTATAACAACATTTCTGGATACTTAACTTAGTTGTCTCAAATGGAGGTTGTCATCTGTTATACAGTTTCTTTTACAAGAATGGGTTTAATTTGTCCCAAAATGTATGTATAAGAATATTGCAATGATAAGCACATACCTCCTGATCACAGAAGTTATTGAATATATAATGAATGAAATAAAATGAAATAAATTTGATTTTGTATTTTTGCAGTAAATAATTTGTCATCTCAATGTAAATTTTCAGGTCAGAACATGTGAGATGATAATGCAGCTGACATAGCAAATAGCAAGAGAAATGTTGATGTAGTATGCAACGTGTAAATTGAATCTTTACACTATTAATTCGAAATGTGGAGATTATTGCAGCACTTTTTATGATAGACAATAACTTAAGGTTGAAGTTACATTTCATGCTCTAAACGTGAACATTGAAATCAAGGATAATATGTTGTTATAGACCATTGCAACTGGCATTCATTGAGTGCAAGGAAGCATTTCCCCTCCATTACCCCTTCTACCACCTTCACATATTTAAACTGTTAAGTTTCCATTTGTTTGGCAAATACTGCTTTAGAACCAGACATACACAAACTAGAAAAAATTAGATATAAAAAAATCTAGTAATCGTGCAAAAACAAGTGAAAATTCCCTTAAATCCGATGATATGTTTTTGTATGTTTATAAGACTTACAAGGGTAGTTATAATAATTATTAAATAAAGTCACACTTTCCACTCTTTAACTGCACTTATTTTTAATTTGAAACATGTTTTTGCTGGCTATTGCCAGCATCTTCAGCACTCACAACTGCTGGATTTGGTGAGTGGTAGATGTCCTAGACTCCTGATAGAAAAATTAACTTAAAATTTGGATTGTTTTCTGTGTTAGCATCAAATTCATCAGAAGGTCTTCAAATTTTCTAAAAAATATATTCTCCCAGACCTTTAATTCTCTGTTTTGAACATTTTTCAGTAGTGTAGCATCTGGTTTTGTGTGATTGTTTATTTAGGTAGCTTGAACTTTAAAGTCATATCACGACTACACACATATTTACATTGATAATTTTACAAAAGTGATAACATTTTTACATGAATTTATGTTTAGTATTTCAATATTGTCAGAGGGAGCACTGTTGTCTTCTTTTTTCTGTTTTTTTTGAAATTGCGGGCAGTCTATGATAATGTGTTGAATGGTTGCACAGTTTGACATTATTGAACACAGGTCTGGAACATTATAGAGGACTGTATGTCCACTGCACAATGTGGTGAGAACAACTTGATTCTCATATTACATTTCAATCTGAAATAGGGAAATTCAAATTATAATTAGAACATACTGTGTAAAGAATGAATGGAATTTAGAGTAGAATGACATTTGCTTTCCCACTGATGTGTTATGGCTTATTTAATATGGACAAGGAAATCCTTATGAGAATTTTTTTGTCTTCTATTCAGAGGGTATCCTGTTGCTTCTTTGGCTGCAACATTGACACTCTCATTACAAGCAAGTCCTGTATGTTATGGAATCCAGTGAGTGTGACTGATTTTACAGTGTTGGCTGCTCTGTGACATAATTTATGCAGCTTTTTGTACAAGTCAATTAGAAGTTTTAAAGTGTTGAAATGCATGCAGTGAAGTAATGGAGTCAGTGAATATGAGGGCGATCTCCTGCATCGTTTCCCCTGGCTGTTGCAGCCTTGATTTAAGAAGACTGTGGTCAGACGATGGTTCCTGAAGCAGTTCTCTAAGGCCTTCAGATATCTCCAGACATCGCCGATGCCAGAATAGCATTTAGTAGTTCTCCCACCTGTTCCTAGAGGCTTGGTAGTAACTGTACAACTTATTTTGCTGGCCATAGGCTGTGGGTGATGATGGCAGTGAACTGCTGGTGGAAGACTTCGAAGGTGGATGTTTAATCCAACTTGGGTGGCTTGATGTGTGCAGATGTTTTTTTGCGTCATGACCTTCAAGTCTTTCAACCTTCCATCTAGCAACTTTTCCATCATTATGTTTAGCTCTCTAACACTTTCTTTGAATCTTCCCTCGGGCATAATTCATTCTCCGAAATTTTCCAGGGCAGTGCATCATCCTTCCGACAAGTTCTTCTATGTTCTTCTCCACATTGGCCAGTCGTTCATCAATTTTATTTGCTATTTCCTTCTTCAGGTTTTCCATTCCACATTTTATTTTATTTTCCTTCTTGTCCATGTTGGATTGCATTTTTTCCTCCATCGCACAATTCACTGTCCTTATTGTGGTTCTCATCTCCATGCCAGATTCCATCTTCTGTTCAATCATCTTTTCCATTCCTAATTTCATTTTATCCATTGCAAGTTGCATTTTCATGTCCATTTTCTCCATGCTGAGTAGCATTTCTTCCATTCCAGTTTTCATTTTCTTCATTTCTTTGAGTAAAGTTTTCATCATGTGCTCCATTGTGGCATTTATCCCACTTCTGACACTAGTGTAACAAAAACTCCTCTTATCACTCCAACAAACAACTCTATTTCTTCTACAAACTGATTACACTCACAATCTGACCATAAATATCTGTCTTTCTTCAATGCTTTCACACAAATTCTGCCATATAGTTACTGATTGATGTTCACTGTGCACTCCCAGTTGAAACTGAACTTTGGAAACACTTTTTTCCCCTTTTTATACCTCTTGGTTATGCAGCTGAAACTTCTAGAAGCTGTCGCAGGTGTCACAAACTCATTGAGGTGTAACAAAAGGGGCTTCGACGTCAAAGAACCTTCCGACAACACATGTGTAACAATCACAGCTACAATTTCAAATGCACTTGCCGCTGTCATACATGTCCACTAAAGGGTATATTACACGGAGCGTATTTGTTCACTATTTGCTGGCATATTTGGACGCAGCTGCTAAATTCACTACGTGTAATAAAGGACAGCAAACAAAGTCGCTACTCCAAAACGAGGTCATCTAAAGTTGAAGTGTGCTCTACTTTATACGCTGGTCGCTGGCTTCTTTGGTCACCTCCTAGCGTTGGTCGCTCCTTGTCATATACATAAGCATATAAAGTAGCCATCAGCTGAGTGAAAAAGTGAAAATGTCGAAAGAACTCATAAATGCTGACGTTGTGTTTCTGGCAATAATCTTAAGAGAACAGATAAAGAAAGAAAATGGAAAAGTAGAAAAAAGAAAAGAAAATGGATAAGAAGGTGGATTGAGAGAAGGGATAAATATGGTGCTTCTGCAAATCTTTTGAGGGAATTATCGTGCGAAGATCCATCTGCCTACAGAAATATAATGAGGATGACATCAGAAAACTTTGATAAGTTATTGGAAATGGTAGAGGATAAAATAAGAAAACAGAACACTGTCATGAGGATGGCGATCTTGCCAAGAACAAAATCGGAAGTAACACTGCATTATGTGCAATGGGTGATAGTTTCCAAATACTTGAATATCTTTTTCGTATACCTCAATGTTCTATCTCCAAGTTCATTCCACAAGTCCTGGACGCAATTGCAGAGGTTTTAAAACCAGTGAATTTACTTATTTATTTATTAAATATTTTCAAAAAGTTTGTCAGGAGCAATATCAATATCACTTTTTTTTTTCAAATTACATTTTACAGCAACCAAGGGAATGAAAAAAATATATTGAAATTAGGGTTTGTGTTAACACTGTCTGTGGTTATTTGAGTTAAATACTCTCATTGTCTTTGTCTACTAATGAAACAGCAACGGCTTCTTGCAGAATATCAATATGCCTGCTGTCAAATGGAAATACTGGACATTTGGCAAATGTGCTTCAGATGCATTAGTTGAGGGAGAGGATGGAATGTAAACAGAAAGATTCTTGCTGCATTCTTTTTCTCTCAACTCGGCAAGTTTGGTATCCATAATTGATTTCTGGATTTCAAACTGGAGCTTAATTGCAGAACGCTGCAAAATTTGCCTCAATTCCACTGCTACATATTTTCCAAAATGGTCAAATGCGTCTTCTGTTTGGACTTTGTCGACAATATCACTGAACTTTTCTAATCACTCGTCAATTAGTGATAGCGATTTTTTTTTCATTTTCCATGCTGACATTGCTGGGGGCTTCATTGTCTCTGGTGATCTCTTAGTTGAGGTAGTTGCTGCTTCAAGAGACGATTCCAAATTGTGAATCACTACTAAATTCATATTCATCGCATTCAAGGGATTCCTCTGATTGGTTTATTTCCTGAAACAAATTATTATTATTATTATTATTATTATTATTATTATTAATTTCAGGTGCCAAGCAAAAGAGATGGATGGATTCAAATTTAAAATAATTTCCAACATCGGTGGAACTTCCCAGGATGCTGCGGCGCAATTGATGGGAAACAAGTCCAAATAAAGTGTCCCCCACTTAGTGGTTCTGCATTAAGGGAACATTTAGTGTTATTTTATTTGCCTTGGTTGATGCAGATTACTGTTTGCGATATTTAGATGTGGGTGGAAATGGATGTGCTAGTGACAGTGCCATTTTCCGTGACTCTACTCTCAATATAGCCATGCAGAATAATTTACTTGATATAGCAGAAAAATCAGGGATTGTAGGTGACGATGCTTTTCCCTTGGGAAAAAATTGAATGAAACCTTACTGCAAAACTGGGTTATCACATGCAGAAAAAATATTTAATTACAGACTATCGAGAGCTAGTAGTAGAGAATGCTTTTGGCATACTTGTATGGCTGTTTAGAATATTTCTTAGACCAATTGAGCTTAAACTTTCTACAATTGATAAAGTAATATGGGCTGCTTGCTGTCTACATAATTGGTTAAGAATGACGTCGCCAAACTATTTCCAGGCACAATACGTTGACCAAGAAGATTTCAATAGAGCTAGAGATATTCCAGGAGCATGGCACGAGTATACAGTTGGTCTGTAATCAGTGGCTCATTTGGGAAATAACAATTATCAAAGAGATGCCGAAAACATGTGACGGGCATATATTGACTATTTCATGCAGGAAGGATCTCTACCTTGATAGTGGAAAAAAGTTGGAATTAACGAACCACTTTAATAATGCAGGCCTAAACATTTCACATGATGTGTGAAGTTGAATAACAAGTTTTACACAAGTTCTGAAAAAAAAATTGTGGATATCTAAACCCTCCAAAATATATAGCGTATTGATTCTTATAATGTCATTACTTTAACGAGATCTGCTTAAAAATAAAATTGCTGTAAATAATAACAACATAACTGAAAATAAGTTATGCTTATAAATTGAACTCACCTGATTTGATTGTGTTTCCCGCGTAGATATCACCTCTCTGAGGAATTCCGCAGTTTCAAACCAAGCAAGTTTTGGCATATAAACATGGTCTGTTCCTTGACACTTCTCTTGGAATAAACAATTTTTGCAAGTTCCTTGTGGTAAACATCTTTTATTGTTTTGATTTTGTTTTTGAGCTGTTTGACATCCATATCCCCCAAGAGACCTTCAATCTTCAATTCCTCAAACAGCTGGTTAAATTGAGTATCTTTAAGTTTTGTATGATCCTTATTTCTAATATTCCATAATACTGGAAAATTCTGATAAATTATCAGAAATTTTGAAATTTGGTTACAATTCCACTTCATGTTAACACTTGGTAATCACCTAACTTCAAAAACAAAAGATCATATGCGTCGTTGTGTTTTCAATTGTTAGTAGACGCTAGAGTTTGAAGTCTCTGCATGTCATTGTGTAAGCTTATTCATTCGCTATTTTCCTACATGCTGAGTACTGAAGACGCTGTACTAGAGCGAACAAATACGCTCTGTTTAATTAACGCTTAACGCACATGTAAAAATGGATGCCAACAATTACCTATGACTTATGAAGCAAGCCTTATGCACACGTTCGGCAATTACGGTCACAGGGTGGTGTCACAATATTTATTTTTGTCTGTTGAAAGTGCAATGATTTGTTTTATGTGCTTTTGTGTTTTAAACTTCTTAATTTTTATTTATTCACCATTTTGTAAATCTATTATATATTGTAGTTTTAACTATGTATTCATATTCCTTTTGTTCTTCTGTTTTATTAAGTGGTATTTTAATTGCCTGCAAATTAAACTATTTGTTACTGCCAGTTTATGCTCCTTTCGATTGAAGTAATTATATATGTGCTGCGCATGTACCAGAGATAAAGTATAATGTACCAATGTTTTTATGATTTGATGGGAATAATCAAGGTTTCATGAATATTCAAATCCCAGTTGTTTTTTCTTTCTTTGTAAACTTGATATCCAGATAGGGAACCATGCCATTTTCCACTGTGACTTTAATGAAAGGTTGTAAATTTAACATTTTTAAAACTTCTATTAGTATTCAATTGAGTATTGCAATAATATCTTCATATTTGAACATAATTTAAATATAAATGGGAATGCAGAGGTGATCTAGATTCCAAAATGACTATGAAGTTCTATTAGTGAAGGCGATAACAGGTGCTTCATTGATAGTTCTGATGTCTGTTTGTAATATTTTCATTGAATGTAAAAAAGGATTTATTTAGATAAATATTACAAGGTTATCAGGCTTTAATGTAAAGCTGTCTACATTTTTTAGCACCTAATGCTTACATTTTATGGTTGATTCTAATTCTTGTATGACTTCTCTAGAGTTCTTTCCCATTTAATAGATCCTGCTTTCTTGATATAATCAATCCTCTTTGTTCAAAGTTATCATTATCTGTTTTTGTGTAAATCACATCTTTATTCTGCAAGATTTGATTATGTTGAATATGGCTGGCATTTAAGGTGTCCTTGTAAATTTTCAAACATTTTCCCACATCTATTTCTGATTATTTTATTTTCTATTTACTTATGTTTTGAATTGCAACTTCAAGTCTATTATAAACTCTCCTACATTTATTGAAAAACCTACGCATATTTTTAAACCTTTGTGTATGCCAATTCCTTTGCACTGAAGGATTCATTTGCCAAGTTTACATTTTCATTCTTTTGTTGTTTGCTTTTCCCCAGTCCATTCCTTCTTTCTTTGTGTTAAAACCTTTTGGGTAAGAAACCTAAATGGGTGAAAATAGAGTATAAGTGTGACTCATTATTTAATAATTATAATTGGACTGTACTTCAATGTGTTAAATGTTGTGTTTTAATATCTTAGGGATAGTTATATTCATTTCACTAAATATTGTTGATTGCATTGTCTTTTTTTACAAGTGAAAATTTGCTTTACCAAGGTGTGTGTTGTATATTTCTAGACATTATGCATAGCTATATTCATTTCATTAAATGTTGCCAATTACCTTTTCTTTTCTAAATTAAGGCACTTAATATTAACTTTTCAACTTATGTGCCACTGATGCAGGCTCTGGTTGCATGGAATTGGAGCAACTCTTACTGACTCTTTATGTTTCGCACACACTCAGATAGTGGAATGCGGTTGTCACGATACCATTGTAGATCCCAGCCCCTGTACCAAGCAAAGCAGCTAAAATTCATCTATTTATTGGGTTGTGTTTTTTATTAATTTATTTTCAGTAATCTTCTCACTCTTTTATCTAGATACTGTAAAATGATTATGCAAAATGAATTAATAGCCCTTGCATTTAATATTCAGCATGTCTTGTTTTTCATTTCTGGGTTTAATTGCCAGACAGAAATGTAGGAATTAAAATAAGATTAGGGTAATTAGTGTCATTACCATTGCATGCATAAGTTAGACCCTTTAGATTTAAACCTTCTTACTATTCCTATATTCGTCCTCACTCTCATCACTCCTGGATTGTCGAGCTGCTTTGTAGTTGGCCCAACTGAGAAATTGGCTACAGTTCCATTGAGCTAATGGGGAAAGCCTGAAGGTCATCAAGATCATGGGTGAGAGTATCCTTAAAAAAAAGTTTAAAATTCTTCAATTCCATGATGTATACTAGTGAAAGTGTGTGTGTTTTTTTAGGGGTCATTTGCTTTTTTTAATTTGCTGTACATACATTATTTATTGTATTTAAGTGCCTTATTATTTTAAAATGCAATTTGAAAATTATTCACTTTATGTTTATTTAATGGTAATGTTTTTACTTGTAATTAATTGTATTTCACTGTTAAATTTGATGCATCTTGCATTTGAGCAAGATATGCTCATTAGGGAAATATTTTGTGTATAATTCAGTAGGCATCACCAGCTGGTTGCCCTTTGAGTAAAGTAGAGGGTGAAACTTTGGTTGATCTCCTGCAAATTGCCTACTGTGCACTGTGACCAACAGAGCAGAAAGTAGGAAGGGTAATTACTTCAATGCAGTGCCAGTGCAACATTTTGCATTTGAAATATGTAATCCAACTTTTAAAGGTTAATATACCTATTTTAGGTTCAGGTTGGTGGAATAACTGCTTTATTATGTCTCTTGCACTAGTATTTATGTTTCTGATTATGAACATATTCACATTTTTGTAGGTTTGGTTGTAATTGCAAACTGTGACTGTCACACAACTGTGACTGTAATCACCAAAAATGTGTGAATGGCTTGCTTCGTAAGCCAAAGCTGATTGTTGACATCCTCTGTTACACTTGCATTAGTGGGCACATGTGTCATCAGCAAGTGCTATTGACAAGTTCTTTGAGATTGAACCGGGCATTGTTATGCCTTAATGAGTTTGTGACAACATTGGTAGTTAACACTTAGGACTACTTCTGAAAGTTTCCTGCCACATGACCAACAGGTATAAAAAAGGAGCATGAGCCCTGCCCAGAAATGTTAAGTTTCAACTGCAAATACATCGTGTGCAGCTGTTGAGACAGTTTTGAAATTCGGAGCTTGTAGTAGCTACAGCCACTTAGCATCGAAAGAGAATTATTGTGAAAGCATTGAAGACATGCATTCATTTATGAACAGACTTTTATTTGTAATCAATGGAAGAAACAAAGATTTTTTTTTAAATACATATTAACAATAAAATCACAAACTGCTTAACTTGGTCTCTACCATATTCTATATATTATTTTAACATAATGCTAACAGTATAATTAATTTATAAAGAAAAGCTTCCACATTTCTAGCAGTGAATATGAACAGTCATCTTGATAATTAATTGGTGTCTAACACAATTTGAAAGAAGCATCCTTCTCATACTCAGTTGCATGGCTCAAGTAATGATGCTGCAAATTGAATTTTCTTATTGAATGCAGGATTTTGCTGCAAACTAAATCTTTATTCTTCTTCATTCTATAGATGAGAAAGATTCCTCCTAGGCACGCATAAACATAAAAGTTGATTTCTTGCATGTTGGATTGCTTTCTGTTCCCAACATTATAAAATGATAAGACATCTAACTGTGCAAATACAGAGAGAGAAAGAGAGAGAGAGAGAGAGGGGGGGGGGTGGATTACTGCTGTCATGTGTTCCTGCATGCATCAAACACAAAATCAAGCAAGTTGGTGATGCCTGGTTAAGAGTAACTGATTGTGCCAGAAGTTCAGTGTGTTATGCATAAGAAAATTAATGTACGAGGTACGTTCAGAAAGTAAGTTCCGTTTCAATTTATCTCCGCTGCAGCGTTGCGGTCGCAGTTCCGCATATCCGCGGTAGACGCTCTGTATCAAGGAGAAGAAACGTGCGCCATTTTGAGATCGCTGTCAGCCACTTACGCTTTGTTGTGCTTGTTTACAATGTCGGTGTTGATTGAAAATCCCGCCGCTTGTGAAATCAGATCTGTGATTCGTTTTCTGAATGCTAGGAAAGTGAAACCAATTGAAATTTATCGGCAAATTTGCGAAGTTTACAGACAAAATGTGATGGGTGATTCAATGGTGAGAAGATGGGTCCGACAGTTCAATGAAGAACGAAGTGGGCGTCCATCTTTGGTTACAGAAGAACTGGTTCACGCGTTTGATGACAAGATCCAGGAAAACCGCAAGTTTACAATTAATGCTCTCGCTATGGAATTTCCTCAAAGCTCACGATCACTAATTCATGAAATTGTTACCGAAAAACTGAAATTTCGTAAACTTTGCTCATGTTGGGTACCAAAGATTCTTACTGAGCAACACAAAACAAAACGGATGGGTAGTGCACTTCAGTTTTTAACCCGTTATGATGAAGACGGCGAAGAATTTCTGTCACAGATAGTCACAGGAGATGAGACTTGGGTTTCTTATGACACCCCTGAAAGTAAGCAGCAATCAATGGAATGGAGGCACACTTCATCCCCAGCAAAGGTTAAGCCGAAACAAATCTTGACACCTCGAAAAATGATGTGCACAGTGTTCTGGGACTGGAAAGGCATCTTACTCATTGATTTCTTACAGCGTGGTCAAACAATCAAAGCAGATGTTTATTGCGAGACACTTAGGAAATTGCGCCGCGCAATACAGAATAAGCGCCGAGGATTGCTGTCAAAAGGTGTTGTTTTTCTTCAGGACAACGCATGCCCACACACTGCAAATGTGATGAAAATCCTCCTACAGGGATTTGGCTGGGACATGTTTGACCATCCTCCGTACAGCCCTGACCTCGCTCCTAGCGACTTTCATCTGTTCTTACATCTCAAGTCTTTCCTTGGCGGTCAACACTTCAACAATGACAAAGAGCTGAAAGAAAATGTTTCCACCTTTTTGAAGACAGAGGCGGCAAACTTCTATGAAGAAGATATACAAAAACTTGTGCCACGCTATGACAAATGCCTGCAAAATTTCGGCAGTTATGTGGAAAAGTAGTTTAAGAGTTGTAGAATTTTGTGCAATAAATAATTAGTCTGTATCTGTACATAATTTAAGTTTATTACCAAACGGAACTTACTTTCTGGACGTATCTCGTATGAACCGAATAATTAATATATTTAAATTTGAGCATTGCAGCTGGTCATCTCAAAGAAAAACAGTACATGCTACAAAAATCCTGAATAAAATTGCAAATATGGAATTAAAAGCAGAAAAGCATATCTATAAAAATAGTACCATGCTACTGAACTTCGGAGTTCTTGCCATTTTACTTATTTATTTTTGAAAGTATTTTCATCAAAGAAATATTTTTTAATAAATAGATGTAATGTATTATATTGGTAATGTTCCTCCTATATTTATGTTACACTTGGTAATGTTTTCTTTTTATATTATAAATAATGTATGTGTTCTTAAAGTTTAGGAGGAGAAAAATAAATTTTTATTTTTTGCAGGCATGCACACACACCTAATACTTTATATATAGTTTAAGGCATACAAGGAATTACATATCATATTTAAAGTCCATGCTGTTTACTATTGAACAACATGCAAACATTTTAAAATCTGTAAATCTTGGAAATAAAATAAAATATGGAAGTTGTATTATGCACAAGCACAAATATCCAATGCATACATATTTTTTTTTTTTTTTTGTAGTCATTTATCAAATGGAAGTTATGCAAAACACTTAATTTTGAAACACTTGACTAACTTATGACAATAGAAATAAAATGCCGTCAAACCATTGCTTGTTGTACCCTAAGTTTGTAGCTTAAAGACTAGAAAACAGAAAAACAACCATCACTTTTCTCAACTTCATTTGGATTTGTTTTTGATGAACAGGCAATAAAAAGATCAGCAAGTGTCTAAAAATGTGATTATTATATACTATAATCTTAACTTACTGCTTGTTATGTGTCTAAGCACACATTATACTTGTTAAGTGCTTTTGTAGTATTATATGCACATAAAAACCTTCATCTTCTGAGTAACATACATTTGATGAGGGGAAAATGGTTGTGGAAATGTGTTTTGTTCTTCCAGTGTGCAGTGGATGAGTTGTGGGTTAATCATAATATATGTGAATGCATTGTACCTTGCCTTTCCCTCATTGCATTTTTTAATATTTTAAAAGCATTGTTTTCTTTAGCTATGCATGCTTAAGACAATTGGTGCTTCCAAATATGTATTGTTAAAGCACTCTCTTTGCCTTCTTTCTCTTTAGGTCATCAGGGCTTCCAGATTTGTAATACATATTTGTTGCAGATTCATTAAGAGATTACATTGCAGCTCACAAAGTCTTTTAAAGTTTAGTGATGAAATATAGATTAAATGTCAGTCTTAAAATTATAGTAAATTCTTTATGGCACCACTATTTGCTTCTGCCTACTGTTTTCCAAAGAATAAAATTGATACATTGAAGAAATAGCATTACTTATATGTATTTATTTGTACTTAAGGTTGAATGTGGGAATAAATGAATGATAGTCAATGGTGCACTTTTAAAGGCAGATTTCAACACAAATGTAAGCAGAATACGGTCAAAAAATTTCAGATAATTCATCCTGAAATAAAATGAACAATGTATGCGCTTACACTTACATAATCACACATTAGAAGAAATCAATACATTGCTATTCTTTTGGTTAATGAACTTGCTACCTTTGCTTTGTGTGCATCTGCTTTTTTCTTTTTTTTCTTATTCTTTTTTTAAAAATCAAAATCTCTTAAGGTATAAAGAATGAAATATGGTGAAAAAAATTTAAGAATTACGTCTAGGCATGGTAAAGAAGTAAATATTATAATTTTTATTTAGTGAATGCGCAGTTATGTCTCACAAAAACATGTATCAAATTGCTTTCACATCCAAAGCTCTAAAATATTACGGTTTTTAAATTGCAGAAAAAAAATGTTGGTAAATTTAGATCTTTAGTAGATAGGGAAAATGAGAAAACATTAAAATTGGTGAAATACTGTTAAGTACTCATGTTACTCAACAAATTATTGATAGAGACAGTGAAAAAAATGACTGCCTAATCCCAAACAAGGATAAGCATAAGTTTAAGAAATTCACATACCACCTCTGGGCATTTCACATATTCCAAAAGATCTTTGAATGAATTCAACATAGCCCAAACACAACACAAATATGTGAAAAACATGTTGAAATCAGGACAGAATCTTATCAGAAAAGAAGCCAGCTTATATAAAGTAAACTTGAATGTAAAACATACATGTGAAAACTCAAGAGAATTATAACTGTCAGACTAAAAGAGCATGTAAAAATGCTAGTAATTTGGTAAGTGACGCATATCAGGATTAATGTTGATTCACCATTGGTGTAATTATATGTTACACTATGTGAAACTTCAGTGAGTTTACATTTTAAAAAAAAATGATTACTTTCACTCCATTGTAAAGATTAAAATGTTTTTTCCTGTGCAGTGTGATATCATTGTTAACTTTAAAAAAATGCTATATTTGATGACAAGTAGATGATGATAGTTCAAGTTATACAGCTAACTCTTTTCTTGGTTCATTGACATGTCTTTTTCTTGAGGTAGATAGTATTTTAAAATTTCATTGGAGAGCAGACTATAATGATAGTCTGATCTTTCTGAACAAGTGTTTTTATGTTCTCTAATGTATCAATTTGACGTTACCTTCTTATCAGCTGTTCTTTATTGTAAACTGTCTGTATGCTTCATGTAATCAGTTTCTGTAATTTTTTATACTGAATAATTAAGCAGGTCATCCCTCTTTAATCTGGTAAAAAGTAAATGCAAATGGCATGTTATTTATGGCCTCTCTTTAAATACTGTGGTTCTCAGCGTCCCATTCTAAATTGGGGCGTGAAAGACCTCTTAATTTTGTTCAGAGGCCTCTCTATCAGGCTTGAGGTTCTTTTACATGTCGTAAATCTATGACACGAGACCAACGGCTTTACTTCCCTTCCGAAGGAAGCCATGCTAAGGATTTTTACACCCGAAAAAATCCATTGTCCTCCGCCGGGTTTGAACATGCGACCTTGGGTATATGAAGTCAGCATGATAACCATTACACCACAGAGGGCGACTTGATCTGGTAAAATAACCATTATATAATGAAGATTAACTACTATAAACAGAAGCACTATTAACAGTGAAGTATTCTTCATGTTGGAGTTATATTGAGTCACACTTATTTACACTTAAAAATCTCCACTTAATAGGTTAAAAAAACAACAAAACGTTTTCCAGGTCATTCGCCCTCTTCTTCAGCAGTTTGGTGACTGGCGTTCCTTTCCCTTTCTCTCTTCCTCTTCTTGTATCGGATCTTGTTGCCATCTGGTGTTGGGAGTCCATGAAGTGTTAAAACTTTGCACTCCCAACAAGATCCGATACAAGAAGAGGAAGAGAGAAAGGGAAAGGAAAGCCAGTCACCAAACTGCTGAAGAAGAGGGCGAATGACCTGGAAAACGTTTTGTTGTTTTTTCAACCTATTAAGTGGAGATTTTTAAGCGTAAGTGTGACTCAATACAATTCCAATGTAATGAACTTAAAAGTATTCAAGTGTTCAAATCCATTATAATTATGCAACTTTCCAAAAGTATTCAAATGCATCATGTCCAATTTTCAGTATAAGTATAATGGCTTGCAATTTGCATTTTAAGAGAAGTGTATTGGTCTCGCTTAATATTTTATCCCAACTTCTTCAAACCAGAGAGAAATCTTAAAGAGTAAAATTGCTGTATGTCTTTCTTCCTCATACATTTTGTGTATAAGTTCTTGTGATGCATAATTTCTTTATTCTACTTGATTAATTTGCTAAAACCCTCTCTTGAAGCTTATACAGGAGGCATCCATTGTCCATAATTTTCAGTATTTACACCACATTGCATTTTATAGCACAGCAGTGAAATCAAGCTGCTCTTCTTAAATAGAGTGGGCAAACCTGTGAGGTAAAACGTGCACTCGTGGCATTGGGTTTAAAGCCCTGTCTTTTGAAATAGAGAAGTCAAGTTAGAATTACAGTTTGGGTAGTAACCCAAGCACTGTTACTACTAGAAATAAAGAAGATAGAAACTAATTGTTCTAATAGTTTTATTCCCACATTCATTATTTTAGATAAAAACTAGGAGTTAAATAATGTACATGGAATGAATGTTGCACCAATATGAGCATAGTAACCTCAAATTAAAACAAAATAACTGGTGATAGAATACACATTTTTTAAAATCTGAACAGCATACTAGAAAGCTATTCTTCCAGTGATTATACCACACATGACTGTCATATGAAAATAATGCTACACTCAAAGTGTTTAGAGGCATTGATTTGCATCTTTAGTTCCCTGAAGACCAAACTCAGGATTTTGTAGAAAAAATTATGATTTCTGCATTTATTGTTATGAATTTTTAGAAATAATCCTAAAATATATTGTGAGTGTAAATATCCCTAATATTGTGTAAGGCTTTATTTAAATACAATTTTTAAGTTGAGCGATTTCTTATTTAAACTCATGGTGCAACAAAAGTCCCATTAATCTCTGAAGTCAAGTATGTTTTTCTTGTTGCAGATGATACCTATTGTATAAAACAATACACATTGTTCAGTTGGTCCCTGAATCAATGAACAGATATTAGTTCTTGATGATCAAACATTTAGTCAATAGCAGTTCTACTTAAGAAACTAATGAATGATTTAGCTCAGTCACAGTAAAGTTATGGGGCAACAACAGTAAGAATTGTGACACAGTAGATGATCTTGATCCAAGAGACTCACTGACCACTGTTTTACACAGGTGAGTTTAAAGTCCACTGACCAACTTCAGTGAGTGATTTCTAACTGGAAATGGAGCACCTTATATCTGGAAACACAGCTTCCATGGTAAATGACACTGAAGAACAACATTGAACAACTGGCATACAGTGCATGGTATAAATCCCATTCATGTCACAACAGATGTACAAAATGGCTCCCATGAGATGCAATGTACACATTTACATGTAACTTTATGGATTGTGTCACTTGTTCGAATGTTCTGGGCTGTGTCTGAATATTGTGACAGGCTATGTGGACATGGTGTTGTAGGTTCTGATCATCAAGAACAGGCTTACCATACACAATGCTTTTCAGATGCCCCGACAAGTAAAACTCAAGGGCCAGTGTTAGAGCAGGCCATGCAGCAGGGCCTCCATGGCCTACCCGATGTCTGGGGAGATGATGTAGAAGTGTCTGCAAACATTATGCAGAAGTGGGCTGCATTCCATTGTGCTGCGGCCACATTGCATGTCGTATTGCCAAAGACACATTCTCCAGCAATGAAGGCAGAGTGTTTTGCAGGAAGTCCAGATACATTTCTTTGTTCAGGTATTGTGGAAGAAGAACTGTTCCAAGTATCAGTCACCAATAATCCCTGCCCAAATGTTGATGCTGAACTTCTGCTGATGAGATGCTTAAACCATTCTGCCATAATTTTCTGTAGCCCATAGATGATTATGCAGGCTAATGGTGCCATCTCTACCAAGGTCATATCATAGAGGATTGAAGATAGAAATCCCATAATAGTGTTGGCTTATTACACAAACCAACAGCAGAATCTTTCCTGTGGAGGAAAATCTGACAGTGATATTCCTGTACACATTGTAGGTGATAGGATAATAACAATTTTGTCATGTGTAATGCAGATAACTGTCCTTTGGTTTACACCATGTTGGTGAGCTTTTGTCTGGAACTTAAGACAGGATTGTTCTCAGTATCATGGAGAACATGTACCTCCACACCTGTATGCACAATCTACAGCTATCCTGAACGTTCATCTCAAAGGACCTATGCCACACAAATGCGGAAAAATGGCTCAAAATGTTATGGGATTTGGGTGTTGCTGTGTGTCATAGTACATGGGTTGATTCATCCATGCTGCTGTCAACAATTTCCACCTACTTGTCTAATCACAAACACCACCTTGATTTGTTCCTGGAATGAATACCAGACCTTTGTGCTCCTATGTTGCTTAAATCACACTATCTGCAACGCGCAGAAACACTATGATTATGAGAGAATGTCGTTAGTGCAATCTACTGTGGAAACTATGTACTTCTGGGCAAAAGGTGATGTGAATTTTTGTGCTCCATTTCTAGTCGGGAATCATCCTCTTGAAGTTTTGTCTGCATACTTAAAAGCCACCTTGTATAAGTATTAAGATTTGATATTATCAAGGGGAGAGTAGAGCTTTGATAAACTTGAATGTAGGTTCACCTTCTATATACAGTGATTTGCCTAAAAACTGTTCAGGGTTTTAGATGTCGCTACGCACAAATTGTTTTAGCAGGCTCTCTACATTGATCTTTATTTTGTACCAGCTTCTACCAAACTCAAAAAGCATTGACATTGTGCAAATATATATGCAGAATGTTTCATCTCCATAAATGCAGTAGTGTGTGAGATATTTCATGTAGACAGATGGTCATAAAAATGTCTTTGATCCATTTTGGAGCTTTTAAAAGAGTCATAATTTTTCTTTGTTTTTGCAACTAAATTTTTGCATTAAAACAACTATGATCGAAGCAGAAACAAAATGCAGCTTTTAAATACCATTAACACACAGAATTTGTTGTATAAATCAGGGTACATATTATTTTGATACATGCAGATAAGAGTAGCAGTGCGTTTGGTGCAACATTCTGCCCAGTGCTTCAGTAACACAAAGAGTAGAGTTCATTTCTGATCTATGAGATTTGCTGTTTTTTAGCTGTGGATTCAAACAAGTTGATGCCTCCAGCCGATGATGAAATAAAGGATGGACAGTGGCTAGGTGTCACTGTTAAAAGCATGGGTCCGGGTAAGAAAGTAATGGTAGGTTTATTCCTTTGTACAATAGAATTCTGGACAGTTATATAGAAGAATATATATTTAGAGTGCATCAAGCTACAACTATCTAATGCTATGAATTTAAGGAAAGTTGGAGTTATGCTGAGTTACACTTATTTACACTCACCTTATAATTATACGAGGTATCCCTGCTAATCCTAGAAAGTGTTGAGGAAAAAATGTTAAATTAACTCCTACAAATATTGTTAAAAATTGAGCTTTTAATCAGTTTGGATTCAAAAACTTCAATAATCATCCAGGAAAAGCCTTACTAAATCGAATTAATAAATAAACACCTGCTGTAACCAAGGTTGAAGAATGAACTAATGCAGATATAATGAATTATGCGTTAAATATTAGAAATAGAATCACTATTAACAGTGAAGTATTCATCTTGGAGTTATGTTGGATCACACTTATTTATACTTATTTAATTAAGTGGAGGTGAGTAACCACTTCACCACGGAGGGCGACTTCCGAGTCGGCCACACGATTACGTTTATTCTCCATTGAGAGCAAACACGGCTCTCATCTTGTCGAGACCTTTTTCAGACCTAATTCTTGGTGCAAAATTGAGAACATTGTACCTTTTTGATATGCCTGGGCCTCTACTATCTCACAAACTTTGATTCGTCGATCACACAAAACCATCATCTGGATTTTGTCAGTCATTTCAGAGGAAGTCACTTCTGTGGACGTCCGGAACGATGTTCATTCGTGGATGTACGGTCACGTTTAGATTCATTTATCCAATTCTAAATTAATACAAACACAGGAGCAGATGTGCCATGAACTCCATCCAACTGGGCTTTTATCTCTTTCGGTATTAAGCCTTTTAAATAGTGGTATGTAATCACCTTCTACAAGTTTCCAGAAAGTTTGCGATGTCATTTTCTCGCTATGAAAGGAGGAAGAATTATTGAGTTGTTGTATTGTGAACTTCACTGAGTCATGGGTGACTGGAGTGTTAGCGCACAGTGGGACGTGAGCCATGGATAGCATGCAGCCATAAATTAACTGTCGAGTGTACTATTATTTAAAGACTTTATTTGTAAGTAATTGTTGAGTCAATAAAGACATTTGTTGCGCTGGTGTCAGGTGTTAGGAACTTTAAGCCGAGATAGAGGAGATAATGAAAAGTGTGTTACCTGAAATGAAAGAAATGAGAACTGGAATGGAGTAGATGACAGAGGAGAAGGTGGAATCCGGCATGAAGAAGATGAGAAATGAAATGACAGTGAATTCCTTATTAGAGAACCCACAAACGGAACTTATCGAACTGAAGGGTGTAGAAGAGGAAAACCGGAATGGAAACTGCAGTGCAGAAGAGGGAAGACAAAATGGAGTCGGCAATGGTGAATCTGAAAACGCAACTTTCTACTAGAATCGACGATCAACTGGCCTCTGTGAAGAAGAACGAGGAAGAGTTTGGGGGAAAAGGTAGAAGAGCAGGAACACGACCAACAACTAGAAACCGTCGGGAATCTACTTAATGCCCTGGAACTAAATGTCATGGTGGAAAAAATGCTAGACGGAAAGTTGAAAAAACTTCAAGGTCGAGACGCCAGGGCGCGACATCATTCGTGCGCGTCAAGCTACCCAATACGACGTGATGTCAATCTTTTAAGTCTTCCGCCGACAGTTCGCAGCCGTCGCAACTCATAACCGATGAATAGAAGAAGCTGCATAGCTGATAGCAAGCCTCCCGACGTCGGCAAAGTCTGGAGAGACCTGGGAGGCCCTCAAGAACCGCTTCGGGAACCATCGTTTGACTGCAGCCTACCGCAGTCAGCTTAAGGCGAGGTTGCAACAGCCAGGCGAGACGATGCAGGAGTTCACCATAGCCATCGAACAACTTGCGAACAAAACCTTGGTGAATTTAACCACCTAGTTACGTGTCCCAGAAATCTGCCTACTCCTTCGTCGACGAGGTGCGTGACGCCGAGATTCGACAGTGCCTGATGCTCGGCGTCTATAAGACGATCCACGAGACCTTAACAGCAACCCTCAGAATGGAGGCGGCAAAACAATAGCTTTGCCTACCTTGAAGACGAGGAATATTCGCTATGACAGGGAGACCTACAGGCGACGGCGACGACCCGCAGGTGGTGTATGCTAGGGGTGTGGTGAACCAGGTCACCTAGTGAAGGGCTGCCTACTCCAAAACGACGAGTAGGCGGAAAACGAGTAAGGACCGGCGTGACGAGAAGCACGAGTCTTTATCACCTCCTCGAGTGACGCTACGAGCCTTGGGTAGAAGAATGGGCGAAAGCCTAATGGCAGACGGCTGGATACAAGGAAAGCTGTGGCGCATACTTGTAGACACAGGTGCAGCCGTGATTGTAATCAAACCTAACGAGGTGAAGGGCTTGCCGACACGAACACCCAGTAGGCCTTACCAGCTAGTAACGGCTTGGGCGACATTTTATCTATGTAAAGAAGGCCCTACCGGGGTTACACTGCGACGGAGCACTGTGAGACTGTGGATGTTCGTCGCGAGGGTGACTGAAGTTGTGATTCTGGGATTAGATGCCCTCAAGAGCCACTAGGCGACAGTTGACGTCGGCCGGAGGTTTTGCGATTCGGCCGAGATGAGGTGTTGCTCCGAAGCACACAAGAACATCCGGGTGGAGTGATCTTGAAGCAAGATGTAGTTTGGTGCCCGCAAGGAGTGAGGTGGTGAAGGCACATCTGGAGGGTCAACGGTCAAGGAACTTGATATGGACCAGAAGACTACACGGACTATGTGTTGCCCGATCATTGTTGCCTTGCCGGGAGAATGTACCCTCAGGTTGTTGAACCTGATGGACTCCGACCAGGACATCCAGGTCCGGACAGAGTTAAGGAAGTGCAGTCAGCTGTCAGTGCAATTCCGTGCGACGAATCCGAACAGCCAGCACCGTCAAAGGGCCTGGGGCCCTGGCTGAAAGACTTACTGAAAAGGGCGGCCAAGCATCTGACCGCTTCACAACTGGAGAAGATCCGGTGTCTTCTCAGTGAAGAGTATGGCGATTACGGTCCCAATAACAGAGTTCTTCATAGCCTCGATACTGGAGACGCGCGACCTATGCGGTAACCACAAAGAAGTGTTCCCTGGCGAAGCAAGCAGAAGTATAGGGACATGTTGGAAGACATGAAGTCGAGGGGAATCATTGAAGAGTCCAGTAGCCCATGGTGCTCCCTTGTAGTCTTGGTGAAGAAGAGGAACAATGGCGAGCTACACTTCTGTGTGGACTAAGGAAGTTGAATGCTGTTACCAGAAAGGACTCTTTCCCCTTACCCCGAATTGCCGACACCCTGGACACTGGGCTGGCATCCAGTGGTTCTTGACTTTGGAGTTGAAATTGGGATACTGGCAAGTGGCCTTAGATCGTAGAGACTGGCTGCAATTTTGACTGGCCATGGACTTTGGCAATCTTTGGCCTCTGCAGTGTGCCAGCCACCTTCCACCATGTAATTAGTGATGAGAATGTTGACCTATGATGCCTGTCTGCTGACCTCTGCAGTGTGCCAGCCACCTTCCACCATGTAATTAGTGATGAGAATGTTGACCTATGATGCCTGTCTGCTGAATTTGGATGATGACACTTGTGGGTAGTAACTTCGAAGAACATCTTGACCAAAATACTGTAAAGCCTGCAGTGTGCAAACTTGAAGTTAAATGTGAAGAAGTAAACTACCAGGACCATATAGTCTCGCCATCTGGAGTGGCCACAGACTCGGAGAAGACCCAGGCAGTGAGAGATTGGCCTCGCCCTAAAGACAAACAAGAGCTACAAAGTTTCCTGAGATATGTAGCTGCTACTGCCGGTTTATCAGAGGTTTCCATTGTGAAGCCTCTCACCTGCCTGATGGAAGAGCGCTGGCCTTACATGTGGTCAGAAGAGGCAGAGATTACATTCCAGGTGCTAAAGCGAACAGTCTGCATTCCTCTGGCAATTTTACTGTGGACATCAAGGTCAGCAACACTGGCGAGACTCTTGGCAGTAGTAAAGTCACTGGAGCAATTCAACACGTACCTGTATGGAAAGGTATTTCCTGTGGACTGTCTACTCCACTATTAAGCTATTAAGCTTCAAGAGCCTGGAGGGCTAGACAGTCTGTTGGGTCCAGAGATTGCAGGAATACAATTTTACATCAGAACATCATTAAGGAAGGAGCCACACCAATGCAGATGCCATGTTCAGATGACCCTATCCAGATGAGTGTGGCCACTGAATTAAGATTGAAGAGAAGGTACCTGCTGCAGCTGTCCGAGTTATTTCATCAGTGCCAGCAGCTGGCAGATGCCGACTTGGGGTCAATTCTGGGAGAAGTGGAGGCCGGGCTGGGAGAACATTGCAACAAAGATTACTGTGTACAAGTCACACTGGGCACAATGAGAAGATCATTGAAGATCAAGGATGGGATGCTGTTTATAGTATGGGAGTCATCTGATGGGAAGACATAGAAAGAGCAACTAATTCTCCTTCAGAGTATAAGATCGCAGAAGTAATGGAGGAAGTACATGCAAGGATCAGGAGGACATTTGGGAACTAATGAACCATTAACACGCTCTGACAACGGTACTAGTGGCTGAGACTGCAGGTAGATACTGAGGGATGGTGCCTTCAATGTCATGTGTGTGTGTGAGAAGTTGCAGCCCACAGACCAGGAACTGGGGTTGCAGTCAGCAGTATGTGGGGGCAACAGGTATCTATTGGTTGCCATGGATTACTTCACCATTTGGCTGGAGTTGTACACCATCCCTAACCAAGAGGCCAAGAATAATGCAAACTGCTTCGTGGAAGAACTGTTTTGTCACTATGGGGTACCAATGGAGCCACAGAGTGATCATGGCACCAATTTAGAGTCCAATCTCATGAGGGAAACGCTGGAGCGACTTGGAGTGCACAAAATGCGCACACCTCTTTACACATCGTCAGACAGCATGCTTAAGCAGTACATCAGGACCCTAGAAGAACATTTGAGGAAGGTTGCTGCCAATCACCAGAGAGACTGGGATGTGAGGGTTCCACTTTTCTTGCTGACCTACCCCTCTTCAACCCACAACACCACTGGGTTGTCATTGGCCAGTTTGGTCTTTGGCAGAGAGCTGCGACTGCCATGAGATGGCCCGTCGAAACATCCATGTAGGGAGAGATCAGATGAAGACACTACAGTTGGCAGGCTAACAGCCGAGGTTTCCAACAGTTGATTTGGTATCACCCTACCCAGATGTTGCCCCAAGCTTCAACAATCATGGCAAGAGCCATACCTTGCAAGGGACAACCAGCCATGAGGAGGGAGTCATTTGGCATTTGATTGCTTTAGCATGTGGTAATGAAGCTGGAATGTGAGATATTGCAGTTCAATGGTAAACAACAGCGCAACACAATAGGATCCTTCAGAATGCAAGACTTCTTGCGACTTCACAGTTCTTTTGATATTCAAGATGTTTCTCTAAGCTTCGGTTCACAAGTTTACAGAAAGTTTGTGACTTAATTAGAAGAAGAATTACAGTGAGTTGTTGTGAACTGCACTGAGTTATGAGTGACTGGAGCATTAGCGCGCAGTAGGGTGCGATCCATGGATTGCATGCACCCATAAACTGTCGATTGTCTAAATTCGAGTGAACTATTTGCAGCTGTGACTTAAAGACTTTATTTATAACTAATTTTGAGTCAGTAAAAACATTTGTTACAATATGCCTTTAGACTTTTATGTTTCTGAATTAATTAATTTGAGTATGCTTAAAGTCTAACAGGCATAAAAATGATGTTCCTCCATTATTAGATTTCTAAAGCAAATGTAAAGAGCTGAATAAAAATCAGATTTTTATTACATTGTAGTTCATTGCATATAGACGATATCATTATGGAGTTAAAATTTTGTTTTGAGTTCTGGGTAACTTGTCAAATTTTTACTTTCTCTTGCCCCATATGTACAATGTAGAGAAGTATTGTACTCCACCCAAAAATTTGATGTCAAGATTTCACTGGAAATACATGTTTTAGGACCCCCTGAATCCAAAAAAAGCATTTTCAGAAACAGGTGTGTGTGTGTGTGTGTGTGTGTGTGTGTGTGTGTGTGCTTGCGTGCGTGTGTGTACAGCATAGCTCAAAAACGAAAAGACGGTTAAATACCAAACTTGTATTTAAGTTCTTCCAAGGATGCGACACGATTTTCAAGAAAATCCCCCCACCCCTAACTACCCTTTACATGGACAAATTTTTGAAAATGTTTTTTTTTAAAAATGGCTCTAACGATTTTGATTAAAATACCACATATTAAAGCCATTTTTATGACAAATAAAAGGTATATCTTGAATTTTCTGGGAAGAGCCTCTAAAGACCTGTTTATTCTGGATGAATTTTGCTTAGTTTGGCATAACTAGTAAACCGTATGAAATAGACAAAAACTTACTAAAATGAGGTCCTGTTAAAATATACAAGTTATGTCATATACAATTTTTTCATGGAGCTTACCATTTTCGAGGTATTCCTTGTTATTAGTTTCAGTTGTGAAGTACTTGCACTTTTCTCAGATGGGAGTGTCCGTTTTTCTTTTGTTCTACTCCTGACCAAGCAAAGAAGCAATTTGCAATGACAATCGCATAATGACAGCTTTTAAAACATTTTACTCACTTTAGCCTAGTGCAGTCCCTTAGTTCCAGTCTACTTATAAGGAATCAAGTTATAAAACTCTGTAATGTTTATCTCAATTAGTGAGGTGTTGAAAGAAGAATTATCTTTTGTAAGAAGATTGTAGAGTAGCTAGAGAAAGTCATGTGAAAATAACACATCAGATTTTTATACTTTGATCATGTTTCTCCCATTTTTCTTCTGTATTGCAAAATTCATTATTGGCGCCACCTTTCATACATATTATCAGTTCATTCTACTTTTTGGGCATAAAAACCCCTACGCCTATTACTAAGCAAGAGAGAAGTCATCATAGGATCTTTGTTCTTAATTGTTACTGAAATTTCTACTTTTTCAATTCATGCTGGAGTAGGTTGTCTTGAGATAGGATGTTCCAGAATACTGCAACATTCTTCTTTTGTGTTTTATTAATAGTGAAGTGCATTTTTATCTGTGTTAGCTCATTGCAAATAAATATAGTTGTCTGATTAAGTAACTATTTTCTGGTAAATGTTGTCAGTATACATAAGCTACCATTTTTAATTCCTCTATCATGTAGTAATATACATAGTAGATAAAGAAGGTATTGTATTCATCCAAAAATCAATGCTGAGGTTTCACTGGAAATATGTGTTTTGATGATCCCTGATTAAAAAAATCTAATGTGCTCCATGCACATGACTTTCTCCAGCTGTTCCACAAAAAACTATTCTTACAAAGGATTTTTTTTTTATCTACATCATACTAATCAAGATAAACATTTGCAGAAATTGTCTTACTACTTGCTTCCTTGATGGTAAGTAACATACTAGGCTAAAGTGATTGTGAAATGTTTTAAAAAGCTGGTTGCTGTGTGAAAAAATTAAAATTCTGCTCTCTTTACAAGGCAAGCAGTGAAACAAAAGAGAGATGAAAAGAATATTTTGTCTGTTTGAAAAAAGTGTAAGATGGTATAAGTATAAGAATGACAGTTGTGTGTCGGGATGGAGGCCCACCATGTAGAAAGATCTTGTTCAGCAATCCCACATGATTAAACCAGATGAAATTATAAAATGAAGATTTAGACTGTGTAAAAAGAACAAATGATTATGTGAAACAGTAAGCTGAACATAGGTACAAAGTTAAAAAAGAAAAGCAGCTAAGATTTTACTCAACAATGGCACTACCAGTGACAATAAGATAAAAGCAAAATTCATGCAGCGGAAATAGCTTTCTAAAAGCTGTGAAGGATTGTTCAAGGGAAGAACATATTAGAAACGAAGAAAATTAGAGGGGAACTAAAAGTACAACTGCTTCTTCAACAAATAGAAGAACACACAAACAATTGGATAGAGCATCTGCAAAGAACAACAGAGGATACCAAAGATGGCAGTGATGTATAATCCTGGAGGAAGAAGATTGGTAGGAAGACCAAGAAAACACTGAGCTGAACAGATGTGAGATTGGAATAGGCAAACACCTATTCCATGAAAGAAAAAGAAGATGAACAAAGAATATTTTGGAAATGGTTAACTCTACAAAAAAGTGTGTATGACAGACATTGTGCATTTTAATGAGATCTGCATTTTTGTGTAGTAAGTTTTTGTCTATCTCTTATAGTTTACCAATTATACAAAAGTCATCTAGAATGAACTCTTCAGAGGCTACTTAAGTGTTACAAACCCAACTCAAAAAATATTCTATTCATACATATCACTGTTCCAAAACACCCTTCCATTAAAATGTTCTTCAGAGGCTATTCCCAGAAAATTCAAGATATACATTTCGTTTGTCATGAAAATATCTTAAACATGTGGTATTTTAATAAAAATTGTTAGTTATGAGAAAATCAAAGCTTTCAAAAAATATTTCCCGTAAAGGGTAGTTTGGGGAGATGGATTTTCCAAAAATATCTGTGTCACGCTACTGTAAGATACTGAAATTAAATACCAAATTTGGTATTAACTGGACTCAATGTTCTCAACTTTATGTAGTTATTGTAATCCCAGAACACACAAATATGCAGTCCTGAACAATTTAATATACAGATTAGTATACATTCCCATGGAGAATAGTGAATACCTAAAAGAATACCAACAGATACTCCAAATAGCTACCAACGACGACTTCCAAAAAAGTGTAATAGACTAGAGAATATACAAATACAAAAAACTGAACCGCATAAAACACACAACCACCCTATAAAACCTCCATGACCAACCTCAGTTCAGAAAATTCACCTATCATTCTTGGCACACAACAAACTTCAGAAAAAATGTTATAAATCTTCAAGAATTATAACATCACAAAAGAAAACAAAAAAACCAACTACAACATTCAGAAACTGTTATGCAAAAAATTAAAGATTCTATCCCAGTAAACATAAAAACTGGGAATTTATGAAATTAAATGCTCCGAATGTAATCTAGTTTATATAGGAAGAACGAAAAGAAGTTTGAAAACCAGATTAAAGGAACAGATGAAAAACTTAAAATACAAACAAAAAACTATCTGCTTATCATTTTTGGACATCAGGACAGGAAATCACACATTCTAGAAATGCTGTGGAGGCAAGGGAAGACAAACTTCCAGGTTTCTAGTTAACTCTCACTGGGTGAGAGTGCTACTTATCTTTAGTTATCTCTCTGACTCCTGTGCCAACCTCCCAAATCTTTGGCCATAACCATTGCATCACAGTATGTTATGAAGTAACAGTGAATAGATGCAACAGGTGTCTCCTCACACTTCAACATATTCTTGTAAACCATCTGAGAAGTAGTACTCTCACTTTAGAAGTATAAAATATATGTGAAAAGTGCTCATTCTATTAAAATAATTTTTCAGGTATTGTCATTAAGCAATGGATGATACTGCAAAGTTGGCACTTGTTAATACAATTAAGAAAATCAAATACTATATTATCCTCTTTTCTTATATATACATGTGATTGCAAACTCTGCATCTATAATTAGAAGTTAAGGAAGTCTTAGGAGTAAGGCTATAAATCTATTATGTCTAATGGAGATTTGCTTTCTCTAGGTCTGTGCCCATCGATATATAAGAAAAGGAGCAGACTATCAGTGGGGTCTTGGTTTGTGTTATACATTAACTGAACGTTTAGATTATGATGAAACTTGGGAACCCTGCAAAGGCAGACCTACCAACAGGTAAATATTTAAATTAGCATACTTCTCCAGGGCTCTTATTAATAAAGTATATAATGAGATTGGAACCATCTTTAGATGTAGACAGATATGTGATCATTTATATTTGTAGTAGATCTTTATTAAATATTGTGTTGGTGCAATTTCTATAGGCCAGTTGAACATCACTGTTTAAGTGATTAGAAGAAATGTTAAATTACACATCCACCATAAGAACAGTTTGCTAACATTGAACAATTTATTACAAAGAATTAAGTTTAAACCTCTTTTGCTTATTAGTTTGCAGTGCCTTGCTTTTGTCTGTATCACTTTGCAGCTGTAATTAGTGAAATTAGAAGAAAACTTCATGGCTCAGTTCTTGAGGTGGTCATTAAAATTACTGCGAACAGTAATAATGATATAGTAGGCAGGCCTTGTACTACCACAGGTTGCTCATCTGTACTGATTCCATGTGGCACTGCAAGGCGGCTGACACATTGCAGAGGCCAAAGAGCATGACCATAAACTACCTTGTCAAGAATATGGTCTCCTTGTCTCTTGAGTTTTAGAGCCACTTGCCAATATCTCAATTTCAAGCCCAGAAATGAAAACCACTGGGCACCGCAAGATTGTCCAGGGTGCTATCAATCTGGGGTAAGAGAAAACTGTACTTTCAGGTGATAGCATTTAACTTTCCGTATAGTCCACACAAAAGCATAGATTGCTGTTATACAGGGGAGCACCAAGGGCTGTCAGACTCTTCAGTAATTCCCCTAGATCTCTTGTCTGCTTGTTTCACCAGATCTTGTCTTGATGGTTGCCAGAGAGGTTCAGCATCTCTGGTGACAATGTTTTGGAGTACTCAAATCAGTGCGTCCATAATTGCATTCTCTGAAAACAGATGAGTATTGCCTAAGAAGACACTGACCCTCTCCAGTTATGTTATGGTCAGATGTTCGGTTGCCATGTTTACAAGCCTTCCAGCCTGGGTCCTAGATCCTGCGACAGTGCTGGCTTTTTGGATCTGTTGCATGGTGATACACTTGCAGCTGGCTCACACTTCTCCAAATCCAATCATTGGGCAAGCAACAATGCCTGGTAATGTGTATTTCATTCAGTGGTGCTTTCTGACTCAAAACCAGGTTCCTTGACCACTGACCCTCCACCTTCTTTACTACCATCTCACTTCTTACAGACATAACTGCATTTGTAGGACCAGCTGGTAAATCTCTGGATGTTCGTAGGAGCTCCGGAGAGTTACATTGTCTCAATCGAGTCACAAGACCCTTCAAATGATATTGACCATCACCTCGTGGCTCCTGAGGGCATCCAGTCACAACTCATGCCATCCTTGTATGAATACTTGCAGGCTCATAGTGTTCTGCCCCAGGATCACCTCCAGCAGGGCCCCCATTTCCATAGGCAAGGTGTCATCTGACCGTTACTAGCTATTAGAATCAACTCAGTTTTGTAATTGGCAAGCCCTTTGGCATGTCAGGTGTGATTAGTCCTGGCTGCACTTGTGCCCACTAGTATTCAGCACAGTTTGTCATCTATCCAACCACCTGCAGTGAGGCTGTCATCCACTCTTCTGCCTAGGATTCACAGCTTCACTTGAAGTAGTGAAGATGTCGGCCCCATGTGCCCCTCACCATACCAATCCTAATTTGATTCCTGCATTCGGTCAGTTTGATTGTGGGCAGTCTTTGCTAGGTGACCTGGCTAGCCACACCCCAACACACACTATTGAAGGTCATCATCTGTGGAGTGATCCTCTGTCTTTGTCGTAAAGAATATTCCTGGTCTTAGAGGTAGGCGCAGTGTTATCTTGGCCACCTGCATCCTTAATGCAGTTATTAACTACTCATAGATTGTCTTATAGTCATGGAGCATCGATGCTGTCACATCTTGGCATCGCGTAACCCATCAACATAGTAGTAGGCAGTTTTCTGAAACACATAACTTGGCAGGAGGTTCACCAAGGTTTTGTTCATGTATTCAGTTGCCAAGGCAAATTCCTGCATTCTCCCCCTTGAATGTTGTATCTTCAACATGAGCTGACTGCAATAATATGTACCCAAACAGTGGTTCTTGATTGGTTCTCAAGGGAGCCTCTCAAATGTTTTCGGACACTGCCTATCTTGAAATTGCATTCTGTCTCTCTAATCAACTGCATTCCAAGGATCGGTTTGACCCCCTTGGCTCTGGCTGCTCTCCTTATATAGCTGGAAATTTCTGAAGCTGAGGAGAAGTCCCACATTGGCCTTTTTTATTTTCTTATTTTGGGCTGTATTACATGCATTCATTTTCTAATGTGGCAGACATATGCAACACCCAGAGGGCTATGTAAACCAACCACTCTCACTGTTTTCACCTCTTCAAAAGTTAAAGTTCTGGCAGCTATGTAAGCACATGCACACCTACAACAATCCAGAGGTAAGGTAAAGGCGCTAACCCACATGACATTCATGCACATAATCACAATACTTATAGACAGGTCTTACAGCATACTAATCAACTTAAATGAAACCACAATATTAATGAATTAAAGAGCAGTTATAACCACAATATTAATGAATTAAAGAGCAATTATTGAAATTCATGGAACATTTCTTATTTATCACTAAGTATAGGAACATTTATCACATTAGTCTTGTGATAATTAAGCATAGAACTTAAAGAATGTTCCATTCATCATGGAATTTAACTTTGTATTTGTTAATGATGTTAAAAGCACTAAGATTTTTTCATTTAATGTCGGTTGCAAGCATTTATTTAAAAACCTAGGAGCGTAACATCAGTATGTCTTATCTAAGAATCAGCAACCGCTACTACAATCACTGTTGTTTGCTTATCCATCTACTGGTTCCCTCCAAACTATTTGGTATTTTATTGACCTTACAGGTTGCTTATCAAGTGGTGCATGGTTTGCCTATACCTGCTTTTGTGTGATGGAAATGTCGTTCCAATTTGAAAATGTTGGATGCAGTACAGTTACAGTTCAGTCTTAAATAGTTTCTGTAATTATATTTGTCAGTTTGTTTTAAGACAGCACTAACTTTTATGAAAAGCTTGAAGTTAATATTTATACCTTCTTTGTAAATTCATTAGAAAATTCACTTGAAAAGTAATTTGTTTTTAACCTAAAGCGTCATGTATGTGATTTCAAAGTAAAATGAGGTTTAACATTCTCCCTCCCTCCAAAACTTTTCAACTAATGGGGAAGAGCATTAAAGAAAGTGAGGTGTCCTGCTTACTCTTAAGCTTTGGGGCTGTGAAGGAAGTACAAAATTTAGAATTGAAATTGTAGTGCTCAGTTACAGAAAGCAAATTAAAATTGACTGGCAGTTAGAGCATCTTTGAATGCCTATCAGTAAAATTTCTGAAGCAGAAAGATCGATCAGTGTTAGATTGAAGATTATTCTCATATCAGTTAATCAGCACATTTTTGAATGTAAAGTGGCTTGATTGTCAAACGAGCATATTTGGAGACCAAAATTAACCTATTGCATTAACTTTTGCAAATGTATAGCATGTGAAATTATTGTTCAGGTAGTAGTCATAATAATTGTATTACAAATTCGCTCAAATATTAAGTCAGAAGTAATTTGGAAAAGGGGATGGCATGCAGAAGCAGAAAAAATTTGAAGAAATGGGATAATAGAATAGAGAAGGCAAAGGGCAGAATAAAGGGGGAGAAAGGAGGAAAGGGAGAATAGAGAATGAAAGGGAAAAAGATATATCACCAAGGGTGACCACTTTGAGGTCACGGTTGAGTAAGAATTGTTAAAAGAGTAAGAATAAGTGAAGAACGGGGAGAATTTGAGGTTAAGGAAGGTTAGAGATGAAGCAGGCTGGGGTTAATAGTGAGCAATATAATGGAAACGGCAAGAAGAAACGAAAAGAGTAAGGTAAATAGGCAAATTAAACAGAGGGAAGCATTCAAAGATAGAAGAGAGGAAGGGGTTAGGGCTATCATACTCAGTATAACCAGGATGTTGAGCTGTAATTTTTTTCTTCTTCATAAAAGATTTGACGAGCTGTAAGACATTAACATTGTAAATTTATTTTCCAGTGAAAAAGTCTAGAATATGACCTTTTTTGTTGTAAGTAATTTGATCCTTTTTCATAAGTGCCTTTATTTTGGGCTTTTTAGAAAATGCATACATATAAATGAACCTAAAAGAGAGTAAATCAAGGAGAAGCAACAAGGGATTTAATTTAATAGCTCAGAACAAAAAATTATTAAACTAACCTATTGCTTTTGGTTGCAATACTGTCTAAAACGAAAATAGTGGACTCTTCTGATAAATTCCTCAAATGGCATAAAAATCTGATATTTAAGAAAAAAGCACCTCAGAGGGAGACAAGAATTATTCTTTGCATGTAGTGATAGGAAATTTGAAGAGAGATTTAGGTTAACTAAAGATTCTTGTGTATTTCTTCTTTCAAGCATCAAAGAAATTTTGATTATACAGACTAATTGGAACTTCCCACTTTCTGTAATGAACTGTGTGTTTAGAGTGTAACTTGTGCACGAGTTTGCCAGGACCGAATAAAGGAGTTTATTTTCATGTGTTTTAAACTCGCAATTAGTGGGTCTTCTATTCAAGAAACTTTTAACATAATTTCTGGCTGGCTGTTGTTCTAAAATGCATTGTTACCAAATGTATTTTGGCAATCAATTACTTACTGATTGGTAATTACCATTTGTGCAACCCAGTGAAAAATAAGTTGATAAGAGATTAACTGATTGCCATTAGTAAACAATTTGATTTGCTTTCCTGCAACTGGGCTGCAACATACAGGGTGGAAGGTAATCTTTTATTATCTTTTTAAACTATGTTTATATGCATAGATGCCATCATATAATAGCCACATATAATTTCTTACAGCCACAGGAACATCCTCGAGTGTACTGGTAATGTTTATTGAAAAAACTTTAAAAGATGGATGCTGTCAACCCAAGGAAGAATCCACGGACCCAGTAATGTGTTTTCTATGATTCCTGCTCAAACATTTACAAAAAATCTGTATTGAAAGTTGTTTATTTTATTGTGTATGGAATATCATAAACCCAGGTGTGTCCGCTATGGCAGTCGTTCCATTTCTGCTAAATATTGCTTCAACAGTGCAAGAATTTTAGGTGAAAGTCCCCTCGTTTTTGAAGTAACCATTCAAAAAAGGTAATGGCACATAATTTGCTTCAGAGAGATACTGGATGCATTGAGTATGATAAGGGTGTAGCAATTCTTTTTCTGTTCTCAAAACAATTCAGTGGGATATGTCATTAGTTCAAGCAATACCACGACAACTGCTTTCAGGATCTGCTTCCACTAATTGAAGGATTTTTTTACTAGTGTAATATTTCTTTGACAAATTGAAGCAAATTTAAATTACTTCTCTTTTCGGACATTTTTCCCAGTAAATTCTTACAGCATCTGCTGCAATATTAAGCTTTGTAAATGAGTAGCATTCAAAGACACTCAGCATTAGTAAAGTGAGCTATTTGGTATAATAATCTTGCTTTGAAAATAAGCATAAGGCACAAAACAAACAACTTAAGTGTATTTTTTTATAAACAATAACAAAATGTGCTTTTTTTTAAACTGCAACATTGTCATGTTGTGTAGTCTCCTCGCTAACAATGCACATTCAACCGAGACATAACAAGAAAACTGCACTAAGATTGTTTTTGTTCTGTTCATTACAAAGAACCAGTGTGTTCAAGGATGATTGTAGGTCACCTAACACCTTGTATTTTGATGGATGATAAGCATGCAGAAAGTTCTGTTGAAATAAAACCACAAAGAAGTAAAAAAATGGCAAATGTATTTAACATTTTGAAAATATAAAGAAAATGTAAATGGCATGTTATTTATGGACGCTTTTTAACTGCTGTGGTTCTCAGCATCCCATTCTATATTGGGCATGAAAGACCGCTTAATTTTGCTCAGAGGCCTCTCTATCAGGCTTGAGGTTCTTTTACGTGCCGTAAATCTACGACATGGGACCAACGGCTTTACTTCCCTTCCGAAGGAAGCCATGCTAAGGATTTTTACGCCTGAAAAAATCCATCGTCCTCCGCCGGGTTTGAACCCGCGACCTTGGGTATATGAAGTCAGCATGGTAACCATTACACCACGGAGGGCGACAAAAAAATATAAAGAAATTTGATGTTTTGACTAAAATAACAAAATGTGCAAAATATTATGAAATACAAATATAATGCTTATGTTTAATTGATTCATCTTAAAAAAGGAACTAATACTTCTCAATGCAATATGATTCACAATTTGCAATATTAACATTTATGTTCTTTTCCATCTGATTATACTCTCTAAGACAAATTGTTTTAATTGAAGTAGTTGTGGTCATGTCTATCATACACACTTGCTTTAGGGCCCATGAAGATTTTGGCTACTGCCAAGCAGGCACAAGTGGAATTCTGGTAGATGATCTGGCTGTGATTGGGAGTCCAGGGCCTTACACTTGGCGAGGAACAGTGTTTGTGGTCAGTGTTGCAGATGACTTCTTGAACAGAGACAAGAATATTTACTATGGTCCAATGAAGGAATTAACCTCTCCAGTAGACAAATACAGTTACCTAGGTAAGTATTTAAAGATATCCTTTCTTGTAATGTGAAGTTTGGATTGCCATTTTCCAAGAACAAACAAAAAAGAAAGTCAAAATCCAAGTACAAGGCAATCAACATAAGGAAAATAATTTTATTGAAATTTGCAAAGATTGATGGTAAGTGTTCAGTCAGTTTTTGTAACACAGAATATCACTCAATTATTTATTGTGACTGGTGATGTTTTCTGTCACAAAAACTGATTAAAATCTTACCATTGAAAATTAAGTTTAGTTTGCTCTCAGGTGTTTTTTTTAAAACAGTGAAAACATTAGTACAATATTTACGCTAGCAATTACACAAGTGATTATGCAATCAATATTTAAAGGTAATGGGGACATGGACAAAACTTACAACTACTAAGCCATACTATACAAGGAAGGAAAAATATATACATGGAACCTTAGCAGACAGACTCCAAGAAGGGTAGAGAAATATAAAATTCTGTCAGAATTCTAAATGGGCTTCAGGAGAGGAAGACAATGTATTTGTTATAAAAACATTAGTGGATAAGTATTAAAAAAATAAGGGAGGAAAATTATATATGATCTTCATAGACTTAGAAAAGCCTTTGATTGAATATAGTTGAAATTACTGTGGTACAAACTGTTTAAAAAAAAGGGAGGGCAAGAAATCAAATGGTGATGTTCTTAAAAACTTTATATAAAGATAACACCTTTTGTGTAAAATATAAGGAAGGGGGAAAAACCAGAGAAATAAACCAAGAAAATGAACCAAGACAAGATTGTGAATTAAGCCCAATCTTATATAATTTATTTATTAATGAATGATGACATGTTGCAAAATATGCAATAATACTCTTTTGTTTATAATAAGTAACACAAAGCTTTTCGCAGAGGACTTGGTAGTGAGTTTCATTACTGTAAATGGTTTAGCAATTCTAAAAATGACTGGCTAACACAAAGTTTAAGAATATCATGTAGACATAAAAAAGCTTTATTTAGCAACTAGAGAAAGTAAATGTGGTAGACATAAACAACACTGTAATATGTACTGCAACCTTGTTATGAAAAACACGTACAGTCCTCCCACAATAAGCCTAACACTATGGCCGCGCCGTGGCCGAGTGGTCAGACCATTTGCCTCTCACCTAGATGGCCCAGGTTTGATCCCAAGCGACCACATGTGAGATTTGTGGTGGACAAAGCGGGTTTTCTCCCATTTCCCCCGCCATCACATTCCACCGGTGCTCCATCTTTATGTATCATCAGTGTTATCACCTGTGGTGCCAGAGTAGTAAAAGTGGGCATTAAACACTACAAAAAATAAAACAAAAAAACCTAACACTATATGGAACATTATTAAAAAAAGAGACTGGTAAATGTCACTCGAAAAATGATATAAAAGAAATTAACACATGAACACAAATAATCCCCAGCAGATAGCAAATGCATTTAAGGAATATTGTGTTCAGGTGGCAGAAAACATTAAAGGTATGTGCTGACCTTATTTGCAAACCTTTAAGTCATATATGTAACATCAACTTCTTATTAGGACATTTCCCAGACAGATTAAAATATTCAGTCATTAAGCCATTATACAAAAAAGAGCAAATCTTAGAAATGTCGAACTAAAGACCAGTATCTTTATTTACAGCTTTTTCAAAAATCTTTTAAAAAATTATGTTTAAAAGAATTTATCACCATCTAGATAAATATATTATTTTAGGAAAATAACAGTTTGGATTCAGGAAGTGATACCATTTTCAAGTTATCTAATGATGTTCTCAAGTCATTGGATGGCAAATAATACACTAGGAATATTCTGTGATGTATCAAAGGCATTTGTGTATCAATGGATAACATCTTACTTATCGAACAGAAAGCAAACGGTTATAATAAGTGCTTCAAATAATAGCAATGCATATTCTGAATGGTTGAAATAAAGCATGGTGTCCTACAAGGTTCTATTCTGGATCCCTTATTTTTATTTTAAGTGTATATAAATGATCTACCTGCAGTAAGGAACAACAATGCCTATCCACCTATCCAGTTATTTTTGCGGTTGACACAAATATTAAAAATAAACAACACAATGTCAGTCAGCTCCCAGATTCATCTAATAAAATCTTCAACACACCAAGTAATTGGTTTGAAAGTCACAAAATTCACATAAACTTTGCAATCTGATCTTTAATTCAACAGCTTATTATGCAGGTTTTCATTCATTGATGACCTATGGGAATATTTTGGGGAAATTCAGTAGATGCTAAAAAGAATTCATTCTGCAAAAAAAGGTAATAAGAATAATTGCAGGGGAAAATGGAAATGGAGTTTTATTTATGGACACTCTTTATCTGCTGTGGTTCTCAGCATCCCATTCTCTTCTGAGTGTGAAAGACTGCTTAATGTTGCTCAGTGGCCTCTTTTATCAGGCTAAATCTATGACACAAGACCAATAGCTTTACTTCCCTTCCAAAGGAAGGCATGCTAAAGATTTTTACGCCTGAAAAATCCATTTCCACCAGGTTTGAACCCACGACCTTGGGTATATGAGGTTAGTATGGTAACCATTACATTAGTTGATTTATTTTCTTAAAGGACTTTTATAAATATTAATGATTTTAATGTTGTCATTTATTTTCGTATTAATCCAGGGCATGCAAAGAGAATGGAATTGCATCATTTGGCGACCAATTTGTTATAGATTTAACTATCATTTAGCCTAGTGTATTCCATATTCATTTTGTACCTAATTGGAAATGGAGTAACAATACCATTTCTGCTAATGTTTATCTAGATTAGCATAAAGTAGATAAAAGAACAAGTTGTTGCAAGAATAGTTGTTGCAGAATAAATAAAATCATTTAAATGTAATATATCAGATTTTTAGAAAAACGGGGTGTGTGGTATGGGTGTGTGGGTGTGTGTGTGTGTGCGCGCATGGGTATGTGGGTGCATATATGTATGTGGGTATATGTACAATAGAACTGAAAAACAAAAATTCAGTAAATACCAAACTTGATATTTATGTTCAGTATCTTCCAAGGATGTGACACAAGTTTTGTTAGGAAAATCCTCCCACCTTAAACAATATTTTATATGGAAGATTTGTTGAAAGTTTTGATTTTCTCAGAAATGACTAACAATTTTTTTTATTAAAATACCATAATTAAAGATATTTACATGTCAAACAAAGTATATCTTGATTTTTCTGGGAATAGACTCTGAAGTCCTCTTCATTCTGGATGATTTTTGCATAACCGGTGAAGTATAATAGATAGACTAAATTTTACTACACAAAAATTATAATCTTGTTAAAATGCACATTTTTTGTAGAGCCAACCATTTCTGACATTTTCTTTGTTTTATGTAACTTGTTTAATACACAAACCTGTAGCAATTTCAACAGAGTAAAGGAGACTTGGTCTGGAGTCAGTATTCCTGTGTTTAGCAGTGTAATAAAAGAAAGTCAATAATAATAATAATAATAATAATAATAATAATAATAATAAAATTAATAATAATGGATTTTAACTTACATATAATTGCTTAAAATTGTTTGTTATAACTGTAGGCATGGCAGTGACTGCTGCAACATTTTTTGGAGGAAAGATTGCTTATGCTGCTGGAGCACCTAGAGCAAATGATACAGGACAGGTGGTTATTTTTGGAAAGCCAGAAAAAAGGAAGAAGAAGGAAGATGATAATGAAATGGATGTAAAATTGATTCTTGATGGTGAACAATTTGCTTCAAGTTTTGGATATGAACTGACAAATGCTGATGTGAATGGTGATGGGTAAGTCCTAAAGATTTAGCAGTGTTCTGAGTTTAAAAGCCTGAAGATAAGTTCTCCTTATGACAAAAGAACTGTTTTCCACTTATTGCAATCTTTTGTTGTATTAAGATTTCCAGACTTGATAGTGGGAGCACCTTTTTACTTTGGTAAAGCAGAAGGAGGTGCAGTTTACATCTATATCAACAATGAACATCACTGCTTAGATTGCAATAAACCTGTGAAGCTTACTGGCAAACCAGAATCCAGGTAATTTGTTCATAAACATTTTTTCTTATGAGATTTTAAATTCTTGAAACTGAAGAAAAGTCGCAAAAAACCTCCATTCATACACTTGAGATGTCATTGCTATTTTTCATTTCCACTTACATTCAATCACTTACGTTTGTAAGAATTCCTTCATGGCTTAAGTAAAAATCTGTAAGTAGAAAGTTATAAACTTAATTAGCCATATCCACTCCTAGCGCTTTTGAAATATTTTTTTTGCTTTTCCCATCAGAGTTAAGCTGTTTGAATGTTAATTTATTGAAAAGTTATTAAAAAGCATAACTTGTATACATATTAATATGCCTGAATTTTATATTTATTCTGCTGTTAGCTGTTAGATTAGTAAAAAGGTCATAGGCAGGATTTGAACCAATATTTTGCAGTGCTATAAGGAGTGTATACTATAAAGGAGACACCATACTATTATTGGTGGACATATTGTGACCAACCAGCCTGGCACAAGGAATGATGTGCACAGCTATGGAGCCAAAATTCAAATATTTTGCAATTATTAAAAGGAAATTGGCTAAATTTGTAGATGTCAGAACTTGCTGGATACCCTGGAAACTGGGTATTTCTTCAAGAGGAGAAACATTGCTTAGTGAGCAAGTTTAGATGCTAAAGTTCATACAACATATGAAATAGCAAGCTTAAAACCAAAAGGAAGCTGTTCAGGCATTAAGACAAACATATAACTTCTAGCTACAATGCTTCAAAAGATATGCAGAATGGTCTCCAATTTTAGTAGTCTACACCACATGTAAAATGATCAATGCACTATGCAGTTGCTCTGAAGGAAAAAATTAGGACAAGATGAAAATTCACCAGCTTGTACTATATTACTTTAAATATTCTTTGATTCATTATTTTTTGATACAAGATTAAAAAAAAAATAATTTTTCTATGTATTTTTTCAATATTGCTATTAAAAGATTAAAACAGAAAAACTTCCAATTAGAAAGTCTGTTGACTGTAAAGGAATGGAGCAGAGCTTTCTTCTTTGAAACACAGCTATTATAAATAATGTTGTCCTACATTCAGTGAGCAGTGGCATATGGTTATGGGTGTGTTGCTTTGTATATTACCACACTATAATGTCTGTTTAATCTTGTTAATTTACAACAGTAATATAATTTGAAGTTTTGCCTATAGAAAATCAAAGCCTGCATGAGATTTATAGACTTGTTCATGATTGAAAGAAAATGACATTTTAAAACATAAAATTCTAAATTCCTTTTTCAGTTTACTTATCTATGCAGAAAGCAAATGACAATCGCAGAGCATGTTTTATAGTACTTATGGGAAACACAGAAACAAATACTAGGGAGATGATAGAAATGTGGATAAGCAGCCATATTTGGCTGAAACTCATTGTCCATACCATTGGTTTTGCTTAAAAATGTAATGTAGCAAGAGTGAAGTACTTATACTTGTTGGATTCTAGGATGCCAGCTTATTGATGTGAGCAAGAGCGAAAATAGGGCTTTCTGTACAAAGAACCTTGAGACAAAATAACTAGGGAAAGCAGTTTAAAAATTTGAATGAATCAAAAAAGTTTTTAATGTATAAAGCAGTAATGAATGTGAAGGCATGCAAAAGTAAGAGATTATGCTGAACATAGGTGAGAATGCACCATGCTGGGGTGAGAATGTGCTAGAATAAGCATGAAAATGCATAAATAATGTTAAACAAACATTCTAAATATTTGAAAATTAATTTAATAGCCTTAAGAAAGGTTCAATGTAAATAATAGTATAAGAATGTTAATTTATTAATTATGTAACACAATGATAAGATGTTAAGCCCAGAGCATTACATAGGTATATAAAGCTGCACTCTGACTTAGCAAATGATAGTCTTATGCAACCTTCATTGGGTTGCCATCTAAAAAGGAGGTGTCCAACAATGTTTTAGCATAACCATGTTCACAAGAGTGCATTGAAAATTTACAAATGATTTGTATCAAGAGTACTATTGTTTATGAAGCATTCAATGCTAAGCCAGCAATGGAGGAGAGAGGATGTGTTGTGTGGGAGTTGCAGGAAGAAGTTGAAAAGTGATGTAAATAGTAAAATAATGGGAATCTGCACAGATATCTACAGAACAAGAATTGGTCTGTTGGTAGAAGGAAATGGAATCTATTCAAGAACAGTTCAGAATGGGGAGATGATAAGCATTGTTACAGTAGCATGCATAATCAGCATGTTATTAATTATTGGAGGAATGGAGATGCTGACCATGGGCTTGGTGAAGAAGGTTTGAACAGATTACAGGGAATGGAAGAAAGACTAGGAAAACAAATGAACAATGTGGGGAGAGAAATTAAAAAAGAAACCAAAATAGAAGTACAGGACATGAAAACAGAAATCCAAGCCATTAAAAGAATAGTAGAAACCTACTGGAAAAATACCGGAAATTCAATCTGGCAATAACAGGAGTAGATGAGAGAAGAGGAGTAGAGCCACTCAGGAAATAATGGAGATTTTGGAAGGGAAATTAGAGATAATCCTAAATGGATGGGAAGTTGTGGAAGCCTCTTGAGTTGTAAGGGATATGTTAAGATGGATGATGGTAGTAAGATTTATATCAATGCAAATTGTCTATGAAGTACTGAAAATATCTAAGAAAATAAAAGGGACAAATATATTTATTGGCAGAGATTTATTGGTGGAACAGAGCACTTAAAGAAAGAACTGGTTAAATGGATGAAAACAGCAAGATCAGAGGGCAAGCGTGCATACATACACAACTTATACTTATGGATTGATGAACAGCCAGTAGGTGAAGGCTAAAATATTTCAAGGGGAGAGCAGAAGAAATGAAGAGGAAATGAATCCGCAAAGTGCAACTACATTAATGAGAAATGAAATGTCAGGAAGTCCAAGGGTTGAAGTGGTGATGGGTAATTCAAGACGATAGGAGAGAGAATGGTAGCCCATATGCGAGTGAGGGAGAGAGGATGACGTCAGAGTAGGATAGTATCACCGGACAAAAGAAAATCAGCTGCAGCCCAGCTGGCAAGAGAAAATAGGTCAAATGTGTGAAGGAAAACGGTACCAGCTGAGTCAAGTTCGTCTAACATTATATCCACACCAAGGGGAAGCTTAATGCTAGTTGAAGGAGATATTTATGAGCACTGTGAACATGATGCTGTAGTAGAGGAGGAACATCAGGAAGTACTGCATGCCGGTACACATCATAATAGCGGGCGAGTGTTGAGAAGCAAGAGCAAACTGGATGTATTTAGATTTCATTGAGGCTCACAATTTGATCAGGGAGAAAGGGAAAAGTTGTGAAGTTTAGTTTATGGAATTGTGAATGTTATGTAGAGCGTTGAGTGATGGTTTTTTCACAGAAGTTTTGAATAAAGTGAATTTGTTAACATTAGTTAAAACCTGGCTAGAAAGCAATGAAGATATCACCTTGCTGGGATATGATTTTATTGAGAAATGTAGAGCAAGGAGAAATATTAAAGATCGAGTTTCTGGAGGTATAAGTATACTGATTGAAAAGTCATTAGGGAAGTAAAGTGAAGAAGAGGAAATCAGAAATTAAGGAGGTTATGTAGGTGCTAATACATGAGTGGAATGTATGGCCAGGGAATTCCAGGTTTCACAACCCAGATCTCTTGACAACCAGAAAAAGAGCTGGTAAATATAGAAATAAAATTTCCCATGATGTAATTTATACTAATGGGAGATTTAAACATGAAATTGGGAGAGTTGGAGATCAAGGAATTAAAATGTATGGGAAAAGAGAGGAAGAGATGGATTTAGCGAGATATGGATCAGGCACAGCAGGGGCAAGGTTGTAAATGAGGAGGGGCTAAAATTAATGCAGAGTTGTGAGAGTAATGAATTTGTAATGCTCAATGGCTCTTGGGAGAAGATGAAATGGGTGAATTTACATTTACAAGTGCTTTGGGACAGAGTAAGTTAGATTACATGTTGTATAGTGACAGTATATACATTGTATAAAGTTTGTGAATTTAACCCTTTTAGTGCCAGCCCAAAAAGCAAGACACTGTTTGAAAAGTGCAAAGCAATTTTAGAGCAGAATACAGGATTTTAAATTATTAATAATAAAATGAGTACCAAACTGCATAAAGAGCTGAATATTTTTTTCATTTTTAAACGAACCCTTTTGTCTATTGTATAAAATGTATTATATGGATGAAAATTCTTATCATTATTTTAAAACATTAAAACAAAAGAACAATTTGAAAATAAAATTAAAAATCCTAAAATAATCAATAATTAGGCATAGAAAAGCTTACTACACAGAAAGTTCAGGCTAATTAAATGAAAGTATAGATATTTCTTTACTAAAACAGTATCCTGTTTTAGTCTGGTGTTTTATTTTTTTAAAATACAAAAAATGAATTCACGTTACCTGAAATGGGGGGTAAAAAAATCACCAAAAACCCACGTATATAAGCATGATACCACTATTAATGAAAATTGCATAAAGCAATAGGATAGCTATATAATACAGGGTTACTACAAAAGAAATAGACAACTTCAACTGCCTGTAAAACAAAAACTATTAGAGATAGCAACCTAATTATTTTGGAGGTATATTGAGAAACTCTCAAAGTTTCGTTTGTTACTATTGGTAACGCTGTAGGGTTTTGTTTGTTGTTGCAGAAGCTGAAATGGCGGAAAATCCTGTGGAAAAGGCATATTGCATGTTGGAATTTGCTAGAACGCAATCAACAACTGTTGTCCAATGACATTTTAGAACACATTACCACAAAAATGAAATGATGCGCTCACAAAAACCAGCATCGTCTTTATCATGTCGCAACATGTCGATGCAAAAGTCACGACGTATGACCTTATCTTCTTCACTCAGAAGCTGCAACATCTGTAATCTGTAAGGCATCATCTGCAGTTGCTTCTGCAAGATTTTCCATACAGTTTGCTGTGGAATTTGTAATTGCATGCTTGCCCTAGATGTCGATTTCTGTGGGCTTCTTATGTAGGCAGAACGAACATGTTCAACGTTTTCTTCCGAAACTCTTGGTCTTCCCGAGCTCTTCCCTTTGCACAAACATCCCGTTGTCTCGAATTTTCTATACCAGTCGTAGATTGACTGTCTAGTCGGTGGCGTTTTGTGGTAACGTGTTCTAAAATGTCGTTGGACAACAGTTGCTGATTGCGTTCTAGCAAATTCCAACACGCAATATGCCTTTTCCACAGGATTTTCCACCATTTCAGCTTCTGCAAAAACAAACAAAACACTACAGTGTTACCAATAGTAACAAACGAAACTTTGAGAGATTCTCAACATACCTCCAAAACAATTAGGTTGCTATCTCTAATAGTTTTTGTTTTACAGGCAGTTGAAGTTGTCTATTTCTTTTGTAGTAACCCTGTATTATAAAACTTTGTATGGTAAATAGTTATGGCCAGCCTAACTAACTAGGATTAAGGTCAGTCCTAACTATGTATGTATTTAGCACTTTAATAATAACTAATTTATGAAAAATCATTGGCATAAATAAAAGTATCAAATATTCAATATTATTACTATCTTAAGTGTGCACTTTGAGATGAAGAAGAATCTACATTGCTGCCGACTTCAGCTAAGCCGAGGTACAATGTAGCACTGTGCAGCTAAGCTGAAGCAAATACTAAAGACGTTCATATTTCAAAATGGTGAACCAACAAGAAACTTAAATATTAGATAAATGTGGAATCATTACCAAACCCAGGAGGAAGATTAGAATTTATTGGTAAGAGAGAGAACACATTAAAAGTGAGACTGATATATATTTATGCTACCTAAAATAAAAAGATTAAAACTATACCAAATACAGGAGAAAGTGGTAGGTCAGAGAGAAGAGAATTAGTGCAAAGCGAACAGAGAGTGTGGACAGTAGCTCAGTGTCAGAGAAAATAATGTTGCAGCTAACTACTCTATCCCAACACGTAAAGCCAAATATAGAAGAGCTATCACAAGAAATCACAATGAAGTAGAAATTATGGACAGACAGACAGATAGATAGATAGAATATTACAAAAAATGGAAACAAAGTAGAGGAATTAACCAAAAAAGTAGATGCTGATATTAATAGCTTAACTTAGAATTTTTTTAAATTTATTTTTATATGTAGCATAACATCGTTTAACCTGATTGGTCATATCGGATGATTGAAATGATGCTCAAATGATCTTGGGTCCATGGAGCTTAAAGTTACTTACATTCCTATTCTCAGGATAAAGGAAAACCCCAAAGAAAAAAACCTTATCCAGGTAACTCGCCTTAAGCAAGATTTGAACTCGCAACCTGTTAAATGTAAGGCAGACACCCTAGCCAGATGGGTCAAAATAGAAGTGTTTGCTCAACTCAGAGGATGGAAAGCTATTCTGCAGAGCTAAAGAGCAGTTTGAATAAGAAAATGAAAAAAAAAAAATGTCTCAAAGTTAACAGTAGCTCAACTTAGAAAATAGGAATACGCAGAAAGGAATGCAGAGAGGACATGAAAGCATTGAATAATAACCTAATTCAGTAACTAGAATTGAATGTAGGTATTCGGACACAGAAAACAGAGCAGAATAAAAACGAGAGCAAAAGTAATAGATGCAGATTGGAAGGAATAGTCAATGAAAAGATAGAAAATTAGAGAAATAAGAGGAAAAGTAATGTATATGGATTGGAAGGAATAGTCAATGAAATTAAGCTAGCTAGAGAAATAGAAATGGAAGTAGATAAGGAACTAAATTATATCAAAAAACAACAATTTGAAGTCTTGAAGCAGAAAGAGAGTATATTGTAGAAGTAGAAAGTAAAGTAATATTTGAACTAAATGCTAATAAAAGTAAAGTAGAGGGAATAATAGCTGGGAATATAGGTAAATTATCTAAAGAAAGTTATTTTTTGAAGTGTAAAATAGCAAAAGAAATTAGTAGTTTGATAAATGATTTTGATCCTATCAGCACTGAAATGTAATCTCATCATGAGGTGCATACTAAAGTAAACAGTGATGTAGATAATCAATTAAAGCTAATTAAAAAAAATTAAGAGAAGGAATATGAGCATACAAGTAAATTAAATCAGGCTATGGTATTACTGGATATTTGAAAAAGAATGCATTTTAATCTAACACCAGAATATGCCTGATGTAAATATATGGGAGAAGAAAGAGAAAATAATAATAATGATGATGATGATGATAATAATAATTTATTAATGATGCTGTCAATTGCCAGGAACATATGAGCACCACTGGTGTGCTGGAATTTTGTCCTACAGGAGTTCTTTTAAATCCCAGTAAATCAACTGACAAAGGGCTGTCGTTTTTCAGCCCACTTAAAAATCGGTCTCATAATCTTAAAAAAAACAGCTGGAATAGTGACCCAGAGCATTCTTGATCTGATCGGCAGAACAGTGTTTTCTTTTGTTTGCTATTGTGCAATAAATGCATCTAAGAAGTACAGCACTGTAAATAGTTTTCTAAACCTCCTCAGCATGGATTTGTTTTGGGGAAGGAAAGAAAAAGGAAATGGAAATGGAGTTTTATTTATGGATACTCTTTAACTGCTGTGGTTCTCAGCATCCCATTCTATACCGGGTGTGAAAGACCACTTAATTTTCCTCAGAGACCTCTCTTATGAGGCTTGAGGTTCTTTTACGTGCCGTAAATCTATGACATGGTACCAACAACTGCAGGAAGCCATGCTAAGCCATTTTTTTACACCCGAAAAAATCCATCGTCCTCAGCTGGGTTTGATCCCACAATCTTGGGTACATGAAGTTAGCATGGTAACCATTACACCATTTGGGGAAGGAAAATCATACACATTTAAAAGAAGCTTGTGACAGTGATGTGATTAATATTCAGTGAAAATAATTAGAATTGGTTTTTGTAACACAAAACATCACTTGATAAAATGGGAACAAGTGTTCCTGAAACTGTTCCCAGTAAGTAATTATCAAGTAGTGCTTTGTATTACAATAACCAGCTCACATGCTTTTTATTCAACATTCACAAATGTTTGTATTCATTTCTCTGCATCCTGCACATACACAACAGATGTGTCCTATGTTCGTGAATGTTGAAAAGAATGTTTACAAACATAATAATATACTCTGCCGACAACAAAATTTAAGCACCCAGGAGTGGTTAGAAGTGAATGAAACTACATATGATGAAAGACCATGTACCTTTATTGAACTGATTACAACATAGGATGAAGAGTCAAGGCTGTTGGCAGTTACAGGTGGAATGTGGGTGCCAGGTCACTAGGGTGTTGCACCCCCTCTGGCTGCAATGCATAGCCACAATGCATGCCCTTATGCGGTTCGGAATGGTGTCAAACAGCTAATGGATCCTCTTCTGAGGCAAGTTTGTCCACAGCTGGGACAGCTTCCTCCAGATCATGCAAACTGGTACGAGGATGGAGTCCCATTCCAAGTCATCCCACACGTGTTCAATGATGGAGAGATTTTGCTGGCCACTCGAGGATCTCAACAGCTCTTGGAGTCCATTGACACACATGCTATGTGTGGGAATGCATTATCTTGTTGCATTGCTGTGCCATAAGCGGTAGGACATGCAGACGCAGAATGTCGGTGAGATATCGCTGTGTTGCCAAAGTCTGCCAAAGCACTATTAAAGGTGATCTGGATCATATCCTATGCCCCCCCACACCATGATGCCAGGGATTATGCCTGAATAGCTCTCCACAATATGGTAGGAAGGATGTACCCTCTGCCCTTGATGTTGCCATACCCGAACATCATGGTTATCGGAGGTTATGGAAAAGCGGGACTCATCACTGAACATGATGCGAAACCATTCGTCGTCTGTCCATGCCTCCTGAGCATGGTATCACTCCGAATGCAGACATCGGTGTTCTAGTGTCAGTGGCCACTGGTACATGGGGTGGTAGGACCCAAATCCGGCAAATGCGAGTCGTCGAGACACTACAGGAACTCACAGGATGTTGTAGAGTTTCCAGTACATGTTCTCAGATGGCAGGTGCCAAAGCAATGCTTGCGCACCATATTACAGTCCTCCCTTGGGGTAGTGTTTCTTGGTTGACCCGAACCTGCACGACGTGACTGGGTGCCCTCATGTACTCATTGATTCCAACATCGGGCCACATGCCAGGCAATTGCACAATATGACCGACCCACCTCATGCAGTCCCATAATGCAACCTCTGTCAAATACTGGAAAGGCTGTCTAATGCCAGTGCTTTGCATTCCTCTTTGAACATCTTGCTTAACTGTCTGACTCACAGCAATTGACTGGTAACAACTTATCCACAATAGGTGGTGACATCACGAATGCACTCTGGTGGGCATTCTACACATTACAGATCCTTGTGAATCTAATCATTTACTCACACATCAATGGATAATATTGAACCACTTCTCCTAGGTGCTTAACTGTTTTTGTCAGGCAGTATACATTAAATAGAAGACAGTGCAGTTATACACTTACCTTATTATTGTTATTGTTTAATACTATGCTGCTTAGCTTTGTATTACTAAAGAAACAATGCTGATTCTAATGCAGAGTGAGGTAATGTTGCCGTTTCAGGGTCAGTTGGCTGCGCAATGCCATAAAACCATACCAACTTTAGACATTGAAAACCTGCTGTAGAACTGAGCACACAGTGCCAAAGGAATGCAACCCGTTAACAGCCACAAGATGGCAGTAGTAGCACAGTATTATGTTGCTAAATGGCGCATATATTGACATAGCCGAAAAGCGTGGCAATGCTAGTAGACAATGGCATCTATCAGGCACCATTACCCCTACTTATTGCAGATGTTGGTTATTTGAGATTATGTGGTACATGAACTAGCTAAAGGTGGTTTCATCAAAACATAAACCCGTCTGTCACTCTGCAATTGCGGTGCTCTTAATATGTTTGATCAAGTAATATTTTGGGTTAAATGGAGAAATTTAATACACAAAACTACTGTTAAATAGAAGTTATCGATTGCTTTGCTTCTTTTTAACGAAAACAGGAGCATTAGTAGTAAATAAAAATTATTTATTATTATTGTTATTATTAATAATAATATTGTTATCATTGTTATTAATATTATTGCTATTAATGTTCTTGTTGTTATTATTATTGGTGGTGATGGTAGTACGATGATTATGATGATGAGTATTATTATAATTATTAGTTATTATAATTATTAGTTGTAAGAATAACTGTCAGCCCAACCAGATCTACTTGCTCTTTAGTTATGTCATTAGTACCCTTAAAAAATGCTGTTTTGACATTGAAGAAAATATGAAAGTGGTGGAGAACAGTAGAGATATTGGGAAGAAGATTAAATGTTACTTTGTGAGGGCAAAAGGATGCAAGTTGTTTTGAAGGAAAATAGGATAGTTTAAACTGGAAGATAGTTTTCGGAGAGTGTCACGAGAAACCTCTGGAACACTCTCCGAATGGGCAGCTGCACTTGTACATAAATTCATGCAGATACAATGTAAACAGGTCTCTTGGGCACAATTTCTGACATTACCTCTATTCGTCATTGTAATTTCGTGCGTGACTACGACATTTCCCTCCTTCCTATGGGTGAGGAAAGCAACAGTATATGCGCTCCCTGATGCATATAATTGCATATTTCAGCATTTCCCCCACCTTCCTATGAATGCGCTGCCTCGTTGTATATTTCTGGGTTTCCCCACCTTGCTATGGTTACGATTCATAATTGCAAATTTCATGCTTTCCACATTACCCCATAATTGCACTGCCTTCCCTCCTTTTTGCAGTACCAACTATTTATGCTCATTTACTCTGAACATTGCACCTTTCAGATGCAAAGGTTGGCTGCCTGACATTACGCGGCCAACTGACCCTTCAATGGCAACATTACCCAGAGTGACTTCTGATGTTTAAGACAACACACATTCTCCACAAACCCAAAACATTTCAAGCAATTAAAAAGCAGTCAGTGTATCATCATGGAACAGTTGTCAATCTGTCAAAATGAAACATAACCGAAGCAAATCATGAGAAATGGAGAGAGGCAAATGAAAATGCATTGTTTCATGATAACTAAGAAGGAAACCCTGAAGTATGACCATTATGCTACTGCATAATAATTAGATTTAATAAGTTGCTGGCATGTCTTTCTTGATTTATTGTCAAGCAGTTAGTGCTGTTACAATTAGTGTTGCAAAACTTATATGCATAATGTAGTGTCAAACATGTGACAAGTTGAATCTGATCCTCCTTGTTTACATCAGGATCATTCTACTCTGACTTTCAGAAATTTTTCATTGGCAAATTCTGGGGATCAGCAAGGCAGAACAAGGTTAAGATCAAGTTAGCTACAGGAAAGTATGACCCCAAGTAAGGAATTACAATGACAATATTTCATTAAACTCCAAAAACTGCAAACTTGTAAATCTAGGGATGTTGAAGCTAATTTGATCATTAACTTGGGCTCTTCCTGCAGAATTTTAATGGTGGTGGTTAAACTCATAGATTTTGCAGAATCCATAGATTTATTACATAAAATTTAAAATCCAGACAAGTACACAAGATGTAGCCTCAACACAGAACAAGGTGCACATAACTCTTGAAAGTGCCAACAGACAAGAAATGATAGACAACGGGAATGGAAATGGCTTCCAAGAAAATCAAAATTCCATTCCCACAACACATAACGTAAGGCAAATAACACAAGAAATTATCGACAAGGAATGGATATATGAAGGTCATGCCAAAATAGTTGCTACCAAGGGCAGGTTAGCCAACACAACAATGATAGCTACCATTCTACCAGAGGTCAAGCACATGACAGAGCTAGGTAACTGAATCACATTCAATTTTATTGTGACTATACCAAAAATAACCATGCATATTATGACCAAAGAAGAGGAGTACCACGCAGATTCCTCCATCTTCTCCATTCTGAATTTCATTTCATTTCTATCCTCATTTCCTCCATACTGTATTCCACTTTTGATTTTCTCCATGCCATATTTCAATGTCTGCATTTCTGCGAGTAAGGCTTTCATCATTTTCACCGTCTGGGCATTAAATCCAACTCCTGACACCAGTGTAACAAAAGCCTTTATTACTCAATACTGATTACAATCAAGTCTTTCTGCAATGCTGTATTGTAATTTTTGTCTCTACCCTTCGACACATAGGCAGTTGAATGCTCTCTCACACAACTGTGTGCTCAAAATTTGCAGTCAAAATTGACTTGCTAGGGCTCATTCTCTGCCTTTCATAGTTGTCTGACGTGGTCAGAAATCTCCATAATTAGAGAGCATTCTATCATTTGGTCCTACACTCAGGTGTGGCATTCCAAGACTTTTGAGGTTCTGCAGCCACTCTTCACAGGTGAAACGTACGGCCTCTGCGACAATGACTGCAGATATGGAAAGGATGCTAACCGTACACATGCAATAATTAGGCTATAAGTTTCCAAAGAAATTGCTAACATAGTGCAGCATTTATGGACCAGCAAGGAACAGTTATACTATTCTACTTAAGTTTTGAAAATTTTGTCCTAGTAATGAACTGCCACCATTTCGAATACATTCCTGTAGTCTTGCTTTGAGGTTTGCCACTGCTCTTAATGAGCCTGTTTGATTGTGTTGCCACTATTTTGTTGTGAATAGCAAACTTCAATTCAGTAATAGTGTGAAGTCTTCCAATGTATACTTTTGATATGTCATGAGGTCACCCCAAAGGAAATAATCACATATGAGGAGCTATCTGGGGAGCAAGCAGGCCAAGGAAGATCACAATGTTAGAAGTTAACATTTCCAGGAAGCATTTCCTTGACCACTCTCATTCATATCCTTGCACTTTGAAACCATATGTTTGCAATGCCATGTCTAGCCAACTTGGGTGCAAGAAAGTTATTAAGCATGTGCATTTCTTTAGCTAAATTAACAGAAATTATATGTTCATATTCTAAAAATATGAGAGTTCAGTGTGATTAGTATTATTACTTTTAAAACAGATGTCATTCACAGAGACATCCCCCAGAGGCCTACTACGGTAGGTACAGGTTAGGTGCACCCAGGGTCCCAAGCCACCTTGGACTCCCTCTGTGAGCAACCTCTTAAGTGGTGAGGGAGTCAGTAGGTTAAAATGCCCACCCACGTGTAGGCTGTGTGTGGAGATCCGTGTCGGTGGAAAGGAGTATCCTGGTTGGTTGAGGGTTGTGTACCTGAGCCTGGGCTTTTGTTTTTTCAGTAACTGGGTAGGGTGCGCAAGCTAATACACCACTTTGGTTTCTGCTTCACCTAAACGGGAGGCTAGGGACTAACTCACCCTTAGTCAATCAGCCTGGACTAGGTATTACACCGAACTCCGGGGTGAGTTGGATGGCGACCCTGCTATATCCCCTGTGTAGCCCTGTCACTCCAGTGGGGTGACCCCTCGTTGGGCTCCGTGCTAGGTGGGGAGCACTGGGGGATGAATTTAAACCATATCTTTATGGAAAAACCAAAACCTAAATCTAACATGCATGGAAAAGAAGTAGTCGAGTCAAAAGGTCCTCGCTACCTAGTTATATCTAGGATAGAGGAAAAAAGGAAATTTTCGTCTGTGAGCCCTTTCGCCATCCAAAAGGGATTAGACAACATCGCTATGTCCCGGTATGTCCAATGAGGAGCTTCAATAAGATCTGGCAGACCAAGGCGTATCATCTGTCTATAGGGTTCAACGGAAAATGGTGAATTCGTGCCTACCCGTACCCTGTTCCGTACCTTTGACCGGGTAGATCTCCATCAGAGGATTAAGGCAGGGTACGAAGCTATCGAAGTTAGGCCCTACATTCCGAACCACTTACGCTGTTACAAGTGCCATCGATTTGGTCATACGAGCGAATTTTGTACTGGTCGGTCCCCCTGTTCTACCTGTGGTGACGCTTCGCAGGATGGGAATTGCAGCACCCCTCCTCCATCTTGTGTGAACTGCAGCGGGGAACACCCATCTAGTTCCCGAGATTGTCCCCGTTTTGCTGAGGAGAGAGCGATCCAGGAGATACGGGTGAAAGAGAAGGTGTCCTCCGAAGGCCGTAAGCTCCTGTGTATCCGACAGCCCTCTGTCCCGCGGTCCGATTGTAATAGCTCTGTTGCAGCTAAACCGGTGCCGAGGTGGGAGATCGCAATATAGACCTGCAATATTGCCAAAAAAAAGTATCGTTGTCAGAACTATTACGAAGACCTCAACAACTGCGTCAATGTCGGCATCACTATCTGCCAAATCCGCCAACGTAAAGCATACTCCAGCAAAATTGTCAGAAAAACCGTCGACCTCAGGCAATAAGACCGGTAAAACCGTAGAGTATTCTGCACCACAGAAAGCTTTCAAGACCAGCTATGTTAGGACTGACTTCCTTAAAGAGCATGTTCGCCTGCACCCAAAATATCCAAGGTTGGTAAACCTCCATGTCACTCTCCCCGCAGATGCTCTTCAAAGGAATCTTCTGGGAGGAGCTCCGATCGGCGACGTCCATCTTCGCCGATCAGTACCTCAAATAGGTTCGAGATCCTGGAACCGAGGTTCTCTATTGATATGGGCTCCTCCCCTGTGGAGGAAATGGAATAGGAAGATTCTGCCTCGACTGCCAAACGGACAATCCGTAAGCGGTAGGATCGTGCTCCTGAAAAAAGTGTTAGTCCGACGCTAAAAAAGAATAAACTAAACCGACCAGCACCGCCCAATATGCAGAAACGTCTATCTATTTAGAACTTATCCGCGTATCAACCTCTAGTTGTCTGCCTATAAGAGACAAAGCTCCATCCCCAAGACACTGTTACATTCAGGCACTTATCTTCTGTACGGTTTAATTTCAGTCCAACAAAGTGTTCCCGCACACGGGGGCACTATGATGCTCATCAGGGATGATATTAATGCTGATTCCGTGTCCTTACAGTCTGATCTCCAGTCAGTTGCTGTAAGGATCACACTGCCATCTGCCAGATTTACCATTTGTAGTATCTATCTGCCTCCCTCTTAAGACCTCTCGCCCACCGAGTTAGAAGACCTCGTTTCCCAGTTATCAACGCCATTTGTGTTGGTGGGGGACCTGAATGCCCATCACCCACTTTGGGGCTCTCCTCGGGCTTCTGCGAGAGGTCAGCCAATTGCAGACTTAATGAACAAAGAATCTTGCTCTCCTGAACACCGGAAAGCCCGCCTTTCTGACGCCTTTCACAGTTTTTCACACCTTGATATAGCGATCTGTTCACCACAGTTAGCGGTTTCGTTATCCTGGAATATCATCTCTGATTTGCACTCTAGTGACCACTTTCCATGTCTTATTAATCTCTTGACACACGCTGCATGTTCCACTCGCTTACCTAGATATCGCTTAGATCACGCCAACTGGGACCTGTATTCCCGCTTTGCTAAATTCAACTCCGATGAGCACGACTCTGTGAACTATTTAGTCGACCATCTAACAGAGAATTCTTTCCGCTGCTGAGCAATCCATTCCGCGTTCGACTGGCCAATCCCGTCGTTTTCCGGTACCTTGGTGGACCGATGACTGCCGGAATGTAATTCGTGTTCGCCGACGTGTTCTCAGGGTCTTCCAAAGTTGCCCTACACTAGATAATCTAATACAACATAAAAAGCTGCGTGCCAAATCTAGACATATTATAAAGAACAGCAAAAAGACATGCTGGTGTACATTTGTAACATCTTTTAACCGACATACACTTTCCTCTGTAGTATGGGATAAGTTACGGCGTGTGGCCGGAAAATCGACCCAAATGCCAATTGCCGGTCTAAAAACAGCTGCAGGCAATGTAGTTGCTCCTTTTGACGTGGCTAATACTCTTGGCAGTGCCTTCACTCAAGTGTCTAGCTCAAATAACCATTCCCCTGAGTTCCTGCCTGTCAAGGGTCAGGTGGAATCTCAAGCGTTCCCCTTTCGTTCTGGTAACTCTGAAGACTACAATCGCCTTTCACGGAGCTAGACCATGCACTTTCCTCTTCGCGAAACTCTACACCCGGTCGGGATGGCATCCACGTCGAAATGTTGCAACATCTCTTTCCTGAAGGTAAGGCTTTCCTTCTGCAGGTCTATAATTGTATCTGGATTGAAGCCAGTTTTCCAGAGAAGTGGCAAGCAGCCACCATCATTGCCGTTCTGAAACCTGGAAAGGACCGTCACCTTTCTTCCAGCTTCCGTCCTATTTCCTTCATCAGTTGCGTCTGCAAGGTGATGGAACACATTATAAATGGGCGGTTAGTATGGTGGCTTGAAATTCAGAAGTTTTTCACCAACGCTCAGTGCGGTTTTCGCCGACGTCGTTCAGCAGCAGACTATCTCGTATCGCTGTCGACACAGATCATGGACGGATTTCTTAAGAACTGTCAAACAGTTGGCATATTCTTTGACCTGGAGAAGGCTTATGATGCGTGTTGGCGAGCGGGGATATTACGTTCCCTCCTCAGCTGGAATCTACAAGGACGCCTACCGCTCTTTATCAGGAGTTTATGCGTGACCGCGTTTTCCGAGTAAGGGTCGGCTCGGTTTTTTCTAACCTTTTTAATCAAGAGAACGCCGTGCCACAAGGTTCGGTTCTGAGCGTGACGCTGTTTGCTATAGCGATTAACTCTATATCCCAATGTGTTCCCCCAGCTGTCTCGTCCTGCTTGTTCGTAGACGACTTTGCAATCTTTTGTACTTCTCAGCTACGCCGTTTTTGGAACGCCGTTTTCAGCGGTGTCTAGACATCCATGATTGGAGCTTAAAAAACGACTTTCGGTTTTCAACTGAGAAGACTGCGTTAATTTCTGGCGACGTCGGTGGCGAATGTCACCTACTCTTCGCCTTGGGCCAGATTTGCTTCCCTTCGCCGATCAGGCGAGATTCCTGGGGTTGATATTCGATCGCAAACTATGGTGATCACCACATATAGCACAGCTTAAGGCGCGGTGTGAGCGTTCTCTGACTGTTTTACGGATCGGACAGTGCTACTTCATCTTTATCGGGCAGTCGCCCTCCGTGGTGTAATGGTTACCATGCTAACTTCATATACCCAAGGTCGCGGGTTCAAACCCGGCGGAGGACGATAGATTTTTTCGGGCGTAAAAATCCTTAGCTCGGAAGGGAAGTAAAGCTGTGGGTCCCGTGTCGTAGATTTACGGCACGTAAAAGAACCTCAATGCTGATAGCAAAATTAAGCGATCTTTCACGCCCAATATAGAATGGGACGCTGAGAATCAAAAGCAGTTAAAGAGCGTCCATAAATAACAGGCCATTTCATTTTCATTTTTTTTTTCTCTTTATCGTGCGCTGATTCGATCCAAGATGGACTATGGTTGCACCTCTGCATTGTCGGCGTCATGTCCTGCTAGGTAATTATGACTGTGGGATTCACTGCATGCATTCGCATCCTATGTTTAGCTTTTGCATCTAAGGAACTGGACAGACGTTATCACAACCTGTCACTTAGTGCAAGGCCTACAGGTTTCTGCTTTCGTGAGCTCTTACAGAAGCTCAATATCGAAATGCCTAGCCTGTTTTCCAGGGGTTACGTGCTACATTCCACGTAGATCTGGGGATGACGGCCTACAGCAAATCTACGCTGTCCGTGCCTTTTATCTGTACCTGTTTTTCAGAATTTGTATCTCATTACAGTGACCGAATTATTATCTACACCGATGGAAGTAAGTGTACTGATGGTGTAGGATGTGACTTTGTTATTGGAGCCGACACCTATAATTTTGGTTTATCCAATATCACATCCGTTTTTACTGCAGAGCTATATGCATTCTTCATATATGCCATCAAAACTTGTGTGACTGTCTTATTATGAGCGATTCCCTCAGTGCCCCTCAGAGCCTCTGTGAGCTGTACAGCCAGTGGATCCAGGATACGCTGCATATTTTGCACGCTTCTGGAGTTAATGTGGTCTGTGCCTGGATTCCTGGGCAGGTTGGGTTGTCGGGGAACGAATTGGCGGATTTGGCAGCAAAGTTGGCAACTAGAGAACCCAGTGTTTCAGTCAAATGTGCAACGGCAGATGATTTTAAACTTTTCGTGCGCCGAGCAGTATTTTCAATCTGGCATATGGAGGAGTCAGCTTTAGGTGGAAACAAGCTTAAGGAGGTGAAGGACCTCCCTGTCCACTGGGTAACCTCCTCTCGTTTGTCCCGCCAAGAGGAGGTGGTATTGGCTTGATTACGACTAGGTCACTGCAATTTTACCCACAGTAACATTTTTAAATGCGAACCTGCTCCTGTCTGTGCCCTCAGTGTGCACAGTCAGTCCGTCATGTGTTGCTGGAATGTGGTCACCTGGCACACATCTGATCATCTTTGACTATGCCAGCCTCTCTAGCCGAGGTCCTGGCAGATGATCCAAGAGCAGTGGACCGGGTTTTTAAATTTTTAGCACAAGTTTCTTTTACTTTGAGGTTTTAGTCTGTGGTAGCTGTGTACTGTATTCGTGTAACGATTTTAAACCTTTAATCATCTCATTTGTAATCCCTAAGTTTTAATTGTTACAAGTGTCTTTTACCGACACGTTTGTGTTATGTTTTAGCTCTCTGAATGCCATAGTTTTATCGCCAGCTCTGTTTTCAGAGCTGGAACGTTGTTCTACCTTGTTGTTTTATCTACTGGTTTTTATCTCTTGTTTTAGCTGTTTTACTGCCATGGTTTTATCGCCAACTCTGTGTTAGAGCTTGGCAGTTATTTTACCTTAGTTTTCATCTTTTTATACTGGTTTTATTGTTTATTTTAGCTGTTTTAACTGCGCTTGTTTTTTTAATGTGCATTTAAAATGTTTTTTTTTAACATCACTGTTTTATGTTAAGGGCGCTGATAACCGAGCAGTTGAGTGCCCTTAAAACCCAACCATCATCATCATTCACAGAGACACGATGTAATTCAGTTCATTGCTGCATTGCAACTGAAATGGCATAATGGGACATGGCCACTACACTATTCAACTTCCCCAAGTGAATAATGGCACAAGAACAATACTACTGTTGAAAATAAATCAGGTTTTTCTGATGTATTTACATTTTCTAAAATATAAGTGCATTATCAGACAAGATATGTTTAAAAATTTGTGAATCTTATATATTTTCCTTTGCGTGAACAAGTTCTATTGAAAAACAAATTGTGATATAAACCACTCAGTGTTATTTCAATATACCACATTCACATTGATCCACTTGATTCACATTTTTTTTTTTTTTGGGAGAGACAATGCTATAATGTAATACCACTTACTTTTAAAAATTATGAGCATGTTTTGAACAATAAACGTCTCCATTTTTAATGTATATTTAAGTCTTCGAATATAACAACGTTGGATCTTCAAAACATGTTTCGAGTTTATGTAAGTGTTGTAGTAGTCACTAATTGACTCAAAAGCAGTATTGATCCATTTTGCTTTATTTGAAATAATTTCCAGGCAAACATCTGTCATGACTAATTTAATATGAGTAAAAGAATCACATTATGTTAGAATAGTAGAGTTTATAAGCGATAATTTGAATTTGTAGTGGGCAGAGAAAATCTTGCAGATATCAGATTTCCAATCTCTCTTCCCAATATAATAAGGTGCTCATTTAGACATTTTGATTGCACATTTAATGTATTGTGCACTTGTATGTGAGTAGAGAAAAGAGCTGCATGCCTATTTTATAAATTTCCATCTTTTATGATTTTTTATAACTGTTTTCCAGATTTGGATTTGCAATTGCAAATCTAGGAGATCTTAATCTTGATGGCTATGAAGACATAGCTGTAGGAGCTCCATATGAAGGTAGTGGCGCAGTATATATATATCTTGGATCATCAACAGGGTTAATCACAGAACCGTCACAGGTATTTTCATTCACTAAGAGAAATAGTCCTAATATTGAAATGCTTTAGAAGACTTTTCAGACCTCCTGATTCCAAAATAAAGGAGTTATGTCAGAATGGCAAGTAACATCTGTCAATAATTCTCTGTTTAGCTGCCCCTTATTCATTAATTCTGCTGAGAGTTTAATAGATTTGTGTGTTTTAAAATATTATTGGCAATTAGAAGTGTATTATTTTGACACTAGGAAACTTCAAATTTATTCAGTAATAAGTAAGGTACCCAAATATTGCTCCCATCATTATCATCATTGACAAATCTATCACATTGCTTAAACAAAAAATTGTACATGCTGTGTACATACACACCCAAGTATGTTTACTATTTATGCTAAGGCCAACTTTATATCTTTATGAATAATTTAAAAAGTAGTGATAATACAGAAAAGTGGCATTCTTGTATTAATGAGAAAGGTTTTCCAAATGGTTCTTATTATTCAAATGCATGCAACATTTTGAGTTGCTAATCAAATTGTTAAACATGCATTTTCCTGCATTAATGCCAAACTATTGTCAAGCCTGTTTCATCAACACTAAAGATTTTCATAGGATTGCATTTTATTTTCTCCATATCTGGTTTTAGAATTCAACAAACTTCTGCTTGCTGCCTTTAGTGATTTTAGCTTTAGAGAGCAGCTTTGGTGTTCTGAAAGAGATATCAGATGGTGATCTCATGAAAAGTTGCAACCATGTTTTTCCTACAAGTCCTTGTTGGATGCTCAGTATTACGAGGGTGATTCAAATATAAATGATAATTGTTGCAAATCACAGAGATGTGGTTCCAAGTGGGATGGAGTGGGGGGTAGAAGGTCAGTGTTTTAGGGAGGGGGAACCAGTTTGTTAGCTGCTTTGCTAGGTTTAGGCATCACTACAGCCTTGAGTGAGCAAGAGTTTCCTTCATCTGTTGCGCAGCTCATAATTATCAAAGTTTTAACAAATAAAGAGGTTAAATCCTCAGAGATTTTAAGTCATTTAAGGGCGCAGTTTGGGGATCCTACTCTGTTCCAGAATAGCGTGTTTACTTGGGCTGGGCAATTTAAAAGCAGCTGAGAAATTGTGGAAAACAGAGCTCATGCACTGTGCCCAAGGTCAAGTGTTACAGATGACAACATCTGCATTGTTCTCACAACAGTGTTGTTGACTACTGAGGAGTTTTTCTGGTTGACTTTCTTCATGATTCATGTACAATGAATGCTGCTAATGCAGAGATATATATAATAACTGAACATGGGAGTATTGATGATATTTGCAGAATTAATAACTATAACATTGCTACTAGATATAACAGGTCTGTACATAAAGGAGGGGAGGTTATAATATTCACAAAAACATTATTAATGCCACCAAACTAAATTTACAAACTTATTGTATAGAAACATTTTTTGAAATAGCTGGAGTCAAAGTAGACAGATAAGGGCATTGTATTAGTTTTTGGATTATATAGATCACCTGCAGCTCCTGCTAAAGATTTCATTTTGCTTCTAGTAATCATACTCCATAAATTTGTTAACAAAAATACAAAAATTATCTTGTCTGGTGACTTTTAACTTAGATATCTCTGATGGTACATACATAGCCCTAAAAGAAGTGTTTAACTCATACCGTATGAGGGATTTAATTGAGAACCAACTAGTGTCACCGTTAATACCTCATATTGATCATACAGCATCTAACATTCAAGAATTATCGACTAATGTTGTAAACGTCCATATTTCTGATCACTATGCTAATTGGTACATTTCAATATTATATGCTGTGATTGAATTACTGAAGAGATAAGGATTTGCAGAAGCTTATCTGACGAAAATATAGCTCACCTTGTAAATCTTTTGATAGGTGAAAATTGAGAAAGTATTTTTAAAAAATAAAGTACTGTAAATGACAAATCGAATGAATTTTATAGTAACTATATGACTCATTTTGAAGCTACATATCTATTTAAAAAGTTAGAGTGAATAACACTAGAAAGACAAATACTGAATTACCATTAGAGGTAGTTAAATCTAAAGAAAAAATTAAAGACATGTATGTCTTACATAAAAATACACTTTTTGATCACTATAAAATTAAATATAATAATGTGAAGCGCGAGTATATAAACAGTCTACAAAATCTAAGGATAACAAATTACAAAGAACAAATAGATCATTCAAATAATACTAGCAAAATAGCATGGAACTTAATTAATGAATCTAGGAAAAATAATAAGCTATATAAAAACAATTGCCTTCTGTGGTGTAGTGGTTACCATGCTAACTTCATATACCCAAGGTCGCAGGTTCAAACCCAGCAGAGGACAATGGATTTTTTGGGCGTAAAAATCCTTAGCTTAGCTTCCTTTGGAAGGGAAGTAAAGCCGTTGGACCCATGTCATAGATTTACAGCACGTAAAAGAACTTCAAGCCTGATAGAGAAGCCTCTGAACAAAATTAAGCGGTCTTTGACACCTAGTATAGAATGGGATGCTGAGAACCACAGCAGTTAAAGAGTGTCCATAAATAAAACACCATTTCATTTATATAAAAACATTAACTTAAAAATTGATTGTAAACAAGTGCAAGATCCAGCTACTGTGTGTCAGAAATTCAACATTCTTTCTAAATGTTGCTTTACATAATACACCATCCTTTAATATGTAAATCGTACTTGTGTCAAATCATCAAAATTCCTTAAACCAACATCTGAAACCAAATTATCCAATATTATAAGTGCACTACTAAGAAAACAAGTAGTGGATGGGATGACATTAGTCCATTTATTTTAAAACAAAGTAAAACCATTGTGATACCCTTAATACAATTAATTATTCAATTGAAAGGGGATAATTTCCCGAAATATTGAAGCAAGGATTAATTAAACCACTGTTTAGAATGGGTGACGAACAGGATAGCAGTAATTATAGGCCGATCAACTTAGCATCTGAAATAGCTAAGATTTATGAAAGGATTTTTACTAGAAAGATTGATTTCTTTCTTAAATAAATACAATGTGCTACATGACTTTCAGCATGGTTTTAGAAAGGGCCATTCCACAGTCTCTGCAGTACTACATTATGTACATGAAATAACAAGCAAACTGGAATTTGGCAATAAGATAACCTCATTATTTTTTTACCTCTCTAAAGCATTTGATTGTGTTAATCATGGAATTTTGTTACAAAAGTTAAGAAATTGTGGAATAAGGGGTCTCTCCCTGGAATTAATTTCTGGTTACCTAAAAGGCCGAAAATAGTACAGAGAAGTAAATCACAAAATGGGAAAATTTGTGAACACAATAAACTCAGATGTACAAATTGTAAAATTTAGCATGCCCCAGCGCACACTTTTAGAACCTCTGTTGTTTATTATATATGTTAATGATATCGTCTGTCCACAAGATACAACTTTAATAACTTACGCAGATGACACTACTGCCATTTGCTGGAACAAAACAGCAGAAGCTTTAAAGGAAAATCAAAGTTCCACAGCTAATACACTAATGCAATATTTTGAATCCATAAATTTGAAATGTAATATGCAAGAAACTAAAATAATGTTTTCCAGCACATCAAAGAATATCTCTAATATAAATTAAAATTAAATAACACTATTGAAGAAGTAAAATCATATAGATTTCTTGGAATTGTATTGAAGAAGTAAAATCATATAGATTTCTTGGAATTGTATTGAAGAAGTAAAATCATATAGATTTCTTGGAATTGTAGTGGATAAACAGTTATCATGGGCCCAACATGTGGATCATATATGTCATATCAGCAAATCTATATACCTTCTGAGATATTTTCAAAATTACAAAGACATAAGACTTTTAAAAATACTCTACTCTGGACGCATATGTCCACAGTGTAACTGTCGGATTGAAATTTGGGATGCAGCTGCAAAATGTCACATGGACAGGTTGTTAATTTTAAGAAGAGTATCAGATTAATGTATAACCTTAAAATGAGGGAATTGTGCAGGAAAACTATCATTAATCAAAACCTGTTCACTGTCTAATTACACACGCATGCACGCACGCCTATTCTATTTATAACTAATAGACTTGACTTGATAAGAAACAATCAAATTCACAACTATAGCACATGAAGCAGTGAAAAAGATATTAATATTAGAGGAATTAAATTGCATACATTAGACTACCTCGCTCAATTAAATTCTTGACAGATATTTCAAAACCAAAATTTAAACACAAACTAAAAGAATATTTGTTGAGAAAATGTATATATAGCATAGATGAATTTTAAATTGTAAACATATTAAATATTGTATATATATGTATATACCTATTTTAGCCCTAAGATTAGAGTTGTTCAAAATCAAATGTAAATGGATAAACTGGATCAATTAAATTATTATTATTATTATTATTATTATTATTATTATTGTTGTTGTTATTATTGCCGATTGTTAATGTCTGTAAAAGCTGCTTATCAAAACAGAAGACATGTAGTCCCATCAGAGATGTCAGCCTTTTCCAAGAAAACACAGCAAACTTGACGATGGACACATTGGTAGACTGCACTGGAAAACCCTGGAATACCCTCCTATTAGTCCAGACTTATAACCTTGATAATTTTTATTTGCGTCCGTGAAAGAATCGCTTGGAGGCAAATGATTCGAAAGCAATGAAGACAAAGAGCCTGTGCGCAATTGGTTGGCAATGTGCCCTCAAACTTTTTTTGAGGAAACAATATTCAAGTTTCCAAAACATTGGCAATAGTATTGCTGATGGTGTCACTTGTGTATATGTTTAATCAGTAAATATTTTTTAAACAATTGCTGTTTATATTTGAATCGCCTTGATATTTTTAATGGAAAAGCCTTCGTTTAACATCATCTGAATGTAAATCATAATAACGGCTCATCAAGAAGTCGCTCCACACCTTCTGTGTAACCAAGATTCCCCTAGAGTTGGGAATTCTGGTGGCAGCACTGGCTGGCGCGAGCATATATTGAAAACGTTTCGCTAGTTAAGAAAACTGCTATGTTCACTATATTCATGCATGAAAGGTAATGTAGAAAAATAATATACAACTAACCTGTTTAAAGATCATGTTGACAATTCTTGAAGACACAAATTCACTCGTTTTAATTTATTTTCAAACACTAATTAATGTCTCCTTTGTTACATATATTGTTGTTTTCAGCTCGATTGTTTTTGGATTGTCCTTATAGACCTAAGGTTTAGCGACTCTCCAAAGAAAATAATCCGGAGGGGTAAGATAAGGAGACCGCAGAGGCCACAGACCTCTAGAAATTAGTCTTTCCCCAAAAAACTCCACTAACAGTCCCATGCATTTATGTGATGTATGAGAAGTGGCATTATCTTGTTGAAAAAATGCACTGTTCACTGCTGTGAAATAAATGGAAAAAGAATATCCCAGGAATAAACATCTGAATTAATCAAGTTACGGAAAAAAATTGGCCCAATAATTCGAGATTGAGAGATCGCACACCATTAACCAATTTTCTCTAAAGGGGTTTCCTGAATTGCATTAGGATTTTCAGTAGGCCATACTCATGTATTTTGTGAATTTATGCATCTTGATAAGTGGAACCAAGCTTCATCAGTAAAAAATGTCCTATCTAGCACGTCAATTCCATGGTGCAAAATAAGCCTCTTAAACCATTCACAATACTGAACTTTTTTCCCATGATCTGTGGGTTTTAATTCGTGGACGACTGATACCTTATATGGATACAAACCTAGTTCTTTTTTGACTGCTTTGTATGCATAACCGTAAGAAACATCACATTGTTGGGCCAATTTGTTTATTGATTTCTGTGGACTTTTAAGCATTCTATCCGATATATCCAATAGATTTTCTTCTGTTAGCACACTTCTAACAGCATCATGCACGGAACCTGATTCCCGAAATTTATTAATTGAATCACGCACAGTATCTTGGTGCGGTAGTTTTGAGTTAGGGAACCTGACAACGAAATTTTGTTTCACTTTCTCAGTATAATTTCCACATTCATTAAAAATGTTTTCCACTAGAATCACACATTCCTCTGTAGAATGCATTGATTTTGCTTCAGACACACATAAGAACTCACAGCATAGTAGACCATACTAACCAGTACAATAAACAACTTGTGCGCTCGCAGGTGCTGATAATGCTGGTAATCCTAACATCCCGCCAATAATCATAACATCCTGTCGGAATCAAATGCGATAAACCTAGGGATGTCAACCTTTTATCAAGCGGTGGCCAGCAGCAAGGTGCGGAGGAAGTTCTTGATGACCTGTTATTTACTCTTCATTGTTTTACAGTAATCAACAAGCTGAGCTCTTTACTTGGGATGTAAAATGGTGTTATGTCAAGTGAAATATTTAATGTGCTCAACTTCAGACTTCAAATAAGTGCCCAGTATTGTTCTCAGTATCCCAAACTTACAGATTGCTTGTTTAACAGACATGTTTTCCTCTTGAACACTGAACATTGCATTTTTATCCCAATATCATCTCTTTGCCATCTGAAAATAAGAGAGACTATTTAAGGATAGGCTAAGAAGATACATGCCCAAATGTGATGGCCCTGGGGCATATTAAGAGAATTGCCAGCATTGCAGATGTCGCTTGATTACCAAAACTACTGTCACAGAATATGTTGAACAATATAAAAAAAAAAAAAAAAGGATGCTGACTTTCTGTGATAATATTTATATTCATATTCTAGTATTTATATTTCTCAGTGAAACACATCTGTAACAAAATGTGGCAAAAACTCACCTGAACACTGAAAAGAAATCTCAAGATTTAGGACTGTCACAGACAAAAGCTATTTCATGCACTCTATATGAATTACTAGCACCCTCTGACAAAGCTCATACTCGTAGAATCTGAATGCACCACTTGGTGGAGAATTTATTGGGGCAACCATATCTGATTAAGGGATTATATTTGGCTGCTTTACCTTAAGTGCAGAAGCATGCCTTGATTCTTAGGGTATATGTTATCTTATTGAATGGATGAAGTGGTTGCCTTTGAAAATTAGCCATTTTAATTGCTTTAACTGTAGTCTGATCAGCATGGCAAATATTCCTATTGTACCAGGACCACAATCCTAGTTTTATTTGCTTTGCCCCCCCCCCCCCCCCAACATCAGTGCAATTATTTTAAAAAAAGTAATTCTATTGATGCCAAGAATATATCTGTTCTCAAGCAATAAAGGTTAGCGAAGCTTGTTAAGTATAAATTCAATTAAAATACTATTCTATAAAATGATCATTTCACTCTCTATGTACAACTTCCAGTTTTAATCCACATTGTAACTGGCTTCTTTTACTTTCTTTCCCTTTGTTCCATCATATACATCTGTGAAGATATTTTCTCAGAGATCAAGACTAATGATTAAATCTAATGCAAGTGTGCATTTGGCTCATGTAAATGACAACTTTTAGTTCTATTGCAGTACCAATAACAATGTAAAAACTCATCCTCCTGCAACATATTTACAGATCACTGAAAAATAAATGGGATATAAATGAATAATTAATTTTATGGTGTTAAAAGTACTCCCTGCCCTCACCCCTTTAAAATAATGCTTTAATATGCTCAAAATATGTCTTTAAGCCACTGGATGATCTTTACATAGCGGCAGCATTTTTTGATATTCCGATATTATTAAGTTAGAAGAATGTAGATCTTACATATTTTATACACTGACATCAGAACTTTCTTAAATAGAGCAGAGTACTATTACTCTAGCTCTCTGACAGTGTTAATAAGTTATGCAGTGGACTCAACATGGTGAAGAATTTGCCCTATTTAAGTTGATGTCTGTTTATAAGAAGTGTTGTGCAAAGAAGGAGAAGAGAGTGAAAAAAGATACTCAAGAATTTAGAGCTTATAGAAAATTTATGATAAATGTCTTCAGTAGCTTGTTCAACTGGAACAATCTGTGAATATGCAAATGAATACTACAGTGGGGAGGATCTACCCGATCAGCGAAGACCACTTAGTAAAAAATGTTCAGAACCTCACAATCTTTCTTCCTGGCAGCAATCAAGCGTAGAACATAATTATATTTAGCCTCATTAACATATATTTGAATGATAAGAATTGAGCCTCGCTCATTGCACATAAGTTGTTTTAGTTATGTAAACATATTTTATACTTGAATTAATTAAAGTGGTACATATTAACACACACTTCACTTATTTTTATTGTGCAGGACAATTGTTTCGCGGACCATTGCTCGCATCCGCAGCTGTTGAACCACTACTGCTTGGGTTTGGATTTCAAGGTGTGGGTGTGTTGGTTGTGGTGACATCTGTTGGGTGGGCGATGAGACTTGTTAAGCAATCCTTAGGGGGGAAACTCCATGTTCATCAATGTGTGGCAGTATTTATGGATGTCGATTTTTTCCCATGCTAATAATTGAAACGGATTGAAAGTTCTTTCAATAGTTTGATGTTCAGTTTGATTTTGTGGTATGCTTCCCAAAAGTGATGTGCTACTGCAGATTTGTCTGGCTGTTTTGATTTTGTGTGTCTTCTGTGTTCTTTATTGCGTGTTTCAAGATTTCTTATTGTCTCCTCAATGTATTTCCTGTTGCAGTCTTGACATTCAGTTGCATATATTCCTGATTTTTTCTCTGTGGGTATTTTGTCCTTTAGAGAGGAGGCCAGGAGGTTTTTTACACTGTATTTATTAATTGGTGCTAGTTTGATGTTGAATTTCTTGAATACTATTTTGAACTTGTTGTGGGTTTTATGTGATTTTGTGAAATTTGGAAGGTTTCTCTTTATGGTAAGGTGGTAATTTCTTTGATGTTACCTCCAGTCTTTTGTATTTATTGATCTTTTTGATGATGGTAGAGGTATTGAAACCATTGTCTACTGCTGTGCTCAGAATGTGGTTATATTCTTTTTTATATTCAGTGGGATTGAGTGGGACATAGTCTGAAAGCTAAACTATTGAACATTGCAAATTGGTGTGGAATAGGGTTGAAGCTATTTCTTTTTATGTAGTTGTTGTGTGTAGCTTTCCTGTGTATTCCAAGTTCTGTTTTATTATTCTTTTTGAATATATTTAGATCTAGAAATGGGATGCAGTCGTCATTTTCTCATTCTGTGGTAAATTTTATTTTGGGTTCCTGTAGGTTGAGGAGTTTTAAGGTGTCTAGTGCTAGTTTTCCTGGGATTATGGCAAAAATGACGTCCAGCTATGAGAATTCCACTTTCCCCATTACTGGCAGAACTGCTTATGGGTGCATTTGAAGCACACATTACCAAAGCCTTTCCACAAATTTTCAAAACTTGGTACAGATATGTAGACGACATTTTCGCCATAATCCCAGGAAAACTAGCACTAGACGCCTTAAAACTCCTCAACCTACAGGAACCCAAAATAAAATTCACCATAGAAAGAAAAAATGATGACTGCATCCCATTTCTAGATCTAAATATATTCAAAAAGAAGAACAAAATAGAACTTGGAATACATAGGAAAACTACACACAACAACAACAACTACATAAAAAGAAATAGCTTCAACCTCATTCCACACCAATTTGCAATGTTCAATAGTCTAGCTTTCAGATTAGTGAATGTCCCACTCAATCCCATTGAATATAAAAAAGAATATAACCACATTCTGAGCACAGCAGTAGACAATGGTTTCAATACCTCCACCATCATCAAAAAGATCAATAAATACAAAAGACAGAAACACATCAAAGAAATTACCACCTTACCATAAAGAGAAACCTTCCAAATTTCACAAAATCACATACAACCCACAACAAGTTCAAATAAGTATTCAAGAAATTCAACATCATACTAGCACCAATTAATAAATACAGTGTAAAAACCTCCTGAGCTCCTCTCTAAAGGACAAATTACCTACGTAGAAAAAATCAGGAATATATGCAATTGAATGTCAAGACTGCAACAGGAAATACATTGAGGAGACAATAAGAAATCTTGAAACACGCAATAAAGAACACAGAAGACACATCAAATCAAAACAGCCAGACAAATCTGCAGTAGCATATCACTTTTGGGAAGCACACCATGAAATCAACCGGAACATCAAGCTATTGAAAGAACTTTTGAATCTGTTTCAATTATCAGCATGGGAAAAAAATCTACATCCATAAATACTGCCACACATTGATGAACATGGAGTACCCCCTAAGGATTGCTTAACAAGTCTCATTGCCCGCCGAAGAGATGTCGCCACAACCAACACATCCACACCTGCAACTTGGAATCCAAACCCAAGTAGTAGTGGTTCAACAGCTGAGAATGCGGGCAATAGTCCTCAAAACAGTTGTCCTGCACAATAAAAGTAAGCGAAGTGTGTGTTAATACGTACCACTTTAATTAATTCAATTTGATTATACCTTCTCTGTAAGCAGCTTCAAAATTATACAATTATATTTTATACTATTGTACAGTTACTTGTAGCCCTAGAAGCTTCTGTTAGAATATAGCTTTAACATCCAAACCAAAATCCTGATGAAACCACTTCATAGGGTGTTGTTGACTTAGTGAGATGTAAATAATTAAATTGAATTATTAAAAATAGACAGCTTCTTCCACTATATACCTTTGTGTATCAAATTTAACATTTTCTTATCTTCAAAATCTAGTTACTCTGATTATAACTACCAACCATGAGGGTCTTATAAATTTGCAATTTACCCTTTGCATTAAAACTTCAAATTTCTGAAGCATGTCTGTTTTTTCAATTTAGGTTATCCGAGTGGAAGATATGCCTTCAACAATCCGTCCAATGAGAACCTTGGGATACTCTCTTAGTGGTGGAATGGATTTAGATGCTAATGGCTACCCGGATCTGCTTATTGGTGCATATGAACAGGATGCTGTGGTTCTGCTGAGAGCTCGCCCAATCATCAACATTCAGACGAGTGTGAAACCAGAACGGCAGTTACGTAATATTGACCCCAGTCAACCTGGTTGTGGCAAGGATCCAAATTCCAACTATACTTGGTATGTGGTGATGTTTTTTCTGCCTCATTTTAATGAGTAATTCACATATTTGAATGGGTAATTTTTTCAATATGATTTAAAATCTTATTTTAAATGTTGTCATTCATCAGGTTCAATACAATGGATTTATGTTCTCAAACAGATAAGTCCCTCAGTGGGAATAATATTTCAACTTCTGCTTACACCAGGTGTGGTTAAAAATGCATCATATTAAGATGTATGCAGTAGTTATAAGCAAATTGACATGCATGTACAGAATATGTAGCTTGTTTCTTCTGCCATATCTTGTACAAGATTTCTCTTAATCATATCTTATTCATGAGGCACAGAATTAGATAGGTAGGGTAGGTATTCTGAAGAAATTTAGATCTACGGTATCGTCAAAATATAAATAAATTATGCTACATCAGTATATTATGACTATTGCTTTGAAAGTTATAGCTGATTGTTGCAGTGCGTGGTTGTGTGTGATGTCGGTGAACTCTTTACATAAAAGCTCTTACTGTCACACCTGTGAGAGAGTTTGTGATACCTGCAGTGGTTTGCAGGTGTAAGAATAAGCTCTACTTGTAGAAGTTTCTTGCCAAGTTATCGACAGATATACTAGGAGAGGATGTGCCCCAGAATCAGTTAGTTTCAACTGGGAATGCACAGCATGCAGCAGTTAAGTTAGTTTTGATGGAAAATTTGGAGCTTGCAGTAGCAGCAGCGAGCATTCAAAGGAAACTATATAGAATCATTGCAAAAGCGTAGAATAAAGACATTTATTTGAAAACAGTTTTTATTTGTAGTCATTGGAAGAAGCAATAAAGAACCATTTTTGTTACAGTATATGCACAAAAGTGAGTAAATAAAAAAAAATCTAGAATTTTTGTCAAATTTCTGCCAGCGTCAGGCTCAAGTATCAGCATAAGAGAGATATGGTTCCAATAATGATGATAATTTAAGTTATATTTAATTTGTATTCTATGGAACAAGAAATGTTTCATATCCAAGAATTCTTTAATAGTAATTGATAAATGACTTTTGAAATGATTCTTAATGGTTCTAAACCTTTTGTCATTGAACTTTTAGACACTATATAGAAGATGGCTGCATAAATTAATGCCTTGGTGTGATACAGACTTAAGATACCTGGAAAGCTGACGAGCATTGAAGTGTACTGAATGTTACTGCTCTTGTATTGTGGTTATGTAAAGCTGAGTTTCTTTTAAAAAGATTCAAATGATATATACATGTATATATGTACATAAGGTAAGGGCAATATTAATAGCAGGATAATATTCAAAGTACTTTCTGAACTTTTTTTAAGCTTAAGTATCTGCAAACTTTTTGAAGAAAACCCCCTCATGCTATTATGCCATATGAGAGCAGTGAATGGACATGTCCACATTACACTGACTTTAAGCCATCCAAGGGCAATGTTTTCAAGTTAATTATATAGTCATGAAATAGGCCCTAGAAAAACTGTCTGATATTTTTATTTACATCAATAAAGAAATTGTTTTGTCTTCCTTATGCAATTAGCATTGTAATTAAGCTAGAGCTGAATGGAAATAGCAGTGTGAGTGCCTGTAATGCCCTCTCCATTTTCATCCTCTTCAGCTGTTAAAGCATGCTCATCTCCCTGGACAAATAATTGGCATTTCATTCTCCTCATTCAGTTATGTTTCCATATTTTTTTCACATTTACTTTTGTTTCATTTTCTTTTCCCTCTCTGTATATTTAAAATCATTTGAACTTTCACACAGTGAGATAAATAATTAAATTATTGAAAATGAATCAAGATTAAATTCTCATGTTACTCCACTTACCAAACTATTGGCAAGACAACAGATATATTTGCTGTTATTACTTTTTTTCTTGTTTATTCATTTTTAATAGTTATTTCTTCTTTAAAGGATTAAAATTTAGAGTAAAAATCCTTAATTCATATCCAATATCCAGTTTTATTTTTAAATTTTTTTTGTTATCCATGAGGATGGATCACTTGCAAGTCTATATAATTAAACATGCATTTTTGGTGGATGATTTTTAATCTTTCTGGAATAGTATATGCATTCAGATAGTGAATCTCTCCAAAATGCCCTTATGCAATGTTAATTTGAGTGATGTTGGTTAGAGCATATTTATTATGTGAGTTGTAATTTATATGCATGACTTGGAAGAATACCTCAAATAAGCTGCAATCTTTTTATCTTAAGCTTGAACCTCAAATCTTTTCTCCTCCATGGCAATTTATAATCAGTGCCTAATAGCACTTACCACACCATAACAAATATAGGTTTTTCATAAACTAAAACATGAATAATTTTGAAAGAAAAATGTGTAAGAGTTCATTCAGTTTGTAGGCATTCTCTTATCATGTAAATAACTATTATGCTCTGTGTATAATTATGCTTTATTTTTTTTCAGTAATTATATCTTTCCTTTTTCTTTTTTTATTTTCAGCTTTTCATTTGAGGCATGCGTGAAAATGAAGCTGAAAACTGATTTAACACTAAACTATAGCTTAGAGGCAGAAACCTTCCAACCAGGTCGCAAGTTTTCGAGGGTATGGTTTGGAGGTCCTGATGCTGATAAAAGATTAAGCGTAGTGAGGAAGAAAATTGAACTGAGATATGACCCACCCAGAGCTAGTCGGAGTGAAGTGACTCACTGTGAACCAGTAATGGTTTATATTAAGGTAAAATATAAAAGGAAATAAAACTGCTGTGCTAAAACTTTCGTGTATCTTAAAAATTGACTTGATATAGCCTTTTTAAATTTATTGCAATCTGTAATCTATCAACCTCTTATTTAAATACCCTCATGGCTACCTAGATTTAAATTCCTACACATCTGTTGGAGTGTATTGTAAGGTTTAAAATATATAAAATTGTAATTCTAAACTATGAAACCTTAGATACAGTAAAACGTAATTTATACATTTCACATTTATTCCTTTTTCTACACTTACACTTTTTGTGTTGAGGTCCCAGTAGAATTTGTATAGTTACCATACAATTTTATTTAATTTATATGCCTTTTACTTACTCAATCAAATATTGAGTCTTAGAAAAGCAAAGCATGGTTAATATTAAAAACAAAGGAATTTGAATCAGTTTTTGTAACACAAACATTACTTAGTAATTACTTACTGGAGCTTGTTGAGACCCATAGTGGATAATATCAATGCACCCACATATTATCTCCCCAAATGGCTCTCACAAAAATTCAACTCCTTCCCAAAATTCAATAGTAAAAGAGTATCAAATTCATTGGACCTGATTAACCACTTGAAAGATTTCAGTGTTTCACCTAAAGATGATAGTATCCTTTGATGTCATCTCCCTATTCTCCAGCATACCCATAGACGAACTCCTAAAACCTCTTAAAACTTGGCTACAAAGCATAAACATACCGATTGAGGAAATAGAAGATCTTGTTCAGCCAACCAATTTATGTATAAGACAGAACTAGGAATGGGGAATCCTCTATCACCATTCCTAGCCAACTTATTAATGAGTAATTTTGAGACACACATCACTGAGGCATTCCCACTTATATACAAAAAATGGTATAGATGGCATCATCGTCTTAGTTCCGGAGAAACTCATAAACGATGCACTCAAACTCCTCAACTTTTAAAACAAATCTATTCAATGCACTATAGAGACTGAGCAGGAAGGAGTCCTACCATTCCTAGTGATTAAAATTACAAGAACAGAAAAACAAAACCTTACATTTGCATGCAGATAACTACATGAAGTTTGATAACCACAATCCCACAACACACAAATATGCAGGTCTGAACAGTTTAACGTATAGATTAGTACACATTCCCATGGGTAATAGTGAATACCAAAAGAATACTAACAGATACTCCAAATAGCTACCAACAACAGCTTCCAAAAAAGTGCAATGGACAAGAGAATACACAAATACAAAAAACTGAACCGCATAACACACACAACTGCCTTATAGAACCTCCGTGACCAATCTCAGTTCAGAAAATTCACCTATCATCCTTGGGCACACAACAAACTTCAGAAAATCTTCAGGAATTATAGCAATACCTTAGCTCCGAAAAACAGCTATAGCATACAGAAACTGCTATGCAAAAATTTAAAAGACCCTATCCCTGCTAACAACAAATTGGGAATTTATGAAAATAAAGGCTCAGACTGTAGTCTAGTATATATAGGAAGGACAAAGAGAATTTGGAAACCAAATTAAAGGAACACATGAAAAACCTAAAATACAAGCAAACAGAAAAATCAAAAGTTGCCTATCATTTTTGGACATTAGGACATGAAATTACACCTAGTATAAAACTGTTAAAACCAGCATATAAACCCACAGAATCTCCATCTGGGAGAAGATCTACATCCTGAAGAAAAAGAGCTATATCATGAATTTTGATTTACCACCATACAATAACCTTTGAAAGTTCATAGTTCCAGCAAAAGATGCGACCTCAAGTGATACATCACTTGATGCCAACAAAGCAAGATTTAGTTGGAACGAAGGGTTGAAAATTGGAACAAGTGTTCCTAAAACCAGTCCCAGTAAGTAATTACTAAGTGATATTTGTGTTACAAAAACCAACTCAAATTCCTTTGTTTTTAATTTAATTACATCACTGTCACAAGCTTTTGTGCATATTTGCAAGATTTCAAATCATAATTAATATGTCGAAAGCCGGTTTTACAGTTTAAGTCTAAACCAAAGCTTTTAATGATTGAACACTGCTAAAGCTAGGCATACTCTTTGAATTACCTTTGCCAAGTTTCCAAGTTGGCTGATTATGTTTGTCTTTATTGAGCTGAACAATTCCATGGAATGAAAAGTTGATGATCTTGCACATGAATTATGTATGAATTCCCAACTTTCAGGATAATACTGCTCCTGAAATATGCTTTTGTTGGTTATACTTAAAATGACAAAAAGATCACCAAATTGTGATGAGTGGATTAAAATGGTGCAATACATTTTTGACAGCTGTCATATTATAGATTTTGATATACTGGAAAATGTTGATGAAAGCATAGTTTTTGATGACAGGTCTTTGTTACTGAAATATAAAGCATTTTGCTATAGATGCAATGGTATGAGTATGACAAAGTATTTAATAAAAGCATGAAGTATAGATTTCAAATTAAGTTTGTATTACCAGTCTTCTATTTCTTGTACCATCATTGCCAATCATTTTGCTTAATTGAAATCTTGCATAGAATTCTTGGTTATTCCATATGTGAGCATGGATTGGATGCATTCTACATTGCCTCTATCTTTATTTCAAGATAGATGGCACCATAGGCTGAAATCATGACTTGTAGATGTGAAAATGACAGAATCTTCCCAGGGACCTTTTCTTTCAAGGTGTGAAGGACCAATAGCTTTACTTCCATTTCGAATTGAGCCATGCTAAGGATTTTTATGTACAAAAATTATATCACCCTTCCAGGTTTAAACCCACAGCCTTAGGTATTAAAGGCTAGCATTAACCTCTACATCACTCCTGAAGGCAGTAACCTTTTTTTGTTCGCTAAAAGTCTTGCAACTAAAGACATTGAAACAGACTGTACTTCCCTTGATTCTCAGAAGTCAGCAGAAACTGTATTGCATTGTTTACTCTCATAACAAATCCTCTATGCTTTTTCAAGCTGTGCTACTGAGCATATCGCTTCAGCCAATGAAAACAGAAAATATTAATAGCAGATTGCAGTTTATTTCACATTTAGAAAACCTTTTATTGTCATGTGATCTTTGATATGCTGGTCCTTACAGCAGCACAGTCTAGATTTATTTGTTCACTTCATGTTATCCTCCCAACTATGAGGCAATAAATCAGCATTCACTAAATGTTTCTATGTATTTTAATGTTGTCATAAATGCTGTAGACAGTCAAACTCTTTCTGATGCAGCATATTATCTCAGTTAATACGATCCTGAGTTTGAAAATGAAAGCAATGGCTCCCGAAACTAGTACCTCATAAATTAAAGAACCTCGCAATTATACAATCCAAGGTTCGTTGACAATGGGTTTGGAAACCATGAATCATAATAAGAAGAAATGCCTATGTTCACATACATGGCAGTGACAAGCATATATATATGCTTGTCACTGCCATGTATGTGAACATTTCGCTTTTATTTCCCCTTACAAAGAACATTTGCTTTTTTAATAAGTGACATTATTGAATAGTAGCATCCAGCAAAGACACTGTTCTGATGTAAATAGCTCATTTAGCACTACACTAGTTGCCATAATAAATAGTTGCACCGGCTTCAAATTTTTTTGCATTTCTTATACAGTGCATTACAGCATTTTTCTAACACAGGTTTGTATAATGTTGTTTCCTTACCCCCACCCCCTTTTCCATACCTAGTATATGTTTTCACTAATGCATTTTTCACACTTACAGTTTTTTTTTTTTTTTCTTTTTCCCTTAAAGCCCCTGAAAAATGTTATAAACAAAGTTTTACTGTAATTTCTTTCCTGAAATTTTGCATGCATGATATTGGAAGTATTGACTTAAAACTTCTAGGGTGTATTGACCTATTCCAGTGCAATAATAATAATAATAATTATCATTATTATAATTATTGTTATTATTATATAATTATTATTGTTATTATAATTATTATTGTTATTATTATTATTATAATAATTATTATTATAATAATTATTATTATTATAATTATTGTTATTATTATTATAATAATAATAATTATTATTATTATTATTGTTATTATTATTATTATAATTATTATTATTATTATTATTATTATAATTATTATTATAATTGTTATTATAATAATTATTGTTATTATTATTGTTATTATTATTATAATTATTGTTATTATTATTGTTATTATTATTATAATTATTGTTATTATTATATAATTATTATTATAATTATTGTTATTATTATTATAATTATTGTTATTATTAATATTATTATAATTATTGTTATTATTATTATAATTATTGTTATTATTATAAATATTATTATTAATATTATTATAATTATTATTATAATAATTATTGTTATTATTATTGTTGTTATTATTATATAGTTATTGTTATTATTGTTATTATTATTATTATTATTATTATTATTATTATTATTATTATTATTATTTTCCATGTAATATATTGCATAAAAAATAAGTTCTCCACTTAAAAATTCACCTATTTCAATGAGTTGCTCCATTGCCTTGATGATTGTGAAAGTCATTTTTCAATTCCTATTTTTACTTCCTCTACAGGTACTATGCACATAGTGTATAGAGAAGGTATTGTATTCCACCCAAAAATTTGATACTGAGGTTTCACTGGAAATACATATTTTGGGTCCCCCTGAATCCAAAAAAAACCATTTTTGGTAAAAGGTCTGTGTGGGTGGGTGTGTATGTGTGTGTGTGTGTGTGTGTACAGCATAGCTCAAAAACAAAAATACCGTTAAATACCTAACTAGGTATTTAAGTTTGATATCTTCCAAGGATGCGACACAAAGATCCAACTACCATTTACATGGAACTTTTTTTAAAAATTTTGATTTTCTCAAAAATGGCTCTAACGATTTTAATTAAACTATTGTTTATTAAAGATATTTACCTCACAAATAAAATGTATATCTTGAATTTTCTGGGAATAGTCCATGAAGACTATTCTGGATGAATTTTATGGGATTTTGCATAACTGCTAAACCGTAAGAGATGGACAAAAACTTACCACACAAAAAATGTTGAGCACATTAAAACACACAATTTATGTATATACATTTTTTTTCGTGGAGTTGATCGTTTTTTTTTTTTTTCCCCCTTCAGCATTGAAAAACTTATATTTTTCTCATACAGGAACTTGTCAACTTCTGTCCATACATACAAACAAAGGAACTTCAGTCACATAGCAACCAGCTTTTGACTATCACTTTAACCTATGGTACTCTTTTATTTCGCTTCTATTTACAAGGAAGCAAGTAATAAGGCTATTTCTGCTAATTTTTTCTCGATTAGCATGAAATAAATAGAAACATAAGCTTTTTAACAATAATTTGTTGCAGAGCCATAGAGAAAGTCATATGAATGGAACACATGTTAATAGGAAGCATCTAAGAAACATTTTTAACTAGAAAACCTGCTATGCTCGGTTATATCTTTCCTTATATTGATTGGATCCTGTATTGCAACTTGTACGGATAAGTTGATTAGTTAAGGACACACAATGTTTCATACAAGTTGTGGACAGGACAAGGTTGGAAAGGTCACTAACATAGCTCCTCAATTGCACTGAATTCCGGTAATCAAAAAATTGATGATCCTCAAAAGGTCGCATATATTTTCAACAATTTCTTTTTGAATGTAACAGATAAATTAAATATAAATTATGGATGTAAAGAACCAGTATTAAGTTTTTTGAAAACTTCTTTTGTAAACAGAGTCCCTGAATATAAAGTAAAAATGACTACACCATTTGAAATAAAAAATATAATAAATTTGCTCAAGATCAAAAATTCCTCTGGATATGATGAGATATGAAGTACAATCCTAAAAGCATGTTCTGACCTAATAAGCATTCCCCTTAGCTATTTATATTACGAATCGCTAAAGAGTGGAATATTTCCTGACAGAATGAAGTATTCTATTGTGAAACCACTTTTTAAAAAAGGTAAATATAATATCTCAGATTATAGACCTATATCTGTCTTGTAAGTTTTCTCAAAAGTGTTTGAGAAAGTAATGTTCATTAGGCTCTATAATTACTTGGAAAAGAACAACTTATTTGCCAAAGAACAGTTTGGTTTTAGAAAAGGAGTAGCGACAGATAATGCAACCTACAAGCTCACGCATAAAATGTTAACAGTATTGATTGAAAAGGAACATGTCGATTAAGGCTTTTGACTGTGTGAATCATGAGATTCTGATAGCAAAACTAAATTTCTATGGAATAAAGAATAACATATTAGATTGGTTCATTTCATACATAGAAAAGAGAAAATAAAGGGTCGAAATTAATAACTCCAATGGGTATCAAAATAGTGCCTCAGAATGGAAATCGGTAAAATATGGTGTTACCCAGGGATCAATCTTAGGGCCTCTTTTGTTCTTGGTTTACATAAATAACCTCCTATTATACATTAACAGTATTGCAAGCATTTATTTAATTATAGATGACACTAGTAACAAGTAAAGATTTCAATGACTGTGTAGTAAAATTAAACTATGTTCTAAATTGTATGTCAAATTGGTTCAAAGCAAACACTCTCTCAGTAAACCATGGAAAAAACAAAAACTATTAAATTTATAACTAATTGCTCACCACAAACACACATAGAAATAGGAATTAATGATACATTGTTAGAACAGCTAAATGAAGTCAAATTTCTTGGCCTTCAGGTAGATAAGCATTTGGATCGGAAGTCACATATTAGCTACATCACACCTAAACTTAGCTCAGCATGTTATGCTCTCCGTGCACTGGTTAAATTGCACTCAATCGATATACCTGAATTGGTGTATTTTGTCTACTTTAACTCCATCATCGAGTATGGAATAATATTCTGGGGTAATTCAGTAGATAGTAAATGCATAATACGGATATAGAAGAAAGCTATATGAATAATCTGTAATGCCTATAGCAGACAGTCATGCAAAGAACTATTTAAAAAATTGGGAATACTCACCTTACCTTGGTTTATGTATTATCCATTTTAAAATTCTTTGCAGTTAATCTACAAAGTTTTATAATAAACATGGAAATTCATAACATAAATACTAGACAAAAGGGATTGATTCATCGTCCCAATGCAATCTTCGTTGCTTTCAGAAAGGTGTATGTTATGAAACAATCAAGATATTTAATCCTCTCCCCAGTAATCTCAAAGAAAATGTTGGGAATTTCAGGGCTTTTAAGGCCTCTCTTAAGGAGTACCTTTGCAATAAGTCATTTTACTCTGAAGATGAATATTTAAGTGAAAAATCTGTCTGACAATACCATTAATAATCATTATATTTATAAGAGTTATAATGTATTGCATTTTGTGTATATTAGTGTGTGTGTGTGTGTTTTATATTAAAATTAAACTGATGTATACTTTGACTTGCACGAATGTGTCAAATGAATTTTTTAGTATTTAGCAATGACACAAGGTGTAAAGCCTGATGCTTTGATATTTTACACTCTAGTGCATAATTGTAAATTTTTGCATTGGAAATTCTATAACATATTTGTAAATATGTATTGTAATTTGTTGATATTTATGAAGAGTACATAATACAATAATCATATTTTAGTTTTATATAATTACTAGTAGTAACTATTATGTCGATAATTAGAAAACTATCATCTGACATTACATCAGTGTTACTTATAATGAAATTATATTTATTTGTACATTTTAGCACTAATTTTTGATGCTCTTTATTTTTATGTGCAAAAAAAAAAATCTGATGTGTACCATTCACATGACTTTCTCTATATCTCTGCAACAAATTATTCTTAAAAAGCTTATACTACTATTTACTTCCTGCTAATCAGAAAAAAATTAGCAGAAATAGTCTTATTACTTGCTTACTTGTAAGTAGAATCAAAATAAGGGAGTACCATAGGTTAAAGTGATAGTCAAAAGCTGGTTGCTATGTCACTGAAGTTCCTTTGTTTGTGTGGACAGCAGTTGACAAATTCCTGTATGAGAAAAGTATGTTTTTCATAGCAGAAATCAAAAACAAGGAATGTCTAAAAACCGATGAACTCCATGAAAAAAATGTATATAACATAAATTGTGTTTTAACGTGCTCTACATTTTTTGTGTAGTAAGCTTTTGTCCTTTACAGCTTAGCAGTTATTCAAAATTCCATAAAATTCGTCCAAAATAAAGTACTCTTCAGAGGCTATTCCCAGAAAATTCAAGATATACATTTTATTTGTCAGGTAAATAGCTTTAATGTTCAATATTTTAATCAAAATCGTTAGAGCCATTTTTGAGAAAATAAAAATTTTTGAAAAAAGTTCCATGTAATGGGTAGCTTGGGGTGGGGGGATTTTTCTCAAAATCTTCGTGTCGCATCTCTGGAAGATACTAAACTTAAATACAAAGTTTGGTAATTTTACCGACTTTTCGTTTTTGAGTTATCGTGTTCACAGACACACACACACACGCATGCACGCACAGACCTTTCTCTGAAAATGCTTTATTTGGATACAGGGGACCCTAAGACACATATTTCCGGTGAAATCTCTGTATCAAATTTTTGGGTGGAGTGCAATACCTTCTCTATGCACTATGTACATAGTGCGTATAGAGAAAGTAAAAAAGGAAGTACATATGCTTTTATAGAGCACATTAAGTATAGTGCAGTGGTGTACAGTCCTCAAAAGCAACTGGTGTGATTATATGTATTCTGTTGTTTTTGTAACCCATGCTTTTAGCACTAGAGCTTTATAGATTTTTTTTTTTTTTTCCCCCATAGTATATAAACATATGTATACATGTATATGCCTTGACAAGTTCTATGTTCAGTGGCTTCCTGGCCTAAACAAACTTACAGAATGCTTTCTAATCTAATCTAATAGCCAGTATTTTAACCAAAGTTATAATATGACATTTACTGGTCTGATTTTTTACTTCTCTATATGCACTATGTACATAGTGTATAGAGAAGGTATTGCACTCCACCCAAAAATTTGATACCGAGATTTCACCGGAAATATATGTTTTAGGGCCCCCAATATAAAAAAAAAACATTTTCACAAAAAGGTCCATGTGTGAGTGAGTGTGTGTGTGTGTCCGTGTCCATGAGTCAGTGTGTCTGTGAACATGATAACTCAAAAACGAAAAGTCGGTAAAATACCAAACTTGGTATTTAAGTTTAGTATCTTCCAGAAATGCGACACAAAGATTTTGAGAAAAATCCTCCCACCCCCAACTACCCTTTACATGGAACTTTTTTCGAAAATTTTGATTCTCTCAAAAATGGCTCTAACGATTTTGATTAAAATTTCATATATTAAAGATATTTGCCTGACAAATGAAATGTATATCTTGAATTTTCTGGGAATAAGCCTCTGAAGAGTAGTTTATTCTTGATGAATTTTACTAAATTTTGAATGACTGCTAAACCGTAAGAGATGGACAAAAACTTACTACACAAAAAATGTAGAGCACTTTAAAATACACAATTTAAGTTATATACATTTTTTTTGTGGAGTTCGTCGTTTTTGTGACATCACTTATTTTTGGTTTCTGCTATGAAAAACGTATACATTTCTCATACAGGAACTTGACAACTCCTATCCATATAAACAAAGGAACTTCATTGACATAGCAACCAGCTTTTGACTATCACTTTAACCTACGGTTGTCCCTTATTTCGCTTCTACTTACAAGGAAGCAAGTAATAAGACTATTTCTACTAATTTTTTTCTGATTAGCACAAAGTAAATAGAGTATAAGCTTTTTAAGAATAATTTGTTGCAGGGATATAGAGAAAGTCAAGTGAATGGTACACATCAGATTTTTCCTAATTACAATTTAAAATGTAGAATCCAATATTCTTTCTGGCTTCACAAACTAATGCCTTGTGAAAGGTGACTTAATGGACTTATTGACTTTGTTGTTCAATAATGTTGAGTGCTAATTTTTAGCTATGTGGGACTATGTGTAGAATTTATATTTTGGATATCACACTAAATAATATCCAAAAAGCTCATCTGTATTGTTTTATATGTTCACTCTTCATATTAATTTTCTTGCTCTGTTATAGTGTCTAGTGTTTCATGTATTGTATGGCATGTTATGACCAAACTATAAATTCAAAAAAGTAATTTTCATTATTTTATGTTTTACTTTTTATCTATGCCTTTTTTTTTTTTTTTTTGTTTATGCATTGAAAAAGAAAATTCAATAAAAGATATTTGGGAACTAATGAGTGGTTTTAAAGCATATTTGAAAGGGACAGACAATTTAGTAACACAAAGAGCAATTACTTACATACCTTCATTGCTACCATATGCTTTTCTTAAAAATTTGTTTTGAATCCTGAAATTTCTGTGCATTAAAATCATGGTGTATCCTTTGCAGGAAAATGCTAGGGATATACAATCGCCAATTAAATTCCAACTCATATACCGTCTGGTCCAAAAAGAACCTCCACGACTATACCCTGGTCAGCCCCTACCAAGAATTGATGATTACCCTGTTTTGAACCAGCAAGAAGCAGCTAAGATATTCCAGGCTACTTTCCAGAAAGACTGTGGTGACAATGATATATGTGAAAGTCAGCTTGACATAACAAGCCATCTGTTACTACCACCAGGTAATTTTGAAGTGTACAGAATCATATAGCCAAACCAAAGTTCTTATTAGGCTCATGCTTATTGAAATCGATCAAAATACAAAACTTTATGTTTAATAATGCTGAGCTTTGTATTCTTTTGTGAAAATTTTTTATCTTGAGAGAATTAATTTGAAGTTTTCAGCACTACAGTAAATCTTGTGCTAATGCAGCAGCAACCACATTAATAGATTAATAACTTCCTCTCGGGATGTCAGCCAGGTAAGTGTTGCGGTCTTCCACAATCCTCCCCATCTGGCTGGATAAATTTTTCAACATTCGCACTGGATTTTGTAAATACCAGCAGTGCGAAGGCCCAAATTGTCTTTGACGTGTCCAGATGTTGTTTGATTTTGGCAGGGAGCTTAAAAACTGTTCTGATGGAAGAAGGCATCAAAGAACACCAATGCTGCATCAGGTTGGGCTACCCAGAAAAATCTGCGGTGGCACAACATACTTACAACACTAGCCACCAAAATAATAGAAAAATCTACCGGATGCTATGACAGACTGATAAAAGAAGCAATATATATAAAAGCAAACAAAAATGATTTTAACAAAGACGAAGGTCTCCAAATAAGCAAAACATGACTACCTATAATTCATAACAGCTTGCCCTATCCTCCTCAGCCCCCATTGGCCAGTGCAGACCAATGACAGCACACGAGGCAGTCTTTCAGCCTTCCTCTCCATGTATAAATGCCACCACCAGAGCAACTTCTCTCCAGTTCCTTGATGATGGCGATAGAGTATGTTGTTGAAAGCTTGGAAATTAATCCAACACTAACCTGGCTGACGTCTCGAGAGGAAGTCCTTAATAACCAGCGCTGGGAAAGTTAAAATTCCTTGATCACATTAATAGTTTTTTCTAGCTTAATAGGATTGCTGCCTCAACTAATCAGTGAGTTTGGACTTCCAATAAAGTTAGCATTGAAATATGTAAAGAATCTAACCATTTCCAAACTTTCCAGCTAACAACTTAACCTGGGATCAGTCATTTTGTTAGATAAACTCTAGCAGCTGATAATATATTGCTCTAAATCGTTTACTTTTTCCTTAAAATAGGTGCAGAGCTAGCGATGTCTCAGCTGCTATCTCTAAATACCATACAAATTACTTTAGAATAGAAGTACTAAGCAAACAAAGTTGGGAACAATATTATTCAAAGCGATGCACATTGTTAGATTTTTTTCTAACATAGGAGTTATTGTGTAGCACTGTTTTGCAGTTTTGTGTGACATAAGGCAAGAATATGTGACACCTCATTTGCTTTTCTCTGTAGTGGTTGAAATGAACAGTTCATGTAATGTTAACATAGTAGCACATTCTTGTTGATTTTATCAATGCACAGAAGCTTATTCTGAAGCACAGCTTTGTTTAGTTGTGAATATTTTCAACTACTGTCCTGTTTATGACAAAGGTAAGCCGCAGCACTATATTATTGCATTTTTTGTATGTATTCCCGTTTTTTCTTTCTATTTTTCTAAGTCTCATAATTCTGTAATGCCTGTTCTTTTCGTTACCAACATGGCTTCAGAAGAACAGCTTCTAAAGTGGTTTGAGGAAGAATTGGATGATATGCATATAGATGATCTAGACCAACAGTTCCCAACCGGTGTGCCCCGGCACCCTAGGGTGCCGTGTCATTGGCTAAGGGGTGCCGCGAGATATTGAAAAATACCTTCTACTGAAGCCTTAAGTCTTGTAAGGTCTTGAAGTAAAATAAGTCAAATCAATTACTCTCATGCACGGCAGATGGTGATAGTGGTTGATTCATTTCAATAATTCAGTTATACTAGTATCCCACAGATGGCATTACAGCTATACCCTGCCGAACATTCCCGAGACTACTCGCTTCCTCACGAACATTACCGAGACTTCGACAGATGAATATATAAAAGTGTACGCCACTTGGCGCTTTCAGTTGTCTTCCTCGCGTTGATTCACATTGTTTAGCTATGGATAAGTTCATTGTTAAACGTAAACGCAGGACAGTGAAAGTGAACAGTCGGCTCCTACTGCTTGCTTTAAGAAGCCAAATCTTACAGTTTCTCCCGGACCGTCAAATTCACCACATAAAGAAGACAAACGAAAGAAAAGAACATACCAGGACAGTTACTTAGTGTATGGTTTTAAGTGGAATAACAACGAGGAAAACCCTATCCCTGTGTGTTTAGTTTGTGGTGAAACACTTAGCAACGAGGCCATGGTACCTAGCAAACTGAAGCGGCATCTTACAACAAAGCATCCTAGTGTGTCACAGAAAAGTGTAATGTATTTTTCACATATATTAGAAGGGGAGAAGAAAACAGCTGTGCGAATGGTAAAGAGAATGACCATAGGTGATACTGCTCTTGAAGCCTCATTTAAAGTAGTAGAACTGATAGCTAAAAAAAAGAAACCTCATACTCTTGGAGAGGAAATCATTGGCCCTGCATGTCAAGTTATAGTTTCAACAATACTTGGTGAAGGAGCAGCTAATCAAATTTCGAAAGTTCCTCTGTCCAACAACACAATTAGCCGCAGGATATCTGAAATGTCATGCAATATCAACGAACAAGTCACAGAGAAAATAAAAGCTTATAGAACATTTGCTTTGCAAGTAGATGAGAGTCTCGATATTGGTGACAAACCGCAACTCCTTGGTTTTATCAGATATATTGATGAAAAAGATATTAGTGAACAGTTTCTGTTCTGTAGACCGCTGGAGACTCACAGTCCATGATATTTTCGTTTCTATTAATTCCTATCTCAATGACCATGATCTTTCATGGAAAGACTGTTGTGGTATATGTACAGATGGTGCACCATCTATGTCTGGGAAAATTAAAGGTTTTACTGCCAGAGCTCTCAAGAAAATCCATCCATTATTATAACACTGTTTTCTGCATAGAGAGGCATTATTCATGAAAGCGTGTAATGAAGATTTTGCTGAAGTGTTTAACCAAGTTGTGAAAATGGTGAACTATATGAAGTCTTGACCTTTAAAGTGCAGAATTTTTGAACAGTTATGTCGCGCAACGGATGCAGCTCATACCTCTTTGTTACTTCACACAGAAGTAAGGTGGTTGTCGCGGGGTCGTGTATTGAACCGGTTTCTCGAACTTAAAGAACAGCTAAAAACTTTTTTTAAGGATGAAAATCAAGACACATTTCATGAGCTCGTACTAAGTGATTCTTGGTGTTTTGAACTGTCGTATCTGGCAGATATTTTTCAGAAGCTGAATGAGCTGAATGTTTCGATGCAGCGTCGACATGAAACAATAATCTCCTCAACCAATAAAATGAAAGGTTTTAAAAGAAAACTTAGTGATGCCAAAACATTTTACACTCTCAATATGGAGGTGTATAGGGAAAAAACCCATCTGGATCTCATCAAATACCAAATGATGCAGGTAATGTGATTTTGCAAATGATTCGTCCAGTTGACAATAGCTGAAGGAACTTGACAATAGATAACTACATTACTTCTATACATTAATCACTGATTGATAGTAGAGGGTACCTTCAAAAAGAACAAGAGAGAAATTCCTCCGGAACTTCTATCAGTCACAAATAGACCGGTGACCAGCAGCATGTTTGTGTTTGGTCAGAAACCTAACAATATCTGCCTTCTTTGTTTCTATGTATCAAAGAAAAGGCAAAAGAAGAATGTGTTGCTGTTACCTACTATGCACAACAACCACAACAACATTGATCCTCAATGGTGAGGCAAAGAAGCCCGATACGATAACCTTCTACAACCTAACAAAGAGAGGTGTGGATTTGTAGATCATTTGAAATCGGTTTTGGAATAAAACCGCCTCTGACAGTATTTTTCAGCCTTTTAAGCATTTTGGGAGTAAAAATGCGCATAATTTACAAGACCAATACCAATGAGTTGATTTCTTGAAGAAAATTTCTTACTCAACTTAGTATGATGCTTGTGAAACCACATTTGATGAAACAATTGCATATTCCAAGGCTTTCACTTCATCTAAATTAAATAATACTGTCGCTGGTATCCATGAATTACCAACAAATGCAACAAAGGAATATACACAGGAAAAGCCAAGATGCACCTTCTATCCCAGAAGGAAGAACCGATTCACCCAACATTGTTGTAACAGCTGCTTCAGTCCAGTTTGCAAAGAGCACACAGCAAAAATTGTTCATTTTTGCAGATAGTGTATCACAAGAAATTGATTTTGATTGGTACCAGTGAACTTAAAACTGAAATTTGTGCTTAACACTTGAATTCAGTTTCTACCATAGATATTTTAAGGATTTGAAATATATATTAATTTTTTTTGTTTTAAATATGCTTACATTTTGTACCATTCCTATAGCACATAATTTGGAATATGATGTTACTCATACTAGTTTAAAAGTTGCATGTTGTAACTAATTTAAATGTTGCAAGTTTGCATTGCATTGCTTGAACTATTTTAAAAATAGTTACACCAATGCACATGCAAACTTATATGTTAACTGTAATGATATATCTTAAAATAAAGACATACATTCTGTCAAAGTACCGGGAATTGATCATTTAAAAATCCTGTTTAAAAGGGGATTCGAAATTATTGTTATCGCTAAGTTGGTACAACTTTCCTCTATACCCACGCGGAGTTTGATCGTCATCTGTCATCTAGTTTGTTTACAGTATGCCATTTTGTTAATTCATCTCAAAGGAGATTTGCGATTTTACGAAGGATACAAATATTTTGATCAAAGAATCTGCCTTAAATTTTGCATTGCAAATCGTATTTTGTGTGCCGAATCGGTGAAAATGTTACAGAGGGCTTGGGCTTACGGTGAATCAACTTTATCAAAAACACGTGCATATGAGTGGTACAGTGAATTCAAAAGTGGTGGAAGATTTGCCTCGCTATGGTCAGCCATCAATGGTTTTAACTGAACTGAACATCGCTAAAGTGAAGAAAATGGTGTCTGAAAATCGTCATTTAGGTCTGAGAGAGACTGCCGCTGAACTTTCTGTGCCTCGCAAATCAATTTGTACCATTTTAAATGATTGTTTGGGCATGACACGTGTTGCAGCTCGGTTAGCTCCAAAAGACTTGAATTTTCTACAAAAACTCAATTGCGTAAGGTTTGCTGAAGACATGCCAGAACGAGCCAGTTCCGACCCCACATTCATGAAATACATTGTAACTGGTAATGAAACATGGGTTTAAGAGTTTGACACTCAAATCAGTCAGCAAGCTTCCGAATGGCGCCTTCCAACTGAACCGAAACCTAAAAGGGCATGTCAAACTCAATCAAAACTGAAGGTCATGTTGACAGTTTTTTTCGATGATCGCGGTGTCGTGCACTCAGACTTCTTGCCAGAAGGTTAGATGGGAAATAAAGACTATTATCTGAGTGTTTTGCGGCATTTTAGAGAACAAATACTGCAAAAAAGGCCAGATTTGTGGAACGATAACTCATGGATTCTGCACCACGATAACGCACCAGCTCACAAGGCTATTATTGTGAACGAATTTCTGGCCAAAAACTCAACAAATTTCATCGAACAACCACCATATTCACCTGATCTGGCTCCTGCTTATTTCTTTCTCAAGTTATCACTTCGAGGCACCCGTTTTCAGTCATTAGAAGACGTAAAGGAAAATTCGCAGTGACAATTGACGATTCCTAAAAGTGCTTACAAAAAATGTTTTTATGTTTGGATTATTCGTTGGCATAAATGTATAATTTCATAAGGGGCCTTCTTTGAGGGTGATAAAATAAAATTGGATAAATAATTCATTTTTTGTGTTTTATTGGCAAATTCCCGGAACTTTCTTGACACAGTAGTATTATTAAGAAACCAAGCTTGTTAGAGAAAAATCTAACACTGGAAGGATTGCATTACCACCAGTGACACAAGAGATCCCTGTTTAAAAGTATAAAGAGTTGGAAAACTTGGAGGATACACTTATAATGATTGACGTTAGAATTTATTGTCATTGCGAATGCAAGGTGCACCAGAAACTAAACACGCTTAAATTCAAAAGGAAAGTTGGTGGCATTAGTGGTATTCTTGGAATAAGCACATCCTTGCCTTTGAACTTTTCTATGATTATAGTAGCGCAAATGAAATGTTTCATAATTTTTAATAGCAAATCTTGTTTGGTTGCACAATTTCGGCTGACTGAGATTGTGTAGCATAATTATCACCAAGTCAACCTTGAGCTGTAAATTGTGTGGCAGTAATCTTGGTAAATCCAATGAATTTAAGATTTCAGTTAAATGACAACTTCATTCGGATCTGTAATAGAATCGACCAACTTAAATGAATGCATTTGTTCATCAATTTTTACTCTGAATTTTTATAATCAAATCATCTACATTCTTATTAGTTGCTGCTAAAATGGCTTGCTCACTCAACCAAGCAATGAAGCATATATAGTTGGTCTTGCAAAAAGTACAAAGACAGTGCACCTATAAGGTAGTATGGAAAGGATGACATATGCAGTTAAAAGCGTGGGCAAGCAAGAAGTCCGTTGGCATATTAATAGTAATTAATGTCAGCACTTCCTTAGTGGGGCGGGTTAACACTGAAATAGGTAATGAATTACATTAAGGAGAAAGCCACAAAGTAACATTCATGTTTCTTCTGAATCTCTTTCTTTCCTTTACTCCTACTGTTTTCCACCTCTGTCTTTATTTTCTTCTATGTCAAAACAACAATTTTTAAGGCTAATAATCATATAACTAAAGAACAAGTAGATCTGGTTGGGCAATTATGAGTCTTTATTTGATGATAGCTTTTTTTTTATTAAATTTCTCCATTTAACCCAAAATATTACGTGACCAAATGTATCAAGAGCACCGCTATTGCAGTGTGATGGTAACCTTCATATTCTGATGAAATCACCTTTAGCTAGCTCATGTACCACATAACCTCAAATAACCAACTTCTGCAATAGGAAGTTAACCTAAAACGGTTTACTACCCAGGTCCCTCCAATTCTCAGCCATTTTCAGATTCCAAGAAGGATTATTGGTTATGTGCATAGTTTATAACTTGTTCATTTTAAAGAATTATAACAGAAATATACTAATTTCTTATTTTAATCGATGTGATCAAGGGAATGGTAGTTAATGCATAAGAAATATATTTGATTTTCACTGTTATCTTGCGTAATCTTCACTGTTGCATTGCGTCATTGTCTCGATAAATTGGTATGTTTCCTTAACATTGAATGGGGAAGAAAAATAGACAACTACTACTGTCATTTTGCAACAAATAACCATGATACCACTGCCATCTGGAGGCTATTAAACTATTGTGTTCCCTTGGCACTGTATGCTGATAAATATTATGGGACTATAAAAACTTTTAAACATTTTCGTTTGCACAAACCTTTTCGTGATAATGTCAAACACAGCAAACGAATGACTGCATCAAATTGAACAATTCTTTTTTTGTTGTGTTCGTTATTGTCACGACAAGGTTCTGGAAAAGAAAATGTTTAAAAATAGTACGGGAAAGTATTTAAAATCTCATAATATGAATAAAAACCACGCCAAGCGAACACATTTCGGTTAATAGCCACCAGATGGCAGTGGTATCACAGTTATTTGTTGCTAAATTGTTGTAGTAGTGCTATATTTTTCCCTCCCCATTCAATGTTAAGATAACGCACCAGTTTATCGCCACGATGATGCAATGCAGCAATGAAATTCAAATATTTTTATATATTAACTGTCCTTTCCTGGCGACTAACACCTAGAGTAAGAGCTTATTTATTTGCTGCTAGATGGCCAAAGTAGTATTTTTCCTCCCCTTAAGGTAACGCAACAGTTTATCGAGATGACACAACACAGCAGTGAAATTCACATACATTATCATGTATTAACTGTCCTTTCCTTGCTCCTATCGTTTAAAATAATTAAGCTTTCCTGGCAATGAACACCTGAAATACATACTCATTATTTGTCACCAGATGACCGTAGTGTTTACTGCTCTATTCTTCCCCGTTCAAAGCTAAGGGAATGCACCCAAAGTTGCGAGTGTAAAAATCTTTTAGCATGGCTTCCTTTGGAAGGGAAATAAAGCCGTAGGTCCTGTGTCATAGATTTAGGGCATGTAAAAGAACATCAAGCCTGATAGTGAGGCCTCTGAGCAAAATTAAGCGGTCTTTCACGCCGAGTATAGAATGGGACGCTGAGAACCACAGCAGTTAAAGAGCATCCATAAATAAAATGCCATTTCCATTTCCATTTACACCTGGTTATGGAGATAATGATGTAAGATAACTGTGAAAATCAAATATATTTCTTATGTATTAACTAGTGTTCCATTGGTGACACCTGTTAAATAAAGAAATAAGTATATTTTTGTTGTAATTCTTTAAAATGAACAAGTTATAAACAGTGCACATAACCATTAATCCTCCTTGGAATCTGAAAATGGCAGAGAAATGACAGAATGCGTTTTAGGTTTAACTTCCTATTGCAGATGTTGGTTATTTGATGTTATGTGGTACATGACCTAAGTAAAGAGCATGAAGATACTCGCATCACCATCACACTGCAATTGCGGTGCTCTTAATACATTTGATCAAGTAATATTTTGGGTTAAATGGAGAAATTTAATACACAAAGCTATCAAATAAAAGCTTATCAGTTGCCCAACCAGATGAACGTGTTCTCTAGTTACGTCATTGTTAGCCTTAGAAATGGCTGTTTTGACATAGAAGAAAATAAAGAAAGAGGTGGAAAACAATAGGAGTAAAGGAAAGAAAGAGATTCGCAAGAAGCATGAATGTTACTTTGTGACTTTCTCCTTAATGTAATTCATTACCTATGCTAGCGTATACCCGCCACAATATGAAAGTGCTGTCATTATTGTTATTATGCCGACATCTTGGTTGCCCTTGCTGTTAACTGTATATGTCATCCTTTTCACAATACCTTAGGGGTGCTCTGACTTTGTCCTTTTCACAATACCAACTATATATGCTACATTGCGCAGATCATTGCACTTTTCAGATGCAAAGGCATTATTAGACATTGACAATGGGAAAATTCCTGGACACTTCTACTGACCTCATTTTGCTTCCATCAAATTTTGCCACTTCACAACATCAAAGGAAGAATTAATATCGAAAGTGTTTCCAAGTACACTGGGCAGCAAAAAAATTTTTTTTGAATGTTTCCTGCACTTCATGAGTCAATTCTTACTATTTTGGGTCGAGAAAAACGAATATGACAATGAAAACTTATTTCTTAGCTCTAGTTCCTGTGATACACACTAGGTGGAAGTATTTCATAATAATGGATTAAGAGAAAAGGATATATTTAATTACTCATGCCTACAACATTGAAAGTGCATTTGAATTTTTTTAAATAGTAGTTAAATTCTAGGAGTTCTAAATTGCTGGAAGAACACCTCGCAGATGGTTGTATCTAAAGAGAATTGTGTGATTGGCTTCATGAGATCCTCGTCTGTTAGCTTGCCTCTTGTAAGAGAGTTCTGGAGCATTCCTACATGAAGACCAACAGTAAACTGCAAGCATTGCTTCATTCCAATGGCCCTAATATCTTTGCTCCATAACAGAAATGTCCTGGTGGAATCTTTCTCCAAATTCATCATTTGACACTTCCGCAACTAGGAAGGAATATCTCTAGGTAGAAATGGAGAAAATGTATTTTAAGGGATGTGTTGCATCCAAAGTTGTATTTTTGCAGGAGCTCTGTCACCAACTGAGTGTATTTATCATCTCTTTTGTTGCCTAAAAAATTACAAACAACTCCCTGAAGGCTTCCCAAGCTTCCTTTTCTTTGCCCTCCAAAACTTTGTTCAAATGCAGAATCCTTTACAAGTTTTCGAACTTTGGCCTGACAAAAATAGCTTCCTTAACTTTTGCATCACTTAATTTCGGAAATTTCTCTCTTATATTCTTCTTAGTTTATATCTTTGAAAAAAAAAAAAATTCATAGGCCCTGCAAAAGCCATAGATCGTTTCTTATTTTTCAGCCATTCTCACAGTGTAACTGAGCATGTGTTGCAACATATATGTGGAGCCCAAGACTTATTCTGGTCCCCTACTTTCATACCGAAATAATGCTGATAGGCAGTCTTCTCAAGAGGCATCAGATTGGGGGGTTTCTGTGAGGAAAATTTTATTTCCCCTCAAATATAACAAGTTATTCACCATATTTACACATTTTTGTGGCATTTTTATGAATTTCATATTGCAAATGTACTCTCAAACCAGAAATTCCATAATTAATTGCAGCAGAAACTATATGAAACTTGCAATGACTTATAAGCAGCTTAAGAGCATTTGTGTTTTGTTATTGGACAGGTGCGCTAACTCCCAAAACAAAATTGCCCAAATTAAAAATGTTGATATGAAAATAAAATGTCACTTGATCTCCAAAGCAAGAGCTAATCTGTCATTTTTATGGTGATTTCTTATTTCAGTAGATGGAAATATACAAGAATTAACTATTTTTGAGCCCAAAACATTTCCATTGTTGGCCAGTGATATTGGTGCAAATTACAAAAACTAGCTTGGTTGAGCGAACGAGCCATTTTAGCAGCAACTTGTAGATGTTTTGAATGTAGGGTAAAATTAATGGACAAATGGATTCTATCAATTCCATTATCAATCCAAATGAAGTTGTCAATTATCTAACTAAATTCATTGGATTTGCCAGGATTCCCGCCACATAATTTACAGCTCAAGGTTGACTGAGTGATAATTATACTATGCAATATCAATCAACCAAAATGATGCAGCAGAACAAAACTTAGTGTTAAAAAAATTATGAAAAATGTTATTTAAGTTACTATAACATAGGAAAATTCAAAGGCAAGGATATACTTATTCCAAGAATACCATTAATGTCAACAGACTTTCCTTCTGAATTTAAGCGTGCCTTGCATTCGCAATAATAATAAATATCAAGATCAATCGTTAGAAGTGTGTGTAATATACCTTAAATTGTGTTTTTCGCATGTTGTACGTTGTGTGCTCGAGAGTCGGCAAACTATATGAGCTATTTTTATCTCTCCGGAAGGAAAATTGTACATTACAAGGCATTACAATAAAGTGTTGTCAAATTATTTAATTGTAATTTTATTTCATTGCATGGTCGTACTGTAAATGGAAGATTTTGTCTGAAGTTTTTTCATTAGCTACACCACCCGTACGAAGCCGGGGCGGGCAGCTAGTATATATATATATATATATATAAAGTCTATATTGTAGATATGTATAATGCTGATTAAAATCCACCAGAAGACATGACTTTGGAAATCATTTTACCAAACTTTTTTTTTTCTTATTTTTTTTTATCTCTTATCTTTTACTAAGTGATATTTATGAAATTTGATTTTTTAATTTCTGTAAGCATTATTAAAATGGTATTTACTCGTAAATCAAATTATTATTAATTGTAACAAAATTGTTTTCTTAAAGTCAAACACCTTTTACTAAAGACATTTAAATGTTGACACCAGCAGCTATAAAATTGATGCATCAAGTGGGGGATTAGCAATTATTATAAGAGTTTAGGCTTAATTTATTAGATAAGTCACAAATTTTTTCACTATAAAATATTACCTGCTTATCCTAAAATTGGGTTGTTACAAAGGATTTTTTTGTTTGCCTTGCATGTGGGGTGCATAAGATTTTACAAATGTACAACAAATAAATTGCTATAGTACAATAACACACTGCTTACCTAGATATTAAGTTATGAGTATTTTAAACTCTCATTGATTTGAACGGATTATGAAGTAGTAGACAGTTAAACTTGCAATGTATATTTTCATTCTGTTCGATTACCAAACACTAAACACCTAGAACTACCACATTTATCTGAATATAAGAAGACTCCCATTTTTCAAAACTTAATTTTGGAATTTAGTATATGAGCTATATAAACAGAAGATATAATTTTTAAATTAAATATAAACTTTTATATTTTAAATGAACTAAGATATACTTAAGCTGATTCTTCTTATTCTTTTTTTTTTTTGGTGCTTAATTTGAATTTGTACAGAAATTCGTGTGAAAGGGAGAAGTGAGAGAGAGGTTATGGTATGTGTGCAATCAGAGATAATACAGTGTTGTAAAAAGTTTTACCTCAGTTAATTATTCAAACTTGCACGGAAATACGCGTTTTGAGCAGGAGAGGGATGGAGCAGGAAATGTACCGGCATTTATGCAGTGGGAGAACGTCATAACAGTCTGAGAGAAATATTTTTTCTAAAGACAAAATGTAAATGTGTATAGGCCCCTTAACACCTAACTTTTTGGCATGAAAGGAAACTCGTAGAATCTGCTGCTTATGTCAGACCTTGGCAATGATCTTATCATTTCCCCCAGGGTTCGCTACTGCCTTACCTGCAAAGTTTGAAACTTACTTTTCCCATATGCTGTTTGAAAAACATTTATCACCAATGCAAGACCACCCCCAGTTTTCTAAATTAATATTTTAGAAAAAGAACATTGTCTTGTATTCGGATAAATATGGTATTTCAAAACTCCTTGGAACATGAACGCAATAGGGTAACATTTCACTTCAAGATCAGTATTGGGTATGCGAAAATGTTGGACAATGCCATAAGGGATAGGAAGCAATTACTCAGGTTAAAATAATAAAAAGAAATAAAGCAACTGGCCTAAATGGGATTCCCAAAGAATTTTTCAAAGAATGGATTACTGACATTGATAAAGTTAAGAAATTAACAAGTTTGTTTAATTCAAATATAGAAGAAGAGTTTGTTCTAATTGAACTGGAGAAAAGCAATTATACACCCAATTTTTAAAAGGGAAAGGCAGTATGTTTTAAACCAAATAATTATCTTGGGATTGCAAATCCTACTTTGGAAAAAGGGACACAAAATTGAGTAGATATAAACAATTCTCTTTTGGAATTCCAAATGAGTTTCAGATCTGGGAGGACAACTCTGTACAATATTTTTATAAAAAAAATGGGTAGATAAATACCTAAAGGAAAAAGGGAGAAATTATACATGACATTTATTGACCTAGAGCAAGCAAGTTGGTGCCACAGTAATATGGCTAAACTATTACACAAAGAATTGAGTCAACACTTGGTAAGTTTAATGAGAGCTCTGTACAAGAACACTTGTGTGAGGGGAGAGGGGTAGAACTTAAAAAGCAATACAAGAGAAAGGTGTAAGGTAAGTCTAATACTGTTCATTTAATTGTTTTTTTCACAATGGCTGTGTGTAGTACAGGAGTTGGATAGTCGGACTGAAAAATTCAATGCCATAGCTGGGATTTGAACCATGGATCTTGCTGTCTCTAGCTGGTTGCTCTACCACTGAGATACCATGGCAATATGCTGGCATGGCATTAAATTCTCAATTGACTTGCATATTTTTCAGTAAACGACAGGGTGTTCTCAAATTATAGAGCAACTGGCTAGAGACTGGGAGAACTGTGGTTTAAATCCCGGTTATGGCATTGAATTTTTCTGTCTGACTCTATCCAACTCTTACCCTACATGAAAAAACAATTAAATGAACACTAATTGACCATAAAAGTTGGCTAATCTATTAAAAATCCAAAAACATTTTGGTGGGAAAATGGAAAAATAGTTTCTGGATATATCATATATAAGTGAAGGAAAAGTCGAACACGCACACGCACACTATTAATTATTCTATTAATTTCATGTAGGTTTATAAGGTATTTGAAGTGATGTGGTAAAAATTGTGATAGTTATTGATAATTACAGTAATTACAGATTACACACACATGCACCTCCACACACACACACACACACACACACACACACACACACACACACACCATGATTATATTATTTACATATATCCTCAACTGAAAAAAACAATTTGTCTGTGACAATCAGAAAATTGAACATTAAGTTTTCAAATATATACTCAAATATTGTGTGTAGGTATAGAGACATATCCTTACTTGTAATAATGTAGCATACCAAGCTGCATAAATGATTGGGTGAACTAAGCTATAAGAAAAGTAGGAAAATGTCTTATAATTTGTTTGAAAGAGACACAACAGTAAATTCAGTGCTATATATTCCATGATGTTCATGTAAAATTGTATTTTACATGGCATGATATTATTTTTATAATATTACGAAAATGGTTTTCAGAAAGGGGATTAACAAAAACAAAAAAATAAAGACAGAAAGAAAGAAAAATGCATTTTGACACTGATTAGTATGTCTTATGTAAGTTTTCAATTTCAGTTTTAACAGTAATAATAATAACGTATACTTTTAATTGTTACTTGAATTTATATATTTTTGTGAGTATTCTACATTGTAAAAAGTACATTTGGCAAGAAATTGATAGTGCTTCATATACTTGCTGAACTATATTGATTTTAATTTACATTCACTTAACAATGCATCAAATTTACCTCTTTGTTACATAATACTGTTTTCAAAACCATTGATTATTTTATTGGGATCATTTGTATTTTTTGTATATATTGTAAAATATTAAATATTGTAAACAAATAAGTTAAATATTGCTGCCTAAGAGCTCATGCTTATCAAAATTATGAAAGACACATGGACATACAACTTTATAGGTATACAAATCTAAAGGAAAAAAAAAATCCTTGCTTTGATGCTTGTTTTCATGTCCTCATTAGTAACAGCGTAAAATTCTTAAAAACCAAGTGGATACATTGTTTTAGCTTAAGCTTGCATTTTTAAATACTATTGTTTATATGTTGTATTCCATCTGTTTGTAGGTGTTGTGATATAACCTTTACCTTAAGTTTGTATCTTATATTGCTCTTGCTATTATTTTATAATGGCCATTATTTATGACTTTTTTTCTACTTCTTTATTTTTTCAACTTCAATGCATCATGATGTTTAATTTTTTTGGTGTTTTCAATGCTAAGTACAATTTACTCTGGATGATTTTAAAGAGTAATATTTATTAAATTTATTTTGTATATCTTTAGCTTTCTGGTCTCAAAAGGATGAATAAAATAAATTTGAATATGATTATTTTGTTTTGTTTCCTTTCCAATTTCACAGTAATATGTGCTTTTACCATAATTTTCTGAACTTAAATCTAAAGTTATATCCAGTTAAAAACATTTAAAATAATTAATCTCATTTATAAAATTAGGTGTATAGTTGGCAAAAATTTAAATCACTTTCATTGTTATATAACTGATTTGAGCACAACTGATGAGTTCCTCTGCAATATACCTAACACAGGAGTAAAAAATATTTTAAATTATTTCTAATTACTAAAAAAAACACTGAATATTAAGGATGGATAACATGTATTACTGTCTATTGTCAGGTATACAGCAAATGTTAATTACTGATTATTCTATCATATGTCAATAAAATTTAATACATATTTCTTGTACTTTTAATTTGTTAATATATATTTTCTTAGTTTTCCTTCCAGAAACATATCACATACTTTCTTCTCTGATGTTATCTATACACAAATGAAGTTAAATGAAATGCAAGTTTGCTTTATTCTCATCACTAGTAAATATATAAATAAATATCATCAGGTTTTCTTAAAATTATCTGTAGCAATTCAATCTCTTCAACCATTTTTATACAAAAATCCATGAGATAATGCTTCTGGATAATTTAGTATATGAGACACAGCATCACAGTATACATTTTTTCATTTCAAATTGACCTTTTTATGATATGAATATTTTATTTACTGGAATTCATAACAATTCCAACAGCTACATGCAAGTTTTGGAACTACTCATTTTTTATACATTTTACATCAAATTATACATATACATGACATGCAAGTTTGATTTATTCTCATCACCAGTAAATATATATTAAAGAATAAGAATCATCAGGTTTTCTTAAAATTAACTGTAGCACTTCAATCTCTTCAACCATTTTTATGCAAAAATCCATGAGATAATGTTTCTGGATAATTTAGTATATGAGACACAGCATCACAGTATTTATTTACTGGAATTCATTCTTCATAACAATTCCAACAGTTATGTGCAAGTTTTAGAACTACATGTTGTTTATACATTTTACGTCAAATTACAACTTTGGGTTTGAAGCAGCCGCGTGACATTGACATTTTATTGATGATGTATGATTGTTTCCCTTTATTTTTACTTAATGTTTGTCTCCCATCACTCTAGTGCTTTTGATCATGATACGAGTATGGAAATTATTTGCTCTTCTCTTATTATTATAATTTTGATTGATATAATTGCAGTTTTCTTGTCCAAAACAAAGACCTAAAATGTATAATGGGAGTGATTACAACATATTCAGTTCCTAATATAACTAAAAAATGTGTATTATTTGTTTAATAATATAGTAGGAATTGTACAATAATCCTCATGCTCGCTCCCCATCCCCATACACTGTAGAGGAATGTTTTTATGTCATGCAACAGGTAAATATTCCCTATAGGGGGCATTATTAATGATTACACTTCTTCAATATTGTTTTACTTATATTAATGCATAATAGAATTTCACTCATGAAATAGTAGTAACTTAGAAAATTTCACCACTGTTATATATTGCATAACAGCACATAAAATGGTGTAGGGTATGCTATTAGCTATGTTACATATCTCATAATTATGTCATGTTGAATGTCCCTGAGCATTGCTGCTTTTGTTACATGGGCAACCTCAGAGTGAACATGTTACATTATGTTAAGCTCTGTGCAAATACAAACTACCCATTTGACAGACCTATTTACATACATTAATAATTGCACTACATAGGTAAATCAATCTTTGTTATGCTTATTTTTGTTAATTTAATGGCTGATAATGATTCTGCAATAACATTTTACAAGACAAAGGAAACAAAGAAAGAAGAAAAAAACATTCAAGTAATGAACTAAAATAATGAACAAAATGTTGTCTTGTGGCATTATTATAAATTATTTCTTGTCCATGGTGTTGTCTTTCAGCAGCAATTGTCTCATCAATTACTATTATTACAGCCTCAACTCTGTCAAGTTTTAGGCATAAAGTGTTTGCCAGTACAGGAAAACATCTCTATGTACACCATAAGATCGTTCTACAGCATTCTGTGTTCTGATGTGGGATTCATTATATAAGTTTTCTGTTGGTGTTCGTGGATGTAGAAATGGTGTCAACAGATAGGGCATTAATGCATAGCCTGAGTCTCCAAGTAGTATAGCATTTCCCATTCTTCCTTGTTCAAACCTGGCTTTTAAACTTGAATTATTGAATATAGTATGGTCATGCACAGCTCCTGGCCATCTAGCACCTATGTCCATAATTTTAAGTTCTGCATTGCATACAGTTTGAAAGTTTAATGAAAATCTTCCATCTCTCCCTCTATATTCTTCTGCATTTCCACCACCTGGCGATCTTATGGGCACATGAGTGCAATCAATTGCACCTTCTTCTCTGGGAAATGCTGCTGCACTGTAAAATCCCTGTTGTACTTATTTCATTTGGGGTTTGTGGAAACTTTATGAAAGCTGGCCATAAATGAGCAATAGCTTCACTTACTTTCCTAATAATTCTGCTCGCTGTACCCTTGTTAACACCACAGAAGTCACCCAGACATACTATGAATGCTCCACAGGCATAGAATCTAAGAGTAAGAAGTAACTGATTGATGGGCAACACCGAAAGATTTCTGTGGAAGAAACAAAATCAAACATAAACTTAACTTTTATGCCAAGTTGTATCTCCTAAACACAATGTTCCCTTTACAGTTTACATTTTCTCAATAATAGTTAATAATAGAACCTCACTCTTTTCATCGCAATATATGCATCATGCTGGTAAAGTTCCACTAACAATTTATGTTGTAACGTAATTAACCTCACACTTTTCATAAAATATTATGCTAATAATATTGCAGGTACTCGCGTCTTTTAAATATTATTCTTATTTTATTTAAGTTTTACCTACCTATCTGTCATGTGCTCCAAATCATCATTAATGAGGTCCAGTACTCTCAGAACAGTATCCTTTCTTAATCTGAATCTCACGAAGAATTCATCGTCGTCGTATTCGTTTATTATATCTCTTCTATGACGCACTGTCTTTTGCTTTCTCGACCTCAAAAATATGTCATAAAGAAATTCATCATCACTATCCGACAAATTTGCATCTAATAACCATGCAGTCATTTTCCTTTAATACTCTATTCTCGGAATAACGGCTTATTCTCACATGGAATCATTGAATAAGTTATTCCATGTTTATTCTCTTGATAGTCTCTATTCCGGTGTTGTACAACCCAACCTAACGCTTAACTATGGAATAATGCCTAACAGAAGTTTATTCCGAGTTCGTACAACTGGCACTTAGTAAATTATATTTATTTTAATGAATAAACAATTTTTCTCAAATAAAGAGTTCTACTGGTTTTCTTAGGGTATGTAAAAGCCTAGTTTTATCTTTTAGCTGATGATATAAGACGAAACATTTTGATAATAAGTAACAAAACAATAAGAAGCTAGAATTTAAATTTTAAATTGGAAAGTTTGTTGAATGCTGCTTAAAAGGTATTTTGTAAGTTTGGGAGCATATGTACTTGTGAAAAAACATTTTCTGTAATGAAGTTGAGCAAAAACAAACAGCCTTCACACTTAAATATCAATTTAGAGGCCGTATTAAGATTGACCACTTCAAACATTATGCCAAACTTTGATCAAATAGTCAAAACAAAGAAATGAAATAAATTGCATTGAATCTTTAAGAATAAGTATAGTTTTCTCAATGCAATTTTATGTTTAAATGTAAAATGTTGCAACATATATATTTGTAAACAATTTTGAATTTAATATTATTTGAAACACTCAAAAAATGTTAATGTGAATATTAATTTGTATTTGCTACAGAGTGTAATAGAACTAGTTAAGAAGTTTAACTGTAGAAGCCCTTGGTTGGATGCTAAAAGTTAAGTTTGGCCTTCAGAGATAATCAAGTTGTTCAGGACTGCTATATAGACTATCTTGCAATCTTTGCATCCAATTTCATAAACATCAGAAGTTTTTCTCACTGGAACGTTGTCCTTTGCATAATCTTGAGCATGTTCTTAAAACATTGCTTGTTAATTGGAACTGGGAATATACCAAATTCTTTGAATATTTTAGCGACTTTCTGAAAGGCCCATTGTTGGAAAGAGAAGTTTAAAGTTTTGGTTTCTTTTAAGTGCTTAGTGTGGTGATCTTTATTTGTTTCTTAATTTTTAATAATTTTATCTTCCTATAAGAATCTCTTATAGCCTATTATATCACCTGCATTAAAAAATGTTGCCCCAAATTGGGTTAAAATTTGTCAAAGCTAATGAAACAACCTATGAATGTAACTTAAATGTAATTTTGCAAATTAGTTACGTCATAGCCTTGGTATTAGAAACGCCATTCTATTAAACAGATAATAGTTTATCTTAAATAACCACAGAATCTTAATTCAGAAGCTAGTTTAAACCATAGATACTCATGGTAGACAAGTGATATCTGAACAAACCATAACAGTAAGTTAGATAAAGTAACATTTGAAAATGTTTAAAAGTTTTTGATGTTTATGCAATTCAACTAGCTCCCATTTTTCTTGAATAGTACTCATAACTTTAAGCTTTATATGAACATAGCCCTGCAAAGCATTCTAAACAAGTACTTAAATCATGCAGCACAATATACATGCACATATAAATAAAATGATAGTAATCTTAGCAGAATTATGCAATTGTTAATTTGTCATGCCGAGGTTATTTACATATTACACTGATTCATAAATAAATGATTGAGTAGAAACTGAAAAGAAAGTGGGGATGTGCTGCTGGTAGCTGCAATCTGACTGAAAAAGATTGTTACATGGAACCAGTGTGATAGACAACATAATACATTTTTTGACATGCTATTTTGTTGTGGCATTTGTTGACAAAGATGTTCAACTGCTTCAGAACCACTGCAAGTGAAATTCCTACTTGTTGAATTTCTTGTTCAAGTCAAAGTACTGTGCTTTAATCTAATTGTAGCATTGAAGTATTTGTTTTATGTTTTTTGATTTCTTAATTATTAATATTTTCTTTGTAGCCCGCCGACCCAATACATGGGAACTCATTATGGGTGAACATCAAGAAGTGAAACTGAATATTACAGCAAATAACTTTGGGGAATCTGCATATGAGGCACAGTTATATGTCGTGCATCCAGCAAGCCTAAGTTATATTTCACATAAAAGTGATGTAAGTGCAATTTTATCATTGGTTTTTGTATCTTAATTAACTTGGTTTATTTTTGTATGGTGGTAGATTTCTATTTAGCACTAAAATTGTAAAAAGATTTACAAAAGCAGCTGGCCCAATTCCACATCATTTTGTTTTTTCAATGAATTACAATGAAATCAGTTGGTTACCCAATTTCATAGGAACTGTACATTAATACCTGTATCAATGAGCTGACTGAAGTCAACCACTTTTGTTTTATCATACATCAGTAATTGATGTGGTATGAAAGCAGGTATGTAGGAAAGCCCACAAACAGGCTTTATAACAGCATCTTTATACTAAATTTGAATCATGAAGTCTCCTCAGACTGTGTTACATATGTTGTGCTATTTTCTGTGTAATTAAATCATAACCCAGTAATTTCTTGCATTTATCTTATTCATTTAATAATTCATTAATTATGTTTCTCAGTTCTGAGAGCAGAGTTGTCTATTGCCTTATTTTTTCTTCTTCTTCTTCTTCTTCTTCTTCTTCTTCTTCTTCTTCTTCTTCTTCTTCTTATTCTTCTTATTGTTGTTATTATTATTGTTATTATTATTATTATTAAAAGTTCCTGAAATACTCTTAACCTGATGCATATTTTCTATTTTATCATTCCTATGTAAATCTTGTTGCATTGTTTGCAGTTAATGGAGTAGAGGCCTAATCTTTCTTTTTCCAGCTTTTTCTTATTTTAGACTAAATTTATTTAGCAGGCCTAAACTAATGTTGGTGTGATCTGCAAACATTTGTTTAACTTTCCTTGTGACACAGAGATGGTGTGTAAACTTCTCAAAAATTGTTTATTTGTCTGTTAGTGAAGGTTGCTGATCCTGAAATTTTTAATAACATGTTCCAGGTAAATGCATAAAATAGCAAAGCTTAAAAGTGTTAAGTTTGCCTCATTTTTTAACTTTGTAGTTTTCGTGGTTTGCAGTGTAGATTCCCATTCTTAATTTTGGTATGAATGAATATTTATGTGTACGACTTCTTTTACATAGCTTTTATAATTTTCTTATTCTAACCTAAACTATGTACAACTTTTAATTAACCTTGTTGCTACCTTGGTTTGCATGGCACCCAGGTCATTAGTCTCCTGAGTAGCTCTTATCAACCCTTTCCTCTTTATCTTAACTGTCCCTCTCCTCCACTCTATCTTTTTCTTTTGCAATGCTTACTTTTCTTGTTCAGTTTTCTCTCGCTTTCTGCAAGAACCCACCTATACTTCTAATCGTTCTTTTTTCCTTCCGTGTTAACATTTTTGTTGCTAAAATTTTCTCCATTTTTTCTTCCAAATCTTGTTTCTCCATATTAGTAGTTCTTTGCATTTTATCGTATAGTGTTTTATACTTTCTTTCTCACCATACATTTCACATATTACTTTTTCACTGCCTCTTATCCCTCTTAAAAGCATTGTTCCCTGTTCTCATCCAAGCTAATCATTCTTTTTCTTGCCTGTTCTCACCCTAATTTCTTTTTATTTGTTTACAAAATTGTGCCAGTTTTTTGTCTTCTTTCCCTAAATTATCTGCTTTTCTACATCTTCTACCCTGCATTTTACTAGTTGATCTACATTACTTCCATTTCTTTCTTCAAGCCTCCATATATCTACCATTCCTATTTTCTCCATAATTTTTTTCCAACTCCTGCCCACCCTGTACTCTCTAGATTTTTTTGTTGATTCACACATAGCTTCAAGATTTCTCCATCTTCTTTTACCAAACATTTATACCAACATTTTATTATTTTCTCCATTATTTTTCTATTCCTTTTTATTTTCCCAAGTTCTAACCAGGCAACTTCTCTTGGCTCTGATCTTGATAACCCCAATAATTCTTTGCAGAGCATTCTATACATATGATCCACCTAATTGTATATGTTAATTTGGGTAAATATATTTTAACTATTACAGCAAGAAATAATATTTCTTGAAAATAACAAAAGATAAACCCAAGACTTAATTACTTTGACATTATTTGAGAAATGGAGCACCAAAGTATGAAGCATTAGATTCAGAGATGTAAAGATGTGATGTGAAATGTAACCTGGATTCATTTAAAAATGCTTGAATTACTTTATTGCTGGTGCTTTTGAGCACAGCCTAAAGAATGAATTGTTAGAATTAAATTAAAAACTTTATTTAAAAACTAGATGGTCTGTAATTTTTATTAATCTTGAAAATCATCACAATATCTGCAAAGAATGAATTAAATTAAGAAAATTAATGTACAACAATGGACTTGCGCCATATTGCTGAGCAAAGAGATAACTTCAATGTCACTTTTCTAGGGTGTTAGATGCATAAAGTAAGGGAAGCAAATAGTAATGTGTTAAAGCTCACATCCAGTGTTTATATTGGCAACTAGCAGGAGCATAAAAAAGTTACCTGCATAATAACTTTATGATATTATAATTTATTATTATTATTATTATTATTATTATAATTATTATTATTATAATTATTAATAATAATAGTAATAATAAAAATAAAGATGTTTAATTTGCATATGGATCCATAATGGAAGAAAAGTTAATTTCTTCACTTCTCTTAATGGCTTACTATTTCTTTCTTTCTCTCTCTTTCTTTTCTTTTGTTTATTTTATTTTTTTCTTGATTCAATAGTTTATATTAGTTTAGATGTTTGTCTTTTATTAACCACAGTAACTTTGATCAGCTAAATGTTTATCTTAGCACTTGGGCAAAAAGATGGAAAACTGTTAAAACACCCAGTATACATTATTCAGAAACTGTTAATTCTAAATGTTTTTATTCTTACATTAAGCTGTTATGTGGGAGGGGGATGTTTTCTTTATATTAATGTATATAAGAATTTTCCTAAAATATACATTTATATTTGTAGGGAAAACATTTAATCTGCACTCGCTTTAACAAAACATTAGTCATCTGCAGCCTAGGCAATCCATTCAAACAAGGCACTCCAGCGAACATTCAGCTGAGGTTTGATCCAAAGGGAATGCAAGATTCAGAAGCACATTTAGAATTTATGGTGTTTGCTAACTCAACATCTATGGAACGATCTCCCCAAGAACCAGTTGTGTTGCATACTCATGTGATAAGACGTGCAGAGATATCGATCTCAGGGTGAGTAGCCATTAATTATATCTAGTAATAAAGCTTATTGTGTCTTCAGGTAGTGCTGATCAATGCTATGGCAAGAAATCACTTTAACATGACACTTTGTTTTACATTTTATTGCACACTTAAAAACACAAATTGGGAAAGAAATTGACAGGCCAAAGTATGTCAGCTCATCTTTTACATAGAAATGTGGACTCCTATACTGAGAACTTCAATGCTCTAAATTTGGCAACTCAGGCATAGCAGGGTTACAAAGATCTGCATGCCTTCCAGTATTTAGAGAAATGAGGACTTATAAATGTGATAGAGAACACAACTATTGTTTGACCATAACATATGTAATTTTCTTTATAAGAATTATTCTGAGCAGAAATAATTCATACAAGTCTTGCTGGGAAAAAGAGAGAAAGAAGGAAATGAGTGAGGGACTGGTCATCTTGCAAAAAAATGTAAAGATATTTCATTAGTAAAGCCCTATTAGTTCACCCTACAGAATCCCTAACCATGGAATTAAATGGAAATAAAATCACCCTTAATTATGGAAGTGAATGCTAATGAACAATTATTCAAAATGGACGTGGTAAAACTTCTTGGCAGCTTGTGCGGTACACATAAATAGGATGCTTTTATTTACAATGTCTGTATAAAATTACTAAAACTCATGTTTGTTTATGCTATGACACTGAGTTAGGTAGAAGTAATTCAATAACTAATATAGCTTGTGACCTGAAATAAAATAAATTTTTAAACTAAACCAAAATGGTACAAGTAAAGAGTATTTTACTAGCAATAAAACCATATAATCAGTCTGTGTCTTTGGAATCCAATAACTAAATGAAAAGCTTAGAAAAATGAAAACGAGCTAGGAAGTGCTAATCTGTATCAGAATATCACTGGTTTAGTTTTTGTTACCTCTAGGTATATTTGTGAAGTTTGTATACTTTAATCTCTGTTCTTCCATCTTACAAGGGGATATTGCCGTATTCATGTTGGAGATTGAGCTTGAATTTGTTTAGTGAAAGAGATTGAAAATAAAAAGACCAGTGTCTTGGCTTTCTCTCTCATAAGCTCAAGTTTGACAAGAAAAAATTTATATACAAATCAGAATAGTTCATTAATTCATTTTTAATTCCTTCATATATTATAATGTATAAAACATTAAACGAGAGAATTTACAAAAGTGAGACATTTTTATCCCTTCAGTTTTTTTTCTTGGAATGATGTATGTAGAAAAAATGAAACATATCTATGGCTGATATCTCGTTGTTAAATGAACTCTTATGTTATAAATTATCTTTAGTGCAGGCTTGCATGCAGATGCTTGTAGCCTTGGTGTGGACAAAGTTAATTTTCTGCACCTGGCATAGTATCAGGTAGCTGATCCTAGAATGGAAGGAACAAAGTGCCATTACGGTGTAAAACTTTTTATTTATTTTACATAAACAGAAACACTATGGGAGAGAAAGCCAAGGGGTGGATATTTATGCTTTTGATGTATTTTCAATATAAAAAATCTGTTATGTTTCATTCACATGACTTTCTCTATATCTCTGCAACAAATTATTGTTAAAAAGCTTATGCTGCTTTTTACTTCATGCTAATCGAGAAAAAAAATTAACATAAATAGTCTTATTACTTGCTTCCATGCAAGTAGAAGGTAAATATTAGATTAGCATAGGCTAAAGAATTAGTCAAAAGCTGGTTGCTATGTGACTGAAGCTCCTTTGGATGGAATTGACAAATTCCCATATGAGGAAAGTATGTTTTTCAAAGCTGAAACCAGTAACAAGGAATATCTAAAAAATGATCCATTCCACGAAAAAAAATGTATATAACATAAATTGTGTGTTTTAACGTGCTCTACATTTTTTGTGTGGCATGTTTGGCTATCTCTTACGGTTTATTAGTTATGCAAAATTCATACGGAATAAAGATGTCTTCAGGGCTAATCCCAGAAAATTGAGGATATACATTTTATTTGTCATGTAAACACCTTTGATATGCAATATTTTAATCAAAATCGTTACAGCTATTTTTGAGAAAATCAAAATTTTTGAAAATTTTTCCATGTAAAGGGTAGTTGGAGGTGGGGGGATTTTCTTGAAAATCTTCTTGTTGCATCCTTGGAAGGTACTGAACTTTAAATACCAAGTTTGGTATTTAAGAGATTTTTTGTCTTTGAGCTATGCTGTGTACACACACACACACACGCGCACAGACACACACATGCATGCACACGCGCACACACACTTTTTGGATTCAGGAAGATCCAAAACCTGTATTTCTTGTGAGATCTCAGTATCAGTTTTTGGGTGCAATACAAATCCCTCTCTATACACTATGTACATAGTATGTGTAGAGAAAGTAAAAATTGCAGCTCAATCTGTGACATCATTGTGACAGTGGCCCCTTGTTAGGTTTTTGTTTCCAATAAGTTTGTTTGGATATAATTGAATGAAATGAAAAAGCACAATTGTTAATGTGAGAAAGAACAATTTACAAGTTCTCTAATGGAATAAATCAGTGAAACTATAGTAACAAAAATTTGATTTGAATTACTTAATAATGTTTTATAAATAAATGTTTTATGAATAAAATATGGGAATTTTACAAAGCAGTACGTACTAGTTTTAAACCACATTGAAACTAAATACACTGAAGAAGAATTGGTGCATGTATATACTAATACTCTTGTATAGATGATAATAATGGTAGAGCAGGTGGTACTTGTCAGTTTTTCTCCTTTTACAAATTTTTTTAAAAAAAAAATACTACATTTTGATGGAGAAATTGATGCAACCTACACTTCTCTTGAAATAGTTGTTTGTTTTGTTTTTTTATACCCAATTTAATTTCATCAGACTTCTAGAGCTGCAATCCAAGCAATAGCATTAACTGGGAATCTAAAAATAGAAACCATTAGAAAATTTTACAGTTGGTTAAACAAATATAACATTTAAAAAAGAATGTAATCTTTCAATGGATTCCTGTACATTGTGAATTGAGTAACAATGAGAAAGCAGATCTCTGTATTGTTTTCTCAAAATTGTTCAATTATTGATTGTTCTTGGCAAAAAAAAGGCAACCAAAATTCAATATAAAGTAGAACCAAATGTACTACTAAAATCCATCACAAGTGTATCATTAAAAGAGAATTAATAATGATTATAACTTTAAATTAACTATAATTATATTAAATCCCAAAGGAAAGAAACTTATAAAAAGCCTAAAACTAATATCAGAACTACTTAAAAAAAAAGTAGTTTCCTTGTACTGGTTTACCCATATGATACGACTTTCTCGGCAGCCATCTACATAAAATTTGATTACTACCATCTCCTAATTGTCTGTTATGCAATCAGAAAGAAAAAAATGAATATGGATTATTTATTATTCTGTGAATAACTTATATCATATCCAGACTTGATATCAGAATGTTAGGAAGCAAGAAGTTGCTAAACTCTTGAGTATTAGATGGGCGCTCACTCACATATCCAAAATATGGCAGTTCATTTTTGAAGTTAGGAAATTTTTTTTCATTGAACTATAGTTCACCTATATGCTTGCTTATCTAAAATGTGAATTCCCAATGTGTTGCGTATAAATTACATAAACATAAAAATTCAAGAAGAATCTCTAATAAGCCTAGCTCATTAGATAATATGACGGTAGTCTCTGATTTGGAAAAAAATTAGTATTATTGACACTTCTGATGGTCTAAGTGGCCATCAATCTAATATTTACACTGAAAATATAGTAACTGAAACTTGATTCTTTCCTTGTTGCCTCTACACTGATGAACTTATGTTCCTCAGAGGGTACATTTCATCCTTATGGTATATATTGTATGTTTTTAAAATGTTGTCATTGCACTCAGTTATTTGTGAGCTACTTATGTGAGGCTAGTCACTTGGGTGGGACTTTCGACTAGCCCTTCACAACTAACTCATTTTGTGCTTCCTCCCTGCAGTTTTGGAAATTTCTAAATGTTCTGCTATATAGTGTGGGGGGGGGAGCATGTAAGGGGCTGCTATTGCCCAGTTGGACAGTTAAGTAAAGGACAGTTAAGGGTGACAGTTTTGGACAATTAAAAGTGGACATTTAAGGATGACACTTCAGTTGATAGTGTGACTCAGCAATTCTGCTGATAGTTATGATTCAACAGTTCCGTCATGTTCCAAATGTGTCAACAGTGACTGAAATGTACTGTAGTGTATTGTGTTGCACTGAGTGTCTAAATTAATCACTAAATTATGATTCACAGTACTTGGTGTTATCTTTTATTACATTGGTGTCAGGAGTGCGATGAAGCAAATACTTAAATTACTAACCGGAATGGAGATTGAAATGGAGATGTAAATTCTGGAATGGGGAAGATGAAGGCAAAAACGGAATCTGGGGCCGAAAAAATAAAGGAGTTCAATGAAGAATGTAAATTCTGGAAAGGCTAAAATGGGAAGTAAAGTGCCTGTGAATTGCACAATGGAGAAGATGTAGATAAAAATGCCCAGGATAAAGACAGAGTCATTGACCAAAATTGACTGACTGGCATGAAGAAAGAAATGAGCTTGGTGGAAAATTAAAGATGTAGCCCATTCATTAATATCCTGAAATACTTCAGAAAACAGCTTAACATCCTGTAAGGAACAGTTGATAGCAGTGGATTATTGTGGGTCACTTTATAGTAGTAAAGTGAGAGCAAGAGATTTTGTCAAACACACAATTATTTTCCATTGTTGTAGGAGTGCTTTCAACTCCCATGCAGCATTTAATGAAAGAGGTATGTTTACTACCATATTTGCATGTATACAGCAAACAGGAGACAAACTGAGGAGACAATTGAAAGATAAATATTTTATATTGATTAGACATCTTATAGAATAAATTGCAATGAAACTTAAGGGATTATAGGCACTGTTGGGATAAAAGGGGATAAAGGTCCCAAAAAAGGGAAAAAGGTGTGTGAAAAAATGCCTCTTTGCACCTAGAAACAAAATTTCACACTACAATATCTTTCCAAACAGCTTTAATTTACCTAAGAAAAAAGTGAACACCTAAAACCCTGTGTATAATATTTATTAATACTGTATTTGAAATATGTTTTAAATTATTTCTCTTAGGGTTGGAGAGAGAACGTAAGCTTAACAAATTAAGATTGAAATCATATGCACTCCTGAGTGAAATTTTCAGACAGAAGATTTTGCATGAAAGTTATAGAATATTGAGTTTAAAACCAAATGGTTTATTATGTTGATCAAATAATTTTAAAATGTTTTTAAGGGTAAATAGCAATGCAACTTTACTGCTTTATTTATTGTGAAAGAGAAACAATTTAGTATGTTAATCATAAGGCAGCGTAAGAATATTACGTGCATAAGATAAAGGAAGATTATAAACTTGAAGATTATGTCGTTTATTTGATGAACCGATTAATTACACTTAACAACATTACTTAGGATTTTTGCCAGTATCTTTACCAAAATTTGACACCCTAAAAACTCAAAAACTCCAATGAGGTCATAGAAAACAAAAGAACTAGAATTAAAAGAAGGGGACACATTGGTCTCATTTAATGTCAAATCATTATTTTCCAAGCATACCTTTAGATAAACTTGCCCTACTAATAGAATATTGGCTTAAATCAATTGGAATGGCACCACAAGAAATTTCAGAATATATAGAACCTGCCAAATTATGCACGAAACAAAACTTTTCAGTTCCAGACAAAATTTTATCGCCAAACATCAGGATTAGTAATGGGTAATCCATTCTCGCTCATATTGGCAGATGTTTTCATGAGTGCATTGGAAATCAGATTCACAAAATTTTCTCTTGGATTTTCAAAACCTGGCAGCAGTATATCGATGGCATCTATGCCATAATGCCAAAAAGGCACATTGATGATGCCCTAAAACTTTTGAACATCCAAGAGAAAAGTATAAAACTCACAGTAGAAATAGAAAAAGATAACCAACTACTATTTTTACATCTGAGAATAGTCAAATATGAAAATAGAATAATATATTTACAGGAAACCTACTCAGACAGACAATTATATAAAAGCCAATACTTATAATCCAAGAGCACATAAACAGGCAATCTTCAATAGTCTAGACTGGTTAACATGCCACTTCTAACAAATGAATACAGGGCAGAGTACTACAAAGTAATCAAAATTGCAAATAAAAATGGTTTCCCAAGATCCCTAGTAGATACAAAAATAAAACTAGCCAAAAAGAAGAAATTCCAAAAAGAAAGGACCACTCTCTCAGCAATAGAACAAAAGATGAGCTTCAAGAAATTCACATACCGCCCATCAGAAAAAATTAGCAGAAATAGTAAGTAAATAGTAAATCCTTGTAAGTAGAAGCGAAATAAGGGATAACCGTAGGTTAAAGTGATCGTCAAAAGCTGGTTGCTATGTCAATGAAGTTCCTTTGTTTATATGGATAGGAGTTGACAAGTTCCTGTATGAGAAATGTATACGTTTTTCATAGAAACCAAAAATAGTGATGTCACAAAAACGACGAACTCCACGAAAAAAAATTTATATAACATAAATTGTGTGTTTTAAAGTGCTCTACATTTTTTGTGTAGTAAGTTTTTGTCCATCTCTTACGGTTTAGCAGTCATTCAAAATTTAGTAAAATTCATCCAGAATAAACTACTCTTCAGAGGCTATTCCCAGAAAATTCAAGATATACATTTCATTTGTCAGTTAAATATGTTTAATATCCGAAATTTTAATCAAAATCATTAGAGCCATTTTTGAGAAAATCAAAATTTTCGGAAAAAGTTCCATGTAAAGGGTATTTGGGGGTGGGGGGATTTTTCTCAAAATCTTCGTGTCGCATCCCTGGAAGATACTAAACTTAAATACCAAGTTTGGTATTTTACCGACTTTTCGTTTTTGAGTTATCGTGTTCACAGACACACACACACACACACACACACACACACACACACACACACACACACATGGACCTTTTTGTGAAAATGCTTTTTTTTTGGATATTGGGGTCCCTAAAACATATATTTCCGGTGAAATCTCGGTATCGAATTTTTGGTGGAGTGCAATACTTTCTCTATACACTATGTACACAGTGCGTATGGAGTAAGTAAAAATGAATTAGGCTCAAATATCAAGGATGTCATCCCAGCAAAGAAAAACTTGGGCATATACAAAATGAAATGCAAGGATTGTAATCAGATTTATATTAGAAAAACAAATAGAAATCTATAAACAAGATCCAAAGTTTCAGAAACAAAAATAAAAAACAGTTGGAAAAATCAGCAGTTGCCACCCACTTTTGGACAAAACACCATAATATAAATTCAGAACCAAAACTTCTAAAACACAAAAACACATAACAGGAAAAACAAGAGCTGGCCACATGGGGACACATCTTGATTATAAAAAAAATAGAAACAGGGTTTTCAATGCCAACATTCCACAGAAGGATGTGTTTAGCAAGTTCATTGAACCACCACCAGAAGAGACAGCACTTACAACTTTGCCAGCTTTACTGCATGGAATTAGTCAATGTCCAGTTGAAAATGAAGGATCCCAAGTTAGGGTTGTTTAGTGTAATTAATCAACTCGTCAAATAAATGAATATAGCAACACTGTTTACAAACTTTCATAAAAATTGTGATTTGCATAGCCACAGGTGGCTGTAATAATTATTGTATACAAAATATGTTTAATACAAACAAAATAGTTAGTATCAGCATAGAAATTATTACTGCTGCACAGGTGGAACCACCGCAGTTTTTGTATCAAAACCACCTTTGTCACTTAACACAAGAGAATGTGGGGTGAGTAAGGCACGTTCAATCGCTTCCTCTCCTCTCATCTTCATGCCTGTAATATAATTAACGAGAGCTGGTATACACTTTGAAACACGATATTAAGTTAAAAATTTGAAATAGAAAGCTCGGAATAATCTACCAAATCCTAATTAGACTACTGGTTGGAATTTAGTAGTATTGGTATAGGGGGAAAAAAAAAAAATCTGACAAACAATATACACATTTTGGTTAGTTTTTTATGTTTTTCCTTTATTTTACTTTAATGTCATTCTATATGAATATAGTCAAAGCAAATCTTGGTTGATAGTTACAATTACAGAATAGTTGTAATTTAAGAAAGCTGTTGGTGGAGTGACTAAGCTCAAAACTTTGTTTGGATTATTAATGGTGACATTATACATTTACTGCAACTTGAGATGTGTTATTTCTTAGTGTTTAAGGTATAACAAGGTAAATACAAAAAGGTTATTAAATTCTTCTTGTAATTTGGTGGATTACAAACAATTTGGAAAAACTATATTTATAGTAAGATTCAGCTATTAACAGCATTCACTCAAAATGTTAACTTTAAAGCTATTAACACAGAAGCACTAAAACCAACTAACACACTAAAATAACTGCCTAACATCTACTTCAATTTTTTTGAAAATTCCAAATGTGTTTCCAGCATTAGTCTTCATGTTTTAATTTTGCAACTGATATTGAAATGAAACTGCAAATTGTAAGGGATGTTTGATGATATGCACAGAAAAACTGCAAGCAATTGCTGAATAGATGAGAGAGAAAGCTTCACACAACATTAACAATATTCCTAAAGAGGATCACTGCACATACACATAAACAAGAAACATACCCAAATTCCATTGACTCTATACCTTGGATTTCTGTCATTGTACTTTTGGTAGCTTCTTATGTGACTGCACTAAACAAAAGAAAGGAGAGAAAACTTCATTGATGCTTCAATAATTAAGTAATGAGAATAATAAAAGTACTTGAAAGGTGATGTTATTTCTTTCTGCAACAACCATGACTGACAATTCATCACTATTTGCTGCATTAATCAGAAGAATTTGAAACTATAGAATGTCTTCATAACTGTTGTTAATTTGGAGTTACATAAGTCACACTTATTTACACTCGCTTTCACTTAATATTGTTGAAAAACTTTTTCAAGAATATTTATCTTCAGTCATCTTTGGTGACTAACACTCCTTTAGCTTCTGAAGATGAGGATTAATGTTCTTTAAAATGTTTCAATGTTTTTCAACAGCATTAAGTGAAGGTGAGTGTAAATAAGTGTGACTCAGTATAACTCCAAATTAATGATGAATACTTCACTGTTAATAGTGCTTCTGTTTTTAATATTTAGCTACTATTATGCTCATTATTCAGCAACACAGAACAGAAATTCCTCTGATTTTGTAAATACAGCAGCATACTTTCACTTGTTTACTATATTTACTTTATTTGAACTATTTTTACTTAATCTGAAAAGTCAGTGGTTCTACAAAGAAATAATTCTTTTTGTGAAGATACCAAGAACTGTGTATAAGTAACATCAAACATTCAATAACAAATGATAAGACAGGGCAGATTGAAACATTGCAACAGCTTACAGAGTATTCCAATACCAGATGTTTTACCACATCTTTCTTTGCTGATAATTGGAAAAATTGCATCACTATTTTGTGCAGTTTGCTAAAGTGTGTTAGTAGTACATGCTACCAGGGCATGACTTAATCATGATTATGTGCATTGATGCTCTCATTGTGGAAGAAAAAAGAAGAAAAAAAAGATAATTTATGAAAGATGTGCCATAGCTTAGCTTATGAGAACAAAATGGAAATTATATTATTAAATAGAACTCTCTCAAATGATGAATAAAAGAAATCTGTGCCATAATCGTAAAGAGATTGCTTCTGGAAGTGTTGAGCAGAACGTGCAGCAGCCCATAAGTATAAAGATGAACAGTTCTAAAATTCAAAGTATACAAAAGTGAATTTAATATTTACATGGAAAGGGAACATTTTTAAATTCTAGCTTTCTAACATCTGTAAAGCCTAACTAGGATACCAAACAGACTTTTATTTTTCATCAATATTTCACCCTTCAAGTTGGCAAGTGTGTTGTATGCATAAGAGACTGGATTCAAACTACTTCAAAATTTCAAAGGGTAATATTAACCAAGCACTTAACATTAATAAATATAATTCTATTTTGAAAATAAATTAAATATAATTCAATTCATGTTATGTGATGTATTTATTTTTGGGTATTCTTCATTATTTGTTACATTTATAAATTCTACTAACCAACAAGCCTTTGAGAAAATTAATTTGCTTTTTTCTTGCTCCTCATAGGCTCTTGTATGCTTTTCAAATCTTGACAGTCTTACTAAATCAAAATATTTTGTTTCCAGATTTACTTTCGAAACTTGAAAATTTCCAGCTTTGAAATTATGTCTTAGGTATTATACAGTTCTATCTTTAGTTTATTTTTACATTGCACATAAAAGTTCAAATATAGTGCAAGCCAGTCCACTAATATTGTGAAAACTTATACATAGCAAACCAATATATGTAGCAAATAAAATTTTCGACTGAATGTACATTATTTTTTTAAATTATTTAACATGCAACATAGCTGTCTATAAAAATTGTGGTAGCTTTGAATGTTAAACATATGTCATCTAGATTGTATATTTGAAAGCAATGGCTAAAAATGCATGTTTCAAACAGTCACTTTTGAAACATTGATGCTGCCTTGAAAGTTGTTTGTTGGTTCAAAATTCTTATCAGTTTGAGTTGTGTTTAAATTGTTCAATAGTGTTCTGATTTAAGTGTAACATATTGTGTCATACTGAGTGCCTAAGTGACATATAGTGTGTTTCACAGAGTTGGTGTTCTCATTTGTTTCGATATAGAGATAGAAAAGTATAACATATGTGGATTTTTTCCTTCTTAAACCTCTGTTTATAAACAAATCCTCTGTAATATCCATTAAGTGAAGAAACATTTTCCCTCTTTGTGATAAATACAGAAAAAATTAATAAATTACCTACCTCTAAATTTGGTTGAACATTGAAAACATTCTTTTTTAGCTTGTTGATTCCATTTTAAAATAACGTTGATTTGTTCATCATGGCATTTTTAAAAACTTTTAATTCAACATTTAAGGGAATTTCTTTATCTTTGAGAATATAAAAATAAAAAAATCAGAATATTTGAATCTATATAACACATATCCAGCTAAAGGATTTTGAAGGGCAAAAAACAGAGTAAATCATGTTTCGCTATTTTAGGACGTAATCACACATAGCTAAGCAAATTTTAATGTACTTTTGTGGAATCAACTTGTACATACTAAAATGCTCTATCTAGATAAATAAAGCATTTGTATCCATTCAGGTTGACTCCACAAACGCATTGTAATGTTTTGTTGGTATTCATCTTGGTAACAAACAATCATTTTTGCAGATCTGTATATCCAGATCATGTATTTTATGGTGGAGCAGTAAGAGGTGAATCTGCAATGGAATATTTGAATGATATTGGTGAACATGTTGTGCATTCATATCACATCTATAACCAGGGACCATGGAAAGTAGGCAGTCTTGATGTTAGGGTAGAATGGCCCTTCCAGGTAGCCAATAATAAGCCACAAGGCAAATGGTTGTTATACTTGGAAGATAGACCAGTTGTTGAAGGTAATTGAAGTATTTTTATTCTACAAATGTGCTGTCAGCACTTCTTAATTTAGGGTTGTCTATTATTATAGCTCATTTAGGGAATGAAAAGAATTAGTTATAGATTTTAAGGCTTTAACCAGTAAATAAATGTGTTAAGTGATAAGAATGTTATAACCCATTAGAGAACCACATTAATAGGAGACATAGCACTACTAAAGTGGCATATTTTTTTATTTTTCAGCTATAGGTGGTGGAGAATGCTTTGTATCTGAAAACCATATAAATCCTCTAAACCTTACACGGCGGCCAGGAGCAGAATTGGAGGCTCTGACTTTATTAGGAAGCACTGTTCCTCCACATCTTGATGAACTTGAACCTACTCCAGTGGAACCTCATTTGCGACGTAGAAAGAGGGATACAGAAATGGTAGTAAGAGCAGAAGCATATTTAGACAAGGAAGGTCGCAGACATGAGGTTGTCAATATGGTAAAATTCCTTTTTAGCTTCTGAAATTCATTAATATAAAATACAATTTGCCTGGTTTGTTTTGCATTTATAGTTATACCATGTACAGGTGTCCTTATACCCAAGGTCATAGGTTCAAACCGGTGGAGACAATAGTTTTTCGGGCGTAAAAATCCTTAGCATGGCTTCCTTCGGAAGGGAAGTAAAGCCATGGGTCCTGTGTCGAAGATTTATAGCACGTAAAAGAACCTCAAGCCTGATAAAGAGGCCTCTGAGCAAAATCAAGCGGTCTTTCACGCCTAGTGTAAAATGAAACGTTGAGAACTACAGCAGTTAAAGAGCGTCCATAAATAAAATGCCAATTCATTTAAAGTCCAGTAACACTTTTCTTTTTTAATTACTCAGAAACGAAACATCATACAGCTTTCGTTTATATGTCATATAAAAGAGGATCTCAAATGGTTTATTTTGCAATGTCTTGAGTTCACAATGCCTTGATATGGGAACCACGTATAACTCAGCATGTGTCTATATAGTAATCAAATTCTTGCTATACTCTTTGGACCATATCCTTCGATACAGTGGTAGCAACTTCTGCAATCCTGCACTTGAGATCTTCTACATTTTGTAGTAAAGGTGGCACATATACATTATCTTTTATGAAGTCACAGGGAATTAGATCAGGGGATCTGGGAGGCCTCTTGTCAAAACAGTTACCATTATTCCTTGCTCATCCTATCAGTGTTGAGGTAACTCATTGTTCGGAAATTACAAAATCATGATAATGGGGTGGGGCACCATCCTGCTGGAACAAGAAATCATCTGAAACTTCTTGCATTTGTGTGAACAACCATTGCTGTATCATATCCAGGTACATATGGTCAGTTACAGTCTTCCCTATGAAGAAGAATGGTCCATAAAGCTTCTGCAATGACACTGCGGAAAACATTTACTTTGGATGAATTACACTCGTATTCCACGAATTTGTGAGGATTTTGAGTACCCATATTCAACAGTTATGTCTGTTGACTCTTCCATTTGTGTGGAAAGTTGCTTCAGCACTATAGATTATGTGATCCACAAGTTCTCATCCTCTTCCATGAATTGTAGCACTTTGATATAAAACTCATACTGCAGTTGTTTGTCATTTGCTTTCAGTTGATTAAAGAGCTGCAATTTATATGGCTTAATACACAGTCTTAAGTAGCGTTTTGCATGGTATTTGTAGTTTGTGGGATGCTCTAAGAACAGACTTTTTAGGACTTCTAATGAATGACTCCTGCGGTTCACAGTCTCCTCACTCACTGAAGGATGGCCACGCCGTTTCTTATGACACAGGCAACCAGTATTAACAAATTTATCATGCCAGGCATAAATGGACTTCCTGCTTGGATGTTCTTTATTAGGGTACTTTGTCCTAAACTAGCATTCCACATCTATAGCACTCTTGTTTTTGTCAAACTCCAACACACAGAAAGCACGCTGTGCATCAGAAGTCGCCATCTTTAAAATAGGCCAACTGCAGTGAATATAGAAACTACAAGCATAACCTGAAAAATCAAAACAAAGCCATTTTAAGATCCTCTTTCATATGACACATAAACAAAAGCTGTATGATGTTTCGTTTTTGAGTAATTAAAAAAAAAAAAGGTGTTACTGGACTTCAACTAATCTAAAATACACATTAAAGGTCAACAAAGTTTGGTAATGATAAAACATAATCTGTTATTGTTATTGCCATTTCCAACGGAGGTTCAGGCAACAACATTTTTATGATTCAAATAAATAGTAAGCATCATATTAATTTTAGTATAATTGTGTTAGTATTGAAAGTTTGTGATTGCATGTATTAGAAATTGGTGAAGTTCTCTGAAAATTTTATGATACTAGCTGCCCGCCCCGGCTTCATGTGGGTGGTGTACCTAGTGAAAAAACTGAGACAAAATCTTCCGTTTACAGTACGACCATGCAATGAAATAAAATCAATTAAATAATTTGATAATACTTTATTGAAATGCTTTGTAATGTACAATTTTCCTTCCAGAGAAAAAACAAATAGCGCTGATGGTTTGCCCATTCTTGAGCACACAACGTACAACTGCCCATGCAAAAAACACAGCAATTCAAGGTATATTTCACAGATTTCTAACGATTGACCTTGGGGGGGGGGGGGATTTATTGTCATCAGGAATGCAAGGCGCACTGGAAACTGAACAGGCTTAAATTCAAATTCAAAAGGAAAGTCAATTGGCATTAGTGGTATTCTCGTCTTTGAACTTTCCTATGATTATAGTAGCTTAAATCAAATTTTTCATAATTTTGTAACAGCAAGTCTTGTTCCATTGCACAATTTTATTACCCGGTCAACCTTGCGCTGTAAATTGTGTGGCGGTAATCCTGGCAAATCCAATGAATTTAGGACCATAATTGACGACTTCATTTGGATCAGTAATGGAATTGATTGACTTAAATGAATGCATTTGTTCATAAATTTTACTCTGAATTTCTATATTCAAATCATTTACATTCTTATTAGTTGCTGCTAAAATGCTCATTCACTCAACCAAGCATAGTTTTTGTAATTTACACCAATATTTGGGAACACTTTTGATATTAATTCTTCCTTTGACATGAAGTGACAAAAATTTGGTGGAAACAAAATGAGGCTAGTAGAAGTATCAACAGAAATTTTCCCATATTCAGTGTCTAATAATGCCTTTGATTTGCAAAGTGCAATGAAGCGCAATGTAGCACATATAGTTGGTATTGCGAAAAGGACGAAGTCAGCTCACGCATAAGGTAGTGTGGAAAGGATGACATGCTGTTAATAGCGAGGGTAAGCAAGGATGCCATTGGCATTATAACAATAATGGCAGTGCTTTCATAGTGTGGCGGGTAAATGCTGAAATAGGTAATGAATTATATTAGGAGAAAGTCACAAAGTAACATTCATGCTTCTGAATCTCTTTTCTTCCTTAATTCCTAATGTATGCCACCTCTATCTTTATTTTCTTCTATGTGAAAGCAGCCATTTTTAAGGCTAACAATCACATAACTAGAGAGCAAGTAGATCTGGTTGGGCAAGTGATAAGTTTTTATTTGATGATAGCTTTGTGAATTACATTTATCCATTTAACCCAAAATATAACTTGATACAATGTATTAAGAACACTGCAATCGCAGTGTGATGTTGATGGGAGTATCTTCATGTTCTGATGAAATTACCTTTAGCTAGCTCATGTATCTCACAACCTCAAGTAATCAACATCTGTGATAGGAAGTTGACCCAAAATGGTTTAATATCCAGGTCCCGTCATTTCTCCGCTATTTTCAGATTTAACTTTTTTATTTTAAAGAATTACAACAAAAATATGCTTATTTGTTATTTCTTTATTTAAATGATTTATCTAAGGGAACCATAGTTAGTACATAAGAAATACATTTGATTTTTACAGTTATCTTGCGTCATTGACTTCATAACCAGGTACATTTCCTTAGCATTGAATGGCGAAGAAAAATTGAGCAGTACTAAGGCCATCTAGTGGCAAATAAGAATGTAATTTAGGTGTCATCATCAGGAAAGCTTCTTTGCTTCTTTATTTTAAATGATAGGAGTAAGGAAAGGACAGTTAATACATAGAAATTAATTTGAATTTCACTGCTGCACTGCATCATTGTCTTGATAAACTGTTGTATTACCTTAACATTGAATAGGGAGGAAAAATAGAGCAGCACTATGGCCATTTAGCAGCAAATAAATAAGTACTTACTCTAGGTGTTCATCATCAGGAAAGCTTGTTTGCTTCTTTATTTTAAACAATAGGAATAAGGAAAGGACAGTTAATACATAAAAATGTATTTGAATTTCACTGCTGCATTTTGTCATAGTCCCGATAAACTGGTGCATAACCTTAACATTGAATAGGGAGACTATTAACCGAAATGCGTTCTCTTGACACTGTTAGTATTCATATTATGAGGCTTTAGAAACTTTCCCTTACTATGTTTGAAACATTTCCTTTTCTACAACAAAAAAGAGTTGTTCAATTCATTTGGTGCAGTGTTCGGAAGTGATGCGCGTACATACATTTCAGCGATTCATTTATATATATATATATAGATGTGGAAGAGTTGTGTGTGGTGTCAACACATATTGTCACCCAGTATTGAAGATATGCTTAATCTCTTGTATGACTTCACATCTCAGAGTCAACTTGTCCATGTAGCAAATTACCGTAAAAGCGGGTGAATCCGATATAGGCGGGTAATTCCGATCGTTCCTTCTTTTACTCAGAAAACAACAATAAACGGCGGAACAACTGTTTAGAGTTAATTATAGCATCGCGTGTTCGGAACGAGAATACAATTAGAACGCAACATTGTTGTGTCGGAACTGTTATCATCATTTTCTATAGCAGTAGATCAGATTCAAGTCAATGTGTCATAGTGGTGGAAGTAGCTTACTTGTGAAAAGTTCTGTTGTGCGTTTCATCTCTTTCATATAACTAGGTATGTTTTAACATTTCATTTCATTCATGTTTCTTGCGGTAGTATCAGTAACTAAACCTATTCAAGTTCATTTTGTTTTAATGGTAGCTCATCTGACATTGAAATTTGTTACATTGTAGGGTGAATCCGATCAGCATGGGGAAGTATAAAAAGAAAGTTGGTCCTGGCAGTAGATGTAACTACAATCCTGTATACTTACTTAACTAACGCGGTAAATGCTGTGAAATCAGGGAAATTAAGCATCTCAAAAGCATCGAAGCAAAATGGTATGCCATATATCAACCTTAATGATAAAATAAATGACAAATATAAATTCAAAATGGGAGGACGAACTGCTTTAAGTAGAGAAGTAAAACCTTTGGTTGAAGGATTACTGGTGTGTGCCAAATGGGGTTTCCCACTAAGAGATTGAGATATCAGAAACATTGTACAAAGCTATCTAAATAGGATAGGGAAAAAAGAAAAAAGAACTGACAACAGACCTGGCAAGGAATGGTTAAGTGGGTTCTACTTCTGCGGTTTCTGTCTCTCAAACTCTGGCGAGTTTCTTTGGTACCATTCTCTGTGAGTATCTCGGTTTGTTCCCCGACTTCGGTAATTTTCCGAAAAGCTACCACATATATTTTGCTCATTGCCAGTTCTCTCCTGGTTCCAATTTCGGCTTGACTCCATTTCTTGTTGTTCTAAAGCGGACAACAAATCTACCAATGCTATAATACTCCGGGGCCGAGCAATTAACAAATAATTTTGAATCCTTAACGGGAAGTGATTCATGGTCAGCTCTATAAAGTCTTGCTCTAGAATTTGTGGTCTGAGATGTTTTATAAATGTAGAATGTTGAAGCACTTAGTCTGACATGCTAAGATCCTCTCGAGCTGAATATTGGCCGTAACATAACTTTGCCCTAATTTTTTGTTAGCACGAAGCATTCCAATATCTATTAATAAATATACTTTGAAAGAAATCAAAAGAATCTTGTCGGGTCATTGCAAGTTACACCCATTCTAATGTGCATGCATCCAGGCATTTTCTTAAGACTATCATTTTCGGTGACTCTGGTACATTTTTTATCACAAAGTATTCGTTTAACTGTTTGAAGAATACCATAGGGGAGTCCTTATTTTGTTCCGAAAAGCTAGGCAACGATATATCTGCAAATGTCTGATTCAGAAAATAATGCCCGCTGTTATTTGAGGCAAGCTGGTCAACAGCCATTACAGCCGAAGGTATGTGCATATTACCCTCGTTAAACGTAATTTTCCCCCTATCTGTGTAACTTCCATCTCGTGCTGAGCTTACTTCAGTATTCTGGTTATCTAAGAAAATACCTATATTATTATTTAGTTGTACAGGACTTGCACAATTTTCCTGGCCAGAAGAAGAAGCTGGCACATGTACGTCTGATTTTAATTTGGCCTCCATTTTGTTACTTAACTCTTTACAATATTTCTCTAATTCAGCGTGTTTCTATTTATTTTCCTTACTAAATTTTTCTATATTTTTGTTTAATTCTAGCTTGAGGTTTGCAAGCTTCTTACTCCTGTCAGAAATACTGTTCTTACGACTAATCACAACTGCATCTACTTTTTTATCTAATAGAGCTACATCTCCACTCAAACTTATGTGGATTAGTATCATCTCATCCTTGCAATCATTGATTTTTTTTCTTGAATTTGGTTTCCCTGCTTTATTAATGCCAGGTCTACCTGTCCCAACATTTCTCCTTCCTTCTTTAACATCTTACCGTCTTAATATATTTACTTTCCCTCCACTTGGAGGGAGAAATTTTGAAACAGCTAGCTCCTTGTTTGTTTTGTTTTTTTTTCTCAAATTCCCTGTTTTGGTTTAGAAAATAATAATTAAAGGATTTAAAATATAATAAAGATAGTATAAGATAGTTAAGATTTGTCCTGTTAAAATGTAAGGATCTTCAATTTATCCCCGTAATGACTGCATTTCCCCTTTAAGTGACTGAATTTGGGTTTCAATACCCCCTTTAAGTGACTGTATTTGTGATTCATTTCTCTCCTAAAATGACTGTAAATTATTTTATTATAACTCAATTCCCCCTTTAATTAGGGTTTCCATTTGCCTTTAAGTTACTGAATTTGGGTTTCATTTCTCTCCTGAAATGACTGCATTCCCCCTTTAAGTGACTGTATTTCATTAGTTAACATATTAAATAAATCAGCCAAACTCTGTGGGTTTTAAGTTGTGTTCTTCCCCAGCTGATTCTTTTAGTGGGCTTGCTACCTGCCTCTGGTCATTGCTCTGGGACGTCTCTTCCCCTCCTGCCATGGTTTGGTTTGAAGAACCGTTCGTTAACCTATGTACTTCTAAGCTATTGTTTGACTCTGGCGTCTGTTCCCTTTCTATGTATGCCTCACTTTCTGTATTTGTTACTACAATATTTTGTGAAACCCCATTTTCAACATTGTCAATTCAGATTTCATTGGCTCCCCAGGGGCCTACTACGGTAGGTATGGGTTAGGCGCATCTGGGGTCCCGAGCCACCTTGACTCCCTTTGTGGGCAACCTCAGAGTGGTGAGGGAGTCAGTAGGTCAAAATGCCCACCCACGTGTAGGCCGTGCGTGGAGACCTGTGTCGGTGAAAAGGAATATCCTGGATGGTTGAGGGTTGCATACCTGAGCCTGGGCTTCTGTCTTTCAGTAACTGGGGAGGGTGCGCAACTTAATTCACCACTTTGGTTTCTGCTTTGCCTAAACGGGAGGCTAGGGACTAACCCACTCCTAGTCAATCGGCCAGGACTAGGTATTATACCGAACTCCAGGGTGACTGGGATGGCAAGCCTGCTATATCCCGTGTGTAGCCCTGTCACCCCAGTGGGGTGAGCCCTTGTTGGGCTCCGTGGTGGGTGGGGAGCACTGGGGGATGAATTTATACCATTTTTTTTATGGCACCAAAACTCAAACCCCTGATTTAAAATAAAGACGGAAAGAAAGTAGCCGAGTCATGTGGTCCTCGCTACTTGGTTATTTATAGGACAGAGGAAGGTAAGAAGTTCCTTACAGTGAGCCCTTTTACTATCCAAAAGGGTCTCGATGCCATTGCTGGTCCGGTTAAATCCTGCATTCGAGCTCGCAATAGTACACTTCTTGTCGAAGCCAACTCCGCCTCGCAAGCTGCAAGGATACTAAAAGCCACCATGTTAGCCAGCTATCCAGTGAAGGTCGAGGTGCACAAGTTGCTGAACTCCTCACGTGGTGTAGTAACAACCCGTGCATTGGATGGTTTGTCCATTGAGGAGATCTAAGAAAATCTTGCGACTCAGAGTGTCTCATCTGTTTATCGGGTACAACGTAAGATCAACGGTGAATTCATGCCTACTCGTACTCTGTTTCTTACTTTTGATCGGGTTGACCTCCTTCAAAAGATTAAAGCAGGGTATGAAGCCATCAAAGTTAGGCCTTATATACCCAATCCGCTCAGGTGCTTTAAATGCCAATGTTTTGGTCGCACTAGTGAGCTGTGTACCGGCAAGTCCACCTGCACCCACTGCGGTGACATCTCCCACGATGGGGTTTGTGCTTCAGCTCCATCGTGTGTGAACTGTAACGGGGACCACCTAGTTCCCGAGACTGCCCCCGTTTTGCAGAGGAACGAGTGATCCAGGAGATACCGGTGAAAGAGGTGTCCTTCTTGGAAGCCCGGAAGCTCCTGCGACTCCGCCAACCCTCTGTCCCGAGGTCCGATACCTATAGCTCAATTGCAGCTAAACTGGTACCGCGTCGGGAAATTGCAACACAGACCGGCGATATGAACGGGGCTATTATTGCGGAAAAGGTTATTTTAGCCCAAGCGCTGCCAAAGCCTTTGACACCTACATCCAAGTCGGCCTTAACATCTGTCAAATCCGCCAGCTTACAGAGCAGTCCTGCACACTTGTCACCGAAAGCCTCGACCTTGGGAACTAAGGCTGGTAAATTCATGACGTATTCTGCTCCTAAGAATCAATTTAAGACCAAATATGTCTGACAAGACTTCTTGAAAGAGAATGTGCAATCTTCTGCCAAGTCATCTAAGGGTGAGAAAAGTACACGCAACTCCCCACGTGTATCCTCCTCTGATGTGTCAACTGGGGAGGATGGCGTGGATCGGCGACGGCCGTCTTCGCCGATCAGCACATCTAATCGGTTCAAATTTCTGGGACCGAAATTTGGTCTAGAAAAAGGGTCCTCCCTTGTGGAGGAGATGGACCAGGAGGATTCTGCCACCACTGCCAGAGCGACCGTGCGGAAACGGCAGGATCGTGCTCCTGAAAATAGTACTAGCCCAACACCTGAGAAGAACAAATTGAACCGGCCAGCTAATCCCAATCTGCAGAAGCGTCTTTCGATTTGAAACTTGTCCCATAATATACTCAAAGGCTATCCTCCATTGGAACATACGCGGAATTCGACCACATCGACCAGAGCTTGACTTGTTGCTGTGCCAGCATGAACCTTTGGCTCTATGCTTACAAGAGTCGAAGCTCCGTCCACAGGACACCGTTTCCATCAAGCAGTACTCCTCCGTACGATGTGATTTATCCCCGGAGGACGGTGTCCGGGCACATGGGGGCACTATGATGCTTATTCGAGATGATATCTTTGCCGACTCCGTACCCATACAATCTGACATCCAGTCTGTTGCTGTCAGCATTAAGCTACCCTCCGCCTTATTCACCATTTGCAGTATCTATTTGCCTCCATCTGCGGACCTCTCGCACAACGACTTAGAACACCTAGTTTCACAGTTGCTACTACCATTTTTATTGGTAGGCGACGTGAATGCCCATCACCCTCTTTGGGGCTCTCCTTGGGCTTGTGCGAGAGATAAGCTACTTAAAGACTTCTTGGATAGTCAGAATCTTGCTCTCTTGAACACCGGAGAGCCCACCTTTCTTTCTGACGCCTTTCATAGTTTTTCACATATTGACATTCAATTTGTTCCCCTCAGCTAGCAGTCACGTTATGCTGGAATATCATCTCGGATTTGCATTCTAGTGACCACTTTCCTTGTATTATTAGTCTCTTGACACCCGTTGTATGTTCCACCCGTTTACCTAGCTGGCGCCTAGACCAAGCCAACTGGGAACTGTACTCCCACTTGGCTGAATCTAACTACGAATAGCACGACTCTTGGTTCACTTGGTCGAACATCTCACAGGGAACATTCTTTCTGCTGCTGAGCAATCCATTCCGCGTTCGACTGGCCACAGCCGTCGATTTCCGGTGGACCGATGACTGTCGGGTTGCTATTCGTGATCGCAGACGAGCTCCAGCGTTTCCCTACACTGGATAACCTGATACACTATAAACGGATGCGTGCACATTCTAGGCGGGTTATTAAGGATAGCAAAAAGATGTTATGGAATAAATTCGTGGGTTCCTTTAATCGACATACACCTTCCTCTGTCGTATGGGATAAGTTAAGACGTGTGGCTGGGAAATCGACCCATGTGCCCATCGCCGGTCTCAAAACACCTACCGGACCTGTTGTTGATACATTTGACGTGGCGAATACTTTAGGCAGTGCATTCGCTCAGGTGTTAGCTCCGGCAATTATTCCCCTGAGTTTCTTACAGTTAAGACAGGTGGAATCTCAAGGATTCTCGTTTCTTTCTGGCAATCTTGAGGATTATAATCGCCTTTTCACCCTGGCAGAGCTAGACAATGCACTCTCCTCTTCGCGACACTCTGCACCAGGGCCAGATGGAATCCACGTCCAAATGTTGCAACATTTCTCTCCTGATGGTAAAGCTTCCCTACTCGAGGTCTATAAACGTGTCTGGGTTGACAGAATTTTTCCAGATAAGTGGCGGGAGGCCACCATCATACCCATTCTTAAACCTGGAAAGGACCGCCATCTTCCTTCCAGTTACCGTCCTATTTCTCTCACCAGTTGCGTGTGCAAGGTAATGGAACGCTTGATCAATGGGCGGTTGGTGTGGTGGTTGGAATCCCACAATCGTCTGACAAACATCCAGTGTGGCCTTAGACGACGACGTTCAACAACTGACCACCTTGTGTCGCTGTCAACTCAGATCATGGACGGATTTCTTAAGAACAGCCCCACAGTTGAGATATTTTTTGACCTCGAGAAGGCCTACGACATGTGTTGGCGAGCGGGGATGTTACGTTCTCTCCACAACTGGAACATACGTGGACGCCTACCGTAGGTCATTCAGGAGTTTATACGGGACCGCGTTTTTCGAGTGAGGGTCGGCTAGGTTTTTGCTAACCATTTTATTCAAGAGAACGAAGTGCCGCAGGGCTCGGTACTCAGTGTGACGCTGTTTGCTATAAATTCCATGTCACTATGTGTGCCCCCAGGTGTCTCTTCCTGTTTATTCGTGGACGACTTTGCCATCTTCTGTACTTCTCAGCGTACACCGTTTTTGAAACGCCGTCTCCAGCGGTGTTTGGACGATCTCTATGCTTGGAGCTCGAAACTCTGTTTTCATTTCTCCACTGAGAAGACAGTCTACGTTAATTTCTGGCGCCGTAGGTGGCAATCGCCGCCGTCTCTTCGACTCTGGCCAGATTTACTTCCTTTCGCAGATGAGGCGAGATTCTTTGGTTTGATCTTTGATCGGAAACTTTGTTGGGCACCACATATAGCACAGCTGAAAGCGCGATGTGACCGTTCTCTAAATCTTTTACGGATACTAAGTGGCCAATCTTGGGGTGCGGATCAGATGGCATTGCTCCGTCTTTATCGTGCAGTGATTCGATCGAAGTTGGACTATGGCAGCATTGTGTATTCTTCAGCCCGACCTTCAGTACTCAGAAGATTAGACACAGTCCATAATCAGGGCATCCGTGTGGCCATTGGAGCTTTTCCAACGAGCCCAGTTGTTAGCCTCTACGCCGAATCGGGAGACCCTCCTCTGCGATGTCGGCGTGATGTCCTGGTTGCTAATTATGGCTGTCGGCAGAAGTGTATCTCTGGCCATCCAACTTATGCGTTTTGCTCCCCTGAGCTGCACGAGCGATACTGCCACCTCTCTCTGAGCCCCAGGACAGGTTTTCGTTTCCTTGAGCTTCTACGGCAGCACCATGTTGATATACCTAGGCTGTTATCCAAGGGGGAGAGTATATACCCCCCTTGGCTACGTGCTACCTCCCATGTCAATCTCGGGGTGACGCTTTACGGAAAATCTGTTATGCCTGTTGATAGTATTCATCGTTTTTTAGAATTTTTATCTAAATACAGTGGCCGTATTTGTATTTACACCGATGGCAGTAAGAATCCCGATGGTGTTGGATGTGCCTTTGTCACTAGCACCACAACTTCTACTTACAGTTTATCAAGTAGCACATCTATATATTCTGCCGAGCTATATGCTATTTATCAAGCCCTTCTGTATATTCTGCGTCGAAAATTAGGTGACTGCCTTATTCTTAATGATTCCCTTAGTGCCCTTCAGAGCATTCGTGAGCTGTACAATTACCATCCTTTGGTGCAGCGCATCCAGGACGTTCTCCACATTTTGCACGCTTTTGGTTTTAATGTGGAGTGCGCATGGATTCTTGGACACGTTGGCTTGCCAGGGAATGACACGGTGTATTTGGCAGTGAAATCGGCAGCCACAGAGCCCAGTGTTACCATTACCAATTCAACAGCAGAAGATTTTAGAGTGGCTGTACAGAGAGCCGTTTTTTTGACTTGGTCGGCTCTCCGTGGTAATAAGCTGCGAGAGGTGAAGGACCTCCCTGTCAACTGGGTAACCTCCTCTCGTTTATCCTGCCGGGAGGAGGTAGTACTACCTCGGCTACGAATTGGCCACTGTATTTTACTCACAGTTACCTTTTAAACGCGAACCTGCTCCTGTCTGTGCGCTCTGTGGGGAGGCACAGACAGTTCGTCATGTCTTGCTGGAGTGTGGTCACCTGGCACACATTCGGTCATCTATGGGCATGCCAGCCTCTCTTGCCAAGGTCCTGGCAGATGACCCAAGAGCAGTGGACAGGGTTTTTAAATTTTTAGCAAAACTTTCTTTTACCTTGAAGTTTTAGTGTGATAGCAGTTTTTTTTAACTCTTTTAGTTTTAATGTGTTGGTTTTAGATGGAGTTTTATATCCAGCTCTTTTACTTCGCTTTTCTACTCTTTTAGCTCTACTTTTACCTGTGTTTGTTTTATTGCAAAGGTATTTTCTTACTGCCTATTGCCAAGTTTTAATCATGAGGGCGCTAATGACCTCGCAGTTGAGCGCCCTTAAACACCATCATCATCTTCAGATTTCATTGGGCTAAACATTTTTACACCAATCACCCTTTTACTTCTCAATAGCATTAAAATTACCAAATATCTTTGTTCCCCTTCAAAATGTCTATTTTAAAAATGGTAAAAGTGTTATTCTGACCTTTTTGTTTCTCTGTAGCTAGTTCAGCACTTTTTCTTTTACTGATGTAACACTTTTTTGCACTTCACATAAACTATAACTCACAATTGATGATCTGGACGTCTTATTGGCAGTTCTTGAAGCTCTAGTTGTCTATTAACTGGTGACGTCATCAATATGCCTCTTCCTTCGAGACCTTGGTTGCCTTCTATAAGTTCTCCGGTGTTTTGCGGAATTATAACACTTAATATTTTCTCTGCTGTGTCATTCTTTATAGTTCGCGCTCCATGTTTGGGCTCCAATATGTTGTGGTTATATTGTTGGCATCACGTTGGTGCCAATATGTCGCTGTTTTGCTTGTGCAGCAGTATGGCGCTATCATGTGAGTCTACTTGGAGTTGGTCGAGGGTTAATGCTCATGAAATTCTCTACATTAAGAGTGTACGGACCTTGAAGATTCTCTTTGTTGTTCTGGCTAAACTTGTTCTTGTAGACCATGCATTGACTCTTGCTCAGGGGGTAAAGAATGACAAAGATGTGTAACACTTGGTAGACTCAAATAAAAGAGAAATTTCACTTAAGTTCACTGATGATTTCTTTTATTAATTATGTGTTGCTGGTGTGAGGCACTAACCCTGCGAGCGACTCCCGACATAAACGGCCACGAACTTGATGACTTAATCTTTACAAATGCTAGTTCCACTCTCACTGAGTTATTATAATTTTAAAATTGTAACCGTAATCTTAAGTTTCACCGTCCATATAACATTTACGGTAATAGTTGCTGGTCAGATTACTTATAACACGCCCATTTCTTACACTGGGCGCTACACTATTTCTTAGACTGTGTCTCGTCACATCTCTTACACTGTCGTCCCACACGATTTCTTAGACTGTGCATCTGTATGTGCATCTGATTTCTTATATGTGCATCACTTATGTACCAAAAGATCCTAATATTGCCCTCCGTTTTGATTGGCTGAAAAAAGGCGCACAAAGTAGCGTTGTCGTGTGACTGTCTGGGATTTTTCTTTATTTTCCACCCACGTGACCTTTTTCTACAATGAGAAATTCCCTCCTTCCAAAATATAAGGGGCTGAACTTTCCTTCCTCCCAAGGGTTGTTACTTCTGTCGCTAATGCTCTAAAATTCTTATTATTTTTAACAAAGCACGTAGCGTTGAAGAATACAATGCAAGCTTATACACGCTAAGGTTCTGTGTTCTACTGAGCAGACATTTCTTATATTAAATATGTACAAACTAATGATTAACTAGTAATATATGCATCATACTAATATACTGTCACACTTTTGCCGGATCAAGTGGCTGGAGGTGTTCTTCTTGCACACATTTTCTTCAGTGCTTGGCTCCCTAGTTTTCATTCGGTAGGTTTTTCTAAATTTCAGAAGAAGAGCAAGGTACCATATTGAGACATGATATACAGTATGCACCCTGACATAGTGGCTTCAAAATAAGGCTTCATTCTGTCTTTAGATTCCAGAAACCAGTGTTTTGTTGATAATTCAGCTAGTTAGTGGTAAATTAGGTAACCTATTCAGCATAATGAAATTTTCTTTGGTTGAAAACATTGTGGAAAGACAGGCGGGTCTTCTCCTAGCTCTCGCTTCCACATAAAATCAGTGTCCAAGAAAAGGTGTATATATAATATAACAATCCTAACCAAAGACCAAGACCATTGCAAACTGCCTCATCATGTCTGTACCTCATGGTGAAAAGAATTAATGACATCTACTTCATTCAGAGGTGCAGAGGATGAACAGTGTGACTATAAGGTCAGAGTCACACCTATAACTTGTCACCCTGAATTGTTGAGGTGCACATTTGGCTACTTTACATAAAACCCTGCATTGTTGCATCTGTGTGTAAAGCATATGTGCAATAATGTCCCCAAGAAAGATGAGAGAAAGAAGGGGACAAACTTTGTTTGGAAATTTCTTGCTGTGTAATCGTGGACTGTGTAAACATAGCTGGCAGGGCAGCAGAAGATCAGTTTTGACAATTGGATCAGAGAGAACAGTTGACAACTTTGAATAAACATTGTAGTTACAAGAATTTATAATTAGTCATCTCTAGTAATTGAAATAAGAGGATGTTTGGACCTGCTTTGTGTAATTGTAATGATTTTTACCTTTTACATTACCATCAATAGCGTTATACCCCCTTCTCAAATAATAACAATAATAATAAAAAAAAAGGGCAGCACTGAGAAATGGGCAGTAGGTACTTAGTTATTTGATTATGGACATGCTGCATTAAACAAAACAGTAATAACAGCTGAAAAAATTTATGACTTTCTCTACCTGCTCTGCAAACAAACTATTCTTATAGAAAGTTATTCTTCTATCTACTTCATGCTAGTCGAGATAAACATTAGCAAAAATGGTCCTATTTAGCTTCATGTAAGTAGAAGTGAATAAATTAGGCTAAAGCGATAGTCAAATCTTTTAAAAGCTGTTTCTATGCGTAGTGTTGAAATTTGCATCTGTGCATGGCCAGGAATAAAATAAAAGATAAAACAATGATGACTTTCCATTTGAGAAAAGTATCTAGATCTTCAGTAATTTCCTGATCGGTAGACTTTTCTTTCATGGAACTCTTTATCTGAGAGATTTTAGCACTCATTCCCATTATGCTCTGCAAATATGAGCAAATTTGTATGACAAGGTATTTTAAAATTGAAACTAATAACAAGGAATGTTTTGGAGGTTAACTGTACCAAAAACAAAGAAGAAGAAGTATATGATAAATTGTGTTTTTAGTGAGATCTACATTTTTTGTGTAGTATGTTTTTGTCTATCTCGTAGGGTATGCCATTTATGTAAAAGTAATTCAGAATAAGGAGGACTTCGGAGCCTTTTCCCAACAAATTCAAGATCTACATTTTATTTGTCATGTAAATATCTTTAATATTGCATTTTAATCAAAATTGTTTGCTATTTTTGAAAAAATCAAAAATGTCAAACATTTTCCATATAAAGGGTGGTTTGGGGTTGGGAAATTACGTTTATAATTCTATCAATATCCAGTTATAACTGTCTACTCTTCTCCTTATTACTCTCTCTACACTTACTATGAACATAGTATATAGAGAAGGTATTGTAATGCATCCAAAAATTTGATATCAAGATTTCACAAGAAATGCATGTTTTGGGTCCCCCTGAATCTAAAAAAAGCATTTTTGGAAAAAGGCCCATATAAGTATTAAGACTATTTCTGCTAATTTTTTCTCGATTAGAATGAAGTAAATAGAAGCATAAGCTTTTTTAACAATAATTTGTTGCAGAGATGTAGAGAAAGTCATGTAAATGGAACACATCAGATTTTTTTTTATATATCATGATAGGTGTAGGTCTGTTTAGTGAACACAATTGTAGTTGCTTCACAAAGGAAATGACTCACAAATCCATCTCTAGGCACCAGGAAAGGAAACTTTTATTCTTATATTAATATAAAAATAATAATTGCAACCAATCTTCACTTATCTTTTGGAATCCTTGCCTGGACTAGTTTCGCAACGATTTCATTGCATTATCAACATATCCTTTTGGTCTCTTTTTTGATGTTGTTTATTTACACTGTTATGGTTACTGCTACTAGGTGGATTGTGTACTAATGCATTGCTAACTACTGGAATCAAAACAAATTTGGTAAGAGTGTCAATTGGAGGTATATCAAAATTCATTGCATGATTTCTATACTTTAATATAAATATTTTCTCCCAAACCATTAAATCTATGGGCCCATTTAAGTGTTTTAATAATTTAACATCTGGATTTATTTCATGATTAAATTTCCAAAAATGTTCTGCTACAGCTGATTTATCAATTTGTTTGTATTTAATATTCCTAAAGTGTTCTTTTACTCTGGTTTCCAAATGACGTTTAGTCTTACCAATATAAACAAGGTCACAATTTAAACAGTTTAATTGATAAATGCCAGATTTTTTATTTTTTGAAATTTCATCCTTTTTAGAAAAGCCTAACAAATTTTTTATACTATATTTATTTTGAGCAACCAATATTATGCCATGCTCTTTGAAAATATTTGTGAATTTTTTATTTGCCCAAGGGTGATAAGTAAATTTTTTAAAAATGTAATTATCTTTTATTTTCTTAAGCGTAGAAATATCTTTAATAGCTTTTTGATATTTAAACTTCTCAATTTTTTTATTTATAAAATCAGTATTAAAACCATTAATTAAAGCAGTGTTAATAATGTGTTTATATTCTTTATAGAATTCATCTTTATTAAGGGGTAAATTAATTAACCTATAAATTAAACTATTAAAATATGAACCTCCAATATTTCTTAGTGGATCTCCTTTCTCTCTATCAGGAAACATTTAATAAAATGTGCTATCCGGTGCCACTGTTTAAATATACCGCGCTCTGCTCTTCAGATTGAACACAGCCGAGAACCCGAGTATGTGGCAACAACGCTTGTAGCACAGGCCTCGTGTGCTAGCATATTACTAATGTTTAGCAGCTCTGCGCTTAAGCGGCTAACAAAACACCTTGGAATTTTACAGCCAGAAATGAGCACATTGCAATCGTGCACTTTAGTTCTCATTAACATCACCAGGGTTATGTTATTTATCGGGAGGTGCTGCTATCTTTGAGATTTAGCTGAAACTATCCGGAAATGCAACTGCATTTGATGAGGCGCTATTTTTGTTAATAATTTGCAGTTTATGCAAGAGCTTGCTTAAGACTAGCGTGTGCTGCAGTTTTACCAAGTTATTTCTGGTATAATGTGATTAACTTACTGTGACAATACTTAATGAATTAACAGGTGAGACTAGTGTGGATTTTCTAACATGTTTTAAACATAGCTTATTATTTTAACAACGATGTTCTCTGTGTTGAGCAAGTGACCTCGTGGTTCTCAATTCTTGTGACTTTTCAAAGATAGCCATGAATTCGGTGGACTCGATATTAAGAAGCCATGAAAAACTTACATATGAGGAACAAATAGAAATAAAACGACTGGGACGTCCACAGCCCGATTTGGTAATTAAGCATGTGATAAAAACTCAAAAGCGGGACTATAGACGTAAATTTAATAACAATGTATACGCAACATGCAAATGGCTTTGCGGTTGCAGTATCAGAAACTCGCTGTTTTGCTTTCCTTGTCTTATGTTTAGCTCCAATGCGACGAGTAACTGGACAAGAGTAGGATGTGCCGACCTGGTGCATCTCAGTGAAAAGATAAAAAAACATGAGAATTCACGTGCACATAAGAACGCATGTATTCGATTCGCCATGCTTGGTCGTGTGAATATCAGCACTCAACTAGACAGCGCTTACAGGCAGTCGGTAAAGAGACACAACGAGCAAGTTGACAAAAATAGGTACACTCTCTCTAGGCTAATTGATTGCGTAAAATTTTGTGGAGCATTTGAACTAGCTCTATGCGGTCATGATGAGCGGGACAATACTGAAAATCCCGGGGTTTTTCGTGGGCTTGTTAATTTTGTAAGCTCTATTGACATAGCAATGCAAGAACACTTAGAAAATGCAACCGTGTTCAAAGGTACTTCAAAGACGGTGCAGAATGACATCCTCGACTGCATGCTTGCGGTCTGCAGGGAAATTATATCAGAAGAAATAAAGGTAGCTCATTACTTAGCAGTCATGGCCGATGAAACAACGGATGTGTCTACTCAGCAACAACTCGCTATTGTGTACAGATACGAGATGCAAGGGTCGGCTGTTGAGCGTTTTTGGGTTTTTTTCAATCCTGTTGCCCAAGATGCTGATGCTATATCTGGGGTAATAAACACTGCATTGATAGAGCTTATAGGAGAGCAGAAACATAAATTAATAGGTCAATGTTACGATGGTGCAGCTGTTATGAGTGGCAGTGCAAGTGGAGTTCAGGCGAGAATACGAGCTATGTACCCTCATGCATATTATATACACTGTTACGCCCATCAATGCAATTTGGTTCTGCAGAAGGCTGCTGCCATAAACAGTTCATCCAGGATTTTCTATTCAACACTATTAGGATTTCCTGCATTTCTTTCAAAATCTTGTCTAAGAACCAAAATACTTAACAGAATTGTGCAAAACAGAGTTCTGAGGCTAGCAGCTACACGCTGGATTTGCAACATTCGTTCAGTGAATGTTGTGTATGAAAATAAAGAACGTCTCATCCAGTGTCTAGAGGAAATAAGTCTCTTGATAATATTGACGACAAAACAAGACGTGAGTCAAGCGGCCTCTTAGCAGCTTTGGAGGATTCTGCATTCACCTTCTGGTTGGAATTCTTTCATAGAATAATGCCTCAGGCTGAGCTCTTATTTAAAGTATTGCAACACAGACAAATCGATGCTGTAAAAGCAAAACGCTACTTAGATCGGTTCTCATCTGCTGTGCAGGAAATTAGAGACACTACACTTAACAGATGTGAAGTTTCCGAAAATCGAAAGAGAAAGAGGCAAGAAAATCGAGTGGCAGAAGGAAAGGAAGTGTGCGACTGTGTTACTTAGTCACGTAAATGACAGATTTTCATTTACCGATCATTTAGTGGCTTCAAGGCTCGTTGATGTCGCTTCTTTCCAGACATTCTCCGAAGATTTTCCAGAAAAAGATCTCGTCACTACTGTTGAAATCTCCCATGGTTGCTTAAGTCACAGTTTAAAACAGAACTTCAAGTACTGTATAACTGGCATGATATGATGAACGCTGAAGGAGCATCATCTATGCTGCAGTTCATAACAGAAAACAACCTCAACGAAGAAACTTTTCCGCAATTAACCGAGCTACTGAAGATTGTTATCACTACGCCCATGACTACATCAGAACCAGAAAGATGCGTTTCCACATTGAAAGGAATTAAAACCTTTAGGAGGAATACGATGGCTGAAGACCGACTCTCAGCATTGGCAATGCTTGCTATTGAGAAGAAACTGGTCAAAAGCATAAAAGACTTTAATCACCGAGTGATAAAAAAGTTTGCACACTTGAAAAACAGGCGTGTGGAATTTCTGAACAAATAACTTTGGTGTCCATTGCATAATTCAAACAATGTAAATATAATTTATTGTAAATACCATTCTTCACATGAACTATATCAAAGGACTTTACCCCTTCATCACCATCTGGGAACCTCATATTGTTGTTAACTATCGGAGACTAAGAAATTCAACATCTTTATAATACTGGGTGAGTGACGATTTGTGTAACAAATTTATAATTCTTGTTTTTAGGCACTATCATTGTTTCTAATATTACTGGATTGGTGTTACAGTGACGGCGGCTATAGTAGTAGTAGTAGTAGTAGTAGTAGTACCAGTAGTCGTCGTGGTGGTAAAGTGCTGATTTTGTGAACACCTACATTTTTAATCCACGAGCCGCCACTGTCTGTAATTCCTGAAGTTTTTTTCTTTGTGTAGCCCCATTTAACGTCTATGGTGAAACAACTCGATTGTAAGTTCATTAACGTTGGATTTTTTAAACATTTTATTTTCTTAAAAAAACACACACACATACTTTCAGAATCTGGGGATAGGGAATGATTTCGGTTAAAGAAAAAATGCCCGCCTCAGCCGGGAATCGAACCTGGGACTTGTGGGTGAGGAGTCAGCTCGACCTTGGAGACAGCCAATTCCTAAAGTTGTATAATTTTCCCTTGGTTTTTGTCATGTATAGCTTTAAAGTAATATTGTATAGTTCCGTCAAACTAGAAATTCAGTTGATGAAATCATAAGCAGAAGTAGATTCAAGAAATTAGCACCACATATTTCTAAGCATTGTCCATAAAATACCCCAGGATGATTAAATCAAGCAAAAAGGCAACCGGAAAACAAACTAAGAATTCTCAAGTAAGCAATGAAATAATAACTGCATATAAAGTTTATCTCGAGGCTGCAGCCAGATCAGAAGCTTTAGAGCAGTACATAGATTTCTTGAGGAATAGCTAGAACCGCTCGAAAGATTTCTGATCTGGCTGTAAACTTGAGAAAACTGGCCGAAATTCTGGAGTGGATGGTTTGGTGCGTGGGCGGGTCAGGATGCTACTTTGGGGATTGAGCTACCGTAGTCGCTCAAGTTTCTGTGCCCTGCCGTGTGAGAACACTTGGAGTCGCGTCGATCGCCGGAAGTGGAATGCGAGTCCAAATTTTTAACATTGAGTTAACCATGTATTCGTTTATAGTTATCTATGCTAATAACTGTCTGTGTAGAAGCTTTTCAAAATATGATTTCTCATAAACTATTTTCTCTAGAATCCTGTAACAAATACTAATGACATTATTTACTCTAGCTTTATTTTATTAATGTCAATAGGCAATGTTCAATTTAAAGAATGGTATGTTTGTTCAAAAAACACAGTTTATAAGCACCATTAAAATCTGTGCAGGGTCTGCAATCAGTTTCAAAAATACTAGTGGTCCAAGTTTTAGTTGATTCACCATACGTTTCTTCCTATTCTCAGAGGAAATCAATAATCCCAAATAATTAAAGCAGTTAACTTGTTCTATTATTTCATTGTTTACAACTATTTTTGATAAAAAAACTTTCCCTTAAAAGCTATAATTGTTAATAATTTCTGAGTATCTGTTTTAATTTGCTTGTTGCTCTTTGAAATCTCTCTTCAGAGGTGGTAAGAAGAAATTTAAGTTTGGCTAAGATAACCTGTCCCTGTCCCTCTATAGGAAAGAAACCTCGTAAAAATATCTAGCTTGGTGAGTGAAAAGTAGCAGCCCCACCATCAGGCTTTCCTTGAATCAGGGTAGTTTTTTGACCAGGGAGATTTCTTCAACTCCTACAACATAGAGATATAACCAGACTGTTAACATGAACACAAGCCAACTAAATAAGAGATAACAGGAAAGAAACCTGGTAAAAATATCTGGTAAGCTTGGTAGGTGAAAGGTAGCAGCTATCCTTGCATCAGAGTGGCTTTTTGATCGAGATTTCTTAACTATACAGTGCAAAGGTATAACTGGACTGTTAATATGAACACAACCCAATTAAATAAGAGATAGAAGAAATTATAGCAAACAATTAATAATTATATCTTGGAATGTAAGTGGACCAACCAATAGAGAGAAAGTGGAGCTTGGAACTTAAAACACCTAAATATTGGTATAGCCTTTTGTCAGACTAAAATGAAACTAAAGAGAAGCAAGGCACTGGAAGATTATATCCTATTTTATAGTGAAGTACCCATGGAAAAAGGGCATCATCAAGTAGAATCTGACTAGTAAATGTGTGTACAGTTCAGCCACCTTTTTGAAGGAACCTTCAATTATTTTACAATCCAAGCCCTTCCTCCTCAGTCCTTTCTTTAGAGTTGCAACCTCTTAACATCACCATTTTGCTAGAGCATGTGAATTCAGAACTGAGATTCTACTTGGAGTCAATAGTGGCTGTCCCTTCATTAAAATCAGGATTGCTATTGGTCTTCAAATATAAGAATAAAATTTTTAAATGTAAAAAGAAGCTAGTAACAGTGAAGAAATACACAAATATTAATATAAAAATAATAATTGCAACCAATCTTCACTTATCTTTTGGAATCCTTGCCTGGACTAGTTTCGCAACGATTTCATTGCATTATCAACATATCCTTTTGGTCTCTTTTTTGATGTTGTTTATTTACACTGTTATGGTTACTGCTACTAGGTGGATTGTGTACTAATGCATTGCTAACTACTGGAATCAAAACAAATTTGGTAAGAGTGTCAATTGGAGGTATATCAAAATTCATTGCATGATTTCTATACTTTAATATAAATATTTTCTCCCAAACCATTAAATCTATGGGCCCATTTAAGTGTTTTAATAATTTAACATCTGGATTTATTTCATGATTAAATTTCCAAAAATGTTCTGCTACAGCTGATTTATCAATTTGTTTGTATTTAATATTCCTAAAGTGTTCTTTTACTCTGGTTTCCAAATGACGTTTAGTCTTACCAATATAAACAAGGTCACAATTTAAACAGTTTAATTGATAAATGCCAGATTTTTTATTAAACTTTAAAACTTTTAAATTTACAAGATAAGGCTATAAAATTCACATTAGAAACTGAAAGTGATGGCTATCTCCCTTTCCTGGATTTAAAAATAATAAAAAAAGACAATAAATTGCATTTTGGAATATACAGAAAGCAAACCCACACTGATAATTATATAAAAAATAATGGCTTTAACCCTTTTTCACATAAATTTGCTGTTTTTAATAGTTTAATTTATAGGTTAATTAATTTACCCCTTAATAAAGATGAATTCTATAAAGAATATAAACACATAATTAACACTGTTTTAATTAATGGTTTTAATACTAATTTTATAAATAAAAAAATTTAGAATTCAAAATCTTCTCGGGCTTCTAGCCAGGTAAAAACTTGGCTTGACACCAACGTTTCGAAGAAGTGCATCTTCCTCGTCTTCAGGGTCAGTTCACCCTGAAGACGAGGAAGATGCACTTCTTCGAAACGTTGGTGTCAAGCCAAATTTTTACCTGGCTAGAAGCCCGAGAAGATTTTGAATTAACACGTCGCCAGGAAAGCTTTAGTTCTTATTTTAAAAAAATTGAGAAGTTTAAATATCAAAAAGCTATTAAAGATATTTCTACGCTTAAGAAAATGAAAGATAATTACATTTTTAAAAAATGTACTTATCATCCTTGGGCAAATAAAAAATTCACAAATATTTTCAGAGCATGGCATAATATTGGTTCCTCAAAATAAATACAGTATAAAAAATTTGTTAGGCTTTTCTAAAAAGGATGAAATTTCAAAAAATAAAAAATCTGGCATTTATCAATTAAACTGCTTAAATTGTGACCTTGTTTATATTGGTAAGACTAAACGTCATTTGGAAACCAGAGTAAAAGAACACTTTAGGAATATTAAATACAAACAAATTGATAAATCAGCTGTAGCAGAACATTTTTGGAAATTTAATCATGAAATAAATCCAGATGTTAAATTATTAAAACACTTAAATGGGCCCATAGATTTAATGGTTTGGGAGAAAATATTTATATTAAAGTATAGAAATCATGCAATGAATTTTGATATACCTCCAATTGACACTCTTACCAAATTTGTTTTGATTCCAGTAGTTAGCAATGCATTAGTACACAATCCACCTAGTAGCAGTAACCATAACAGTGTAAATAAACAACATCAAAAAAGAGACCAAAAGGATGTGTTGATAATGCAATGAAATCGTTGCGAAACTAGTCCAGGCAAGGATTCCAAAAGATAAGTGAAGATTTGTTGCAACTATTATTTTTATATTAATATATTTCATGTTTATTTGCTACCTCCATAATTACTTCAAATTTAGCATTTGACTTTATACAGTTTAGAAAAATTAATCCCTACACAAAACTCACAACAGTTTCGCTATTCCATACACATGTAGATTGTTCCATTAATTATTATTATTATTATTATTATTATTATTGTAATGACAGAGTAAATTAGTTCATGTACATAAACTGAGAAATTACATTTGGGTTTTTGTGCATAATGTTTTGTATTCTTTAAGCTATATTATTTAAAATTCTAAAAACCTTACACTTTTAGACAGTGTGTAATATGTAACTATTTAAATATAAATTATTGTATGTCCTTATTAGTTTATTAAGTAAAGTGGAGTTCTTTCTGTAAAAAATCTAAATTTTTAGATAAAACATGTTTTAATGAATTACTTATCTGTATAATTATAATGGCATAATCTCAAATTGTTTAAAAGTCATTTATCTGATATTACGATAGCTACACATACAATTAATTTTAAAATTGTTGGTTCTCTGATTGCAAGATGCCCAGAAGGATCTGTATCTAATAGTGGTGTAAATATATTTGTAATATTATAGCAAATTTGAAACCTATGTATGAGAACATTGTCTTAGTCTCCAAACCACAGAACACAGCTTCTGAAATTTCTTAGTTAATGCAGAAATGTGCCTTTTATAAGCCTTGAGGTTTGACATTTTGTCCTGAGATTTATTATGTTTATTTTTATAACAATAATATTTGGAAATGTGCACAGTGCATTTTCATGTAAGGCATAAAAACAACTAAATTAATTTCAATTTTCATTACTGTTTTACAAGGTAGTATGGTACTACTTAAGCATTTCACTTGTACCATGCTCTACTAAAGTCCTCCTGATAACAAAGAGTTTTGTTTTTAACAACCTCTAGCCACTCCTAACACCATACTAATTTTCACAAAAAGTAACTTATGTGTATCTTCTGTCTTCTAACATAGCAGTTCACCATGTGGTATTTTCTGGAACCTCATAGCCAGTTCTATATCTGAAACAAGTATAATACATTGATTAGTACATATAATAATACTAATAATAATAATAATAATAATAATAGCTGTTGTTGCTGTTATTGTCAGGTGTAAACACTGCCAACCAGACTGCTCGAAAGACTGACAGAAATGCGTTAGGAAATTTGTGAGAAATTAAATTTTAGAATGTGAAAACAAGAATAAACTTTTTAAATATTAATAATTAGAATGTAGTCATCCGTGGCTTCCGGAGTAATTCTTACCTCCACAAAGAAGAGGCAAGCTTGTGAAATGGAAATAGAGTAATGTGCATAGCAGAAAGGATTTAGGCAATGCCATCCCATCATCATCATGAATTAGGAATTCAGAGGCGTGTTTTAAATATAGGCATTATTACATTAAAAGCTTTATATTTGAATTATAAAGATATAAAATTTTTTTTCTCAACCATCTGCGCTTGAGAAAAATATTTAGTTTACCAGATGCTGTGTGGAAGGCATTTAAACTCTGTTGGCATGAAAAATATTATATTAACAAATTCTCTTTTCCCAGGCTCTTGATTTGTCTTAATTTTTTGCCCATTGTTTTAAGAGTATGTACTTATTTTAATCAGTTTGCAATGTAAAGGAAGGCAGTGATATAGGTTATGTTTGTTCATCTGACATACCACTTTCAGCATCTTTTTCCATTAATTAATGCGTGCAACTTTTTAAATGTGTAATGATAATAGGTATTGATTACTGAACTGTACTCAAAAGATAATTCAGCTTATAAACACTTAAATTGCCTGACTTAATTTACGTTGTTATAACAGTAGCAAAGGTACTCAATTTTGATGTAGCTTATACATAATGGTAAACAAAGCAGGTAGTGTCAGCATCAATTTATACTGAACATATTGCGGCTTATAATTTTAAAATAAATACGGTTTCACGTGCGCTTTAACATGTTTAGATATTAACAGTAATCATGATTTGTGTGGATGTATGTACGTTAACTTTACAATATGTACTTGCACTGTCACTTTTGGTTTCAAATATGTATTAATGTGCAATTAATGTTAGATTATATTGATAGTCACTTACCTTAGGGCTAATCTTGATAATATTCCCATATTTCTTTGGTGCTTACAAGACCTTTCTCGCCATTTTGGGATAGATAGTTGCGTTCTCGTCATTAATTGCCATTTTTGCGATCGTTCTTGTAGTTTCTGAGCTTTAGAGAACTTGAAACTACTACAATTATATAAAGATAATTGAAATCTAATAAAAAAGAATTAGAGATTAACAGAAATGCCAAGAATAAAATGAAGCAGTTCAGCAATGAAATTGTATATCACATATAATTTAAAATATGGCGCAGCATCCATAGGATAACAGAAAACAAAGACCAAGTATGATGAGAATGCGCGTGGGTAATTATGGGACGTTCTCTCAGGCACACTAGCGCCTCCAACTGTTCTCACACGGCAGCCAACGGAAACATATACGAGTCCAATTCGGTCAATGGAGTTGGACGGGGATGGTTATTAGTTCCATTCAACTGGTTAGTTGCTAGGTACAAGCTATGTTTGTTTACATTGTGTTTTTTGTTCATTAATTGCATAGTTACTTCCTAGTCAATTAGTTTGGTCATAAGTGAAAGATGGGGTTTACCAATGCAAGAAAAGCTGACATGCTCATGGTGTATGAAAAATGTAGGAAGATATGTACTTCCTTCTTGTATGTGCATACAGAAACATATACCAATAGACCTCAACTATCTCAGCCATTGTTGTTCTTTCACATAAACTGTATGTAGAAAAGGGTTGTAAAGGTATAATTGGACTGAAAAATGTAATGCCATAACCAGAATTTGAAGTTTGTGTAACTACTTAAGGCCACCTTTTGGTATAAACCAGAACATAAAATATACATATTGAATATTTTGTATATTCAGTAGATTTCTTGCCCTCTAAAAGATAAATTTTGTGAGTAGTTTTAGATCACAGTAATGGTGTCTTCTTGTTTATTAATTTATTTTTTTTATTCAACATTAAACCTTTAATCACATTTTAAATACATACAAGCACATTTGAACATATGTCACAACATAATCTTTGAAGTAAGTGATTGTATTTGTAAAACAAAACGTCTCTAAAAGCCAAAATAAAATATGCAGTTGTTAAAAAGTGGCAGTTCTGCAGATAAAAATAAAATGCTGAGAGAAGAAGGGGTAAAGGGGTAGAATTCTACCAACACCTCCCATCTCTCTCCTCTCTCTCTCTCTATATATATATATGATATAACTAATTTTAATTACATTTTTTATTTCAGAACTGCATTCTTGGAACAGCAAAATGCTTTAAATTCCATTGCACTGTGTTCAATTTACGCAAAAATCAAGAGGCCACAATTAGAATTAGGGCCAGGTGAGAGCAAATTTGGATCATAAATTGCATTTGAATGCAGCAATTCATATTACAAATATTTTTATGAATATCTTTGTGCATTTCTTCCAGGCTATGGAACTCAACATTAGTTGAAGATTACCCTAAGGTTGACTCAGTCAAAATAAAATCTAGAGCCAAGTTGCATTTACCACCAGGTCTTATGATTCACCAGAACAAATCTGATGATGAAGCACAGGTAAGATTTAAAAGGAAAAGTAAAGAGAAATTATGGGAATATCCATTACATATTTATTTATTCATTCTGATCACCCTCCATGACATTAGTTCATTAGGCAATTGCCCATTATGTATATCAGAGAGGGTAAGAGGAAGAATGACAGTATTGGTGTACTTTATGCAATAAACATGAAAAAATGTATAAAATAAAAAGAAGTATTTTAGACAGTGGAGCACCATAATTAAATTTAAATGTAATGAGTCACCTTTTTACACTTTTTGCTCCAACTTTGCCTTCATTTGGGAGGACCAGTTTCAGGATACTTTAACCCTATCTTCAGTCATCCCCGGAACTGAAGATAGGGTTAAAGTACCCTGAAATCGGTCTTCCCAACAAATTTAAATTTAATGATAAAATGTGCTCTTTGAATAAAGCAAATTCAGCAAGTCTTAATTATCACACATTTTATTTTCGTTACAAAATATATGCCCAAACACTTCTCTGGAGTCGGGACAGCATTTCTAAAATGGTTCACATTTAGAGGCATTGCATCAACATTAATGTATCCTTGGGTGATGCAGTGGTTTAGTTAGAATTATTTTCAGAAGAGTTCATAATTATTGCATTTAAGTCTGCTAATACTGCACCCTCTTACCAATAGTTTCACCACAGCTCATGCATGTGAGACTTCTAGGAACCATTAACAAGATGTTAACATGGCAGTTCTAACATTGTTTAATAAGTTGGGAAAATAGAATCACACTGAAAATTCCAGTGTTGTCTAGTATTTGAACCACAGATTTTTGGCTTTCTGTGCTGTTTAACTTAGTAAGCTACCACCGGCAACATTAAATTTCTCAACCAGTCACCATTTGCCTTGTAAACCACAAGGCACCCTCAAATTCATTGAGATAGCAATGAAGTCTCAGGCTGAACTAAAAATATATTTATATGTCTTACTATGCATATAAGTTTTATTTGCGAGATAAATATTTCAAGGGGAGATTGAGCAGATTCATGTGCAAAGTTAAATTTGGAATCTTAAGTTCCATTTCTATATTTGATTTAATATTATTATCAGGAGTAGAAATATGGTTTATTTTTGGTAGTAGTTAAAAATCTTGTATGTTTTATTCACATGAATTCTCCTACCTATTCTGCAAGTCTTGAAGACTATTCTAAATACAACTTCTAAATTTGTCACACGAAAACTAGGAACAATATTCTAAGCAATTCCATGAAAAAAACTTTCAGCATCTCTACATGCATAGTGAAAGCTCTTCCATGCTATTTGATTAAAAACTGATTGGTTTACAGGGCTTTAAAGTCATTGTTAAGTTAAAATGATATATGGATATTTTAGTTTCAAGAAGGGTTATCATTTGTCCAAAATATTTTGCTAGCAATAAATTTTTGCAAGAAATAAGCTATAATGTAAATCTGTTGATAGGTGGAAACAGTTGCATATCCCGACCTTTTGGAGCAACAGGAACCAGAGCCTGTTCCTATTTGGATAATAATAGTAGCAATTGTAGCAGGCCTGCTTCTGCTCATCCTTTTAACTTTAGTTCTGTGGAAGCTGGGATTCTTTAAGAGACGTCGACCAGATCCTACGCTATCAGGAAACTTGGAAAAGCATCGGGATGAGAATGGTGATTATTCATAGTGTTAAAATATTGGAAGAAAAAAAAAAAAGTTGGAAGTAAAGCAGGATTGAATTTGTGTGATACAAAACATTGTGAGATACTGAATCTTGTGAAAGTATTCAGCCATCCTAGGGTTGAAAATTTATATTTTTAGAATCCTGTTTGATTTTCAAACAATAAACCTATTTCTGTGATTGTACCAATTAATTAATTAATTGGTACTACGGGAAGTTCTTTTGTAAATAAATTTAATGTACTTGTATGGAAGCATGCAGTATAAAATCAGAAGATAATGACAGGTTAAATATAATTGCCATATCAGCATTCAGTTTTATAATGTTTTATTTTTAACATTTTTTGTTGGTTGTTAAAAAAAATTGAATTTTACAAAATAATGCAAAATTTGTCCTTAAAATTTTGTTTGTCATTGTTCTCACAGGATAGCAGATATTATGCTACAAGATCTTGCTAAATATTGGATTATTAAAGTTTTAAATTAGCAAATTGGCTAACAATGTTCAGTAGGGCAATGGATCAGAGTTAGAGGAAGCATGTTCGAAGAAAAATGTTAAAGTAAACAGTTCTTTCAACTAATATTTGCTTCAGTAAATACTGAATGGAGAATGATATGCTAATAAGGAATTAAGTAAAAGTGCTTGGCATATCTTCATACCAAAAAGGATTACCTCATTTATCCGAATACAAGACGATCTCGAATGCAAGACACCCCAATTTTTCAGAACTTAATTTTGGAATTTAGCATGTTTACATAAAAAGAAGATATAACTTAATGTTAAAATGAAATTTAAAGTTTTGCCATATATTTGAACAAAATAATGGGCACTTAGCTGATTAAGTCCCTTATTATTATTATTATTATTATTATTATTATTATTATTATTATTATTATTATTATTATTATTATTATTATTATAATTTTTTTTTTTACCTAATTTGAATTTGTGTGGAAATTCACGTTTTGAACCATTGACAGAGAAGGGAGTACAGAAATATACGATAAGGATGGGATGATACAATGTGATAGTGGCGGTGGCAGCAGTATAACTGCAATGACTATAATGGATATGATTTTCTATTTAGACAACATAACTTAATATAACATATTGTACTCTTCTTTCTTTTTTTTTACTTTGTGCAGAAATTCACATAATGTACTAGTATGTCTGTGTTCGGTTATGGAGATGATTTTCTATTAAGACAACACAATATATATCATAAACATTTTACCCAATTCGAATTTGTGTGTAAATTCATGTTTAGAGCAGGAGAGATGAAGAGGAGTATATGGAGAGCATGGAATGTGTGTGATAACAGAATGTGGCAGCAATGATTAAGGATGCTATTTTCTATTAAGACAATGTACTTAATATATCGTAAAAGGTTTTATTGAATTCACATTGCGGGCAGCACAGAGAAGCAGAGGGAAAACAGGAAAATACCAATATAGGTAGGTGCGGTGTGAGAAGAAATGCACAGCTAACCTCTCTCTTTCCACTTGACCATTGGCTTCCAATACAGCATTACATTCAACCATCGATGTGAAAGAAAGCCCTTTAATTTTATTTTGGTCTCAGAGAGTAATCTTTTTTCCAATGAGAATGCTCATAGGCCCATTAACAGCTAATTTTTGGTGCAAAATGAAACTCGCAAAATCTGCCACACATCACAACTTTAATGGGAATCCCCAGGCTTTGCCACTGGTGTACCTGCGAAGTTTGAAACTTAATTTTTCCCCACATGGCATTCGGAAAATATATATCATAAATTTGACTACCCCCCCAGTTCTGAACATAATATCTTGGAAAAAAGTATTGTCTTGTATTTGGATGAATATCCTATACTTTTTTTTTTGTCATTTTCACAAAGTTTTAAATGTGATAAGAGACTAACTAATTACAGCATCTTGAAAGAGAGAGAATATTTGTTCACAGGCAAGCATTCCAAATTGTGAATGTTGCTATTGTACTGATCAATTGCGCTACTGAGGAATTTTTCCATGCTGAGCTTAAAATAATTTTAAGAATACAGAATGTACACTGCTGATTTAGTATGCATCAACGAAAATTCAAGTTTACAGCTTTCTGGTCAGTTATCTTCATGAATTATACAACATAACTCTGATTGTTCTATCCTGTATAACTACTACTGCTATTGCTGTTAATTCAAGCAATTATGGTTCAATTTAATTTTATTTATGAAAATTATAACATATATTTAAAAGAAGAAAGTATACCCATCCAGCAGGTTTATCAAGGAAGCATATGCATAATGCAATAAACAAAATTCTACTGTAGGCAGTTTTTTACTCTCAAGAGATACCTTTCAGTTGGATCAGACTGATTACCATGAAACATGGTAGAATTACCAATAATGACATCCTAAAGGAGTGGTTAAAACCATTTCTATAAAATAATATTTATACACTAAAAATTTTGTTTCATTTTTCCTATAGTTATAAATGGACTTTCATTAGGCAGGGCCAACAAAGCTCTCCCCTTCTGAGCCAACTGTTGACATTGCATACAGCAGAAAACATTATCTTTCCTTCATTGAAAGCTTCAATGATAATGTTTATTGCCCATATGGATGTCTGTATATTTTTATGATGTAATAGTTTAGGCTTACTAAAGGAAGCAAGAGGTATTAATATTCTCCTCTAATAACATTACTAAATGAGATTAGAAGAATCTAAAAGTTTATTTTCTTCATTTCTAGCACAAATATGTATGTTTTGATGTACGAAACTCCTACTCTCGCTGTATAGCTAAACTTTTACTTATTGCTGTCTTTTAATCCTGATAATACAAATGGTAATGAGGAATCTCAATGAAGTGGTTGTAGCACAGAGGTTGTGAATACAAGGAGCATTTAACAAATGCTACACTCTCACAGCATATCTGAAGCATGCTGTGACAAAGGAAAGTCAAACGTCAACTCAATTATGTTACAAAATGCAAAATTATATTTTGCACTTCATAACCAAACTTTTTCCACATATAATGACACATTCTCTTTAGCTTTTTGAATGTAGCTGTTTGTAAACAACAGAATGTAATTAAATTTAAATGTAAAAAGGTGACTAATTACATTTAAATTTAATTATGGCACTCCGATGCCTAAAATACTTCTTTTTATTTGATAAACAGAATGTAACTTCATTATGTATATTCTGTTAGCCAATTTTGATCTTCCAACATCCTGAAGTTGTACATACACTTTATATTGTCGAGAAAATATGCATCTAAAGAGTGCATATTTTGTAGTTTAAGGGGGAATAATTTTCATTATCACTGCATTCTCTGATAATTTCACCTTTATGAGCAGATCACAAAGCTCAGAGAGGAAGTGAATTTGATGCACTGTATCATTGAGAGCATTTCTGTAAAATTGTCTCAAATGCTCTTTGTCATTTTCCTACTAGATGTAAAATCCACATAAATATTTGGTGGAAGATTATCATGAATTTTCTTTTCTACATTTGGCTTGAATCAGTTTACTGTAACTTCTTGAAAATAAATATAAAATTTTTACGTAGCTCACCAGACATGGATATTAACACACCTCAACTATGTTCAAACCTGTTGTGCCAAGGACAGATTGAACTGATGCGATAGTACATCTTGCTCCTTTTCTTGCTAATATCTGATCCTGTGCCATGTTGTTGTTTAATTGACTTTGATCACAATTCAATATGCAGCTATTTACATTGTTGTTCCTGATGAACTAATGTATGTTTTGTACAAACATATTAGCTTCCTCACCTACTCTATTTCATCTTCCACATTTTTAACAGCGACAATCTGTGTTATTCTTCTAGATAAAATTCAATTTTGTTGTTTCAGAGAGTCAATAAAAGAATTTGATAATTTAAATAAACTTAATTCACTTCCTTTGCAGTAATTTGTGCCCAAGTTTGTAGATACCACAATAATACCTTTATATCTTGCTCATGAAACCTGCTCATTAAAATGCTCTTTAATTTGCATTAACTTGATTGGTCTATTTGCCTTTACTGTGTGATGATCCATAGGATCATTTTCTTTCTCCATAATCTAAAACAATCGTTATATTTCTATTTAATTGAATTGTTGAGTAGAGAAGGCCACTTTTTAGAATCTGTGCATATGATTTTAGTCCTCCCCCCCCCCCCATGTTCTAAATTCATAAACTTTGTCAAGAGTGTCTTTATAATAGTTTTGCAATATATCGCTCTTCTAGGAAATTTCTCTGCAAATGCTGCATAACTACTGGAGCTCCCATTTGTTGCTCTGGATGATGATTTATTTATATCGTCCTCATTTTTAACTCCTATGCTCTTGTCTGTAATGTGCCCCATTCATATCACTAAAATCTATCATCTGTATGTTTTCTTTCACAAAATGCTAATATTTTTGTTTTGTTATATCCTGGAGAAATGTTGCAAACTGTTGGCCCTCTACAATAGGTTATGGGCTGTTTGAAAACTTGTGTGTAGTTCTATATATTAATATGTTGATAACATTCACTGGAACGCAGAGCTCATGTTGTTTTTGTACATTTCAACTGTGTAAGATGGCAACTACTTGCATATTCCATTCAGTTCAATATATTTTGTCCTTAAGATCATACACATATCAGAAATGTCAAGTTAATAATAATTAAATACATAAGTGTACATCAATCACTTAAAACTCCATTTAACAATAGGTTACAAACTCATAAACTCATTCACTGAATAAAATTTATGTTACAGTAGAAAAACTTTTACTGCCTTTTTAAATATAGTAGTTTCCTCGTTTGTTTAATATTTCCAGGGAGTTTGTTATATAATTGCTTACCTTTAATGAGTGCACTAGACTTAAAATTCAACTAACTTTGAATGCGAAAGTCATCTCTTTGAGTGTATTAAATTTTTGAATCTCTGCATTTGACTCATATTGTGTCTGTAAATTATATTGTTTTAAATAATGTTTCTAAAATGAATATATGTGCTAAAGATAATATTCTATGTTTTTTAAATAATGGCCTACAGGATAACCCACTATTTACCCCCGCTTAATATCCTTATGGCTCTATCTGTCTCCCCCCCTCCCCCAAAACAGTATCCCATATTGTAACTGACTGTGGAAAATACCCATAATGTACATTTCTTAATGCAGCTAAATTTAGTAAGCGTTTAAAGAAATATGATGTAGAACTAAGTTTATTTATTAATTGTGGATTATGAATAGTCCATTTCATATTCTCATTTGTATGCAGGCCCTAGAATTTTGTTATGTTATTGTTGCTTATAGCTATTCTTGCTATTCTATCATATACAATTTGAGGTTTACAATGTTTCTGTTTTGGTAAGCATGGAATGAAATAGCAATAGTCTTATCCTTATTTATAATCAGCCTGAAACCATGTGTACAATTTAAATAGCACATCATTGAGCTTGGTTTGTATGCTCTCTTGATTATCTTCTTTTACTAAAATGTTAGTGTCATGTGCAAATAAAACTTCTGTGGACTCAATGACACTTGGCATTTATATATTGGAAAAAAAAAAAAAAGGGCCTAAAACTGATTCTAGTGGAACTCCTCGCTTAACTTCTCATCTTTTGGATTGAATTATATTTACTTTTCATTTATTTTCAAAATTGAAGTTCCACAAACTGTTTTCTATCTCTTGTATATGACCTAATCCAATCATTCATAATGCTCCTAAAGCCATACTTATCTAATTTAGTAAGCAGTATTTCATGATCTAAAATATTGTATGTTTTAGTCAAACCTAAAAATAAACCCACAACCACTAAGTTCTTGACAATAACTTCTTAAATTTTATTTGTTAAACTACTCATGGCTGTTATAGCAGATCTGTTTTCTCTAAGCCCATTTTGGGCATTAGAAAGTATATTGTATTTTGAAATATTGGATATCATCCTTTTATAAACCAATTTTTCAAATATTTTTGAAAATGCTTTTAATGTTGATGTTGGTCTATAATTCTCTCTTTTACTCTTTTCCCCTTTTTTATGAAGTGGTATTCTTTTAGAAAATTTTAACTTATCTGGAAATATACCCTATTGTAATAAAATTAGTATGTTGGTACCTACTTCATAAACTCCACATGAATATTTACCCTTCATACCCCAGACCATACCTTCTAATTCCATTTCTGTAACTGATGATATAAAAATTGTTGTACTGCACTTCTTTATGCCATTCCTTTTATCATTGCACCCTGGTGCATTAATGTTACAGGCTTCTAAGTTTTTCTGCAATATCTGTAAAGTTAGCATTAAATGACTTGGCAATCTCTTCTGGGATTGTCATTATTGATGTTTAATTAATTAATACAACTTTTCAGATAGGATTTTCCTGTTTCTTGGTTTAACTAATGACGATGGACCTTTGTTATTTGTTAGAGTTTATTAAAAATTTTGTGTTTTCCTTTTTTCTGGCTTTAGATATGGCTATTTTTAAATCTTTCTATACCTACTGATATATTCTTTTGTGTCATTATTTACAAGTCCCTGTTTTTCTAGCCTGGATAAAAAAAATGTAGCCTAATGCTGGATATAATTATTCCCTAAGTTATCCTCTCTTTCTTCTTTGGGATTTAATACATTTCTTTTCCAATGGAAAGGCTATATTAAACAAATTCAAAAATGCATTTCAAGAACTATATTGACATCAATTTCATCAAGAACATTATCCCAAGTTTCTCTTTCCAATAAACTATTAAATAGTACAATATTATTATTATTATTATTATTACTACTACTATTATTAACATTTCTTTTGAGACTGCTAATGGGACTATCCATTCCTTTAGATACTGTAGAATTAAGTTGCAATATTTGTGCCCAATGATCTAAAAAAGCTAGGTCTATTACAGTAGCCTGCATCATAAATTTTGTATTACAAATGATTATTACATCCAGCAATGAAGTTAACCTGGTGCCCAGTTTATTGTATTGGTCGCTATAAATAGCAAGCAGTTCTTTAAGTTTAGTTAGCTTTACAGTTTCACACATGAAATTTATATTCCAGTCACCACATTCTATGATGGCTTTAATATTCTCAATTAAACCTTGTAGCATTGGGTCCAGCTTTCTTAAAAATACTTTAAAATTACTATCAGGGTATCAATAAATGCAAACAATAATTATGTTATGATCACTGATTTCTATTATTGACAACTTAAAAACTTTGTCTTCTTTTAAGTTATTAAATTTAGACATATTTCTAATTTTTAAGTGTAACTTATATTTATATGACCCACCATGCCCCGACTTTTCCCAACAATATGAATCTATTAAATTAAAGTTATTGATATTGGTTATTGCTATCTGAGGTGGTGTCATCCAGTATTCAGTAAAGCACAGTATATCAATGTATTTAAAATCTACATATAATAGTACTTTTAACTGCATCAATTTATTACTTAAGCAAGATTTGATGCAAGAGAAACAAGTCATTTTCATTACTATCTTTTTTACTGCAACTTTCCAATGAGAACTGATCCTTATTTACCAAGTTACTTAAATTTGTATATTGGCCAATTCACTCATATCTACCATACTTGTATTTGTCACATTCACCAATTGTTCACTGGTTTCCCTTTAACACTGAGAAGATTGCATTATTCATGAACTGACAATATTTAAACAATCCTCTACAATGTAATTGAGTTCCATCTCCCCCAAAGTCATTATCATGCACCCAATAGTTACTGTCCAACATTAAACAGCTTTCCTTGAGACACATCATATCCAATTCTTGGTTGATTCTTCTACTCTTCTGATGGTTACATCCTGTCTACGAAGAACACCTCTGATTATTATTTTGGCATCACATGCTTGCAATCTAATTGCTAGTACCCCGTTTCTTGCTTCTTCCTATTGCAGGCTACAGTCAAGGGCAGGTACTTATGCCAGTCTGTTGCCTGGAGCTACGTCATGAGTGCCTTACCATGCCAAGTCTCCAGCTGATCTTTATCAAACAATTATGGTTTTACCATTGATTTTATGGCAAAATGATTATTACTATTGCATATAAGATGTCTTATTGACCATTCACCCCATTTCATGCAAATTGGCCTGGTCAAACTGCAAGGTATCCCTTGTCAGTAGTACTAAAAAAACTAAGTAGCAAAACTTAAGTAAGTAGGTAACTCAGTTTTTAAAAGGATAATTTTAGGATTGTGCATGTCTGGGTGTGTAATTCTTGATTTTATTATCAAACAATATACTGGCGAATTGTTAATTTTCAAGCTGCTTTGAATTTTAATGGCCAGATATTTGATCTTTTTGCCTGATTCCAATCATGTTTGTTTTTTGTTTTTTTTTTTTTCTTCCTATTTATAACATTTCTCAAAATAAAGTACTACTTCTATAATGAAACAAGGAAATTAAGAAAAATGTGATATTCTGAAAAGGCTGTCTGATGTTATGAAATATTTAAAGAAAATATACACAGCTATTTCAAGTAAAAAATCATCCAGTCATGTACACTTCAAGATCAATAAAAAATGTTATGTTTTGCATAGTTTGTTTTTGTTAATTACACTTGGAATTATTAACATATAATTTTGAGATATGTTTGTCATGTATGTAACTGTATAAACAAGAAAGAACTTAATCTTTTGCTTTTTACACAAAGAGCACTCATGATGTGTTGTGTAAATAACTAATCAAGGACTAGCATTTGAAATATGTTTTTATAGCCATTGCATATCTTTTTGTATTTTCATGTGTTAACACTTCATTGCTTGTGCTTCCACCCAGATAATTGTACTCATTGAGCTTGTCAGAGGTATGTTTTTTACTTTAATAAAAAGAAGAAAAGCCAAGAAATTTGTTGAGAGGTAATGAAAACAGTAGTTTGTCAAATATTTAAAGAAAACAATGTTTAAATTTGAATACTTTTACATTGTCTTTAAAATATTAAACAGCCAGTCACTGCATCATTAGGATAATGTGAGTTTGTGAAAGTGCATTCTTCATATGGGCTATTCACATTGGGTTTATTCTCTGTGGTATAATGGTTACCGTGCTAGTTTCATATACCCAAGGTCGCGGGTTCAAACCTGGTGGAGGACAATGGATTTTTTCCGGCATAAAAATCCTTAGCATGGCTTCTTTTGGAAGGGAAGTAAAGCCGTTGGTCTTGTGTCGTGGTTTTATGGCATGTTAAAGAACGTCAAGCCCGATAGAGAGGCCTCTAAGCAAAATTAAGCGGTCTTTTATGCCTGGTATAGAATGGGACACTGATAACCAAAGCAGTTAAAGCGTGTCCATAAATAAAATGCCATTTCATTTCACATTGGGTTTGAGGAATCTTGATATTTGTGCAAATGACAATTTACCCTTAATGCCTCACCCTGTATTAGTAACTGAATGGATTACAATAAAAATAATGTATTCTATATAGTATTTGTTGCCATACTGTGTAATATAACAATACTGTCAATCAATTTTCACAGTGCTATACAGCATAATGACACTGATTGGCACCGATATTGATCAGTCATTACTAAATTCATGCAAATGCAATGATTGCAGTTATGTTTCTGATACTTTTGTTTAGTTACTCAGCAACTAGTTCCTGCTACTTTTCCATAATGGAATAACTAGTTAACTTTCTGTCTCCATTATCTTATAACTTTTATAATATAATCATTAAGTTACCTTTTTGCCATACCAAGTTCGTATGTATCATAATATACAAATACTGTGATGGAATTCAAGATGGCATGCATAATGTGATGAATGCTGATTTCATTATACAATTGTGAAGCTCTCTGCATTCAGGTAACTATTTTATATGATGTTTCTTTGATTTTCATTGTATTATATCATGCATAGCTAGTTTCAGATATTTTCAGGTTGTATGGAATTGTGGAAACACAACATTTGGAAACAAAGAAAAAATTGTGGTAATAATGCTTGAAACAACATTTATGTTGCTACAAAAATGCACTGCTACCACAATTATTCATTTCTTGTGTACAGAGAGTAATCATACACTCTGCCCTCAGAGTTAGGAAAATAGAGGCAGGGTAATTCTTATAAGTTTGAGCATTCTAGCTTTTCAGGAAAAAGTGAGGCATTTTTGAGATATAACACGAGCAATGGAGAGTTAGATGGTGAAATGCAAGCATGGCTTTCACTCCTCCCCCCCCCTCCCCCATGAACAATGGAAGGTTAAGGCTAAGGTGAACAGCAGAAGGATAGCTTTCACATATATTACTATTTCACCTTTTGATTATACTATATTTAAATACTATTTTTGTATTTGTGATCAAGTTGGCAGCTGTGGTGTTCATTAAGACTGTAAATTGTTTTAGAAGCCTCTTGCAGAAGAGAATGAAACTACAGTTGAGTTACTTTCCATTAACGTTTATGGACAATATTTTGAATACTTGCAGCACAAGACAAGTGTTTTCATTAAGTTACATTGCTTAGAGGTCATGAGCAAAAGTCAAAGAAATGATTTATCATTATACATAATGTTAGGTGTTTTTGCATAAACATTTTTAAGGCTGGTACATGTCTTTGTATGCATTAGACCATGAAAACTAGTGACCATAAGGCAGTAACCAAGTAAAGAAGTGCATTAATAGAATTGCACAAATATTTGGTATCTAGTGACTAGTCATAAGAATCTGTTGCCAAATATATTTAAAAAGATCTGATATGTGCTATCATCAATAACTGAATTAATGTGTTTTATATTATATTCTTGAAATACTCCTTTTAACATGCCCACAATGATTGTGGGATAGTATTATTTCTATTACTGAAGCATAGAATCTCCATCAGTTTAAAAAAGGTTTGGCATACTTTATTAATGTGAATCATGAATATTCTAACTGCAATTACTGTATTCCATAGAACCATTGCTTAATGTACTGAAAAACAATTTTGTGGTGCTTATTATGTATGTAATTAGTATTGTTGAATGTGCATTATAAAGCAGCTTAAAATAACTGTTTGCATGTTTTGGTATGTTTTATATTTTGGTAAATTTTAGATAATGTTACTATTATGTATCTCATTAAAAATGTTTCTAAAATAATGAAAGTATACTGTGCATATAGAAATAATGGCATTTGCTTCTATTTGTTATAATCTTTTCATTTTTACAAAGAGTGCTTGAATTTTGTGACCTGATTACCAATATCACAGCTTACTGTCCATGAAAGTATTCTTGAATCCTGTCAAAAGAGTCTTTTAGGGTCAGAATGAAACACAGTATGAGAAGTACCGTCTGTACCTCCAAACCCTTCAAAGACTTTTCGGTTGCAGATTATGCTCTCAGACATAGGGAAGCACAGTGAAGAGTTGAATAAAATGCACTCTTCAATGAAAATCAAGTTTTTTCCTCATTCTGGCACAGGCAATTCCTGTATCATTCAGTGTGTATTGAACCTAAAAGATAGGTAGTATAAAAGAATAAGGAGAAATGAAAACTGCAAAATCAGAAGAAAAAATATATAAGAATTTGGAATATAAACAAAGAAAGACCCTTGCAAATCTGTTCAGCACGATATGCCATACCAAGTCATCGTAGCATTTCATTCATGCCATTTGATTATAGTGTCAACTTTAAAATAATTCTGGTTGTTAAGATAGTATACATAATATGAAACCAAGAACTGTATATTCATTTAACATAATTTTTTTTTAAAAATAGCATTGGAAACCTGTATTTTCTACAATTTCTTCCTGTTCACCAGGAGAGCTTCATATTTTTTCTCTTGATTCAGATATTACTAAGCTAGTAATGCCAATTTTGTGTAGAAACACTGCATGCTTAAAAAATTACATCCAATATAGTGAAAACAGAGATTGTTCCTATTTAAAGGGTACATTTTTTAAAATTTTTTCTGCCTTTCTATAATTTCAGAACAGTTTTTCCTCCATTATCACAGTTACAGTGTATAAAGTACCTTATAAAGAGTATAAGTGAAAATTGAATGCTCTTATGACCAGTTTGAGGGTATAAATGAAGTGTGTATCTTATGTTAGCTTAAATGCACATTCATTAGATAGTCTTTCACGGTGTAATGTGCAGGAAAAGTATCTTTTAGGTTCCTGCATAGTTAATAATGGAACTAATCAGCAGATTTGAATGCTGTGTAACAAGTTTATAAATGTGATAGTGCATATTGGAAAGCACTGAGCTAGTTTTCTATAATATTATTAGAAAGCACTCAAATGTCGGAGAATTAAGTTGTGAATTTAGTGCTTGTAAATCATATTTAAAGAAGGAAGCATATTATGTTTTATGTTCAGAATCTAATTCCAGAGATTGCATTGACACTTGTATATCCTTTTCTTTATATACTAATAAATTTTCTTTTTATATACATGTATATGTAATCATTGTCTCTTCTTAGTGACAGAAGTAATATTGAAATCATTACCTCTTCTTAGTGACAGAAATTATATGTTTAGGACCTTGACAGCAATAATATGTTTTGAAATTTTGAAATGATCACATAGTACACCTCTTACTGCAGCCATGGAATAATACTACAATGATATGGCTGTTAATCTTCATTAGAAACAAAGACAGTAATGCCAGATGCTTCAGAGCTGTATATAACAGTTTGGTATAACTGGACAACATCATTTGTTGCTAATATTAATGCATTTTTCCTTCAGAGTCAGTTCCAAAGGCTTTTACACAATGGAATAGATTTATATCTCAAAATGATCAAATCTTGCATTAAACAGGAAGTAGTTCACAAAAATGGACACCAAACAGACTATTTATTACTAATGGGATAGGAAGCACATAAGTATGGTACTGTGTTTGCTCTGCACAACTGCCTTCATTCTCATGAAGGCTAGCAAAAAATATTTTCCCTCTTTCTAGCTTATTGGTTGATTTGACAGTGAAATCTTACATTGAATGAAATAATTAATTCCTCAGAGAAAAGTCTTGCATAATGTCTAAATAATAGACTGTACTTTTATGATATCCAATGGGTCTTAGAGGTATATATGAAATGAACATTGCAGTGCCTAAGAGCTAATATTGTCTAATTAAGGATCTAAAAGAAGGTCCAGTAAAGAAATGCAAATTCAGGTGAAACCAGCTCCAGTGTGTTAAGTAGTTTCTTTGTGATTTACTTTTAATCATACAGTATAATGGATTATAAAGCCTTATATATTAGAAATATTTAAGCCAACCTGTCTGTTAGCATCAAGTATCTCTGTTTTTTATGTATTAGTTACTGCAGAGCACCTATCAGTTTGTTAGCACACACAAAAACTTGACAACTACTGCACTAATAGGGCCAAAATAATATCTTTATCAACAAATTGCAACCTTTGTGGAAATCACTGCAAAATTAAGGATAGTTTATATGGAGATTTTCCTAAAATGTTGAGTTTTAAGAGAACCACTGCATATACAGAGTTGAAGTACTACATTTAAAAGCATAAAGAACATTTGCCAAAACATTTCAGATGTAGTTGAAAGTGGTACAAAATTTAGTTATAAAAAACCATGTAAAAGTTCATCATATTCAAGATTTATTTTTCAAAATATCCATAGTAAATGTTGCCATATTGGCACCCCTTCAGCTGTAACATATCTGGTGTATAACACTAAAGTTAAATGTTCTCAAACGTTTTGTTAAAGAACATTGGATCTGGTGTTGAAATAAATTATTGTAATCAAAAGTTGAAAGCTCTTAGGAAATGAAATTTCAACAAGATATTCAACTTCCCACTTACTGCTGGTAGTTTGGGGTACACAGTCATATTTTCATACTTAAATACGAGGTATGTTCAAAAAGTAAGTTCCGTTTCAATTTATCTCTGCTGCAGCGCTGCGATCGCAGTTCCGCACCTGCACGATAGACGCTCTGTATTAAGGAGAAGAAACGTGCACCATTTTGAGATCACTGTCAGCCACATATGCTTTGTTGTGCTTGTTTACAATGTTGGTGTGATTGAAAATCCCGCCGCTTGTGAAATCAGATCTGTGATTCGTTTTCTGAGTGCTAGGAAAGTGAAACCAATTGAAATTTATTGGCAAATTTGCAAAGTTTACGGACAAAATGCGATGAGTGATTCAATGGTGAGAAGATGGGTCCGACAGTTCAATGAAGGACGTAGTGAAGTGCACGATGAAGAACGAAGTGGGCGTCCATCTTTGGTTACAGAAGAACTGGTTCGTGCGATTGATCACAAGATCCAGGAATACCGCAAGATTACAATTAGTGTACTAATAGTACTAATTCATGAAATTGTTACTGAAAAACTGAAATTTCGTAAACTTTGCTCATGTTGTTTACCAAAGATTCTTACTGAGCAACACAAAACGGATGGGTAGTGCACTTCAGTTTTTAACCCGTTATGATGAAGACAGCAAAGAATTTCTGACACAGATAGTCACAGGAGATGAGACTTGGGTTTCTTACGACACCCCTGAAAGTAAGCGGCAATCAATGGAATGAATCGAAAAATGATATGCACCGTGTTCTGGGACTCGAAAGGCATCTTACTCATTGATTTCTTACCGCGTGGTCAAACAATCAAAGCAGATGTTTATTGCAAGACACTTAGGAAATTGCGCAGCGCAATACAGAATAAGCGCCGAGAATTGCTGTCAAAAGGTGTTGTTTTTCTTCAGGACAATGCACGACCACACACTGAAAATGTGACGAAAAACCTCCTACAGGGATTTGGCTGGGACGTGTTTGACCATCCTCCGTACAGCCCTGACCTCGCTCCTAGTGACTTTCATCTGTTCTTACATCTCAAGTCTTTCCTTGGCGGTCAACACTTCAACAATGACAAAGAGCTGAAAGAAAATGTTTCCAACTTTTTGAAGACACAGGCGTCAAACTTCTATGAAGAAGGTATACAAAAACTTGTGCCATGCTATGACAAATGCCTGCAAAATTTCGGCAGTTATGTGGAAAAGTAGTTTAAGAGTTGTAGAATTTTGTGCAATAAATAATTATTCTGTATCTGTACACAATTTAATTTTATTACCAAGCGGAACTTACTTTCTGGACATACCTTGTATGTGTAAACAGATAAACCATGTTATGTTAAATATCTTTTGAGGGAGGGGATGTTGATTAGAGTTGCATATATGTGATTTTCACAAGTAATGCCTACCCAGAGATATCTTACAAATTGTTAAAATAAGTACCTATTAAAAGCTCCCATTTGAAGAAACTTTCCTTCTATGAAAGTCATGTTTGTTAGAAGTAATCCCAAAAGGATGTATAGAACATCGGGTAGATAGAGGTCTACGACCATATCTTCATTCAGGTTGAAACCATTAAGGTTTAGTGGACAACAAAATCCAAAATGAGTGGCAAAGGGTTGTTAAACTTCATCTAACACTTCTGTTCAATTCTGTTATGCTCTGTTCTAACATTTTTAAAGTTGTCAGCTTTTTAATGAAAATAATGCTTAGTTTTACAAATATAATAAGAGCAAAATAGTAATAAAAGCTCCTACTCTTGTATTTTAAATTTTCACTACTTGTAAACATTTTAGCGTGTTTTGAAAATGTGAAAATTATAAATGCAAGACCAACAAATATTTTTTCAAATAAAACGTTTCTTCTTTCTTTCTTCTGGGAACTTCAACAAGGAAGCTGATGCGCTCTAAGAATGAGTATGAGAGATTTGACCACCATTCTGTAAGGCTGACTGTTAATGTGAAAAGGGCAGCAGTTTCCTTATTAAGGAAATTAGAATAATACATTTTGTTTATTTCATTATAACTGTTAAAATAAATTAAAGCTGTTTAATTAAAACATCAATTGTTGGCCATAGAGAAAGCAATTACAGTTGTGATTATAATAACAAATAAATATATTTAAGTACCTCTATGGTGTAAGGAAAAATTTCTGAGTCAAGCCTTAGTCACAGTGTATTGATTTACTCAGGTGAATGGCACTTTATACACTTTTTTACATAAGTTGTGGGATAAGATGCTAAATTAGGCATGGTGTGCTGGAGAATGATCAACTACAATGTATGTTACAATTCATGTACTCTTTTTCATATGAAAATGTAAACAGTAAAATGAAGTTTACTGATGTGTAACTAGTTGCAACAAAAATTTGAGAAATCAGATGGAGGAAAATATGAAAAAATTTGCTAAGCTGGCACCACTGACTGAGTAGTCAATAGATTTGAAATATTTAAGTGAAATTAAAGATAGTGTTTTTCAGGATGTTAAAAGCAAAGGTTTCTCAAAGGATATGAATATTTTCTTTCCCAGTTGTAAAAAATTAGACTGCTGTTAAACTCCAATACCCAAATACTTGAGGAATGTCCAAGCAGTTTTGCAAAGATACTGAAAAATATTTCAATAATCACAATCTAATTTTAAGTAACAGGAAACCCAAATAACAAAATAAAATGCAGTGAAATCAAGAGCATTTAACAGTGCTACTGATTTATTATAATTTTATTCACAATTTAACTATAGCAACAGGAAAACACAAATGACAAAATGAAGTGGAATCAAGAGCATTTTTAATTTATTTAATGGACTGGCCCTGCCTCCACAAGCCCTGATTGCGATCATCTGAAAGGGATCTACGTTGCCTCCTCTGCCACGTACTAACTACTCTATTAGGATGTTTGGGAAGGGGGTGAAGTGAGGTCAGATGCCGTCGAAACAAACCTGATGTTAGTGGGTGAATACTAAGTAGGTACCTGCATACAAGGGAGTATGCTGGCAGAGTGAGGTTAGGTAAGGCCTTGGCAAGTAGCCGTGGTACCTAAATGTTAGTTGACGTATTTCATGCTGAGAGCAGGATGTTAGAGGCAGATACCAATGTGCAATGCATCACCTACTTTTGTGACTGCAGCTGGAAAGGGAATTGCATTGCATTGTCACAGCACCTGCTGTCTGCCCTGCAGCATGTACAGCTGTCTCTGTTGTATACAGTTTTTATTATTATTATTATTATTAATTTTTTTTTTTTAAACTTACTGTGAAGTTATTGAATGTTGGTTAGAGCCAAGTCCATTGAAATAGCTCTATTTTATCTTTGTTGAGATTGCCCAGTCATCCCAGACCACCTTGGGGTGTGGAGTGCCATCTATCTAGGGAATTTGAGTAATTGGTTTAGTTATGGGAGAACAAGAACATGGACGTGTCTGTTATGTCTGCCGAGGGGTGAATGCTGTGTTTGTTGAGCAACAAGCGCTAGGAGTCACTTGTGCTTATTAGCTTTTGTTGTATGCTGTCCCAGTTGCTGGATCAGTGGATTGTGATTGGTTTCCTTGGCTTCATACATGTTAAAGACTAATCTTTTAATAAATTGTTCCACGGTGTGCATCTGCAGATCGTCATGTAATATATCTAAGGGCCTGTTCGAGGTACTTTGGCAATGATTCTTAGCACTTTGTTTTGCAAAATTTATAGTAGTTGTATATGACTTTTTGCACAGGTGTCCATATGGGTGCCGCATTTGTGAAGACAGGGTATATGGGCCATTTTATGGCTTCACTATGCATATTAACCCAGATTGGACTGAAATCTTTTTTTTTTACATTTATGTTGAGTTTATGATTAAATGATGCTTTGGGATCACTAATATTCGTGCATAAATTATTTTCTTGAAATCCATTGTTTAACCATTAAAACCTGCATGTCCGAAATATAGGACGCTAGTCATGCTGACATTGTGAGATGTCCTATATATAGGTGTCAGTCTTTGTTTATGTATAAATTATTACCCAAAATCTCTTGTAAGTTTTGGCTTGATTATTGAAAAACAAGTATATTGCACTTTATTGGTAATTAGGGGGTGAATAATTTATTTACATAGCTTTGTATGGATAATAAACGTTTATTACTCAAATTAGTTTTTTTTAAAATGAGTTACAAAAACATGAAACCCTGCATCCAGTACAATGAATATTGAAACATTTTGACCACTAAGGTGTACGGTAAGCCTGAAAGCACTTGACATGTAGTCCCACATCACATTTCAGGCATCTTGTTGTAGTCTTAGAGTGGCATTTTCGATGAGTCTGTTTTTCCTGCTGCACAATGTTCCATTCCATCAAATCGAGAATCTTGATGCTCATTTTTTGAAGGATGGCCTTTGCTCTTTCTAGCTTTAGCATTTTTTCAAGGATAGAAATGACCAGGCATCTACAGAAGGCTAGATGATCCATAGTTCCTCCTTCCAATTTATGCAGTAACCATGCATTTTATTCTGTTACATCAAAGCAGTGTTCTAAGAGACAAAAGTACCACTTTTTGCCTCTAATTGAAGTTCTATAGAAACTTATGTTTTGGTCTGCCCTGTCAACACTGCCCATGTGTTTGTTGTAGACAAAGATGTTAAGAGGTTATTTGACTGTAATCCTTTTCTTCTCCTTTTGAGAATATCTAGTTGTGTTGTGAAATGGCTGAAATGGGATGCAGTTTGAGGCCACTGAGACATCATCATCATTCCATCTGGTTATTGCTATATTTGATTCTGTTGGCCGTTTTACTTCCGAACTTCCCCTGAAAGACTTTTTTAAAAGAGGACAACCAGCAGTTCTATTCTCTCTTATTGTTCCAGTGCCTCAAATGTTCCTCTTTCCCAGCTCTTCTAAAAGTGGCACTGAGTTAAAAAAGTTATCAAAGAAAATGTGGTATGGTAATTTCTGATGCTAGTTCAAAATATCGGCATACTGAAGTACCTCACTCGCTCCTAGCCCTAATACTTGATATTCCTTTGGAACAGATGAGTTAGCACCCTGGTAGGGATCCATCCAAGCAATGTACCCATTCGAAGTGGTGCCTGTCCGCAGCTTGAATCCAAAGCATGCAGGTTTCCCCTGAAGAAACTGTTTGCAACCATGTTTTCCAAAGTAAGGTACCATGAATTCATCGAGTGAATGATCTTCATAATGTGGAACATGGGCAACTAATCTTTTATTCACTTCAGAAAACAAAGGCCAAACTTTTGTAAATCTTATCATTTTTATCCAGATTATCATTGTTACATATATGAAGGTTACTCATAATGAATTTAAATCAGTCTCTTAGATATTGCTTTTGAGACAAGATTATTATGAGTGTCTGGGCTATTTCCCCACAGCATGTTTTTTCTAGGGAGATCAACGTAACCACTCAAAAGAAGTATAGCAATGAAGATTTTCATTTCATTTTCGGTGATATCACCAAGAAGATTCTTCTTAGCTGTATACTGATTTGAATAGGAAACAATTAAGCTTAAAATATCCTCATCTATAAATAATGAAAATAGTTCTTCAGGATTCAGGGAATTTTTTGGGTCAAACAAAGGAGGTCACATTGTTTTATCACCCTCTATATCTCCATCTAGCCAACGGTATTTCTTTTTCTTCTTTGGAGCTGGTAGCACACATACGTGACGCATTCAATTTCTGCAAGTATTTCAGTTGGTTTCCAGGAAGATTATTGTTGGTTGTTCTTCGTAACCCGAATCTTCATTAGTAACTGCCTCACATGCATTGACTGGAGGTAGAAGGAAAACTTCAACTTCTCTCTGCTGTTTTATTCTCTCATCAATTTCGTTATCTTCATCTGAACTGGCATTCAATATGTCAATCACTTCATTCATGGTCAGGCCCCTGTAACAATGAAATCATCATTGTTATACACTAGCATATGGATTAATTTGTGTTGCTCCAGTATAAGATAAAGTTTAATTGCTGCCTTAAAATTAGTACCATATGTACACCCAAAAAGATAAAATATGCTCACAACAACAAATTTTCAACTCCAGTGAGCCTGGTGTACTAATGTAGGTCACACAAATAAAAAAAACCCTCTGTAGATAACATTGTTACAGGTTAAGAGCATACGATTGTTGTACATGTTGAATTGAGGCATATTCAAATAAACAATAGTGGCAACCATTTTCATGAACGTAAGATAAGGATATATTCACTTTTGTAGACATAGTTGCGTCCAATCAGTCATCTTCCAAGGAGTGCTATCTTTGTACTCTCCTACACACAACCAAAAAAGCACAACAAGCACGTTTGCCAACACTATCCCTTCTACAAAGCTTCTTCCTTCCATAGACAGTACTGATAACATCTGAAGACAAATTGTACTGTTACAAGAGGCTTTAAAGAATGAACAGGCAAGGTGTTCTACTAGTAGGACATCAGTCCTAAAAGGGTTGAGAGATGCGCTTCGAAAAGCATGTTTGAGTCACCTTGAGAAGAGGATTGCCTTGGTTTTTCCATGTTTACTTTGATGCGCCATTTGTTAAACCAGGGCTCTAGATCATTCAAGGTATCTTGGAGCACAGTAGTTACCAATTTTGATTTCCAGGATTGTGCCACGATGGCAGTGTTATTCGCATAAATGGATAACTGTGTGTGGTTTGTTTTGGGCATGTCAGTGATATGTAAGCTAATCAGGTTTGGCCCAAGTAAACTTTCTTGAGATATGTTTGCTCTGATTGGTCAGATGTTAGAGGTCATGTTTTGTGTGATTACTGTGAAGAGTCGATCTATGAGATACTGGGTTAGTAGTCTGATCATATTGTCATCAAAGTTTAGCTCATGGAGCTTGTGAATGAGACCAGGGTGGTACATTGTATCGAAAGCGCATTGGATGTCCAGGAATACTATCCCTGTTGAGCTGCAGGGTGCTGGAGTGATGTGCTCCGAAAAGCGGAACTGTTCATGTGTTAATATGTTGTGACATGATTCACTTAGTGCAACTTTTTCCCTTGACTTTGCTGATGATTTTCAGTGGGCTTATAGGTATGTATTTATTTCGGTTTTTCCTGCACTTTCCTGGTTTTGGGAACATTAATACATTAGCGGTTTTCCAGGGTGTCAGGAAATAATCATCCTCTAGGCAGTAGTTGCATATGTTAGCTGTTGCAACGCCTCATTGGTTAGGTGCTTGAGTATCAAATTTGGTATGTCATCAGGTCCTAGGGTTTTTGCTTAATTATCCACCAAAGCTCACCTAGGCTTATTTTTCGGCTTTTATTAAGCACTGGTTGAGTTAAAAAATTTTCACAAATTTGTTTCGAGTTCATTATCATGGTCCCAGTTGCCTTGTAGTGGGTTAGGTGTGCATATCATTTCTAATGTGTCTGTCAGTGCATTCACTTTTTCAAGATCAACTTCCGCTTAGGTCAGTCAGGTTTCTCAAGAGGGGGAGGAGGTTCTTTGATTAATCTTTTAGTTAAGTGCAAAATTGCTTGTCCACCCAGTCTGAGTCATTCAATACTTGGTCTCATTGTTGTTGCGCTATTTCTGAGAAATGCATTTTGACCTGACTTTTAGGGTTACTGTGTTAACTCTATAGACAAGGCTTTTGGTGCACTGCCATTTACGTCTTTTGTGATCCCTTTCCCTCTTGAGGGCTAGCAGGTCCAGCAAGTAAGATGATTTCGAGTCGAGGTAGAGTTTTAACTGTGACAGCTGCTGCTATGGCTGCCTGTATAGCACTTTCCAGATAAGGGTTCCCTGATCTGCTTCCTTGTGTGAGAGGGGTGCATGGATGAAGGAGTGCATGGCTAAGGTGTGAAAGTTTCCCAGTTTGTGGAGTTGTAATTTCCGATGAGTGGAGGTGGTAGGTGTATGGGGTTGTCTTCAATCTGTATTTTTATTGCTAGATGATCTGAGGCTAGTGTATCTGATTGTATTTAATACTTAAAATGTGGTGTTTTTCAGTATTGCAATATCTAGTGTGTGTGTGTGGTGTTGGTTTGTAGGTTGGTGTGTCAGTGTAAATGATAAAGTAATCACTGCTTGCATTCATATGGTTGTAGAGGGGTTTATCTGCTAGGTGCTAGTGGCATTTCCCAGGCTTGGTGGATAGCGTTAAAATCCCCTGCAGCTAGTATGGTGTTATCTAAATAAATGAGTGTGTCTATGTGGGCTCAGAAAAATGCTTACGGCAAGATGAGCGAAACGTTGGCAATTGCATGCAAGATAATGCAGCTTCTCCGGAAGCTAAAAAGACACATCAAACACAGGTCATGGAAGCTTACGTATCCATTTGAGTGTGTCTATGTCTGTAATGTCAAATTATTTTGGGGGTGTATGTATATGCTAGCTAGTGTTGTGGATTGGTTTTGAATTTTTAGTGTAATTGCCATTGCCTTATGGTATTGAGCATGGGTATGTGTATCTGTGATGTTGATGTTGTTTCTTATGATTGTGGTAGTCCCTCCCCCTCCCTAACCCTCTGGCCTGTCCGTTCTATTCATTTTATATCTTGGAATACTGAAACATGCTTTAGGGGTGAGGAGAGTTTTATTTAGGAGTACTATTGTGTTACTGTTGATATAAACGTAGTATTGTAGTTCTTGCATCCTGGCGCTTGCCCACCTGGTATTTCAGAAGTGGTTGGTTGTGCTTTTGCCTGTGCTATTTACCTGTGTATGTTTTTATTTTATTTTTTTCCCCCCCTCTCTGTTGAAGCTCTCACTACTGTTGCATCTGCTGCATTTGCTTAGCTAACTGGTCATTGCCTTTATGAATTTTGTAATGTTGGTGGCCATATCACCTCGGGTTGGGCAGTTCTGGAAGAGGACATTAAAACCGTTCAGGGGGATTTGTAACCTTCCATGTTATTACCTGCTCCATGCTGTAGTAGCAACCATCTACTCTTGCTGTCAAAGTTTAGCTGTGGATTACCCTTTCTGTCGGCATGTTGGTAGTGGAGTGTGCCGGGTACCTGCCTGCAACATAGAGGACTTGCCCAGCAGGCTCTGGACATGTGAGGGACCAGTCTCCTTCTTAACTGGGTGCTGATTATGGGAACTTGTTTTTGCTTTGCCAGCTGAGGGGTTTGTGGCACTTGCCATGTTGCAGTTTGGGCACCAGCTGCTTGTCGTGGGTACTTTGAAGTCTTGCTATGCTCTGCTTGGCGTTACTTGCTTTGGTGGGTTCTCTCCTCCCATAATTTACCCTCTTTGGCCTTGATTGGCTTGGCTGCAGTTGGCTGTTTGCCACTGCTGCATATGTGTCTGTGTGTTGATTGCCGTACCTCCAGGCATTGTTGTTTCTGGGTCTTGCATTTCGATATTTTTGGGAGAATGTCATTTTTTGTATATAGGACAACCCCACAACCTAGCCCCTTGGTTTGTGGATGTGAATAACACACACCTACGCATGGCACTCTTGGCACCACACCACTTGCGGCTCCTCACAGTTTTGCATGAGATGATGGAACCTGAGGCATTTGCTGCACTTAGGGAGGCCATTTGGTGATTGTAATCCTCCACCTGGACCTTACAGTGGGCGAAGTCCAATAGCATCCTTATGACACGTGACAAGACTTCGTTGGGCATTTTAATTATAAAATCAGGAATAACAGCTCTTATTCTCTTAGAAAAGACTTGGGGTCACCTCTGCATTCGATTTCAAATTTACCTATATCACCACAGTAGTCTGAATAAATAAATTGAAGGAAACCCAAACTGCCCAAAAACTGACACTACTTTCATTAAACAGTTACAAAGTAATGTGTCGTAAATTCGTAAAATTGTTATGTAGCCCATCCAGTCCTGGAGTCCAACACCACACCAAACACCGTCCCGTATTTCACTTTCCGAGACAAAGCGGTCACTGCATGGCTTGTTCTCTCCGAACTGCAACTACAAACTTCAAGAACGAGAACTGACCCAGGACCAGTAGGAAGCTAGGACAAAAATATTTGTTTCAGCATTATGCACGACAAATCGACATTGAAAATTCTAGTAATGCACCACCATTTCAAATGTGTGAGACACCAATGTAAAAAGTGTAATGGCCTCTTTATAATGCAAAATAGTTTCGTGCCAGTCTGCAGCATCTATACACTTAATACAGCTACAAGTGAAGAAAACAAAATATTATTACCAGTTCATACCTTGGCTACATGCCCGTTTTGAAGTTATATTAATGAAGAGTTCCTGTTAACAGCTGTTAACACTAATTTTAAACTTTAAAGACGTAGAACACTATCTGTAAGTGTAACACAAACTACACTAAATATATCACTAATAGTTTGTTTATTTACCAACTAATCTACAGCAGAAACAATGCAAGTGGCCGCTATGAATCACTAAAATCACACATGGAAAATATACTTAAAAATCTGATTGTACCATTCACATGACTTTCTGTATAACCCTGCAACAAAGTATTCTTGAAAAGCTTATACTTCTATTTATTTTATGTTAATCAGAAAAAAATAGCAGAAATAGTTTTATTACTCGCTTCCATGTAAGTAGAAGCGAAATAAGGGACTATCATAGGTTAAAGTGATAGTCAAAAGCTGGTTGCTATGTCAATGAAGTTCTTTGTTTATATGGGTCAGAGTTGACAAGCTCCAGTATGAGAAAAGTATAAGTTTTTCACAGCAGAAACCAAAAATAAGGAATGTCTCAAAAACGACGAACTCCACGAAAAAAATGTATATGACATAAATTGTGTGTTTTAATGTGCTCTACATTTTCTGTGTAGTGAGTTTTTGTCCATCTCTTACGGTTTAGCAGTTATTCAAAATTCAGTAAAATTCATCCAGAATAAACTACTCTTTAGAGGCTATTCCCAGAAAATTCAAAATATACATTTTATTTGTCAGGTAAATATCTTTAATATACAACATTTTAATCAAAATCGTTAGAGCCATTTTTTAGAAAATCAAAATTTTCGAAAAAAGTTCCATGTAAAGGGTAGTTTGGGATGGGGGGATTTTTCTCAAAATCTTCGTGTCGCATCCCTGGAAGATTCTAAACTTATGTACCAAGTTTGGTATTTTACCGACTTTTCGTTTTTGATTTATCGTGTTCACAGACACACGGACCTTTTTCTGAAAATACTTTTTTTTAGATAAAGGAGGTCCTAAAACATATATTTCCGGTGAAAGCTCGGAATCGAATTTTTGGTGGAGTGCAATACCTTCTCTATACACTGTGTACATAGTTCGTATAGAGAAAATAAAAAATCTGATGTGTTACACTCACATGACTTTCTCTAGCTGTTCTACAAACTTCTTATATAAGATTATTCTTCTTTTTGCACCTTGCTAATCGAGATGCTCATTAGCACAATGTTCTTATTTCTTAGTTCCTTATAAGTAGGAAGAAAATATGGAATTATACTATGCTAAAACGATAGTCAAATGCTTTAAAAGCTGTCGTTATGCGATTGCCATTACAAATCGCTTCTTCTCTTGACCAGGAGTAGAACAAAAGAAAAACGGACACTCCCGTCTGAGAAAAGTATAAGTACTTCACAACTAAAACCAATAACAAGGAATACCTCGAAAACGGTAAGCTCCACGAAAAAAATGTAGTTGACATAACTTGTGTATTTTAACAAGACCTACATTTTTTGTATAGTAAATTTTTGTCTATCTCTTACGGTTTACTAGTTATGCCAAATTAAGCAAAATTCATCCAGAATGAACAGGTCTTTAGAGTTTTTTTAGAAAATCAAAATTTTCGAAAAAAATTCCATATGAATGGTAGTTTGGGGTGGGGGATTTTTCTCAAAATCTTCGTGTCGCATCCCTGGAAGATACTAAACTTAAATACCAAGTTTGGTACTATAGCTACTTTTCGGTTTTGAGTTATAGTGTTCACAGACACACGGACCTTTTTCTGAAATTGCTTTTTTTTTTTATACAGGGGGTCCTAAAACATGTATTTCCGGTAAAATCTCAGTGTCGGATTTTTGGGTGGAATGCAATACTTCTCTATCCCTATGTACATAGTACATACGGGGCTAGAGAAAGTAAAAATTGAATATCTATATTAAGCAACAAACAAATTATGTAATACGACACACTAAAAACTGCTAATTAATGTAGTATCACTGAACAACAAAAGTCAGCCATTTTTAGATCAACACGTAACACATGTTACCAGTGTTGGAGTTTTCAACAAAGACTAAACCAGTCACATGACAAAATCGTAGCATGCCTAGCCTCGTGGTGGAGACCTCCAAGCGGCAAAAACAGCTATAGAAACGCCGTCAAAACGGGTTTCACTATTGCATCAGCTGAGGGAGGACTTGCGAAGGCTGGCATTTGGATGTTTGGAGCCATGGAAATGTTAGTACACCGTCAATGCCTGGTAAGAGTTCTTGGCAGGTGAAAAGTACATATTAAACGTGCTTGCAGTTATTTTCTGAAGAAAGACAAATATGTAAGGGTTGATCAATCGAAACTAGTAAAGTCATTGTTAATTATACGTTTATGTTAAGTAAACGTTAAACCGAGCAAGTGTAGTATATACTTAATGAAGAAGTTAACTTTTTTCAATAGGACGGTGAAGAAAAGTATGAACTGAACAGGAAAATCAGCTCGGAATTTTGAAATACTAAAGTTAATAATGCAAGGCTTTTAACAATACTCAGCAGAATCCCTGTAAACTGCTATATAATCAAAGCTTTGTTTTATTCTAAATAACTAGTTAGGGTATATTAATTTAATGTCATGTTCATTGCAAGACACTTAAAGATAATTGTTCCGGAAATTAAAGTTCAATGTTAATCAGCTGTCCTCTTATAGCCATTGAATAGAAATACCAAAGTTCTAAGGGTTTATTACGGCTCATTATCCATTAAAAAAAAAATCCTGCAATTCCTGTAGTTTCCATTAAGTTCCTGTAAAATTATGTTTGAAATTAGAAATTTAGATTCATTATAACGTAGTTGTTAAAAAATGAAATTTTCAGAAAAATGCTTCTTAATAAGAGAATATGGCCAGTTATAAGAGCAATAATAATGATGATAATAACAACACTTATATAAAATGATAACAAACAACGCAAACGGCAATAATGAAACTAATAACAATTTATAATTGTAATTATCATTGTCATAATAATAGTTTAAAATATATTATTTATCTTCATGACCGCTGTGATACCTCAGATCTACAGAGGTCAATTAAGTTGCTAGATAATGCGCATTAACAAAAGCCTATATGTTGTTCTTGGTTAGTTTGTTTTCAAATAGTTTACACTTCACTCAGTTTTAAATCGCTATTTTCTTTTGTTTGTTTCTATTTCGTATTCATAAAAATAATTCAAAGCCATCACATAATGACTGATTTTGAATAGACTTGGCTATTGCTTTGGCTTGCTGAGTTCTTGTTATTTCTTCTACAATAAAAGCTGTGAATAAGCAATAAGGGTTTATCTGCATTATTAAGAATTTAGAAAAAACAGTCTTTTAAGATAACTGTAGGATTATAAAAACTAAATACAACATGTATTTTAACATTGCAATAAACTAAATTAATTGAAATAATTTCCACGAATACGAATGATTGATACTAAAATTGATAAACCCAAAGTCTCTGCATTAACTAGAAATTAATGTAGCTCCTGACATTTTTTATTCTGCATCTCATTAAAGTTTTATTAATAATCTGAGGTGTTAGATTCATATGATATTCCTTACCGATTTTTGATAAGTTATCATTAAAAAGTTGTTCTATCTATTTCGTGTTAATCCAGAGAAACATTTGCAGTTTTTTTTTTTTTTTTTTAAACGCATTTCCTTATAGAGACAATGTGAGTAAGGAAATCGCTAGGATTAACTGATAGCGAAGACTTTAAAGACCTAGTCAGAGTTTGATGAATTTGGAATTCCGTTCTCTTTGGCCAGGAAAAAAAAAAAAAAACAATAACAACTTCTTATTTGAGAAATGGAGCCCTGAAACTAATAATGCCTCGAATATGCCATTTTTGTGTAATAAACATTTGTCTATTTCTTACCATTTATTAAAAAGCCATTCAGGATGAAAAGGACTTCAGAGACTGCTCCAAGAAAATTCACTACATACATTTTATTTATTATGTCTTAAAATTTCTATTTAGTCAAGATATTTTTAAATTAATTTTTCAGAAAATCAATATTTTCGAAACAAGGGGTAGCTTGGGAGGGGTTTCTTGAATATATATACAGTGCACCTGCACTGTGAAAAACATGAAATTTGTAATTAAGGAAGCCTTAGACAATTATGTGCGTCAGGGGGTGCATATACTGTTTTGAATATCTCCTACTGTTCTCCACTTCTTTCACATTTTCTTCAATGACAAAACAGCCCTTTTTAAGGCTACCAATGACATAACTAAAGAGCAAGTAGATCAGGTTGGGCTAACAGTTATTCTTGCAACAACTAATAATAATAATAATAATAATAATAATAATACTCATCATACAACCACCAATAATAATAATAATAATAATAACAATCATAATATATAATAATAATAATTTATATTTACTATTAATACTCCTGTTTTCATTAAAAAGAAACAAAGCAATCGATAACTTCTTATTTAACAGTAGCTTTGTGTATTAAATTTCTCCATTTAACCCACAATATTACTTGATCAAACGTAATAAGAGCACCGCAATTGCAGTGTGACATATATCGGGTTATCTTTATGTTTTGATGAAATCGCCTTTAGTTAGCTCATGTACCACATAACTTTAAATAATTAACATCTGTTATATACGCGCCATTTAGAAACATATAACTGTGCTACTGCCATTTTGTGACTATTAATCAGTTGCATTCCTTTGGCACTATGTGCTCATTTCTACAGCGGGTTTCCAATTTCTAAAGTTGGTATGGTTTTGCGGCATTGCGCGACCATCTGACCCTTAAACGGCAACATTACCAGTAATGTTGGCGACTAAGGGTCTGTAGGCCGCGTAACGTTAGGCAGCCAATCTATGCATCTGAAACGCGCAATGTTCTGCGTAATTGAACATAAATAGTTGGTAGGGGAAAAGAGGTGAAGGCAGCGCACTTGTGGAAAGCAAGATGCTGTTGGCATAATAAGAGTATTGGCAGCGCTTTCATAGTGTTTGCGGGTAAACGCTGAAATAATTAATGAAATGCATTAAGAAGGAATTAGGAAGGTAAAATATGGCGCGAAGGCAACTCCCTCACAGGGAGGCTGGCAAAAGATTAAATATAGTAATTTTATTATTTACTACTAATGCTGCTATGTTTTCATTAAAAAGAATCAAAGCAATTTTAAGTTTTTATTGTTAGTAGCTTTGTGTATTAAATTTCTGCAATGTTGGCGACTACGTGTCAGATGCCCGCGTAGCGTCAGGTAGCCAACATTTGCAGCTGAAAAGCGCAATTACCTGCATAATGGAGCATATATAGTTGGTATTCGGAAAGAAGGGAAGCTATAGGGTAGTGTGAAAAGGATGAAATATGCCATTAACAATGTGGAAAAGCAGGGATGCTGTTTCCATATTGAGTGTTCCTGACATATTTCGTGACACTCTCCGAAAACTGTCCTCCAACTTAAACTACCCTATTTCCCTCCAACACTGAACCTGCATCCTTCTTCCCTCACAAAGTAACATTGATGCTTCTTCTGAATCTCATTCTTTCCTTTCGCCCTACTATTTTCCAACTCTTTCTTTATTTTCATCCGTGTATAAAAAAGAAAAACAAAAGGCTTAAAATGACATAACTAAAGAGCAAGCAGATCTGATAGATCTGATAGTTATTCTTAAACGTAATAATAATAATCATAATAATTGTAACAATAATACAAAAAATAACCTTAACAACCATAGCAATAACCACAGCAACAATAACAACAATAATAGTAGTAATAAGAGTAATAATAATAATAATAATAATAATAATCAATAATATTGATAATAAAAACGTATATTATTAATACGTATAATAAAACTATATTATTAAAATCAGGTTGGAGAATTTAGGACCTATGAGGTCTGGGCACAAAAATAAAACACATTTGCTGCCCCCCCCCAACTTGCAATACATATATTACTTAAAATGTCACAACATAGAGAATGGTTTCACTAGTTTGGATATTTAAAAATGTAAATGGCGTGTTATTTATGGAGCTCTTTAACTGCTGTGGTTCTCAGCGTTCCCTTCTATATTGGCTTGGAAAGACCACTTAATTTTGTTCAGAGGCCTCTCTGTCAGACTTGAGGTTCTTTTACGTGCCGTAAATCTACGACACGGGAACAACTGCTTTACTTCCCTTCCAATGGAAGCCATTCTGAGGATTTTTACACCCGAAAACAGCCATCGTTCTCCGCCGGGCTTGAACCCGCGACCTTGGGTGTATGAAGTAACCATTTCACCACAGAGGGCGACATTGGATCCTCAAGTATAAGTGGCAAAGACCATAAATGCGATTATTATAATTTAAGTAGAACCATCTTAATAGAAAGAGCTGTCGCCTACGCTATTATACCAGGCCTTAGAATGAAGCGATTTTTACCGAGAGAAACTGGCAAATTGTAATAGTTCTGCAGCTGCCGCAAGATGTCAGGCGTTATCCCTGTCCTTTTAACATGCGTTTAAATGACTTTAATGTCAAAATTAGGCAATTAACACTAGAAGAAATAGAGTCAGACTAAAAATAAGGATTTTACCACATTTATATCATTGCTAAAGTATTTATGATGAAAAAATATGTATATTAAGCCAAATAAAACATAAATGTCTGCCTTTAAGTGCATTTTCGGTTAAATTGCGGTTAGATAGTGTAATAGGCTTACGAAAAAAGGCTAACGTTTAAGTCAGATTTTCTTGAACAAATAGCAGTTGGACTGCCTCCATGGTCGAGTGGTCAGCGAGCTGATTTCTCCCCCGGAGGTCCCGGGTTCAATTCCCGGCTGGGGCTGGGAGGGTTTCTTTAACTATCCTCCACAGAGTCTTGAAGTGAGAGTGAACATATCTCTGCAACAAATTATTTTTTAAAAGCTTATGCTTCTGTTTAATTCATGCTAATTGAGAAAAGGCTGCGCCGTGGCCGAGAGGTTAAAGCACTCACCTCTCACCTAGACGCCCGTGTTCGATCCCAAGCGACCGCATGTGAGATTTTGGGTTTTCCTCGACATCACATTCTACCGGTGCTCCATCTTCATTCCATGTATCGTCATCGCCTAATGTCCACAAGTAGTAAAGGCAGGCGTTAAATACTACAAAATAATAATCGGGGGGGGGGGGAATTAGCAGAAATAGTCTTATTAGAAGCGAAATAAGGGAGCATAGGTTAAAGTGATAGTCAAAAGCTGGTTACTATGCGACTGAAGTTCTTTGTTTGTATAGACAGGAGTTGACAATTTCTCGTATGAGAATAGTATACGTTTTTTAAAGCTGAAACCCATAACAAGCAATATCTCAAAAACAATTAACTCCACGAAAAAATGCATATGTCAAATTGTGTGTTTTAACGTGCTCTGCATTTTTTGTGTGGTAAATTTTTATCCTCTTACGGTTTACCAGTTATGCAAAATTCTATAGAATTCATTCAGAATAAAGTAGCCATCAGAGGCTATTCCTAGAAAATTCAAGATATACATTTTATTTTTCAGGTAAATATCTTTAATATGCGATATTTTAATCAAAATCTTTAGATCCATTTTTGAGTTAAACAACATTTTCGAAAAAAAGTTCCATAAATATGTCGGGCTATTTATGGACGCTCTATAACTGCTTTGGTTCTCAGCGTCTCATTCTAAATTGGGCGTGAAAGACCGCTTAATTTTGCTCAGAGGCCTCTCAATCAGGCTTGAGGTTCCTTTACGTGTCGTAAATCTATGACACGGGACCAACGGCTTTACTTCCCTTCCGAAGGAAGCCATGCTAAAAAGAAAATCCATCGTCCTCCACCGGGTTTGAACCCGCGACCTTGGGTACGTGAAGTCAGCATGGTAACCAGTAACCACGGAGAGCGACCAAGAGAAAAAGAAAAAAAAAACAGTTCCATGTAAAGGGTATTTGTTTGTGGGAAGAAAATCTTCGTGTCGCATCGTTGGAAGAACGGTCTTTTCGTTTTTGTGCTATGCTGTCCACATACATACGGACCTTTTTCTAATGTTTTTATTCAGGGAAGCGGAAAACGTGTATTTCCGGTGAAATCTTTGTATAGAATTTTTGGGTGGAGTGCAATACCTTCACTATACACTATGTACATAGTATGTGTTGAGAAAGTAAAAAAAAACGATTTAAACCCAACATAAAGAACCCTCAGACAACAAATTGTTTCTAATGAAAAGGCCCGATATCATCTTAGACTTTAAAGGAGGCTATATAAATGAAACAATAAAAAAAAATCTGATGAATTCCATTCACATGACTTTCTCATCTCTGCGACAAATTGTTAGAAAGCTTAAGCTTATGCTTTTATTCAGTTCATGCTAATCGAGAGTGAAATATTATCAGAAATAGTTTCATTACTTGTTTCCTTGTAAGTAGAAGCGAAATAAGGGAATACCATAGGTTAAAGTGATAGTTCAAACTGGATGCTATGTTAATAAAGTTGCTTTGTTTATATGGACAGGAGTTGACAAATTTCCGTATGAGAAAATTATACGTTTTTAAAACAAACCAATAACTATGAATATCTCAAAAACGATCAACTCCACGAAAAAAATGTATGTAACATAAATGTTGTGTTTTAATGTGCTCTACAGTTTTTCTATGGTAAGTTTTTGTCCAACTCTTTCGGTTTAGTAGTTATGCTAAATTCCGTAACATTCGTTCAGTTGTCTTCAAAGACTATTCCCAAAAAATTCAAGATCTACATTTTCTTTGTCAGGTAAATATCTTATGTATACAACATTTTAATCAAAATCGTTAGAGCCATTTTTGAGAAAATCAAAATTTTCGAAAAAAGTTCCATGTAAAGTGTAGTTGGGGGCGGGGGGATTTTCTTGAAAATCTTCGTGTCGCAGCTTTGGATGATTTAATTTATATATGTGCATTGTATTCTTGAAAACAAAAATAAAAACCACACTTCAACTAAATATGCCACAAATTAGCTTATACTTCCATTTAACACACATGATGAACGACAGGGAAAACACCTGACATCTAGCGGCCAAGTTAGAACTGCATCAATTGTAATGCCTTTGCAGACGGCATTCTAAGGCCTGGTATAAATGACGTAGGCCATGATAGAGCTTACACTAAAGAGGCATCTTGTTTAAATAATAAGAGACTTCCTCCTTGCCTGTCATTTGGAAACAAGTTTACGAGTTCGTCATAGCCCATTTTCACTGTTAAGTCAGATTCAATTGCAAGAACTTCAAAATAACTAAGACGATCCTTCACTTGTGATGTTCTTAAACAATTATTTATGCGTCTTAGAGCAGAAATGATGTCTCAGTTGAGCAGTTGGAAGAAGAAGTGCTCAAGTATATTTGTAGAGCTATGTTTAAGTTTGGGTAAACACTCTCTAGATAGTTACCTTTTAACATCTTGTACAGTTGTGTAAGAGAGCGCGACGCATTTTCTTTCTTTTCTATGTAGCTTTTGAAGTGTAAGCTTTCAAGTATAAATGCTGAATCTTCAGGATCTGAACTGTAGACTTTCTGAAGTCTGGATGATGCTTCCTGATTTTCAAGTAGACTAAGCATCTTCAGATTTGTCAAAAACATAAATGGTTCACTGAATTCCTTATAGGAAGAAACTCTGTTGTTTAGTTCTGCAATCAATTTATTCAGAATCAAAAGGAAAGAAACTGTAGGTCATCTGAATCATCATTTCCTTCAGATCTGAATCAGATTCGTCAAAGGCTCTTTTTTTTTTTTTTTTTTTTCTTAATGCGTTTCTTATCCTGATCAATTGTAGTAATGTTACAAAGAGATTCAAATTTCTTCTGTTCTAGATTCTTGAACACTTCATATCCCATTTTCATTTCTTCCAAGAAACCAACATAAGAACTATACAAATTACAAACATTGGCTACATCCAGGTCTGCTGTTTGTAACTGCTTACTTACAACATTGAACCTTTCAAGAATGGAATTCCAAATTACAGTCATAAAAGATGTCTCAAGACTACACAATTTCTTCATTATGCCATTAGCTTCGGATTTCACCAAAGACCTCTGACTTTCATTCCCTATTATTGACAACAGTGCTCTAACGATTGGCTCGCCATCGTTGTTCAAGTTTCTTCGCTAGCAGACCATCGGGTTACGCAGAGGTACTTGACGCTCAAGTTCTCTTTACTGAAAAATGTGCTTAAGTGATTCCAACGATGACTAGAAGCACTGAAAAAATTAAATATTTCTTGCAAAATGTAATAAAAAAAAAAGTTGCTTGTTTGCATCTTACTGCACTTGAACCCACCAAATTCAGTGTGTGCGCTGAACAAGGAATATAGAAAGAATAAGGATAGATTCTAGCTTGCAAGCCTGAATAAATACCTGACATATTTGGTGCATTGTCATAACTCTGTCCTCTGCAGTTACATAGGTCCAATACATGTCTCTCATTTATTACTGCATTTGACAGATCCTGGCCACAATATCCTGGATTTTGCACAAAATCAAAAAACCGCCTTTCAGCTAGCCCCTCTTTGTTGACATAACGCAAGACAAAACTTAATGGGCATTATGTGCAACATCAGAATTGGTGTCAACAATTATAGAGTAGTATTTTGCCACATTAACTTGTGCCACTGTTTTACTCATAAAGACAAAAGAAGATATGAAGTTTTTCCACTTCTAGAATTCTTATATAGTAACACGTGGCTAGCAAGAAATGGATCAAATTTGGCAATAAGTTCTATGATCATTAAAAAGTTACCATTATGAACACTTCCCAGAAGTTCATCATTGTCACTGAAAGGCAGTCCTCTAGAGAAAAGTTTCTTCCCAACAGCAACAATCCTTTGTAAGAACATTACGCCAGTACTGAACTTCATTTTCAAGTTGAGAGAATAATTTTCCATATATCCTTGTCAAAATGTAACTTATGTTTTTTAAACTAAGAACACAGTCTGGGTGCCTTTAACTTTTTTCGAGAGTTGCAAGTAGCCCTGGATGTTTCCAGTTTGAGAAACCACGAGGTCCTCCAAGTCTGATGTTCCTACAAAAAGAGTACATGGTGCACAAAATAATGTTCCCTGACTTTCAGAATATACTAAATAATCTCTGTTAATGACTTTATTTTTCGCCAGTTTTCTCTAAAAAGGTGCACTAGTACAACTTCTTGTGGCACCATCTATAAACTGATGTGCCGACCTAAAAAAATCATCTTTATGTTGTATTACTCCGTCCCGTGTTTTATAGGTTTTTTCCCAAAGAAAAGGACCAGTACTAACTGTAAAGGTTTCGTCAGCAACGATGGAAGTTCCGCCTCAGTTTCGTTTGATATAAGTTTTTTTTTTTTTTTTTTTATCTTTAGATTTATTTGGGGTAGTTGTTTCCCCATAGTCTTCAACAGCTTCACTTGCGGAGGGCATTTCTTCTTGACATGAACTCCTTGGGTTCGATTTTATAAACACATCAAGGCGTGGAACTTTTCTCAATGCGTCTTCTTCTCTGAGCCCCAATAAGTGAACGATACTGGGCCCCACTAAGTCTCTTTCTTCCTTTCATTTTATTCAATGACAATCGACACTAAAATTAAGAAAATGATAAACAGTTGAAATACTCAAAAGATTCAAACATAGCTTACTACTTCATTATACCGGAATGCCGGCTCATTAAATATAAAAGAACGGCATATAATTACAATAATAACTACTGTTCATTACCTCAGCTAACAATATACAGAAAATTAACGTTCATGAATAACAACACACATTCTTGATCTTACAATGTTTTGCGTGTGTTAATCGATTCTCACTATTGGAATACGTTTCGCTTTGTCTCCGCTACGTGCGTATAGCGTGCAAACTAATCACCATAATAATCATGCGTCAATTAATATTCCTCTGTGAGCGGCAAATTTAAATGAACTTGACAATTCATGTCTATGCTTTTTTTGCAGCCTTCCAGTTATTTTGCCGCTCCCTAAAATGCAGTTACCTGGATTGCCCTGCCGTAAATACGGCCCTGGCTATAATAATAATAATAATAAGAATAATAATAATAATAATAAGAATAAGAATAAGAATAATAATAATAACAATAATAATAATAATAATAATGTATATTTAATAGAAAGAATATTATTAATATAATAATATATATTGTTAATAGATATAATAAAATTATATTATTATAATTATTATTATTGCTATTTACTAGTAATTCTCTATTTTTTTTTAAAAAAAAAGACAAAGCAATCGCTTGTTTTTTATTCGATAGTAGTTTTTTGTGTTAAATTTCTCCGTTTAACCGAAAATATTATTTGATCAAAAGTATTAATAGCATCGCAATTGCACTGTGACGGAGACGTGGGTATCTTCATGTTCAGATGAAATGACCTTTAGCTATCTCATGTACCACATTACCTCAAATAACCAACATCTGCAATGAGTGGGTTAGTCTAAACGGTATACTCTCCGGGTTCCTTCATTTATCAGCCATTTTCAGAATCGAAGAACGATTATTGGTTAATGCGCATAGTTTATAACTTGTTAATTTTACAGAATTACGACAGCAAAATGTACTTTATACGTGAAACAAATACGTTTTTATTTCTTCATTTCAATGATGTGATCAAGGGAATGATAGTTAATACATAAAAATATATTTGATTTTCAATGTTATCTTGCGTCATCCATAAACGTCTGCGTACCATTAGCATTGAATGTGGAAGAAAAATTAAGTATACCGCTACTGCCTCATAACAACAAATAACCTAGCTCCCGCTGGCATCTAGCGGCTGCATTCCCTTGGCACTTCCTGCTCTTTTTTTACAGCGATTTTTCAATATCTAACATAGGTACGGGTATACGACGTTGTGCATTAAACGGACACTTAGTCACATTAACGGTCGTAATAATACTCAAATGTTCTTCTCCATTCAATGTTATGTGAAAGAACCCGGTTATTGGGTCAATGGCGCAAGATAACACTGAAAATTAACTATATTTTTATGTATTAACCATCGTTCCCTTCTCATCATTTAAATAAAGAAATAAAACGCACTTGTTTCACATATAAAGTATATTTTTGCTGTCGAAATTCTTTAAAATGAACAGGTTATTCAATATGTACCATTCTTGAAATCTGAAAATATATACCGTTTTAGGTTCACCTATTTATTATAGATGTTGGTTATTTGAGATTAACTGGTACATGAGCTAGCTAAAGATTATTTTCATCAACACATGAAGATACCCCTGTCACCGTCACACTAAAATTGTGGTGCTCTTGATATATTTCTTCAATTTAAGGTGTTGGGTTAAATGGAGAAATTTAATACTCAAAGCAACTATATAAAAAAAAATAAAAAAATAAATAAAAAAAATCGATTGCTTTGTTTTTTTTAACGAAGACATAGCAGCATTGGCAGTAAACTAAACTAGAAATTTATTATCATCATCGTTATTATTTGTATATTTAATCATTTCCGGCTTCCCTATAGGTTCCCTGTCTTCGCGCTATTTTTCGCCTTCCTAATTTCTCCTTGAAGTAATTAATTACCTGTTTGACCGTTTACTCGAAACACAAAGGAAGCAATGTCATTACTGTTATGCGAACAGCATCCCTGCTTTCTCACCCTGTTAAATGTATATTTTGTTCGTTCTACACTACCCTATAGGTGCGCTGCCTTCCCTCCTTTTTGCAATAGTAACCAACTATATATACTCCTTTACGTGCGTTTCAGATGGAAAGGATGGCTGCCTGACGTTATGCGGCCAACAGACTCTTAGTCGGTAACATTTTCAAGAAACTCCCCCTCTCCCCACCACAAACTACCCTTTAAATGGAAAATTGTTCTAAAATTCTGTTTATCACGTAAATGGCTTTTAGCGTAATGTCCTTTAACCTGGTTGGTCAAATCGGACGATGAATGAAATTGGTGAAATTGATTAGGTCCATGGAGCTCAAAGTTACTGGGCATTTGTCTTCTCAAGATAAGGGAAACCCCGAAGAAACCTTATCCGGTAACTCACCGTAAGCGAGATTCGAACTCACGACCTTTTAAATATGAGGCAGACACGCTACCACCACACTTCGCTGGAGAGGTCTATAGCTACATGCAGGGTAACACAAAAAGGCGTTCATACGACGTAGAACATGACTTGTTTTACCACATTTTTCTTCTTGTCTCTCTGTTTAGGGAGACGAATGTATTTGTAAAGAACATGTAGCAATTTAACTGACAATAGCGGGTCGAGAGGGGGTGCATACTTTCCAAGAATTTAAGCAGATCAGGTAGAGTGTCCCAAAGACAAGGACAGAACTAAATAAGACAAGTTAGGTCTCACAGAGTGTAGATATCTCTTAATCACGAATAACATTTATTTTCAATTTTCTGTGAATAACCTTTGAAGAACGCTTTATTCTCAATGAGTTTTACAAAATTGCGCATAACGGTTAAACGCTTAGAATTAGACAAAAACTTACCATACATGCATATCTCCTTAAACACTCACACTTTATGTCATACACGGTTTTTCGTGTAGAGATCATTATTTTCGAGTTATTTCTTGTTTTGGTTTGCAGCAAGAAATCGGGGCGCTATCCTGGGATTGATAAGCTCTAAATATCTCAGGGTTTTTAACGGCTCTAGATCCAGGCTATTGATGTTGGTTGATAATTTCTGAAGTAATTCGTAACTCAAATTTTCTTTGCAGAATTGTAATTTTTTTTTTCCATTAGATTTTACAATCCACACACGAAATTGCAATCACTAGTGCAATTCAGTGCCTTCTCTTTGATGCGAAAATTCCATTTCTCGCGATTTTTATTCTTTATCAACTCCGACGGAAAATCTATCTATTTCTTCGGAACAAAATATATTATTACGTTAAAATGCAGTAAGCGGTAGTTAATTATAATTCCGTTGCAAATATTTACGCGTTTATTAGTCAACGCATACACTTAACTGCAAGCGCAGGAGCCTAGGATCCCTTACCTAGGAAATATATCCCGCGCGAAGTCACAGTCCACCTCATTCGACTACGAATAGTCTCAGAATGTCTTTTATTTCCTTGCTTATGCAAGCTCTAATGTCAAGTTTTTTGTAGTTTTATGCTCGCATTAACTACTTATGGCACCGCAGGCGATGACACTGGGATACATGGAATGAAGATGAAACACCGGTGGAATATGAGGGCGGGGGAAACCGGAGAACCCGGAGAAAACCCGCCCCTGCACAGCTGTGTCCTCCACAAAACCCACATGCCGTCACTTGGGAACGAACCCAGGCCGTCTAGGTTTTTGTAAGAATAGTTTGCATATGGAGAGAAAGTTATGTGAATGGAATACATAAGATTTTTTTTCTTTCAACCTTTTCTCAACCTGTGTTTAGTAAGTATTTTATTCTAAAACCAGCACTAAAGTATAGTCATTAACTATTTTCATACTCATTTTCTGTTAAATTATACTGCACAACCGGCATTTTTTCCTATTTGATGTTTTATAAATTTAGCAAAATGAGCTTGTATTGTGCTTATACTTCTCTTCATTTAGTTTCGTGTTCTGAACAATTTTTCTTTCTTTCTTTTTATTAGTCGATATAGAATAATACACCGTTACATAGCTTCGACATGCAATATTTTATTTTAATAATTACTTTCTTCGGTTGAGGGCTTTCATGTAGACAAAGCACAACTATTTTAAAATTAATTTACAATGATAAAATAGTTTTATAACTGAAACATATGAAATTAAAAACAATAAACTTCAAATCTAATAGAAATAGGATATATCGATCTCGTCATAATAACACTACACCATTAGCTGCAAAATTACCTAACAAATGTTAATGCATTTACACAGCAACAACATTAAAATTTGTACAAATTATTGCTGAGGATGATAATAGGTCCTCTGATAGCCATGATTGCACTTGAATACACCAGAACGTTTATCCAGACCGTAATCTGCCAAAATTAGTGTATTTTTTGGTTAGGTATTGTCCCAATGGCCCCTATTGTTAATCCAGTGCCGGATATCTTTTTAAGATTATTATTGTCCTTGTAAAAGGGAATAGTAAATTCATAAATTACCTTTATATATTTTAATTGGCATTAGGCTATGTACATCAATAGACATCGTCAAGAGAAAAATCAGTAATATGTACAACATATTAAAATACATTGGGCTATAACAATGATTGTCAAATTATAAATCGTGTAATCTCTTACCAAATGAAATTAACATATTAGATAACAATGTGGAATAAGTAGTAGTAATTAATATATTTTTTATTTATTGAAATTATTATTCTTACTAACCTATAAAAATTCTTGAACAGAATAATATGGTGTTGCAACTAACCAGCCTTATGTTTTTTGTTTAAATTTTGTAGGAGGTAGCATTGTTATTGTCTGTGGTAGATTGTTGTATAGTTTTAACCATATCACGTTAAAGCTCTTTGCTGTTGTAAGTCTATGATATGGGACATTAATTTGATTTCTATTTCTGGTATTATATGTTTGTCCTGTCTGTAATCTAGCTCATGTAGGTGTGTTCTCACATACTTAACTACAGTGTAAGTATACAAGTTTACCACTGTCAAAATACCTAGTTTAATAAACAAAGATTTACAGTATCCAAGTTTGCCAGCATTTGATATCATACGGATCATCTTTTTTTGTAAAATTTGTATCTGTCACATGGCTGCTGCTTCCCCATAATAAAATGCCATAGGATAATATGCTATGAAAGAAGACGAAGTACGATGACCTTATATAAGCATCTGGTACTTGGCATTTTTAGTTTTTTATTAAATAGATTACTCGAGACAATTTAGACGAGATATTTCTGATGTGTGAAGACCAAGTTAGTTTATTATCTATAGTTACATCCAAGAATTTTACATATCTTCACAGAGATTAGGAGGTATATCCTTCAAACTGAATATAATTTGCTGCGTTTTGCTGTTATTGAGTAGAAACCCGTTAGCCCTAAACTATATGTCTGCTTGAACCAACGTATTTTCAGCCATTTTTATAAGTTTGCTATATTCAATGTTAATGTTAAGAAAAGTTGTGTCGTCGGCATATAAAATAATCTGGAACGCCAAATTTTATTCCTAGGATTTCTGATTTTTCCTTTCTAGTACAACCTGCTTGTGTTCTATTTTCAAGTAATCATTTTATCATTTTTAGTGGTTGTTCTTCTATACCATAATATTTCAGTTTCTTTAGAAAATGTACATGGTCCACGCAATCAAACGCCTTGCTTGGGTGATTGTAGTACTACTCTCATTGTCATCTTCATTCAATGCTAAGTGAATGAACCCGGTTATAGAGTTAATGACGTAAGATTACAATGAAAATAATATATATTTGTATGTATTAACTATAGTTCCCTTCGTCGCCTCATTTAAATAAAGAAATAAAGTGTAATTGTTTAAGTTTAAGTATATTTTTGGTGTCGGAATTCTTTAAAATTAATAAGTTATAAACTATGCACATTAACCAATAATCCTTCTTTGAATCTGCAAATGGTGGAGAAATAATGGGATCCGGATAGTATATCGTTTTTGGTTCACCCACCTATTGTAGACGTTAGTTATTTGAGGTTGTGTGGTACATGGTCTAGCTAAAGATTATTTCATCAAAAAATAAAGATACCCCTGTCACCGTTACATTACAATTTCGGTGCTCTTAATATATTTCATCAAGAAATAATAATAGTAATAATAATAATCATCATAATCAGAATAAGAATCGCAATAACAACAAGAAGAAGAACAATATTAGCAATAACGATAGCAATAATAATAATAATATTAATTAATAATGATAATAATAATTTATAATTAATATTATCGTCATTGTAATTATTATTTGTATATTTAATAGTTTCCCGGCTTCTGTATTGTTGTGCTGCCTTCGCACTATTTTTCGCCTTCCCATTTTCTCCTTTATGTAATTCATTATCTACTTCACCGTTTACTCGTAACAATATGGAAGCGATGACATTATTGGTATTATGCCAACAACGTCCTTGCTTTCTCACACTGTTAATTATATATTTCGGCCTTTGTAACTACCCTATGGGTGTGCTACTTTCCCTCTTTTTCGCGAAACCAATTAATTGTGCTCCATTACGTAGAGAATTGCGTGTTTCAGATGCCAAGTCTGGCTGCCTGACGTTACGAGGTAAAACGAACTTAGGCGGCAACGTATACCTGCCAATGTTTTGTGCTCTCTGCCACAACGGCGGCTGAGGGTATTATTCTGGAATCTAGCTGGCAATGAACATACAGCAAGAACTCCAGCATTTATTTTATTGGCATCTCTCCATTCGGAGCAGGAAAGTCCGCGATGATCTCGGATCCATTTATTTGCAGGTGTAGAGTCGCCAAACAGTTTAACACCTTTTCCTTTTTGTGGTAACTCAATCCAAAGCTGAAATTCTCTTTCTCTTAAATGTCTTCTCACTTTTCTTGTATATGTGAGAACACTTACAAGATCTCTGATGTTATTCTGAGTGATATTAAGATTTTGTAAACAGCTATATATGTGTTTGTAGCCAAACTTCATGATGCGTAGAGTAGAACTTTATATTTCCTCTAAGTATACATCGTATGGTCTGGAACGTCTGTTTATAATTGAAGGATACCTTTTATAGTGCATTTTAATATTCTTCGTCATCAGTTAATATATACTGTGGAACTGTATGCATTGGGATTATTTGAATAGGATAAATTAAGGCTGTAGAGACATGCATTTAAAATAACAAATTTCTGGTCTTCTTGTAAAAAGAGCAAAATTTCTAAAGTTTCAACTTTCTTAAGCAACTTTTTTAAGGTTTGCTGACTGTCGAAAACTATTTCATCTTTTAAATTAATGTTTAACAATCTCAATACCACTCATTAGAATTTTCTCAAATATGGCAAAGATCCGATGAATTAGAAAAACTGCCCCTCCGTTTTTTATAACGGTTTGCCATTAAATTGCTTAACCATAGTATGGGTTTTATCTAAATCATTACTTATACTTTTCATGCATTAATAAATAAGGGAAGTTTCCCAATGTATAGAGTAATTTGGATGGTGGGATTATTTTATTTTTACATTTGATATGTGCAGAACTAATGACCGAGATTTCTAATTATGATCAGACGAAGCGACTTTTCATTATTAATTATAATGTATGTATATACACGTCTAATGAGCCTTCTGTATAGTGCCCTCTTATCAGTTTGTTTAGAACTTAGTTGTTGTGTTGAATGTAATGTACAATCTTTGCCACTAGATGGCTCTAATACACTAAACGTGGCTTGTAATGGAAATGAAGGAATACTCGTTCAGCTGTCAAATATTGGAAACGAGAAATATAATTAGGTTCATTTATTTAAAAACAACTGCTTATTGTGAATATTGGTACTAAAAGGTATAGTAAATTGTATTTAGAATTTGGCCTCTGGTTTGCAATATCTATTGGATGAGAAAACCCACATAAGCAAATTAGTATTTGCCCATCCCATTTATAACTCAAATGTTCTTATATAAAAGGTAACATTAAACATAGTTTGACGGTTTCTATCCTTGTGAAGCTAAGTAGATATACTATGGTAATGGTTGCATAGAAAACATTCAATGGACAAGAATAAACTTGGTCAGTAACATTTTAGGTTATGTTTGTAACACTTTGCCCTAATTCAGGATATTGTACCCGCAACTTTTGTTATTCTCATGGATAAATAAAAAAAGTGTTTTCTTAATGCAGGAGATGTTATGTGGCTGTTATTGCCATGTAAGGAGCGGCGATGTCGGAGCTCGACCGCAGCCTCACTGCAATAGATTGGCTACCTTGCCTAAATGCTCACAGTGCTTTGCCCTTGGGAGGTGAACCTTCGGCGGATATTCTGGGCAGCAATGGTGAGGTGGATGCCATGATCCGTGAGTCGACGGTGGGTTCGCCTAACCGGGCCAAAGATGGAAAGCCTCCCTACAGTTATGCAAGTTTGATTCGTCTTGCAATCAGTAATGCTCCAAAAGGCAAGATGACCCTCTCAGAAATCTACCAGTTTATTATACAACAGTTTCCGTATTACAGGGATGCAGGAACGGGATGGAAGGTGAGTAGCAAACAATTCATGTAGTTTCAGGCTAATCTAATTGCTGTGTTTCAAATTTGATTAAAAATGTGTGGATATTGTAGAGCACTTTAACATCAAGACCATGGAAGCAATTGCAAGCTTTGTCATCAGGTAGTTTTAAGAAGCATTGGTTGCCCCCCCCCCTAAAAAAAAGAAAAAGAAAACAAACATGCATGTGAATAGCTACCATTTTTACAAAATCAGTTTCCTACATATGATTGGTGATATTGGAGCACACTCATATTGAATTCAGGTTGTTATGAGCCGAGGGTACCGGGTTTTATATGTTCAATACTGTGTTCAGTGTGTATCAAGAATCTAACAAAGTTATGTGCTCCTGAGTATCCAAGCTAAATAAAATTACTGTTATCTCGTAAGGAAAACCTGAATGAATAAATAAACTCCAAGTAAGTGACAGTATGGGTCTCAATGCCTTTGGTTCATATTACATAGAGGATAAATGTGGACACAGAATCAATATCACATAGAATTGTGTAGAGAGCAACTTTTTGAAGTTTTTCCAGGATTTAGAAACAATGTTTGCATTTAATTATTCATTTAGATAGTTTATTTTACATAAAAAGGTACCAATCAAATTTAAAGGTCTATACTCTTTAAATTATACCTTTCTGCACGTAATTTACTCACACCAAGAATTGGCATAAAAGAAGTTGATATAGAGATCTTCTTTTTTGTATATATATATATGTGTGTGTGTGCGCGTGTGCGTGCGTAATTAATAGGATTAGAATTTGTTTCAGAAGATAGAAATCAGAAGTTATTCATAGCCTAACACCTGATTTTTTGGGCATTTTTCTAAGACTTTCATTCAAATATACTTAATTTTTTGGCTGCTACAGTCACTTTGTGGCATGCCATTCATATGCAAGGGGTGTAGAGTAGTAATGACAGAGTATATATAGCCAAGGGACTGTGAAACTAAACCCTAGTGATCCTAAGAAGTTAAAACTTTGCCAGTTCACTCCCTCCATTAGGTTGGCACTTGCCTCAATGCATGATCTATAGGGGGCAAATTGATGTAGTTTATTGACAGACAATGATTTTCCTATAAAAGAAATTGTATTAAAATGGTGGTTGGGGGGTTCCAGGCTTTAAATCAATTACTCTTCTGAACTGTGTAATATATTGCAATTTCTTAATTTAAATCATCTTTCTTCCGGAATTACATTGGGTGGTTTGTATGGAACAGTTATCCTAATTTTATTATATCAAAGAGTGCTAAATATAAGCTAGTATAGCTATATATTACAATTACACTTTTTTAGAGTTTTGATGTCTGGAAATTTACATCTGTGTTTTTCTACAATTTGCAACAAAAAATACACTGGTGTGCAAAACCTAAGGATGAGATGGATAAACTAACATAAAATATGAATTACTGTGTGGAAAGAATTGAAAGTGTGGGAGCATTTTGACAGAAAGCTGCATGTCACATGGTGTGAGAGTAACAAGACTGTAGTGCCAAGTGGTTCTGTTCCCTCAACATAGGGCAGTTGAAGAAACAGGATGAGACAGTGTGTGGCAATCAGTGATCTGTTATAGTGCTCTATAGTGGTGTTCTTTACAACATGGGGAAGAATCGTTGGGAAACTAGATGAAGGACAAAGTGTGAAGAGTGTTGCCTGGGAGTTTGATATTGATCACAGCATTGTTTCACATGCATGGGGAGCCTTCCAAACCACAGACACTGCTGTCCCAAGGAGAGGTGGTGGTATGGTCAACAATAGCAGCAGATGACTCCTACATTGTGTAACAGGCAAGAAGGGATCCTCGATAACAGCAGGTACAGTTGCAGCCACATTTAACAGGATTCCTAGACCCACAATCTCATGCTACACATTGACATAGTGATTGTATAGTGGTGGTCTCTTTGGCAGTATGTCGTATTCCATTGACATCAGCAGCATTAGTGGTGATGGTTCCAAGAGCATCAGAATTGGACCAACGAGGAATGGGGTCGTGTGCTCTTCTCGGCTGAGAGCAGATTCAGTCTTGAGTAGTGACTCTCAATGTACCCTCATCTAGCGAGATATGGGAACACCTAAGAACATCCTTGTACACGATTGTCTTGGTGGTCTGGATGTTATAATGTGGGAAGGCAAATGTTGTATGACCTCCAAATCTTTGAACAAGGTATGCTCACTGTCAAGCTATTGTACTGTATGCCTTTTACTGTGCATCTTTTAAGAGGTGCAGTTGAGCCGGACTTAATTTTTATGAATTAAAATGTGCGACTGCATCGAACAGCACAGATGGAGGATCTCTTGGAATGAGAGGATATTTGGCAAATGGATTGGCCTGCCTGTTCCCACAATTTAAATCCCATTGAACACACGCAGGATGTTTTGGGGAGACGCATTGCAGCATCTCCACATGCAGCTATAACCATCCAACAGTTGTCACCAGCATTGGTGGAGAAATGGAATGCCTCACCACAAGAACTCTTTGCCAACCTTGTGGCCATCATGGGAGCACAATTCAGAGCATGTAGTGATCATACACCATTTTAAGCACCATGTCTCCATTTTTGCAAACCTAGAGGGCCATTGTATGACGTAGAGACTAACGTAACGTATTTTCTATGAATAAAAGTAATTTCTGTTCATCTCATTGCATATTTCATTCTTATTTGTGTGTTATGATATAGTGGCTGTTCTCTCTATGTATGATTTAAGTTTCATCAAGCTATGCTACTTGGCAGTGGTACAACATGTTAATACTACTTTTATCCTTAGGTTTTGCTAACCAGTGTATTTTTGTTCCTCTTACTGTAGGAATGAATTATTAAGAATTATGCTTTTAGCTTTCACATTCATTTGTGCCACATATAATGCTGATTTTGAAGGAAGTTTTGAGAAAGGTTTAATGCCCCAAGCGATAATTAGTGTGCATTCAGTGTTATAACATCCTGTAGTTCAGAGAAAAAATGTAACTGTTTCTACTTTCTCTATACATACTATGTACATAGTATATAGAGAAGGTATTGCTTTGCACCCAAAAATTTGATACCAAGATTTCACTGGAAATACATGTTCTGGGACCCCCTGGATCCAAAAAAAGCATTTTTAGAAAAAGAACTGTATGTATGGGTGTGGGTAGCATAGCTCAAAAACAAAAAGTTTGTTAAATACCAACCTTGATATCTAAGTTCAGTATCTCCAAAGGATGCGACATGAAGATTGTCAAAAAAATCCCCCCCTCCCCCAACTACCTCCTGGAAGCAGACTTCTATGAACAGGGCATATTGAAACTGGTATTATGATGGGACAAATGTGTCAAGAAAGTTGGTGATTATATCGAAAATAAGGTAAAAGGTGTAAGTTTTAACTATTGAACTTTTTGTAAAAAAGTTATTGTGCATTACTTTTCAACCTGCTCTTGTAATACTATAGAGGTGCTCACTGGAATTAAAGTTAATTTTTGAAAAAGAATATACACATTTTGCATATTTTTCCATTTACATCTATGTAATTGGAGCATATGCACAGATATAATAAAGCACATTTATGTGGATGGAAAAATTCAACATTACTTGAATGTGCTTTGTATGCACTAATAAGATTTTTAAGGAATAGACTCCACAAGAGGTTAATTTATAAGAACAGAGGTAAATTATGGAGTAAAATTGTTGCATTTTGTTAGTGATAAAGGGAATCACTGAAGCTCGGTATTAAAAAGATTTTTATTAATTAAACAGTTATTGATTAGCAGTGAAATTTATTAAGTGAGTCAGATAGATCAATTACAATGTTATTGGGATTTGTCATGGGTTGAATGTAAAATATGCATTCATGCTTGCATTTGTAATTGCCCTGATTCTGCTATAAATTTAATACAATGAAAATAATTCACTTGTAGAAGAACTTCCAAAGGAATTAAACATATTCAGTAATTAACAGGCTACGACAAACACAGCATTCAAATCTAAACTTAGAGCAGAAAAAGGCTAAAGAAATGCACATTCTAAAAATATCCTGGTAGAAGTCCAGTTAAATGAACAGCTCAAATTAATTAATAGAGCAATTGGGACATTAAAACCAATTCAATATCTCTCTCTTCAGAATCACGTCATCAGGTTCAAAAGCAATTAAATTTGAGCATCAGCGATGGTTGTGTTCAACTAAAGTGTCCAAGAAAATGTCTTCCAAGTTCAATATCAACGCACAGTGAGAGCAAACAAGAAGTTATTGGTGCTTCATTGCTACTACAATAGCGGACACATTTGTTTGTACAATAAACCAACAGTCAAGAAATTCTCCAATGTGTGGCTGTGGATAAACTTTTAATGCTGTTACTTCAAGCTATCCATTCTAAAAGTACATAAGTTTGTAATTAAAACAATGATACCAATGAACTGTCCTTAAAATGTAACAAAATAATATAACTTCAAGTGTTAAGTGAGTATAAGTGTAAAATTTTAAAAACTCCTAAGATTGTAACAACAGAATCATGATCTTGCAGAGTACTTTTATTTTCTGTCATTCTATTCAGTATTTGAATTATAAATTTTGTTCTCATAATAATGCTGCAGATTATTGCATTTAACATATAATTTTCTATGAAGTGTGTATAAATTGCCTACTAGTAAAACAGCTGGTGCATAACTTGGCTATGAATTATGCCAATTTACAACTGACATTGTAGCATAAAGCAATTACTCCAACCACGAGTCTGTTCAAGAGAATCTCATTCAATGTTTATTAAATAGGGTAAAAAACACAATATTGCTTTAATTTGTGTGATACTTTAAATACATAACTCATTGTACAAAACCATTATTGATTAACATATTCTTTTTAACAGGAAAGAGTACCCAGAAGTGTAAAATCATGTAAATATGCAAAGAAGCTTGTGATAGTGATGTGATTAATATTAAATTGAGTCAGTTTTTTGAACACAAAACATAACTTAATTATTACTTACTGGGACTGGTTTTGGGAACACTTGTTCCCATTTTCAACCCCTAATTCTGACTGAATCCCACTTAGCATCAACAATGAGGGTGGAGGTGCATCACTTGTGGATGCATCTGGTTCTGAATCTATGAATTTCAAAGGTTGCTGTATGGCAGTAAATCAAAATTCTCAATATGGTTCTTTTTCTTCATGATGTAGATTCCTAGACATCTAGCTCTGTGTATTTATAAGCTGGTTTTAACTGTTTTATAGAAGTTGTTTAATGGAATATGTGTGACCATATGCTATTTTTAAATGACAGCTGGAATGCATACGTTCCAGCTAGTCCTAGACATGTTGATTCTTGCTGGCAGCAAGTGGGAAGGTAGAATGTGCTGTTCACTCAGTGTATTCATTCAACAAAGCAGAAATTATGTGCTCATGTCCTGAAATTTTTTTGAGTTTAAACATGAAACGTAATAAACTTTTTAATATACAGGGTGGCCCATATAAAGTTGTAATATATACATATTATGTGTACATGTAGACTAATGTTATTTAGGGTACTAACCTAGTCCAGTAATGACAAGTCCCAGAAAATTAGTAGTGTTTCTCATGGGGTTGTGTTGAACAGAGGAACATTTGCATAGCAAATAAGGATGTCAAATTCAGAATATCAATTTCATAAATAATGGTGTGCTCTGTCTGGGGACTAAAGCTCATATGAGCATAATGGCTTTCTATTGAAGTAAAAAAATTGTGAGAGCTGAAACATGGTTCCGCAGAGTACCATAACTCATATGGTATTTATGCATCTATAATACAGAATTTTAATTCTGAATTCTATGAGGTGTAATTATTTGGTGATGATGATGATATTATTATTATTATTTGTTTTTGTTTTATTGTTTCAACCAGATGAAAAATTCAATGCCATACCCAGGACTTGAAGATGATTCTCAAAGAGATGTATTTAAAAAAAATAATAGTGTCGCTGCTCAATTTACTAACAAAACTTAATATAAATGTACCAGTCCAAACAAGATTTGAGGCTAATATTCAAAATCTTGGCAGAATTAAACAAGTCAAGATGATGGACCAATCTTATGAGCTAAATCAACAGTTTTCCGACATTAATGATACAGCTATTATGTTTATACTAATTTTCAATTCTATTAGACAGCTCAAGTTTAACCAGCGTGAATGTATACAAACACATGTTTAATCATTGCCTTACAGGTTATGGGAATGGCACTTACTCAAAACAACTGTTCCTTGTTCTCGAGATACACAGATTTTTGATAACTTCATGAGGTCCTGATATGTCATTGTGTGATGTGTTTTTGTGCAGATATTGAAAAAACAGTGCTTCCAACCCATTCCTCCTAGTCTAAACAACTTTTGTGAAAACACTGATAAGATCTTTTGCAGCAATAGGCGAGTAATATATTAAATGAAATGGGGTTTTATTTATGGATGCTCTTTAACTGCTGTGGTTCTCAGTGTCCTATTCTATCTAGGGCATGAAAGACCACTTAATTTTGCTAAGAGGCCTGTTTCGCGGTCTTGAGGTTCTTTTACAAGCCGTAAATCTATTACATGGGACTTGATAGGAAGCCATGTTAAGGATTCTTATGCCCAAAAAAAACCATCATCCTGTGCCAGGTTTGAATCTGCAATCTTGTGTATAAGAGGATAGCATGGTAACTACTACACCAGGGAGGGCAACTAACCAATGTGTGAAAGACATAGAACACAGCAAAATATTTGCACAATAACTTACTAAGGGCCTGATAATAATCTTCAGTTAACATTCTGGTTAGATATTAACTAGGAGTCGGTGCAAATTTTTGCATTATGATCTTCAGTTAACAACTAAAACAGGAGTTATTCTTAGCAGTAAACTTAACTACCACCTTGGGTAGCAATTCGAGTACTAACTTAAAGGTAGCCATACAAAAATAGTGTACCTTTGGCCACATGGAATATACAGGTGTTTCAAAAATACAGGGCATAATTTCAGGTATGTATTTCCCACATGTAGACAATCAAATTAGTTCAGTATAACATGTGTCCGGAAATGCTTCATTTCCGAGTTATGGCCTTCACAACATTGAAATTCACTGGAACGTTTTTCTTTCCACAGGTTGTTGTCATTACAGAAGATGTTCAAAATGTCCACCTCCTGCTTGAATACAGACCTCACATCGATGTCTCATTGACCTGCAAACACGATCCCAAACTCCAGGAGTATTGCGTATGTCCTCACAGCTTGCCACAATTCGATTCCAAAGGGATTCCAAATCCGGCACCGGAGACGAATAAACCAATGATTTTAAATGGCCCCACAAGTAGAAATCGAGAGGGTTCAGATCAGGTGAGCATGGAGGCCAAGCAATTGGGCCACCTCTACCTATCCATCGATCAGGAAACCTTCGATCCAAGTACCGGCGAGCCGTAAGACCATCATGCAAGAAGTGAATGTGTTGATTGATCAGTGGAGTGTCTTTGAAAACGTCAGGTATGGTGTTTTCCAGGAAGTTTGTGTACGCCTGCCCCGTAAGTCTGTTTACAAGTACATGGGGTCCAACTAATTGATCACCAATGATACCGGCCCACATGTTGAGGGAGAACCGCACCTGGTGATGAGATACAACAGTTGCACGTGGGTTTTCATGCGACCATACATGCTGATTGTGGAAATTTGTTATGCCATCTCTTGTGAACTGTGCTTCATCTGTAAATAATACAACGGCAGAAAAGTTCGGATTTACACCACACTGCTGCAAGAACCACTGACAGAACCTAACTCGTGTAGGGTAATCTGCTGGTGACAGGGCCTGTACACGTTGCAAATGATAAGGATACAATTGATACTCGTTCAACACTCTCCAGACAGTCGTATGAGGAACATTGACTTGCAACACTAACCGTCGTGTGCTGATAGAAGGAGTCCTGTCCACAGCCTCCAGAATCTCCTCCTGCACTTCTGGAGTTGTAGATCTTGGTCGTCCCCTTCCCAAACCAGGAGAGGTGAATGTTCCATACTCGCACAGACGGGAATGGAGACGTACAAATGTCTTCCGATCTGGACATTGTCGCTGTGGGTACCTCTCCTGGTACAAACGACGAGCCAGCGCAGCATTGCCGTCCGCCTTACCGTACATGACGTGTATCTCTGCCAGCTCTTGATTTGAATACATGTCGCACAGTCTTAACGCCTAAAGAACACTGAATGTAACCTTCCTCAGAATGAACTATTAGAGCGCCCTCCTAATGTCTCCTTTGATGGCAAAGACCTGCGGAAAGAAAAACGTTCCAGTGAATTCCAATGTTGTGAAGGCCATACCTCGGGAATTAAGCATTTTCGGACATGAACTATTTTGATTGTCTACAGGTGGGACTTTCAATGTTGTAAAGGCCATAACTCGGAAATGAAGCATTTCCGGACACATGTTATAATGAACTATTTTGATTGTCTTCATGTGGGAAATACATACCTGAAATTATGCCCCGTATTTTTGAAACACCCTGTATACGTAGAAGGAGGAAAGACTATAAAATCGGTTTGGGACAAGGCTGATATAAGATTGTTGAAAACTGAACTGAGTGCTTTGCTATTCTATTTCTGCTACATAATACATCTGGATCTTTCCACTGACCATGTGGATGATCCCCACCCTGTTTGCATTCTGTTACTGTGCCCAGAAATCTTTTCACTCTGAACATGTAACTTATAAAATACATACATTACTATGCAAACTATCTTTCCTTGCACATTTCTTTAAAGTAACATTAAAATGTATTCCTTTCATGTGCAAACTGTCCTTTCCTTGGCTCATTTCTTTAAAAGAATTATATTAAAAATATTCCTTTTATGCACAAATTATTGCTTTCTTGTCATTGTTTCCTTTAAAATTAATAAATAAATATTTATACAAAATAGAAGGGAAAAATGTAAACTAAAGTGTATCTAATTGAATACATGAATACTAAACATGAGAATTGTCAAACAGTGTCAGATCAATCACATTAATGTGAATTGTATTACCCACTATTGTATTACATTACTTCCTTTTCTTGGCATGCAATGCATCAAAACACTGATGTGGTCAGAGGGGAGGCTGAAAACGACAAACTCATTATCACCAGGACCCGTATAGTACAAGATTGCCTCAAAATTTATATGCCTGCTAACCTATAGTTAGTAAAATTTGCATAAGGTAGTACTCCAAAATTACCCAACATAATTGCACATGAGTAAAATAATAGCAAAATCTTATGTAACATTAGGTATTCCATTTTTTGTTTGTGCATGGGGGATTTTCTTTTAAATGTAGGCAATTATTAATTTCATTCACACTAACCTACACAGTGAGTGTTACAGCCAAACATATATTAAGAATATTTTGAAATGCTTTGATCTATCAGTAGCTCTAAATTATTACTTTTATAATGATGCCAAGAATGATGTACTCAGACATTGTGCATATAGTAAGGAATAAGATATTGGGTGGTATAAATAAAAACTAGTAGCAGCTTGTGAGCTTCAGCTCGCAAGCAAATTGAGAAAAAGTATCAGCTTGTGGTTTGGTATAAATAAAAAGTTTCTCTCTTGCTCACATCTAGCTCGGTGACCTTGATCTCAGTGACCTGCACCACAACACACCACTTGAGTAAACAAACATACCAATTCTTCTCTCAGAAGGGGATTAAATCTATACTGCACTTTAAATGCCCATATACTTATTCATGTTAAACATACCTACTTAAATGAAATACATCCAACAGAAACAGATTTAAAATAACAGGAATATACTGAAAGATTTGGCAAATTAAATAGAAATTAAGATTCGCCAACTTTCAAATCATAACAGTCATTGCCTTTCGGAATTCAATTATTGATTTGCTTAATTTGAAGATGTTAGGAGCCTGTCACTTAACAAATGGTGCATTGGAAGTATATTTTTTACTTGTTTTTTTTTTTAATCATTATTTATCATCTGCAACAAGGTGACTAAACTCTATGTAAAATATCCTAAAAAGTAATTACAAAGTTTTGTGTGTTATCATGAATTAATGTTATGCTGGAATAAACTGTGTTTCATTTTGTTGTAAGTAAATTTAGGATCGTTCATATGGAGAATTCTTTAGTTATAATCTGGGTTAGATTTTATGAGCATTCTGCTCTATGTACATGTTACATTTGCACATTGCTGCAATTATGCCAACGTTTTCTGATTATAAGAGTATATCACTAAACCTAAATCATTCTGTTTGTGTGTTGCAATTAGCCTGCACATGGATGCTAGGAACAACTTTCTTTTTTATATACTCATTGCCGTTTACATTTTGTTCTCATTAGAATATGAGTACAATCCACTACCCTAATTGCATCAGGGAAATTATAACATTCTGACCACTCTGCCTTGGCTTCCTGAAGAGCAGCAACAGTTGTAGGAAATTGTATCTAATTCCTTGTTCTGGCATTGATTGCGTTAACAACTTCCCAGAAGGTATATGAGACCATAGTCTGTGTAACACCCAGATCCTTTGCAACACCAGGATCTCCTACATATTTTAAAAAAGTCTGCATTTTTTTCAACAGTTCCATCTCGCGTTTCATTTGACTCTGGAAGAAAATGCTGTGCAAGCCAGTCTACATTTTCTCTTTCAAAATGATATAATCGTTTGCATCTGTTCACATCCAAATCCCTACTGCAGTTGAACAAGCTGAGGTAGCTACGCAGGTACCTCAAGAAATACCCAGCCAAAGCTTCAGAGCAGCAAGCACATCTTGTTTTTATTTATACCATTTTGCGAGCTAAAGCTGAGCAATCAAGCTTAGCCAGCTTCAGCTCTTGGGGTGGTTAGGCAGAACATTTCTATTTATACAAAACCGAGCTGTAGCTTGGAATTAGTGAAAATAAAGCTAGTGCTTCCTTTCATTTATGTCACCCCCCAGGGGCCTACTACGGTAGGTATGGGTTTGGCGCATCCCCAAGCCACTCACCGCCACTTCGCCCTACCCATCGCCATCCGGTGTTGCCACATCTTTTTTCTGCTTTTTGTTGATTGTTTCCTCTTCTAGGCTTACGGAGATCATTAGTTCTTAAGAACTTAGGCTTATTACTCCCCAGGGGCTGACTTTATTAGTACGGGTTTGGCGTGACCGGGGTGCCCGAGTCATTCACACCCATTGTCATTCGCTCATTCCCATCTGTCACAGCCACGTTGAAGTCTTCATATTACACTTTATATTCCACATTATTATAGCCTCTTCCTCTTCTAGGTTTATAAAATTCTTAGGTTTTAGTGAAGGTTGAGTGGATCCTCCTTTCGTGCGACACTAGGTGCGGAGCCGTTCCGATGTCATGTACACCCACGTAGCTCCATGGGGCCGGGTCCCCTCGAGCAGCTCGGCGAACGCGAGTAGCTGGGTTGCTCGGGTGGACCCGACGTGTTACCGCTGTCTGGGGCCCGATGTAATCAACCACAAGTCCCCTGAATCCACGCTGACTCCGTTGAGGCAGCGTGGCCTATAGTGGGGAGCCACTGGCGGTTATTCCAGTGGTAGGGGCATAAAGTCGGGCCTTCCATCGGTGAAACTGTCGCATACCGGTCCGTAGTGATAGTCGGAGGGTAACTCCTCTGACGTACTCCTCGAGATCAGGCCTGTAGCGGGTGCTGCTGGCCGGCACAGACCGGAAGATTTAGGTGTCTTTTCTTGTATCCCCCGGATGGCAGGCTGACGCCGACGGTTCCGGAAGGGGGACATGGCTCCTCTGCGCTCAACCCCTTCAATACCACGTTTTTTTGTTATGCGTTTGATGTGTGAAAGTAAGACAATGAAAGAAATCAGTCCATTTTATATACAAAAGGAACTGGACAGGATTTGCGGTAAAGTCACAAATGCAACAAGATGTAGAGATGGCACACTCTTAATTGAGATAGCCATTTCAGAACAACCGGCCAAGCTCCTGAGTGCTTCTCATTTGGGTTCTTACCCCATTAAGGTGGAGAAGCACAAAACTTGAAATAGTAGCCGAGGTGTGGTGACGACCTCCAGTTTGGATGGTTTAACCAACGAGGAAATAGTGAACTGTCTTTCCGATCAAGCTGTAGTTGCTGCCTATAGATTAATTGGAAAACGGGATGACAAGTCGTTCCCACTGCATACAGTCTTCCTGACTTTCGAGCGAACTGACTTACCGGCTTATATCATGTGCGGTTATGAAAGAGCGCCTTATATCCCGAACCCAATGCGTTGTTACCGTTGTCAGAAGTTTGGACATACGCAACAACATTATAACAACTCGCCGGTTTGTGCGCAATGTGGGCAAAACGCACACGATGGCTCTGTATGCTCTCAAGGCCCCACTTGTGTCAACTGTGGAGAGGCGCATACATCCAACTCTAAAGACTGCTCCCGTTTTATCGAGGAGAAGACCATACAGGAGATAAGAGTCAAAGACCATTTAACTTTTCAGGCAGCACGGATACGTTATCTCGACCTTCACCCCACTACTCCTTTGAAATATTCCGCTGCTGTCCGCCAGCCGGTGCGGAAGCAGGATGCTATAGTACAGACGCTCCCTGGTCCTGGTGCCCGTGTGTCTATAGGTATCCAGACCGCATCCTCCGAATACGTTTCTCCTCCATAGGTAGCGCCACCATCTACTATACCATCTACATCTTCCGCCACTGTTTCTGCCCGCCCGATTCGTAAATCGCCCGTTCGTTGCACAAGTCGTTCTCGCTCTCCTAACCGCACCCACACGACTTGTTCGGACACTGATACCAGCGATGGCAATCTGGAATTGTGTCCGGTTGGCGACCACACTAGACGGAGTCGAAGCCCAACGAAAAAGAGAAAGCTTAAACTGAACCCACCGGTCCCGGCCAACCATTAATTCGCTCCCTTACTGGCGCACGCATAATGAACAGCAGCCTTCTTAACGTCCTCCTTATGTCCTTCCTCCAATGGAATATACGCGGTCTACGGGCACATCGGCCCGAACTGGATATTTTAATCCAGTCTTATTCCCCCCTTTTCGTTTGCTTGCAGGAGACCAAACTTCGCCCTCGAGATACCTTTGTTTACGTCGGTATACCCCGGTTCGTTTCGATCTGGAACCGGATGAGGGCTCTCCTGCACACGGCGGTTCTCTGTTTCTGGTACGTGACGACATGTGTTTCCGAACTGTTCCACTCACCACTCAACTGCAGGCTGTTGCTGTCCACCTTTCTCTTCCCGGTTTTAGTTTTTCAGTTTGTAGTATCTATGTTCCACCTTCGTCTCCCCTCGCCGCTGCCGAACTTGTAAATTTAGTTTTGCAGTTACCTCCACCGTATCTTCTGGTGGGAGATTTCAACGCCCATCACCCTCTTTGGGGATCTCCGAGGGCAACCTTGCTAAGCGATCTTCTGAACCAGCTGAATCTCTCCCTTTTGAATACTGATGAACCTACCTTTCTCTCAGACTCTACCGGCACCCTTTCTCGCCTCGATTTAAGTCTCATTTCAGCAGAGCTTGCACACCGTTTGGAGTGGAATGCTCCCTCTGACGCTCACGGCAGTGATCATTTTCCAGTTGTTATTACACTCCTTCATTGTACTCCTCCAACCACTGGCACCCCGAAATTTCAGTTTAACAAAGCAGATTGGTCACTTTATTCTCGCCTAGCCCATTTTGCCGTTGCCGAATGTCTCACTATCAATAACATGGTTGAGCATCTGACTTCCGTTATCACCGCCGAACGCTCCATTCCCCGTACGTCTTCCCAACCTAGGCGTACCCGGGATCCTTGGTGGAACGCGGAATGTGGCTAAGCTATCCGTGCGCGGCGAAGTGATCTTCGGGTTTTCAAACGTCACCCAACAGAAGATAACTTCTTAGTCTATAAACGACTACGGGCTAGAGCGCGGCGCATTATCCGTGAATGTAAGAAGGCCTCTTGGAAGCGCAATGTGTAGAGTTTTCATGGCTCCACGCCCACATCCGTTGTGTGGGATCGACTTAGGCGTGTAGCCGGTAAGGCAAAACCGTGCGCTATACCCGGTCTTAGGGTAGGAGGTGACACACTGGTGGAGCCGGCTCTTATCGTAGACACCTTGGGCAGAGCCTTTGAGGCAGCTTCCAGTTCCACCAATTATGACCCATCTTTTATTCCCCATAAGGTTGCGTTATGATTCCGCTCCGACAACCATGAGGACTACAACCGCTCTTTTAGCCTTCACGAACTAGAACATGCCCTCTCCTTTTCTAGACATACCGTTCCTGGGCCCGATGTCATACATGTGTCGCTGCTTCAGCATTTGTCTACGGATGATAAGCTCTTTCTCCTCCAGCTCTTTAATCGCATCTGGCTCGAAGTTGCGTTTCCTGCTGCATGGCGCGAGGCCACCGTTGTTCCCATTCTGAAACCTGGCAAGGATCGTCAACTTCCTTCCAGCCACCGCCCAATTTCCCTAACTAGTTCGGTTTGCAAGGTTATGGAACGTATGCTCAATGGGCGGTGTATGTGGTGGCTCGAATTTCGGGGCCGCTTGTCGAACGTTCAGTGTGGGTTTCGTCGTAACCGTTCTACTATCGATCATCTGGTGTCTCTTTCGTACCATATTATGAACGGGTTCCTCAGTAAAAGCCAGACTGTAGCTGTATTTTTTGATTTAGAGAAAGCTTACGACACATGTTGGAGAACTGGCATTCTCCGTACAATTCATCAGTGGGGTTTCCGTGGTCACCTTCCCATATTCACTCGGGAGTTCATGAAAGACCGGGTATTTCGTGTGGGTGTGGATTCGGTTTTATCTGACTATTTTACTCAGGAGAACGGAGTACCTCAGGGTTCGGTACTTAGTGTCACTCTGTTCCTTATAGCTATCAACCCTCTTGTTGACTGCCTTCCCCCAGGGATTTCCTCATCGCCGTTTGTTGACGATTTTGTTGTGTACCTCACAGTTCGGTGTACCTGTCTGCTCGAACGTCGTCTTCACCGGTGTCTAGACTCTATTTCCTCCTGGAGTGTGGCAAATGACTTTCACTTCTCCGCCGAGAAGACTGTTTGTGTAAATTTCTGGCGCCGGAAGCAGTTTCCTACTCCTCTCCGCCTAGGTACAGATACGCTACCATTTGTTGAAGAAGCGGAATTCCTGGGCTTACTATTTGATAGAACGTTATGTTGGTCTGCCCATATAACTTATTTGAAGGCGCGGTGCACACGTTCTCTTGATATTTTACTTGTTTTAAGTGGCACATCCTGGGGAGCCTATAGGAGCGTTCTGCTATACCTCTATCGTACATTAGTCCGTTCCAAGTTGGATTATGGGTGTATCGTATTCTTCCGCGCGACCGTCTATCCTTCGTCGTTTAAACACCATTCATAATCAAGGCATACTACTAGCAACTTGTGCCTTCCGCACTAGCCCAGTTAGTAGTGTCTGTGCGGAAGCTGCAGAACCACCGATACATAATCGCCGTGAGTTTCTTTTGTGCAGCTACGCCTGCCGTCTATCCAGTATGCCTCACCACCCGGCTCATTCATACTTTTTTGATGACTCTTTGGACGCTAATTACGCCTCTCGCTCCCTCGCCCTTTTACCACCAGGGGTACGTTTTCGCAAGCTTCTAGGGCAAATGAGCATGTCCATGCCTACAGTGCTTCCCAAACGAGAAACCCGTTTCCCTCCTTGGCTTCACCCGGGCAGCTCTTTCTATCTAGGGTCCTCTTGGTTTTCGAAGTCGACTACTCCTGGTTTCATCCTTCGATCCCAATTTTTAGGCCATAAAGAGTACATCGCGACCACATTTTTATTTATACGGACGGGTCGAAGAATGATCAAGGGGTTAGATGTGCTTTTGTGGTTGATAGCCACTGTTTTACTTTTCGCCTTTTACCACAGTGTTCGAATTTTACAGCTGAGCTATTTGGTATTCTTCAGGCTCTTTTTTATGTGCGGCGACATGCGCAACCACTCACTGCAATATGTTCAGATTCTCTGAGTGTTCTCCAAAATCTTCGTCCGCTGTACACTTACCACCCAATCATACAACGGATCCAAGATTGCCTTCACTCGCTTTCGGCAGCAGGTGTAAGTGTAACGTTTTTGTGGGTGCCTGGTCACCCGGGAGTAGCGGGAAACGAGAGAGCTGATTCTGCTGCCAAGAGATCAATTACATATTCCAGGATATTTTCTTCTTCCGTTCCGCTAGTGATCTTAAGGTGGTGTTGCGAGGTACCATTCTTTCTCGTTGGGCGACTAAATGGTCCAGAACTACTGAAAACAAACTGCGGGTAATTAAAGCACTTCCCGAATTCTGGAAAATCTCTTGTCGCACCTCCCGCCGAGAAGAGGTCATTTTCTGTCGCCTGTGTATCAGACACTGTTATTTTAGCCACTGTCATTTACTGCGAGGAGAGCAAACTCCAGTTTGTCGGTGTGGCACAACCTTGACAGTGAGACACATTTTAACCGAGTGCCAATTTTTAGCAGCCATGCGACTTTTGTTGAATTTGCCCAGTGGCATGCATGACATTTTAGCAGACCGCCTGACTGCTGTAGAACAGGTTTTATCTTTTATAGGACAGTGCCCTATGTCTAGTTTTAATTGCATTCTACAGCTTTTGACACTAGTTTTATCTATTTCTTTTAACCGCCTTAGGTTTTTTATATTTTATTTTTGGAGTGTTATCTCCTACATTTTAATCCTCGTTTTAGCGTCTGTGTGCATGTTTTTATAGCATGAACTTTTAGGCCTAAGTTTTATTTTATGCTCGGTTTTGTTTTCTTACATCTCCTAGGGCGCTAATAATCATGTAGGTTGGGCACCCTAAAACCTTACTTCTCTCTCTTTCTCTTTCTCTCTCTCTCTCTCTCTCTCTCTCTCTCTCTCTCTCTTCATTTATATCACCTATTGACTTCATTCTGTACAGCTTTTGGATAATTAGTGAACTATAAGTGGACAAAAACTTGCTACACAAAAAAAATATAGATCTTGTCAAAATTCATAATTTGTCAAATACTTCTTCTTCTTCTTCTTCTTTTTCTTTTCATTAACCATTTTCTGAGATATTTTTTGTTATTCGTTTAAATTTTCCATTTCTCATGTGGGAAGTTTATTATTCGTTTCTCTTGTGCGTACTCCTGGTTATGCAAATAAAGCTGAATTTCAATACTATGATATAGTAAGCAACTTTTAAAAAAATGTGACTCACTTTGTCTAGTGCATCCCCTTATATCTGTTATACCTACAAGGAAATATATTTTTGCTAATGTTTATTCTATTAGCATGAAGCAGATAGAAGAATAAGCTATTGTAAGAATAATTTATTGCAGAATAGGTAGAGAGAGTCATATGAATGGAATGCATTACATCAGACTTTTTTGTTGAGATTTTCATAAGTAATTAACTGAATATGTGAAATAATCCCCAATTTTTAAAATTAAATCTCTAATATTTATTGTTTAATTATTGATGTAGTATTTGAAAACCTTTTTGCTTATTGTCATACATAGCATCTTGAGCAATGGAATTGCAGCAGAACGCTAGACTTCAGAATGTGCATAAAAAACTAAAATTGTCCTTTTACATCATACTGTTGCATTGTGCACTGCAAAATATAACTTAAAGTTTTATAATGTACCTTTCTTTATTGTTTATTTTAATGTATTGTATTTTATTTATATTTTTAAAGATGTTATAATATCCCTTATAATATCTCAGGTCTTTAGAGAGGATGAATCAAATGGTGATAAGGAGCTGGGAATTCAAGGAGTTCAGAATTACCTGCCATTTGTCTTTATTGGACAGGAAAACCTTTGAAAAAGTTTAGAATTACCAGACATTCATCTTTATAGGACAAGAAAACATGTAAAAAAAATCCTTTACAGATAGAACATCTGTAGCACTTTGAGTGCATACAAATATAAACAACAACAAAAAAGAAGATTTTGATCCTTTGGGGCTTGAATGGCTAGGGAATTTGCCTGACCTTAACCCCATTGAAAATTGTGGGCTGTTTGTTAAAAGAGACTTGCAAAATTTGACTGTTCCACAAAAGAACATTTGATATTAGCTTTAATTCAAGTGTGGTCTCAAAAATGTGTGTTCCAATCTTGTGGATTTAATGCCCAATCATCTAATGGAACTTATGAAAAAGAAAGGAGGACACATTAAGTATTAAGAAATGTAAATTGGAATTAATTTATGATTAAATTCATGAAAGCCTGAAAAATGTTTTGTTATTGTTCTGTTCCGATTAATTTGCATGGTACTGTATGTGTTGTTTTTCGGTGAATATAAGATATGTTATGTTGTTTCAGAACTCTATTCGACACAATCTCTCTCTCAACAAATGCTTTACAAAGGTGGCAAGAAGTAAGGATGATCCAGGAAAGGGCAGCTACTGGAGCATTGATCTCTCATCCAGCCAGGATGATGGTTTCTCCAAGAAGAAGAAAACGAATACTCATCTTTTTAGAGTAAGTATCAATTTTGAACACTTACATTAAAACCTCATTATTACGATTATTCAGGGGATAAATATATAGAATGTGTTAAACAAAAAACAGAGTATGAATATTCATATTAAAACAACTTACAAGAATGCAGGCAGTTTATGCTAATTGAAATTGTTTTGAGATTATATTTGAGGTGTGTTAAAAATTGACAAAATACCACTAATTTTAATTTGCTGACTTGTCCGTAGTGACCTTGGCAGCAAACATCAATTACCAAAACTTTTTACATGATGGATTTTGTACTACATTTGCATTTAACTATTTTATAGACCTGTAATTTTGTAGTTGCAAACTGTGTTAAACCATATGTATTTTAATTAGCACATACAAATATTTTAATCTCTTAAAGCACACATTTACATAAATGTAACAATTGATTAATATATTTCCAAGCTATTGACATGACAACCACATACACGGTTCAGTAATAATGAAAGAAACGGAATGTGTCACTAACTGCACACTTTACAGGCATTTAAAAAAAAAAAAATGCACATCCGTTTGCTACAGACTTTTCTGTCCAAGGTCATACAAAGTGTATCTAGTTTTGACAGTATTCATTACATTTTCATCCATTGTAAAGATTGTAAATAAAGTTCCTAACAGAGCCCATAGCTTCCAATGCTTCCAAAGTTTGGTATGAATACCACATCTTCTCCATTATAACAATTATCATCAGCTTCTTCTCTCACCTTATCTTATATTTTCTTCCTACTGATTGCCACACTAAAATGATAACATTGTCATCCTGCTGAACATAGCTGTCAAAGTTCTCCAGTTCATCTGTGGCTCCAATATTTTCCTCCTCAATATTTGGAGTTTCATTTCCTGTACAAAATTCTGTCTTGTGAAAGCAGTTCCAATTGTGGTTTAATTCACTGAATCCCAAGAACATTTTTGAAAATTGCTTTGCATTGAGGATGGTAATCTTCTAGTGTGTACCACTGATGTTGGCCACCCAATTTTTCACCAATAATTTCATGTACTTAATCTTAATACCAAACTGATGTCTTGGTCGAGAAGTTGAAGCTGATTCATATAGTTCGCAGGAAGGGAAACCACCTTCATATTCTTCATGGGATTATGTACGGGTGTGCAGCACACTGGTCTATAATAAAAAAGTTTTGCAGCTTTTAACTTTCATTTTTTCATCAGGAACTTGCAAAAAATCTTCAATATAGTACAAGCCAATCAAGCATTTGTGTTGGATTAACACTGACAAGGCCAACTCTTCACGTCCATCTATGTATCATATTATTTCCATCAAAACATACTTTCAACACCGATGGAATTCATTAATGCTCTATCATTCCATCATTTTACTTCCTGATGAATATCCGATGCTTTTCATAGATTGCTCTCAGATCAATTGATGAATGCATCCAGCAAATGTACTGAAATAGCATAAAATGTAACATTAGGCAGGTATAATGGTAAGTTGATAGTAGCATTACAGTTATCATCCATTCAAATTAGGTTATAAACATGCATGGACAAGGAAAAAGAATGGATTAATAATTGTACATAGGTTTTTTCTCAGAAGAGGTAACTGATACCAAAGATCTCCTTATTTGATACTACAGGAAAGCCTTGTAAAGAGCAGATTTTATGCACAAAATGTAGTATTAAGTCTTGCAGTATTTGAATTTGAAACAGGAAACCAAGATAGAGCAATGTGATCTTGCTGAATACGCAGCCGTCAAGATGCATAAGTTGGAGTGTGTAATCTAAAATACCCGAACATGGTCAGATTCATTTGAAGGGCCATGTTTGAAGCAATTTTACTGTCTGATGGATTGACTTTTTGATTTACTGATGTTCCAAGAGTATGTTGTGCATTCAGAAGTCAGTGAACCCTTGTTTACAAAATATAACAAAGGTTGGGAATTTGTTTGTATAAAAAGATGGATTGGTTACCCCAGACTTTTCTTAATAATCATAATATTATGATAGTAATTAATTTATTTTTTGTGTATAGAAACAGTAAAGTGAACCAAAAATATGCATGGCAGCTATGAATTTGATTACTCTTTTCTCTACCTCTGACTGAGTCATTATGTAATGGAGCGAGGTAGTCCATCCAGTAAACAAGGTGCTTGTCTCCTCTCCATAGAGTGAATTTTGGTAGCAGACTCAATTGACAAACATGATTCAAAGACAGAGTATGTTGTGAATGACACTGTTTAGTAAATGAACTCGGTGAAGGTAATCTCCACTGACTCAACATGTCAGTGAATGAGTGTCTCCACTGAGCAACAACTCTTGGCTAAACAAAATTGTTTTCCATCAGAATTCAGCTAACTTCATGCAGATCTGGCTTGCATTGGGCAATCACTTAGACAAGTGCATATTATTTATTGTTAACTAGCAAAAATAGATATGATAAGCAAAGAGGAGCAATAAGGCATTACATGGGTGAGAGTGGGGGTATGGAGGCTGAAAGGTCTAAGGAAGGGTATTCCACAGAATCAGGGTCCTATATGTAGTGGAAATCGAAGATGTGAAACATACAATATTTAAATATAAAGAAACTGAAATTTAGAGAAAAGAGTACATCAGTAAGAACTGGTTTAACATAGAAATGTTGTTATAGTTGAAATGTTTCATAAAAATAGCAAGACCATAGGACAATTCTTACACAAAGTGAAAAAAATGGTTATGGCAGTAAATAGAATCAAACAACAAAACACAAATGTCATAAACTACATTTAAGGAGTATAACTGGTAAAGAGCCAGGGCTGAACACTGCTCATATTCACCTGTACACAGCTTAGCATAAATAAATTAAATGAAAACTATGAACTAGCTAAACTATCCAGATGTTGGAAAACCCAATAAAATTAATGAGATAATGAGATTCATAATCAGAATCCAAGTGATTATTGATATTAACAAATGTAATGTGTTTACACAGTAATTCCAACTATATGCATGACATTGTTTTGCATTTTTAAAGTTTTCATTAATGTAGTTTAACATCCTTTAACCTGATCACATTGGACAGTGAATGAAATCAGTGAAATGATGCTCAAATGGTCTCAGGGTCTGTGAAGCTTAAAGTTACTTATCATTTGTCTTAGGATAAGTGAAAACCCTGAAAAAAAAAATCTTATCCAGGTAACTCACCCTAAGCGAGATTCAAATGTGCGACCTCTTATATGTGAGGCAAAACTGCTAACCTCATATTACAGAGGCAAGCAAAAGATGTTTTTGTTTAGTGCTTAGTGTTGATTGTCACAGAGACTGACTGACATCCACAATGTCACATTATATGGGTCATACTGCCAAAGCTCAGTTGAATACTCTGCTGTAAAGCATGCACTCATATGAAGTTGAGGTAAACATTGGAGTATCCATCAGTCCAATCCATTATTCATCAGTTTGATGAATTTAAAGACAAAGCCATTTCTTTATGATTTAAGTCATGTTATAGACATTTGTTTTTAGCTTCTTTTCTTTCCTTCTTTCATTCATTCTATCTTAATTTTTTATTTTATTATTTTGTAGCGTTGTTTCTTTTAGTTTTATTATAATATTGTACACTCCTTTTGTTTTATATTTTGTTAACTTTGTTTTAAGGTTATCATTTACTACCCCAAATGAACATTACACTTTATTTATAAATGTAAAAAGAAGCTAGTAACAGTGAAGAATAACACAAATATTAATATAAAAATAATAGTTGCAACAAATCTTCACTTATCTTTTGGAATCCTTGCTTGGACTAGTTTCGCAATGATTTCATTGCATTATCAACATGTCCTTTTGGTCTCTTTTTTGATGTTCTTATATTCTTATGCTCTTATATTCTTTTCTTATGTTCTTTTCTCTTATACATCAAAAAAGAGACCAAAAGGATATGTTGATAATGCAATGAAATCATTGCAAAACTAGTCCAAGCAAGGATTCCAAAAGATAAGTGAAGATTTGTTGCAATTATTATTTTTATATTAATATTACACTTTATTGTTAATTATGATCTGAATAGAAATGAACATTACACTTTGTTAATTATGTACTGAGGTAATAGAAAATGAATTACAAAATAGTAAAACTTAAAGGCTCCCACCCCGCAAACAAAATATTGTACTGTACATTCACATGACTTTCTTTAACCTCAATCACTTATTGAGGTATTCATTTTATTTCATTTTAATTTAGATAAACCTTTGCAGAAATAGTAATTGTATATTGTTATAGATACAAATGAAACATTAGTAAAGCATTTAAGAACTTTTTCCATGCGATTGTGAAAAACAACTGAAAATTGACAGAACTATTGGATAATTCAAACCATAAATAATGGATGCCTGGTAAATGGCTTATGACACAAAAAAGCTATTTGAAATAAATTGTATGTTTTAAAGGGATCTAAGTTTGTTGTGTAATACGTTTTTATCTATTGTTTAACATTTAGCGGTTATATAAGATTATATAAAATTGTTTCTGATTGAAGTGCTTGTGAGCCCATTTCCAGAAAATTCAACATATACATTTAATTGCTTGTGAGGCTATTTCCAGAAAATTCAACGTGTACATTTTATTTGTCATGTGAATATCTTTAATATATGGTATTTTACTCAAAATTATTAGTCATTTTTGAGAAAATAATAAATTTCACAAAATATTCCATGCAAAGAGTAGTTTTTGTTAATCTTGTTGTGCCATTTGAAGAAGATGAAATTAAATAGAAGTTTTCTTATTTAATCAACTTTTTGTTTTAAAGTTATGCGTAAAATTATGTTCTCTCTCTCTGTCCCCTTCTCCCCCTCCCCCACTCTCACACATGTAAGCACACATACACACACACCCTTTTTCTAAGAATGTTTTTACTTTCTCTAGTACATAGTATGTAGAGAAGGTGCACACCACTTAAAAATTTCATCCCGAGATTTCACTTTTAGTATAAGTTTAGGGGTCCTGAATTCAGAAGAAGCATGTTTAAAAAAAGTTGTGTATCTGTGAACAGCATAATTCGAAAACAAAAGTAAATGTTAAACTTGGTAATTAAGTTTATCATCCAAGGATGTGACAAAGATTTTCAAGAAAATCCCCCTACCCCAAACTATCTTTTACATGGAACACATTGTAAATCTTGATTTTCTCATAAATGACACTAATGATTTTGATTAAAATACCATATGTTAAAGGCATATCTTGAATTTTCTGGAACAGCCTCTGAAGCCCTCTTCATTCTGAAGGACTTTTAGATAACCAGTAAAATGTAAAAGGTAGATAAAATCTTTCTATACAAAAAATATATATCTTATTAAAACACAGAGTTTATGACTTATCCATCTTTATGAAATTAACTATTTCAGAGTTATTCTTGATTTTTGGTTTCAGTTTTAAAATACTAGGGCCTCTCAATGAAAACAGTATTAAAAATTTTTTTTTGCTTTATTTCTCAACATAATCTCCAGAAAGGCTAATACATTTGTCATGTCGGTGTTCTAATTTAATTAAACCATCTCTGTAGTACGATTTATCAAAGTCCTCAAAATATCTGTTTACCTCATCAATGATCTCCTCGTTGCTGTGAAATCTTCGTCCTCCAAGAAATTGTTTGAGGTTTAGGAACAGGTGGTAGTCACTGGATGTTCAAGCAATTCAAACTTTAATTTGCACATTTTTCCCATTGTAATGATTGAACGAAGGGCTGGAGCATCGTGATGAAACAGTTTTTTATATATTTTTGCCAAATGGGATCTTTTCTTTTCACCTTATCACTGCTTAGTAGTCACCAGTAATACTTTACCCTTTTCAAAGTAACCAATAAAAATAATTCCCTGTGCATCCCAAAAACACTAGCCATTACTTTGCTAGCTGACAAAATTGACTTTGCCTTTTTTGGAGTTGGTTCACCTGGCACAATCCACTGTTTTGACTGTGATTTACTTTCTGGAGTGTAGTGATATATCCAAGTTTCATCCATGGTTATAAGCCGTCTCAAAAATTCACTGGAATTTTTACAGAGAGCTCCAAATTCTTAACAGAAATGGTTTTTCTTTGCAACTTTTGATCAGGTGTCTACAAACGTGACACCCATCTTGCACAGACCTTGTGAAAGCCCAAAACATTACTTAAAATATTTCCTACACGTTCTTTTGATATGTTTACAACCTCTGCTATCTCAAACAAATTTAATCTGTGGTCTTCCAGTACTAAATAATGAATTTTTTCAATGATCTCTGGAATTGTCACTTCTACAGGGCGTCCTGAGTGAGGCTCATAACAAGTGCGCGTATGTCCCATTTTAAACTCTGCAACCCACCTTTTAATCATTGAATATGAAGGGGCAGAGAGTCTTTCAATGTACTGACCATGCTTTTCTTTGACTTCTTTAGGCGTTAAGCCTTTCGAATGGAAATATTTGATCATCGCTTGTTTGTCAAATCCTCCATTTTCTTGTTTAAAATGCTGTCATTTGAAAACTAAATCAGCTATTGACCTGTAACTATGGATACAAGCTGGTCTAGCATTAAACTATACAATGCTCCTGTCTAACTGGCCTAGTGGCACCATAGTTGTGTGAGGCCCGAGACTTATCAGCCTACCCTGTATTTTTCTCAAACAGGAAGTTGTCATTCGTTTCTTATCTTTTTTGTTTTACTCCTGACCATGCAAAGAGAACTGAATTTTAATGCCATCACTTGGTGAAAGCTTTTAAAAATTTGACTATTGCTTTAGGTGAGTGTTATACCTTATTTGCCTTCTACTTATAAGAAAGTAAGTAATAAAATTACTTTTGGTAATGTTTATATTGATTAGCATGAAGCATATAGAAGAATGAGCTTTTGTAAGAATAATTTAATGCCAAATACATAGGGAAATCTGTGAATGAAGCACTTATTTTTCATCCTGGTCATGCAAGTAGAAGTGAATTTTAATTGCACCACATACTCATCAGCTTTAATTTAAAGGATGTGAGTATTGCTGTAGCCTTTGTGCATTCCTTTATTTCCCTTTTAATTAGAATGAACTAAGTAATAAAAGCATTTCTGCTAATGTTTATCTCAATTAGCATGAAGTAGATATAATAACAAGCTTTTGTAAGGATAATTTGTTACATAATAGGGAGAAAAAGTAATGTATAGGTAAACATAAGATTTTAGAAAACACACCATTTGTCCATGTGTTTGTGAACAGCATAACCCAACTACAAAAAGTTGAATTCAAGTACCAAATTTAATATTTAAGTTCAGTATCTTCCAAGGATGTGATATAAAGACTTTCAAGAAAATTGTCCGAAGAAAATACCCTTTAGAAAATTTTTTGAAAATAATGTATAATTTCCCCCCCCCCCCCTTTCTTTCTTTGGTGAAGTTAACCTTTCCAAGGTGTTCCTTGTTATTGGTTTCAATTTTAAAATACTTAAAATTTTTCTCAAACAGGAAGCCAACATTGTTTTCTTTAGTTTTACTCCTGGACAGGCAAAGAGATATGTATTTTAATCCCATAGCAATCAGCTTTTGAAAGATTTGACTACTGCTGTTGCCTATTGTGTTTACTTATTTCTCTTTGTCTTATCAGGAAGCAAGTAATAAGACTATTTCTACTAAGGTTTAGCCCAATTAGCATAAAGTAGATACTGACAAAAACATTTTTAAGAATAGCTTGTTGCAGAATAGGTACAGAAAGTCATATAAATGAAAAACACCTTTTTGTTTTAGGCCTCAAAACAAGCATTTCCGGTTGTATCTTGACATTGAATTTTTGGGTGGAATACAATTTTCCCTTACTTATTATACATAATAGAGAAAGTAAAAATAATAAGATCGTTGTGCATTTCTAACCATAACAGATATGCATGAGGGTCACAACTCTGGCCCCCTTGTCAACTGTGCTAAGTGCCTGGCTTGAATTTATCTCTACTTCACAGTTTGTACCTTATGCAGAATAATTTATCCAGCCTTCTGAAGGAAAAAATATATCCATATTTGTAACATTTTTCATTATGAGGAGTCAGGCTGTTATGACATATTTGCCGATTGAACTGCTGTGGTTGGTATGTTCGCTTGTTTTTATGCATGCTGATATCCACAAGTGTCCTAATGGGTTTCTGGTTGTAGGTCAGGGAAGCAAAATCCAATGATAGATCATATTTATGACCTTTCCAGCTATTGCTTCTTCAAAATTCTTTTGACCATAACCAATCTCATGTATGACTATGAATATTAAAGTATATTCTGTGCCAGGAAACTTCAGAGGATAGTGCACTTTGAGAATTTTATTTTTTTGTAGAATTTTGTGTTTAGTAAGCATTCAGCTTCTTTATGTACTGAGTGAGCCAAAAACCTCCAAGCTGACTGGGCGTATGGACACATAATTCTGCACTGCGCTGTAAACAAGGTCACGCTTCTGATGCAGTTTGCTCTGCTCTGGAAGTGCAGTATTGAGTTGACAGTGTTATGGTGTAGTTTAGTATCAGAGCGATTTATTATTTTGTCCTGTTCTTAGTCACAAAGTGTATCATGACTGACAATATGTTTTCTACTGCACAGTGTGTATTTATGATTCATATGTTGTTAACTTAGTCAGCTTGCCAAGTGAAAGTATGATTTGCAGAAAGATTTCTAGGTGTAAAAGTTCGAGGCCATACAATAATCCATGATCTTTACAGTAAATTTCAGAGCTCACAGGAAGTATTCAGACTGTGTGTGTGTGTGGGTGGGTGGGTGCGGGGGTGTGGTGCGGGTGGGGGTGGGGGGTCACCCGGTGGCAGAGTTATATATGTATGCAAGATATATAAACAATAAATCACAACTGCCAGTTTATGGCTTTGTAAGCTAGATATAATAGTTATTTACAACAAATATGAAAACATTAATTTTTCTCTGAATTCAGATTAATTAATTTAATAATTAGAATCACCAACTAATTTAACATTTGTATTTACAACAATTTAAAATCACAAGCATTTCATTTAAGGAATATTTACAAAAATTATCCAACATTAATATCAAGATTTTTCCTAAATTTCTTCGGAGACAGAGGACAACCCCGAAAGGCTGCTCCAGGCCATTCATTCCAGTCTTTTATGGTTCTATTTACAAAGGAGAACTTTCCCACGTCAGTTCTGTATCTTCTACCCTTAATTTTGAACGGATGATCGTTTCGTGCATAGTAAGTTGGATTTTCCAGTTTGTCAGTAACGCCCTCCCATGCGTTTAAGCCAGCGTAAGGTTTAAATAAGGCGCACAACCTCTGTTTCTCACGCCTAACTTTCAACGGCTCCCATTTTATCTCCTCAGCGTTTGTAGGCCCAAAATATTTACCTCTTTTTATGAATTTTATAGCCCTTTTCTAGATCTTTTCTAATGAATCAATTTGATTTACTCTATACGGGTCCCAACAAGTTACTCCAAATTCCATGACCAGCCGCATTAAGGACTTGTATGCGATTTCCCTGGACTTTGCACTCCCCTTTTTTAAAATGCTCATTAGGAAGTGCAGTGTTTTCCACGCTTTCTTAGATACACAATTTAGCTGCTCGTCCCATCCAGCGTTACTCGCCAAGTAAACTCCCAAGTATTTGCAGCTGTCCACCTGTCCACCTGTGGAATTTTTTCCCCACCCATGTGATAGTTTTGCAAAATTTTTTCCCTAGATCTATTAAATGCAATTGACTTACTTTTGCCAGCTTTAATTTTCATTTAATTTGCAGCAGCCCAATCATTAATTTCATTTAAATCACCCTGAAGAGCAGTCTTATCTTCTACATTTCTAATTTTATTGTAAATAATGCAATCGTCTGCAAACAATCTTATCTGGCATTTTATATTAACAGTTATGTCATTTACAAAAATAAGAAAAAGTAACGGCCCCAGTACTGAGCCTTGGGGTATGCCCGAACTTACCATACCCCTCTCAGATAGCTCCTTGCCTACTTTTACCCTTTGCGATCTTCCTTACAAAAATTTTTTAGCCCATAAAACTACGCGTTTATCAATTCCTGTAGCAGTTAGCTTCTGAATAAGTAAATTATATGATACAGCATCAAAAGATTTGGAAAAATCTATCACCACTGGATCTGTTCTTCTCCCTGCATCCACCTCCTCTGCTAAATCTTGAAATAATGACGTTATCTGGCTTTCACATGAGTATCCAGGTCTAAACCCATGTTGCGCTTTATGGAACCACTTTTTGTTTTCTAATTCCTCCCGTATATATTCCACAATTAAATGTTCCATCAATTTGCACACTACTGAAGTTAGACTGACTGGTCGATAATTATTTAATTCTGTTTTATTTCCCCCTTTATGAATTGAAACTACAATCGCGGTTTTCCAGTCTTCCGGTAAGGCACAGTTATTTATTGACATATTAAATAAAAGCATTAGGTACGGAATCATGGATTCCCCTCCAATTTTTAGTATTTCGGTCAGTATATTATCAGGCCCCCTCGACTTTCGATTTTGCAACATTCTGATCCTTCTGCGCAATTTGGATGCCATTATTTGAAAAACGGATTTTCCACTATCCTCAATTTCCAGTTTATAATTATAATCCGCTTTGTTAAAAACACACAAAATGTGAATTTAATGCGTTCACTTTTTCCTTATCGTTCAATATGGCAATTCCAATTTCTTTGAGTTCTGGTATGCCAAGTTTATTTCCCCTGCGTCTTCTTACATAATTGTAAAAAGATTTCCAACTATTATTGGTCCCGCTAAGAATTTGTTCTAAGAACCGCTCCTGGGCTTGCAATGTTTTGTCTTTCAATTGTTTAGCTAATTCTTTATATCTGTTAAAATGCCAATCTGACTTCTTCCGTTTATGAAACGCGCGCCTAGACTTTCGTTTTTCGTTTTGATCATGTATAATATTCTGGATCATTGTTTTGTTTGATAACTTTGTATGGAACGTATTTCTTTATTGATGCCGAAATAAGTATTTTGAAACTATCCCATGCTGCATCTACATTTGTTGCAGATTTTACAAACAGGCAAAATTGCTTTTTGAGAAATGTCTGAATTCCATCTACGTCTGCTCTGCAGAAGTTAAAACTAATAATTTCCTCTCCTTCAAACCGGTTTCGCACCTTCCAGTTTATGTCTAATTGTACACAGTTGTGGTCACCTATACCTGGCAAGATCTCACATGCGCTAAACAATGATTCAGGTCTGCATAGAAACTCGTCCAGTACAGCCGATTTCCAGGTATCTGTTTTGACTACCTGCGATAACCCATGATCCCAAACCAGAAGGTTAACAACATATTGAACTTCGCCTCTTAATAACTGCCCATTCCAGTTTACATTTGGCAAATTTAGATCTCCTGCTAAAATAACGTTTTTTCCCGTTTCCGAAGAAATTTTTTCCACTAGTTTATGAAGAGTTTTAAAGTTAGTTTCGCCAGGTGGTCTGTAACACGCTATTAATGTAATGTTATTTGCTTCGTTTTCGTGATCGATAATTTCAATGGCCATCATTTCTACGTCTTCTTCCACCCACAATATCTTACTGCTTAACTCTAACTTGGTACAAATAAAAATTCCCCCTCCCCTTTCTTCCCTGTCCCTCCTAAACACCCTGTAATCTGATCTAAATATCTCTGCGTCATTAATATCAACACTGAGCCATACAACACCTATAATCACACTTGGGTTACTTATTTCCATTAAATTCCAAAATTCTAATGTTTTGTTTATGATGCTACGGCAATTTACCTGTAACAGCCTTAAGGAATGTGCCCCTACCATTGTCAGTGCTGCCCAGTGCCACCGCTCCACTTGGACACCCTCGCGAACAATGCTGCCAACTTTGAAGTTCCTCTTCTGTTTAGGTGAACACCATCCCGTCCATAGTCCCAGTCGTCAATCCACGAATTTGAGTCCACAAACCGCACATCCAGTCGTTCAGCCACCCATGAAAACGCGTCATTTACCTGCATTACCTTCCTCCAATTGATATCGCGTCGCCTCAAAACTCCACTGATGACAATGTTTGCTGAGGGAAATAGTGCCTTTGTCTTCTTAACTAAATCATACATGTCTCCCATCACATAGTCAGAACTCCTAATGGCAAAATAGATCCACATTTAATGTTTTTCATGGACGAGGCTTTATTCCACCTTTATGAATATGCATGTAAATAATAATTAATGGAGCTCTGAGAAACCTAATATTGTTTATGAAGTACCTCTTCATGACGAAAAAATTGGTGTGTGGTGCACATTAAAGGAGAAAGAGTTATAAGGCCATATATATATTATTATTTTTTTTTGTTTTGAGTCAACGGTTGGCACTAATACATACATAGATACAATTTTTCCCCTGTCTTTTTAGAGAACTAACAGACAGGGGGCGTGATTTTGCCTTTTTTCAATATGACACTTCAACAGCTCATACTGCCAAACATTCGATGAGAACAGTTGAAAGCAAGTTTCAAGGCAGAATTTTTAGTAGAGATTTGTGGCATCTTCTGTCCCCCAACATAACCCCTTGCAATTTCTATCTCTGGGGTAACTAAAACAAAGTGTACAAAACAAAGCCACTCACGCTGGAAGAATTAAAACAAAATATCTGCCAGGAAATTGGCAGCATTTCTCAAGGTGAACTATAGCAAGTGATGGACAGCTTCCTAAAGAGGTGCCAAAAATATATGTGGTTTACTGGGAAACATGCGAGTCAGTTGAGAAATTCAGTGCTATGCTGGCATGTTGCCAAGGTAGCTCAGTGATCGGGAGATCCGTGGTTCAAATCCTGTTTCATATGTAAATATGTAAAATGTTGATGATGCATATGAAATTATTTCTAACTTTCATGTAAAATTTATTCTTTCATAAAGTTGGTAAGTAAAGCCTTTAAAAGTTAGTTTTAGAAATGTTGTAAGGTTTCATCCACGCCATTCTGTGATAGCAGACGGCAAGAGTGCCAAGGACACAGACAGGCAAAACACAGTGCAGCCAGTTCATTCAACCACAAGGTGATCTCAAATTATTGTAAAAGTAGTTTATAGGAGTGAGACGCGAAAACCTTGTGAATGCAATATGTATTAGCTTTATGGGAACATAGGCTACAGTGCTATTTTTGTAAATTAGGGTCTGACAAAAGCGCTGCAATTAGCGGGGGCAGAGGAGTGTATGCGGCAAGCCCATTGTAATAGTAACGCCTCCTTTGTAGCAAGAGTTGCTGTGTCAAATTACCACATGCTCAATCTTGGCTTTATGCCTAACTTCAGCTTGAAGTTACTGTGTTTTATTTCTGCTATTTTCAGTTAGTTTACATCTGCGCTATTTGTTATTTATCAGTTTCATTTTTTGTACGACTATGAAAATTATTTTTATAGAGATCGACCGAGATGTTGGCATTATCTCCGGATATTCATAAAGTAAGAACAAAGAATATAGCGGCGTATAGTGGAAATGTGCACCTAGGTGATCTAGTTTTTTACTTTCTTTACACATACTATGTACATTGTGTATAGAGAAAGTATTGCACTCCACCCAAAAATTCAATACCGAGATTTCACCGTTTTGACGATGGCCAGTTTCAGTATCTGCTTTATTTACAATGCAGCTACTGCATGTATGCACTCCTTTAGCAAAAGCAATTACAAATTCTACAGTTAAAACTGATCATGTGTAAAATGATTCTCAAATCCTATGTTTTAGGCATCTCCATACAGTCCAGAATGCAGTAGTAATAGTAGTGATTACAACAACTGTTCTGTAGCTACAGCTCGGTCCAAGATGTCAGATTGGACCTCAGCTCCAAGCAGCAAATATGATCATATGCAGCAACATCATTCACAACACCAAGTAAAAGTTGAGAATGTGTGCTCCAATGTAGGTATGTATGATGACCGTAGTTTCAGTTTGTGTTCTTTCCAGCATTAGCTTCGTGATGGAAAGAGAGACAGTTCATATATTAAGTTGTAAAATTTGATTATTCAGATTTTCTTATTATAGGCTTATAATTAATAATGTGTCAGTCAAAAGGGATGGAATCTAAGCTCCTTCTTTTGTTAAGGTTTATTTACATTTTGTAAATGGTGATTTTTTTTTCTTTCTTCAAAATTTTCAATATTTTGATTTTAGTAACATATACAGCACATACTCTCTAGTTTTCAAAAATGTATAGTTTATACTATAAGTCTACTAGAAATGAGTTTAAGTTAAGCTTTTGTGCTACCCTGACAACTACTTCAGCACATTATTGAAATTATATCTTAATATTTCTTTGAATTAAAATTTTTACCATTTTAAATCACAAAGTTTTACTCTTAAAATTAAACTGCAGATCTCATTAATGTATATTATTTTGGGACTTATTACACAGAGAATAATGTGAACCAATATCTATGACCTTAACCTAAGATAGAAACATTCTGTAGTTATTTAAATCAAGGTCCATTTGGTAAAAATACTTGTTTTGAATTTAAAATTCACACTTTTTAAACAGCAGATTTACTTAAAATATATGGAGTTCAAATCACTGTACATGTTGATAGAAACAAATTGGTGTATTAAAGTCTGAGATTTTTTTAATATGTAATATTTTCAAGTTAAATTATTTTACCACTGTCAAAAAAATAGTTTTAATTTTTGGTACTGTAAAACTTTATAGTTTACCATACTAAACAATACCAAAATATTTTAAAAATATTAGATTAAAAATATGAATCTTTCATCCCAACTTTGATCTTCTTCTTCTTCTTCTTCTTGTGCATCATCATCCTCGTCTAAAAACATGTTTTAAGCTGAACAATCATGCAGCATAGAATACCAAAACTTTTGATCACAATGTTTTCTAAAGGTTTTAGCTTAGTTCTTTAATGTGATTAATATTTTCAGTTCTGGGGAACTCTTATGGTACAGAACAAATACTGCCAGGTTGCTACTGTAGCTAAAAGTTTGTATTGATGTATAAATTTTCACTCGACCTCGGATAACTTTTTGTTTGGTTGTTTAACATTCTGATAGGTCATATTGGAGGATATATGTGTGAATATTATTCCCAAATGAAGAGTTCTACTGATTTTTTATTAACCTTTAAAAGTTTAGGTTTCTGTTTTAGCTGATGATCTATGGAATAAAACTGCTGTGTAACTGCTGATTTCTCCATTTGTTTGTGTTTCATGTTTCTCATGTGATTTTTGAACTTTGTGTCTATGCTTCTCTTTGCCTTCTCAATGCATATTTTCTTGTACTCTTCACTCACATCCAATTTCCAGAATTCCAGAAATTTCTCCCTCCAGAATTTTGTCCTTTGTGTTCTGTATATGCTTTTGATCAACACTAAAATTTGATACCGAGATTTCACCCGAAATATATGTTTTAGGGTCCCTTATATAAAAAAAAGCACTTTCACAAAAAGGTCCATATGTGTGTGTGTGGGTGTGTGCGTGTACGCGATAACTGAAAAATGTAAAGTCTGTAAAATACCAAAGCTGGTATTTAAGTTTAGTATCTTCCAGGGATGCGACACAAAGATTTTGAGAACAATCCCCCCACCCCAAACTACCCTTTACATGGAACTTTTTTCGAAAATGTTGATTTTCGCAAAAATGGCTCTAACAATTTTTATTAAAATATCAAATATTAAAGATATTTACCTGACAAACAAAATGTATATCTTGAATTTCTGGGAATAGCCTCTGAAGACTACTTTATTCTGGACAAATTTTACAGAATTTTGCATAACTGCTTAACTGTAAGACTTAGATAAAAACTTACTACACAAGAAATTTAGAGCACGTTAAAACACAGAATTTATGTTATATACATTTTTTTTTGTGGAGTTGATCGTTTTTGAGACATTCATTGTTTTTGGTTTCAGCTATGAAAAACTTACTTTTCTCATATAGGAATTTGTCAACTCCTGTCCATATAAACAAAGGAACTTGTCACATAGCAACCAGCTTTTGACTATCACTTTAACCTATGTTACTCCCTTATTTCACTTCTACTTACAAGGAAACAAGTAATAAGACTATTTCTGCTAATTTGTTTTCAAGTAGCATGAAGTAAATAGAGGCATAAGCTTTTTAACAATAATTTGTTATAGAGATGTAGAGAAAGTCATGTGAATGGTACACATCAGATTGTTTTTTTGTAGTGTTAACCATTGTTGTGATATTACTTTTTATTAGTTTATATTTTCCAATTCTTATACTTTTCTCAATGATCAAATAAAGAGAAAATCTCAGTTCCATCACATAGTAACTTTAAGAGATTTGACTATTGGTTTACCTAGGATATTCCTGTATTATTTATTTTTATTTATGTAATCATCACATACCTTTACAATGCTTATAAACAGGTAATGCATCAAAGATCTTAAAACTAAAGTACAAATTAAAATTAAGTAATTAAATAAAAGTAAAAGTACTTAAATCATCATAATTTCACCTAGTGTGTAGAACTGGTGACCCAACAGGTATGACATTACTTCTGATTTAAATGCTTTCAGTTTTGTCTGATTTTTAATATTTTCTAATATGTTTTGGGTTTTTTCTTTGTACATGTATGCCAGTTTTTGTCTTGTCTTGTAATAATGTATATTTTCGTTGGTAATGAAGAGTTTGTTGTTGCTGCTGTAGCTATTTTTAGATGCAATATGCATTTATAAATGTACATACATGGTAATGTCAGGATTTGCAGTTTTTTTATAAATATTGCTTACATGAGGCTCTTTGATTTGCCCCAGCCATTACTCTAATTATTTTCTTTTGAAGTAAAAACAGTCTCTTCCAATTGGGAGAGTTTCCCCATAGAATACCATTGTTTCTATACCCTTCTATCTATATGAAATATGTAATAAAATCATATGAACTTAAGTTTATCTTGATTAGAATGTGGTAAATAGAGGAACAAGCTTTTGTAAGAATAGATTATTGCAGGATAAGGAGAGGAAGTTGTGTGAAAGTAATGTCAAATTTTTATGTATGATTTTCAAAGATGAACTGGCACATTATTTTCGTGGAAGAGAGATTTTTTTCTTTAACAAAATGCAGATGTTTTTCCTTCAGAGCATTTTTCTTCTCCAGCAAATACTCTTTGTTGATGGTTTTTTCCTTTTCCATGTGATCTACCACCAAACCCTGGTGGTAGATTACCATATCCCTGACATCCCAGAAAACAGTGGTTGTCACCTTTCCTGGTGAAGGAATACACTTGGCCCTCTTTACAGTGCTTTACATTCTTTTATGCATTATTGGCATTGCTGCTTCATCTTTGGCATGTGGTAGCAAATCCAGGTTTCATCAACAGTAAAGTGGTAGTTGCAACATGATGTTGATAATGCAATGAAATCGTTGCGAAACTAGTCCAGGCAAGGATTCCAAAAGATAAGTGAAGATTTGTTGCAACTATTGTTTTTATATTAATATTTGTGTTATTCTTCACTGTTACTAGCTTCTTTTTACATTTATAAGTAAAGTAGTGTTTCAAAAGGTTGATTGAGTTGCCTCTGAACAAGTCCAGAAGTTGTCTTGTGAGAAATTCATTCAGATGTGCATCTGATTCATGGTTAACAAATGTGGTACCTAATATGCTTCACAAGCAGTCAAGCTCTGTTGGTGCAAAAGTTCCGGACACAATCTAATGCGATTTTATCAATGTAATCAAGCTCAGGTATCTTGATTTTGTCTATAATTTAATGTAGCATCACATTTTTTGCAATAATTTTTTCAATGATAGCAGTAACTGGATGCTCTGGACATTCAATGGAGGAATGGATTTGTGTAATATCCATAGCCTGTTTCTTTACAGTAAAAAATTATAGATGGCTCTTCCAAAGTGGAATCCAAATTCTTGTTTATTTCCTTTGATGTTAAATGTTATAATACTAAGGTAATCATTGAATGCATTCAATTTCATCCATTTTTGGAAGAAACTCAAAATGTTATTTTCGTTAATGTAACAACAAAAATGAGCACATATGTGTGAAATTACTCATTGCAGCATATAAAGGATCATATTTGAGAGTTATCTTAGTTATTTGAAGCTGCCAGCTCAACAAATCTTTCAGGTCAAAATTTTTCTGAACCATCTTTGTATTTGGTAAAATTGTAGGGACAGACTGAATGCAGTTAAAAATCTTATTTCTTAGATGCAAATAGAATTAATACAACTTTATGATCTTTTTAAAAGCATGCACCTGCAACTACTTCCATGGGTGACATTAGGCACAGCTGGACCAGCATGGTGGATGAATGCATCTCCTAAATAATGCTGCTGTGATAAACATAATCATTCATAGGGCACATAGAACACCCCAGAATACACACGTCTCACCATGAGAGTAAAAAACTTTAAAGAACTGAAACTTATTATGAAAGAGAGCAAATATAAATCAGAATTATTTATTTATGATATACTGAAGTCAATAAAAATTACTGCAATATTTTGCTATATAGTTCTTGTCTATGAAATAACTTTGACATTTTTTTACTTATTTTCCCAGGATCTAGAAGTAGAGTATTTGTACCCACTATTTGAAAGCATTTTTTTACTTATTTTCCCAGGATCTAGAAGTAGAGTATTTGTACCCACTATTTGAAAGCTCTTCTGCCTCAAAATTGTTCCAAGACTGCTAACATTCCAGTACTTCTTTTAATGTCTCAACCAAATAGTGGTCATGGTAGGAGATAAATCTGAATTCTGGAGGATTTTCAAGCAAGCCAAAAGAGTTTCTTGTAATGTATCTGCTCATCACTGTTTTTCTGATGCCCTGATGATCACTGAAACTCTTCCATCACATATAATTGCTGGAGAAGAAATGTCACTATCTGTTATTGAGTGATACTTTCAGAAATATTTTAGTTTGTTTTCCTTGATGATGTTCTTAGCTGCTATTAATGGTTTAAATTTTGTTCTTGTCTATTAAAACATCTTATAAAATTCCCAAACATGAAGTTCCATGGGCTGATAGTTTTCACAGTCGCTAAATAAATGACATTTTTCCATGTTATTTCTTAAAAGAGTCAACTTTGAGGTTCTGGACACAATGAACTGATAGGCTGGTGTGTTACTGACCCATAGAGACCTAAGCAAAGGGACTAATTCAAAGATAAATCTATCATCATTGCCTCAAGGCCACAGACTGCTCTGAGGACTTGAGAAAGAAATTCCAGTTTATGCTTTTTCACTAACATCCAGGGGAAGGATTTCTGAGACTTATATTTTTACTTTCTCTACTAAATGGGTATCTCATTAAAGCATTCAATTTATGTTTTACAGGGTGTCCCAGAATTCAACTGCACAAATTGGCAGAATGGTAAAGGAGACCTAGATAAACAGTTTGAGATAGGGAACTTATCATCTTTTTTGCCAAATGTCACAGTTATGGCATGTTTTCTGGAGTGCACAGTAGTGTCTGTAAATCTATTTTTATTCAGAATGCATTTGTATGCCATCAATACAATATTTAAAACTATTGGGCTTGCTATTTAGGCAAAATTGTATATTCTCTGAGGGTGTGCATGCTTATGATAACCATTCTATTGATTTCCAATGACATGTAGTTAGCTATTACATATTGTGAGTCAGTATAGCACTGGTCATCAAACCCCATGTAACTAAGATCGTACTGCTCTTTGAAGTTTCTGTTAGTTGTTTAATTTTGTTGTTTGTTTTATCTTAAAGAGGTACACAATCTGACACATACTAATATGCTTAGTTTACATTTGTAAAGTTAAGATGATAAACCCTACAGGAGAAATTATTTTTAGAGAACTGAATGAAATCTACTTATTGTTCAATATTAAATGCAGTAGGTAATTGTCTGTCAAGAAACCTAAGTAGATTAATATTAAAATGTGATATTAATACTGTAGATTAATAATTAAACAATTAGATATGTTGAAAACATTAATATAATGAGTGCTTTGAAAAATAAAAACTAAACTATGATTTTAGCTGTGGGAAGAAGAAAAAAAAAAACCCCAAAAAAAAAAACCAACCAACCCTCTTGTTCTTGTTAGGATTCTAACACGGTACTTTGTTGTTTTTTTTATGTAGTATTTATGCTGTCCTAACCTTGTGCAGGTTAGGCAGCAATGTTTTATGAAAATCTTGACTAGTGGCTACACGTGATTACTATGAGAATCATGTTTTCCTAAGCGTTGTGTAACAGTATATAACAGTATTACATTATGTGTATACACATTATGTGTAAGGAATAAATTATTTCAACAAGGTGCAAAACTGAGAGCACACAGACTGGCATTCCAAAATATTCTAAGTTACTAACTTCTCCCCTCTTGTGCTCTATGGTGTTGCCTGGTACCATTGTAAATGTAAATGTGTGTTATTTATGGATGTTCTTTAACTGCTGTGGTTCTCAGTGCCCCATTCTAAATTGGGCGTGAAAGACCGATTAATTTTGCTCAGAGGCCTCTCTATCAGACTTGTTCTTTTACGTGCCGTAAATCTATGACACAGGACCAACGGCTTTACTTCCGTTCCTAAGGAAGCCATGCTAAGGATTTTTACACCCAAAAAAATCCATTGTCCTCCGCCGAATTTGAACCTGCAACCTTGGGTATACAAAGTTAGCATGGTAACCATTGCATCATGGAGGGCGACTGGTACCATTGTACATGCATAAGTACTAATAATATCAGTCGGTTGAGAGCCAGCTTAACTGCTGTATGTATCACTGCTTACTGTTGCTCTGAACCATGGCAAATGTATTTTCATTTGCTGAACTTGCTGAAGTGTGTTTGATTAATGGGAAGCAAAATGGATCTGCAGCTTAAATTGAGTAATGTACAAAATATGAACGAACGCTTCTTCTTAAATGCAAAGGAGACAACATAAAATAAAGGTGTCTACGGAGGCTTGAACCTCCTCTCCCTCAATATTTGAACCCAATGTTCACACGGTAACCATTGCACTAAATAATATTACTATATCTACGTTCTCCAAAATCTAGGTGTTTAGGTCACGTTCCATTGATCAGTGCTTGCTAACATTTAATACAAGTTATGTTGTAGAAAAGAATTTAAAACTCGCATAGGTTCCCTAACTCAAACTGATCATCCTGGATCTTTCTATAATCCTGCCAACTTGTGTGGCTAAATTCTAGGACACCCTGTATATATATTGGGAGTTAACCATTTCTGAGATCATCATCATCATCATCCATATCCATCTTCTTCTCCTTCTTCCATAAGGTATAGGCTTGTTGACCTTTTTCAATCTTCAGTTAAACACATTGCTTGAACTTCTTCTTGGTCTTCCTACTTGGCAGTATCCTTTAAGTTTATAGTTTAGTAACATTTTTGGTATTCATTTCTCTTTCATCCTTAATAGAGGTTGATAGCAATTATTTGTATTTTCATTAATTTCTTCATATAAATAAAACAGTTTTCTGAATTCTTAATTTGGTTTCTTGTTTAGAAGGGTATATCAGCTACTGCTCTTAGAAATTTCATCTCTGCTGTTTCTGTTTTTCCATCCATCCATCCATCCATCCGTCCGTCCGTCCGTCCGTCCGTCCGTCCGTCCCTCCCATCCGTTTATATGAAGCTGTTTTCCAAATTCTTAATTTCTTTGTTTAGAAGGGTATATACAGCTACTCTCTTAGGATTTTCATCTCTGCTATTTCTATTATATGTATAAAGCTGTTTTCCAATACCTTAATTTAGAGGGGTATATATTCAGCTGCTGCTCTTATCCATTGGCACTGTCATTGCTTGATAAAATTTAATACTTATTCTTCTCTCAAATGGAATTTTTTACCTTTGACCATGCAAAGAGAACAGAATTTTAAATCCATTACATAGGAACCATTCTTAAAAGATATTACTAACTTAAAGCCTACTTATTATTTACCTACAAAGAAATATGTAATAAGACAATTTCTGCAAATGTTTATATCAATTAATAAAATAGAACTATCAGAATTTGTAAGAGTAATTGTACAAGAATAAGCAAAGCCTACTTATTATAATTTACCTACAAGGAAATATATAATAAGACAATTTCTGCAAATGTTTATATCAATTAATAAAATAGAACTATCAGAATTTGAAGAATAATTGAGGGGGTCAGTGCAACAGTGGTCTAACCCATTTTTTTTTTAAAAAAATCGAGCATAACTCAGTTAAACACACCTGGTTTCTTTTAAGGATTACGAAAACCTAATTTTAATCAAACTGATTGTTCACTGACACTTTTCCAGATTATTACACAGCACACATTAAGTTCTGTTAACATAATGTTGAGATATACCTAACAATTTTTATTAGTGTGATGCAAATCTTTTTCTGGGTTAGACCACTGTTGTGCTGACCCCCTCAATTGTACAAGAGTGAATAGATAAAGTCATATGAGTGCAACTTATAAGATTTATCATGCTCATAATACAAACTAATTAGAAATCATAATGAAATTTATTTTTATATGCAGGTACAACAGAGAGCTTGAATCAAACTTATGAGCCAGATCTAAATGAAGCTGGTGCAGAAGGTAGAGAACCCCCAGATCTGGAGGTGAGTGACACAAATGAGTTCTCTGCCGTCTTGACGGGTCTTTTGTCTCAATATGGATTGAGTTTGGAGCATGATGGTCAGTATGGTAACACAAGCACCATTCAGAGTCCACCATACAAAGATGTCAAGTGTGGAAGAATGTTAAGTGAGCATCGCGTGAACTCTCCATACAGTGCAGTCATACCTAGGTGTCAAACAGGATCTCCCTATAGCACTGGTGGAGGTCCTCATGGTTCTCCATATACCACCATCTCCCAAGAGGACAGCTCCCCATATAGTAGCCGTTCTTCTAGCACTGTTGGGGCGAGTGGTGACTCTGGCTACATGAATTCCAGCAGTGGTCACTATCCAACACCCTCTAATGACCCTTATAATTTCCAGCAAACTTCTAGTGGCGTTTATTCAAAATTTTCAGTTAATGGAAGTTATACGTCTAGGTTAGATACATACAGTGGTTCGTATATGGGAATTCATAAAGATACAATGATCAGAAATGGTCCAGCCCATATGCATACAAATATTGTTGATGGAGCATATATTGGCATGGAAGGAGGAGTAGCTTATGGTAATACTCCTTCTAATGGCAGCAACACCTGTAATAGTGTTTATGGCAATAGAATAGTAACAAACAGAGGGAATGGGGCTGATGGATCATATAGTACCCTGCAGGGGAAGAACTGTAGTGAAGTATACAATAGGCATGATAATCACTGGGGTTCACTTGATGGTGCCTACAATGCAAATGCTACTGCCGAATTGGAGTGTGCTTCAAATGATCCATATGCTGTTTGTCATAAAGCAGCTGGTTCCATCAACCATGAACCCTCCATGAACATGTTTTACAATCCACATTCAGGACAGTACAATAACACGGGAGCATCTACTCATTCATTAAATAGGCTAAATCCAAGCATTAGTTATCCTGATGCATATAATGGCAGGGAAATTTCCAACCCTCAGGATTTTAATAGGGGATCACTTTGTGGTATAGGAGAAATGGGTTATAGTGTCAGTGGCTGTGGGAATCAACAAACTACAGCTGTGCAACATTTTGGATCACACCTCAATACGTACCAGGACCGTGCTTCAGGTAGCAGTCCACCTGAAAACCCTGACAATGCTGTTGCAAAGGACTGTGGCTTTCAGTGCAGTGCTATTGGTGAAAGCAAACAAGTGGCTAACTTACAGTCTGAAGATGAAATTGAAGATGATTTCAACTGGGACCGTCTCTTATAACATCAGCTGCTCACTGCTAGATGCTGCATAATTTTAATTACTATTGTTGATTATTATATGACATAAATGGTGCTGAGAAAGCAAATTTTATATGAAATTGATTTAATACCCAGCAGCACAGTATTGTATTTCTTTCCTTTCTCCATAATTTATCCATGACAAAAGTGCTGCCACACCTAATTTGATTTGCTTAGATTATTCCTCTAGCAACCCAGCTAATAGATGAGCAAAATTTCACTATTTGCTCAGTTACATCGCAGAATAAATTAATTATGATTTTATCTTTTTGCAGTTTTTATATTTACTTGAAAAATATGTATTCATGTTGCATTGAGATTTGTTAATGTTTTACTATATTTATACCTACAGAAATTGTGGAGTTGTTGTGTATGTGTTGTATTTATATCGGTTTATATAACAGATTATTTTGTTAAAATTTGTATGAGACCTCTGCTTTACATTTAGTTGATACTTGAGAGCTGTTATTGTTAAAGAGAGTGAGGTAACTTACTCATTAGCTTTTGAACAATTTTTAAAAAGAGAATTGAATCCAAATGGTAAAGTTCTCCATGTAAGGAAAATACATTTCTCACAAGAGTTCCTAATGTCTCCACATGGTTTGGGAATATTTAGGTTAATGTTACAACATTGTTGAGCTATTTGCCACCAAATTAGTGCTGATACAACAAACAGGTCAAGTTTGTATGCACTAAAATATCTCAAATACTGTCCCACTTGTATTTTAAGGCAATGCTTTAAAAGAATAATGGTAACAAAATAGATACTTTGTTTCTTTTGTTGATAGGAAGTTTTATTGCATTACAAGTTTTGACATGTTGCTCAAATCTACATAGTTTGTGACTTTCCACTTGTATATAAATGTTACACCCTTAATGCAGTGACAAACACAGCTCATACAATAATGTTAGAACCTTTAATTATTATAATAGTAGCAGTAGCTAAAATAAACATTTATAGCAACTTTGATAACATGGTTTTGGAATAGGGTACAATTATGTGTCAGTATTAAAATCTTTATTATGAACAAAGGAAAAATCTTTGAGTCATATGGAATTGTTAGGAGGTAACAATATAGGAGAAAAATAAACTGGGCTCATGCTAACATTTGTGATCTTTCTATTCAAGATATAGATAATGAACGATAAAAGATATTTGGCTTTTTTTTTAATGGATCCTCTGTTCAGCAAAATTCAGCATTAATCTAAAAGTTACAAGATCTGAGCATAGGGAACTAATTTACATGTACATATATATTCAGAACTGGAATAGATTTATTTTTAGAGTCTTTAACAAAGGATATATCCCAACTTGAACAGGTAAAAGCAACTGGAAACATTAAAATATAATGTTGTACCAGTTTGAATAGCCATTAATGCCATTCATCTGTAAAGTTACGTGTTTAGTCGCCCTTCTGAAGGTCAGTGTACCAATCCTACTATCATAGCTATACAGATGAATATGCACAACTACAGAATTTTACACATAAATAATCTTGATGGGTGGTTTCATGTGCTCTTTGGTCATTTTTCCACTTTTGCTCACTTCATCATGGATGTGCTGTAAACACATTGCCATTAGTTTTGTTTTCTTGCAACCTGTAGACAAAATGTCCCCTTTGTTTTTTCAAAATAAATATAAAGCTTGTTTGCTAATTTACCATCCATAGACAACAGCTACATCTATTGCATAAATGTGTGTGAGCTATGAACAGACTCTATCACACCAGCTGATATTTCATTTCTATGTGATAGGGTTGAAAACAACAATAGTTCATAAAATATTGTCTGGTCACTATTCCACTTGTGTTCTTTAATTATGTTATTGTCTCAAATTAACATATTTACATCTGCCATAAATGTTGCTACTCTCAGCCTAATAATATGGTGCTCTTCAATGACTTTGCAGGCCATGAATATAGTGATATGCCTGGATGAAATGCTATATTTGCCTTTGAAGCTAGTGATGAAATGTATAGAAATAGCATATGCAGCCCATGTATGAATATGCCAGTGGTGAACTACTGACCCACAATCTTTGGCTCTGTCAAACTGTGCTCTTACAGATTCTTTTACCTTCATTTGATTGTTCTGTTTTCTTTGTCTTTTGCAAGTCACATATTTTAAAATGACTTTGCAGTTGGATTTTGACTGAATGCAGCTATAATGGTTTCATTAGTTTCCTGTAAGAAATGTAACCATGATTAAAATGATGTTCATAAATAATTTTTAATGTTGAGTCATTAGTATATGTTAACGCACCAGATCGTGTTATTTTGGAGTAAAGATGTGTATTTAGTTTGAATTATAGTTCATTTGTTGAAGGTTACTGAACTGTTGGAACTCTCATATCCATCATTATTTTTTATCCATGTTAGACTAACAATCATTGTTTCTATCCAAAGTGCTGGTATGTATTTCTGTGAAATACACATAATATTTTTACAATATGATTTCAGGCTGAAACCCGGTCAGGACCAATGGTTTTAAAATGTGCTTAAAAGTTAGAGCCCCATGTCAGTAGATATACTGGCTTGAAAATTAACTCCTGCAGGACAAATTCTGGCACAGCGACAGCACTGATATGACCCTGTCAATTGACATTGTTGTTAACAAGCAAAAAAAAAAATTATTAACATGCCTGCAAAAGGCTTAAACTCCGTGCCAATTACATCCTCATTATCCAGTGTATATATTCTACATTGCTGTTGCACAGCCGGTTAACAATGCTCATGGAATTACCATATTTATCTAAATACAAGATGATGCTTTTTTCCAAAATATTAATGTTCAGAAGTGGGAGTCGTCTTGCATTTGTGATATATGTTTGCCGAATACCACAAGGAAAAAAAATAGGTTTCAAACTTTATGGGTATGGCATTGGCAAAGCCTGTGGTAAATGTTTTAGATTACTGCCAAGGTATGCAGCAGATTTTGAGCGTTTCATTTTGTGCCAAAAATTTTCTGTTAAGGAGCCTATAAAATTCTGATTGGAAAAAAGATTACTCTCTGAGACTAAAATAAAATTACAGGACTTTCTTTCACATTGGTGGTTGCATATAATTTGTATTGGAAGTCAATGGTCAAGCAGAAAGAGAGATCAGCTGCACATTTTCCCTCCTCAGGCTGCACATATACCACAAAGGGAATTTACGCACAAATTCAAACTAGGTAAAATGGTTTATGATGTATTATATTAAGTATGTTGTCTTAACAGAAAATAGCATTGATAAATAATCTTTGTTACGACCACCACCACTGCCATCAAGTTCTATTATCACAAAAATGTAAATGTAAATGGCATGTTATTTATGGACGCTCTTTAACTACTGTGGTTCTCAGCATCCATTCTAAATAGGGCGTGAAAGACCGCTTAATTTTGCTCAGAGGCATCTCTATCAGGCTTGAGGTTCTTTTATGTGCCGTAAATCTACACAGGACCAACAGCTTTATTTCCCTTCCAAAGGAAGCCATGCTAAGGATTTTTACACCGGAAAAAATCCATCGTCCTCTGCCGGGTTTGAACCCGCGACCTTGGGTATATAAAGTTAGCATGGTAACCATTACACCATGGAGGGCGACACTATCACCACATGTACCATACATTTCGTTCTCCCTTCTTTGTGTCTCCCACTCGCAATGTGAATTTACAATGTGTTATATTAAATATGTTGTCTAAACATATGAATTTCAGGGTAAATTCAAATTAAGTACAAAAATTAATAAACAAACAAATAAATAAGGGACTTAATCAGCTTAAGTGTCCATTAATTTGTTCAAAATATATGGCAAACCTTTAAATTGTATTTAAAAATTCTTCTTTTTATTTAATTATGTCTTTTAAACACATCTTATTTAGATGATATGCTAAATTCCAAAATTAAGTTCTTAAAAAATTGAGATCATCTTGTTTTCGGATAAATATGGTAATTAGCTTCTGCTTACTTATGTGTAACATTACTATGTCCACTGTACTTCTGAACACCCGATGGTCTTGCTCCTACTCTGTATAGCTACAACGGAGTGAGGCTAATACCTTCAGATGATTCTAGTGGCTGCTCACATAGTTTTACAGATGAATGGCAAGTATTCAATCAGTACAACATTATATTTTCAACACATTGCTTTTTGTTATAAGCTATAGTATATCTCTTGTATGTTGTAGTCCTGATGTAAGAAATGTGCTGTTTTCTTCAAAAACTTTTGGCATGATATTTTGTGGAATATGGCCAAGATGTCTATAATTGGTGAAAACTTTCCCCACTTAAGCTTTATATTGATGAATTCATTTATGGGCCACTAAACATACAAAAATCTGTGCAATGTAAAATTGCAGGGCATTTTGTAAGCAAATAATTTGTTCTGATAAAATAATCACTGTACTTCTTTTTAAGATTAACTACTAGTCAATGCTGCATCTTGCTTGTGTATCAATAATGTGTTTAAAGGTTTTAATTGGATGTTTTATGTAAAATGCAGTGCTGAAGGCCTAAAGCTTGGAGCATCACTTAAATGAATTTGAGCCACAGTTTCTGCCACAGTTTCTGCCGTCAAAGTTATGGGGTCTTGGTTAAAACCTAGAGATCCTAGGTGATAATTCAGTGAAATTTTCCTAATTTTATACATTATCTAAATATATGTCATTAAGAGCTATAAAATTGTACTTACTTGGCATATATCTTGAGTCACAGGAAAGAAGATCTGAAATTATGATTTGCTCATCCCAGGATAAAAGAAGTCCTTTGGGCTACATAATGTATGAGCTCCATGAATTAGGGGCAGAAGCTTTGCAGAAAACACTAGGCAAGAGACATCTGATTGATTCCAAAAGCTTAATAAACAGTATAGGACATAGTCAGAATGACTTGGGATCATATGCTCACTGTTTTTATATAGATCAAATTGCTTAATTATATACTGTGTATATTTCCATTACTTTATATTAGCCTTTTGTTTACCTCTGAAAGAAGCTGTTCTTTACTATTTGCAATACACATGAAAAACAGCAAGATGTTTCATTGTTAGATTTGATTTGCTTTGGTGACTAATGCAAGTTGGAAGTCAATCAATACATGGTATTTAATGTTCTTAATACCCAAATATAGCTTTGAAGGTAAAGAAAGTAATATTTTCTTTACTAATTTTCTTAATAATTGAATAATAACATTTTAATGCTCAACTTCATAGTATGAGAGTTACTGTAAGGAACAATTGATATGACAATTTTGAAATTTTATCCAAAATTAAAACATGCTTATGTTTTTCACATGCCAAAATTCAGAGCACTGACTGTGACCTCAGAAATGCATCCAAGGGCATTTGGAGCATATATAGTGGCAAAAATCTCTCCTGTCTGCAATCCTGACTTTCCCCGTCTGATTGCTATTATAAACGTTAATCATAATATTAATATTATATTCTCTTGTCCATTTTCTACATTTCTTTATTACACTATGTATATATCAATTATTAATTAATTTTGTGCATCAATTACAACTAGTAAATCTAATTGATGTCTGTAGACTGTAAGAAGTTCTTCAGATATTAGGATGTGTGCTTTCAGATAAAGGTCAAGATTTTTAAATATTAAAATGCATGATTTTATTTCTTCCTTCATTTATTTAATTATTTATTCATTTATTCATTCATGCTGGTACGTGTTCCACTTATGATGACTTCAGTAATAGAAGAAAGTCTATACCAGCACATATTAAGTGTGAATAGTAACATGTTCGTAGATAGGCCAGACTTTTGCAGCAGCCTTGGACTGGGTGAGGATTGGCATGCCTTCCACCAGAGTTGCACATAAGCAACCAGCAAGTCATGGGTGTGGAACACTAACTCCTAAGTAACTTACATTAGGCTTACCTACATCATAACGGAAGTTGAAATTGCTGACTCTTAAAGCGAACACATTCCGTATATCTCGAAAAAATTCTGGTTTGCTCGCAAAAGTTCATGTTGACTGATTGCCTGCATTTCTCTTGTGATGTCCTTCAATTGTAATGTGTGCAGATTTGATGCATTAACGCTCCCCATAAATAAAAATTGCAAGGAGATAGGTCAGGAGAGGTGGTCACAATCCTCGACTAATTATTCTGTCGGCAATCACACTTCCTAATTCCTGCATAGAATTTGCAGCAGTGGGTGCTGTAGCTGAATGCTGCTGAAACCAGCCACACAATCTTTCATTTGTTGTTAGTTGCAGATAAAAATTATTTAAAATAGAATTTACATAAATATGTGAATCAACTTTAGTGTTCAAAAATATGGGACCTATAATTCTACATGCACTCACTGCACACCAAAGCCCAACTTTTGCAGTGTGGTGAGCATTAATAATAAGGGAATTTTTAGTTACTCGGTATTTATTGTTCTGAGTAGAAACGTGACCTTGAAGATAAAACCATGCTTCTTCAGTGTAGAATGTTAAAAGTAGGCCCAGTTGCCATTATGAATGGACTGCAAAAACCAATTGCAATAATTAACCTTATTTACAGGATCTTGTGGTGTAAAGCATGAACTGCAGTTACCTTGTATGGCTTAAGTTTCAGAAGCTTTGTTGCTGCAAAAGTTGATGCCTTGGAAATGTTAATCTCTTGTGCTAAATGTCTCAACGATTTTTGGGGTGAGTGCTCTAACCTGGCCCCTACTTTATAAAGCTTCTCCTCTCTCAGCACACTGCATTGTTTTTGGTTCAAAAAAGAACTTTTATGTTGTTATCTGCTAGGAATTTGAACACCTGCAAACCAATGTTGAAATTCTCTATGACACCTTCCTGCAGAAAAATATTTTACATACTTATCGTGCAGAAAACTTGATTGTTCTAAGTGTACTCAACCATTATTAATAGACAAATTATCACCAAGAGACAACACAATTTTACTCTAAACCCATGCACACACTTTTTCCCCTCGTGACAAATCTAATTCAACTGACGCACCAATGGTAACTACAGCACTACTCTGATGGCAAGCATGCCAAAGCTGCCAGGGGGCGGTCTGGCCAATCTACAAACACATACAGTATTATGCTTTAAAGAAATTTAAAATGGGCTGTTCATCTGTTCACAGTGGAGCAGTCCTGCAAAACTTTACTAGGTAGTCAATAAATTAGTGAAGTTGACTCATTTCACCTTTTAATAATACCTTTTACTGAAAGGAAATAGTTGCAAAAATAATTGATGTATGCATGTTTTCACACATCATTTCATTTTAACACCAAAGCATTTAAACTTACATTATTTTATATAAAAAGTAAAAGTATGTTGCTTAATAATTTTAATTTTTCTATAATATTTCAAAAATATAGGAACTCAAAAGCTAAAGCAATATCCTAAATTTATGGATAACTTAAATATAGGATATGCTCATTTTGTGTTTATAAATACTGATTTAGCAGTGACAATGCTTATTGTCATAAATATTGCAGAAAAATAACTTGAAAATCACATAAAACAAACTGCTATCTCAGTGCCAATTTGAAGAAAATTTTAAATATATGAATCAATACCCTTAAAGTACATATAGAATCTCAACCTTGTGCAGTGAAGTCACACTATTCACAAATTTTAGGAGCCGTTTTCTTTAAATTACCCTTATTTTTTTTTTTTTTTTTGCACAAAATTTGGATTACATTCAAACAATAAAGTGATACTGATTTCAGCAACATTTGAAATAAGCTAAGAAATGTTCTTCAGTGTTATGTATAAATTGTGACATTTTGTATGCAGTAGCTCACATACCAAATTTGAAACATATAACTTATAAGAAATGGTGAATTTATGCTTTAGGTGAGGAGTTGTTTGCCTTACTACAGCTACTATCAAGGTCTGTGAGAAATTGAAGTTTTCTGAAAATAGGCACATAGTTTGGAAATACACATAGGGATCAGTTCCCCAAATTTTATATTAACATTCATAATTAATACATATGAAAATACTCGAATCAAGCCCATGAATCATGTCTCTGAATTTTTTGGTGTTATCCTCACATTGTAGTTACTATTATACTATTCCTGTAAAAGTGTTACATCTACTGATATTAAGTTAAAGAGAATAAATAAACTGTTGAGAAGTATATTAATATAAAAATAATAGTTGCAACAAATCTTCACTTATCTTTTGGAATCCTTGCTTGGACTAGTTTCGCAATGATTTCATTGCATTATCAACATATCCTTTTGGTCTCTTTTTTGATGTTTGTTTACACTGTTATGGTTACTGCTACTAGGTGGATTGTGTACTAATGCATTGCTAACTACTGGAACCAAAACAAATTTGGTAAGAGTGTCAATTGGAGGTATATCAAAATTCATTGCATGATTTCTATACTTTAATATAAATATTTTCTCCCAAACCATTAAATCTATGGGCCCATTTAAGTGTTTTAATAATTTAACATCTGGATTTATTTCATGATTAAATTTCCAAAAATGTTCTGCTACAGCTGATTTATCAATTTGTTTGTATTTAATATTTAGGAATATTGCATTGTATTTAATATTTAGGAATATTAAATACAAACAAATTGATAAATCAGCTGTAGCAGAACATTTTTGGAAATTTAATCATGAAATAAATCCAGATGTTAAATTATTAAAACACTTAAATGGGCCCATAGATTTAATGGTTTGGGAGAAAATATTTATATTAAAGTATAGAAATCATGCAATGAATTTTGATATACCTCCAATTGACACTCTTACCAAATTTGTTTTGGTTCCAGTAGTTAGCAATGCATTAGTACACAATCCACCTAGTAGCAGTAACCATAACAGTGTAAACAAACAACATCAAAGAAGAGACCAAAAGGATATGTTGATAATGCAATGAAATCATTGCGAAACTAGTCCAAGCAAGGATTCCAAAAGATAAGTGAAGATTTGTTGCAACTATTATTTTTATATTAATATTTTTGTTATTCTTCACTGTTACTAGCTTCTTTTTACATTTATATGTTGAGAAGTAGTTTAAAATTTGACAGTACACTTAAAATCCAAGTTGAGTTTTGTTTGACATGAGCTATTTCAAGAAAAAAGGGAACCCCTTTTCAAAATGTTACATACTGTACCTAAATAGACATCAGCGAGGAAAAGCTTAATTTTAGGTCAAAATATATTTCAGAAACAGCAAAGGAAGGTGTAGAGAGAAAAACATTTGCCCCCTAAGTGCGTCAGAACATCTAGAAAGAAATGCTAGATTAAAAACTAGTTATTGTGACATATCAAGAACACGTAAACTCTTAGGTAGAGCTAAAATCATTTGAATAAGGTGCAAATTAAAGAGAACAATGAAATTACTTTAAATAGCTGGGTATTTTAATATTATTGTTTGAGTTGTGTTGAGCTGTAATCAGAGATATTGCTGATAATTTTAATTTTCAAGCTACACCAAAATAAATAGGAAAATATTCCTTCACAGATAGGAGTATTTATCTAGGGACCAAAGAGTGTTTAACATTTAACCACAACCAGTTTTGATTGCATTGTTGCTGCCACTTGCTACATTTTGTGATAGTATCTTCTTGCCTACTTAATGAGGCATTCTACTTTGTATATCATTGTTTGGAGGGCATTCATCTATTATTCACTGTCATAACGATTAAGTTTGATAGTAACGTTTAGCCAGTATCTGAAAGAGTAATGTTGCTGTGTGTACTTTCAGTTGTGTTACTGCAAGTAGGACATTATTTATACTCAGTAATTTTATTTGTATAACCCATTAAGCTACCTTTTTTATGTATGTATACTTAATGAACAAGGAATGTTTTGTACCTATTTATGATTTAGTTTGTTTAGTAAAACTGACCTAGTTATTGGGCATTGCATGGTGTTAACAGTTTCTCACCAAACAGATCTATCATAGTACATTAATAGTAGTGCACTTTTTAATTATTGATTTTATATTGTGAAAGCATGTAATGCATTTTTTGTATGGTTTCTCTTTCAAAGCTCATGTTTTCCCATACAACCCCTTTATTGCAGCTTACTAGAATTATTTTTAGCAGCATAGTACAATAAGAATATTTTTATTTGCTCACAACTTGTATTTCCCAAATGGAATGTAAGGAATAGCTAATTTCCTTTCCCAACATTTTACATTAAATATTTTAACATTGGCGTCATTTCACAGTATACATATAAAGGAGTTTTCATTTGCTCATAACTTGTATTTTCCAAAGGGAGTGTAAGGAATAACTAATTTCCTTCCCCAATATTTTACATTTATATTTTAACATTGGTCTCATTTCAGAGTACACATTTAAAGGAAGTAATAAATGCTTCATTCTCAAATAGAAGATGCTTCTTAAATAGAGTATCTGTTTTTGCAAAAGATATTCTAAACTATTTATCTGATTTTTCTTCTGCTTCATTGGTTATAATTGTGTAGAAACCATCACCGTCTTAATTAGACATCAAATGAGAAATGAACAAATAAATATCATAGGATGTAAAGTAATAAGAGGAAGCACATGGACTTGAAGCAAGAATAACAAATTTACTTGTCAGTCACAATTTGTTGTACTCTGGTTATTAGAAATAACTTATTGTTTACCATAGTATAAATGTAGATCATGAAGGAATTATGTTTGTGATATTCTTTATTGTGAAGAGTTTTAATTTGTACAAAAAATGAAAAGCTTTGAATGAAGGCATATAAACTTAAAAATATAAATATGTGACCATTTCATTTAAATATGCATTAATAAGCAAATAACCTGTGGTCATATTAACAAATTAGAGTAAAACCAGTATTACATGTCTGCATAATTACTGATTCTACAATAAAGTGTTGTTGTTGTTTTTTTTTTTTGTTTTTTTTTTCCCATACTAAAATCTGAAAAAGGACTCTCCTGCGGTTCTACATTTTCTGATAAAGGCCTTTTACTTTTAGCTATTTCTGGAAGACATCTTTGAATATTGTTAGTTCACAAATGAGTGATAATGCTGCATCAAGCAATAACAGTGGTAATTAATGGGTTTCATGTTCCTTATGCATTGTGTTCATAATAAACAGTATTTATTTTGTATTAATAAGAAAGAGCTTTGGTTGTCTGGGTGAGCATGAGCTGAAATATAAAGAGAAAATTATTCGGGCATTAATCATTGTTAACTGTAGGTATAGCCAAAGTGCTAATCTTTTTTTCAATACTTGGATATTTTTGTGCATTATTATAGTTGTGAAGAACACTTTTTGGTGCATAAAAGCACAGGTCATGAACTACAGTCTACATTTACTGTTAGAGAAGAAGAAAAAAAGAAACAGCAATTGTTGAATCTAAAGTTGTGCCAGTTGGTGTACACTGAGCATAATTAGGGATTGAACTTGAATTCCTACATTTGAAGATTTGAAATTTTAATTGGTGTGTTTAAACTGTATACAAGCCAAACACTTGAAGATTGCAAGGATGAGTTATTTATTTAATTAAGCAGTGTTAATATCCAAGTTGGTTACAGATTATAGCCAAAATATTATTTTGAATTTTTTTTATTCAATTTGTGTTCAACAGAAGCTCTTAGAAACTTATTTTAATGTCAGATCTGATGAGGCATTTCAATATAAAGATAATTAATGAATTCTAGGAAAGATAGCTTTTCAATATTCAAATGATAAGGGGAGGGATATGTGAAATTTTAACCTCAAAATCTATTACGTATTTCAATTTTTACCTTACATTAATATTAAAATGATAGCTATTTCCTGTAATTTAAAAAAAAATCATTAATTATTAAAACCCAAAAACAAAAAATCTGATGTGTTCCATTCACATGACTTTCTCCAGTTGTTTGGCAAACAAATTATTCTTACAAAAAATAATTCTTTTATTTTCATAATATTGCTAATCAGGATAAACATTACCAGAAATTGTATTATTGCTTAGTTCGTTGTAAGTAGAAGGGTAGGTAATAAGAGAATACACTAGCTGTTGCTATGCAATTGTCATGGCCAGGAAAAAAACAAGAGAGATATGAAACAAATAGAGGACTTCCTGTTTGAGAAAGGTATTTTAAAATTGAAACCAATAATAGGGAATATCTCTGGAATGGCTAGCTCTACAAAATAATATTTATGAACAAAATTGTTTGTTTTAACAAGATCTACATTTTTTGTGTAGTAAGTACATGCTAGAGAAAATAAAAAACACACCATACTATAGTTTGTGTTTAACAATTTTAAGAAACAAGGTGATCTTATAAGAACTAAAATATAGCTGAACAAATTAAATTTATGCCTTATGCATCATGTTTTAAAAATTCCCTCTGGCTTTCCAGAAATATTTTGTATTCATAAAACTGTAATTTTGAAGGGGATGGAATTAAAACCAAATTAAGAAATGTTTAAAAGTTTTATTCAGCTTCTTATCTCAAAACAAATACACAGTCATTAAAAAATGTATGTTTAAAATTTCTGAACATTAGTTTTGTGCAATGAAAGAAAAATAATTTCTTACAAAGGAGTGTTATGAAAATCTGAAATAAAGAAACGTAACTGCAAAGCTTTTCTGCTCTGCAGAGCTGCAGGAAGGCATTTAAAAACACTGTAGTTTCAGGTTAATAATACTTATGTAAATCAAAGTAATTTTTATGAAAAAATTATTTTTTGTCTAAGATGTAACATATTACACCTGTCCCTCCCATTAAAATAATTTGACCAGCATTTCGTATGATAGCCTTTCACAAAGTGAGTTGAAAAATATGTATACTCTATTTTAAAGTTCAGTACTATCCTTAATAAAACACATCAGAGTAAGTGATCAAGTTCATCTTAATTAAGTTCAGTGGTCTTACATTCACGATATAGTAGCTAGAGAAGAACAATAATTGGAGAAGAACTAATACAATTCTGAATGCAATTGTTATTTATCATAGCTCTGGGAGTGATCTAATAAGCAAACACCCATTGTTGATCCGTTTTACATGTCCACTACTTCTAATAATATTGTAGCAACTTCTTACCAAATATAAGCTATTAAAACCTCACTATGTATCCTGCTCTATTTATGCGCAAACACACCTACAAGGTCTTTCAAACACTACTGAGACAGTATTTAATCAACTTTTGTTTTAAAGAAACACTTTTTTTTTTTTTATCACACTTCCTAATTCCTAATTTTGAAGCCTTAATTTGTCAGACAGCAAGGAATCCTCTTGTTGTTTGAGATAATACAGCAAATTGTCTGATCATTCAAATGCTGTTGAATCATAGATATGCTTTTGAGGGATCATCATCATTATCATATTTGTGTAAACCATTCTTCTCGTCCCGTGCACACATCAAATGTCTTTGTTAGTAGTAACTACATAACCAGCAGTGTAACCACAGGTCATTCTTCATTGTTCTTACTGTCATTGTTTTACAGACAGGTGCAACCTTTAATGCAGAAAAGGTAAATGATAGGAGAACAATAAAGTACCTTAAAAATGAAAGCTTGCTTGGGGAGACCTATTGTGCAGTGCTCAACAAATCATAGTTCATCAAAACACTTCAAACTACATATAAACCACTTTCAGATTACTATTATTTATTAATATTATTAATAATATAATTAATTATTAAAATATTAAAATTGCAGTGGTAAATCTGCTAAGCAATTAATCCATACAGATAATCAAGAGCTTACATACTGTCTTCAAACATAATTAATTTCGGTACTTTAACTCTCAAGTGGTTGTATTATTTTTGTAACATCACTGGTCATATGGTAGACTCTGCCAACTAGCTGTTGAATTCTTAAGGTCAATGCTATAATATGCTTTGTATTGATAAAAATAACGTTTTACATGGCATCCATTTTTTTCTAAATAAGTAGCTACAAAGTCTAATAAGTATTATGGTATTTTATTTTACAATAAATTCCTAAAATACAAACTAATATTTCAATTTTTTTCATTTTATTTCATCCTGTAAGTTTACATACAAAGAACTCATCATTTCAATAAAAAAATAAATACAAAGATCAATATTTGCATTGCTTAGAAATCTAATATATAATTTACATGTTTATACTCTCAATGCTATAAAAAGACTTGCTCTGTTAAGTATCGTTTTATAACCTAAGTGTTATGTATAACAGTTTTTTTTTTTTTTTTAAATACTTAACCCTTCTATTATATATTTTATACCTTCATTGAACAGAATATTGAGTTTTTTGTCACCCTCTGTGGTGTAATGGTTACCATGTAACTTCACATACTTCATAAAGTTGCAGATTCAACCCCGGCAGAGGAAGATAGATTTTTTTTCTGGCATAAAAATCCACAGCATCCTTCAGAAGAGAAGTAAAACTATTGGTCCTGTGTTGTAGATTTATGACACATAACAGAACCTCATACCTGATAAAAAGGCCTCTGAGCAAAATTAAGCAGTCTTTCATGCCCAGTATAGAATGGGTCGCTGAGAACCACAGCAGTTAAAGATTATCCATAAATAAATCTCTACTTCTATATTCATTTTCTTAAATACATGTCTGCAACTAGTTGTTCCAAAACATTTGCAATAATTCTAATGGTCTTCTTCTGCAATCTGAAAATTTTAGCATGTCTTCTGCATTTATATTTCCCCATAATGAAGTCCTATATTTTATATGAAAATAGATAAGAGCTAATATACACAATACTGCCATAAGTTCTGCCAGTAAAATTTAAACGCGATGATGTATAGAAATTGTGAATGAAGAAACATAGCAACATTGTACATTGTCATCCACTACTCCGTTAGTAACTGGCTTATGGTATGCTGGTAACAGGCAAGAGAGAAAGTCGGAGTGGGGAATGTAAACAAATCATATTGTTGTATTGGCATTACTTCATTGTAGAAAGTGAGCTAATGAAATTTTTTTGATGCTGAAACCTCTTAGTATCAATGAACAGTTTGTGTTTTGGACAACAGCATGGTTTAAAGAAACAGGTGCAATTGTTGATCGCATCAGACCTGGTCGTCCTAGGTGTGTGAGTGTGTCCACATATGCGTGTGCGCAGGAATTTGATGCAATCCTTCGCATAAACAAACAAACAACTTTGTCTCATGAAATGAACATCTCTTCACAAACAATGAAACCTTTTTTCAAGGATTTACAAGTTAGTGCATATAAAAGATACATAAGGCATAACTAAAAATTAAAGGAGATATTCCAGGTTTGATCCCAAGCTTTATTAATAATATATGGGCAGAGAAAAAAAAAACAAAGCAGGAACCTCACAGCAGTGGTTGGCAACAAATGTCCCATTGACTGGCCTAGCAGAAGTCTGGACCTCAATCCATTGGATTATTCTCTGTTGCAGAAGCTCGAGGTAATAGCGCGTCAAAAGAGGTAACACAATATTGAGATACTAAAAAAAATCAATCACATCAGCTGTCAAAAATATTCCAATGAACACAATTCGCGCAGTTATTGATGAGTGGCCTTAACATCTTCGCCGCTGTGTTGCCGCACATTACGATCATTTTGAGTAGTATTTTTTGTGTTCTTTTAGAAGATATGTTTATTAATGGATTTGCATTGTTTTATTTAGTAGTATATGCATTGCAAGTACGGACAGAACATATGGCAATATTGTGTACATGTTTTAAAGTTTCACTATCCATAAATCTTTTAGCTTGTCTCATTATATGTTTTCTTAGTTATGTATTCTATGTGTTGCTTTATGCCTCCACTATTCCTATAGCTCATTTCTTTAAGAATGTCTTCCATTATCATATATTAAAAATAGGCTTGGTGAAGTGCTACATCCCTGTCATACACCTTGGTTTATCAGTATATCTGTGCTATCATGTCTGATGTTAATATTATTACTCACATATCAGATCCTCTCTTTTACCTTTCCTATCCAGTCTTGCTTGACTCAACTCTCGTTTTCTTTGACCCTGCTGGTATTAGAGTATTCGAGGCCTAGGGGATAATTATATTTTCTTTCCTGTGCATACCTTTATTTTCTTAGGTGATGTAACTGTCATTTAAACGGTTACAAAAAGTTGAATAAAAACATTCTAGTCAACATGATAGTATGACATCAAAATACTGGAATGCAAAAGAGCGAATGACTTCACTGCTAACTGCTCAACATTAGGTACCAACCAACCATATTATTACTCACCTTTTTATACATATTTTTCAGTATTTTTATAAATGATTGGGATAACCTCTTTTGTACAAAAGATTTCAAAGTTTTATTCTATCAAAAACATTTTCATAATCTACAAATGTGAAGTGAGTTTCCAGGCTGAATTCTCATCTTTTTCTATTGTTTCACTGTGAATATGACATCAGTATGACGTCTGGTATATTTCTCAACCTCTTATTTAAAATCCTTGCATATTATCCAGTATTGAGTAGACTCATTCCTTTATAATTTTGACACTTTCTTCTATTTTCCTTTTTGAAAATAGATATTACTCAGGCTGTGTGCCACAGTCTTGGTACATACTTAACCAGATTTCCAGCACATATTTATGAGGTTTAAAAGTCTGTAATTTAACTGTTGAACTCTTATATTTCATCTTCTTCTGTACCTTTCCATTTCCATTTCTTTCACTGAAATCTAATTCTTCCTTTGTAAGGGAATCCACATCTCCAAAATTAATTCTTGTCTTCCACAGTCAGCTTCTTTTTCCCTCTCATTATACAAGGCTATTTAAATTTTTCTTCTGTAATTATCTGCATTGTAGCTACATCTGTAACAAAACTCAATGTAATTTAATTTTTTTTTCACAGTATAGTTTGACTAATTTTGTATAGAAGTTTTATATCACAAGAACTTCAAGCTGTACTTGGGGGGTTGGTTTGGCATGCACTGAATAAATGAACATCTTCCTTTAAAAGGTGTTGGCATTTTTTCTGCAGCTACAAACTCTCCCAAATTGTAACTTTTTTTTACAATGACTAACAAATGTTTCAAAATATGACCTGAATGCTGCTAATTTCTAATGCCTTTGTGTTCTTGTCAACTAACCATCAAATCTCTTACTGCTGAGGAGAAATAAGAACCTTCTGTATGACATACAATTTTCATACCAGTGCTATCTTTACTCCAAAGTTCTTCAACACTAGTTTTGTTTCCAGCCTTCATGACAATCAAAATAGAGTTTCAATGAGAGTACAAATTTCTTCCTAAGAAATTTCCTTATATCCTACTCTCTAGAATAGTTATATTGAGATATAATTTTTCTAATATGCTAGTAGTGTTCTCCACAATTTCAATAAATCTATTGAAAGTTGTTACTTATATGAGAGACCTTGATAGACCTCTTTGGACCAGAAAGAATTTTTGTTAAATTTATAGAGTATTTTTGCTGTTTTGATCATTATACTTTCCTTGTCTCATTCATATTTTGTTGTTTACCTTGGAAAAAGGTCCCCACCTGGAAATCCGAATAGGGGACTGTTTCACTTCTGGAATGTTTCTTTTTCCGATGGGACATCACTTTATCTAGAATGTTTTTATTCAACTTTTTGTAACCATTTAAAATTAGGCAACCATAAATGACAGTTACATCACCTAAGAAAAGAAAGGTATGGTCAGGAAAGAAAAAAGAAAAATTTAACTCCTATAAACCATAAACCTAGATGGAACTTTAAAAAAGCAAACTGGAAAAATTTTACAAATGAATTAGAAACCAAATTTGAAAAACCAGTAAATGAATCAACAAAATCAGATAAACTAAACAAAGATGTATATGATACAATTTTGAAAACAGCAAAAAAATACATACGAAGAGGATTTACTAAAAACTACATACCTTTTTGGAACTCACAACTAGCAAAAATGAAAAAAGAAAGAGACCAGGCTAGAATCACAGCAGAAAAATCTAAAGATCCGAAAGAAGTACAAAATTGGAGAAAATTAAGTGCTCAATTCAAAGAAGAAATTACCAACACCAAAAGAGAACATTTAATAATTTTCTACAGAACATGGACTATAGAAAAGATGCACAAAAAGCATACAGATTCATACATAACATTCAAAACAAGAAAGAGAATAAAAAAATACCTTTAATTTATGATAGTAAAATAATTACAGATGACAATGAAATAGCTAATAAATTTAATAAATACTACGCTAATACCTATAAACTATCTGCTAATACCAAAAAAGAACAAAAAATTGTAAAGAAAAACATTAAAGAATACATAAAATCAACAACTAAACAAGAATTCAATATTAAAGAATTGAACATTGTAATTAATAATTTAAAATTGAAAAAATCTCCAGGATCTGATAATATACATACAGAATTCATCAAACATCTGGGGAAAAAAAGCAAAATTAAGACTCCTAAATCTCTATAATTTGTCATGGAATACAAAAGTACCAGATGAATGGAAGAAATCTATAATAATACCTATTTTGAAATCAAACAAACCAGCAGAACATTTTTCAAGTTATTGTCCAATAACACTTACCAGCGTATTAGCAAAAATCATGGAAAAATTAATTTCCGATCATTTAAATTGGTTTCTAGAAAAAAATAACAATTTCAACTAAACAAGCAGGATTTAGAAAACACCATTCAACAAATTAACAGATTTTAAATCTTAGTCAAGACATTAAAAATGCATTAAATAAAAAAGAAGACACTCTAGCAAATTTATTGACTTTCAAGGAACGTATGATTGTATTTGGAGATACAAACTACTTGATAAACTTAAAATTCTAGGAATCCAAGGCAAAATGTTACATTGGATCAGTGAATTCATTATTCAATGCTTTATTGCTACCAGATATAATGATAAAATATCAAAATATCAACAGACACACTGTGGCGTATCTCAAGGCAGTATCCTTAGTACAACACTCTTTAATATTTATATCAATGATCTTCCATATCAATTACAAAAAAGAGAATCAAAAGTCTTAATGTTTGCAGATGACGTAGTCATATGGAATTCTAAACCGAAAAATCAAAATCAACAATTAACAAATATAGTACAACAATCCTTGACGACATTACAGACATCTAATAATTTAATGAAAATTAATACAAAGAAAACAAATTATCAACTATTTACACTAAGGAAGAAAGCAATAAATATTTCCCTTCAACTAAATGGAGAAACTCTCACAGAAACACATGAAGCCGAATATTTAGGTATTATTTTTGATACAAAATTAACATGGAAAAAACACATTGATTAAAAAAAAAAAATAAAAAAATAAAAAAAAAAACAAGGAAAAAATTATCACTATTAAAAAGACTGGCAGGCAAGAAATGGGGAAGCACTACACAAACTTTAAACACTTTTTACAAGATGTACATTAAATCAACATTTAAATATTGTGAAGAGATACTAATAACTGCAAATATAGAAAAATTTAATATTCTGCAAAATCAAATTCTTCGCCTAGTAACTGGAGCTGTTAAAACTACCCCAGTACTTGCTCTGCAAATTTTAACAAATAATCCAAGACTGGAACTTGACATTGAACAAACAGCCATCTTACAACATGAAAAATTAACCAGACTACCTTTAATGACTGGGAAAAAAGAAAACCACAAGTAAACCTAAAAACTCAACAAAGTTTCCTTAATAAAGTCAAAGAAGTCAAACATAGATTAAAACTTCCTTACTTAAAAGAAAACATACAAATAAATATTAACCCGTAAGAACTATTTGATATTGAACACTATCTACACTTAGCTGAAGAATTTACAAAATCTGAAATCTCTTCGTGTGCTCTGAAACAAATGACACTAGAAATAATAAATGAATGAATGGCTACATGTTTATCTGACGGTTCTAGCTTACCAAATAACAGTGGTACTGGTGCAGGTGCAATATGCCCTCTCTTCTCTTTCTACAAAAGATTAAGTTTAAATACTACAAATTTTGATGGAGAGATTTCAGCAATACTTCAGAGCTTACAAAACCTACTATATCATATAAATAAATTTGAAAAAGTTGTACTATTATCTGACTCTAAAGTAGCTATTATATCCATAACATGTGATGTAACACCTAATAATTTAAATATTGCAGAATGCCATAAAATCATAAAATAACTAATGAATTTAAATAAAAAATTAATAATTCAAAATCTTATCGGGCTTCTAACCAGGTAAAAACTTGGTTTGACACCAACGTTTCGAAGAAGTGCATCTTCCTCTTCTTCAGGGTGAACTGATGGATTGAGCTTGCGGAGACTGGTATTTATAAGAGCTGGAATGAAGCTAACATCTGATTGGTTCGCGTGATATTATGGCCTAGTATTTAAGATGACTGAGACATGAGCATACATTAATACTTCAATGGATACCAGCACATTGCGAAATACAGGATAATGAAACAGCTGACTTTCTAGCCAAGGTAGTAAAGTTACATCATATTCATCTGATCCAATAAGTTATCACTCTATCAAAAGAATCATTATATCAACATATAATAACAAAATTAAAGTAGATAATGTATTACAAACAAAAGGAAAACTATGGGAAAATGTATGTAATAACACGACCAGAATCACTACATTACCAAGAAAATCCCCTAGCAACTTTTAGACTCGTAACAGGCCATGACTGTCTCTATAAACATTTATTCAGGATTGGTATAGTGTAATCTCCTCTGTGTCTTTTCTGTACACTTAAAGAAGATATGGATGGAAACCATCTACTGTGCTGTCCAACCTTGAGTTGTCATGATAATATGACATCAAAATACTGGAATGCAAGAGAGCAAATGGCTTCACTGCCAACTGCTCAACATTAGATACCAACCAACTTTCCTTGTCTCACTTAATTTTACCTACAAAAGACCCTAATTATTATTGCCATCATCTTAATGACTTTGCATTTCTTCTTTCAAGACATATGTGTCTATTTCCTTCCAAAGGATGTGCTTCTATCACTGATTTACTTTTTGTGATCATTAACTGTATTTTCTTTTCCTTCCTTTCAGGCAAATCAAATTAAGAAAACTCGCTGATATCAGAGTTACATTTTATAAGCCTTTCAATTTCCTGCAAATACAAATGAAAGTTAATTGTAAATGAAAGGTTTTTAATTCATAAAAAAATATAATGTAAATAATAATTAGCCTAAATATACTCAAAATTTCTGGTTATATGGTTCATTCTGAACACCAAATACAGTGCGTACAAAAATAAGCTGCTATTATTACTTATGTATGGTGGCTACAAATCCACCAACAATAGTTGTGACAGACAAAAGTTCAATTTGAAGACTGCTAAGGTGTAGCAATAATTATTTGAATTCAGGGCAAAATAACAAATTTAATGCAATTGCTTAATGGTTAATTTACCCTTTTGTCATTTTAAATAGAATGGCATTAGAAGCAAGGCTTTAGAATTAATCAATGAATGTCATACCAATATTAGTTTAGTACTTAAATGCTAATTAATAAATCCTTAAGGAAAAACAGAAAGACACTGTTGGGTATTCTTCAAACTTTATAAAATTTTAAAGTTTTTTTTTTGTAGACCAAAATCTGCCTAAAACATAAATACCAACGTATTTGCATTTTGTTAATGGTTTATCCTGCTAATCCAAGTGCTTTTGAGATGATGGTGCAAATGTGGCAAGCACTCTTTCAGGAGATATCTGATGTTCATATTTCACAATAAGCTAAAATGCAATGCTTGTCGCAGTTGACAGTATGCCTTAGACATAAAAGACTAGTGCTGTAGTACATTCTATAACACTTAAGGATTAGGTTATACAATATGGTGCAGTTGCATAAATAGATATATGCTTTAATTTTCATTAAAAGAAAGAGAGCTATAGAAAAAGTAAGTAGGGAGCACAAAAAAGAAAGATTCCTAAGAACCAATCATTATTCTGCTAGCTACTTTATCTTGAAGCAAGGAAATTGTTTGTGGTTGTGAAAATGTGGTTGTGTTAACATCTAAGCACTGATAATAGTTGTACGTCTTCAAGTGCCTAAACAACTTTAGCAAACATCCTCTCAGTCTGTTACCATAAAACATACTACTTTGTGCATTTTTGCTTTGTGGGTTGTATGCTCATTTTCGCAAAGTTTTTTTTTAAATGTAGAATTGTTCTATTACTTGAACATAAACATTGTGAAAAAGAGCTAAATTAAAAATGAGTTTATATATTTTGCATATTTGTATATTTTTTCTGTACTATGTATTGATGTGTTGTTTATGTATATACGTATATATCCTGTGTTCATTTTAAATAAGGCCAGTTAAAAGAATGTGCAATTTTATTATGTTTAATGCAAGACTTAATCTGCTATACAAACAAGTAAAATTCTTTTCCATCTGACTTCAAGCTGAAACTGTGTAATAAGGTTGTAACCTGATGAGTTAGAACACTCCTAAATTCCACTTTTTTGAGAGCCATACTATTAGGCAGTTGAACTGAGTTAAAAACCTCAATATTAGAATGGTATGTATCCTATTTGAATGAAAAATACTTCATTCTTATGTTCCTTTTGTTCGATTTCCTGATTAATTGGATTGAAACAATTTGTAGCTATCTTTCTTGTATAGCTTTTTGCACTTTTATAAAATCATGGCAGACTTCTGCTTTACATTTTTGGATTTATTAATTATAAACATTTATTGAATGCAAGAGATACTCATTTTAGTGAAATATTTAGTTTTGCTTTTCTTGTTTTAAGGACCATCAGAAGCAATCTTGCAAATCCAAACTACATTAATTTTTTTTTCTAGATTTTACTTTTCTTTAAAGTGCAATATTTATGACTGTAATCAATAGATTCTCTTAGCAGTCAAAAGATCGAGAATGTAGAACAGATTAATTATAGTTATACTGAAAGGTAGTAGATGACATGAAAAGTAATTATAATGTTTTACAGCTGTGTACAGTCTGGAATAATTAGCATTATAAGTGCAATTGTTATTTTCTTAAAAATGCAAAATATGGACACATAAATTAAACTTAAAAGCACTCTTTCTATTAACAGAGATGTTCTTTTTAATTTTCTTTGCCTCTAGAATTTTAAATTATAAAAGAGTAGGTATACAAATGGTCTTGAATGAATGAGCATAATACCTCCAAGTACTAATCAAAATCAAGCAGCAAATTTTAATTATTGGTTTTAAATGTTTCAGTAATCCATAAACAGAAATGGCTTGTACTTAAAAGCTGTGAGTAAATGCATTGATTCTGATCTTGGTTACAATGAAGATGCATATTGTGGAAAACTTTTATTCAGTTGTAATTAAGACAGAAATAATTTTACAAAAATAGAAATGGACATCATAAAGCATTTTTTCATCTGGGTACAACCTTATAATTATTGTGGCAGAACCATTTAGAAGCATTTTCCATTAATAATACTTACTTGGATCTCAGTTATTAAAATATGGAGCTTCATGTTGTACATATGCTATCAGCTTTTTATTCCTGATACAAAAAAAATCATAAAATTTTATATTAAAATAATTTTCCTCATTCTTTCTTGTTTTTTCTTTCTGTTTTAGCAATCTGTAAAAATATATCTTTGTTTATATATCAAAGGTAAAGCATTCAAGTCAGCATTTTAGTATAATATTTATTCTTCTTGTATGAAATTTTAAGGAAAATAGTTTTTGGAAATATAAATTTGTTACACATTATGGAACATTTTAAATCAGCTAGCAAAATTCATTAAGTATTTGCATTCAAATCAGCATTTTAGTATAATATTTATTCTTCTTGTATGAAATTTTAAGGAAAATAGTTTTTGGAAATATAAATTTGTTACACATTACGGAACATTTTAAATCAGCTAGCAACATTCAGATTTTTTAGTATCAACTCGGAAACATTCAACTATAAATGAAATCAATCAAATTGAGACAGAAATGAAATCATTTGGATTTTTGAGATATTTTGGACCATCTGTTCTAGGTGATTTAAAAATAATTAAAGAGAGACATTCAATAAAGACTGGCACTATTGTTCTCAATGCTTTATTTTCAAAAATTACAAATTCAACTGTTTGACCTTTCTAAAACACTTCCCAGCCAGTACAATACACTTGTCCCCTCTTCTGTCATTCCTGAAAGACATGCAGGGAACCATTTGATAATTTCACTGTAAAACTGATTTCCCTTAAGTTCGATTTTGACTATCAGGTTGAGAAAAAGGTCAATTGTGACACGTCTATGCAGTAAGGTGGATGGTAAATGCAGAGATCCCTTTCCTTGTCAGGAACTCACTAACTGCAGTAATGTGTATAGTTCTGTCATGATCATGATGAAATTCCATTATCTAGCAAGGTTATGCTTCATTTTTGAGGATGTGAGCCTTAATCGATGGGTCTTTGTGCATGTCTTTGTGTGATATATACAGTTTCCTGCTAATCAAAAAAAGTGATGACAATGGCCCTACTTGCTGATTTCTATGTGTATTTCTATTTTGGGGCAGGATGGATATGTTTCATGCATTTGATGGTGCTCCACATGGTCTTAGGATTTTAAAAAGGCACCCTTCATTTTATCAGTTATGAGATTCTGCCACTAAGCATCACCTTTATTTTCAATGCATTCTTTGCAGTAGCAGGAGCAGCAGGTGGGCTCTTACAAACATGGGATATGTGCAAATGCTCAGTTAAGAGTTGGTTAGTGCTGCTGACTAATATTCCAAGGATGTGTGCAAGCTTCTAGTGTAAGATGTGGGTTAGTACGAATAATGACAGCCCCAATGTTACTGTTTCTCTCTGTTAAGGCTGTGACAGGTGCTTCTTCTCTTTACAGTTCAGCATTTTTAATGTCTTATGTCACAGAAATAAGCTAGACAAGATGTTACAGAGTATCCATATGCTTTCTTCAACCCTTTATATGTTATTGGATTTTTTTTTTCCCTAAGCAAACACGAAGCTTTATTGTGTAAAGATATTAATGAAAATCAGCAAATCAAGTAATGTATTTTGCACACTTGCTTTCAGTGACTGCTTCAGCTTAACTAATAGAGCTACTATTATAAACTTGCTGGGAATATAGATGCCATCAGATTGAGCATGCTTTTCTTCTGCAAAAGAAACAATTAGTGTTGGACTTTATTAAATATCTCTCATAATATTGTTATTATCTTATTACTAGCTTAATCACAGTCCCCAAACATACCTTCACAATTGTCTGCTATTACCCATAGAAGTTGTAAATCAAGAATTTGCATTGAAAATATATAGGGTCAGATTTGGCATTTTAAGTATAAAAAAATAATGTAAAAAGCTGACAGCAAGAATTAATGTAAAATTTTCATTATGAACCTCTTATCAGCAGTATTGTTTTGTGTATAATATGGATTTAAGCAGTGCATATATCATTTTTCTTCTCATTTATTGTGAGCACTTCAAATTCTTCCACTATTTCCTTCCAAGAGAGAGTGTACAAGCAAGAATGTGTGCATGAATGCCTGTGGTTGTATGTGTGTACTTATCTTGTGAAATTACAAAAAATAGCAGACACACTTAAACCATGATTCATGACTGCCAATTTTGTGCTAGTGCACTGAAAGCACTGAAACCTGTTAAGCACATTGTGCATCTGAAATCTGTTTCAGCACAGATATGTAATGTTGAATGAGATTTTGCAACTAGAAGTTGCTTATTCCAGATATTTATTCTGTTGGGTGCATGGTGCAAAAGTAATAAAATTAAGCATTCTGCTAGATAATATGCTTGTTACACAATTTTATTACTGTATGATATTGTGATTTCACTCTTTTATTAAGGTATGCAATGTTTAAAAGGTTATACTAGAATCAAAAATATAATAATAATTTTGGCAGCTTGCATAATTGTTTATTCACACAAATTATCCTATCTCTGTTTGCAGCTATAGCTAGATTCGCACAGCTATTTGAGTAAGGTGTGCAAGGATGAAATATACAGGATTTTTTAATTTTCTTTCAATTAAAGACATTACAAATTATTTCCAGAACAAACACAGGTGATTTGTTGTCCATTAAAACTCATCTCCTGTATAGGAAATTTTAAATTTATTTTGATCCTACATAAATGCATTTCTGTTGCTTAAACTTCAGAAGGGAAAAATATGCTACTTGTTTCCTAAGAATAAAGAATAGTTTGTTCATGTGTTATCTGATGCTGCATTTTTATTAAATTTTTGTGTCTTTCTTCTGCTATTAGGTGTCACATTTGTCTGAATTTTAATGAAGGCACCCTCATTTGGGAGCACCATTTAATAAGAACAAGAAGTTATATCCTTCAGGCATGAATATTATGCTTGTACTGAAATTATCCTATCTTTAATATAGAATATCCCTTTAAGTACAACTTTTTCACAATTTATCATAAGTGTGAATTTTTCAATTTATTGTATATCATATATACAAAATCTTTTTATTTCTTCAAATTCTGATTACAATAATTATCTTTAATTCAATGCTGCAAAACAATTTTCTCACTTATATTGCTTCCACACCCATACATAGTTGATGACTCTTATCCAAGGGTATAATCTGAAAGCGTGGTCAAAACTGATTTGTGGGGCTGGTTACCCTCCCTTTCATACCTCCTGATTTTGTAGCAAGAAACTTCCAAAAGCAGCAGTCTTTATTGCCTATGTACAGTACATGAAGGTGTGACCATGTTACACCAAAATATAACAACATAGAGCTTTGATGCTATGCGCTGCTCACTCACGTTTTAAAGTTTTGCACAACTGCAACAGCAAGTCAGGCTATGAAAGCAAGCTGACCATACATGTGCAACAATCACGGGTGCATAGTTAACGCTACAAATTGATTACAATAAAATAAACACATACCTGTATTTTTCTTTCACTACCTATAAATAATTTATAAACCCCTTATTAAATCAAATATGCCAATCATTTTAATGGTTTTTACTGTTAGAATACTTAAATTAATGTAAGATAAATGAGAGCTTATTTTAAAGCTGAATGAACATACTAAGTTGCAAACTACAAATTGTTCCTATTTTATTCAATATACCTATTTTCTATTATCACCTCTTCTTCCACATGACATTGAATTAAGAAAGCATTGCACTTGCATTAGAAATATGTTTAGGGCTTTCATAAGAAATTCTCTGAGCTGTGAGGTGTGCATGGGTGCATGCATGCCGCATGTAAGGCAAGGATTTTGAGGTAAGTGCAAGGACACCAAACAATTTTTTACATAATATTTTCTCAAAAATGACTTTAATACATACTCTGTTTTAACTATCATATAGTGACTATGCCCTGTGGCCAAATACAGTATAACATCAATACTAGAGAGATCTGATCTATCCAAAAGCGACCAAAACATGTTGCTTTGGTAAAACAGGTGAAAATACAAGACATGCTAGAAAATATGAGATCTAGGAGAATCATTGAATCAGTGTAATAGTCCTTGGTGCTCCCCTGTAGTTGTGAAGTGGAAGATCAATGAGCTTCTGCATGGACTACAGGAAGCTGAATGCCATCATAAGAAAGGACTGTTTCTCCTTACCCTGGATTGAAAACACCTGGATATACTTGCTGGTGTCCAGTGGCTGTCAACTTTAGACTTAAAATCAAGATATTGGCAAATGGCCCTAGATCCCAGAGATAAGGAAAAGACTGCCCAAGAGCTTTGGTAATTTACAGTTATGCCCTTTGGCCTCTGCAATATGCCAGCCAAATTCCAGCACCTCATGGAGTCAGTGATGAGAGGGTTGGCTTACGACACTTGCCTGCTACATCTTCATGTTATCATCCTTGTAGGCTGCAACTTCGAAGACCATCTCGAGAACCTGACCAAATTACAGCAAAGGCTGCAGACAGTTAACTTGAAGTTGAAAGCAAAGAAGTGCCACCTCTTCTGCAAAGAGGTGAACTACTTGGCTCACACAGTCTCATCATCTGAGGTGACCACAGACTCAGAGAAGGTTCAAGTAGTGGAAGATTGGCCTTGCCCGAAAGACAAATGAGAGTTGCAAAGTTTCCTGGTCCTATGTCAAAGTTTCCCAGTTATGACTGCTGATTTGCCAAAGGTTTCTCCAACTTTACAAAACCCTTCACTTGAATGATGTAGAGCACTGATATAAATCAGCACTCTGCAGTGCACCTATTTTAGGATTTTCATAGCCTGGTAGCAACACTTCCATTGGAGGCATTCTATCCCTGGTCCAGGGTGGCCAGAAGTGGGTAATAATCTACTACAGCAAGACACTCTCCAAGGCAGAAAATAACTTCTGCATTACCTGGCGAGAACTCTTGGCAGTATTAAAGGTAGTATTATATTAAAATACCTGTATGGTCAGCCATTCTACCCAAGGACTGACTACTATGCCCTCACCTGGCTGTTGAGCTTCAAGCACCTAGAGCGGGACAGAGAGTCTATTGGGTCTACTCCAAGAGTAGAACTTCACATCATTACATTAGAAAGGAAGGAGCCACAACAATACATGACACAATGATCCTGTCCAGAGGAGTGCAGCCACTGCTCCAAGGTAGAGAAAAAAGAACTAGCCACAACGTCCATGTCATGTCAGTGGTGCCTTCAGCGGATGGTTAGCTCAGATTCTAAGGAGAAGCATTTGGCAGATGCTGACTTGGGGTCATTCCTGAGAGAAGTGGAGGCAGAGACTAGACTGAGCTGGGAAGACATCGCACCCAAGAGTAATGTGTGCAAGTCCTACTAGGCCCAATGAGACTCATTGAAGACCAAGGAAGGAGTACCTTCCTCATAGTACTTTCGCAGGAGTCCTGGAGGAATTACATGTAGGGACTTCAGTTAATATTTAGTATCCAACTAAACCATTGACAAGCTCTGACAACAGTACCACTGGCTGGGCCTATGGACAGATGCTGAGAGGTGGTGCAGTCAATTTCGTGTGTGGCAAGCTATGGCCCACAGACCAGGAACTGGAGTCATATGCAACAGTACAACATGGCAGCACCTTTGGAACTCACAGCCATTGACATAGCTGGGGCATTCCCTTTATAAAACAGTGGCAACAAATATCTGTTGGTCACTATGGATTACTTCGTCAAGTGGCTGGAAGTGTACACTATCCCTAACCGGTGGCCAAGACCATTGCAAACTGCATTGTAGAAGAACTATTTTGTTGCTATACGTATTGTAGAGCTGCACAGTGATCAAGGCACCAACTTTGAGTCTAACCTGATACGAGAAACACTGGAGCTACTTGAGGTGTATAAAATGTGCAGAACATTTCTCCAACCACAGATGAATGATACATCAAGACTCTAGAAGAACATTTGAGAAAGGTTGTGGCTGATCACCACAGAGACTATTAGTCTACCACTCTTCAACTCCAGCCTACTGCTGGTGTACACCAGCCTGTGTGGTTTTAGGTAGGAAACTGCATCTACTATGCTACCATGATGTTTAGAAGTCCTCTTGGGGAAGAGCAGCCAGCAGTCAATGCAGAATCGTGTAGGCCAACTTCACGACATGCATAAGATGGTGTGTCAACACAGCCAGATAGTGAGCAATCGGATGAATAACTATTACAACTGGTAGGCCCAATACCAAACAGGGTGATTGGTGTGGCCATATCACCAATTTACATTGCACCAAGCTTCCACAACCATGGCAAGAGGAAGAGGTGAAGAGGATAAATAATGTTGTCTATTGCATCCTAAGACTGCCACAAGGAAAGAGGCTGGTGACACACCTGGATTGTCTAGCTCATTACAATGGTGCTAGTCAGGACAATCAGCACTGAGGAGGGAGCATGACTATACCCTGTGGCTGTAATAGCTGCAGTGTGTGTGAACAGCTTGCTTCGTAACTCATAGTTAATTGTTACCACCAGTTGTTACACCTGCATTTGTGGACACGTGCCATCAGCGAGTTCTTTTAACATCAAACTGCAAATAGTTACACCTGTATACACGTACACATAAAAAAATACTGTTTTCCCTGTGTGAGTGGACATATGTGTTGTTGGCAAGTCCTTTGACGTTGGAGCCAGGCATTGTTACACTAAGTGTGTTTGTGACACCTGCAGTGATTTGCATGTGCAACTGCTTCTGGAAGTTTCCTGCCATGTGATCGACGAGTATAAAAAGGAGAATGAAGAGAATTTGGTTTAAACTGGGAATGCATCAGTTGAGTGAGTTTCAATGGGAAATTTGTTGCGTGGAGTAGTAGCTGCAGAAAAAGTCAAAGGAAACAACTGGAATTGTTATGGAAGCATTGAAAATAGACAGTCCATTGTGAACAAATTATAATTTGTAATGAGGGAAAGAAATAAAGAGTAATTTTATGGAGCAATAAAAGAGAGGTTTTGTTATAGTATGTTAAATGCAAGCATATTCCTATAAAATTAAGCATTTAAAAGATTTTATTTTGAAAATATTCAGTTCTAATCTATTATATTTGTGTTGCGGAGAACCAGAACTTGTCCTCAAGTACATACAACATTACAGAATCAGTTAGATGAGTCAGTAGATCAATCATAGCTGAGGAAGACAGCAGGCTGCTTCAAAACGTACTGAAAATTATAAGGTTTTCTTGCATATGTTAATGAAGTTAAGCATAATTCACTTTTATTGCAGGCATTTCTTTATGCAATAATAAATATTATGTATTCATATTAAGAGTAGTCATGTTTATACTAATCTTTCAAATAGCTGAACAGCTGTTAAAAGACTTGAGGGATATTAATTTAATATAAATGATGTAGGAATTCCATGAATACCTTATTACACTGATTAAATTCTACTGGTAAGATTTTCACAGCAATGAAATCACAAATGGATAGCACTGAATATAAAACCACTAAGTGCTTAGAAAAAGAATTTTTGGAGAAAGCTGAAAGCTCTTGATACCCAACTATGCTGCAAATGCCACTTTCCTAAAACTAATATCACAAAAATCATTTGTTTAATACATTTATAATGAAAATGTTTTAGACAGTTTAATTCCAAATATCTTAAAAATGAAGAAAGGAAAAAGAAAAAAAAAAGGAAGGAAGGACTAATTTTCAGAAAGATACTTTTAAGTCAAGGTGATTTTCCTCCCCAAAGTGATGTTCCTGTTAGTCATCTTTTAGTTTCAACTGATGGAGATAGCACTGGTTTTACTATGAACATCCAGCAGTAATGGCCTCATGAAAAGTATTAACTGCCATATTGATATCACTGATTAGATGGAAATTTTAATTGTTAATGTTGCAGTTCTAATTGCAGCATGGTTCAAACTTGATTACTACAAATGATATACAGTTGTTAAACACATTTTAAAACTCTTTGAAAAATACTTTTTAGAAAGTTCAATGATATAACACCTTTCAGAAGAAATCCAAAGGTAAGTTTACCGCTATTCCTAATTTCATATTTAAAAATTAATTTACATACTTATGACTGTGTTATTTGCATATGCTTTGGTAAATAGGCTGGTAAGAATGGTTTCATTTAGTATACAAGAACCAACAAAAGCAATTAAAACAAAACTAAAGAGTAATGTGTTGTCATTTAATGTAATGTAATAAATAATTTCAATTTCACTTACAAAAACAGTTTTATACTTGACTTTGTGAATTCATTTTTTTTTTTTTTTTGTTAAAAAAGGTGCCTTCCAAGTTCATTCTTGTTCTTGCTACAGAATGCAGATTCTTCATTCACAATCTTCACATAAAACTGCAACTCAGCCTCAAATCCCCACTCCTTTGCTATGTTCGCTCTCTGCTTTGGAGTGTTAACTCTGGGCCTGTGACACACACAAATTTAAATTTCCATTTAGAGGGATGGCAAAAAGTGTCATAAGTTTGGATCTTATTTCTGTATCCAAAGCATAAGGAAGGCTATTTTATAAAAACTAGTATGAACAACAAAACAATACAGAAAATGATTCCAGTATGCATTGTAGGTATTCCACTCCATATATTTATATGAGAGTAACAATAAATACATATTAATGACATGGCATAAGCTATGTACCTCAGCTTTACTTCTTTGCTTCTCACTTTATTCTCTTTCTGGTACCTCTTCTGTTGCCTGAAACAATTACTCCTTTTTCTATGCCACAATACTTAGGCAAATCTACTATTAGTGCTTGACATAGTTCTCCCTATTTCAGGCCTTCAAGTTTTCTTCATTCATTAGCATAATACTTGCAATTTTGATAACAAGACTCAAGGAAGCAATAGTGGTAATTTTTGGCAGCAATATATGCATTTCTACTTCCGCAAAACACAAATATAAAAGTAAAAAATTGACGTATACATTTCTTTCCTTTTGGTATGTTTTGTTCAGTTTGTCATGGTGGAGGAAGTGGTTACTGAACTAAACAAAGTATTTCAGGGCCATTTTAATACTACTTGAAACAAATTGATTGCACAGATTGAATAAGCACGGAAATCCGTCTCAAAAAGCACTTTGTATGCATTTTGTTCTGATGCTGTTCAATTGATTGATTTTGGCAAGTGCAGGTATCACCTACTTCACTCATGGACCAATGTTAAGATATTTGGTCTGTTGTTTAGCTGCAAAAAAAAAAGAAGAAAAGAGGACTGGTTGTCAGTAAAAACAGGCATTTAAATTTTTAATGATAAAAGCAGTGGCAGAACTAGAAGATAATTTTAGAATTCAAATATATGTGTTCCTTTCCCCAAATGCCTAAAAGAAGCATGTGCACTTCATATTTTGTAATTTGTCATCATGACATATGAATGTGGAATATTCATCCTTTTTCTTCCATTCCTTCTTTGGGAGTTTTGCATCATTGATCAACTGATAGAACACATTGTGTATTTGGCAATCAAAGTTGTGGAGATGGCAGAAGTAAATTGAAATTGTGGATCATTTTCTGAATGCAGTACACTTCCAGTACAATGAGTAAAGCATTCAAATCAGTGGTTTATGCAACCACAGGCAATTGATGTGGTCTCTCTAAGGAAATTAGTATTTTTAATTATAGATTTATTGCTTTTAAGGCAATGGATTTGTGAAATGGTAAATAGAAACAGTTTTGATTCAATTGTTTAGACTGTTGTACCATATACTGAGAGCATAAAGCATTCAGTGCACACAAAATTTTAATGATCTATGTCAGACCGTTTTTAATAGATTCATTTTTACTTTCTTTACCATGTAAAATGTACAAAAAAACGAGTTATGTCTGGCATGCAAAATTTGTCCTCCTACATGTCACAGCGCCTTGTGTACATCATCCACAATACAGTTGTGCAGTAGCAGCACCAAGTTGTCACAAGTTCCAAATCTTAATATTACTAACCCAATGATCAATAATCATAATCAAATACATAACTTAAGTTTCTTCAACAACAAAGTATCACTATTAACTAAAATTTTAACCCAAAGCATGATACAGTTTGTATTGTACGGAACCTTCCCTGTGTGTTCACTATAGCACTGTGGCAAAATGTTGGTTATTTTTCTGGTGAGGGTCACAGGTTCGCTTCTCACATATAACAGACAATTTTTTTTCCTTCTCTTAATATTGTTTAGTCAACACATAGCAACTATTTTAGACATAGTTATACTTGACATTTGGCATAGTTAATATGATAGTTATTATGATGCTGCTTTAAGAGATTATTCTACTGAACAGCAGTATGCTGTACATGAAAACATGTGGTGACCAGAATGGTGCACAAACAATGAAGAAAAAAAAATGGAATCGGTATAGTATAGTTAAGAAATCCAATGTTTCAATACATTTTTAGGAATCCAATTTTGGGCAAATTTGAGAGGTAGGAACTTTTTTATTATGATTATCATCCAAAGGGGTCCTGATACAATGCAAAAAAAAAAACAAAAAAAACATGGCTTCACAATTTCATCATGATTGAATATCTGTATTGTGTTGGGGCTGGATATCAAGGGGTGGTCTAGATGTGCTGTAGCAGCTTGACAATACAATGAATGGTGTGCAGTACATGGTAATACTGAATAATATTTTGATTCCCTCTGCGAGGATGAGATATCCTGATGTAATTGTTGAATTTGTAGAGGATAATCATCCTGTCCACACATTTCAAAAGGTTTCAGATTAGTTTTCAGAGATACAAGATATCAAGAGTGGTAGACTGACCTCCCTGTTCACCAGATTTGAACACAATTGAGAATATGTTGTCTGAGATAAAAAGGAAGTTGCCATCTAATTTAGCTGTAGATGAGCGAAGGACAAAAAATGCCCTCTGTGCTCTTGTAGCTGCTTGTCCACATTACTGCAGGCAGTTCATTTTGTCTATACCCTGAGTATTGAGAGCAGTTACATCGACTGAGGGTTCATACTCCCAATATGAATTACATTTATTTTTTGTGTTTTAGAAGATAATAGCTTATTTACACAAAAAATGTTTAGTTGTTTAACACGAGTGTTAATAGAATTATGTTTTTGTGCACATAACATTAAATGCCAAAGCTTCATTAATACAATATTATGTTTTGCATACCCAGTCATAAAATTAACATACATAAAAAAAATGCCAAGCAACACGAGATTTGAACCTAGGAACTTATGAGTGGAAGCAAGGCCTTCTTAACCTCTCGGCCACTATAACGTTCTGTACAATTCTTTCGTGTGCATTGTGAACACAGCTTTTATGAAGATACACCAAGCTCAACAATCAACGCATGGAATCTGAGGATAACTGATTTTTTGTGTCCATGAGTGTACATAGCAGGTGGAGAAACATTGAATTCCACCTTAAAAAATGATACCGAGATTTCAATGGAAATACATGTTTTGAGGACTCCTGAATAATTTTTAGAAAAAAGTCCCTTTGTGAACAGTATACATAAAAATGAAAGGCAGTTAAATACCAAGACCTTCTGAAAATGTGACATGGTTTTCAACAAAATCCCCACTCCAAACTACTCTTTACTTAGAGGATTTTTCGAAATGCTTGATTTTCTTAAACATGGCTGTAACAATTTTGATTATAATACCATGTATTAAAGATGTTTACGTCACAAATGAAATATATAACTTGAACTTTCTGGGAATAGGCTCTGAAAGCCTCTTTATTCTGGATGACTTCTGCATAACTGTTAAACCATAAAAAATAGACAAAATATGTAGATCTTGTTACAATTTATAAAACAATACAGTTTTTTTTAGTTAATCTATGAGAGATTCCTTGTTGGTTTAAATTTTGCAATACTTATGCTGTTCTCATGAAAAGAGAAGTGAATATCAATGTCATCATACCAATTAGCTCTTGAAAGATTTGACTATCACTTTAGCTTGGTATATTCTCATATTTTCCTTGTACTTAGAAGAAAATAGGTAATAAGCCTGTTTCTGTTAATATTTATCTTGATTAGTATGGGTACATTGAAGAATAAGCTTTTGTAAGAATAATTTGCAGCAGAATATATACAGAAAGTTATACGAATGGATCACACAGATCTTTTATTCATAATTAATACAGTAATATGAATGCTCTTGTAGCTTATGGCTACTTGTATCACTCCCAAATTTTTAGTTTGAGGTTAGTATAGAAATTAGAATAGAAACTTAAAGAAATTGTGCAGGAATCTCTTCATTTTAATAAGTTTAAGAAGCACAACAGTTTTTAAATCTTTAATTCTGAAATCTTCTGATAATTTTAAGATAATAAGTAGCGCAAGAAGTATTTTGAATAGTGAAATATGCTGAAAAGAACAAATTGAGGTGTTGTACCTAAATAAAAGGAGTAATAAAATGTTCAGTTGTGGCTTTAAGTTGTTGATGTTAAAAAAATACTTATATAGCATAAAAGTACAAAATTCAATGAAAAAGGAACTTACACACAAACAGAGTGAAAATAAATTTAATCATAAAAGTAAAAGTTGTAAGTATAATAAAAATGCAAAAGAAAAATAAAATATTTTCTCATTTTTAGAAAATTTCACAGATATATTGCCTTGAGGAGTTAAAGATGTCCTCCATGGTCTATGGATAACATGCTAGGCTCTGTCCTGAGGTTATGGTTCTAACCCAGCAGAGGGCAGTTGATTTATTCAAGCATAAAAATCCTTAGTATGCTTCTTTAGAAGATAAGATAAAGCCAGTGGTCCAGAGCCTTAGATTTATGAAACATCAAAAAAGTCAAACCTGATAGAGGCCTCTGAGAAAAAATTCTGGTCTTTCATATCCAAAATAGAATGGGATGCTGATATATAAAATTTTATTTAATTTTCAAGGAGCTATGATTTCAGAGCAAGTGCAATAAATCAACTAAAGCACTGGGTAGAAGTGACATGGTGACTACATATCACCCCTATTATTGTAATATGCATGGACAGCACTTGACCCACCAGGGCAGACTTGTATAGCATCATTTTAAAAACAGAACAAAATTGGTTGAGTGGCACAGGACATTTACTGCCCACTCTCTCACCCTGCTTTTTCAATGTACCTATGACATGACCATTTAGAGATAGTATATGCACGTATATAAGATCCCATTTGCAGACAAGTGGATTTTAACTGGATTCTTTTTTAGTTTGTTATGATACATGGAATGGAGAAAACCCAGCCCTGCAAGGGTTTGTCCACCACAAATCCCATCTGTGGTCTCCTGGGTGAGAGGCGAGTGGTGTAACCACATGGCCATGGTGCAGCCTGCAGTGTTTATCTTGTATTTACCGCATGAAATTGAATGTACCTTAAGTTTATATTCATTGTGTGAATTAATGTAGTTTATTTGATTCAAATAACACTACTTCATATCATATAGAAGAGAAATGATAATAATTGGGTTCAAATAAAAGCCAGGCTGACCATGGCTGGCAACTAAAAGTTTGATGTGATAGTCTTTTTAGGACTTTAGGTTCTTTCTTCAATAGCTGCAATGTACATGGAAGTTTTACTTCTGATGGTAATGGTTCTGAAAAATTAGGCTTTGAGATAGAAAGCATTTAGGAACATATCACAAAAGGAGCAAAAATCTTAGCACCCATGTAAACTGCAAGAATCGTAACACTGTTTTAACTTGGATAGGTTGAGTCAGACTGAAAAATGTGATGTCATAGCCAGGATTTGAACCATGGCAACATGCCAGCACAGCATAAATTTTTCAACTCACACATGTTTCCTGGTAAATCACAAGGTGATCTCAAATTATTTTGAGATGACATACCCCAATGGCGACCTACAATGTCATAAGTGCTTAAAGTTCCAGGCTTCATAGTTTAACCAACTATTAGGTTGATTAGTGTTAATTTAATTATTTTCTCACAAAAGCTGTGTATAAGACAGGAGTTGAATAGGTAGAGTCACACTGAAAAATTCAATGCCATAGCTGAGATTTGAACCACAAATATCTCGGTCTCTAGCCAATTGCTCTAACCACTGGGCTTCCATGGCAACATGCTGACATGTTTTAACAGTTACTCTCCTACTACAATACAATCTACTCACCGCCAGCCCCTCTCCTCTCATCAGCATCAAGTTAGGGAAGCCAACTGCAGTGCTTTTTTTTTACTTTTTCTATACGCACTATGCACATAGTGCATAGAGAATGTATTTTTTATAGTGTTTAACCTCTTAACTAGAACCACGAGTATACTCATTTTCTTCAAATTTGATGGCATAATAAAATGTTGAGTATACTCAGGCTTATCATTTCTGACTGGCAAGTTCTAAGTTACTTGTTCTATCTCATGTTTTGGCACTTCTTTGACATTTTCATACATATTGATGTGGTCTGTTGCTTTGAAATGCTGCCTTCTTTCCAGACCAAGAAACTAAAGAGAGGGGAGGTTGCAGCATTTCAGCGAGGTAAACTAACTGCACTGAAATGGAAAGATACGAGAGACGTATGTATGCCATCCACTATCCACAATGCAGAAATGCAGACACGGAAAGTAAGAAACAGAGAAATTGTCAAACCAGCAGCTGTATTTGCTTATAATGATACAGTGAGAGTTGTGGATAAAGTAGACTAGCACATCACAAATAATCTTTTGCCATGCAAGAGGGGCAAGAAGTACTACAAGAAGATATTTTTTCATCTTTTGGAATTGGCAGAATGGAATGCCTTTATCCTGTATAAAAAACATGGAGCAAAGCACAGTGCCCTTGACTTTCGTGTGGCTGTCACTGAGCAGCTCATTGAAAAACATCAGAGGGAGCAATTGTCACCAAAAGCAGCAGACCGTCCATCAGCAAAGGCAACCCCAACTCGACTTGTTGGACGTCATTTTCCATCAGCGATTCCTCCGACCGAGAAGAAGCAGAATCCAACAAGAACGTGTAGGATGGCAGTAGTGTGCATGATGTCAAAGGAAAGAAGGCACGGAGGGAATCTAGATACATGTGTAAAGATTGTGGAGTAGCTTTATGTAATGATCCTTGCTTCAGGGTATTCCACACAGCCACAAACATATAAATAATGACTCTAAATGTGTTGCTGTTCATTTTTTAGTCTTCAATGCCCAGAATTCACTTTTGTTAATGTAATTTCAAGAAGAAAAAGGGGATAAGCATATCACAAGTATGCTTGTGATTTTAAACTAGGGGATATTGAGCAATGAAAATTTCCATTGTTGAGCACTTAAAAACAAATTCAAGGTTACTGTCATTATTGTACTGTACTGAATATTTCATTTTGACAATAAAAAAAAAAGAACCATCATATTGTATATGAATACATATGTTAAGAGGTTAATGACTGCTTTTACTGCAATGGCACTGCAGGTGATGATGCTAATGATACATGGAATGAAGATGGAGCACTGTGGAATGCGATGGCAGGGAACCCAGAGAAAACCTACACCTGTGCTGCTGTGTCCACCGCAAATTCCTGTATTCACCTGGGGTGAGAGGCAAGTGGTCTAACCACTTGGCCATGGCACAGCCCAGCAGTGTTTTATCTTGTATTTCCCACATGTAATTCAATGTTTCTTAAGTTTATATTTATTGTGTTCAGTTTTTTAAGCTCTATTTAAAATTTATCATTTTTTTATTAATATTTTGCTTGGTGAGGAGTAGGTGCATAACTTCCCTCTGCAGCTACCCTTGTTTGGTTCTGAGTTTACTTTGTCAAACAATTAGCTGTTGCATAAAGGTTAAACCATCTCCATCTATCCTAGCATGTAATCGTAGTAGATAATATTTCAGGGTGCATCTGGAGCATGTTAGTCTCTGTTTTAATTTATTACCAGTTGCATAATACATAGAAAAAGTATTTATTTCACTCAAAAATTCAAGATTTCAGCATAAATATACGTTTTGGAGGTTCCTGAATGAAAAAAATAAATAAATCACAAGATAGGTATACTAAGTGATTTATACATTGAAATGTTTAAATTACTATGTAAGTAATTTGATCTATTATGCACACTAGTTTCACTTAGTTTTTTTTCCACAGATGTATTTCATCATCGGTGGGTGTTTGCCTAAAGAGAAGAAGTTCCTGACCTAATTTCATCCATACTGCTATGTGGTTTCCTGGAGGGTTATCTAAGATTTGTTTTCCAGTGGTATTTCAAAATTCACAACTATATGTGCATTTTCCTAATGTGTATCCTTTTCCAAATTGCTAATTCTGCTGTAGTTTTCATGTGTTTTATAAATGTAATGTTCAGTTTGATGTGTTGTGATGTCCAGAAGTGATGTGATACTGCAGATTTGTCTGTTTGCTTGAGTTTCATGTTCCCGAAGTGTTTTTTTAATCTTGTTTGAAGGTTTCTCTTAGTCTGTCCAATGTAAATTTTGGGGCAATCTTCACAGCTTATTTGGTAATGCACATTTTCATTTGTTTGGTATTGTGCCTTTTAATGGGAGATTTAATAGGTTCCTGAGGTTGTATTTGTTTTGAGATGCCAGCTCTATATCGTGAACTTATAGTAGTGTTTTGAATTTTTGTGCATGTGGGTGGAACATGAATTTGCTGTATTTTAGATTTGGGTTGGCTCATGTGCTTAGTATGGTGATATCTTTAATCTTTTTTTGTTTCTTTATTTTCGCATTAGTTTGTCCACTAATTCTGTTTTGAGAGCATTCTCTGTTTCAACCTTTTTATGTGTTGGTATTCTCGTTCTTATTCTCCATTTTCCATTGGTGTGTCTGTTAGTCTACGCATCAGGGTATGGAAAATTGCATGTTGATGTAACTTTGGGGTTTGTTTTTCTTGATGTCCATGGTTTTCTATATATACTGTTTTGTTTTGGTGCCTAATGCTTTTTAAGTCAAAAATGGTATTGAAGCTGGAGTAGATTTGTTTTATACATATGTTTATCAATTGGAACAATTCTTCTATTTGTGTTTCCTGTACATCTGCAGATTTTAGCCAGTTGTTTTAGTAATTTTGGCATCTCTTCTGTTGCTAGTGAATAAGGATGACACATCCAATGAGATCAAGTGAAACTATAGTGTCCATAATTGACCCAAATTACTTACATAACAAATAGATAATAAAAAGTATTTATAGAAACTGTCCATATGTTTCTTTTTTGTGAAAACAGCATAACTTAGAAACAACTTGTTCAATAAAGCCAAACTTGTTAGTTAAGTTCAATATCTTCCAAAAGGTAGATTCTTTCAAAGTAGTTTTAAAGTAACCCACTCCAAACTAGTCTTTATATACGACATTTTTCAAAATGTTGTATTTTATCATTCGGTTTCTCAGTTGATTTTCTTATATTTGAATATCTCTCCTTTGTAACTGTATCTATAATGAAATGTATATTTACACAGACAGCAAGAAGTATAAGTTTGTAAGAATATTTTGTGGAGCAATAGTGGGTAGAAAGTATGTGAAAGTAACAAATCAAAATTATCTGTTAATAGTATTGTCCAAATGTTGCCCTATGTCAGCCTATCCCCCTTTTTATTCCCCAGCAGGTGTACACAAACGCATATCACTCATTTTTTAAAAATAGAAAACAGTCTACATAGTATAAGCTAGCCAAGGAGAGTAGAGTCCTGTACCTGGGAGCGCAACTTGTACATGTAATGGCTTCCCCACCCACTTGTCCAGTTCAATTGGGAAAGCGTAAGTGATAGTTCATGATGGCAGTTCCAATGTATGTGTTAAAATCGTGTACATATATTCATATCATAAGCAATGAAACATATTCTCAAATCCATTATAATACAATAAATTTGTACACCTCATTCATTATTCCATGATATCTCCCTCACTTGCCGTATTGTGTCCAATCCAGTGGCCATTTCTTCTCATGATTCAGCATTGTTATCAAATTCTGGATCGCTTATTATCCTTTCCAATTTTTCTTCCATTAGTGCATCTCTATTTCAACATGTTTGTTGAATATTTTTCACTTTCTGAACCAAGTTTTTTCAGTCATTTGCTGTTTTTTACCCAATAGCATTCTAAGTAATTATGCTCTTTGAGCCACTATGTCAGAATGTTCTCTCAGTAAACTCTCTTTATCTTTACACTTTTAAAATTTCAATAGTTTCATAAGCACCCAAAGAAATTAATTTCCTTCTTGCAAAAGTTGAATAATTTTTGCAATGTAGGGATTTCTTTTTAACCTCGTAATACTACTGATATTTTTTTCTAATGGCACACTCGTCCATATCGTCCAAAACGACTTGGTTGCAAGAGGTTTACCAACCTTGTGAAGTGATGTAAATTTGTTCATCATCTGATCTTGTATATCGTCCTATTCTGACTGGTAGAAGTGACAACAAGTTCAAGTTCATCAGCATTTGTAATAGGTATTTTCTGAGCTTCTTTCTTCTCTTCTTCACAAATCTTAAGAACATTATAAATAACACATTTTGCATTCCAAAACTGTACCTGATTACAACACAATGTAGTAGTGAAGTAAATCAGACTGAGAAGCATTTCATGATGTATGCGTGAAGTCGTATTGCCTCATCACATTAGTTCACCTGCTCTCCGCTCCCAGTACAGAACTGTATAGTACTGCACTGGCCTTGGCCGGCTTATATATGAACCTACGCTAGCTTATCTTGCAACCCCATCCAAAAAAGGATGCATGTTTTGGCCTGTAATCACTCACTCTCCTCCTCTGCTGCATCTGAAAATCAGAGGCATTACGTTGGTAAATATTGACTTGCAAATTTAAGCTATACAAAATTCAGTATGATTTAAACTTCTTGCTTTATCAAATTCAAACAATATTTACTGCTTTCAATGCTCCAAATTGTGTTCACAATTGAAAATCCTTATTCTCTAAAGGTATTTGAGCCAAGTTCTTCACAAAAATATTTATTTTCACTTAGAAGAAGACTGCATTACACTTTTATGACAGATTGAATAGGTTTATACAATAGAAACCTTGGGATTGTAAGGATATTACACTGTGCTTTGAAACGATAATCACAAACACTTACTTTCTTGTAATTTGATGAATAAAATACAAAGTTGCATTATCTTCTGGTAGGAATCATCCATTTTCTTTTATAAGTAACAAATACAAGTCCATAAACTCTTTGCAGTCATTCAACAGTATAACTTGAACATGTGATCCTGTGACATGATAATGCACATAACCAGGTACTACACAGTGCCACAGAGTCACCATGTAACTAACTGATGTATGGAATGAACATGTGACCCCTTGTCATGACAATGCTCACAACCAGGTACTATACAGCTCTACAGAGTGACCATGTAACCAACTGATGTATGGAATGAACATGTGACCCCTTGTCATGACAATGCTCACAACCAGCTACTATACACCACTATAGAGTGACCATGTAACCAACTGATGCATGGAATGAACATGTGACCCCTTGTCATGACAATGCTCACAACCAGCTACTATACAGCTCTACAGAGTGACCATGTAACCAACTGATGCATGGAATGAACATGTGACCCCTTGTCATGACAATGCTCACAACCAGCTACTATACACCACTATAGAGTGACCATGTAACCAACTGATGCATGGAATGAACATGTGACCCCTTGTCATGACAATGCTCACAACCAGCTACTATACACCACTATAGAGTGACCATGTAACCAACTGATGCATGGAATGAACATGTGACCCCTTGTCATGACAATGCTCACAACCAGCTACTATACACCACTATAGAGTGACCATGTAACCAACTGATGCATGGAATGAACATGTGACCCCTTGTCATGACAATGCTCACAACCAGCTACTATACACCACTACAGAGTGACCATGTAACCAACTGATGTATGGAATGAACATGTGACCCCTTGTCATGACAATGCTCACAACCAGCTACTATACACCACTATAGAGTGACCATGTAACCAACTGATGCATGGAATGAACATGTGACCCCTTGTCATGACAATGCTCACAACCAGCTACTATACACCACTATAGAGTGACCATGTAACCAACTGATGCATGGAATGAACATGTGACCCCTTGTCATGACAATGCTCACAACCAGCTACTATACAGCTCTACAGAGTGACCATGTAACCAACTGATGCACGGAATGAACATGTGACCCTGTGACATGACAATGCTCACAACCAGCTCTACAGAGTGACCATGTCAACAACTGATGCACGGAATGAACATGTGAGCCTGCGACATGACACTCCTCACAACCAGCTACTATACAGCTCTACAGAGTGACCATGTAACCAACTGATGCACGGAATGAACATGTGACCCTGTGACATGACAATGCTCACAACCAGCTACTATACAGCTCTACAGAGTGACCATGTCAACAACTGATGCACGGAATGAACATGTGAGCCTGCGACATGACACTCCTCACAACCAGCTACTATGCACCACTATAGAGTGACCATGTAACCAACTGATGCACGAAATGAACATGTGACCCTGTGACGTGACACTACTCACAACCAGCTACTATACAGCTCTACAGAGTGACCATGTCAACAACTGATGCATGGAATGAACATGTGACCCTGTGACATGACAATGCTCACAACCAGCTACTATACACCACTATAGAGTGACCATGTCAACAACTGATGCATGGAATGAACATGTGATCCTGTGACATGACACTACTCACAACCAGCTACTATACACCACTATAGAGTGACCATGTCAACAACTGATGCACGGAATGAACATGTGATCCTGTGACATGACAATGCTCACAACCAGCTACTATACACCACTATAGAGTGACCATGTCAACAACTGATGCACGGAATGAACATGTGACCCTGTGACATGACAATGCTCACAACCAGCTACTATACAGCTCTACAGAGTGACCATGTCAACAACTGATGCACGGAATGAACATGTGAGCCTGCGACATGACACTCCTCACAACCAGCTACTATGCACCACTATAGAGTGACCATGTAACCAACTGATGCACGGAATGAACATGTGAACCTGTGACGTGACACTACTCACAACCAGCTACTATACAGCTCTACAGAGTGACCATGTCAACAACTGATGCATGGAATGAACATGTGACCCTGTGACATGACAATGCTCACAACCAGCTACTATACACCACTATAGAGTGACTATGTCAACAACTGATGCATGGAATGAACATGTGATCCTGTGACATGACACTACTCACAACCAGCTACTATACACCACTATAGAGTGACCATGTCACCAACTGGTGCATGGAATGAACATGTGATCCTGTGACATGACAATGCTCACAACCAGCTACTATACACCACTATAGAGTGACCATGTCAACAACTGATGCATGGAATGAACATGTGATCCTGTGACATGACACTACTCACAACCAGCTACTATACATCACTATAGAGTGACCATGTCAACAACTGATGCATGAAATGAACATGTGATCCTGTGACATGACACTACTCACAACCAGCTACTATACACCACTATAGAGTGACCATGTCAACAACTGATGCATGGAATGAACATGTGACCCTGTGACATGACAATGCTCACAACCAGCTACTATACATCACTATAGAGTGACCATGTCAACAACTGATGCATGAAATGAACATGTGATCCTCTGACATGACACTACTCACAACCAGCTACTATACATCACTATAGAGTGACCATGTCAACAACTGATGCATGAAATGAACATGTGATCCTCTGACATGACACTACTCACAACCAGCTACTATACACCACTATAGAGTGACCATGTCAACAACTGATGCATGGAATGAACATGTGATCCTGTGATATGACACTACTCACAACCAGCTATTATACAGCTCTACAGAGTGACCATGTCAACAACTGATGCATGGAATGAACATGTGATCCTGTGACATGACACTACTCACAACCAGCTACTATACAGCTCTACAGATTGACCATGTTACCAACTGATGCATGGAATGAACATGTGACCCTGTGACATGACACTACTCACAACCAGCTACTATACAGCTCTACAGAGTGACCATGTCAACAACTGATGCACGGAATGAACATGTGACCCTGTGACATGACACTACTCACAACCAGCTACTATACAGCTCTACAGAGTGACCATGTCACCAACTGGTGCATGGAATGAATATGTGATCCTGTGACATGACACTACTCACAACCAGCTACTATACACCACTATAGAGTGACTATGTCAACAACTGATGCACGGAATGAACATGTGATCCTGTGACATGACACTACTCACAACCAGCTACTATACACCACTATAGAGTGACCATGTCAACAACTGATGCATGGAATGAACATGTGATCCTGTGACATGACACTACTCACAACCAGCTACTATACACCACTATAGAGTGACCATGGCAACAACTTGTGCATGGAATGAACATGTGATCCTGTGACATGACACTACTCACAACCATCTACTATACAGCACTATAGAGTGACCATGTCAACAACTGATGCACGGAATGAACATGTGATCCTCTGACATGACACTACTCACAACCAGCTACTATACACCACTATAGAGTGACCATGTCAACAACTGATGCACGGAATGAACATGTGATCCTGTGACATGACAATGCTCACAACCAGCTACTATACAGCTCTACAGAGTGACCATGTCACCAACTGGTACATGGAATGAACATGTGACGCTGTGACATGACACTACTCACAACCAGCTACTATACACCACTATAGAGTGACCATGTAACCAACTGATGCACGGAATGAACATGTGACCCTGTGACATGACAATGCTCACAACCAGCTACTATACACCACTATAGAGTGACCATGTCAACAACTGATGCACGGAATGAACATGTGATCCTGTGACATGACAATGCTCACAACCAGCTACTATACAGCTCTACAGAGTGACCATGTCACCAACTGGTACATGGAATGAACATGTGACGCTGTGACATGACACTACTCACAACCAGCTACTATACAGCACTATAGAGTGACCATGTAACCAACTGATGCACGGAATGAACATGTGACCCTGTGACATGACAATGCTCACAACCAGCTACTATACAGCTCTACAGAGTGACCATGTCACCAACTGATGCATGAAATGAACATGTGACGCTGTGACATGACACTACTCACAACCAGCTACTATACAGCACTATAGAGTGACCATGTCAACAACTGATGCACAGAATGAACATGTGACCCTGTGACATGACAATGCTCACAACCAGCTACTATACAGCTCTACAGGGTGACCATGTCACCAACTGGTGCATGGAATTACCATGTGTGGAATGAATGTGACCCCGTGATTGACAATGCACACAATATAGTGCTACAGAGTGATTATGTGACCAACTGATCACCGAATGAACATGCATGCATTTCAAAATGATAACTTTAAGCATAGAATGAAATTTTGGATGGCAATATGTGCACAATTCTTTCTCTTCGGATATGGGAAATCCCAAATAAAACAGGATATCTGGCAAATCTACTTTCAACAGTCCTATGCAGGCCTTTATCAGCCCCCCGGTACTAAGTGGATACAAACTCAGCTATCTTTTACCATCTCAACGGAAGACAGCCTGCTTTTGTATTGCCACTTTTCATTGCTGCTAAAAATCATTCACTACAGAAAGCTGCCCATCTTAGCTGTTCCTGCTTTCTTTTGTAATATGAAGGAGCCAACTGCCTTATTGCACATATCCCCTCTCCCATAGATTGGTAGATCATGCTGGAGTAGTCTTTTGCTGTTTAATCCATTGTATAACCAATTGTTAAGTTAACTTACTTAACATACCCTAGTCTCTCTCTATTATTTTCTAGAAGTAAAACTCTATTTCTTTGTATTTATTAGCCTCTTCTATGCATCACCAGTTGAAGACATGCCCATATCTGTTTATTAGCTTATGTTATCTTTGCTGGGTAGAGATTTAGTTATGGTTTTCAGTTTATTTTTTAATGATGACAAAATTTGTTCAGTGGATAGGATTGAATCCAGAACTTATGTATGAGTGCTACTCCTTCACTTTTCTTAAAGAGAACAAAACACATATCATATTGCTGCCTAAATTAAGGATATACCAATAAAATGCAGTAGTAAGATTATTTCTACCAACTGTTATCACTGCTTAAGCTTTGCATGTTAGTATTATAAACATTTGTTCTGTTTGAATGTAAAGGTCCGCTGATTAAAGTGCTATAGAAAGTGAATGAGGTTTATGGAAAACAGTACTAATTGGCTTGACCAAGAACCAATATTTTGTGATAATTATTCAAGCCAGTGCATTACAAGATTCTTATTTTCACTTACAAAGTAAGCATAAAGATCAAATGCAGAATTTGAGCATACTGACATTAGAAGCAAAAGGGGAAAAACAAACAGTGTTGGAATCAAAAACCAATGGAAATTTCACTAACAGCGGAGAGTAGCTTTTGATGGTATGGAAAGAGAGATGCAGCCAATCAAAGAGTGGTCCACTGTGTCATCAAGAAGAGCAACAACGATAAAAAATATAAAACAAGGCCCATCTCTTACTCAATGATGAACCCATTAGCATTTTTTTTTTTCTTTTTGTAGTGTTCAATGCCTGCTTTAACTATTTATGGCACCACAGGCGGTGACACTGATGATACATGAATGATGATGGAGCACTCGTGGAATGCGATGGCAGGGGAAACCGGAGTACCCGGAGAAAACCTGTCTACCACAAATCTCACATGCGGTCGCTTGGGATTGAACCCTGGCCGTCTAGGTGAGAGGTAAGTGGTATAACCACTCGGCCACGGCGCGGCCATAACATTTATTCTATGTACCATCAGATCCAGTCTGCAAAGAGAATGTGTTTTCTGGGTATAAGTAGCATAACAATTTCAAATTTCTATGCAAAAATAAAATTACAAACACTTTTGAACCATACAACAGAGTGCATCATTTGCGCCCAGTCAACTGTGTTATTACAAACATGAACTCAATCACTGACAGTTTTGTAAATAGAGCTGTGAAGGCAGTTCTGATGTTAGTATTTACAAACAGAAACTACTGCAAGACATTTATTAAATTTCTAATTAAAATTCTAACCTAATTATATGACAAAATCCCAGGAAAATCTGCAAGACATTGCTGACTCATTAAATTTATAATAAAAAAGAAACTCTAGAATTAATCAAAATAGAAACACAAAATACTAAACAACAAATACAGTAGCTTAAACCAACATCTATACAGTTAGTGGAAAAGTGTGTAATGCCCTCACAGAAACATGCTCAGCTCAGAAGTGCTAGATTTGTGGAGCATCTCCAGAAGATATGAACAGTGAAGGCAGAAGCGAGCAACAAGGAGTTACTCAGGACCTTCAGCCTACTGTTTGAGTTTTCCATACTCCATGCTTGGATTCGGTGTGTTGAATGTCTGCTGCATATCCCATATTGATTATGTATTAGAATTAGGTATATTAGAGGGGATACAAATAAATTAAAATTGAAGCCAGGAAAAGAGAAATTTGGTGGCAATTCAAATTATGGAGATATAGAAGACTTTCTTTAGAAACCCAATTCAAAGTTTAGCTGTAATAGGTATTAATGAGGATTTGATGGGACATTTCTGTATAGTTTTAGAAATAATCAATAGTGGATATGCTGTGAACATCAATACATTTTCAGTTTATGCTGAAGCAACTAGGGTACCACACTTTAAAATCTGTTTATGGTATAGTTTGCTAACTTCTGTGTATAAGTTATTAGTACATGGATCAGAAATAATTTAGTCCTATGTACTACCTATAGGCAAGTTTTCAGAAGAGACAATAAAGTAGGGAATAAAGGTTACAGGTAAATCAGAACTTCTTGTATTTTCTAATATTAAGGAAAAATTCAAAAGAAAAATGTGCAGTTATTTGCAAATGTCCTGACTTTGCTTTCAAACATAGAACCATCACTTTAAGTTAATGAATTTTCTTGTTCAAATGATAACTTCATGCAGCAATAATTGCTGCTGATGAAAACTTCAAATTCAGTACTAAATCACCTGAACAATAACTCAGATTTATATTCGATTTCTGAATCAGTTTCATTTTTTCTTATTTCCACACATTCCTCTTTGTTGTCATGGAAGTCACTATCAAAAATGTAATTCTCATTATCTTCAACTAACATTTCTAATAAAACCGTTTCAAGTTCACTTGGTTTTACAATATTTACCCTAAAAGTAAAACATTCAGTAACTGAAAAAACTGTAAAACCATGTCAGAAATGTTTCATGTAATGGAATGTGTTAAAATTAAGAAGCAATAACAATAATATCCAGCAGCAATTTGCTTAAAATAATTATAGATCAGGTGCGCTGGTATGAGCCAATAGTGCAGCTCTGGATATAAACTGTAAAAACTCCTGATCCATGTACACAAATGCACTTAAATTTTCAGTCACAGAGAATTTTACATTATAATGCAGAGATGTTAAAATTACAAATTGATTTTAAACAATTTTTATTTTCATTATAAAGCATAAACAAAATATTAAATAAATCCTGTAATTTTAGATTTTTGCAGCAAACATATAGATCATATGTACCATTTCAATTCAAAGCATGATATTCTTGTACCACTTAAGTATTCGGTCAAACGCAATTATGCTTGTATTAATTTGCTTAAATGAGTATAAAAAGCACCAATTACTATCAGTAATAAACCTGTGCCTCTCTGCTATTGTGGTGTACAGAAAATTCCAATGGGACACAGAGGAATCAACACAACTTTTGAACACATCAACTTGTGATCTTCCTTCATGCTAAGGGTCTCATACATATAGACATTGCTGCTAGGAAGAATGTACCATGGAGCACTGTTGGAGGCGTCATTCAAAGATACAGAGAAGAGGACAGAATTGAATCTTTGCCACAAACAGGACGTCCATAGAAGCTGAGTGAGTGAGAGAAGGAAATGCTTATGAGGAAGATAATTATAGAACCTAAAATTAGTCCACCAAAATCAGCGACTGAACTTTGTCTTTCAACTGGTAAAGATGTGCACCCAGAAACAGTCAGAATGGTTATTAGAAACAAAGGCTACAATAGCAGGGCAGCCAGTTAAAAGCTTAAGTATATAAAACTAACTGAAGTTGCAGTTTGCAAAAGAATACTGCAAAAAAATCAAGAATGCTGGGATAATGTTATTTTTGTTGATGAAAACCTGTTTCATGGGTTCGATACAGAAGGTAGGGTTTATGTGTGGCACAAGCCCAATGCAGAATGTAATGTAATGACATATGGGTGTATATAAGCAGGTAGTGGACAATTTGCTGTTCATTGAAAATAATATGGTCAAACTTACAGATTCTAAGAGAAAACCAGTACCACTGCGCAGAAAAATTAGGGATCAGCAATATTTAGAAATTGTATTAAGATAACTATGCAAAGCAAGGTAATGGTGGTTATAAATACTCCCCCCCCCTGACACACACACACGCACACGCACGCGCACGCCCACGCGCACGCACACACGCACACACACACCCCCACACACACACACAGAGTCCAGATTGGTTAGATCTTAAGCTAAAAGAGAATTTTTGGAATGAGTTAAATCCCATCACCTCTAAAGATGATCTTAAGAGAAGACTGCTGGAAGAAAGGGATAAAATTGAGCCAGCCTATGTGAGGAAAATACCTAGAGCTGATGGCATGGTAAATCAGTATAAATAATTTATGGGTAGTGAACAATGAAAAATAAAAAAATGTGGAATCTAATGAAGATTGGAAACTGCTAAGCATTTCATTAATTAATCCAACTGTTTGTAGTAAATATGGATAGTAATTAATTTTCAGCTCTGCTTTTAATGCTAAATTATGCCTCACAATGTTTACTAGTTGTGCAAAATCCAGCAAAATTCATCCAGAATAAACAGATCTTATGAGGCTATTCCTAGAAAATGCAAGATATATATTTTATTTGTCATGTAAATATCTTTAGTATATGTTATTTTAATCAAAATCATTAGAGCCATTTTTGAGAAAATAAAAATTTTCAAAAACATTTTCCATGTAAAGTATAGTTGCATCTTCGTGTTGCATCCTTTGAAGACACTAAACTTATATACCAAGTTTGGTATTTTTACCTTCTCTACACACTGTACATAGTATGTGTAGAGAAAGTAAAAGCAGCCAAACAATTCTATGAGGCGTGGTTTTTAAGTACCATTTTGATAGTAAAAAAAACAAGTAAACTTTTTGTAATAATTTTATTTTTACATGGAGCAGTACCACACATTTATCAACTTTTCCACATAATTGTCACCATTGTTAAGGCACTTATTATATCAAACAACAAGCTTTGAATTCTGTCATCATAGAAGGTTACTGCTTGACTTGACAGCCACTGCAGCACAACTGTTTGAGGCTATCGTTAGAGCTGCTTCTTCAGTTGCAGAAACATGTGGTAGTTACTGGGCACTAGATTGGGGCTGTATGGAGGATGGTCAAATGTTTCCTAGCCAAAGGATGCAATGAGATTGCAAGTTTGATTGGCCCCATGTGGACGGGTGTTGTCATGCAGGAAACTAATCAGCATGCCACACTTTTTGTTTTGAATTGCGCTGCGGTTTTTGTAAAGTCTCACAATATGTTTTGGAATTACTGTGGCAGCATGTGGCAAAAAGTCAACAAGCTACTTCCCCTTCATGTCCCAAACATGGCCATGGCCTTAAAAATCATCACCTTCAGTATTATAATGCTCAAGAAAAGTGAAGGTGCTGCATAAATATTTAATTTTGTGATCCTCAGTCAATATTTTTGGTACCAATCATGAACAAACTTTTCAATAGTGGAAGTGTCCAGCATAAATTTTGTAGATAACACCTGAAACTTGAAGAAATGCCTCTGATAACAAAGAAGTTGTGAAGCATCTGTTCTCTTTCATTTTTTTGCTGACTTTCTGCATCAAATGTCAGTGATTACTGAGGGTCCCTATTCCATGCCTCGTCATGAACATTTGTTCGGCCATCTTTGAAAGCTCTTACCCATTTGTGTACCATTCAAGCATGCATAATGTTTTGTCCGTACACTTCACAAAGCTGACTGTGAATGCTTTCACATCTTTAGCACTAAGAAAATTAGTAACACTGCGTGCTTCACAGTTGGCAGGATTCTTAATTGGTAGAGGCATTTTAAACATGTGAAGGAAATGTACAGAATTTTTCAGAACATGATGACCCTGCCCCACTCTTCTTCCAAAGATGGTCTGACTTTGAAGTTTGGGATTAGGGTGTGTGCGGCTGGAAACCAACCCTTGCTGTTACCAAGTCTTTCACTTTCTGGTCCCTTAACTGAGGCACAATTCTCGACTTGGAAGCAGTGCGTTCAGGAAACAGATTTTACTGTTGCTTCTCACCCCTAGGGCAGGGTTTTCATGAGTTTGCTAATGGTTATTGCCCAGTGGTAGGAAGGAGCCATCATGTTTTGGAGAAAACTATAAACACAATCAGTTTTTGACACAATAGCATCTGTGGCTTGCCAATACATGTAGGTACGCAGTGCACCAACCACAGTGCTGCAGAGGTAGAATTTCAAAATGGTACTTGTTTAAAAAATATGCCTTGTATAATAATAAAAGATATCATTCAATTCAAACCTATAATAAAGGATATCTCTGAAATGGTTAATGCCACAAAAGTTATTTGAAATAAATTGTGTGTTTGAGTTCAGATTTTTCCTTAATACCTACCTTTTTGTTATACCTTAAAATTAACCAGTTAAACAAATTTATACAAAACTCCTTCCAAATGAAGCAGACCTCACATATCTTACATATTTTATTTTCATATTTGAGAAAATAAAAAGTTCAAACTGATGGCGCACGTAACAGGTTAGTTTTGATGGGGGATTTTCTTGAAAATCTTCACTATTTTTGTTCCCATTATTTTTAGAGGCAGTTTTATGCAGTAAGGTGATAATGAAAAATGAAACCTAAGACCCTGTCTTGCCATTGTCCTGTCTATAAGAACTCTTCTTGAAATGTTCCAATCACATGGAAATGCAGAGCTGCAAGAAGATGATAATTTTCATACAATACTGGATGGATCCTTGCTGTGAGGACTGGAATTCACTAATTACATCTAAATTTTAGTTAAAATTTCTTTTTCCAATAGGGATCTTTGGAATTAAATGTCATAGTTCTTCAAATATATTCCACCACCTCCATTACTCTCTCTTTGTTGTGTGCAAATAGAAGAAAATATTGAAGATACAAATATAATGATTAATCCCTGTTTGGATTATTTATCTTGATTTTTACTGAAAATCACTGACCAGTGAGCAGTTAACATTTTACCACTATTAAATGCAAGTAAAGTGAAGTGAAATGAAATGACATTTTATTTATAGACACTCTTTAACTGTTGTGGTTCTCAGAAATGGAAATGACATTTTATTTATGGACGCTCTTTAACTGCTGTGGTTTTCAGTGTCCCATTCTATGTTGGGTGTGAAGACCACTTAATTTTGCTCAGAGGTCTCTTTTTCAGGTTTGAGGTTCTTTTACGTGCCGAAAACCTATGACAAGGGGCCAACGGCTTTACTTCCTTTCTGAAGAAAGCCATGCTAAGGATTTTTATGCCCGAAAAAATCTATCGTCCTCTGCCGGATTTGAACCCGTGACCTGCTGTGGTTCTCAGTGTACCATTCTATACTGGGTGTGAAAGACTGCTAAAGTTTGTTCAGAGGTTTCTTTTATCAGGCACGTAAATTGACACTGGATCAAAAGCTTTACTTCCCTTCTGAAGAGCCATGCTAAGGTTTTTTAGACCTGAAAAAATCCACTGTCCTCCACTGGGTTTGAACCCGTGACTTTGGGTATATGGAGTTAGCATGGTAACCATTACACTACGGAGGCCACAAAGTGAAGTGAGATTGGTGCAACAAAAATGCAGCTATACCATTGAATAACTTATTCCAATTAAGAAGATGTATTGATCGAATAAAAGCTGTACTTGGTCATAGTTTGTTTCCTGTGCATTTCAAAAGTAAAACCTTTTTCAAACATCTTTGTTGTAGATGAATTATTTTAGAGTATAATTATTATTAGTATTAGTATTTATTTATTATTATTTATTATTATTATTCATGTTTCTTATTTTGACTGCAGTTCCTCAAGTAGTAAAAGCGGGCATTAAATACTATATAAAAAAAAGTTTGTTATTAGTTCACTGAAATGCCTACTGAAAAATTCACACTTCAAAACAGAATATTTATACATGATATACATGTAAATACTGAATCATGTAGATGGGTGTAGACAATTCCAGGAGATTTTTCCAGGTATTTTAGTTCTGTTTCGTTAATAAGTTAGGGCAATTGGCTTGCTAAATCCTAGAAGCAACAAAAATATGTTCTAACAGGAAAAATACTCTTGGAAGTGTTGCACAGTAAGTGGGTGTTTATAAAACCCTTGTTTTATTGCTGTTAAACTTTTAAAATTTAAACCATGCAGTGACTATTATGGATTGATTAAGAAGGTGATGAGATAAGTACTGAGACATGGAATATTTTCCACTTGATATTTAAGTTCAACATTTTCCAAAAATGCAACTTGAAGATTTTAAAGAAATTTTCCCCACCCCAAACTATTCCTTGCATAGATGCTATTTAAAACATTTTTATTTTCTTCAAAATGGCTCTTAATGATTTTGATTAAAATACTGTATATTTAAGATACTTACAAGGGTCGGCTGATAAGTCCTGGGCCTCACACAGATATGGCACAACTAGGCCAGTTAGACGGTAGCATCGTATAGTTTAACTCTACACTAGCTTGTATCCATAGTTACAGGTCAATAGCTCGTTTAGTTTTCGAATGACGGCATTTTAAACAAGACAAGAGTTTTCATGAAAATAGAATATTTGGAAAAATGAGCAGTGATTAAATACTTCCACTTGAAAGACTTAATGCCTAAAGAAATCAAGGAGGAAATGGACAGTACATTGAAAGACTCTGCCCCTTCATATTCAATGATTAAAAGGTGGGTTGTAGAGTTTAAAATTTGATGAACAAGCACTAGTAATGAGCCTCTCTCTGAATGCCCTGTAGAAGTGACAACTCCAGAGATCATTGAAAAAAATTCATTGCTTAGTACTGGAAGACTGCAGATTAAAGTAGTTTGAGATAACAGAGGCTGTAAACATATCGAAAGAATGTACAGGTAATATTTTAAGTAATGTTTTGTGCTTTCACAAGATCTATGCAAGATGGGTGCCGCATTTGTTGACACCTAATCAAAAGTTGCAAAGAAAAACTGTTTCTATTAAGAATGTGGAGCTCTACCGTAAAAATCCCAGTGAATTTTGAGATGGCTTATTACCATGGATGAAACTTAGATACATCACTACACTCTAGAAAGTAAATCACAAACAATGGATTGCACCAGGTGAACCAACTCCAAAAAAGGCAGTCAATTTTGTCAGCTAACAAGGTTATGGCAAGTGTTTTCTGGGATGCACAGGGAATTATTTTTATTGATTACTTGGAGAAGTGTAAAAGTATCATTGGTGACTACTAAGCAAGCTTACTGCAATGTTAGAGTGATGAGGTGAAAAGAAAAATACCTCATTAGGGGGAAAAAAAAAATCTTGTTTCATCACGGCAATGCTCCGGCCCATCGTTCAGTCACTACAATGGGAAAAATGTGTGAATTAGAGTTTGAATTGCTTGAACATCCACCCTATTCGCCAGAACTAGCGCCACCTGTTCCCAAACCTCAAAAAATTTCTTGGAGGACAAAGATTTTAGAGCAATGAGGTCATTGATGCGGTAAACAGCTATCTTGAGGACCTAAATATATCACACTACAGAGATGGTTTGATTAAATTAGAATACTGATATGACAAATGTTTAGACTTTCTGGAGATTATGTTGAGAAATAAAGAAAAACAATTTTTTTTTTTAAATGCTGTTTTCATTGAGAGGCCTGAGACTTATCAGCCGACCCTAGTATATGACAAATAACAACTACTACAAGGATTGTTATGAACATTAGTTCCAATTGTGTAACGATTGCTCTAATAGCTTCCTGTTCATTTGCATCTACTACAAGATTTGCTAATGAACATTAGTTACACTCGTGCAACAATGTTTCTAATAGTTTCCTGTCCATTTATAACTTCAACAAGATTTGCTAATAAACATTAGTTCCATTCGCACAACAGTATTTCTAATAGCTTTCTGTCCATTTACAACTCCTACAAGATTTGTTAATAAACATTAATTCCACTTGCACAACGGTGTTTCTAATAGCTTCCTGTTCATTTACTAACTACTACAAGGATTGCTATTGCCTTTAGGTATATGTATAAACAAAGCTGTTCTTGCTTAATTATGTTTACTTTTATCATTTCTATTTTCTCTAGCACTTATGTACAATGTGCATATAGATAGAGAAAGCATTGTATTCCAACTGAAAATTCAATACCGAGATTTCACCAGAAGTACATTATGATATCTCAAATTTTCTGGGGGTATCCTCTGAAGTCCTCTTCATTTTGATTAACTTTTGCATAACTGATAAACTGTAAGAAATAGACTAAAAGTTACTACACAAAAATGTAGAGCCCATTAAAACCCACAATTTATGTGATATGTAACTTTTTTGTAAGTTAACTATTTCCAAGATATTTCTTGTTATTGGTTTCAATTTTAAAATGATTAAACTTTTCTCATACAGGAATCTGTTAACTACTGACCATGCAAAGAGAATGAATTTCAATCACATAGCAGCTTGCTTTTAAAAAAAATTGACTATTGCTTTCACCTAGTGTTTCCTAATTTCCTTCTACTTATAAGGAACTAATAAGACCATTTCTGCTAATGAAACATGAAGTAGATAAGCTTTTTATGAATAATTTGTTACAGAGATGTAGAGAAAGTCATGTGAAATGAGCACATCAAATTTTCTATTACAAAGATTATATAACTTCTACTTATCTTTGTTGTAATATTATGAATATACAGCTTAAACTTTATGAATTTGTCGATTGTTATTCCTATAAATTTTGTTTCAGAAGTATACTGAATTAGTTAATTATTTATAGGTGAGCATTGGGTGATATGAATAAAAGAGAGATGCATCTTATGAGACACTGCTAGCAGAAAATGTGATATGCAGCTAGTCTTGAGACGTATCTCATTAATTTCGTATGAATAAAAATTTCCCCTCCAAAGTGAGATGCGCTACCTGCATCTTATTCACTATCTGGGTGTAAACAGGTCAACAATGTATTGTTGAATAAATGGAAAGGCTTATTTCAACATTTATGAATCAATTTATACATTTTATACTGTCAAAATAGAGAAGGAAATATTTTTAATCCTGTTTCGCGCATGCTTTAAAAATTATTTAATAAAATTGTAATCGTCACAAAATTAAAACTTTGCAATGGCCGTATTTAAACAAGATTTAGGAAACATTCTAGATAGGAATTATAAAGAAATTCAATTACTTAAATTATCCAGAGATTCAATTCTGATGTGTTCCACTCACATGACTTTCTCTAGCTGTTCTACACACACAAACTGTTCTTACAAAACATTCTTTTATCTACATCATGATAATCGAGATAAACATTAGCAGAAATTTATTACTTGCGTCTTTGTAATTAGAAAGGAAATAAGGGCATATATAATCAAATCTTTTAAAACCTGATCATTATGTAAAATTGAAGTTCAGTTTGCTTTGCATGGCCAGCAGTAAAACTAGAGAGAAGAAAAATGAAAAAAGGCATCCTGTTTAAGAACAGTTAAAGTAGTATAAAGTTGTAAATAATAACAAGGGATATCTCAAAAAGGTTCAACTCTAAAAGAAAAATGTGTATGACGTAAATATATTTTAGTGAGATCTACATTTTTTTGTTTAGTAAGTTTTGTCTATCTCTTGCGGTTTACCAGTTATGAGAAATTCATCCATAATAAAGAGCTTTTCAGAGGCTATTCCCAGAAAATTCAAGATATATATTTTATTTGTGATGTATATATCTTTAAAATACAGTATTTTAATCAAAATCGTTACGCTAATTTTGAGTAAAACAAATTGTTCAAACATTTTTCCAAGTAAAGGGTAGTTTGGGTGGATGGGTTTTCTTGAAAATCTTTGTGTCGCATCCTTGGAAGAAACTAAATAAAAATACTAGTTTTGTACACACATAGTGCGCACACACAAACCTTTTTTTCTGGACTCAGGCAACTTCAAAACATATTTCAAGTGAAATCTTGAAATCAAATTTTTGGGTGCAATACAATACCCTCTCTAGTTACTATGTATAATGTATATACATACATGCTAGCGAAAGTAAAAACAAATGCTTTACAAAGGATAACAAGAATATAGACAGAAAGAAGATAAAAGAAAGTCCTTGGACTTAATAGGAGAAAACCCTCTGAAAACAGTGAAAGTTAATAAAACATTAATCGTGTATTATTTTACATATCTATTATTTATTTAGTTACTTTTAAGTAGTACTGGTTCTATAAAAGTTCCACTGTGTTAAGGAGTGCAAAAACCTTTTTTTCTAGAAGATTAAACAAAGTACCATATCTCATCTGCCATAAAAAACAAAGAAAGTGAGCAATTCATTCATATGTATTAATTTGTAACTAAATCGACGAAACTTATATTTAATATCCCTCGTAATAACTTAATTGAAATAATTCAAAGACTTGTACTTATTAAAATACCTGTAGTTCCTGTTATATATTGTAATATTGCTTTGGTTGTAAAAGCATACTCGTGTAATCACTTATTATTCTTGATATTTGATCTTTTTTATGGGTCTCCTTTTCCTAATATACCCACTTCCTATCCATCATCACCATAATCAATCTCATGTTCATGATCAACATTATAAGCCGGTCTTCCTGCTGTTACTCATCTCAGCAGTCTTGGACCACAAGAATCTTGTAATCATGTTCCTGGAAATGTTTATTATGCAGAACCATATAACATACAATAAACAAGGGTTTCTGTAGCTAACATTACCTTTTATTGAATTATTTGAAAACAGTTTTGCCAGGCTAGAATATCTGCTTTTTATAACACAGATGCTGTCCAGAACCACCATCTTTAAAAAAAACGCATTATTATTATTACTACTACTACTACTATTTCTGCAGACGTCGGAATTTTGCAACTGAACCATGCCATTTTGCATCACTTGTAAACAATGCCTTTCCTGGTAATGATTTCATCTACATCAAATGTTCGTTTCTTGGTTATGATATGGGTATAATCCAAAATTCCAATTGCATCAGGTAATGTACCGCACTGTTACCATAACGCTTTAGTTATTTGAAATGCAGTAGCATTTACCAGAAATTTGATCTTATCAAACCCTCGTACCCTTGTGTAGTTGTAGCAGACCAACTTTCCAAAAATGTTTTGGATACTGAATTCTGAGAGACCTCTGTATGATGCAAAGAAAAATATTTCTGAACAATAAAAAGGATTATTTCTCATCGCAATCTATCTTCTGTGATGCCATGCACTGAAACTCAGGGTTTACTACCGGTAGTCAAATGGTCACCATATGGCTTCTCACCAAGATCCCGAGTTCGATTTTTGGCTGGGGAAGGAAATTCTTTTTTAACTAGAATCATCTTTTATCCCCACAGAGCCTATAACTGTGCTTGTGTTTGTGTTTAATAGTACAAAACTGAAAAATCGACGTTAAGAGACCTTACAGTTCAGCGAGAAATTGCCAGCAGATGTTTCTAAAGTAAAGCCCCGATATTACTGCAGAAGTTAAAGGAATATAAATGAAAAATAAAGATAATAATATAATCTTTACTGCTTGGCATAAACTCCAAATCTTGTTCCTGTTGCTTCGAAAAGAAAATGTTGTACAAAGCATTACACATTTTGTTTTAATCTTGAAGCTTGTTATAATTTAATTATTCAGAATGCCTCCTGTTTAATAAAGCTTCTATCTGTGCTAAAAAACCACCAAAATTGGTACTAAATCTGTCCATAATTTGATGCAAGAAGCTGTGTCTCAGGTGTTCAGACACCTTCTGAGGTGACTTAACAATTCACAAGACACGTCTCATGAAAGTAAGATGCAGCTACTTTTTATTCATTCCAAAAGCTGAGATGCATTTCATTATGTAAGCGAGTGAGACGTGGTCGCGATCAAGGTCACCTCCATCTTGAGTAGTTGAGTTTTATTCATACCACCCATTGGATCTACTTTCACAGCTTCTATTAGACAGCAAAGCTCATTACTGTGATTTATTGGTAAAATTAACATAACAGGTTATTAGCAGTTAGCCACTCCATTAAGCTAGTCACTATGTTTGCTGTTACAAGTTTGCAGGAGTATTTTGTCTTAGAATGAGTTTGTCTCAATTGTATACAGTATTGTTGCAGCATGTGGAATGCTTAGTGTGAAATCTTCAATAAAGACTAAAACCAAAAGAATTTCAGATATTAGCCTGAGGAACTGCACATTTTACTACCATTGTATCAGAGTTACTTATTTAATTTCCCATGGATGTTTTGTGTTTCCTGTTATTAATCATGATTCAAACCACATGAACTATACCACAAATACCCAATTAGATAATAAGATACCATATCAAGAGCTTTAATTAGGCCCATTGATTCACCATTGTAGATTCATTGATGTCAAAATCCTCTATAGTAAGCTTTGTGAAGGAATAAAGGACATTGGTTACACTTTTGTTTTTCTTAAAGCCATTTTTGTGATCATATATATATTTTTCTAAAACTCATGCAAATTGATTGTACATTAGTTCCATCATTTTTTAGAATCTTGACAAAAGAGATATGGCCTCTAATTATTGATATTATATGGATCATTCTTTTTAAATATGGGATTATTATTATTATTATTATTTGTTGCTTTTAGATTTTCTGGAAATTTCCCTGAACTAATTGAACCATTACATATATCAAACATGGGATCTATAATATACTTCATCCACTATTTAATTAAACTTTCTGACACTTCATCAGGATCAGTAGATAAACTATTTTTTTCAGATCTAATGATTTGGAATATTTCATGGGTTACTGTCATGTTACACACTTTTATCATTCCTGTTTATATTAAGATTTGTAGCAATATTCATAATGCTTATCCACTACTGTGTTGAAGTGATTATTAAATTTATTACCAACATTAATGGGAATTTTAAGTACGAGGGATGTTCAATAAATCCTTAGAAAAAGATAGGGAAACAAATTATTTTTGATAATTTTTTAACATAATCTCCCTTTAGCTCAATACACTTTTCCCAACATTTCTCCAAGTGTTTTAAGCTTCCAAAAAGTAGGATTTCAGAAGGTACTCAAAATAGTCATCTGTTAGGAGATGATCTCTTTGTTAGATGTTAAGCGTTTTCCACTGAGCCACTTTATTAAGTTTGGAAATAAAAGAGTTACTGGGGGCCAAATCTGGTGAATACAGTGGATGTTGTAATTCAAACCTTATTTCTACATTTTTCTGCATCAAACTGTGCAGGCGAGCACCCTTGCATTGTCTTGATGGAAGAGAATCTTTTTCTTTGCCAGATGAGAATATTTTTTCTTCATTTCTCTGTTCAACTGGTACAATAACAGTTCTTAGTACTCTTCATTTATCACTCTTTCTTTCTGCAAATAATTAATGTAGATGATTCTGCACGCATCCTAAAAAACCGAGGCCATCACCTTGTCTGCAGATTTCACCACCTTTGCCTTCTTTGGAGCCTTTAAAAACCCAGTTTTGGCTGTACTTTTGTCTCTGGAGTGTAGTAGTGTATCCATGTTTCATCCACAGTTATGTATCGATGTAGAAACTCATTAGGATTGCGACAGAAAAGTGCCAAACCAACTTCTGAATTGATCACATGATGGCATTTATTCTCCATTAAGAGCAAAAGTAGTACCCATCTTGCCGAGACCTTTGTCAGTCCTAATTGAGAACCTGTACCTTGTGGCCTCTACTAATTCACAAACTTTGATTTGTCGATCACTCAAAACCATATCCTGGATTTTGTCAATAATTTCGGAGGAAGTCACTTTACCGGATGTCCAGAACAATGTTCATCATTTGTGGATGTACAGCCACGTTTAAATTCATTTATCCAATTGTAAATTGTTGCAAATGCAGGAGCAGATGTGCCATGAACTTCATCCAAATTGGCTTTTCTCGCTTATGGTGTTAAGCCTTTTAAATAGAGGTGTTTAAACACTGCATAAAACTTTTTCCATCTTTGTAAATATGCACAGCATTGTTGATTCAATCGCCTATGGCAACAAAACTGCGTGACATATACAGCTGAAACTTTAACTGCCATCTAGTAAGAGACAACGGTTCCTGAATACAAATTTTTTTTCAATGCTACGAAGTGTAATTTATTACATTTTCTAAGGACTTAGAATGCCAGTTATATTTCTGTATGTGCCTCACTTATGACTAATGCTCCTAATAATATTTCATATAGTCTTGCTTTTATTTGATGAGTTGAGAATCTGCTCATCAATGTGCCATTTCTTAGCTTCCTTTATTACCTTGGTATAGATTTATTGGCCTGTATTGTTCGAAATAATACATAAATCACTCAACTTTGTTAATTTTATTTATATTGAAGATGTACTGCACCTGTTTGTTAAAAATTATTCTTTTGTGATCCATTTTTTACTTCTTTTTTTTTTTTTTACATGAACTTACTCTATGGATTTATAGGGAATGGTAGTGTTAAAATATATAACAGTCCAATCTTCCTTTTCCAAAAGAGAATTAAGGTACTGTATGTTTTCATGAAAGAACCTTTTGTGTATTGCCTCAGGCAATTTCTTACAGTTTCAAGAGAAACTATAAAAGTTAGCTACAGTTCAAATTAACACAATATGGTCAGAAGTTGAACTTTTTAGTTGGTTAGTCAAGTATCATTGCATCAATTGATGTACTTGAGGAGCAGTTGACTCTTCTGGCATTTTGAACAATATTTTGAATTAATATGTTGCCAGGAAAGCTTCAGTTCTTATTTTAATATTTTGAATGTTAAAAGAGATAAGTAAATGTTTCAATGTCTACATTGAAATCTCCTACAATTATACCTTTGCCATATCTTTTTTTAATATTTTATTACCTTTTAGTTCCTCCAAAAACACGGAGTATGGCTTATACATACTAATAGTTATAGATTGCTCATTTTAATTAGTTACTCAAATTCTTTCTAAACATTTAAATTTGCCATTGTCACATACCTCCTGTGATTGCGATTATTCTTAACAATTATCATGTATACAATTTTCCTGGCAGTAGATATCACCAATAGAGAAAACAGCCTTTTCTATCTGTAATTAGGGACTCTAGATTCAGAGTTCCGTAAAACAGCATGCTTGAATTAAAGATTTGAAGTTTTCTTGTTGTTGATTATTAATGATGATTTCATGGGATAACAACCAAGTTAAATTAGAGTCATAAAAATCCAAGCTTTCGACAATCTTAACTCTGTGATCTTTGTCAGGGAACTGAGGTGAGTATACTTGGATGTTTTTTCTGAGTGTTAAGAATATTCCTAATTCTAAAAACTTATTAAACAAACTCTGTACATTATGATGCATTAAAACAAAATCACTATCATTTATACTGCAATTATGTGCAATTAACTGATGCTGTTACTTTTGAACTTCAAGTCACTGCTTCATTTTTTCCTGCACCTTATCCATTATTAGTTTCCCATCATTGCAGGCAAAACTACCTCACACAATTGACTAAAATGGTTTCATCCTTTATGATTAAAATGTGCCCCAGTTACTCTGGTCAAGAGGAGGAAGAAGAACCATTACATGAGTAAATCTGATAGTTAATTGTGATAATTACACTATTTTATTAAATGTTGTCTGATGAGTGAGAAAAGGGATATTTTCAACAGGATTCTGCCACGTTGTCCAAAATTTCCTTGGAAGACCTAAAAGCAGTGTTTAATGGCATAATTTCTAAAGGGTTAGCCCTGCCCACTGTTCACCCCATTCCCTGGAACTTACTGTGTGTGAATCTGATTCTGGGGAACACTAAAGACAAAGTTCATTGGAACAATCCTTACACCATGGATAAATTTATATATTTCTCAGCAGGTGGGTGTCTGATGACATAACACATGGATTTAAAGCTATGTCTTCAGTCTCAACAATCAATGCTAAACATATGCAACTTGAAGATGTAATGCAAAACATGTTATGTCATATGTGTAGCTGGAATACCTGCCAATATTCCGTTTATACAGCACAAACAAGTGGGGCTATATACATTGAATTTGTTAACAATAATTACATGATTGTGATTATCTAGTGTTAGCTTGTGATAACAATGTATGCTTTGTGAAAGACTTGCAAAAATTAAAGAAAAAACCTGATGTGTTACATTCGCTTGATTTTCTCTACTATCTGTTATAGTGACTAGAATCTATTCCTACGAAAGTTTATAATTTCTATCTTCATTTTAATTGAGATAAACCTTTACAGAAATAGCTAAATTACACATTTTGTTATAAATGCAAAGAGAATAGCAATAGTCAAATATTGAACTGGATAACATAGGCTGGCCTTAAAATTCCATTCTCTTTCTATGCCTTCGTGAGAAACAACTGAAAATTAGGACCTTAAAAAAATGAGGAAATATTTTACAACTCAAATCTTTCATAATAGATATCTTGGAAACAGCTTTTTTTACCTTTTAATGTACTACATTTTTTGTCTTATCATTTAATGTACACCCTTTATGTAACATTTTACAGAATTCCTACCAAATGAAGTAGTCTTCACTGGCCATTCCCAGAAAATTGAAGATATAGATTTTATTTGTCATGAAAATGATTTTTTTCAAAATCATTAGACATTTTGTGAAAAGAAAGTCAAGAAAATTCCATGTAAAGGGTACTTGGGGGTTGCGAGATTTTCTTGAAACATTCTAGACATGAACACCAAGAGGTCTATAAACACCAAGTGTGGCCGCACTGTGGCTGAGTGGTTAGACCATTCACCTTTTACCTAGATGGCCTGGGTTCGATCCCAAGCGACTACATATGGGATTTGTGGTGAACAAACTGGTACAGGGGCGGGTTTTTCAGTTTCCCCCGCCATCGAATTCCATGTATCATCAGTGTCAACACCTGAGGTGTATGCAGTAAAAGCAAGCGTTAAACACTACAAAAAACACCAAGTTTGGTAACTACCTGACTTTTCCTTTTAGAGTTAAAGCTATTCTCTCTCTCTCTCTCTCTCTCTCTCTCTCTCTCACACACACAACTTTTTAAAAATGTTTGTGGAATGCAATACCTTCTCTACCAACTTATGTATGTGGTAGAGAAATTAAAAAGTTATGGTTGTGTGCTTTTCTAAGTAATAGAAACAACTTGTCCACATCAAGGATCTTGAGGCTTCAAGAATTTTCTAAAAATGCCAGATTTCAGTTTGTTGCCAACACCAACAATTTGCAAAACAGGAAACAAAATTTCAGAGCAGCCATATCAATGAACTAAGGATAGGCTTAACCCCTTTTGTCTCTCTCTCTCTGGTTCTTGCGTGCACATCAGAAATTACGGAGAAGCTCCCTTAAACATTAAGCTTTCTCGATTTAATAGATATATTTTAGATGACAGTCTTGCATGAATCTCATAGTTAAGGGCAAAGTAAGCTGCATACATATCTCCTTAAACTTGTTTTCCAGTGCTGGCAGAAAACATTTTTTTAGCCAAGACACACTAATCTTCATACAGGAGAACCATGTGAAAATGCTTTAATATGATAACTATTGGCAGGTACAACATATTAAACTAGTTAAAGTAAGATACCTAAGTGGGTATTTGAATACAGACCTGTGTGACCAATACATTGTGTGTGAATGTCAGCTTATATGAGCCTATATATGATCTATTTGACCAATGGCAGCCTCCTATCTATGGGACTGATACCCATTTTGTGAATGTTTGTGGGTCTTAGTCTATTCTTGTCCTTATTTATACATCTTAAGTGCATGACAGTGAGAGAATTATGAGCATGCATCAAACTTAATTTAGTGACAAGTATTAAACTTGATGGTTGGACAAGGCCAGGATGGAATTGTGGGAGAAACCACAACCAGACCCAATGTTCATACAAAGATGGCGATTATGAAAGGACACATATCCAGTTCTCCCAGCAAGGGGAGGAATTGAACCTATATCCCCTATACTAGAGGCAGGTGTGCCACACTGCACTAATAGGACAGCCTTAATTCACTAGCTGGCAAAAAATAACAATTGTAACATTCCTTAAATTTCACAGCAACACATTAAAAACTTTAGTATCAAAATGTTTAAGCAACTAGTGGCTGAAATAGAATTTCTTTATAAGTGGAAAAATTTACATCAAGTGTAGCAAGTGATGAAAATTCCATGAATATAAAAGTTCCATGTTCCACAAGATGCATATATGATTTTATTTACAAACCATAACAAACAATTGCAATAAAAATGCTGCATAATAAAATATGTTGATTCTATTTAAGGGCCCATATTGTGCATAAACAATGGAACAGCTACACACTTTTTTTATAGAAAAGTGGCTGTTTCAGATATTGAATTTGAAAATCTGTCCTCCTCACACTTCAAACTGTTTAGTTACATATTTTTACTTTCTCTACACGTACTATGTACATCATGTACAGAGAAGGCATTGTAATGCTCCCAAAAATTTTATACCGAGATTTCACCGGAAATACACATTTTGGGTCCCCCTGAATCCTCCCCCCAAAATAAAGCATTTTTAGAAAAAGGTCCATGTGTGTGTGTGGACAGCATAGCTCAAAAACGAAAAAACTGTTAAATACAAACTCGGTATTTAAGTTTGGTACCTTCCAAGAATATGACACCAAGATTTTCAAGAAAATGGAGCATTTTTCAAACATTTTCATTTTCTCAAAATTGCTCTAATGATTTTAATTAAAATGCCTTACATTTAAGATATTTTTATGACAAACAAAATGTACATCTTGAATTTTCTGGGAATAGCCTCTGAAGACCTCTTCATTCTGGATGACTTTTGTATAACTGCTAAACCATAAGAAATAGACAAAAACTTACTATACAAAAATGTAGATCTCATTAAAACACACATTTATGTCATATACATTTTTTTGCAGAGTTAACCGTTTTCCAATTATTCCGGATTATTGATTTCAATTTTAGCCACTTAGCTTTTCTCAAACATGAAGACATCTTTCTTCTCGTTTCTCTATTCCTGGCTAGCAATGGGATTGGAATTTAAATTGTTTCACAATAGCAGTGTATAGGCTGAGACTATCCCTTTAGCCTGTACATTTTCTTATTTTCCTTCTACTTACAAGGAAGCTAGTAATAAGACTTTGTCTATCTTGATTAGCATAATGTAGATAGAAGAATAAACTTTTGAACAATAATTTGCTCCATTGAAGTAGAGAAAGTCATGTGAAAGGAACATCAGATTTTTATTTTTATTATGGTGCAAGTAAAATCAACGAGACCTCTTAGTGTTGGTAATGGTTGGGATGCAAAAAGTGTAATATTAAAAACCTACTTGATAATATTTGAGAGCAAAGTTTACAGGAGAATATTAATTATAACACTGCTCTTTAATAATAATAATATTATTACAAAAAATGCTACAGTATGCATTCAATTCTTTAAACACTCTAACTTGTTAAGCATAAAAATAAATGTCAATCCAGGACAAATGTTCATTTTGCTTGATTCTGTTTATTTATTGCATCTTTTATTTTTGGTTATGTACTTTTGTACATCCTTCTCTTACAGGCACCACATACAGGTTACTTATTGGGGATTGTCAACACTCCAGCTGTTATAATAATTACATTGCACATTTTTTGAATTGTATCAAAAAAGGATTGTTGATAAAAGGGCTCAGTCAATAAGATATATCAATCCACTACAAAATCATGATTGCTGAGCAAAGGATTATATAAGTGACTTTTAAACAATATATATTTATGTACAACTGGCTGATTTTCATCTCTTGCCCATGGACTTAAATGAATCTGTGGTGTGTAGCAGACTACAAAAGGATTGATTACTTCATGGGATGTACTACTGTGTCAAGAAAGTTCCGGGATTTGCCAATAAAACACAAAAAATGAAATATTCATCCAATTTTATTTTATCACCTTCAAAGTAGGCCCCTTCTGAAATCATACATTTATGCCAACGAATGATCCAAGCATCAAAACATCTTTTGTAGGCACTTTTAGGAATCAATGTCAATTGTCACCACAAATTTTCCTTTATGTCTTCTATCGACTGAAAACGGGTGCCTCGAAGTGGTAACTTAGAGTTTTGGAAAGAGAAAGAAATCAGCAGGAGCCAGATCAGGTGAATACGGCAGTTGTTCGATGAAATTTGTTGAGTTTTTGGCCAGAAATTCGTTCACAATAATTGCCTTGTGAGCTGGTGCAAAATCCATGAGTTGTCATTCCACAAATCTGGCCTTTTTCGCTGTATTTGTTCCCTCAAACGCCACATAACGCTCAGATAATAGTCTTTATTTACCATCTGACCTTCTGGCAAGAACTCTTTGAGTTCACGACACCGTGATAACCGAAAAAAAAAAAAAAAAAAAAAAAAAACTCAACATGACCTTCAGTTTTGATCGAGTTTGACGCGCCCTTTTAGGTTTTGGTTCAGTTGGAAGATGCCATTCGGAAGCTTGTTGACTAGTTTGAGTGTCAAACTCGTAAACCCACATCTCACCACCAGTTACAATGCGTTTCATGAATGTGGGGTCGGAACTGGCTCATTCTAGCATGTCTTCAGCAATCCTTATGCGATTGAGTTTTTGTAGAAAATTCAAGTCTTTCGGAACAAACCAAGCTGCAACATGTGTCATGCCCAAACAATCATTTAAAATGGTACGAATCGATTCGTGAGACACAGAAAGTTCAGCGGCAATCTCTCTCAGACCTAAATGACGATTTTCAGACACCATTTTCTTCACTTTAGCGATGTTCTGTTCAGTTGAAACCGTTGATGGCCAACCAGAGAGAGGCAAATCTTCCACCACATCTCGACCACTTTTGAATGCACTGTACCACTCATATGTACGTGTTTTTGATAAAGTCGATTCACTATAAGCCCTCTGTAACATTTTCAGCAATTCGGTACACAAAATACCATTTGCAATGCAAAATTTGAGATAAGAGTCTTTGTTCACAATTTGTATCCATCGTAAAATCGCAAATCACCTTTGAGATGAACTAACAAAATGGCGTACTGTAAATAAACTAGATCACAGATGACAATCAAACTCTGCGTGGGTATAGAGGAAAGTTGTACCAACTTAGCGACAACAATAATTTCGAATCCCTTTTTAGACAGGATTTTTAAATGATCAATTCCCATTACTTTCTTGACAGAATGTATACTTTCGTGGAAAATGGGTATGTAAAAATTGTGTGCACATAATAACCATAAGAAAAAGAAAAGAAGCATATGGATACTGATCACATGAATCAAAGGCATTGGGCATATGTTGCAAAATTCTTTGAAAATACTTTAGGCGCTTTTCATATTTTGGTGCCACAGCAGCACAAGAACCATTTTTCCTTCAGAGACAGATTCAATTCATTTGTCAGTCATAAAGATGCCATTATATTAAATAGGTAAATAAAAACAAAACAAAATAATAATAATTATAATAATAGTAATAATAAAAAGAGCAATATCAACATCATAGTCCTCTAGGCCCTTGCTGTTGCATATTAGAGAAAATGAGGGCTGGTTGAACCATGGTATATATAATGTAGAAATCTAATCTACTGATAGCTGTTAAAGACCTTTAAGAGACTGGAAAGAAACTGGGTCCTTGAACAAATTGTTGTGCTTTCCTAATGTTATATTATAATACATTTTATTTTAATGAAACAGTTTTTATGCTGATACACTTCTTTTAATGATCTATTTCACATACATAACTAGAGTTACCTACATACAACCTGTTGTAAACAAATTATACATTCATTGACACTTATGCTATTTAATACCTCCTTTGTGGTACAAAGCAGGAAAGAGGTATATTTTTTACAGGGTAATTGTTTGAAAATCATAACTATATAATAATCTACATTTTTAAAATAATTAACAAATCTCTCTCAAGCATTTTGTTGCACACTAAACTCATAAACAGAGAAAATGACTACACTTTTTCTTTTTGTCACACACTTCATTGTGGAAGACCATAATATAAAGTATATCTGCTGAAAGCAGTTGCTATTGGATCTAGCAGAATATCACAGTCTAATACATTATATTATTCTTGAAGCCTGTGTAGATACAAATAAAACTTCATAAAGCATTGCAAGAATCAATGAAGAGGAAAGTACTACTTAATGCTTACAAAGATTAGAAGTAGTTCAACGAAAACCTTGCACTTATTTAACACAGCTTTCTGCTTATCAGTATCAAAAAAATATCCATTTAATTTTGGTACCTTAGTTTCAAAGTACAATGTGCAATTTGCTATGATTCTTTTTTGTTTTTTAAAACCTTTAGGTACTTTGGTACTCAGCAAAGGAAAAGAAATTAATATAATGGATGCAATACATCTTACATTTTTAAATAAAATAGAGATAACACATAAGTTACTTGAATACATAAATTATTTTAGGAAATACTTATTTAAACATCTACAAGAAAAATTGACACAAATATTGCATTCCAGCTGCAAAGCTTTAATTTTTACACAGTATAAAAGAAAAATAAGAATGTCCTTTGTGTTAAAATTGAGCATTGAATTTAACATGCAGTGTTTTTAACTTCAAATCATGTTCAATATGAAGTTTCTCTTATCTTTAGAATGCTCATACTAAAATAATGGTATGCTAGTTCAACACGCAGGATCAAGGCAACAGTACAAAAACACACATTAACAACATTCTGGTCAATATTTTTTTTTTTCAGTACTTCAGTTTCAAGGAAATAAAAGTCTCGTAATTTCAATATATATATATTTAAAAAAAAATTTTGATACTTAGAATGCAATTAAAAATACCCAAACCCTAAAAGTTACATTCTCTCTTAATACAGTGACTAGCAAAAGGGTGAAACCCATGATTATTTTAACTGCATGTTTTATGCAATTCGGCAGTCAGTGCAACATGTCAGCAATATAATACTGTTCTTCACTAGTTTTCAAAACATTAATCAGCTTTATTAGTATTATTCTCTGTAACCCCACCTAAAATGAACAGTTATACAGCATGCTTTTTATATATTTATAGAGGCTTGTCCATAGCCTATACAAGTAAATTCTGAAATTTCAATTTATCTGCATCAAGGGCTACTGTATTAAAAGAAGATTGATAGGTATTGTCCACATTTTTATAATTACTATGCATTGAAAATGTGCTGTGTTTCAAGGTTAACAATTATCATATTAGCTCTGTTGCAGTCTCCACCTATGAAACATGTTTAGGTTTCAATTGGCTTCATATCTAGAGTGGGAATGGCTTGGCTTGGCTTGGCTTGACTTGGTATTCAGTTCTGGGGGAAGCAAAGTAAAATTATAGCCAAATAGTGAAATACAGTTCAACTTGTTTAAAAATGTATTTATAATTTAAATTTGACTATTTAAAAATAGTTCTGAGTTTTATTAGTATTAATAGTAATAATGCAAGAAGTTAAATATGCAGGCTTAATAAAAATTAGGCAATCAACAGTTACATAATTTTCTTGAGATGCACTTTCATTTCTACTCTACAAATTATTTATATAGACTTTATTTTTATTAGTCTCTCTGCTTCTAGTTACTCATCATAAATGTTTGCAAGAAATGGTTTTCTCAATAAGGCTGATAAAATAAGTCAAATATGATGTAACTGTAAATGCATCATATGAGCTAATAAAAAGGATGCTGACTTTCTTACGGAGACCTTATTAAGTTCATGTAATTGCCTGTGGTTAAAGTATTTAATCCTTGAATTTACAAGTGGCTCAGTCACCCAACAGATGCCTCACCATTCCATCTACCCTTTGCATCTCATTCAAGTTGAATGAACTTCTTTAACCATTTTGTATGAAGTGTTCCTTGAGATAGCCATATCCTGTTACCATTCCATTCCATCCCTGCAATGAAGTTGGACTCTCTTCATGAGTCCTGGTATTGCTAATAAACGTTCAATAGGATAAACAAAAAATTTTTCCATTTTAATTAGTGGAATAACTGATCCCTAAATTGTCTGCAGTTTCATTGCCATGAATTCATATATCCTCTCACCCACAACAGTGCTGTGTTCAGCCAATTTCATAAAGGGCTCTCAGCACTCCCAGAGAAATTTTGATTGGATTTCAATTGCTGCAGGATTCAAGGCTATATATGTCAATAAAACAAGTACAGTTGCTACAGTGGAATTTTTTACAAGGTAATAAAAACAACAAATATCAACTTTACATTGTTTTATTTTTAACTTCTCATACAATTAGTACTTTTATCACTTCCATCAGCCTTCTAGGATTCAGCTGCTAGATTTACAAAATAGCTTTGTCCATTTTCATCCATGACTTCTACAGCTCCTTAATATTTCATGGTTTCCAGCTCTTCTATTTTATATTTCATCTCATGCATTCTCTATTGGATTAGGTTATCAGGTCATTCAAGTATAGTAGTATAGCATTTCCTGCAACTCCTAAGTGGAGCATATGTTATGATGTTTCCTTGATGGGATTTGAATTTCTAGTTTTAGAGTTTGCTGTTATGCACCATGGTCATGAGGGTTCAGCTCATTGCCCACAGATGGCTGTAGGATGAAATCATGACTTGCATACATGAAATGCAGAATTTTACCTTGGCATCTCTTTCTTTCTTTTAGTGCAAATATTATGCAGGACCACTGGCTTTACTTCCCTTCTGAAGGAAGAATTTTTGTGTATGAAAAAATCCATCACCAGTTACCAGGTTTGAACCTGCAATCCTTGGTTTTAGAGGGTAGCATGGTAACCACTATACCATGGAGAGTGACCCATTCAAGTATAGGTATATGATTGTCTTTCAGGAACTTCTGAACCCACTTTGTTCTAAGGACAGGGCACCATCATGCATGAATTGCCCAAAATGTTGCTGCAACACTTACAAACAGTTGCTGGATGTTTTGACTGCAAACTTTAGATCATATTATGACACAATTTTTGGCCTTCTAATAATTTTGGACTGTCCTCTGACTAGTTTAAAAGTGCTTTCATTAGAAAACATTACTTTATGTCAGTCTTCTGATGTCCAGTGCCGATATATTTTATAGAAATTTACTCTTTTCTTCATCTCTTCAGTTAGAAGAGGCTTCTTGGCAGCATGCTGAATTCAAAACTGAGTGGTCCAGATTGCAGCATTGTTGAGCAGCTGTGGATGTTCTTTAGCCCTGCTGCTATAATCCATGGATTAACTATTACTTCACATCCTTGTTGGAGTCTTTTTTTACCACCTGAGCCCATTTTTTGTTTTGGTGTTGTGTTACATGGCAAAGATGTTGCATTTTTTAGGTCATAAATAGCTTGTATTGAAACCTTCAGCTCAGCAGCTACACCAATTACAGAGATACCTCCAACAGAGTTAAAACATGAGTCTTCTCCCCAGAATTGGGTTCTTTGTGTCTCATTATTTGTATTAAACACAGAAATACACATCTTCAAAACCAGCACTTGGATTAGAAATCTGACAGCAATAAACTCCAAACAAAACTCTCTGTATGAATACTAGTGACCTTGCCTGCCAATGATAGCAAGCCATTGCTGTGTACTCAAGAATTATGAGATTTGCAGCTCTACCTGCCGCTTTGGATGGTGGTGAGAGAAGGGCAAACTGAGCACATTATCTGTGTAAAGATTTTCCTCATGTTAAAAATGTAAAGATTTCCATTGTGGCTATAGTAAATGCTAACAGTTGGTCTGTAATTCCATCTTGCCATTGACAATCCAGGATATGTTAAAATATATTATTACACTACTAAGGGAAAACTGTAAGATCTTTATATCACTTTTTAGCTTACTGATATGAGAATATACACACCTCTTAGATCTGAACCCTCAAGATCATTAAGCTTGATTGCTTTGCCATTATGGAATAAAAGAGATAACAATTTTATAATGGGCTTATTTTAGCTGAAAACTCTCTATTTATTTTACTCAAATAAAATGTGTAGTTGAAAATATTGCACAAACAAATGCTTCCCTCTACAGCTATGATGGGATATCCTCTATTGCTTACTGGCAACATGACGTTTTAGAATTGAGAGCAGGGGAGGAACTTTTATTTTTGGGTAGTGTTTAATGCCTGTTCTTGCTGCATATGGCACCACAGGTGGTCGACATGATACATAAAATAAAATGATTATTGGGAAAGAAAATCTGGGAAGGAAATGTTCCAGGTCAAGTATCTCCCCAGCATTTGGACGTTATAAGAACTGAGGAAAGTCTGCTAAATTTCAGTGAGAATAATGCTGGCAGAAATGCAGATCTCCACTCACAATCCAGGATTTCACAAGCTTGCCATCATGCTGGTACGGTAAGAAACTGTAAGTTATTCTTGAACCAATAGTAAGCCAGTAAATTTGGGCAGGTTGGAAAGTTGAAAGAGATTGAAAAATTAAGGCCACAACTGAGACTTCCATCATGAATATGCAAGATTACTCTGCCAACACATTACAGTTTTGCCACCATGACATGATATCGAGTGTGAATTCAATTTATTATTATCTTGTTTCCTGTTAGAATTTATACACGGGTCAGTGTGAAAGAGCAAGTACTAGAATGTGGCAAGATGTTATTCTCATTGCAGGAATATGCTTTGAGAGGAAAAACTCCCAGAATGTTACTTTTACTATAGAAGCAGTCTAATTTGCTTCATGCTTAATATAAACTGAATTTCAAAGATGGCAACACTTGGACAGACTTGCTTTTGGGCTGATTCTCAAGTTTTGTGTTGGATACATGAAGATAATGTGCTGCTGAATTCACATGAATGTATGTATGCCACCTGCACTGATAACATCAGTTTAAGTACAGCTGTACAAATGACTGGAAATAGTAGGCCTAATATTCAGATGGATGACCTTGTTCTCACATTCAAGAGGTCCAGTTTGAATCTTATGGTGAGTTAAGATTTAAGCTGCTGCTTTTTATTTTTTTTTTTTGTGCCAAGGTTTTATGTTACCTGTAAAGATGAATGTCCAGTAACTCTAATTTCTGTCAAATCCAGAATAACAGTTTCACACATTTCATTCGATCAATATCACCTACTGATTAAAGGATGTTACATTTACCCATAAAACAACTTGCATGTGTTGTTCAAAAAGTCTTAGAATTTTGGATATTACAAACTATGCAAAAGATGAGTTTAAAAAAAATGACCACTGTGCATAAACACAACAGGATGGAGACACATTTGAACTCCTGGACTGGTCTATTGAGGAGACACACTGTACTCTCATGTCATGATTGGTATAAAACATGGATTGCCTACATTGACGTGAAATCAAAACAGCAATCCTTGGGAAGTCAATTTAGCTTCTTTACACTGTAACCAAGAGAAATTTTGGTTTAAAAAAGTTCCTTTCCATTTTTGATGCTGTCCATAACAATTTCTGTGCAAGCATATTATGAAACACTTTCCAAAACGTAAAAACAATGTACTATGCAAAAATGAAGGTGTTGCACTGATTTTTTTATACTACAAGAAATGGATTTGTTTTCAGAAGTGTGATAATGGAGACTTGAAAGCCACTCCCTATTATGGTTCAGCTACCAGGTAGCAGAGTTTTATGTGCACAGTACATTAGTGTTGCTTGTAGGGGAATGTAGTCTGTGCAAAAACTAAATAGGTACAAATCAATAAAGGTTCTTTTCATGTGTCTTCTACTGTGTTACCAATGACTGGGCTTCATATTTGAAACATGCTTCTTATAATCCCTTTAAATTTAAATACCTTTATGGAAGATAGAAATATCAAGCAATTAATCCATGTCATGGATTTCAAGAGTGGATTGCAGATTATTTATAGTTTTGTGTTGGTAATGTATGAGGATACCAAATGAAAATAAAACACTTGCAGAATTTCTAAGAAATGTGAATTGCACTTTATTTTTCTGCAGACTTTATTCAACAAACTAATAGAGAATTTGGACTCTAAATAACACTGAATAAGAGATAAGTGTTTGGTAAAATAGTATCTCTGAACTAAACACTATATCATTGAAAATTTGGCAGTATCATGCAGTATGTTTTGCACCTGTCAAAAACAAATAAAACTTATTCTAATAAATGACAGATCTGCTGTACAGGGCAATATTATGAACACATGGTATTGATCTAGCCTGAAAGAGCAAGCTAAGACATCTGACACAATGACTTACTTTGGCCCACATTTCAGGCAGAATATGAAGTCATATCACAGGATTAAGGGACATACTTAGCCAAACCATATGCAATCATTGGCAACAGTTTATGGATGTGTTGTATAAATCAACTGTTACACAGAACTCTGTTTCAAGTTTTTCTATTTTTAAAATTCTTTATAATGGAATTTAAATGTTCCAGTTCATTCCATTAATTACATATTACAGAGGGAGCCTTGTCAAACTATGATGATGAAACATGTTTTCATGTTTATGGGGTGTCACTAAAACATGTAGTATTATTTAGGACTGATCTCTCAGTTTAAGCTTAAGCTTCTTATGCTTTGGTTGTTTTGCAAGTTTCACAGTAGGGCAACCACAAATTATTTTATGAGTTGAACAACTCCATGGGATGGTGAAGTTGATAAAGCTTGTGCATTACAACAAGTGAATTTCCATAGCTAGAATATTTCTGAGTTGGTAACACTTAAGTATCACTTATGTAAGTAATACTTAAATGTTACAAACCCAACTCAGAAATATTCTATTCATACGTATCACTGTTTCAAAACACCCTTTCATTAAAATTGTTGTTCCAAACCTGTTTGTTTATGGCAACACTTCCTAAAATAAGCTCTTGTAGGTTATTGTTAGTTAAAATGATTGAAAAGCCAAACTTACTTCGTAAGAAGTCATTATCATCCTAGAAACCATTTAGTGCATAGGCATATAATATGCAGAGAACAATCAATTGGACAAATTATTGTAGAGCAAGAAAAACAAATGTGGAGAAAATTGTGGTGAGAGGAATGGTTTAGAATTGCGTGAAACAGTTTTGACAATTATGCATACTGTAAAAATGGAAATGGAAATGGCATGTTATTTATGGACTCTCAACGTCCCATTCTACTTTGGGTGTGAAAGACAGCTTAATTTTGTTCAGAGGCCTCTCTATCAGGCTTGAGGTTCTTTTACGTGCCATAAATCTACGACACGAGATCAACAGTTTTACTTCCCTTCCGAAGGAAGCCATACTAAAGATTTTTACAACCAAAAAAATCCATTGTCCTCCGCCAGGTTTGAACCTGCGACCTTGGGTATATGAAGTTAGCATGGTAACCATTACACCATGGAGGGTGACATGTATACTGCAATTACATGCTTCCCTTACATATAATTCTAATGTTTAGTGAAACATTGCTTTGTTACCAAATTACAAAGTAATAATAGATGAGACAAAGTATACAATAATGGTATGAGGTGTACATTTAAAAATAAGTTTTCTTTACTTTGTTTCATATTTATTTAATTATAATCTCATTCAGGATCATTCTTATCCGATAGAATAAATTATAGTCATGAAGTCTTACCATGACCATAGTCATGAAGTCTGTATTGAGCCCTTTACCATAAACTGGAGCTACTTTGACCCAACTTTGGAAATTATACTATTTTATATACATATATTTTATTTAATTTATGCTCCATATGAAAATTGGAACCATTGCTCTCATATTATTCAGAGGAGCTCAAATTTTGGGAAATCTAGTACCACAAACATCATAATCTTGAAAATACAGCATTTCCCCAATTTTGGGCTGCTCTATATGGTAGTAATAATGCATTATATTTCATATTGGATAGAGAATAAAATAAAAAGTATAATTCCCAAATATATTTTTAATTTTATTGTGTACCCAACATGAAATGAAATATAATAGAGGGACTCAAAATTGGGGAGATGTGCATCTTTAAGATTATGATGTTCACGTGTTTACGGTATTTACAACTCTAAAATGACTAGGTTTACCAAATTTAAGCTCCTCTACATAATATGAGAGCAATAATTCTGATTTTCACATTGCATACAATATATACATGGTGTTACGAAAATGAGTGCAGATAATTTGTGTGGTGGTAGGTAACATCCGTACAAATATTTTAACACTATGAATCTTGGGTTGGAAATGTATTATTATAGTAAACTCTACAGAGTAAACATGCATGGCAAATTGTTGAACACACACTGTTCTTTATTTATGAATTTCAAGAAAATTGGAAGGTATTACATGTTATTCTGCAGTAATTGTTGGAAATGATGACTACTAACCTGGATGCACAGCTCCGCACATCTCACCTCAAACTGATGAATTCTAAGTTGCATAGCTGGATACTCCCTGATTTTTGTAGCCGCTGCCACGATCCTTGCTACAAGCTCTGCTTCTGTGTTTACAGGAGTCTCATAGATAAGGGACTTCATGTGTCTCCATAAAAAGAAATCCAATGGTCTGAGGTTTTGGGACCTAGGTGGCCAGGGAATGGGCCAACTCCAACCATTCGCCTTTCACCTAGGTGGCCCGGGTTTGATCCCAAGCAATCGCATGTGGGATTTGTGGCAGAGTAAGTGGTGCAGGGTGGGTTTTCTTTGGGTTTTCTGGTTTCCCCTGCCATTGCATTCAACCAGTGCTCCATCTTCATTCCATGTATCATCAGTGTCATCATTGCAGTGCCATATGTAGTAAAAGCAGGCACTAAACACTATTCAAAAACATAACTGCACATGTGAAGTAGAGGGGGCACCATCATGTTGAAACCACATCCTACAGTATAGGTTGAGAGGGAGATCTTTGAATAATTCTGGGAGCATTACTTCTTGGAGAAAGGTTAAATAAGGTTGCTCTGTCAGGCAGATGGAAAGTAGGTAAGGGTCCAGCAAGATATTGCTTAGAATTCCTGTCCAAACATTAGCTGCAAATCTGTGTTGTAACGCACAAATTTGTGTTACATGGAGGCTAACATGTGCCCACACAAGACTGTTTCTATTGTTAAAAATACCTTCGTGGGTAATCAGGGCCTAATCTGTTCGTAACACAATGATGGGAAAATCAGGAATGTCCACTCACTGTGTAAGTACCACCAAGAAAATGCAGTTCAATGACGCAAGTGATCATCTCCAAGTTCCTGAACTTTGTTGTTTGAAAGGATGTTGAAGATCTTCATAAAAAATGTTCCAAACAGTATCATTACTAACCTGAAGGCATGACACCTTGATTGCTTGTTAAGGAACTGTTGTTAAACTACTCCAACACCTCCTCTTCATTATTTATTGTATGCTGCCATAATAAACATTTTGTCCTACAATAATGCTATGTGTGTTTACTCTGTACTCATAACAATACATTTGCGAGATAAGGTTAATGTTAAAATACTTGAATGGATGTTCCCTACCACCACAAGAATAATCTTCACTCATTCTGGTAATGGATGTGTTGTGTGTGCGCGCGCGTGTGCATGTGTGTGTGTATTCCAAAGTTGGGCCAAAAATAACCCATTAAGAGCCAAATTAGCTTCTGAGTATGGTAAAAGGTTCAATGCTGTATTATACTAATATTTCCTGGTATAATTTATCAGATAAGAATGATCCTGAATGAGAGTTGAATGCAATATTTAAATTTGAAGAATTAATGCCACTACTGTAATCTGCATTTCTAATCACTAATATAGTCTTCTTCAGATAACATAGTGACTCCTTAACTTTAAGCCAAGCCATGGATAAGCTCGGCTTATTGCTTGAACTACGTACTATAAAACTCAGAGCAGTTTAAGCATCTGCCTAAGCCTGATTCAAAGCTTAAGCTTAATCTGTTAAACTGGGCCTTAGTATTGCAAGCTGAGCTTTCACTTCTCTTTGGGTCAGTCACAGTGGTTAGTTTGTAAATCAATTCATAACTTTTAAGACTTGATGGTTATCAATTAAATATATAGGTTTGCAGCAAACATGTGTCAATACATGTTAACCATTAATGAATATGCACAATACCAAATCAATTTGTTTGCTCCAAGGTAACATTCATATACTTCTAACACTGAATTTTATATCTGGCATTTGTAACTTTTACACTTACATAATATATCACACATACATATTTTCAACTACCAATGTTATTTATTTGCGTTTCTTTGCTCTCATCTGCACTTCTATTTTTTATTCCTCTTTTCCAAGCCTCTACTGTTTATCTACTATTTTTCAGACTTTTCATATACTGGTAAATGAGTAAAAATATAGCAAATGCAACTAGCTTCAAAATGTCATGCAATTTGCTGTGGTAAAGCTTCAATTTTCATATTCTTTTACTGTGAGAATTTTGGGAGCTTATGCATGGCCTTCACCACCAGATTTTTTGTATTATTCGGGTTGATTTAACAAATGGCTTGGACTTTTCAAATGCATATTTTAGAAGTTGAAGCTGTTTAGGTTAAGTACTTTCAGCTCTATTCTGTTTAAATTGCTATTTACCCAATAAAATCTTTCCACATCATGAGAGGAACAATGCTGGTAAAATATATTGTTGGTCTAGATGTTCATAAAAAAGCCACTTCATTACAACACTAACTTGAAGGAACATAATTTTAATCATCCATATGTCTGAAAGTTTATGACTAATGTTACATTGCACAAGTTTATGCAATGCTTAATACATTTTTTAAAAAAGTCACAGTAGTTCACCCTGTACCTTTGACTATATTCATAGTTGTCCCTTGGGTTTCACCTGCAATGGACAAAAAACAAATTCATTTGACAATTTGTAAGTAATACTTCTATTTAGGACAAACATTATTTCATAACATCCAATTTACAGCATTTATTCAAAAACAGTATTTCCTTTAATATCAGATTCTGCAAGTGCATTACATTTTTCATTTTATGTTTTATGTCTTATCTTTCTTTAGTCAAGGCAGGAGGTGTTTTATATGCAAAAATAATGTGAGGATTTTAGCAAAGTTAGTGTATGCAAGGCTTGGGTGAATCACATTGAGAGAACGAAAGAAAACACTTTAGTTACAAGCCAAAGGGTAAATAATTTCTGGCAGGCTTATATGGAAGGAATGTTAAACTTTGTAAAAACTACCCTTAAAAACATCAGAATTAACACATTATTAATTCATTGCATGATAAAGATCATTTATACTAAAGCTGACAATACAGTAGGATTGTTATCTTAGATCAAACTGTTTCTATTAACAGTGTAGCTCTTACTTCAAAATAAAAATTAGATTAAGAATCAACCCATGCAAGGATACTCAATAATAAAGAGAGAAAACAATGTTTCTCCTGTAGTAAAATGTGTGTGTGGAGTTGCATTCAATCGAAACCTGCCAGCATCCAACCTTACTATCATAACACTGATTACTTTAGTTGGTCCCTCCCCGTCCTTTACCAAAGTTTCACTTTAATGCAGCACTTACATTTTGACTGGATTTAATCCCGCAATACTTGGTTTGATAGGTTAACCACTCCTATCCAGCCTTAAGACTGTATGGACATAAATCCAGGTGTCGCGGCTTGTATTATGTAATGGAGTTATCCGATGTTATTTGTTGGTAAAATAGGTTATTTAACAATCACGCACAGGATGCCATATCGTGTTCATATCACTAAAGGAGTTAATAATGACCTATTAAAATCAAACATCTTAACTTTATATGAAATTGAAATTATGTCAAATAAAGAAAATGCAAACTATTAAAGTAATCCAGTTTTGCCAAGAATTACTACCCAAAATTCATAAACTAGGTAGTAAGCATAGAACTAATAATTACTTTTATCAAAAGTACATATTACTTGTTTCTTTTGATAAAACTGATATTTCCAATTATTCCTAAGAAAAAGTCTATAAGATCTGTACATTAAATGAATTGATATATTATACTGTTCAGCTACAAAATCTGTATTTGAGTAACAGCATTTTCAGCTTTATTAAAAAATGTTAACAACAAACTTCTGAGTTCCTAATAGCGTGTAAGTCCACTTTCAAGTTAGCTTGTTGATCGTTTTATGAGTTACTTGCAAATAAAAATTATTTAGGTATTTCATTTAATTTTTACTCTTTCTGTTACCTACTAACAGTGTAATTGGTAAGAAAAATTATTGCATTCTGTCCAAAAATTTGATGCAGAGAATTCACCAGAAATACATGTTTGAGGGCCCGGTGGTTGTTGCGATGTAGACAGCAGCAATGGTTAGTATAATAATAATAATAAATAATAATAATAATGCATGAGAAATAAGAGAGAAACATCTAAGGATGTAATGGAACAGAGGTGCAAATAGTGATTAAGTTTCCCCTCTCCCCCTTGTACTGATTGCAAAATATGTAATGAAAATATTTCTGTATAATTTTAACTTGATATACATGAAGTAGATAGAAAAATAAGCTTTAAATAAAGAAAAGTTTGCAGAAGTTATATTAAAATGATAAGGGGTAAAGAAACTCATATAAATGTAAGACAGTTTTAAAACTTTTTGTAAAACAGTATATTATTATTTTTAGTATTGTTCCTGATAAGCACATAAATGATGAATTAAAGCTTTTGAATCTATAAGATAAAGCTATAAAATTCACGTTAAAAATTTAAAAACATGATTAACTCCTTTCCAGATATGAAGATAATAAAAAATAATAATATACATAATTTGGCAATTTAGATAATCAACTGATAATTACATCAAATTAAAGAGTTTTAACTGTTTTTCAGATGTATTTGCTGTTTTTTATTGGTTTGATTTACAGATTAATAAATATACTCTCAGTAAAAATTAAGTTGGTGAAGATTAATTTGATGAATATTTTCGTTTTACAAATAATTGAGAAATTGAAAAAATGAAGAAATTTGAGGAAAAAAAAAAAACAAACAAACAAACAAACAACAACATTAATCCTACATTTAAAGAAATAAAAAAAATAATTATGAATTTCAAAAAAGTATTTTCTCTTAGCTGATATTTACAAAAATTTCTCAAGATCACAAAATATTTTTTCATTAAAATACAGTATAAATATTTTATTAGATTTCTAAAAAATAAAAAAGGCCGGCATTTATCATTTGGATTGTGTGACCAAATTTATATAGGAAAGCTACATGTAATTTGAAGATTAGAGTGAAAGAACAATTTAGAAATATTAAATACAAACAAATTGAAATATCCCTGGAGCAGATCACTTTTTTATCCTCTAATTAAAAATTAAATTAGCAGATCATTTAAATAGAAAAATAGATTTAGTGATTTGGGAGAAATTTATTTTAAAGAATAAAGATCATGTGATCAATTTGTTTTACTTCCAATAAATGACAATGTTATAGTGAACAACCAATTACCTAAGAGCAATAACATGTCCTTCAGAATTCCATTTTAAAAGCTTTTAAGAAATGCATTGTCACAGGGAAATACATGTTTTGAGGACACTTAATGGGTAAAAAATTGTGAGAGAGAGAGAGAGAGAGAGAGAGAGTGTGTGTGTGTGTGTGTGTATGTACCAAAAACGAAAAGTCAGTTAAATACCAAACTTGAATTTAAGATAAAATTACGTTTACATGCACTTCTGTTTAAAAATAAATATAATTTCCATTAAGAACAATTTTAATGAAAGGGTGTTTTGGAACAGTGATACGTATGAATAGAATATTTTTGAGTTGGGTTTGTAACACTTAAGTATCACTTACGTATAATTTTTCCAGACTGGTTTGATGCCATGTGGGCATCATTGTTGATGGATTCCAACTGAATTTCCACAGGGTGTTCTATGTTGAGGTGTGACGGCCCCTGGTAGCTGAGTGACGAACTTCCACAATATATTTTGTGGCAGCAATTCAAAGTCGAATACATGGTGTTGATTTTTAACGATATGGATTTTTTCCCAGACATCGAGTTCTGCTGCATATCTGGAGGGTTTTACAAGGTGTATATTAGGTACTATTTCATGGTTAGTAGACCAAATGTGGTGTGCAATGGCTGATTTGTCGGTCTGTTTGTATTTTACTGCTTTCATGTGCTCTTTAAGTCTTGTTTCAAGGTGTCTTTTTGTTTTACCAATGTAAAATTTGTTGCAATCTGCGCAATTTATTCTGTAGACCAAATCCCAGATCATAAAAAATCAGGAATCTACAGAATAAATTGAGCAGATTGCAACAAATTTTACACTGGTAAAACAAAAAAACACCTTGAAACAAGAATTAAAGAACACATAAGTGCAGTAAAATACAAACAAACCGACAAATCAGCCATTGCACACCACTTTCGGTCTACTAACCATGAGATAGTATCTAATATACACATTGTAAAACCCGCCAGATATGCAGCAGAACTCGATGTCTGGGAAAAAATCCATTTTATTAAAAATCAACACCATGTATTCAACTTTGAATTGCCACCATAAAATATATTGTGGAAGTTCATCACCCAGACACCAGGGACCATCACACCTCAATATAGAACATCCTGTGGAAACTCAGTTGGAATCCATCGATAATGATGCCGACATGGCATCGAAACCAGTCTGGAAAAATTATACGTAAGTGATACTCATACGTTACAAACCCAACTCAAAAATATTCTATCATTTCTATTAATTTTTCAAACACTATGTATTTGAAATAAGTATTTTAAGCCAGTAAAAATAATTTTATATAAAAATTTATGCCTGATTTTTCTGCCTTTCTTTGTAGAACATAGTGAACAAATACAAACGAAAATCTGATGGGCAGTTATGGAATGAAGAAGTCATGATGCAGTGAAAAATGGTGAAATAGGTAGGCTGAAAGCATCGAAAACCTTCAATGTGCTCCAGGCTACTGTCAAGACATCATTGTGCTGGAAAGAAATTATGGAGTAAAAACGCTAGGACATTTTCACTCTATTTTTAACCAAGAATTGAAAAATATGTTGGTAGCACATATTCTAAAACTAGAATTGCAGCTATTTGGTTTGACAACAAGAGGTGTTCAAACACTGACATTTTAATTTTCACACAGAATGGATATTGACTACCCATTTAATGTTGACAAGGGAATGGTAGGAAAGGACTGGCTGGTAGGATTCAGAAAACGCAATCCTGAGATTAGCCTTTGCCAACCAGAACCCACATCAGCAACTTTCCTGCTGATGTGGATTTTCAACATGGATGAATCTGCACTAACCACTGTGCATAAACCACCGAAGATATTCGCTGCAAGAGGAAAGAAACAAGTTGAGCACTAACTAACAAGTTGCTGAACATGGACTTCATGTTATAGTGGTGGCCTGTATTAGTTCCTGTGGTCTGTATGAACCTCTAATGATGATATTTTAATGCAGGAAGTTGGATCCAACATTCTATGAAATGCCCCGCAGGAACTTTACCACTCTGCCACGAGAGTGGATATATGACTTTGGAACTATTTGTGAAATGGCTACAACATTTCATACCTGTAGTTAAACCCACAGCTGTTGACAAAGTTCTCCTCTTCCTAGATGTGCATAGTAGTAATAAAAGTATTCAAGTATTCAAGCACTTGAACTTGCCAAAGAGTCTGGAGTTGTGATGGTATGTCTTCCATTGCATTCAACTCACAGACTTCAGCCTCTTGATTTATCTTTTTTTGAACCATTTGATACCTATTACAACAAAGAAGTCAGAGAGTGGCTGAAGAACAATCCAGGTAGAACATGTCTCACTACCAGATTTCAAAACTTGTCCATAAAGCCTATGTGTTAGCTGCAACCCCCAAAAAATGCAGTATTAGGCTTCGATGCCTTCAGGAATTTTTCCACCGAATCCAGACAAAATCCCAGATCATCTGTATATGCCAAGCAGTATAACAGATCAGCCTTCTAACACCCATCACATACCTTCAACCACTGCTTAGCACAATACAGCACATCCTTCCTGTCCTTCAAAGTTGAAGCTACTGCAATACTGCAAGTAATTTCTCCCAACCCTCATCTTCTAAGCTAGAAATTAAACAAAAGTGGACAAGCCAAGGAAGTTAGAAGCTGACAGCAACACCCAATATGCAGTTGGTAAAAGAGAAGAAAATGCATAAAGAAAGCACTGGAACTATGAAACTCAAAAAGAGGTTCTGTTAAGCACTAACTGCTTATGGATCCAAAACTCAATGAAGAAGTCCATTCAGAACCAATGGATGACATTTGTAGTGAACATGATGATGATGATGATTCATCTACTGCAGTTAATTTTCAGCCATTCAAAGTCTGGGAAGTATAGTCATGATGCATGAATTGTTTGAAGTGGAGTCGTACAGATTGTGCAGGAGTTTCGAAACGAACCAAGAATTTTGTATGTGAACTGTGCATATAATTAAATATTTTTTTTTATCTCTTAGCCTACCAGTTTTGATCAAAATGAACCAAGAACTTCAGGTGCAAACATTCTGTGCTCTTCCATTACTAGTTTCTTGCTTTTTAATGCGAGATTTGCGGAATTTTAAATTTAAAAAGAGTGTTTCAAATTACAAGATATGCTTTGTAATGTAATTATTTATGTTTTCCCTGATTTAAATGTGTTGTTATTTCTTAATTTCTATCAGTTTGCTAAGTAATGTCTCACATTATTTTGGTTTACTCTAATATAGGTATACTTTTTAATCATATATACTAATTCCAAGTAAAAAAATATATGTCAATTTGCCCTCCTGCGCAGCCTAAAATAACATATTAACCACACTTTTAAAAATCAAAATCTGTATTATGCTAGGGACTATTTTGAATGTGAATATTGTAATCATTCAACGCATTTCTCTAATTTTTAACTACACAATGTACTAAAAATGAGGGTCCTAATAAAAATATGTCATTTTAGGCACCTTTCCCATATAATTAAACTTACCAAACTATACTGCAACATTATGAAGCACTATGCAGGGTTCTTTGGTGAATTCGCCAACTTCCTCCTGTAAGTAAAAACACTTATGACAATCTGTTGTACAAGCTGTATTGAGGATGAAAAATTAAGAAATAATGCTGTTTTATATTTTTCCATGTTTTCTATTGTTGACTGCTTCATATTTCAGCCATTTTATCTTCTGCTTCTTAAACATTTATAGCAAAAAAACTTTTGGCTTTTTAATAATATAATGCTCTTTTAATTTAATTATACAGGCTATACTGAAATAACACAGAATATAGCTTATTCTTTAACTAATCCAAAGTTTGTTACAAGTGGTTTTGAAATGGCTTCAAACAACTACAGAGTTCTAGAGTTTATACTTGAACTAAACAAAGTTTGATGAAGCAGCTTTGAAACTTTTAGAAACCAAATTACTTTTCTTTAACACTGAAAATATTTTGACATTAGGGCAGCACAAGATACATTAATGTGTGTTACCCATATTTGTGTGATGCAGGCATGTGCTTGGCAAGCAGGCATCATGAAAACATACAAAACATACAAGTTTCTCTTTGTCCATTTTCAGCAAACTTGTCCTAAGCTTACAGGTAAAGGGGGGGGGGGGGGGGAAGGCAGTTACCTACTCAAAAGATGTTTATGTCTTGAACAATTTCTAGGGTACCCTTGAATGTGAAACATGTGCATTTTGTCCTATCATGAGTATCTTGTACTTATTACATCATGAAAATAAACAAGTTTCTCTTTCTAGCTTACAGGCAAAAAAAGAGGCCAGTTACTTACTCAAAAGATGTTAATGTCTTGAACAGTTTCTTGGCTACCCTTGAATGTGAAACATGTGCATTTTGTCCTATCATGAGTATCTTGTACTTATTATCTTAATCTTTTGTATATTCATTCAACAACTTACTGTATATATCAAGTAATTGATGTTAAATGTACAAATGTTTCATTTAGTTATACAAGTTATGGACACTAAAATAAACTTGTTTCACTGCAAAAGGATTCATTTTAGTTTAATTTTATATAAAATCCTTTGGTAGTATCCTAATATCATTCTTGCTACTGTTGTCTTTATCAGTTCCTTGCCTCCATCCTAAGATCAACATTTGATTAGCTTTAAAAGATATAAGTATATTAGCAATATATGTATTCCAGCTTATTTTCCTGGTCATTTCCTTTCATTCATTGTCTGTTGGAAGAATAAACAAATAGCTAAAAGTATAGGTTCTACGAGGGTTACTCCAAAAGTTTTGAGAATGGTTGCAATAAAATAATACAAATTTAGATCTGATTATTGCACCTTTTCAAAATATTCTCCATTGCACTCTATACAAACAATTTTTCAAATGCTAAAATGTAAATGGTGTGTTATTTATGGATGCTCTTTAACTGCTGTGGTTCTCATTCTAAATTGGGCGTGAAAGACCGCTTAATTTTGCTCAGAGGCCTCTCCATCAGGCTTGAGGTTCTTTTACTTGCCATAAATCAATGACACGGGACCAACGGCTTTACTTCCCTTCCAAAGGAAGCCATGCTAAGGATTTTTACACCCAAAAAAATCCATTGTCCTCCGCCAGGTTTGAACCTGCGACCTTGGGTATATGAAGTCAGCATGGTAACCATTACACCACGGAGGGCGACTGAGTATATGAAGTTAGTATGGTAGCCATTACACCACGGAGGGCAGCTTTTCAAATGCTGAATGCCGTTGTTGGCCTCAAATGTTTTCTTTCATTTTGGGAAATAGAAAAAAGTTGTATGAGACCAAATCTGGCCAAAACATGTAACGAGGATGGGACAAATATCTGACTCCTACAGAAATTAGGTTTTTTGTCAATGTGGGCAGAGGCAATGCCAGGGAGCAACAAAATTCCACACAGACCAGTCTTAAAGTGCTTTTTCCTTAGTTAATTGAAACACTTGTGGCTGACATTTTATGGTGTATCATTTGGCAGTAACATTCTTTTGTCCCTCAAGCTCAATTGCCACAAAGTGGCCCACTTGCTGAGAAGAAGGAAAAGATCATCTTTTTGCCAACTTTTCTTGTTTGCTTCACTTTTATTGAGTGTCTTCTCCCGGGAATATCCAGACTGAAGACTGCCATTTAGTTTCTGGATTTTACTAGTAAATCCAGCTTTCTTCACCTATTAGTATGCTAAATGTCCATTTTTGGATTTTCTTCCATTGAATTTTTCAATTATTTCCTGGCACCATTGCATGCATGCTTGTTTCTGCTTATTTGTGAGATAGTGGGGGATTCTGCAATTGCAGAACATCCTTGCATCAAGTATTTCTTTCAGGATTGTCTTCACTGCTTCCAACCCAATATTTAGGGACTATATGTGCAATGATGATCTTCCCACAACATGGCTCTGCTTTCACCACATTTTCATCAATTGCTGATGTAGCCAGCCATCCTGCTCATCTTCAAAGGAATCACTTCCTCTTCTAAACTGTGCAAGTGGATTGTGAAAGGCAAATATCCCCAAATGCACAGTGCATTTCTAGGCTTCCTTATAAATTACAAAGGTAAACCTACAATTCAACATGAGATGCTTATAATAAAGGGGAAGTAGTGACATATATTAGAGCAAAACAACAAAGAATGATAAATAAAATTCATGAGTTTCTTCATACTTACATCCATTATAATTTGTGGACGTCATTATTCATATTCAACTACCTAAACCCAATTCATTTAATTAAATAAGTTAAGCTATCTTATTACATGAAGAAGATAAAGATATTCATAACATGATTAAGGCAAAGAAATATCTAGTTCTCATGTGTTTGCCTAGTTTCCTATGAAATATGTCCCACTTTATAAATTCCTCTACCCCAATACAATATTGAGACTATCCATACTGAGACTTTGTATCTGTCGATATTAGTTACACATTTCCAATTAAGAATTATTTCTTATTCTGTCAATTTAACTTTATCTAGTCATCTAGAAAAACAAAAACTTTTAATTACTATTAAAGAAAGAACTTGCCAGAGAGTGTAAAATTCTTCTGTAAGCATATTACATTGCTTTCTAAGACTTTTATTTTACATTTTTTTTTTTTTTTTTTTCAGATAATTTATTTAGTTAACTACAAATTTAAACCTGAGCTATAGAATCTGGAAGTCTCTCAGGAAATTATCTCCTTATATACCAAACTAATTCCATACAAACCTACATACACTACTTAAAGGACACATGCCTACATTTCCAAAGTTGTTGTCCACACTGGAAGAATTATTTGTAAACATAGGCTTATCTTAAATTATAACATTTGTTGGTTGCATTATCAGTCTTAACTGTCAAGAATGTAAGATCAAGAGCACTATTATTTCAATAGGTACTGCAGAGATCTTTGTGTCTAGTGCTACATTTCCATGTCATATTAGAATTAATTTGAGGTATTACTTCTCTTCTTACAGAATAGTGCTAAGATTTCTTAATAGGCCAAATTTTTATTTCTGTGATGTAGGAAAAGTTACCTTTTCTTCTTTTTATGTGCCGATAATGATTCTTGACCACTATCATCATCACCAGATGATGACGAACATGAAGAATCATCTGAATCACTTGAACTAGATGTGGAACCACTAGAACTATCTGATGCTATACCAGTTCCTTGACTTAAGTCCACTGTATCTGCTACAGCTGCTAAAGCTGGCTCTTTCTCCTGAAAGACAAATGTAATGGCTATTAATGTTACTATAGCTATAATAAACAAATTTCTAACAATTAAAAAAACCTGAAAATAAACAAAAAAATATTATAGTTACATTCACATGTCTTTCTCAATCCATTTAACAAACTTTTCTTAAAAAACATGTATTCTTCTAACTACTTCATGTTAATCTAGATAAAAATTTGCATACTGCATTTTTCCTTGTAGATACAAATAAGAGAATACACTAAAGTTAAGCAATAATTAAAATCTTTCAAGAGCTGGTCACTATATGTTTGAAATTCTATCTTTGCTTGACCAAAATCAAGAAAAAGAAATGACCTGAAAGTATAAGAATTTAAAAAACCCATTAAAAAGGAATATCTTGCCAATGGTTAACTCCACACTAATATATATATATATATATATATATATATATATATATATATATATATATTAAAGAAAAAGAAAAAGAAAAAAAAAAGAGGACAAATTCTATGTTTTAACAAGGCATATATTATATTTTTATGCAATAAGTGTTTGCCTCTCTCTTATAGTTTACCATCTATACAAAAGTTCAATTCAGAATGAGAGGATTTAACAGGCTATTCCCAGAAAATAAAATATAGTTATTTTAATTCCTTTAAGAATCTATTTACATGATAACAACAAATAAATTCAAGAATATCACAGCTTGGTAGCTAATTAGCATTTAATACAATATTACCGAACAATAGCATTAATGAAAATGAATGTCCCTTTTGTAACTATAAAAGTCCCTCAAATAAATATTGAAATAATTTAATAAATATTGAAATAATTTAATAAGTCACGGCAATGACAATGGCTTGTTCACCATATACATTTTATTTGTCATGAAAATGTCATTTTAATTAAAACCTGTAGGAAAAGGAAATAGACTTATGTGTCATGCAGCTTCATACCTGTAGGAAAATGGGTTTTCTCTTCCATACCACAGAATAAAAATGTTTAGTATCCTTCTCAAATCAATGCAGATTCTCATGCAGATTGGTTCATTATCAAATTTTTAAATTATTTAGAAGAGGGGTCAATCATCATCTAAAATCTTAGATAAACCTCCCTCTACTAATTTCTAAAAGCAAGATATTCAGGACTGGCAGGCATATAACAATATAGAATTCTACTCTTTTGAAACTAGAGCAAAATTGATAGAAAAAGTAAAGCAATATAAAATGCAAGAAAAAGACTGCTCTAGATCAAACTATAGCAGAAAGAATTATTCATTTACCATCTTATCATTATCAGAACAAACCCATAGATTTAATTTGGGCTAAGGCATAAGGGGAAAACGCTAAAGAAAATGCTAATTTTTGTCTTGCAGATGTTGGAAAGCTTATGCATGCTGTGCTTGACATAATGACAACACAAGACTAGTCATGTTGCACACTAAAAAACTGAAGGTTAAGGGTTTCCATTAAGAAGTTGCTTGAGATAACACAGTACAAAAAGTAATGAGGGATGAGAAGCTAGCTACTCCTCTACAATTAATTGCTCTCAAAAGTTCAGGTACCTTTTTTTTTCAGAAAATATATTAATTCTGAATTTTACAGGTTATAATGCTATATAGAAGCTTCCTTTAATGTGTAAGTATAACTTTTGATAATTGTTTAATATAATGAATATTACTTTCCTCTTTCTCTCTGCCCATCTGATTCACTCTGTTATATCACTTGGCAGTAATGCAGTCACCATAAGCATGTATTGGCTAAGCTCATATGCCTTCTAAAACCACATGGCATATAAGAAGAATCAGATGAAAAGATATAATAAAGAAAAGAATTTTAAAATATTGGCATAGTGTTTAATACTATATCATAGCAACAAAGAATGAATGAGGCACCAAAAGGCAACAAAGAATGACTGAGGCCAAAAGATATGTAGTAGGGAGAGAGAGCTAATTTGGGGAGAGGGAGACCCTGTTAGAAACAGATCACTTAGCAAATGAAGGTTAAAAGTTAAAGGATGGATGATAAAGGGAAGTAGCAAATTTGGCTATAATTGAGAACCCAAGTTCTTTAGATCTGTATAAATGATTAAAAGTAATTGGAGATGGAAGAGATCTATAGATAACTGATCAATTTGGAAGAAGTCTTGTTAAATAAGCATTTAGGGTTAAGGAAAAAAATTTAAGTTATAACATATAGGAAGCTGGATAATGCTTTCCATTAGTGTGAATGATACAAATGTTGAGAGATAGTAACTTGAGATGAAAAATATGGATAAATTGTAACAAGATGAAGTAGTAATTAAACTGTTGGCAAATACAAAGGTAGAGAAAATTAATGAGATGGAAGAAAATTACTGGATAGGTAAAATGTAAGAGAATCAGAAGTTTAAAGAGGCAGCACAAGAGTATACACAGCTGTGATAGTGGTGATTTTAGAGGCTATTTACTGTAAATATAACCTGAGAGTTTGGGAGAATTTAGTTTCAGTAATGTAAAGAATCTTATGTTATTAAATGGAATTTTTTACTGTATTTGATTACTTTCTTTTTGAGAGTTTAATCATTTAAGACGATACATCCATATCAAAAGGATTATAAAATATAAACAAATAAAAAAAAAAACAAATAAAATCATATGCCAATAACTCACCATAACCAAGATTTTAACTTGGGACTTCTTGAATATGAAGCAGACATAATACTTCCATACCACAGTGATATACTTATGTAACTTTTAATATGTATTATAAAAATAAATTATCTGCACTATCTATATAAAAGTTGAGTAAAAAAACAAATATTATAACATTAAAATAAGTATTTTGTAACAATGCATCACTTATCTTTTTTAAAATGTAAACTCAGAAGGACATGTTTTGTAATCTCTTGATTACATCATCAGCTTCTTCTTTATTTGTGTCATTATGGTTACTGCCAGTAGCTGATGGATTGTTTGCTAAAGTATAGCCATTTATATAGCCATCTACTAAAAGTAAAACAAACTTGTTGACGAAATCAATTGGCCATGCAATCTTAATTTTTTAAAATAAATATTTTCTCTCAAATCATTAAATTATAGGTTTATTTAATGCTTTAATAATTTAATTACGGCATTCCTCTCACTAGGCAGTCTGGGTTTGCCACAGGGGATCTCAAGTGGGATTTGTGGTGAATAAAGCAGCATCTGGGCAGCATTTCTCTAGTTTCCCCGGCCATTCATTCCACCACTTGTTCCACAATTATCTTTCCTTTCATCCACTTCACCTGTTATTTCATATCACCTTTCTGAATCTCATACCAGTCATTGGGCTGATCACCCATCTAAGCAACTGATATAATCCAGACTCCAGAACAAATGAAATACTTAGATAACTTATAATTAGTATACTTAATGGAAATGAAATAATTAAAGCAATTTTAAAAGGATTTTAAAAACAAAAAAATTGTATTGTATACAAATAAAACAAATTTTAAGTATATATTGTGATCAAAGGTTTGAAATAGCAAGGGAAGTGAAAAAAAGAAGACTTTTCCCCTTTATAATTAGGATGCTCAATGGAAATGAAATACACAATTAAAGCACTTTTAAGAAGATTTTAAAAACCAAACAATTGTATTGTACAAAAATAAAACAAATTTTAAGTATATATTGTGATCAAAGATTAGAAACAATAAAGGTGGTGAAAAAATGAAGACTTTTCTCTAAATTTCTTAAAGCTAAATCATGAAAATGAGTATCTAAACCATATTATGTTACAGTATGAAAACAATGCAAAAAAAAATATTTGGTTTTGTTAAGTTCTGGATAATGAAGTATGCAAGCAAGTACAATCCTCCTGGAATTGCAGAACTGAATGACTCCAATGTCTGTCTGGGCCCAATCAGAAACCCAGAGCCTCCATGGGTTTCCCAAAGGGGCCTTAGTTCGAACGCACCTGAAGGTGGGTTGTGATAAAGAGTAGTTCTGCAATGATGCCTGAATATACCTCTACAGTACAAAAGTCATCTCCTCACTGCAACCTGTCAAACATTTGTCGTATTATTTTTGTTTGTGGCCACCACGTTGGGGTGCCAATATGTTGTAGTTTATTTTGGTAGCATCAATGCTTGGGTGCCAAGATGTCGTGGTATTATTGGGGTGTCAGTATGATGCTGTAGGTGAGTCTACCTGGAGTTGGTCGCGGGTTAATGCTAATGAATTTCTCTACATTAAGTGTACATACCTGGCAGATTCCCTTGGTTGCACCGGTTAAGCTTCTTCTAGTAGATCATGAGTCTCTTACTCAGGGGGGAAAGTTCACTTAATTCACTGTATACTTCCTTTATTGGTGAATTATTGTTCATTTGAGGCACTAACCCTAAGAGCGACTCCTGACATAACTGATCACGAACTTGATGAAGCCGTTTTCATTACGTGCTGATTCCACTTTTACGGATTTATTATAACTTTACATTAGTCACTGTGGTCTGGAGTTTCTCAGTTCGTATAACATTCAGATAATGATTGCCCAACAGATTAATTTGTAAAACACTGATTTTCTGCAATATATGGCGCACGATTTCCTACAGGATGTGTCTTACTTTAAGAGCCTGTGAGTCTCTTATGAACATTAATATAAAAATAATAGTTGCAACCAATCTTCACTTATCTTTTGGAATCCTTGCCTGGACTAGTTTCGCAATGATTTCATTGCATTATCAACATATCCTTTTGGTCTCTTTTTTGATCAAACATCAAACATCAAAAAAGAGACCAAAAGGATATGTTGATAATGCAATGAAATCATTGCGAAACTAGTCCAGGCAAGGATTCCAAAAGATAAGTGAAGATTGGTTGCAACTATTATTTTTATATTAATATTTGTGTTATTCTTCACTGTTACTAGCTTCTTTTTACATTTAAAACTCTTATGAACCTTCTGAACCCCGTTAGCTACATTGTGAATCTTACTAGCATGATCATGATTTCTTGTCCGCACATCACTTATATACAAAAAGGTCCGAGTTTTGCCCTTATTTTTGATTGGCTGAAAAAGGGCACGTAAAGTGGCGTCATCACATGACTATTAGGGATTTTTCTTTATTTTACACCCGCGTAACCTTGTTCTAAAATGCAAAATTTCCTTTCTCCAGTTTAAAAGGGAAAGTACATAGCTTCCTCTTAAGGGCTGTTACTTATGTCCCTAATGCATTAAAATGTGTATTATTTTCAACAAAGCCCGTAGCCTTGACGATTACAAAAGGGATTTTCTACCCTCCACGGTAATGCTTTCCACTGAGCATATATTTCTTATGTTAAATATTATAAACTAATGATTAAACAAATAATATATGCATCGTACTAAAATACTGTCGCACATTGTTACCTTATCCTTCAACCCTGAAACAGATGACAAGGCAGTGATGGTCAGGAAATTAACCTTCTCAGTACTTGCTTGTCGATCCGAGGAAACCCTTAACACTAACCAATGGGTCAGGAAGTATGGCCATGAGAATCAAATCCATGACATCCCAAATGGGATTTGCACACACTGCAGTGATACCACCTCGCTTGGTGATACTGTGAAGTAATGCAAAGTACCTTTTTCTACTGCATAAAAATAAATGAACTTATATTCCTATCTTTCTGATATCAAACTTTTCTTTTGCACGTGGCTTTGTTTAGTATGACAACAGTGACGTGATCTAAGTACCTTGAAATTGAATAGAAGCATTTATATCAAACAACGTGACATTCATGCAAACTCAAAAACACATCATATGATCTTTCAGCTCACATGACCTCAGGTTTCAGATAGAGCGGCACCAGGGTTGCGACTATAAGACGCTTTTCTATCTCTCTCAGACCCCAGTCCCTGCAATTGCACGGCTTCCTTCCTGAGACTCAGTGACGAAGCATAGTTTCTATTAACTTACAAAATAATCTCTACTGGGCAATTCAAAATTCAAAATCAATACATCCAAAGTCACTATATGATTGTAAGGTCAGTGCTTGGAGTGCCTTAAGTACGACTAGAATAATGGCCCCAGTTTCTTTCACAAAATAATGAATGCTTCATGATACCACTCCTTAATTTTGGAGCAGTTTTTCCCTGAATTGATTGATGAAGAGTGAATTTGGTCATTTCAACCAGACAGGGCTACAGCTTGGAATTCTTTTGATAGAATTGCTGACATTAGATCAGTGTGAGGATGATACCTACTGGATTCCAAGACCTAGTTTTATTTATGGGTCAATTTAAATCACAATGTATGCAAAGCAAATCTCTCAATACAAGAACTGCAACACTTTAATCATAATCTGTTAAGACACTGTAATACTTGTTTTTGAGCACAAGGAGAGCATTTCCAACCCAGGTGCCACTAATCGCATAGCTGCTTAATATGATAACCATAAATGTTGCCCTCCACGGCGTAATGGTTACCATGCTGACTTCATATACCCAAACCTGGTTCAAACCTGGCGGAGGACGATGGATTTTTTTGGGTGTAAAAACCCTTAGCATGGCTTCCTTCAGAAGTGAAGTAAAGCTGTTGGTACCGTGTCGTAGATTTACGGCACGTAAAAGAACCTCAAGCCTGATAGAGAGGCCTCTGAGCAAAATTACGCAGTCTTCTATGCCCAATTTAGAACGGGAAGTTGAGAACCACAGCAGTTAAAGAGCGTCCACAAATAACACGCCATTTACATTTTATGTACATAAATGCTTATGGGCCTGATATTACACTTCCCATTGTCATACTGTGATAGAAACAACTGAGTAAGTGCAGATTCTTTGAGAAACCCAGATATGTAGTTTTCACATTTTAGTGTGGTTTATACATTCATCTGTAATGAGAGTAATCTGATTTTTATCAAGTATGGATAAAGAATATACTGAGTCTAAGCCATGCAGCCATAATTGCTGCACTTTTGTCAGCAGATTGCTTCATCATAGCTGATTGTTGCCATGCATTGTTATACCATTTGCAGGTTCTTTAACATCAAAGTTATACCTGCATTTACATGTACCACTGCTTCTGGAAATTTCTTACACCATTGACAGGTATAAAAGGATTAAACGACGATGCCGGTTCCCCTTAAATTGCGCTTTTTGAGGACTCTCATAGTCCCCCTGTTAATCTATGCCTGCGAGATTTGCGGCATGGCGGCAGACTTCAGTCTGCTGTTGCTTCAGCGGGTGCAGAATTGATTTTCTTAATTTCCGCATGTAAAGTTTTTATCATCTCCATTGTGATGTTAAATCAAACTCCTGACACCAAATGTAAGAAAACCTCTCATTATTCCGACAAACAACTCTTTATTTCTTCCACTGATTACAAATAAAGAAAGCTGTTTTCTAATAAATGTCTTTCTTTGTTGCTGATGCAACAATTCTGCTGTATAATTTCCTTTTGGCTCTAGCTACAATGGCAGCTAGTTCCTCACACTGATTTTCCCATCGAAACACTCTCTGCTGCACATAATGCATTCCCGATGAAACTGAACTCTGCAGCGCAACGTGTTGATGGCAGGCTGAGGACAGCCCGATGGTGTTTTAGATGTGTTCCTATTCTTTACAGAACTTAACCACGTTATGACGGAAATGTGGGGTTTACAGGATGGCGGGTGAGAGATGAGGTTATGGAGTGACAGGAGGAGGCAAGTATTGCTCCTCGACGGTTGCCAATTATGGTGCAACGGCCCTTGTGCACCGCTGATTTGATGATTATTCAAAAATGTTTACTTTTGAGATTTTAATTTTGATATCCAAGCAACTCTGGAAGGATTGTAAGGAGCTTAGCCATAGCAGCTGTTGGAGGTGCTCCTTCATTACCAGGGATGACCACAAGCCATACAGGGAGGCCGGTAGCCTGAAGTGGCGGTTTTTGGGATTATAATTCCCAAGAGACCTAACAAGGGCGCTCTGATAGAATGGTAACCCTTCGTGGAATTTTGTTGCTTGACCCTTAATCTTATCCTCCAGTTATGGCAGACCAGAGATTTCGTGCAGGAGTCTCATAGGAAATCCAAGAGGGATAGAATACATGGCATCTCATAATTGGTTCAATGCTAAACAGAAATTCCAGTTCTGCCAACTGTAAGTGTGACAAATGTTACAGATCCAGCAGCAAATTCAATTCTCAATTCTCAGCATTGCTCCAGCAGCAATTCTCAGCATAGTTACCACAACGAGGGTCCAGGATGAGAAACATTGGAGTTTCAGAGACATACAGCAGCTCAGCCAACTCTGAAACTACAAGCTCTACCGACAACGAAGGTGAGGCAACAGCAAAAAAGAAGGTTCTCCACCAACTAGTATTAAGCTTGTAAACTAATGCTTATTACACATGTACAGCATAGTGCCTACCATTGTTAGCGAGCCTGAATTCTCTGCTTGACTGAGGTGGACCAGGCAAGCTATACAAGAGACTGGCTTCCTCGGCATGTAACTGCACAGCAATACACTGTGCATGCTAGGATAGCTATGGAGAACATCTCTTGGGGATTGATATGGTCTGCTCCAAATGCTTCTTACCATGTAGCAATTTGGTGCTACTACATGATTGAATTACCACTGAAAACCTCAGAAACTTAAAATTATAAGAAAACTGAAAATATGAAACACCAGCTCCCTAGATTACCTGGAATATACGCCATTGCAAATAAACAATGAGTAAACAAGTAGTAACTGATGATATAACCAAGAGATAATGAAATGTGTTCTGAATTTATATTTGTCACAAAGTATGTATTGTAATTTATAATATTTGCACTTAAGTTATAAGTTTAAATTCAGCTCCCTCAGCTTTTAATTAATACAAATCTAATATGTCCAATTACAAATGACTTAGCTTCAAATGACCATAATTTCTACTTTGGTAATTCTGAAATAACAGATAAACTGAGAGGTACTGTTTGCATTTTAATCTTGGTACAGCATGAAATATTCTAAAAGAACTGAAGATGTCACATCATCTCACCTTAAGAACTCGATAGAATTTTCGTGACAGTTTTGGTCTACCACGAACAGTCTTATGCCACACAACTGGAAAATTAGTTCGGCTACAGAAATTCTGAGTCACAGCAATCGTTACATCTAAATTCAACACTACATGCCACCAACCACCAGGCACAAATACTGTTTCACCAGGTTTCTGGAGAATTTCAACCTGGAAACACATTTAAGTTTCATTATTATGATGTTCAACATCTATTGGAGCCACACATAATCAATGCTGTTTCACAGTGCTTCTAAAAATCTAAAATCTTTCTTGAAATATGCTGTTGATAATTACAAATATCGTGAAATATTAACACTCAGTGTTTAGCATATATTGCTTACAAATTTATAACAATTTTAAATGTATTTGGCATATTGCAAACTTTCTGGATTTTAGTTTAACACTGTTATATGTTCAGAAAGAGTGAGTCAATGTTAAACAAATTAACCGTCATGCCACACAACAACTACAAAAGTCTAATGTGGTGCATTAACATGATCTACCGATGGCAAAATCACATATGTTCATTATAATTATACCATTCATATAAAAAGTGAACTGATCTGAACGTATGAGTTGTTTCAAATTAAGCAAGAAAGTTTCAGCATATGGAAACAGCATTTCAATGTTATGATTGAAAGAAAATGAGGGTAAAAAGTACAAATTGTAACTTTCAAGTATGAGCATAAGATTATTAAGATGAGCAAAAAGAAATTGAACTGATGATGATGTGAAACTAGTCCTTGGATCTCAAAAAGAGAAGTGGAGAATTGTTATATTAATATTAATTATTAATTGTTATATTAATAATTGTGTTACTTCACTGTTACTAGCTTCATTTTTACATATTATAATATAAGATTATACTTAGAAAAAGTCTAGACTTGCAACAAGAAGTGGTTAGAAATGGCTAACACTACAAAAAAAGGTGACACACTGTGTATCTTAATGCAATTTAAATGTTTTTCCAATATGTTCTTGTTTATCTTTTAAGGTTTCCTTGTCATACAAAATTTGATCAAATAAAGGGAAGTTCATGGATTATTCACAGGAAATTAAAGGTATTTCTCACATCAACATATTAAACATTTGCCATTGTCATGAAAATCATAGAGCTGTTTTTGGGGGAGTAAAAATCTGAAATATTATATTTACTTGAGTTTCTTACACTCTTCTACAAACTATAAAAACCTATTCTTTTTCTACTTATTATTCAGTACAAATCTTCATTACACATTTACATATTCATAGTAAAAGTTTTTAAACATTGGATCACTATATGTGAGCAGTGACTTATCGCTTTAGAAAATTCAAACCCATAACAAAGAATTTCCTGGAAAGGATACACAGAGTATCATTTCAGGTTTTGCTTGGGGAGCAAAAGATTGCCTAAAGCAATTCCCCAAATGTTCATGTGAATTTTAATGACACATACATAAAACAAATCATTTTTGATTCCTTAAATGTAAAGCATTTGTATTAAAAGTACAATGGCTGTAATGATAGCATTCCATGACCATCCCAAAAGCAAACATAATGCATTTATAAACTGAAACAAACTTTAATGTCCACTGCAGAGCATCCATGAAATAACTTAAACTTATTAAATACAAAAGTTATTTTCCATGAGGATATGTGTGATGGGAAAGAAAAGCACACCATTGTTGTATAATTGCAAATATAATATAAGAAGTAAAAACACTAGGTTGGCACCTGGATGACATGAAAAATAGTTCATTTATACATACATTAACCTATTAAAATGAGGAACATTAATATTAACACTGAAAAGTGTATTATAATTTTGATACAATTATTCTAGTTCTTTTTAGAAAATTATTGGTACTTGAAAAATTACAAAATCATTTGAGATATTTATTCATTATACAATTATTCTCCCTATTAATTGTATTTTAGTCAAATTCAGTAAAATTATATTGACATAATTATACCAATCTTTCACAGTCTTTTACGGAAAAATTTCCATTGATGCACTGGCACTCACATAAAAACACACACTTAAGATATGCACCTATGTATGACTACAATCTATCCTGATCATTTTATTCCAAATAAAAGGATCTGACACTGCAACCCAAAAGAAATTTTATACTTACATTTTGGTAGGATTACAGAACACTAATTATTACATTTCTAAGTTTTCTGAAGTGAAGCTCTTTGGATTGGCTCTTAGTGCATTTCTGTAGCTGGGAAAGTGATATCTACAGCATGTGAGGACAAGTATGCACATTTCATTGATGTTATCACTCATGACCCATAAGGTAATTCAACTTCTAAACTTTGTTTTTAAATAATCTTTGTTTTAAATAAATAATTCTTCATATTTTCATATCTAAGAATTCTTAGAAGAAAAGTTCCTTAGTGGCACATTCTGTACCCATTGCACCAATTACTTCATCTACACACATCCACACCTCAAAGATCACCTCCACCGCAACTTTCATTGATAAAGATGCAGATGATATATATTGAATTGCAACTAGTTTATTTTGGAAGTGAGCCCTTAAAAATACCAGGATACTGTTATTTTCGAGGGCCATGTTGGCTTGTTCAATACAAGGTGATTCACCAGAGTTGAATGCATCTACAACCTCCTCGATTTATTTTGTGGTGTATGGCATAATATAAAGCTGCCAATGGCCAGATGCCTTCATGTTTAAATATGGGTTTGGGTTGGACGGGAATGTTTGGATTGATTTCCTAAAATAATTGAATGTACGTAGAAGTTTTGAAAACCACTTTAACAGAAGAAAATAATGCTGAGAGAAATTATTTCTGACTTCCTTTGCTGGACAATAAGGTTCATGGGCAAGGCAGGTGACATGAAATCATACTGGGCTAGAATTCTTTCAATGTTTTCTCGCTTTGAACTGATAAACAGCAGATCTGTCAATAAGAACAGAAACTTCTCATTCCTATCTTCTCCTAATTATAGGATGCATAAGGCATCCCTGACAATCAAGTCTGTAGTACTGTGATTATCTTCTCCTATTCTTTACTCAGGAGAAGTGGGCTTTATCTAGTGCCATGGAATCTAATTTTCCCACTATGACGTTAGCTATAAATCTGCTGCCATAACTGTCCAGGGTTTCATTGATTGAAAGCCAAACACCGTGGACATCGCTGTCCATTTTAATTACAGCAATAGTACTTTCATTCACCTGTTTCAAATAATTCTTATGCAACATCCTACTCTGATATGATGGCCACTGATGCTCTCTAGAAAGCCCTTAAAAGAGAGGGGGCGGGGGCTAAGCTTGTTCCATGAAACATCAATCTGCAGTACACCTCACATAAATCTAGGCAAAAGCTGTCCACTACACTACTTGTCATTACTGAGAAAATTAACAGTTGAACCAGTTTGTTCTTAGTCCTAGAGACACGCACAGTGTGAGCTGTGTGATCTTTGTGCTCAAGGAAACTACTTTTTGTCAAGGCTTACATAAAATATAAAACAAACACTAAGAAGATAACAAAATTAAAAATATAAAAATTTGTATAGAAGTTAGTTTTAGGTTACATAATGTAATTCCTGTGGGTAAGATTGGATCAACAAACTGTGACTCTAAAAGTAGTAGTTCTAGAAAAATATTATTTTCTACCCGTCACAACTTTGAAGCTGAGTCTGCAAGATGTGATGAAAGTATTATTTTTTTATATATTCTCAGAGACTATAAATGCATTTTTAAAATTTAAAAACTATAATGCGATTGGTAGTTAAACATATTTTGAAGACTAAAGAGCAACTTTTAATATTATCAAAGTTAAGTGTTCAAGTATAACGAATGTGGTGTTGAATATTCATTTAGTAACAATACACATACAGAAAATAGATTTGAAAGCAAATTAATTTGTATATGGTTTGGTACTATTGGTAAGGGAAAAATATGTGAACTCAGGTACTTACCAAAACCCTCAAAAAGTTCCAAAAATATAATTGGAGGCACAGGACTTAAAGCTAAATTTACCATTTGAGTCATTTTCCTGAAACTTTTATTTTTTAAGTCTTATGTACTGTACTGTTCATCTCAGAGTATTCAAATTGATATGGTCTATTTATATATTATATTTGCAGGATTTAACTTTTTTGTGTGCAAATATTGATATCACTAATCAAAAGTGGTTTTGATACAAAGTACATATAAAACTTAATTCTATATTGTAATGTGACATAAAATGTGAAATCAGAGTGTGTCCATCACATCAGGATTAAAAGTTGTGACCTGCAAGTTATATAACATAGTTGAATTTACTGTATACTGTGCTTTGTGTTTGAGAGGAGTGTGATAAAAATTAGTGCAGTGATCTTTTTTGTTCCTAACTTTAATGTGAACTACTTTTTAAATGTAATATGTAATGTTAGTGTATTTTACATTGTGTATTAAAACCCTCCAGTCACATACATTTGCTTACTCTTCTTTCTATATTATCTCAAGTCTTTGAATTTTTCTTTTCTTTTCAAGAATTGATCTGGCTAAGTTCATTCGACAGAAAAGTGTTTTGTAGACATTGAAAATACAACATGAAGAAATCAAAACGTGGATGGACAAACTGTCCTGATTCATTTTATTATAAATATAGTGAATTCACGACATGGAAACAATGACGACCAACTCCTAATTTACTAAAGACGTATCATTTATACTTCAAATGCCAACTGTGAGATCAAGATAAAGATTGGCAGCTCACATAAGTTGCACTAGGTGCAATTCTAAGCTAACACAATGACTGAAAGGAAAAAAAAAACACTTACCATTTGGCATACCAATGATCTGGTGAGTGCCTCAATATCATGTTGTTGATTGCTACTTCTATTGGACTAATGTAATTGGCTTTTCATCAAAGAATAGGAAGAATATTAAGCACCCTAACCAATCCTCAGCAATTAGGCCAGTTTCCCACGGTGAAGACCTGCCAGTTCCAACTCCTCTACTAGTGTGGGAAGTTCTTAATTCTGATCATGGATCTACAAACCCTGAGGAAGCACAATGTCAATCAAGTGAAGAGGAGCACTTTCGAGAACAAAGAGCGCATTTAATTACACAAGCAGACGTGAATGACCTCATTCGTGATTTATACTTATCCAAGGGGCTAGCAAAAGTTTTATCTTCATGTCTTAAGGAATGGAACTTACTTCATGAAGACACAAAAATTACTTACTTTAGGCAACTTAATAAAAGATCTGATGTGACATATTACCGTGTGGGAGGTAACGTTTGTGCTTGTAGTGATGTAGTAGGATTAATGAAACAGTTAAACATGCCATATGATGCTGCTGAGTGGCGCTTGTTTATTGACGCTTCCAAGACAAGTCTGAAGGCTGTACTATTGCATAATGGTAATACATTTTCATCTGTACCTGTAGGGTACTCTCTGACTATGAAAGAGGACTACAAAAATTTGTCAGAGATACTTAAAGCTATTAAGTATAAGGGAGAAAATTGGAACATATGTGGTGATTTAAGGTGATTGGTTTACTAACTGGTCTCCAAAGTGGTTTCACAAAGTATTGCTGTTTCCTTTATCTTTGGGACAGCCGTGCAACAGATAAACATTATACAGTTAAACAGTGGCCACCATGAGAAGAATTGGCTCCAGGGAGAGAAAATGTGAAATATGTACCTTTGGTGGATTCTCAGTAACTTTTCCTTCCCCCACTGCATATTAAGCTTGGCATAATTAAGAATTTTGTCAAGGGAATGGACAAAAATGCTAATGGTTTCATATATCTATGTGAAATGCTCCCTGAATTAAGTGACGCCAAATTGAAAGAGGGGATTTTTTATTGGCCCACAAATTAGGAAGTTAATGCATGATAAGAACTTCAAAGAAAATTAAGTGAGTTAGAACTTGCAGCCTGGCATTCTTTTAAGGATGTCATTGAAGGTTTCCTAGGGATACCAAGAGCAGAAAACAATGAAATATTAGTGGGAACTCTTTTAGAGAACTATAAAAATCTTGGATGCAGAATATCACTAAAAATGCACTTCCTTCATTCTCATTTTGATTTCTTCCCTACCAATTTGAGAGCGGTTAGTGACGAACACGGAGAAAGGTTCACCAGGACATTTTGCAAATGGAAAGCCACTATAAAGGTAGATGGAATCCTTCAATGTTAAGTGACTACTGTTGGTTTTTGAAACATGAAGGATATATATCCCACACAAGGAAGTTGTCATCAAATCATAATCATCATCATCAAGCGAATGAATGTTGCAATTTTTCTTGTAAAAATTTACCTTAGGCCCAGGACACTAGAGTAAGAAAGTTTTATGGCATTAAGTATATATTGTATAAATTTAGTGTAGACCACCCTAATCTTTGTTTTTAGATATAGGCACTTAAAAACCTCCGTAACATAAAATTGGAGGGTGATGGTGAAAATCTAACTGCATTTTCAGAATCAGCAAGTCCAAGTTAGTTAGGTCCACCATGTTTTATCTCTGTACCTGAAAAAAAGTTTTTTTTGTTGACTAGTATATTTAATAACACAATTTTTCATTTTGAAAATATGAAAATACAATTATAGTTACATTTTAAAAACATTTATCTATAAAAAGTCACTTTGTTGCTTGCTTGTTTTCTTTCTTTCTCTCTATATTTACCCTCCTCATATGTAGGCCTTACACTCCCCAGGACTGATAAACCAGTGCCTGGGGTCAGATGTCCATGGAAAAGCATAGGCTCTGGATCAGAGAGAAGTCAGGACGGATGGATGGTATGAAAGTAAGGAAGTGGAATGACACTTAGATGGATGGCAAGAAAAATGATTATGGAGCAATTGGTGAAATGAAACTGGTGGGGTAAAAAGAGATTCCAGAGAAAACCCACTGAGTTACCGCTTCATCTAGCACAAATCTCCCATTCGGTCTCCTGAATCGAACTCAGACCACTTAGGTGAGAGGTAAGCACTCTAACCACTTGGCCATGGTGCTTCCCTCGCTTTGTTGCTAAGGAATTAAAATGTAAGTGGGAAAAATATTACTATCTACATTTTATTTGGCTTCTATTTATAATTCTTGAGAAAAGGTATTAGGGTAATTTACTTGATTAAGAATTTAAAAAATCATATTAAAACTATGTATTTCAGCTTATTTTGCTTCTGTTGAGTATTATATCTTATGGAATTTTGTTATGGGAAAATACTTGCCATATACAGGACATTCTATTGTTACAGAAAAAAAAAAAAATTGTTAGAATAATAACTGACTCAGGCAAATTAGACCATTCTAATCCATTATTTCTTAGACTGTAGCGTTTCACAATAGCTAACCTGTACATTTACCATGTTTTACAGTATGCTAGAAATAATGTCTCAAAATTAACAGTCAGGGGAGATGTGTACAATTATAATCATAGATGTCGTACATGTATAGGAATACCACATCAAAGATTAACTGTGTTGCAAAACTCTCATGCAGTTCTGAGATTAAAGATGTACAACAAGCTGGGGTGAGTTTAAAAAAATTATCTGTTAATATTTTTAAAGCAGGATTATGTAAGATGCTAGTCAATAATCCTTTTTATACGTTGACAAATTTTTTGAAACTGAAGTGATACTTAAAGTGTTACAAATCCAACTCAAACTATTCTATTCATATGTATAACTGTTTCAAATCACCCTTTCATAAAAATTGTTGGTATAGGTACTATATTTTAACCAGACATCTACTGCTGTAAACACTGAATGACAATAACATTTATTTATTGAAATGGACAAATTTAGCAATGCTATTTATTGCCTATCTGCTACTGAGAGGCTAAATATTTCCTGGCAAAAGGCTTATTATAATCTGTAGAAGCTATAGATATTCTCTCCAGTTTCCAGTTATCTTTGCATTCTTAAAGATATATGTTACTGTGCATGATACAGATAGAAATAATAATCAATAATGAATAAGTTTGAACAAGGAGAGAAAATATATCCATGGACTGTTTTTAGCATGAAATGCTTCTGGACCACATGTTACATGTATCTTATTAGGAATATTTGTTGAAGCATGGCCAAATTAATTTTTCTTTAAAAGTTCAATTTCCTTTAACTGGTAGGTCATATGGACAATGAATGAAATAGGTAAAATAATGTACAAATAGGCTGGGGTCCATTGACCTTAAAGTTACCCAATATTTGTCTTCATCATAGCATCTTTATTTTTTCTATTACATACCTATACTATGAGAAAATATTACTACAATAATACTAGAACAACATTTTGAAACTAGGCTTAGGATCCAGTATGTCTACCTGCTAGCTCCGCTATACTTTAACCCCTAGATTGTATGTATGGTACAGAGCTACTATACTAACTCTTAATTTTTTGCCCTTGCACTAGACAACATTTTAATCAATATTCTTTCTTTGTTTAAATAATACCATTCTTTGTTCCATACATCCTCTCTCCATCTTTTTATCTTTTTACATTTTGTTAAACAATGTAGAATATCACTTAATTTCTCACACATAATGCATTTACCCATACAATTGTTTCCTATTCATTTTAACACTAATACTATGTGCATCCATGTAAGTCCTATTCTTTCCAATTGCTCACATATGTCACATTGAGAAAGTAGTATTACATTCCTACCAAAAAATATGATACAATATTTCATCAGAAATAGTAATATTTCTAAGTGCTTGAACACAAAAATAGCATTCTTTGAAAGTTGTGGACACATAAACATCCATTACAGAAATGGAACTTTAATGACTTTCTGGTATTCTTTATGGGCTGCAATTCCTTGTTGCTTTGCTTTTCTAGAACTCGAGAATACTTACAGGGATGCCCATTCACAGAGTTAACCTACACAATGTTGCTGCATATGCCAGAATTTCTGGCAGCAATAAACTCTAAAGTTTAGGTATATATTGTCAAAAAGCCACATGCTATAACTGCCAAAGATTTCCATAGTGCTTTCACAAGAATACCATGTGGAGTAGAAAAGATTTATAGTCTCTACATCTCATTAACTGATAAGCTGCTCCTTGATTGGACGAATCTGCTTGTTAGAGAGGTTATTGAGACTGGCAGTTACTAATATTCAATGGCTATTATGTGCAAGTATCCCATAAAATGTAAATGTCGTGTTATTTATGGACACTCTTAAACTACTGTGGTTCTCAGCATCCCATTCAAAATTGGGCATGAAATACCGCTCAATTTTGCTCAGAGGCTTCTTTATTAGGCTTGAGGTTCTTTTACATGCCGTAAATCTACTTCATGGGACCAATGGCATTACTTCCCTTCCAAAGGAAGCCATGTTAAGGATTTTTACGCCCAAAAAAAGCCATTGTCCTCCGCTGGGTTTGAACCTATGACCTTGGGTATATGAGCATGGTAACCATTACACCACAGAGGGCGACAAGTATCCAATAGCAAAGTAGGAGAGGCATTATTATTTTTAAGGTGTAATTGGCCAATTCAATCAAGAACTTTCCATCTCAAAAATGCATTGCATTTTTTTGCTGGTTTGCTAATTGTAATTTCTTTTGAATATACAGGGACTAAGATCTTTCACGGTCGTTGACTTGCAACTCTTTTTAAAAAAGACATTACTCTAACATCCTTGGAAAGGGAGGAAAAGATCTCTCTTTGGTTTTTGCCAACCTGGAGTAATCACTGTAGGCCTACTCTCTGGGAATACTTATGAGAGGTTCCATTTGCCTATTTCTACTCATTGGCATGCAGCATGATCTTAACAGAGCTAGGGGATTTCAGGTTCATTATTTGGGTCCCAAATTGTTGTATCATATTGGCTTTCCCCCTCACTTCTAGCAACATTTGGCCACAAAATACTCAGGAGGATCAGGCTCCTTGGAGCTATGTTAATTATTATAAAATGGCCCTGCATCTAGTATGGCATCCCTTCACACTAGGGAATTCCTGGGAGCATAAAATTTGGATGCTGCAACAAAAATCATGGCAAGAATCTTGAAAAAAGGATACAGGTGAGACAGAAAATATACTAAAACCTATGAAAAGAAAAATAAGCTTACAAGAGGAAGTACTAAAAAAGTATGGTATAAATAAATGGGGATGGGTTATGACAATGACTGGCTTGGGATTGGGACTGTCAAATCCATACTTATCCATAATTCATAAATGTATGATCCTTAGGTGGCATTCTCTTTAAGAAATACAGATGTTATAGCTAACATTGTACACAGTGTCTATATTGTTCCCTGTCAATATCACTCCCCTCTTCCAATATGAAAAAGCATTTTGTTCAATAATAATATTGTAATGAGCCAGATATAATAGCTCTTGTGGGTTTGAAGTGTTTTTATTCTTGTTTCTTAATCAGCTTAATGTTATATTGTTCATAAATGTTCTTGATAATGAGTGAAACATAAAACAACTAGCATTAATTTTAACTGTGTCAATTTTTATATGTTAGAGAATCACGTCTCAATACTCACAAATTTACAATAAACCTTTTCATGCTGTTATAAAGAATGATATTTTATTTCCTTCTTGCTTATTTTAAGTAGATTTTATGTGAGGGTATCATTTACTTACAGGTTTGCAGTCTTGAGGCCAAGAAGGAAGTTGTGTGCGTGGGTATATCACTCTAAACCATGTAATGGCCTCATCCCTTTGCTTTCCTCCATCTGCTGAAGTCACCTTCAACAGCTCTTTTGGAGTATGTGTAGGAAACAAACACCATCTGAAAAACAGATAAAGTGGTTGAACAATAGGTAACATTTTTCATAAAGGAGTGTAACTCTGCACTATTCTATACAGCAAAATATTAAGGATGTAATTTATCATTTTTATAAATTTGTTCAGGTGGCACATTTTAATGTGCTTGATTTCCGATAATTGTGAATGACTGCTTCTAATTAGCTTATTGTATAAGATATACCTTTTAGAAAGATATATCTTATACCCCTACCATTTTTCTTGATTTATTCATTGAAATTTAACCAAAAAAGTGCAGAAAATAAAAAATTGGTATTCACTTCTCTTGTAAACTTCCTTGCTGTCATCCATTTTGCACAGAATTTTAGTAAAACTATTTTTCAATACCGAAAATATTTTTTATCAACTATGAATAGGTATGGGGTCATCGTTTACAGCTACCCATTGACATATAATGAATGGCTTCTTCCATTCCTCCCTTATACTTTTTGTAAGATATGAAGAGAAGAGGATCTTTTTTTTTTTATTTTGCCTAATTATCACATTGTTTTTACACATTTGGAAAGTCATTTCTTAAACAACTGACTGTGTATTAGAGCAGTAGGCTGATCATAAGCTGATGATATGTCAATGAAATAGCAAATGCATTCATAATTTGGAAAAGAAACTATATTTAAGACAAACAATTTCAAAGAAATAGAATTCAAAACAACATCAAAACTATAATTCAGGACTTCCAAAATTGTTGATTTAAAATTCTTAAATAAATACCAATTAAGGTATATAAGTTCAGTGTCTTCCAGAGATATGACATGAAGATTTTCAAGAAAATCTCTCCAAACTACTCCTTATGAGAGTGACACAATTTTGTTTAGAAAATCAAACAAAAATTAGTTTTAAAAAAAGTTAAATGATTTTACTGTTTTCAAAATATTCTCCTTTTAACATATATCTTTTTGCATTTGCTGAAACCAGGCCTTAAAGCAATGACACCACTCTTCCTGAGACACTTAAAAAGCCCAGTTTTTATAATGTACCACTGCTGCCTTTGTATGACATCAGCATACCGGATGGTAACTTCAAGAAACATCTCAGAAACCTGACCACAGCAAAAGCCTTCAGACAGCTAACTTGAAGTTGAATGAAGAAGTGCAAACTCTTTTCAAGGAAGTGAACTACCTGGGCCACATAGTCTTACAATCTGAAGTGGACAGATTGGCAGTGAGAGATTGGTCCCACCCGAAAGACAAACGATAGCTGCAAAGTTTTCTGGACCAATGCAGTTACTACCACTAGTTTGTCAGAAGTTTCTCCAACATTGCAAAACCTCTCACCCATCTGCCAGAAGAGGCAGAGAGCGCTCCTATTTTGGGATTTCCACAACCTGGTGACGCCTTTATCTCCTGCTGGCAACACTGATGTGACACCAGCATTGGTGGCATTTTATCACAGATCCAGGATGGCCAGGACCAGGTAATTGCTTACTACAGCAAAACATTCTACCAGGCAGTAAAGAACTACTGTGTCACTTGGCAAGAGCTCCTGGCAGTAGTAAAGTCGCTGGAACACTTCCGCAAGTACCTGTGGTCAGCCATTCCACCTGAAGACTGATCACTCTGCCCTCACCTGGCTAAGTTTCAAGAACCTGGAGGGACAGACAGGGTCCAGAGGCTGCAAGAGTACAACTTTACATCAGAACATTGGAAAGGAAGGAGACACACCAATACAGATGCCATGTCCAGATGATCCTGTCCAGAGGAGTGCGGCCACTGTACTAAGGTTGAAGAGAAAAATCATGCTGCAGCTGTCCATGCTATTTCAATGGTACCTGCAGATGGTTGAGATAGAGTGCACAAAATGTGCACAACGCTTCACCCACAGTCACACAGATGTTAGGGAGTCCTCCTAGGACAAAACAACCAGCAGTCAACTACAAGGGACATCTTATAGATCGACTTCATGACATCGCAGTTGAATGCATAAACACTGGAGTGATGCAACAGGAACCTTTGGAACGAAAGATTCTTCTAATGGTATCATAATTCTTCCTGATGTTTGAGATGTTTCTCCAAGCTTCAGTTTCAAGTACCTTTAGACAAGTTTCTAGCAAGTTTGCAACATCATTTTGGCATCATTTGTAACTATAAAAGGAGAGAGGAATGCAGTAAGTGCTGTGAATTGTACTGAATCGTGAGTGACTAGAGTGTTAATGTGCAGTAGTACACAAGTCAATATGGGGTGCAGCCATAAACTGTCTACATGTTCCTTGTTATAAGTTTAACTTTCTAAATACTTATACTTTTCTCAAATGGCAAGTTTTCATTCATGTTTCTTCTCTCGTTTTCTTTAACCAAATGTCAGCTCTTAAAAAAATTGACTCACTTTAGCCTAATGCATTCCCTTATTTCACATCTACCTACAAGCATATAAAAATACTGTTTCTGTTAAGGCTTATTTTGATTAGCATGAAGTAGATAAAGGAATAAGCTTTTGTAACAGTAGTTTGTTGCAGAATATATGGAGAAAATCATGTGAACAGGACACAAGATTTTTTACTTTTTCTACTCATACTATGTACTATGCATAGAGAAGGTGTTGCATTCCAACAAAAAATTCAATACTGAAATTTCACCGGAAATAGACGTTTTAGGATCCCCTGAATCCAAAAAAAGCATTTTAGGAAAAAGGTCCATGTGTGTGTGTGAACACGTAGTTCAAAAACGAGAAGTCCATAAAATACCAAACTTGGTATTCAAGTTTAGTATCTTCGAAGGATGCGACACAAAGATTTTGAGGAAAATCCCCCCACCCCAAACTATCCTTTACATGGAAAAATTTTCGAAAAATTTGATTTTCTCAAAAAGGTATTTATATGACAAATAAAATGTATAATTTAAATTTTGAGGAATAGCCTTTGAAGACCTCTTTATTCTAGATGAATTTTGCTGGATCTTGCAAAACTAGTAAACCGTAAGGGATAGCCAAATTTTACTACACAAAATATGTAGATCTTGTTAAAACACAATTTATGCCATATACATTTTTTCCATGGAGTTGGCCATTTTTGAGATATTCCTTGTTATTGATTTCAGTTTTAAAATATTTAAAAACTTTTCACATATGGGAATTGGTAAACTCCTGGCAATGCATCAGCATCCACATAGCAACCAGCTTTTAAAGATTTGAGAATCATTTTAGGCTAGTGTTGCCATTATTTCCCTTCTTCTTAAAAGAAAGAATGTTTACTAACGTTTATCTTAATTAGCATGAAGTAGATAGAAGAATAAGCTTTTTAACAATAATTTGCTTCAGAGGCATGTGCAAGTCATATGCATGGAAAGACACATTTTTTTATATAACTTCTAGACAATATTTTTATAAAAGCTTAGCTTTTTATGGGCTTCATGCTAATCAAGGCAAACATTTGCAGAAATAATTAACATTACACTTTCGTTGTGGGAACAATATAGAGAAAGCTTTATCAAAATTCAGAAGTTAAAAAGGTTATTACTACTATATGTTGACCTTGAAATTTCTTACTCTTTCTATAATATTGCAAAAAAATAACTGAATAATGACAACACCTTAAAATATGAGACAGTACTGAGCAATTCAAACTAATAATAATGAAATATCTAAGAAATGGCTGATGTTATAGAAAAGATATGCAAAATAAATAATGTGTTTAAAAAGAGTTTTACATTTTTTTTGTTGGACATTTTATTCATCTCTTAACGTTTATCAGTTAAGTCAAATAATTTAAAATTCCTTCTGTATGAAAAGGACTTCATAGGCTTTTCCCAGAAAATTCAAGATATGCACTTTGTCATAAATACCTCCAATATGTGGCATTTTAATCATATTATAGTTACAGCCATTTTTGATAAAATAAAGTTGTGTTATATTTACCATGCAAAGGATTGTTTGAGTTGGGGGGTGGCTTAGAAAATCTTTGTCGCAATTTTTTTGAAGATACTGAATTTAATTACCAAGTTTGGAGTTATCCAACTTTGATTTTTGAGTTCTGCTGTTGACAGACTCTGAAATATGTGAATCTTCTATAAAGAATTTTTTTTTGGGGGGAGGGGAGTAATTCAGGGACCTAAAAATGTGTATTTTGTGAAATCTACACTGAATATTTAGATAGAATACAATATCTCATCTACCTATTTATATTAGGTAATATTTAAAAATAATATTTGTAGGTGTAACCATCTTTGTAACAGTTCTGAGCATGCTTAGGACCCACAGCTAACTTCATTTCTTTATTAGCCGAAGAGCTTGATCTCCAAAATGAAACCTAGCTTTTTCTCATTTTTTCCCCCACCCATATACCTACAGATCATCTGGAGTGTATTCTAAACATAGTTGCTTTAAGTTCAAATTGAAGAAGTTAGTAACAGAGAAGCCTTAATAATTTAGAAATAATTTTGTGAGTTGAATTTGTCACACAACTTCACTTCCATTTTCACACTCAGACATGTTTCAAGAGCTACCTATCACTCTCATCTTCAGCTAAAGGTTGACTAATGTTGGTAACATCCGTATGATGAAATAGGAATACAGACATCAAGATGCCAGCAGGCTGGAGTTTGAAGTAGCTAAGTGAATCTGCTGATCTTTCCAATAGTGGGATTTCAAGATTCTTAATCTGGTGTTTCTATTTAGTGATATTGATTCAAGTGCTAGTGGGCAACTGGCATGTTTTATAAAAGTTATATTTGCATTTGGCAATTTAAATCACAGAAATATATGGCAAAGGCGGATTTTTCTATTTGCTTGTATTTTATATAACAAAAGTGTACACTGGTGCAGGTTTTAAAGCTCTTTTTTTGTTTTGCATATTATACTTTATTGCAATCTCAGATGATTTTGCATATACAAGATTTTCAGCTTTGTGACATTTGTTCTTTAGGTGGCACTTTTAATAAATCCTTTACACTACATTTGTTCTGAGGGGCTAGAGTACTGTGTGTCTGCAAACATTTCTGGAAACTGTTCTGAAACCATGGATTGTAGGTGGATTTTCTGCTTTCTGTAAGAGTTTCCAGGGCAATGTAGTTATTTATTTCTTTTAGCTTTTGTACTTGTTGACCTTTCTGCCAATTAACTGTGGTTTGAAGCCATCGATGAAAAGCATATTGATGATAAACATTAATCATCCAGAGACCACCCTTGATATAAATGTTCCAAATGTCAATTCATGAACAAACATAATAAATTGAATTCTCAATCACTTGCAGATATTCCCTCAAAATGTCTTGGTTAGATGCTATGCATATGTATATGTGAATTGGTATTTGAGGTTGTGTGATTTGGGGTGCCAGGATAGCAGTGCTTTTTTTGAAGGGGCAGCTTAACATCCTTTAACTTGGTTGGTCATATTGGACGATGAATGAATGGATTTGGTGAAATGATGCTCAAATGATCTTTGGGTCCATGGAGCTTAAAGTTACTTGAGATTAGTCTCCTCAGGGTCTAAGGGAAAACCCTGAAATAAACCTTAACTGGGTAATCCACCTTAAGCAAGATTCAAACTCACGACCTGTTGAATGTGAGGCAGACATGCTACCACCAATGTGGGTTTATTGAGGGTCTGTTAGATTCTTGGCTCTGGGGTGATGATTTTAAGGCAGCCAAATCCACGACTACACTTCTGATTAACTCATGTATGCTCAAGGTTCTGAGTCCATTGTAAAACCTGTACATTCTCTCATTCTGCCATCATCGACCATCACCCTACCATTCAGAGGTAATGGGCACAGCACGTTGGGTGCATCCACCTTAAAAATGGTTCCAGTCATCACTTTGTGGAATAAAGTAACTCCCGAAGAGTGATCAGACCTAATTGGTTATTAACTAAAAATGTGTGTGGGTTCATTTTGGAGTTATGCAACACATGGTCACACACCCACGTGCACAGGACCTACTTCCCCTACTTAATACATGTAGTAAAACTAGAAATAAATGATAATGGGTAGAGAAACTCTCATTTGCAATTTTATATATTGTGTATATATATAGACACATTCTGTCAAGAAACTACCAGGAATTGATCATTTAAAAATCCTGTTTAAGAGGGGATTCAAAATTATTGTTGTTGCTAAGTTGGTACAACTTTCCTCTATACCCACATGGAGTTTGATCGTCATCTGTGCTCTAGTTTGCTTGCAGTATGCCTTTTTGTTAGTTCATCTCAAAGGTGATTTGCGATATTACGATGGATACAAATATTGAACAAAGAATCTGTCTCAAATTTTACATTGCAAATGGTATTTCTGTACCGAATCGCTGAAAATGTTACAGAGGACTTACGGTGAATCAACTTTATCAAAAACATGTGCATATGAGTGGTACAATGCATTCAAAAGTGGTCGAGATGTGGTGGGAAGATTTGCTTTGTTCTGGTCGGCCATCAACGGTTTCAACTGAACTGAACATCGCTAAAGTGAAGAAAATGGTGTCTGAAAATCATCTTTTAGGTCTGAGAGAGAATGCTGCTGAACTTTCTGTGTCTCACGAATTGATTTGTACCATTTTAAACGATTGTTTGGGCATGACACGCGTTGCAACTCGGTTAGTTCCGAAATACTTGAATTTTCTACAAAAACTCATGTAAGGATTGCTGAAGACATGCTAGAACGAGCCAGTTCCGACCCCAAATTCATGAAACGCATTGTAACTGGTGATGAAACGTGGGTTTACGAATTTGACACTCAAACCAGTCAACAAGCTTCCGAATGGTGTCTTCCAACTAAACCGAAACCTAAAAGAGCACGTCAAACCTGATTAAAACAGAAGGTACTGTTGACAGTTTTTTTTCGATTATCACGGTGTCATACCTCAGAATTCTTGCCAGAAGGTCAGATGGTAAATAAAGACTATTATCTGAGCATTATGTGGCATTTGAGAGAGCAAATATGGCGAAAAAGGCCAGATTTGTGGAACGACAACTCATGAATTCTGCACCACGATAATGCACCAGCTCACAAGGCCATTATTGTGAACGCATTTCTGGCCAAAAACTCAACAAATTTCATCGAACAACCACCATATTCACCTGATCTGGCTCTGCTGATTTCTTTCTCTTTCCAAAACTCAAGTTACCACTTCGAGGCACCCGTTTTCAGTCGATAGAAGTCATAAAGGAAAATTTGCAGCGACAATTGACATCGATTCCTAAAAGTGCCTACAAAAAGTGTTTTGACGATTGGATTATTCGTTGGCATAAATGTATGATTTCAGAAGGGATCTATTTGAAGACGATAAAATGAAATTGGATGAATAATTCATTTTTTGTGTTTTATTGGTAAATTCCTGGAATTTTGACACAGTAGTATATATTTAAAAGTAATGCTTCTATTAATTTGTTTCTCATGGTGTAAAGGATAGAATATGGAATTTTAAAGCTATTATAAAGTGATCTGCTTAAAGACATTTGACTGTCACTTCAACAATATAACATGAAACTACATGTACAAGGATTTATCATAAATAACATGATGCAGATAGAAACATAAGCTTTTGTTATAAAATTTGCAGAAGCTATAAAAAAACAATATTGGTTAGAGAAAGTCATGTAAAAGTAATACATTTGCATTTTCTGTACTATGAATAGTACAATTAATAAACAAATAATAATAATAATAATAAAAGCATTTTAGAAAAAGGTCCATCTGCATACAGCATTAACTCAAATACTGTCTGTTAAATACCTACATTATATTTAAGCTTTGTATCTTCCAAGGATGCGATCAAATGATTCCCTCATCCCAAATTATTATCCTTTGCTTAGAACTTTTTTCACGAATTTTAATTTTCTCAAAAATGTCTGAATGATTTTTATTAAAATACCATGTGTCTAACATTTTTTATGACAAATGTTATGTATATTTTTAATTTTATGGGAACAGCAACTTCATTCTGCAAATTTTGCACAAATGTAAACAATAAGAGATTAATTCTGACTACATAAAAATGCAGATCGCATTAAAGCAGATTAATTCAGGTCAAATACAACTTTTTGTGGAGTTCACTATTTCTGAAATATTCTTAGATACTGGTTTCAATTTTTCATTGCTTATATTTTTCTCAAATGGGAGATTTTATTACAGTATAGGCAGAGAAAATGATGTGAATGTAATACTTAACATTTTTTAATACAATCATAACCTTGAATATAAACCAGAAATGTTAAAAATAGTTATTGGTGATGCATACAAGTACAAATGGAGTGCCAGTAAAACCCCTACCATTTATGTAGTTTTTTGCAGTTCCCATCATTTATCCCATTTTGGCAATACATAATGTTCCCGCCATTTACAACTGTTGAATAAATGTATTTCCTGTATTTTACACTTTTTCCACATTGGTAGCATTGATTTTTGTTGAATTGCTTTTACTTATCTCCATTTTTCACTAAGTTGCCAGTACTCAGATGCGGCATCAGCTGCTACATATTTTGTGTTCATTTGCATGGTATTTGTAAGGAAGCCTGTGATTTACTGCATAGTATCACAGATATACATAACACAACAGCATAATTAGTCATGATCTGCAGCAACACTGGTGTTTTTGTGCTGCAGTAACATGGAGGTGAAAGCCAACAGAAAATATATAAAGTGCATGAGAAATCAGAAATTCAGCAACGTGTTGATTCACGTGCCAAATGCATGCTCAGTTGGTAAAAGAGATTGTCTCAACTGTGAATGCAACTGTTAAAAATATATCAACAATTGAACTTTATTCTCAACAAAGTGGTGCAATGTCCAAAAACACAATATATATGCACTTCAATGTATGATGAAATGGACAAACTTGTGGCGGAGTGGTTTGTTTCTATGAAAGCAGCAGGAACTCCAGTTGGTGATACCATACCATGAGAGAAAGCTTTCAATTAGCTGCGAAGTTAGGAGCTGCCTCAAGCATCAGATCAAGAATTGTCACAACATTGTGTACAATGTGTGGCGAAAGGAAAATCATCATTTCGAAACTGTACAAGAGTGGTAGCAAAACCTGCTGGTATTATTCATAGTTACAAACTGAAGGATGCTTTTAACGTTGATGAAACAGGTTTGCCAAGTAAAACTTTGTGTTTTAAGAGGGAACGTGTAATGGTGGAAAACTCAGCAAGCATAGGGTAACTGTTTTGCTATTAGTCAATGCTGATGAATTAGAAGAGTTAACCCCCTCCCCCCAGTAATTAATAAATTCAAGAAACCTAGAAATTTGGCAATAAAGTATGATGTTAATGCCACAGTGTGTTGTGTTGGCACGAATTAAATAACATTTCTATCAACCTTGCACCATTCATCACCATGCATTGCCAGGGGTCTCTACTGCCTAAACATGCCTCTTGATGTTAAGAGTCACCACGAAAGTACGTGGTTCACAGACTGCTGGTTTGGTGCCAGGTGTCCGAGGTCAAGAGTTTTGCTTGCTGGATTGGGTAAGAGAGAGAAGCTAGCAAGAGTAAGCCCGAAATGCAGTTGAAGGAAGCTTGCTTGCAGTTGGTCAACATTTGGGCTTGCAAGCATGTTACTATAAGTCTTAATTAACTGCAGAACTGCTAAACCTTTGAGATCCTGCTTCGTAATAGTGAATGCTTCACAAGGAGACTTGTGGAGTGGCAGGTGGCAAGCTGGCTATTTTTCCAGCTATGCTGCTTTCCAAGGAAGCCAATCAGCAATGGGATTATATTCACAAAGGAAGCTATTTCTCTTCAGGTCATCTGTATGTGAATTCCTGCAAATAATGTAGCAGCCAGCTTCCAAGTTTCTCCAGGGATTACGAGCACTGTTATGTGACATGGAAGAAAGTGTTCCATTTGGGTGAGAATTTTCTATGTCATTTTCCTTTGTTTCATACTATCTTTCTTAAATATTATTATTTCTAAATTTATGTAGTGGCTTTTGGACTATTTAAAATTAACTTGTTACTTAATGGCTATCTCAGAAAATAATATCCAGTTGCATGAACATGTGGGCAAATAACTAAAATTGTTAATGTGAAATTGGTCACGAATTTTAGAACATAGCTGCTGTGGGTCTTATGCTTGTCCTGATTGGACAATAATACATCACATGGCAGTTAGTGTTGTATAAGTCAGTTGGCAAGGGCTAAAACTTGCAACATACATATATATATATATATATATATATATATATATATACACATATGAAGATTTCATGTACAAGCCATTTATTTTCCTCTTTGGAATTACTGCTGGGCAGGTTTCCATACATTCATTGTATTTTAATGTATAGGTGTGTGGAAGTGAGTGTAGCCACCATTTATTTTTGTAATGTTTTGATTCTTCTTAGAACTCTAGCTCCACTATTGGTATGTTAATTAAAATAATATATTTAGAGCCATATTGCTTCACGTGTGTTAATAATGATATATCAAATAATTAAATATTCAATTTTATAAATTATCAGAAATTATAGTAGCAGAAAAATTGTACGTTCTAAATCATTTATTGACAATTTGCTTATATGGAGTCTTTTAGATTGCCAGTTACAATTTTAAAATGTAAGGTTTATTAAAGAATATACTTAAATGATTATTGAATATTGATGGTTGTTTAATTTTCTTTACTGATGGAGCTTCCTGATCAAGTTGAAATGATGTGCTCATACAAGATAAAATATAGCAATCACATAACTCTAGTTTTTATCCATGGGCATTGAAAATGTGATTTGGTTTAAATGGGACAACAGCTTGGATGAATGGTGGTATCTTCCACTCTGCATGCTCTGGATGCTAAAATGGGAGCAAAACATCGGAAAATATTGTTTTTGGGCAAATGTGCTGCCCACTCTGAAGTTATGCAGCTAAGAAATATCAAATGTGTTTCACTCAGCAAATTGTACAAGTGAACTTCAGCTACTGGACCTGGCATCAATCACAGCCTTAAATTTGAGTACAGAAGAAGCTAGTAGAGAAAGCTGTCTTTATGCAAGATAGCAGCATGGATCGAAAGTAAATGATCATAACAGTTCTTGATATCATGATTTATGTGGCCAAAGCACGGTCAAGTATTAGTCCTGTCACCATATCTGTTTGAAAAGGAGAATTCAAGTTCGTAGAGAAAAGGATCATTTGGCCAAGGATGAGGAGTTTTCAGAGTCCAGCAAGTGATGGACAAGTCTTCATTTCAAGACTATGCCACACTGATGTTATTACATCAGTATGCCCACATAAGAAGACAATGTTCCCTGCCACCTTGAAGCAGCAGGAGCAATAGCAATAGAAGACTCTGACCAGGAACCCAAAATGCTCATCAGTAAAGTCATGGATGCATTAGCTGTTTTGAGACATTACACTGCAAGTGCCACAGGAAAGGATGGAGCATTTGATGTCCTATATGCAGTTGAGAGGCAGGTGGAACTAATACAAATGCATTAGAAGCAAAGACAATTAACAAATTCAAACTTTTTCAAATAGATGATAATGTATAGAGGTACATATTTATTTTCATATCTTAAATATTGCAATATATAGAATTGCAACCTAATAGTAAATAAATTCATGTTTTAACATTGACTTCTATATTTAACCATTTCCTGCCATTTACACTTTTTTTGCATAATTCCCTTGAAAAGTATAAAAAGGGGGTTTTACTGTAATTTCCTTCAACAAAAATACATTTTCTCCATTGGATAGGTAGCTTTCTGATACCTTCATGGAAAATAGAAGAGGGCTGCCACAGTAGCTAACTACACACATACTGTTTGACACTACAGCGTCGTCTTCTAATCTTTTTCCTCCTAAATACCTCCTTCAATGACCTAAATATATGGTAGTTGCAGGGGAACAAGTCCGGGTTTTAAGGTTGGTGTTCAAGAGGTGGCCAGCAAGTTTATCAGTACTTACAGCTTCTGTATGTGATATGCAGTCATGCTGCAGAATGACATTGTGGATGGGATGCCATTATCATTTACTGCCATTTGGAGTTCTAAGCAACAGTAATCAAAACTTTCCTGGCTGACAGAAGTGTCTTGGCCTTGTTTAGTTTTTTTTTTGGGTAGTGTTTAACGCCCACTTTAACTACTTATGGCACTGCAGGCGATGACACTGATGATACATGAATGATGATGGAACACCGGTGGACTGTGATGGTGGGGGAAACCGGAGTACCCAGAGAAAACCCGCCCACCACAAATATCACATGCTGTCCCTTGGGACCGAACCCTGGCCATCTAGGTGAGAGGCAAGTGGTCTAACTGCTTGGCCATGGGGCAGCCTGCCTTGTTCAGTATCCCCTCTTCAACTTTCCTACACTCTTCACTCATCTTCTTGTTCTCTGAGATGTAGCGGTGAACCATATTTTGTTGCAGGTCACGATTCAGTCCAAAAAGGCCTCCCCTTCTTCTTCTTCTTCTTCTTCTTCTTCTTCTTCTTCTTCAAAGCAACCCAAGAGTTGCTGACAGATGTCTCTGCATATTTTTTGTACCTCAGTAAGAAAGCGTGGAACCCACCTTGTCAATATTTTGCTGCATCTATGTGTGTTTGATATAATGGCATGGATGCTTCCAATACCTATACCCACCATTGATGCAATCTTGGCAAGAGTAATTTGCTAATCTCCTTCCACAAGCTGATGCCCAACCTGAATATTCCTTCATTGCTGTTGGTTGCTGGATACCAATATAACTGATTTTCTACCTTATTGCAACAATTTCAAAATTTCTACCCCCATCAAACTCTTGGGTTTTGTTCAGATTGGCATCACCAAACTGTGCTTGGAGTCTCTTCAATATTTCATGATTTCACATATTTGTTGGTGAAAATATTAACAATGTGCTGCACAACAGATGCATATCTACTTCTTGTTCACACATAGTGATAGTGAATGGCAGACTTGACTGAGAGGGTAGTGAGCATGGCTACCCCCTCCCCATTCTCTCAGAAACAATGCCCCAGTGTGTCGCGACACTCTTATCTCTGTGCAAGCCAGTGAACAAATTTCTGGGTTATATTTGAATGGCTATTTTAGAACCTACAAGAGAAAATTCTGATGTATTTCAATCACATGACTTTATCTCCCTGTTCGGCAAACAAACTATTCTTTCAAGATATTATTTTTTTATCTACATCATGCTAATTAAGGTAAAGGCAGAAGTGATCTTATTACTTAGTTCCTTATAAGTAAAAGGGTAATAAGGGAACACACTAGGCTAAAGCAAGTCAAATGTTTTAAAAGCTGGCTGTTATGTAATTAAAATTTGGTTCGCTTTGCATGGCCAGGAGTAAAACAAAAGCAACAGGAATGATACATTTAAATCAATAACAAGGAATACCTCGGAAAAGGTTAACTTCACAGCAAAATAAATATATGATATAAATTGTGTGTTTTAACGAGATCTACATTTTTTTGTTTATCAAGTTTTGATCCATCTCTTATGATTTACCAGATATGCAAACATCAACCAAAATGAAGAATTCTTCAGAGGCTATTCCCAGAAAATTTATAATTCACATTTTATTTGTTTTTAATGTACTGTATTTTAATAAACTTCTTTTTTTATTTTTGGTAGCTTAACATCCTTAACCTAGTCATATTGGGCAATGAATGAAATTGGTGAAGTTATGCTCAAATGGTCTTATGGTCCATTCAGCTTTAAAGTTACTATACATTCAAAGTTACTATACATTACTCAGGATAGGGGAAAACTTCGGAAAAAAAAACGTATCCTGATAATTTGCCCTAAGCATGTTTAAAACTTGGGACTTCTTGAATGTGAGGCAGATACACTAATCCCACACTATCGAGACAGGCAAAATACAAATTGTTAGAGCCATTTTTGAGAAAATAAAAATTTTCAATAATTTTTCCATGTAAAGGGTTGTTTGGGGTGGGGAGATTTTCCTGAAAGTTTATGTGTAGTGTCCTTGGAAGATGCTAAACTTGTTTGGTATTTAACTGACTTTTCGCATTTGAGTTCATACACAACCATGCCAATGCTTACAAACACAGACACTTTTCTAAACCTTTTTGTGAATTCAGGAGACCCTAAGTTGTGTATTTCCAGTGAAACAGTAACACATTTTTGGGTGGAATTTAATACCTTCTCTGCCTAAGTACTATGTACATAGTAGAGAAAGTAAAAATGATTAAAAGCAGAATATTTCTGAAATACTTTCGAGCAAAAACTGCTATTACAATATTTTATTCCTACCTTTATATTGTTACTGATTACTGTTATAGGCTCTTTCTGCATATTAAACATAATCATTATTATATGGAAAAGATTTCATGTAATCAAAGCAGTATCCTCACATATAAATAGTGCAAATTATGACCACAGAAATGATGCATGCAAAATCAACTCTTTTTTCTCCAAATCCATGAATTATATAAATATATGTAGTGATTCTCAAGATGCAAAACCATACTATATATAAACAGTTTTCTGGAATAAGGTAGATAAGCTTGACAGTTATTGCAATAATGCTATTAGAATACTGCTACGTAGTGAAATTAAGACACATTCAGCTACTCACTACAGAGGATTGCAGTGCTGTTCGCCTAAATCATATAAACAATGCAAACATGCATTCTTGCTTTTGATTTTACAAGGCAAAACTTAATATTGTACATAAGATTAAAGAGGTTATAATTTCTTCCTTTTTTTTTTTAATTACCCTGGATATTAGTCTCAAATATGAATTTCATCATTATTTATTACAGTTTTGGTGATATGAGTGATGTACAGCCAATCTTATCATATGAAGAGAATCTGGATATTACAATATGAAATGCAGTCATCCCTTATCAAAACACAAACATGAAATTAACTTTCATGATATAGGAGTAAGGTACCTTTTATGTCCAAGAACCAGGGCATTCCAGGCACTTGTACCAAGCGGATCAATGTGAATACCAGTACCAGATCGGGATGGTCCCATTACAAACCATCTATATGGAGGTCTGCGCTCCTCTCCAGCATACTTGAAGAGGTCATCACGAAAGTATATTGGAATTTCATAATCCTGAAGGAGCTTTTTCCGACGAGCATGCTGCAAACAAAATTAAGACATAACAGCTTCCATAGTTTTCATTAACAAAGAAAATTCAGGATAGAGTATTTAGTTTCTAATTGAATAAATAGATTTTTTTTTTTTAGTAACACTGATTGGTATTTGTTACATTCCATAGGCATAAATATTTTTATTTAAAATAAACTGCTTTTCCTGTATGTAGGGCTGCCCAAAGGGGATGATAACCTAGTCTCATGTTGAGGGGGGGGGTGGTAATTCAGGAGGTCTAGAGAGTAAAACTGTATTGTATTATATTATATATCAGAGGAAAGCATGTGTACTGAAAGATGTCTCTTTTGGGTTTTGGTCTATTTATGTCTCAATCTCTAGGAGCCATGGTTGCTACTGGTGAAATTTTATTGCTTATATACTGCTGCAGCTAGGTTGTTTATATACATTCAAGTTCAGCATCAACATTGGCAATGAGTTTCAGCAGTTTTGTACTTAATGTTCTTGTTGCACGTGAGTCTTCTAGCATAGTGTCAACAAGATAATATGGCCTTGCATGGCATACAGATAGGAAACATATGTGCTATATTCTTGTATAACTTGCTTTGAAATTTATTTTGCAGGTTATGTTTCCAGACTACCAAAGTTACTGCAAAATCATTGCCTTATGCATGTTGTTTGTACTTCTGAAAGCAGTGATTTTCATTTCAACCTCCATGTTGTAATATGGATAGTGAAATACATAGCTGATCTTAAATTTTACTGTCTACAAAGGCACATTCTGCCAGCAAGAAGCTGTGCATGCCTGGCATCGCTGAAAATCAATGCTGTCCGTGGTTAACAGCAGCAAATTGTTATAATAGCTATAATTCAGTCTGTGGCACTCTGAATAAATTTAAAATTAATTTAGTATGGTTACAATTGCTTATGCTCGGTAAGCCTATACCAGATATGTTACTCTATAATGGCTATCATAAATCAAGTGCTAAAATAGAACGAGGGGGAAAAAAAAAAGGAAGAATTTAAAAATGTAAATCTAGGACACAATCAAATAGAGAATCAAAAGATAATGCTGGTGAACATGTTTTGTTAACTCTCTTGAGTGCCAGATACCTATTATCTATTTACCTGTATCTCAAGGTAAGACAGAAATTGACTATTTAAAGTGTAAGACTCAGAGTCTATTTCATTAGTAACCTAAACCTCTCAGATCCTAGCCTGTGGCCACCAAAAATTACTAATGTGAGGGAAACAATTGTTATGAAAGGTTTGTCTGAAATAAATAATGAAAGTTTGAAAAGACTAAGAAACAGGACATAGATCATCTTCTTTATTTTAAATATTCTCTGGAAAATGTCAAACGTGTTAGTTTCTGTGGACCATGTCCGTTTTTGAAGATGCTGATTCAATATCATCTTGTGAATTAACATTAGGAACACCAGAGGGATTTTATGTTCAATCACCATGGAAAGATTTAAATGATAGCCTGCCTCAATATAAGTACAGTCATGGCCATAAAACTAATTGTCTTGGAGAAACCTAGAACACACACACCTTAATCAGTTCTGGAATAGATAATAGCTTTAAAAGCCAACTATTTAAAGAACAAAAATATATGACAGAATGGCTTAAAAGGCTACCAGATGTTACTCTGTTCCTTGCATTTAGAGACAATAGTAGCAGATAGGAAAGCACAAAAATGAGAATTTCTTACGAGTGATTTAACTCTTGGGAAAACATGATCCATTTGTAAGGGAATGCACTCAGAAGGGTCAAGAGAGGGAAAAAATGCTCATCACCCTGGAGAGCACAGAAAGAATTTATATTGTTGAGTGCACCCCCCCCCCCAAAAAAAACAACAACAACAACATATATATATTTTCATTCATTAGTGATGCAACACCTGATCTACCCAAAGTAGAAATATGTTTTTATGTGAAGGCGAAAATAAATGGGATATATATAGGAATGCCTCTTAAAACTTCTGTAGAAAAATGGGCAAGGAGATATTTTAAAAATTTTTGAACATCACAAAATTAATATATAGGACTGCAGAGGTCAATATTATGACAATGGAGGCCAACATGTTAAAGTTAATACTAAGGAGATTGTTCCATCTAAAACTTGCCTACCTTGTGCTCCTCACTCTCTTAGATGTCTGAGCTGAAAGAAGTTTTACAGAGTTTGTAACATTTTTCAATTCTGTTAATCAATTGTACAATCCTTTTAGTGCCTGTCCTTGGAGATGAAATATTCTTATTCAGAACCCAGGAAGGTCACTTCACCAACTTTCAGAAACTCGATGGGAGTTCAAGAACAGTACTGTGAAACATTCAGTTGAAAGATTCCCACATATAATATAAGCTCTTCATTGTACCAAGACAGCTAACTAAAGAAGCTGTAGCAGTGATGTGTTATTTTAAATATGCCAGGATGTAACTTTACAGTAGGAAAAGCAAAACATACACTACTACCAAAAAAAGGAGAGAGAGAGATAGAGATAGAGATAGAGAGAGAGAGAGAGAGAGAGAGAGAGAGAGCGAGCGAGCTTGAAGAAGTTAAAACTGGCAGGTGAACTATACACTCCTGAAGCATTTGAGAAACATAAAGGGAAAAGGAAAAGAAGAGTGGTTTACAATTCAGTAAACGTAGTATAGTGGATCACTAGATCACTGTACACTAAGACGGTGGGGTGGGCTGGTGTGGTCTGTTGGTGGTGGTGGAAGAATCATCTTCAATGGCCTCACTGAAAATATTACCTAATTAAATGTTTGTTTTAAAGAAGTACAAAACTTTGACCTGATGCTTGACATGTGAAAATATTAAGAGAAATTGGTTAAATTTACCAGGAATATCACTTTAAAGTACCCTGCAGAACTGAGCAACACACTGAAAGATGAATTAAAACACTTCCAGTATATTTGTAAGGTGATGTTTTTAAATCTTGTCAATATGTCTAGAAACAGGGTTTCCTTCTGAATTCCATTTACAAAGTCAACAAGCAAAAGTTGGTATTTCCAGAACTGTGTAAGTGAATTGCTGTAGGATAATTTTGTTAATGTTGCTTCTGGCGAGAGAAGTTTCACTAAACTGTATATCATAAACTGAATTAAGCTCCAGAAGAGTAACTAAACCATTTATTTCTCTTGTCAATAGAACATCAATTAACACTATATTAAAATTTCTCATATGTTATAGATGGATTTTGTGATTGCTGAAGTTAGAAAATTCAAGATGCCACAATATTAAAAACATTGAAGATAATAGTACACCCAAACCTCTCTCTAAAATGTGTCATGCAGCAATCTTCACAATATTCACAAAAGACATTTGTATTTTACATTAATATTAATATAATATTATTTAATAATTTGTTTACTATCAGGTATTAAATTTATGATGTTAAAAAAATTGTATTGTTATACTACAGACCAGAGGTTAAACCTGAGCTTTTGTTTAGGGGGAGTGGGTTTGAATTATACTTCACGATAGCATCGAATTGCTAAATCCAGGAAGAGGGCTGACAAATTTGTATATTTCAAACTGATTCACATTTATGCATTTAGTTACTTGATTGTCCAACAAAATTTCTTGCATGTAATTTTTGGCATTCTCCACATGTTTAGTAAATGATATAAATGTCATCATTTGATAACTTTATTCAACATGGAATACTATAATTTTTAATTACTTTTTGTAATATACAAATTGTGATTTTAGTAAATAATTGAACCATTCAGTGGAGAAAGGAACTAAGTCACTTTTATATGTTTTTCAGGAGAGATAAAAAACTGTTTAGCCAAATGACATATTTTCAGAAATTTCTGTTTGATGTTTTATTGTATTCATTATTGTCATCTTGATAGTATTGTCCAGTTAAAGACGGTAAGTTTGAAATTGAGAACTGTAAGCAAATTCCCGCACTAAGGGTCTTACATCAAAATGTACAGTATATATCCAATAAAGTCCTTGAAGTTGATATTATAATTGAGGAAAATAATTGTGATGTGCTATGTATTACGGAGCATGGGCTTAAAGAGACAGAAATTAAGAATTTATCATTTCAGGGGTATAGACAAGCAGCGTATTTTTGTAGGAAAGATTATAAAGGTGGAGGCACAGTAATATTTGTACGAAGAAATTTCGAGTTTATAGTGGATAAACTCACAGATTGTAGTGTAGAAAAAGATATGGAAATAGCTGTTATGGAATTAAATTACAAATCCTTAAAAATAAAAATTTGTTGCATATATAGGTCTCCAAATGGAAACACAGACAATTTTTTCATTAAATTTGAGGAAATTCTTCATAAAATAAACAAAGGTAATAAATACGTTATAATTCTGAGTGATTTTAATATAGATACACACAAAGACACAGCTGCATCGAAGAAGCTATGTAATTTATTGTTATCTTTTAATATTACTTTAACTGTAACTGAACCTACTAGAATAACAAAAGTCACTGAGACAACTATTGATAATATAGCTACTAATTTTCCAAAATAATTTTTTATATCAGAAGTTATACATACCTTAATATCTGACCATGCTACACAATTAGTTTCATTAGAAATGGAGAAGATGATACCTAATAGCAAACAGATAACTCCATGGCACGACAGCTCACGGGGAACCTTGGCCTACCGCCCGGCCGCTGCATCCCCCATCTCGGTCCACTACAGACGTCATGGATGGGGTGCAGTATTGGAGGGTGAGATGTGGTCAGCGCCTCGAGTCCCTCCCGGCAGGTTAATGCGGTCCTCATGACCTGGAGCCGCTACTTCTCCATCAAGTAGCTCCTCAATTGGCCCCCCAGGGACCTTACGAGGCTGAGTGCACCCCGGGCCTGGTCTCTCAGCGGGGGAAAAATCCCCATGCCGGTACTGGGGATCGAACCCAGGTCTCCCGCTTGGTAAGCAGCTGCGCTACCACCGCGCTAAGGAGACGACCATAGCAAACAGATACTTAATAATAAAGAAACAATAAGTTATATTTCAGTAAGGAATTTTACTGAGTCAAATATAGAGCAATTTAAAGAAATGGTTAAAAGAGAGAATTGGAATAGTGTAACTGAAGCTAATGATGTAGACTTGAAACTTGAGTTATTTATGCAAATAATGACTTATAACCTTAATGTAGCAATACCAAGTACAAGAAGAAAAAAAGTTGAGAAAAAAGCAATTAAGCGTAACCCTTGGTTCAATAATGAATTGTTGCAATGTAAAAAACAACTCTTAATAGTTTATGAATTACTAAAGAAATTTAAAACTGATGCTCTAATAAACACATATAAACAGCAAAAATCTCAATATCAACAGTTAATTAAATCCACAAAATCTAACTATATTAATGGTATGCTATCAGAAAGTAAAAATAAAGCAAAAAACTTATGGAAAGTAATAAATAATGAGAGTTACAATATATTAGCTGATAAACAAAATGGTGTTCTTAGTAATATAAGAGTAGGTAATGTGATTGTTAGCGAGCAGAGGTTAATGGCTAATATATTTAATAATTATTTCAATAATATTGTTAAGGACAATAATTCTGTAATTAATACTGATACTATTCCCATGAATTGTGAATCTCTTTATCTAGCTCCTGTCACTGATTCTGAAATATTTCACATAATTAGGAATTTAAAAAATAGTAAAAGTACTGGACACGATGAAATATCAAATAACTTGCTTAAAATATGTAATAGCTTTATTGCACCTGTCTTGACAAACATAATAAATGCTTCATTGCAAAGTGGCAAATTTCCAGAGAAGCTAAAATTTGTACCTTTATCGTTAAATTTTTTATTTTTATATTTGGGATTGAAAATTTTCTTTTAAGGGTTTAGATTACATGGGAAATTATTCCAAACCCTGGAAGAATTAAAATGTAGACTTCAGGATGTCCAAAAAATCAAAATAGGTGTTGATATAAAATAGGTTAAAGTTATACCTTTATTTAAAAGTAGAAATGTTGAAGACATAAATAATTATAGACCCCTTAGTTTGGTATCATCATTGAGCAACATTTTTTAAAAAGTCTATGAATGTAGGTTACTGAAGTTCTTAAAAAAAACATAGGATATTGAATGCTGAGCAACATGGTTATATGAAAGGAAAATCGACAGAAACTGCACTTATTGAATTAATACATAATAATCTTAAAGCCTTAGATAATAAAGAGTTTGTAGAGAATATATTTGTTGATATGTGTTAATTTAGATAGTCTGATTAGGAAATTAGAAATGTATGGTGTAAGAGGAATAGCATTAGAATGGATACAGTTATACATATATAATAGAAAACAGTATGTGGAAATAAAAGGAAAGGATGGTAAATGCAAATCATCCATAATTACTGTTAAAAATGGAGTACCACAAGGTTCCGTTCTTGGACCCTTGTTGTTTAAAATATATATTAATGACATAATTAGTTCCTGCAAGACATTACAAAATAATGAATTAATATTATATGCTGATGATATAGCAATATGCTGTACACATAAATGTTTGCAAGAGTTGGAAATTAATGTGAACAATGTAATTAATCATCTTACTCAAATATTAAAATACAACAATCTGAATATTAATATTAACAAAACCGAGCATGTGTTTATATCTAACAAAATAAATGACTTTAAGGTTGATGTTAATATTGATGGAATAAGCTTGGAGGAAGTGGAAACTGTTAAATATCTTGGGGTACTATTAGACAATAATCTTGATTGGCATGCCCATGTTGATGAATGCTGTAAAAAGTTGAATAGCGTTATTTATTTGTTGAGATATATGGCTGCCTTTTGTAATATTAATGTACTATGAAACATCTATCATGGTTTATTTACGAGTTACATCAACTATTGTGTGACACTATGGGCAGATACTACACAGGAAAGTATAAATAGAGTTTTAGTTCTGCAAAAAAAGGCAATTCGCATTATGCTAAAATTAAAATTAAGACAAAGTGTTAAATCAGAATTTATAAGGATGAGATTACTGACATTTCTTTGTTTATTAATATTGAAAGCCATATTATATACTAAGATACATTATAACAAAATAAATTCTGATAATCATGCCTATAACACTAGGAATAAGGATGAATATAGTATTGTAAGCCATAGATTAAAAATGTTTGAAAAATGTACGAAATATAAAGGAATTATATGGTATAATAAAACTGCCAAAGGAAATAAAGTTAATAATAGAAGTAAAAAAGTTTAAAAAAGAACTATGTAAATATTTAGTAAGTAAGGCATACTATTCAGTTGAAGAGTTTATGGATAACTGATGTATTTATTTATTTGTATATTATTTATAAGTATTTCTTTCTCTGTATTTATTTATGAATTGTATTTTAGCTGTATTAACAATGTCTAATAGATTTTGTAATCTCTATGGACAATAAATTGAATTGAATTGTATAGATATACTCGCTCCATTGTTACTAATATTGCAAAAAAGTGAGTTTAAAAAAAATTACTTAGTCCCTTTCTCTACTCGATGGGTGGTTTTTCAAAGCTTAATACCTTTATTGATTTCAAAATGTGAGTTTTATTACAATCTGAGGTTTAGCACCTTGTATTACAACTACAAAGCCATAGTTCATAAAAGCGACAAAAATAAGAGATCAAAATTTGTATGAAATTAAGAATTTTGTAGAAATATGTATGTGTAATACACAAATAACCGTTATAGTTCCTTTATCCTAAATAAATGATTTATGGAATCACTAGCCACTGTAATATATCTTCATAAAATTTCAGTGCATCTTCCTGCATACATATTTCATTAGCTTGCGTAGGTCCTCCATTTTCTTCTGCTGAATGGGCGCTCTGAGTTGTGGATATGCTAACTCCAGATCCATGCAAAGCTTTGATCGGGTTTTCAGAAAACAGAATGTATATGTTAGACAACTGTTGATGAACGGACATGTCCTTGCTATTCAAGGCATAGCAGTTTCGTAAATGAATTCCTTATACTGGGAAATTGCAAATGATTCTTTCTTGCTCCTTGGAAAATCCTTACTTGTTTCTACAGATGCAACAATTTCCTTGAAAAACTGAGGCCACCTCTTGTCAAAATTCATAATGTTTTCTGTCTGAAACATAGTCATGGTTATTCCTGATACACTATTAGCTATCAGCTCCACATATTCTTTAGAGTATAAACTCTGTCATATTTTGAGATTTTTTCTCCTCATTACTCCAAACACTCGATTACATGGAAGGTACGAATGGCTCCTCTCTGGAAATTGGTGAATGATCTCGTTCATCTTGCACAACTGTGTTAATCCAAGGCACATTCGGATTAGAGTGTGATTTTTGTTTTGTCCTGGTGCCTCATCACAGAAGAGGTAGGGTTCTTTAATATTTTCTGACAGAGAAGTATGGAGGTAATCGTATGAGAAGGAACATACCTCATTTGCCCCCTTCTTTCCCTCAACTTCATGATACAGATACACGACACAATGTCTGGATTTGCGTTATAAATACAGAAATTGTTCACCAGTAGCTAGCTGTCTAAGGTAAAGTGTTTCTTGCACAGGGGTGTTTGGTAAAGCCAAATTCTGCATAAAAGTCAAATGCCAAACCAGCAGCATGACTATCCTTATTTTGTTCCACTTGCTTTAATGCACTATAAAACCTCTTGCTCCTACGCTTTTGCACATTAAGATCGATTTGTGCTGCCCTTTTGTTGCTGTCAGTGATATGAGGGCTTTTTATTTTGGCTTGTAGTTCCTCACATATGTTGCAAGTATCAATTTGTGGGCGGCCAAAAGCATAATTAGCATTTTCAGAAAAATACTTTCTATAAAAATCATGCTTAACACCACACTCGGGATATTTCTGCCAAAAAAGATCATGCATTATTTTGATATTCAAGCGTGCATCTAAGTATTGTATTTCTTTGCCAATATACAGTGTTGTCCGAAGGGGGAATAAATGGATATGATCATTTCAAGACATTTTCTGCAATTTTCTCCTCATTTATCCCTTGGAATTTGTCCTCAAACAAGAAGCTTTGATATTCAAAATACTCCCTTCTGTGAAACAGCATGAAGGTTAAGAAAAGCTGTATATTCATTCTGTTGTTTCCTTGGTCATCTTTGCTTCACATCTTTAACAACAATGAGTTCTTGTAAATGTACATCTTGAGCTTTTTATCTTCTATGTCGACAAAATCTGACAGAATCTTCAAGCGTTGTGCATAATTAATACGGCGGAAGCATTCCATTCGACATCTAAAAAGTGTTGAATCACATTAGCAATGTCACTACTAACTATAAAACTAAACACATTATGAATTTGCTTCTGCAATGGTTATTCACTTACCTGAAATCTGCTCCTATTCTTTTTTCCGGGTACAGGATTGCCCTGGTAGTTCAAGTATGGTAAGCCATGAATTCTTGCACATTTATTTTCCTCCTTTTGTGCTCATCCTCATTTTGCTTTCTTTTAGGTGACATGATCGCTTAATTATAACAAGCTTCGAACTAAACAACTACAACAATTACGGCGAATCAAGAATAATGACACAGGTGTAATGTGCGACCCATTGTCGAAGCACATTCTTGGTGCAACAGGAGCGCTTCCGATATGGTTCATATCGAGCTTACTAAGGAGAAAAGAACTAAGTCACTGACATAATTCCTTTCTCCTCCTGACGAAGTCAAAGGAAGTCAATTTTCTCCGCTAAGGAACCATTATACATAGTTCCTTTCAACACAGGACAATGTATTTACGCCGAATTATAGTGGGTGTACCAAAAAATGAAAAAAAGAAGACTTAGTTCCTTTCTCCACTGACCGATTCAATTCAAACAACAAAATTATTGTAAGTATAATAATGTTCATAGAAATATTGACATTTTGATTAATTCAAGCCAAGGCAGCTTTTCTGTTCTTTCTGTGCCAGGAGAATTTCTTTATATTTGCCATTACTTGAGAATTTAGAAACTAGACAACTCTCAAAGCATTAATTAGTAATTGATTATAAAATGATATTGAGGCAAAGGTAAAGAAGGCACTGAATACCATATTTTTATTGGAAAGACATATTTTTTTGAATTTTTAAATGTATTTTTGGGAAGAGGGTTTTAACCACCAGACTTGCGTACACATTTGCAAACTGCAGTGCTTCTTGTTCTTTACTATTTAAGCAATAATTATATGGGACTTGATAAAGTTAGGGGTCAGGGGACCCATTATTGAGCCTGTCAATATACAAAGAGCATATAGATGAAAACTACTTTTTGAGAAAAAAGAAAATCAAATATGTCTTTTCTTTTCTTTGGTATTTATTTATTTTTCACTGTAGTGTTTGTTAATGTAGTTAGTGCAGGCTTTGATTCTTTTTGGTGTTTATTTTTTACACTGTAGTGTTTATTATTATGTAGAATATTTAATTCAGATAAGACTAATTCATGTAAAATATGATTTAAATAGCTTAAGAATCAAGTAAATAAGAATTTTTAAGTCAATATTACGAACCCTTTTAACACAGACAGCAGTTTTAGTAATAAAATTAAACAAGTCTTAAATACAGTGTTTTAAATTAAATGTAATCCAATTTTAATATAAAAGATTACATTAGTGAAAAAAACTAAGTGGCTAAAACACATTGGCATTATCTAAGAATATTTTCTTTTCAACATTGGTCTATCAGTATTGTCAAAGATTAGTGCCAAACAGCTCTACTTTATGTACTGTTGACTTATCATATAGCTCAGTCAATAGAGAACCTACCTGCTGTAGGGTCCTGGGTTAGATTCCCAGCTGGGGGGTAGGGTAGGGAAATATGAATACAAGTGTGAATGTGTGATCTATAGATTAAAATTAATGATATATTAAATACCCAATGAAATCAGAGTTAACACTATTACTGATAGGCAATATGTTTAAAAGGGAAGTTTCATCGATATGACCATGCAGTTAAAGGCAGGATATAAATGGAATAATAATAATGTGTCTTCAGACAAATATTTGAATAGACTTCTTACATTCTAACTTTCTTTTGGTAAATGTCTGGGGAACAGTCTTTTTAGTGGTGAAGCTTTCTTGTCTATAAAAAAATTTCCAAATGTGAGAAAGGCTGAAATTTTCGGTGGAAGTGCGAGAACATATCTCACTGTTCATACATATTCACAATTTCATTATTGTGAATGAAACTTTATTTTTGGATTGTAGCTTGCACAAAAAGAATTGAGATATAAACTTATCTTAGTCTTGCAGTACATCCGCATCCATTGTAACTTCAAATGAAGCACAACTATTGCAGTAAGATAAGGTTTGGCATTCGTAATCACTTCTTCCTAGTTAATGTACTGTCTGATAAGTCCAAAATTCTTACCCACTCTCTGAGAAGCTGTGACCATTAACTAGAAAAAGTTGCACAATATTAACAGTATATGTACTGGTCTAAAGCTAGTTACTGCACAGTTTCAGCTCTATCTTCCAGCTGCATTAGGCAACAATACTATTGTAGACAAGCTGGGAAAGTTCTTTACTGTTTCTGCAAGCAATTATTAAAAAATGACTATTGAATTGGGATTCTTCTTCCAACACGCTCCGTGAAACAATAATGGCTGGATTTATTATGGAAAACATGAATGGTAAAACATTCTTTTATAGAATTACATGTTTACATTTATTTTCAGAATATGAAAGTTTTGAGAGTAATCTTTTCACAGTAATAGAATTTCATTACCAAATATCAAAGATTTTCTTTATATTTTTTTAAGTGGTTATCTTGTAAATCAGTTTTTCTCTCGTGGATATCATACATGGATCTTTGAGGTTAAAAGTCATATGCATCAGTTTTAGGCTTGTGTACATAAATTTTGTTTTATAGTATTCAAAGTTTTATATTTAATTTCCATATGCCTACCAGTTTTTTCTTGAAAAAAAAAAAAAAAAAAAAAAAAAAAAAAAAAAAAAAATCTAAAACATCCCATGCAGGGTTAAGCATGCGGTTGTCTGAGTACATTAAATTACTTTTTATCTCTGCAGTAGTGACTCTTCATGTAATATTGTACCTAAATGTTTGCCCATTAAGAAGATAACATCACTGTACACATTTCTTGGACAGAGTGAACAAAAGCTTATTTTGAATTATATTTTACAGATACTTGGGATAAGCTCAAAATATATTGCCAGCATACTTGCCTTTTATTTGCTTTTGCAGATAGATTGTATGACCATTCTTGAGCTGAGGAACAAATTCCATATACCTGGCTAAGTAGAATCCTGTAGGCCTTTCAGTTGATCTCTGTAAAATGAATGAAACAGTTCCAACTGTTCCTCTTGTAATACTTTCTCACAACCCTTACTTGTGCAATTCAGAAATCAATTTGTATGTTTTGCCAGTCACTTCTTTCCTTGCAGATGAAACATAATCTTCACAGAAGCACGTTTTGCTTTTACTTTTATCATTAAGTTTGTCCTTTTTCTTATGAAATTGTATTCTTATTACTTTCTCTACACGTACTATATACATAATGTATAGAGATGGTATTGCATTGCACCAAAAAATTTGATACTGAGATTTCACCAGAAATACATGTTTTGTGAATTAAAAAACAATACATAAATAAATAATAATAATAATAATAATAATAAAAGCATGTGTGTGTGTGTGAATGCAGCATAGCTCAAAAATGAAGAGACTCCTCCAAAGATGCGACACAAGATTTTCAAAAAAATCCCCCCACTTTACGTGGAACATTTTTCGAAAATTCTAACAATTTTGATTAAAACACTGTATGTTTACATATTTTTATGACAAATGAAACGTATATCTTGGATTTTCTGGGAATATCCTCTTAATACATGTTCATTCTGGATGCCTTTAGTATAACTGGCAAACTGTACGAGATATATAAAAACTTACTACACAAAAAAAATATATCTTATTAAAACACACAATTTATGTTATATACATTTTTTTTTGTAGAGTTTTTTCGATATATTCCAGATTATTAGTTTCAATTTTAGCCACTTAAACTTTTTTGTGAACTGGGAAGACATTTTTCTTCTCTTTTCTCATTTGTTTACTACTCCTGGAAAGCAAAGAGATTGGAATTTCAATTGTTTCACATAGTGACCGACTTTTAAAGGAGAGCACTATCGCTTTAGCCTGTGCATTTTCTTATTTCCCTTCTAATTACAAGAAAGCAAGTAATAAGACTAACTCTGCTTATGTTGGTCTTGATTAGCATGATGTAGGTAACAGATTAATGTTTTGAATAAAAGGTTTGTTTGCCGACCAGCTCGAGGACATTATGTGAATGGAACACATTACATTTTTTTCTTTTCTACTTACAAGGGACCACAAGTAATAAGGACAATTTCTGCTGTTATCTCGATTAGCATGATGTACATAGAAGAATAAGCTTTTTAACAGTAATTTGTTACAAAGATGAAGAGAAAGTCGTATGAATGGAACAAATCACTTTTATTATTTTTTTTATTTATTTATTCATCACAAATATTTACAGTACTGAGCAATGCTAATAAATAGTTGATGCATAAAAGATTTTATAACTTAAGTACAAACTAAAATTAAATATTATTATTCTCACTCACTAAAATACTATTATTTTACTTATAAAAGACTCCAAGAATTAACCAACTTACAGCTTGCCAGTTTCATAAAAACAGGAAGAAACACAGCTAACATTAAACAAGGGTAACATGCTGAATCTTTCACCATTATTAACTATACAAAAAGGCAGACAAACCCTTATATTCCTTTTTGCGCTAATCCCCTCAATTTATCTGGGTGGCCCTGCATGCAATCTATATCTTACCATTTTGGGCATATTATATTATGAACCAAAACCTGGGTAGTTTAATCAGACACTATGATGGGGACCTCAGTCATTCTTTCCTCTCTAATTTAATGCTGTAATGCTGAGCTACCCTGAGAAGCTCCATGGTTCAAGCCCTGACCATGGTGTTAAATTTTTTAAACCTGATTTACTTTCCAAAGCTTGTCTATACATAGCCAACGAGATAGAACAAATATTATTGACACAGATTAAGACACCACAGATTAATTCCAATTATAATGCTATGTTATTTCAAGAATATTAATTCCATTTTTGGTACTAGTTATTTCAGGAATTAGGTTTAGAGCAGGGCCTCTCAAACATGTAAAACTGATATGTTTTATTAATTTGTTGAGTTGGTTTTTTAACACTACGTCACTTACATTGTTATTATGAGGGACTAGTTTCGAAAGCCTATGCTTTCATTTTCAACCTCACGGGTCCAACTGCCATTGCTGGCTGCATTTGCTTGTACTCAAAGAGCCGTGAGAGTTGGACCCGTGAGGTTGAAAATGAAAGCATAGGTTTTCAAAACTAGTCCCTCATAATAACAATGTAAGTGACGTAGTGTTAAAAAACCAACTCAACAAATTAATAAAACATATAATTTGACCGTCACTGTTACTAAATTCCTCCAAACATCAATGTAAAACTGACTTTGTGCCATGCATCCTGAGAGATCCTGGTTTAGAATAATTATTTAGGTTACTGCGTTTATTAAATTTTGCAAAACTTCAGTTTCGATTAAATGGAAATGGTATTTAAAACTAATAACAGCATTGGTTCCTATTTTAGACAGATACATGTCTGATAAATTTATGCCCCCTCTAAGCTGAAGAATTAGCTTATAGTGGATGTCAAGAAACAGTTTTAATATTTTTGCTGTTATTTGCAGTGTTTCTTCCTTAACTAGATCATAAAGCCATAATTATCAATACAACAATTTGTTTTTTTTTGCCATTCTTTGGCATTAGGTATCAGTGCAAACCAAATTATGGTTCAGCTGCATAGTCACCTATTTTGTACAACCTCTCAAGAGTATTTTGCTGGTAATGGGCCACAGCTGAAAGTTGCCATACTTTCCTATGGCATCATTTTTTTTTACTTAATTTAGTTGGAAAATGGACATTTGGGATCAAGCAATTTAACTCTTTTATGGATTTTATTACACATAATGTAATGCCAGCCAAATAACCTCAACTGCATAATCTTCTTTCTATTTCATCAGCTTTTATTTATTTTAATATGGGTATTTGGGTCTTGACATTAAAACTTTCAATCCATATTTACCTAGCAACCAATGGAAACAAAGATAATTCCTTAAATTGACTTAATTACAAGATTTGATATCATGATATAATATATGAATGCTCCCTATAAGTAAATGCACAATATAAATTGGAATTACAGCAATGTATACAGGATGAATCAGCTAAAACTTGCACTGCAAATATTTCGGAAATGAAAAGTGTATTGATGTGCAGTTTTCACAGCATTGATTGGTAGTCAGAGGCTAGTACTCTTAGCCTATAAACAGATTTTTAACAACACTTAGAAAGTGTATTTTTTTGAGCAAACATACAATTTTTAAATGGAACAATGCCTGTTTACAAAAAGAAAAGAAAAAAAAAAAAAAAAAAAAAAAATGTAGAGTAATTTAGAATGTCAATGGTGTTTAACACAGGATTCTAGTGCAAATAGTTTTCGAGAAATCTTATTTTAAACTTTTACACTAATATTTATACAATATGTGGTAGCACACACTAATGTAAAACAAAAGGGAAACACAACTTCTGTGGATTCTGACAAGTAAAGAGAGTATTAATAAAATAATTAATAACTGTAATTAATCTTCACTTATCTTTTGAAATCCATGGACTAGTTTTGCAATAAATTGGTCCTTTGCATCCTCAGCTTTGTTTCTTTTTGGTCAAAGTTTCTTTTTGCTCTTGTTTATTTAAATTGTTATGGTTACTGCTACTAGGTGGATTGTATACTAAGATATTGCTAACTACTGGAATCAAAATACCACCAATTGACTCTCTCACCAAATTTGTTTTGATTCCAGCAGTTAGCAATACCTTAGTATACAATCCACCTAGTAGCAGTAACCATAACAATTTAAATAAACAACAAGAGCAAAAAGAAACTTAGACTAAAAAGAAACAAAGCTGAGGATGCAATAGATCAATTTATTGCGAAACTAGTCCTTGGATTACAAAAGATAAGTGAAGATTAGCTACAATTATTATTTTATTAATATTTGTGTTATTTTACTGTTACTAGCTTCTTTTTACCATTACAAGTAAAGAGAATATTGATCTTCAAAGATTGTGTTCAAAATGACCACTGGCAGTTTCAATACAGGCTTCCAGTCTACTATGGAAAGACTGCTGCACACATTCTAGCATTTCAGGGGAAATTTCAGAGCGAGTAGCAGTAATACATCATTTCATATTATCTGGTGTAGTTGGTATGTCCTTGTAGGCAGTGTCTTTCACCTTTCCCCACAGAAAAAGGTCTAAAAGAGTCAAATCCAATAAATGGGCTGACCGAAGTACACATCCTCTTCGTCCAATCCAATGATTTGCAAACAAATCTGTGCAGACAAGTTGTGCTGCACAGGCATATGTTGGTACCACAGGCTCCTAATCTGCAAAGGAACTAGTATCTGTGGAAGATGATCAAATTAGGAGGCTGTGATACTTGTACAAGTTCAGTGTTCCTCTATGAAAAAAGGGTCTATAAGCTGATGCTTCACTATCTCACACTTAAACTCCATGGACATTGATGTTCTACTTGTCTAAGCCAATGGGGATTGTCAACAGATCAATAGTGCATGTTTCTGCAGTTTACCTGGCCGTGATTAGTAAATAATGCTTCATCACTAAACAAGATACTTATGAATTTGGAGTATCACGTCTTAATGCCTGTGTACAAAAGTCTCAAAATTGTTTCCATTCACCTCTTGATGGCGTGTTATTTATGGATGCTCTTTAACTGCTGTGGTTCTCAGCATCCCATTCTATATTGGGCATGACAGACCGCTTAATTTTGCTCAGAGGCCTCTCTATCAGGCTTGAGGTTCTTTTATGTGCCATAAATCTATGACACGGGACCAACAGCTTTACTGAGGATTTTTACGCCCAAAAAAATCCATCCTCCTCCACCAGGTTTGAACCCACAACCTTGATGGAGACGTGATAGGAATGGAACTGATATTGATGGAAAATGCAAAGTACATTTACCTGACTCATGCCACTCCTATGTGCAATTGCATGGAAACTATTGTAAATCTACAGCAACAGCAGCCAAAATATTAATTTCTCCCTCCCCTCCAGTCCCTTTACAATACCACCTTCACGTAACTTTGAAGAGGTTGATAAATAATTGCCAAGATGGTTGACCCTTATTGGGATGTTTCCTCATACACCACACAAGAACGAACTGCATTCTTCCACACGCTCCATACGTCATGGGCATGTCAGCTTTCTCTGCTTTGGTAAATCCCATCTTCCACTGGCGACCTACTGCTTGAACAATCACAAACTAACTGGCTAGAAAGTTGCAATGCAATCAATGAACAGAAAACAATGTAAACAGCCATAACAACATTGTAACTAGCAACTAAGATCGTTGAATGGAACAAATAACTGTTGGTGTGGAAACTTTTCAAAATGCAATTTCTCATAAACTACTTGCACTAGAAACCTACAACAAACACCATTGAGATTCAAATTTACTCTGCTTTTATTTGTAAATGCGTAGGAATATGTAAATAGATATTGTTCTATTTAAAACAATTGAATATTTGCTCAAAAATACTTCCTAATTACTTATTATTCAAATCTGTTTATACGCTAAAAGTACGATTCCTTGATTACAATCAATGCTTGAAAACTGCACATGAATAGCACTAACTATTTCCGAAATTTTTGTGTACTTCCTAATTACTTATTATTCAAATCTGTTTATATGCTAAAAGTATGATTCCTTGATTACAATCAATGCTTGAAAACTGCACACGAATAGCACTTACTATTTCCGAAATTTTTGTGGTGCAAGTTTTAAGTGATTCACCTTGTTTTAGGGATTGTAACATTCATAGATAATAGTCTAAGTCACCTATATTCTGTTTTTATCATTTTCTCAATTATTGCTAACAAGACACATACTTTGTATGTCAAACTATTAGCAAAAAATTAGCTTGTTGAAACTTGAATAATACTATTGAAGCCTAAACTTCATCTATGAAACACTTTTGTTGTTATATATTACTGAACACTGTATGCAATTAAAACCTTTACACTGTTGAAGCTTTGATAACTAATAGCAGAAAACTAGATTGCCAGTTGCAACAATAAAAAGTTTATTTATGTGAAGTTGGTAGTATACTGGATCCACTCAAAGAATCACACTTTTGTGTACTTTGCATAACACATGCACAGTAAATGCAATCAACATGTAATCACTGCTCATTTCAGAAGACTATTAGTAGTAAAACAGATTTATTCACCATAAAATATACAGATAGTACATTGTGTCTCCGACCTGCAGCCGTAATCACCGAATGTGTATGAACAGCTTGCTTCGTAAGTCAAAGCTGATTGCTGACATTCACTGTTTCACATGTGTGCCAGTAGCAAGTTCTTTTGAAATTGAGCTGTGATTTTTACACCTGCGAGTGGACATGTGTGCTGTCAGAAGGTTCTTTGACGTTGAAACCCGGCATTGTTATATCTGAGCAAGTTTGGGACACCTGCAACTGATTCTGAAGTTTCCTGCCATGTGACCAAGAGGAATAAAAAGGGGAATGAAAGCCCTGCCCAGTGTTAGATCAGTTTTCATTGGGAATGCATTGCATGCAGCAGTTAAATAAGTTTTGAGCCGTAATTCGTAGTTACCAGTAATCATTGCCACAGCAAATGATAAAAAAAAAAACTATACAGCAGAATGGTTATGAAAGCATTGAAAAGACAAGGCATTTGTGAGCAGATTGTGATTGTAGATGAAAGAGTTGTTGGAGAAAAAGAGTTTTTGTTATAATACAGTTTCACCCAAAACAAAAAAAACAAAAATTTTTGACACATAAAAGGTATTAGCTAAAGAATAAATATCAGCGCAGTGAAAATATAGCATAGTGCAATGAAATTACTACATACATCCATTAGATCATAAACTTAATAGCATGAAGAAAAGATGAGAATTATTTTCTTTCCTGAGTGTTTTGCTTAGGGGCCAATGAGTCATGTGCTTGGGGCCTTTGGTTACTTCAAGTCTTTCTTATTCTGCAAACAGTATAGTGGATAACTGTTTTCTATGATTCTTAATGAGTTTAGTATGCCAAGGGATATTAAAGAACAATTTCTGTTGTCTGCATTTTTTAATGGCAAAATATTATAAAGTACTTTGTGGAAAATAAATATCCCCATAAACAAAATATAAAGTTTCTGCTTCATAGCTAATCTTAATAATCTCAACATGTCAGGGCATTGAATATGGACAAAATATTGTGCACTGTATTTCTTATGTGTTACAAAGAAAAGAGTAAAAGAGAAAAAAAAAATATCTTAATTTTAATCCTTTTCCAGAAATTGTCAAACCCTCCTATTTACTAACACAATCAAAAACACTATGATAACAGTACAATAAGGCTATGATACAGAAACTGTATAAAAACAATATGAAAGTACCTCACCAAAGCTGCTGTCAAATATATATAATGGACTATCATCCTGAGTTGTAGTCATATATTGAATATAATACTTCATTTTCATTTTCACACTGTAGCCTTCATTATCCTCTCCACATTTAAACTTCTGATTGCGATACTTCTTGGCCAGCCTCTGAAACGACAATTCAAGTTATTACGCTATTTTCAAACTGGTTGGACAGGCATTCTAAGAAATAAATACAATTTCTTTTCATGGGAGATTTGCTCAGTTTTAATCATATATTGAAGAAGTAACATTGTTTAAGTACAAATAACGAGTGAGTTGTGAGTATGAACTGGCTGCGCAGTGTTTTGCCTGTCAGCATTCTCGGCGCTTGTTGCCATCTGCCGCTATCATAGAAAGGCATGGATGAAACCATACAACATTTTTAAAACTACTTTTAAAGACTTTACTTGCCAAATTTATGAAAGGAGATGTCAAAACTGGCTACAGTTGTTGTTCATACATCTTTGGCACCTCTTTAGGAAACTTTCCATCACTTGCTGTAGTTTACCTTGAGAAATGCTGGCAATTTCCTGGGGATATTTTGTTCTAATTCTTCCAGGGTGTGTACGTTTGTCTTGTACACTTTATGTTTCAAGTTAACCCAGAGATAGAAATCGCAGGAAGTTGGGTCAGGAGACAGAGGGGGCCACAAATCTCTACTAATAACTCTGTCCTGAAACACACTTTCAATTTTTCTCATCAAAACACTGGACATACAAGCTGTCGCAGAGTATTGCTGAAAAAAAGGCTGTCTGTTACTTCTATTAAAAATGAGGGCAAAATTGTATTGAATGTATGGCGAAAACTGTTGACTCAACAAAAGACCGAACAACTCTTTCTCCGCAATCTTTCTGCAAATCATACTTTCAGTTGGTGAGCTGACTACGCAGTGTGCAGTAGAAAAAAGCATACTGAACCATAATGCACTTTGTGTCTAAGTACAGGACAAAATAATAAACCATTTGTAATAACTGAACTACACCATAAACTCAATACTGCACTTTCAGAGCAGAGCAAAGCTGCGTCAAAACGTGACCTTGTTTACAGCAGCAATGCTGAATCAGGTGTCCACATGCCTAGTGGGAAAAACACTGCGCAGCCGATTTGGTACTTTGATATCTAATTATTAAAGTGCCCATAATCCAATATTATTTATGCTTGTTTACCTGTTGTAAATACATCATGCATCTTAGAATATTGCACATGATGTTCCATGGGTAGTTTTTAAAACCCTAATGATTATTATTTGTATCCTTCCACCATTCTTTATGGAAAAACAATCTAGTTCATTTTAATGGTGAACCCTTCCCTTTAGCCATTATAATTTCAATTTTGTACTGTCTTGGATCCTAATAATGGTTGTAAAACTCATATTCATGATGTGAAACATTGGCAGAACATCTGACTTCTTAACCTTCCTGCCCCATTGACAAATCTTTCTGCTCTTAAAATGCTGCTCAGCCTATATGTACCCTTTGAAATAATAATTGGTCGGAATAGTGGAGAAATTTTTAGATAATCAATAATCATTTTAAACTATTGTACCTTCTATATTGGACTCATAGTTATTTAATAACATAAAAGCTATCAGTTGTAATACAATACATAGATCCTAACTTACACAGCAAAATAAAGGTGAAACTGACAAATATGAAAATTCCTCACTCCCAGGTGACCAAGTTAATTGCTTTGGAAAAGACACAGTCTGTGATTACTGGGAAAAATAATCTTCTCAGTTGTTAATTATAAAACGTAGTTGACTGATTTCTAATTTTAGTTGGGCAGGTTTTCTCTCTTTACACAATTAGACTGGAATAATGTTATGAACAAAATTTCCAAAATTTAGATATTTCTTCAGAAAGGTGTTTTAAGCCAAAGCCATTTTCCTCACAAAAGCTTTCAGAGAAAATCAAAATGTGAGTTTATCACTTAACCTAATTTCAGATTTAAATATTTATTTGATGTTTTATCTCCATGTTATTCACATGTGCCTAATATAATAAATAGTCTGGTATGAATACTTCAGTTTGACATAGATCCTTGTCCTTGATAAGAGCCAATGAAAATAATTAAAACATAAACTATGCCTAACCAAAAAGGTTTTGTCACTTTGAGAATTCCAGTCCTCAATTATTTAATTTATACTGCAAATGATCTTGGTTATAACATACCAAGGATTTACAAAGCTCTTTTACTTGGATACAAACATAGTGGAATTGCAACATGGTTGCAAAGAAGGCTAGGACTTTTAGTGTAGATTGCGATGGAGTAGAAAATAGTTGTTACTCAACAGAATATTAATATAAAATAAGATAAATACTGTAGATATTTCATTCAAAGTCTAAATTTGTTGTCCTGTGTGGTCTAGCAGTCTAGTGGGAAGATGGCGGTGGAAAGAGTCACGCGTTCCGGAGTTCATAAAATGCGTTTAAATAATAGTAATAGTGACACGGATACATTATCAGAGGGTTGGAACATGAATAGAAATGTCCAGGGAAGCAATGGGAATAATAGAAATAACATGAAAAGTATAAACAGAGTAAATTCAAAAGATGGAAATTCTCATGAGACGATGCCGGCAAACACGCAGCCAGAAAGGGATGCAGAGACAATAGCGTCACTGCACATGGTGATCAACCTACTAAACAGGGACCTAGCAAAAGCACAAAGTGAAATAGAAGCTTTGAAAATAGAAAATGAGGAATTAAAGAAGAAATTTAGTAATCACAGTGATTATGCCACAATTACCAGGCGTGGTGTATCGCGACTGGGTAAATTGCAAGACCACGTGGTTAACGCTACAGGTCCAAACAGGTCCAAAGTTTTGAACAATACTAGTGATCGTGGTTTACGCAGAGAAGAAAGGATAGAGACAAGAAACCGCTTCTCGATATTACCAGTTGATGAAGATGTAGTATGCGATCCACCAAAGAAGAAAAGTGTGAAAAAAAATCTTGCAGCACAAAGTGGAACATCCAGACGAAAGCCCGAAATCAAGATTTATGGAGATAGTCATGCGAGAGGTATTGCAGCAGAGATTAAAGAAACTACGGACAAATTTCAGGTAATTGGTTATGTGAAGCCTAATGCAAAATGTAAGGAGGTTACTTCAGGTGTGTGCCTGAAAACTGAATGTGATGAAAGTGAAACTAAAGTTATTGTAGCAGGCGCAAATGATGTGTATTGCAATGAGTCAGTGAATGTAGTGGGTGAGTTAAACAAAGTGATGGAAAACCAAAAGCTTTCGAGTGTTCTTTTTGTGAATATACCTAGACGTTATGACCTACCATATGACTCATGTGTAAATGTAGCAATAAGAACAACAAACAAAAAACTAAAACTTTTGTACTCTAGTTATGCAAATGTAACTCTTATTGATGTTGGAAATTTAAATAGGGAGTACCACACTAAACATGGCCTACATCTAAACCACAAAGGTAAACGGCAAATTGCAGTAGAAATAGTACAACAGATTCAAAATAATGTAAATAAAAAAGGTAATTGCATAACTATAAATTCTGTAGGGGAAAACACAGATACTCAAAATTGACTAGTAAGTGATAAAATTGTAGATAAAGATGTAGAAAAAAAAGATAAAGATAACTCAACTTTCAGAGTAATACATCAGAACACACAATATATAGCTAACAAAATAAATGTACTAGAAGTATTGCTAAATGAAGTTAATCCTCACTTGGCTATTTTTACTGAACATGCATTAAATTATGAGCAGTCACGATTAACTCAGTTTACAAATTATGAGCAGGTTGATGTGTTTTGTAGAGAAGAGCATAGAAGTGGAGGAGTAATTATGTTTGCAAAAAAAGAAATAACACTCACTAAAATAAAAATTGTAAATAAATTTAGTAAAGAAATGACATTTGAAGTAATAGGCTCAATGGTTTGCATAAATAACAAAAAAATAATGGTAATTGGAATATATAGGTCACCAAATTCAAGTCTAGTAGACTTTTTCATTCACTTGGATGATTTTCTAACAACAATTCTTAAACAAGACTCCAAAATTATAATCATGGGTGATCTCAATGTAGAAAGTACAAACAAAGATTTTATAGACATATTAGATAGTTTTAATCTTAAAGATATTCTGATAGGCCCTACGCGAATCACAAAACAAACATGCAGAGCTATAGACCATGTAATAACAAATCTGGAGCAGTCCAAATTCACTACAATAAATAATGATTTCCACATTTCAGACCATACTGCTCAAATTATAGACATACATAATTGTTATATTGAAACTATACAACCGCAATACAAGTATGTTAGGGATACCAGTAGCTCAAAACTGATTAAGCTCAAAAATAGGTTAGAACAAGAAAGGTGGCATGAGGTATATTTGCAAACATCCACAAATGAAAAATGGCAATCATTCTTTAAAATATTTAACAATTATTTTGATGAAGTGTGCCCTAAAATTAAAAAGCGTGAAAAGATTTTAACTCTGCAAAACACAAAACTTCCTCCAGAAATAATTGCCATTCGTGAAAAAATGAAGGATAATTATGAATTTCTAAAAGTGACTAAGCTAGACATCTACAAGACCCTCTATATTAAGTATAAAAAGCAATACAGACAGGCATTAAAGAACTTAGAAAAACAAAATAACAGAAAGAGAATAGAAAACTCATGTAATATTACTAAAGAAATGTGGTCTATAGTAAACCAAAATATAAAACCAACTAATGATGAAACAAATAATATTAACATACGGGTAAATGGACAAGAAATAGTAAATCCTAACAAAATTTCAAATTTATTTAACCAGTACTTTATTAACATGGGGGGAGATAATAACACCATAATTAATGACCAAAATAGAGATGATATCAAAGTTATAGGAACTATTGGCCTCTTTCAAACTGATGAAGCAGAGGTAGATAATATAATAAGTCCATTAAAAAATGGTGCATCTGGTTGGGATGATATTACGCCAAAAGTTCTTAAAGCCTGCAAAAAATCATTATTGAACATTCTAGTGTACCTTATAAACCACTCGATTGAATATGTAACATTCCCTGATTTGCTAAAAGACAGTATTGTTCGGCCAATATTTAAAAAAGGAAAAAAGGAATTATTATCAAATTATAGACCAATAACATTAACTTCTGTATTTGCCAAACTAATTGAAAAGATAATATACAAAAGGCTAATAGATTTTTTTGAGGCAAAGAGTGTGTTGAAAAATTATCAACATGGCTTTCGTAAAGGGTTATCAACTATTACTGCTGTATCTCAACTTATACATAATGTGCTTACAAATCTTGAACAGAGTAAAAAAACTGTCGGTATTTTCCTAGACCTATCTAAAGCATTCGATAGTGTCTCTCATGATCGCTTGTTGACTAAACTTACCCATTATGGAATTAGAGGGAAAATGCATGATTTCCTCTCTTCGTATTTACAAAACCGAACACAATGTACAGAAATATACTGGAAAAATGGAAATTGCTTAAATAAATGCAAATCAAATTATGAAACGGTGAGAACAGGAGTACCACAAGGATCGGTCTTGGGTCCTCTTCTATTCCTAATTTATGTAAATGATATGCCTATTTCTCCAGAATATAATCTCATTTCCTATGCGGATGACACATCTTTTATATGCACGGACAAAGAATTAAAGCAACTCGAAACCAAGGCCACATCATCCCTTTTAAAACTCTCTGATTATCTGAATGCAGCTCAACTCAAACTCAATATAGAAAAAACTAAATGCATTCTTTTCCAACTTAGGGATCAGGAACAAGTGTGTAAGATAGAATACAACAATACACAAATTGAACAAGTAAACAACATAAAATTTTTGGGAATTACAGTAGACAAAAACTTAAATTTCAATGAACACATAGATGACCTTTGCAAGAAATTAAACTCCCGGCTATACTTACTACGGAAAATAGTAAATCAACTAGATACTGACATGTTAAAACCAGTTTATTATGGAATGATCCACTCACTCATAGAATATGGGATTGAAATTTGGGGTGCAACATCCATAACCAATCTAAATAGGGTATTAGTGATTCAAAAAAAATGTCTAAGATGCATGTTTGGTCTGAGTCAGCGTCACTCTGTAAAAGAGGTGTTTAAAACTTCAAAAATTCTAACAGTTGTATCTCTATATGTCTATAAGATCATTTTGTTAGTTAGAAGAAATGAGATTAGAAATAATCAAAACAAAGACTATTATACATATAATACAAGGGGAATAAATAATTACCATAGGGTGTGTACAACAAAATCTGCAACAAACAAAGATCCATATATCAGAGGGGCCATACTCTTCAATAAACTTCCACAATACATAAAAACTGAACAGGGTAACTCATTTAAAACATTGTTAAAAAAATATCTATTAAGTAAAAGTCTATACAGAATTGATGTATATATGTATATATATATCAGAATATGTTACTGTATAAATGATATGACAAATTGTAAATAGTACTTTAAAGTGTCTTTTGTTGAAATTGTATGCTTGTTTTTAATGATATGCAAAACTGTAAATAGTACTTTGTTATATGACATTGTAATGAATGTTTGTTCTACGCACTTTTTATGACGAAGCCTGAAACATGTATACACTGTCTATAGGTGAAAATAAATTATTATTATTATTATTATTATTATTATTATTATTATGCCAGTGGTGCACAGAATGGTGCAAAAATGCATCAGGCATGCACAGTTCTCTCTCAATAAAGAAGGGGGGGGGGGAAAATAGAATCTGTAGAGTATGAAAAAATAGTAAAAGTATTGTTAAGAAAACCATTGTTTTAAATCATTTTAGGGGTCCAACTTTGGGCAAAACCCTTCATAAAACGATCCAACAGGAAAATGCCAACCGCAACTAGAATAACGTGATATTCTCAAATGAGGTGACATTTTCTTCCAAATGCAAGAGAAAGGTGATTGTTAATTGTCCAGAGGGGTGAAAATATGTGGCTTTACAATTGCATCATGGTCGCATATCTGAATTATGTTGGGGCTGGATGTCAAGGGACGGTCTAGGTATGCTGTGGCAGCTTCATGATACAGTGAATGATGTGCAGTTCACTGTAATACTCGATAATATTTTGATTCCCTCAGTGAGGATTAGATATGCTGATGGAATTGTTGAATTTGTTTAGGATAATCATCTTGTCCTCACATCTCAAAAGGTTTCAAATTGGTTTTCAGAGAGACAGGATATTAAAAGTGGTGGACTCTCCTTGTTCACCAGATTTGAACCCTGTTAGAGTGGGTGGGCTAAGGTAAAAAGGGAGCTATGCTCCAATTTATCTGTAGATGGGCAAAGGACAAAAGATGGCTTTTGGGCAAAATTCAAGAAGCCTGGGATCTTTTAACTTCTCATTCACATTGAGGCAGTTATACGGGCTGGGAGTTCATACACCTGATAGTAATTATGTTTATTTTTTGTGTTTTAGTTTTAGAAGACAATAGCTTGTTTACATTTTTTTTTTAATTATTTAATACAAGTGTTAGTAGAACTACATTTTTTGTGTGCGTAGATAGGCTCATAATTTCAAATGATAAGTTATATTAATGCAATATTATGTTCCACATGTCTAGTCATAAAATTAACAAACATAAAAAGATGTTCAGCGGGGGAAGATTTGAATCTAGGAACTTTATGAGTGGAAGCAAGGCCTTCTTAACCTCTCGGCCACCATAATGTTCTGTGATCTATTTTCAGGACAACATTGTAAAGTTCTTTCATTGTGTATTGTGGACACAGCTTTTAAGACACACAAAGCTCTTTGATCACACATGTAATCTGGGAATGACTCATTTTTTGTGTCCACAGCTGTACATGCAAATGAAATCAGGAGAGCTTATCTGCAATATCTAAAGTAAAATTCTGCTTTACTAAAATGGTACATTTTTGCTTATTTCATCACCTATCTCCCCTGAATTGTGGAACCTACATTCAAAACAAAATGAGTCCACCAATGAATGAAAACAAATTTGATATTTTCAGTAAAATTTTACTGAATGATTTTCAACAAAATAAGAAAAAGTCCTACAAAATATGAAGGTCACTCCAAAAGTTTTTAAAATGGATACAATAAAACATTGAAAATTTAGATTGATAATTACATCTCTTCAAAAAATTCTCCATTGCATCCTATATACTATCTCATTCTTACAAACCATTATAGAGTCTCAGACTGTAATCTAGTATACATAGGAAGGACAAAGAGAAGTTTGGAAACCAGATTAAAGGAACACATGAGAAACCTAAAATACAAGAAAATAGAAAAATCAGCAGTTGCCCATCATTTTTGGACTTCAAGACACGAAATCACACCGAATATAAAACTGTTAAAACTAAAATTAGATATCTGAAAGAAGATCTACATCATGAACAAAAAGAGCCATATCATGAATTTTGATTTATCACCATACAGTAACTTTTGGAAGTTCATAGATCCAGCAACATATGTCTCCACAAGTAACATACCACCACCAACCCCATTGTTGATGCCAACGAAGCAAGATTTAGTTGGAATTAAGGGTTGAAAATGGGAACAAGTGTTCCCGAAACTGGTCCTAGTAAATAAAAATAAGTGATGTTTGTGTTACAAAAACAGACTCAAATTCTTTTGTTTTTGATTTAATCACATCACTCTCACAAGTTTCTTATTCTGTGTCAAATTAGTTCAGTCCTGTTGTCAACAACAAGGCAGAGCTGGCTCAACTCGCCACTTGTTAACGGTACATGTGCACACATAAGTTTTGCAACACTAGTGATATATATCAGCAACCTGTGGAGAGTACTTTGAGAAATGTGGCAATTCTGTGTCAGAATGCACTGCATGCAAAATTTTATTTAGAGTCGATGATTCATTTCTGAAAAAACATAAACTTTACCGCGAATAGCACTTTTTGCAAAATCATTGTATTTCTCCGAACGTTTTTTTATATTTACACAATTTTCCCGGTGTTCTTAGGCTTCCGGATGCTTGCTGTTCCATTCTAACACTATGCATACTAAATGCAGAAATGCCAAGGAGATCACCCGTTTCTTTTTCGATATTCTTTATGGCCGATTCGGCATTGCTTTCTTTAAGCACCGCGAAATAATGCGCGACCATTCGCCTCTCGACACTTTTTAAGGCTTGCCTCGGTTGTATTTTATTACGGCTAAAGCACCTGTCGTTCCATGATCAAAAGCTTACTGCTTTTAAACTGCATACAGCAGGTCCCCTGGGCTTGTGAGGCATGCGAGATGTACAGGAAATACAGTCTTAAATAACACATTATCAGAGGCGACCCTGCACTATACACAATAACAGCTTAATCAGCATTCACTTCAAGAATTATCGGTTGTTTAAGAGAGCTGTCTGGTACAGGCTTGTAACTTATTGTGTATATAATACCAATGTTCTTTAGTAATATAAATTAGCTGCATTTTATTCAACAGTAATAAGTTAATAAAGTCAATATATAATTTCGCCGGTCTTCTGTCTAATCTATATGTTTGTTTTATAGAATGTGTACGTCTGTTGTAAATATTCCTTTCAGAATTCACGAACCCAGAGCCATCTGCTTGGTATGTGTCGGATATGGATAGAATGTTGGACTATTACCTTTTATAAGAATCAAAGCATTTATAATATTTTCCTCTCCGAAACTAACTCGCGCAGAGCAGTGATCTGAAAACTATTACAGTACTGTACTTTTAGGAGGCTGTTACAATATGCATCCAGGTAAAAGTTAACACTCATTACCTTCCCTGAACCAATCAACAGCCTAACGCTCTTTTGCTTCAATATCTCTGTCTCTCTCTCTCTTCCCTCCCATGTGTTGGCATCAGGACTGAACTAACTTGACACAGATAATAGCACATTTGCAAGTTTTCAATTTCAAGTTATCAACTATTGGTGACAGTAGCGAACCCATTGGTAGTCCTTGAATTTGAGAGAAGAATCTCTTTTTAAATTGGAAGAACATCGATTTTAGGAAAAAAGCTGATAACTTGGCCCACTCCATTGGGTAGTTCTCCGAATTGAGATGATGTTTAATGACCTCAATGACTTTGTCAACTGGAACATTAGTAAGTAGTGAGATAACATCGAAACAGTATATCAGACTGATTAAGTTGCACATTGTGTATTATTTCAGTAAAATGCACTGAATACGTCATAGACAACTTGATATATCTGCCAATGGATTCAGTTTGTTTGCTGCAAGAAAGCGTCAAGGGTTGCATCGGCAAATTAATAGCACTCACTATTGGTCATAAGGGGGGTACCTGTTTTGTGCACCTTTGGTAGACCAAACAATCTAGGAGTGTTATAATTATTTCTTTTTAGGCCAGCTTTAACTTCCGGTTGTATAGCAGAAGTTCTGTTGGCTAAAGCAATTACTTCATTGTGCATTTTTCTTGTCGGATTAGCTCTAAAAGGAACATAAATGTTCTGTGACAAAATATCTTCTAATTTTTTGTGATAATCTTCTGTCCTCATCAATATTGTCCCATTACCTTTATGTTTTAGCTGCTTAGAAAATTCTTATATGTTGAATATTTTAATTTTGTTTTAATTTTATCTTTTACTTCATAAGGCAATATTATTTAAATAAAATGTGGCTAATAACAATAAAAATGTGCCTGATATCTCAATATAAACATAAAATATGAGCATTATTATAGTATTTAAGTGAGGGTCATATTCAAGTTTTTTGCACTTTCTGTAAAATTGGCACAGAAGGACTTGTCTTGTTTTGAATGCAAGCTTCACAATTTGTATAATTTTGATATGCTTTGCACTGTGCATTTACTGAAAAATCTGAGCTGTTCTGGATTTTGTAGACTGTCATTTCATGTATTATTATATTCACTACTTAAAAAGATTTGTTTTTTATTAAAAATATTACCTTGCTTCCAGGAAGATATTGCCCCTTATAAAAATTTGTAGCTAATTATTACTTGCACTATTCTGATGGCTGTCTAACAAGGTTCTGACAACAGGTTATACAATAGAAAATTGTACACAAAAAGTCTTATCCCATTGTCATTCAGCCTGCTATGTCAATTTCCATTCCCCTTGAGGTATACTTACCTCAGCTTGCTTTGTGCAATTAGAATTCCAAAAGAAAAGTAGTGATGAAAATCTGATCTTACCTCTAATGTCCATTTGTGTTTTGCTTTCCAATTATCTTGTATTCCGTAAATGACCACTGGCTTGTATAGCTTCTCAAATTTTTCAATGAATGCATCAGGTGGATAATCAGTGACATTTATTCTTTCTGCATTATCTCTTACCACAGTGAAAGAATCAAAATTATCCACATATTCCAACTGTGTCCAGTCCCCTTTATCATTTAGTTCTGCAAAAGATATGCACAATATAAACTATATGCATAAGGATTAATTTTAACTTTAAATTTGTGTTCTAAAAATAAATGATAGTAAACAAAGGCTTCAAAGATATTAAGGTAATGTATATCCCATAAATCAATTCTGTGGATAGAAATTCTTGAAGCAAAAGGAGCAAACCACCTATACCTAAAATGATTATACTCATCAGCCATAGTTTACATGCAAAAATTGGTGTGCATTAGAATTACCTTTCTCTTTTTTTTTCTTTCTATTAAATGTTTGTCTGCAAGTTTAAATACCTTTTCCATTGGATCCCACAATAAACAATGCTTGGTGAAAGTGAAAATACAACACAGCATGTAATACATTCACCATTTACAATGCTATTTGGTTACAAAATGTATACCATGAATATTTACGCAATATCTCTAAATTATCACAGTCTTTGTTTTGCTGAAAATGTTTGGCTGTATGTTTTGCATCACATATATTCAGAAATGAGTCACTGCACTTCTTTGGACTGATTATAGTTTTAAGGGGAGAAGGTACCTTCTATCTCCGCCATGTTAAATTCGACATTTTCAATGTACCTTTTCTGAAGAACTATGAATAATAATGCAATGATTTTTTTTATCACATATACATACACTATTGGGCAGTAAAATGACATTTTTATGAGAATATAGCATTAAAAATGGAACTTTAATAACTTTTTTAACAATAACCCTTTTTTGGTACACTTGAAAATAAAAAAAAAAAAAAAAAAAAAAAAAAAAAATATCAGAGCCCTTGATAATAATATCTAAGTGTTGAAAAAAATGTCAGTTTATAGATATGTGTCAGGGAAACCGTCTGTGAAAATTTCATTGATCTAGGATAAGTAGTTTCAAAGAAAAGGTACATAAGGCTTACAAAAACAAAAGTTACGGGAAAATGAGTTTAAAGTTTTACAGTATTAACAGCCTGTTAAAACATTCCTCCCCCTTACTCAGTGTTGTCAAGATCTTCTCTACTCCTCTTCTTGTTCCTTCTCTTCTGTCTAGCACTTTTATAAATGTCTTCTCCCTCCATGTCAGCCTTGGTAACACGATATTGGCCCATTTATTTAAAAAATTTTAACATGTTCCTCCCCGCAATAATACCTAGATGTTGCAGCACTTTCACCCGACCTACATTTCCACTATTGAATGTCAGCACTGCATCATAAGACCCAAATTCTAGTGTATTTTGTCCAACAAATACTGTTTTGGGGACTCGGTTCCACACAATGCCATTAAAACTTTCGTTGGGATTTTGAGTTTTACCATGTAGGCATTTGTTCAACAACTCTGTGTCTGCCAAACTCCTGAAGACAGGTTTTATTGTTGTTAGTACAGAATTAGGTAGAGCATGCTTGTGATTGTATTGTTCTCCAGTCAATAATGTTTTATTATATTTACACCAAGTTTCTTCACCTTTTGGACACAAATTATGTCGCTTTAACATATTAGTTGACGATTTATGGAAGAATATAGCCCAGATATCTCTTTTCATAGCCTCTACACTGTTTACATTTCTCCTGATTGCCATCCCAGAGTACCTTTGAATATTGTCAATTTCCTTTTCTGTCAGTCTACCCTAAACATAAAATATCAGAGAAAGTTCTAAGAGGAGTCAGAGAGTGAAAAGGGGGCGTGACCTACTCTGCAGCATGTGATTTAAACACACTTTTAGGTCCTTTAAATAAGTTTCTGGTGCAAAACAAATTTATATTCATATAAAACACACTTCAAGCTATGAAAATAAGCAAAAGAACAAAAAATGATATTTTCACCATTTTTAAGGTATCTTTTCCCCTTAAGTTTTTATAAACTTGCATTGTAAAGCAGCAGTAATTTTTATAGGTTTAAAGATGAAGGGTAGGGGTTAGAAAAAATGAAGTGTAATCATAGAGACCTCTCATTATTTAAAAAAAAAAAAAATATATATATATAAATAAAAAACTGAGTACCTTCCAACACAACACCAACAATTACGTTATCGTGGATAATTGAAAGATTACAATTAAAATGCAAATAATGATGATGAGGAGGGTTTAAGGGCACTCAACTTCTAAGCTCATTAACGACCTCATAATAAAAATTGTGGCAATAGCTAGAGTTAAAATTCAATATAAAAAATAAATCACCAATAAAATTAGAGCTAAAAGAGAGATAAAATCCTGGTTAATAACACAATGCATTGCTAAAACCAGAGGTAGCAATAAAACTAAATCTTCAATATATCACAGGTGATAAAAATTAAAAATTTAAAAACCAGCCCAAACAAACTAAAACCTGAAGGTAAGAAACACTTGTGATAAAAATTTATTAACCCCATTCACCACTCTGTGATCACCAGCCAGACCTGCAAGAGAGGCGGTATGCGCAAAGATAATCAAATATGTGTTAGATGACCCACACTCTGGCAACAGAATTAAAACACAAGACACATTAGTTTCATTTGATGAGCATTCCAAGCATTCCTACCAATTAGCTTCTACAATTACTTAGAAAACGGATAATTGATGTAGCCATCTCCAAATAAGAATTAGAAGACTACAATTCCCTAACTGAACTATACATCAAGCAGTGTTTATTCAATTAGAAGTTTTGTAAAAGAAATTTCAGATTCAGCCATTGAAAATCCTCTTTCCCTATTTCTGGCCAATTCATTCATAAGCTATTGCAAAATCTCTTTCCCATGGATATTTAAAACAATATTTTTTCAATAATATCATACAAATTCATTACCAATATTCAAAAAATCCAAAAATTTACCACTGAAACAGAAAATGAACTTCTTTCTTGGATTTGAAAATCATATAAGATTAAAATAAATTAACTCATAGCATTCATAGGAAACCATCATATACAGATAACTACACTAAAAAAGCAGTTTAAATTCAAAATCACATAAACATGCTGTTTCAATAGATTAAAACCTTAACGGGCCAGCATCCCATTCTAACAGAATTTGGACAAGAATACTACCACTTTTATTTTACTGCAGCCCTCCAAGGCTTTGATCACAATGTTACTCGTTAGAAAAACAGTCAAATTCAAGAGACAAGTACCTAAAGGACACACTTGCTATACAAATTCCATAAAAGTAGTACTGGAAGTTCACATTCTACCATAGACAATAAGTTTCATACAAATTTTCATGAATTGCAACATATTGACTTCACACCCATATGCAGATACCTATATCTTGCATCATAATTGTTGGATATGCACAGTCAGCCTCCTTCACATATTCAAACTCATAATTGCAGGTTTGGTAAATTAAAATATGAGCAAGTAGATGTATGACATCAAAATGGAAATGGCATGTTATTTATGGATGCTCTTTAAACTACTGTGGTTCTCAGCATCCCATTCTAAACTGGGTGTGAAAGACCGCTTAATTTTGCTCAGAGGCCTCTCAATCAGGCTTGAGGTTCTTTCACGTGCCATAAATCTACGACACGGGACCAACGGTTTTACTTCCCTTCCGAAGGAAGCCATGCTAAGGATTTTTACATCGTCCTCCGCGATGTCATACCTGCATGTTGCTTTGTGACACTTACATAACAACCTCTACTTCTGGAAATACCTTGCTATGCAATCAGCAGGTATAAACAGGCTTCCATAGCTCAGATCAGAAAGCGACTTGGGAGAGAACGTTTTTAGAGAGAGTAATCATCAACTGTGAACAAGTAACAATGACAGAAAAAATTGTGCTAAAACACTGAATTAAAGACACTCATAAATAATCAACAGAAACTGGCAAAAAGCGATTGGTATCAAGAGTGGAATTGAATACTAAAATGGAGATTTACTAGCCAAAATGAAGACCATGAAATTGGGAAATCAAGTCAGAAGTTCAGGAGATGGATATGCTAATGGAATCCACAATGAGAAGATATAACAGAAAGTGAAATCAAAAATAGAGAAGATAGAAAGCATTAAGTTTGGAATGGAATCGGCCTTGGAGACAGAGGAGAAAATATATTTGGACAAGGAGAAGATGAAAGAGAAACTGAAATCCAGAATGAAGAAAATGAAAGAAGGAATTAAGATGGAACTATCAGCCAAAATTGACAAACAAATGGTTGGCATGAAGAACATGGGAGAGCTTGGTGGAAAGTAGAGGATAAAGGTCAATACATCAATGTCCCGGAGAAAAGTCATGGCAGTGCCAAGGGATTAAACACCATTGTGTAAATGTTACTCAAGGGAAGAATGAAGGGCTTGAAGGTCCCAGACTCCAGCTAATGACCCAAAACCTGCATGTGTAAAGCCACCCAAGCACAACAGGATATTAACCTTTTGAGGTCTACTGATAAAATTTGGCTGCTGTTGCCACACACAATTGATGGTCTGCAGAGGACTATTGACAGTGGAGCCTTCAGTAATGGGCACTAATTACGATTCTGACATCAGCAGTTTTGGAAATGTCTGGAAGGCCCTCAAGAACTTGAGGTTTTAGATGGACCAATCCCTCAGCTAAACTTTGTCATCTTTCTGCATTTGGAACCTTCAGCTGCAAATGCTCCACTCCTTTCCTAAAAAAAAATCCCTCAGCTACTTAGGTATTTTCATTTTAAGGTACACACACACTCTCTCTCTCTCTCTCTCTCTCACTCTCTCTCACTCTCTCTCACACACATACAGCAGCTGGCATCCAGCAAATACACTCTTCATTTAACATTTGCTAGATTATTTCAATATGTTGATTACACCACTTGGCATCATTTCAAAAGGTGATCTAGATTTGATACTTTTCTTATTCTGTCGTTAGAGCAACGTTGTAGTTACTGGTCTGTTATGAACGTTTAGGACTGTGAACTGAACGCTGCGACTGTGGAACGACGGCAGGGCATAGCCAAGGGGTCTGTGAAGCTACAACCCAGATTTTGATTTCTTCATTGGATTGATGAAATCAAAATCTGATTTCACATCTGTACAACTTAAATGTTTTAAACACTTTTATATATGGATCGCCAGTGGAAGTTACACACACCACTTGAATTATTTCTTAGGAGCGTTTTGCCTGTGTATGGTTTTGCGAGAAGAGATACCCTCCCAGCGCCCACAGGTTGAATATTTTGTGATGATTAGATTAGAAAGCATTCTGTAGGTTCGTTTAGGCCAGAAAGCCACTGAACATAGAACTTGTCAAGGCATATACATGTATACATATGTTTATATACTATGAAGAAAAAAAAAAAATGTATAAAGCTCTAGTGCTAAAAGCATAGGTTACAAAAACAACAGAATGCATGCACATAAAAACAAAGAGTATCAAAATATAGTGTTAAAATGTATAAATAAATATAATTTCATTATATGTAAAACTAATGTTATGTCAGATGATAGTTTTCAAATTATCGATATAATAGTTACTAGTAGTAATTATATAAACTTAAACATGATTATTGTATTATGTACTTTTCATAAATGTCAACAAATTACAATACATATTTACAAATATGTTATAGAATTTCCAATGCAAAGATTTACAATTATGTACTAGAGTGCAAAATATCAAAACATCAGGCTTTACAGACCTTGTATCATTGCTAAATACTAAAAAAAAAAAAAAAAAAAATTCATTTGACACATTCGTGCAAGTCAAAGTATAAATCAGTTTAATTTTAATATAAGACACACACTAATATACACAAAATGCATTACATTGTAATATTTATAAATATTATATTTATATTTATTAACAGTATTGTCAGACAGATTTGTCACTTAAATATTAATCTACAGAGTAAAATGATTTATCGCAAAGGTACTCCTTATGAGAGGCCTTAAAAACCCTGAAATTCCCAACATTTTCTTTGAGATTACTGGGGAGAGCATTAAATATCTTGATTGTTTCATAATATACACCTTTCTGAAAGCAACGAAGATTGGCATTGGGATGATGAATCAATCCCTTTTGTCTAGTATTAATGTTATGAATTTCCATGTTTGTTATAAAACTATGTCGATTAACTGCATAGAATTTTAAAATGGATAATATTTATTTATTTATTTATGCTAAGCTTTATACAGGTGAATATGACCGGTGTTCAGCCCTGGCTCTTTACCGGTCATACTCATATTTTACAATAGTTTATTAATTCTAGTTTATTACACCATTTTGTCTATTTACTGTCCATATCCATTTACTTTTCACTTTGCATAAGAATTGTCCAATCTTCTTACTATCTTTTTGAAACATTTCAACTACTACTACATTTCTATCTATTTTAAACCATTTCTTATTAATATACTCTTTTCTCCAAATTTCAGTCCCTTTACATTTAAATAAAATGTGTTCCATATCTTCATTTCCGCCACATATAGGACATTGATTTTGTGGAATACCTTTCCTTAAACCTTTTAATCTCCATACTCCTGCTTTCAGCCATGCAATACCTTCTCGCTCCTCTTTATTTGTCACATCAATGTACTTTTCCCTTCCCCATGAAACTTTCATTGGTATATAGAAAACTAAAGATCTCTTTTCAGTCATTTCACTAAATATTTTTTGTATTTCTATATCCTCAAATCTTTTCCTTGCCAACTTCCAGAAGTTATTCACATTATTTTCTCTTCTTCTCCACATTTCCCCTAACCCACTACTTTCCAGGTCAGGTTTTCCAGCATTGTTATTATATCTGCAGGGCCGGGGTTTACCTCAATTCCTCCAATCACTAACAACAAAGTTATAACACTTGCTAAAACCAATATGTTTGTCTTCTTCTCTCCAAAACTGTGTTTACTATTCACCAATTTTACTTTTCTAAACTGTCCAATTCTTGCTCTATACACTGTAATGTCCACTCCCATCGTGACTTAGATCCTTCTTCCTTCACTGCAGGAGCACCTCTCAAAACACAACCTTCCTCTATCACTGCTGGCTTAGCACTCATGGATAATATATAAACACAAGGTAAGGTGAGGATGCCCAATTTTTGAAATAGTTCTTTGCATGACTGTCTGCTATAAGCATTACAGATTATTCGTATAGCTTTCTTCTGCATCCAGAATATGCATTTACTATCTACTGAATTACCCCAGAATATTATTCCATACTCGATGATGGAGTTAAAGTAGGCAAAATACACCAACTTAAGTGTATCGATTGAGTGAAATTTAACCAGTGCACGGAGAGCATAACATGCTGAGCTACGTTTAGGTGTGATGTAGCTAATATGTGACTTCCAGTCCAAATGCTTATCTACCTGAAGGCCAAGAAATTTGACTTCATTTAGCTGTTCTAACAATGTATCATTAATTCTTATTTCTATGTGCGTTTGTGGTGAGCGAGTAGTTATAAATTTAATTGTTTTTTTTTTTTCAAGGTTTACTGAGAGTTTGTTTGCTTTGAACCAATTTGACATACAATTTAGAACATAGTTTAATTTAACTACACATTCATTGAAATCTTTACTTGTTACTAGAACACTAGTGTCATCTGCGAATAAATAAATACTCGCAAAACTGTTAATGTATAACGGGAGGTCATTTATGTAAACCAAGAACAAAAGAGGCCCTAAGATTGATCCCTGGGGAACACCATATTTTACTGATTTCCATTCTGAGGCACTATTTTGATACCCATTGGAGTTATTAATTTCGACCCTTTGTTTTCTCTTCTCTAGGTATGAAATGAACCAATCTAATATGTTATTCTTTATTCCATAGAAATTTAGTTTAGCTATCAGAATCTCATGATTCACACAGTCAAAAACTTTCGCTAGGTCACAAAAGATTCCACCGACATGTTCCTTTTCATTTAACGCTGTTAACACTTTATGTGTGAGCTTGTAGGTTGCATTATCTGTCGCTACTCCTTTTCTAAAGCCAAACTGTTCTTTGGCAAATAAGTTGTTCTTTTCCAAGTAATTATAGAGCCTATTGAACATTACTTCCTCAAATACTTTTGAGAAAACAGACAAGAGAGATATAGGTCTATAATTTGATATATTATCTTGTTTTCCTTTTTTAAAAAGTGGTTTGACAATGGAGTACTTCATTCTGTCAGGAAATATTCCACTCTAGTGATTCGTTACATAAATAGCTAAGGGGAATGCATATTAGGTCAGAACATGCTTTTAGGATTTTACTTGATATTTCATCATATCCAGAGGAATTTTTGGTCTTGAGCAAATTTATTATATTTTTTATTTCAAATGGTGCAGTCATTTTTACTTTAAATTCAGGGACTTTGTTTACAAAAGAAGTTTTCAAAAAAATTATTGCTGATTCTTTACATCCATAGTTTATTTTTAATTAGTCTGTTACATTAAAAAAGAAATTGTTGAAAATATCTGCGACCTTTTGAGGATCATCAATTTTTTGATTGCCGGAATTCAGTGCAATTGAGGGGCTTTCTTGAGAGCTCTTACCTGTTTCCCTTTTTATTATATTCCAGATAGTTTTTATTTTATTATTAGAATTGGATATCTCTTTATTATAATGCAATATTTTAGCAGCTTTTATTGTTTCTTTTAGAATTTACAGTACTTTTTGTAGTGACATTCTAAGTGTGGGGTCTTATTATGTTTCAATTCTTGGTATAATTTTCGCTCATGTTTGCAAGAAGTTTTAATGCCTGTTGTAATCCAGGTGTTATTTTCCTTCTGATTATATATTTTACAATATTTGACGGAAAGCATGCTACAAAATGAGAGTTGAAATGTTGTAGGAAATGATTGAACTTGTCATTTACTCCATTTATTTCATAGATTTCAGTCCATGATTCTTGTTGAAGGGCATACTTAAATAATGTGAGGGAGCTTTCATCTACTTTTCGTGTTCTACAATATTTATAGATTGGTTTTAACTTTAAGTTTATCTCTTTAATGAGAAGTATTTGTGCCTCATGATCTGAAAGGCCATTTGCAAATGGTAAGGTTATTGAAGTTTTAATTCTATCTATATTCATGAATATGTTATCTATTGCTGAAGAGGAGCTACCCTGAATTCTTGTAGGAAAATGTACTGTGTGTGACATGTTGTATGTAAAAAATATAGAATTGAGTTGGTCCTTTCGGAGACTAGGTATAAGATAATCAATATTTATGTCACCACAAATTATCATTTCTCGTTTCGGTTTCAATATAAACTTTAAGGAATCATCTAACTGTTTTTTGAATAACTCATAGTTACCTAGTGGGGACAGATATAGAGCTATTATTGCAAAATTTACTTGATTTATGTTTAGCTGAACTGCGCACATCTCTATATCTAGCTCAAAGCAAAACATGTTTAGATTAATGACTTTATAGGGTACATCGTGTCTTACAAATATGCAAACCCCTCCTTTTTTAAAATTTTTCCTTGAATATGCTGCTCCTAAAGAGTCCCCATGCAGTGAAATTGGCATGAATTCCTGTTCTGTTAAGTGATGTTCAGATAAGCATAAAACGTGAGGCTGTAATTTTTCAGAAGCAAGACTAAGAGAAAATTCATCAACTTTGTTTCTTAAACCCCTAATATTTTGGTGAAATATACACAACGAGCTACTGCTATTATTTATTTTAAAAGAATTATTGATATTTTCTGTATTCTTAAAATTCTTTGTTGGTGAACTTCTATTTATTTCAATTGACTTTAGAGTTCTTTCATGACTATTTTGGGGGATTTCCTTTAACCTAAAAAAGCCCTATCTGATATCATAACAGGAATTCTACCTATAATTCTGTCGGCAATTAGCTGCGAAAGCTGCCTTTTGCCTCTAGAATTGAGGTGTAGACCATGAGATGTGTAACCATCTCGGCATATACCGCCAACATGTATCATATCAATGTGAGAGGCAGCAGGGCTCAACAAGGCACGCTCAAGTTGCAGATTCATCTCCGTCACCCTCCTATGAAGCTGCTGCTTGTCATGCCTATCGAAAAGCCCCACAAACTTCACACTGGTATGGCTACTGGATTCCCTTATGTCACACAGATCTTTTTCAAATGAATAATTACTATCTCTATCCAGGTTATTTCCTGGCCCACCCACTATAACTACATGATCCCTCTTAGTAAAACCAGATCTTCAGTGACATGAGAGAGCCCAGCACTAGGTTTAACTATGTCTACTACATCATAACTGCTTCCAAATTCTCGTTTAGCAGGGATGCTATGCCCCTACCATGGCTACTCCCAAGCAACAAAACCTTGCTTTTAGTGTAGTTAACATCTAAAACCTGCACAGGAGGATTTGGGGACTGATCAACAGTTTCAAGAACACTGAATCTGTTGCTCAGTTTGACATCGTGCCGGTCATCGGCAGAGAAACGCCGTTTCCTCCTCAGATTTTGTCTGGATGGCACCTTAAAATCAGGTGATTTACAATCCTAATTTTCTAAAGGAGCAAGTTCGCGTCCTGTAAAGTGCTTTTTGAAAAAATCCAGTTCTTTTCTGAGGTTAGAAATGGTTTCCTCGTGCTTTTTGACCAACTCTTTAAGCCTACAACATTCACAGAACCATTCACTACAATCTCTCACATCACTAACAGTGTTACTGCACGCCCAATGAATAATGTTATTGAAATATATTAATTATGGCGTTGAGTCCTTAAACTTTAATGAAATACAATGCTTTCTGTGGTATATTATGAGGATATGGATCAAAATAAATATATAAAAGAATTATCACTTATTCAGGTTTTGTGATATGCCAACGTTTTAAATATTCACATAAAAATGATAGAACTTCGAAATTCTTACCTGGTCTAGCTTTCCTTTTAACTTCCCGGATTCTTTTTCTAGCTCGGCGATCCATTTTGAATTCCTTCGGGCAAAACAATGTTTTATAACCTAAAAGATAAAATTATCACACATATAAATTCCCCTAGCACCACACTTCACACACACTAATTCATCAATCGGCCATTGTTGGTTTTCGTCTCATCACGCATTCATTTTGCCAACATTTCATTAAATAACATAAGGGTTCATAGGTTTTCTTAATCAACTGCGTGCCGCGAAAGAAACAAATTTAACCGCTTTAAAACAAGTGTTACGTAGCACATTTATGTACTAAACTGTTCAAATATAATACATCTGTTACTCTTTTTGTAATAATTTTGTTGTTGTTGAGATTATTATGTTAGAGATATTGCAATTCAAACAAGGGACATAATTTCCTTTCATCGCTTACGATTGGCTAACATGATTGCAGCCATCTTGAATCTTGTTCTCATCTGGGCGAGTCGGTGAGTTCATTACGTTTTAAGAAAATACAGGAGAATATATATATATCCAGGAAGGAATTTAAAAGAAAGCTAACATGCTCAGAACAGCTTTTTGTCGCCTTCATTCTATTGCACGAAGTTCTGTACAAAATGCGCATAAAACTAGTGCAGTTCTCGTCAGTCGTGGAATGTCCCATAAATCTACAGAAACTGATGATGAATTCGACTGTAGGTATGAAGCATTTTTCAATAAACCAGACATCGATAGTTGGGAAGTTCGCAAGGGAATGAACGATCTAGCAGGTATGGACCTTGTACCGGAGCCGAAGATAATTATTGCTGCTTTGAAGGCCTGCAGAAGACTTAACGATTTTGCGTTAGCCGTAAGGTTCCTGGAGTCTGTCAAAGATAAGTGTGGAAACAAAGTGCAAGAAATTTACCCCTACATCCTTCAGGAGATTCGCCCTACGCTTGATGAACTGGGTATCAACACACCTGAGGAATTAGGTTATGACAAACCAGAATTGGCACTGAAGAATGTGTATGATATGTAGATCATTCTTGTAAAGTAGAAGCGAGTAAGGCACGATATAAACTGAACATGCAATTACGCCTTTCGTTAGTGCAACCAAAAAGAAAAAATGTGACAGGAAAATCTGTAGTGTGGAATATTTTCATTGAGAAAAAGTTAATTTATGTATCATAGAGCTGAATAAAAATGTTAAAAAAACGAATTTTTCGTATGATCAATTATCAGTATTTCCATATTGCGCTGTAGAATTCGTTGCTTTTTAACAGGAAACAGCTATTTTTCAGATATTAGTGCATGTCATTTCTCAAAGTGTAAACAATTGTATTTATTTTTATTTGTTTGTTGTATGTTCTAAAGAGTCTGAGGCTTAGTTTAAAAACAGTATATTAAATATTAAAATTTGTCGAATATATGTTGGTAAGCCAGTGGTGCTGCCAACATATTGGGCCCTAGTGAAGAGCATAGTGGTTATACCACACCATATCTAATAGATTTAAATACATTTGGGTTGGATAAATTGTGCATCCACATCACTGCAATGGTCTGTTATCATTGCTTGATGTCATTTTTTTTTGTTATAAAGCAAACATAATACTTTGGGTTGGCAAATTAAATTAAAATTTACTTTGACTATAGAACAGTAAAAATCCTAATTTGCATTGCTTTTTTTTTTAAAAACCAGTAGAAATAGTTATTAGAAACACCATTTTTAACTCTCATTTCAACACAGTTCATATGCTCACAAAGCCCAACTTAACACATCAAAAGACCTTGTCATTTGCTCCACTTGCCTCATCTGTTTTAAATCAAATGTGTTGATGCTGTTAGTTCGATCCAGCTTGTATACACACACTAAACATAACTTCACTGAAATCTTGGAACTAGAGGATCATGTTTGCTGCAGCTCACCACAGCTTAACAGCTCTGCTCTCATATTAGTTTTTCAAAAGCACTTAGAGAAGGCAAAATTCATTTAATTTAAGCTTACCTTAATATTTTGGCTTATACAATGCAGCAGCTGCAGCTTTAAAAATGCACAGATCTTTTCCTTTGGTTAATGCTTATGCCTGAACATTAGTCTTAAGACGCATATATATGCGCATGTTTAATAAATAGTTCAATTTGCTCTAAAGAAAACTCACTATACTGAAAATCTCAGTTCACATTCACTTTCAGATGTTCATGATATCACGGCACATTATGGTTTCATGAGCTCTTTAACTTGCTCAAAATATTGTGTGAGAATAACAAGTGATCAAATCCTCATATATCACTGGCTTATACTACTGAGCAGATCAATTAACCAGTAATCATACCTTCTGGACCACTGAAATATGTGTTTACCTCTAAGACAAATTTTTTTTAAGTCCAAGAAATTATAAACTTAAAACATTAATTACTTAAGAACCAAGCACTTCTGAAAATATAACTATGACTCAAAATTAACATTAATACATCCAATATGTATAAAAATTCATAAATCTGTTCTGTAATTAAAGTCAATTTTTCTGTTATTTGATTTGAATAGTACATTTAAGTAATGTGGAATAGTACAAGTACAGCTTGGATGTTTAGGCATCAGTAAAAATGGGGAATGAACTAGTGGATTTGACAGCTGAGGTGGCAACAACATAAACCAGTACTATCATTCCTTTTATGACCTCAATAGACTTCAGGCTTGTGTAGAGATTACACATTGGTCACTATTTTTAAGCAAGTTACCTTCTTAAGAGTGAACCAGCTCCTATATGTCTGCTCTGTAGAGAAGTCCACTATGTGTTGCTGGAGTGTGGTCATCTAGGACACATTCAATCATCTTTATACATAGGCCTCTCTAGCAGAGGTCCTGGCTGATGATCCCAGAGCAGTGGATATGGTTTTAAAATTTTTATCACAGGTTCCTTTTTCGCTCAGGTTCTAGTTTCATTTGATGTGCCAATTGAGCCGTTGGTCTGGTTTTATAAATGTTTTAATTTTGATCATTTGTGGTGTTTTAATAAAGCTATAGTCTTGGCTTTTATCTCATTTTGCTACCTTTGTTATAGTTTTATCAGTATTCCTGATTTTTTTAGCAATAGATAATACTTTCACTCTATATCTTTTTAGTTCTAATTTTTTTTTTTTTTTTTTAACCTGGTGGTCATGGACGATGAATGAAATTGGTGAAATGATCTCAGGGTCCATGGAGCTTAAAGTTACTTGCCATTTGCCTATTCAGGATAAGCGAAAACCCCAGAAAAAAACATATCTGGGTAACTCACCCTAAGCAATATTCAAGCTCGTGACCTGTTGAATGCAGAGCAGACATGCTACCACCACATTACCCAGACGGGCTATTCCAATTTTATGTGCGTTTTAGCTCTGCCTATGGCCACGATTTGTTTTTTAAGGGTGCAAATGACCTTAGACGTTTAATATCTTAAACCTCAATCATCATTAATATGAGGGTGATCCAGAAAGAAACCGCCGTTTGTGCATAGCGCAGGAAGTGGTGGGGGTAACGCCATTTTCTACACATCAATGTGCACAGTGGTCAGTATGCTTCTAGCTGTCTAAGGAAAGGTGTTATAAGATTTCTTTTGGCAAAACATCACTCAGCAGCCAAAATTCATCGTGAATTAAGTGCAGTATATGGTCCTAACATTATGAGTGAAGGTGTTGTCCGTCAATGGGTACAATTTTTTAAAAATGGAAGAATTAACATTCATGAAGAATACAGGAGTGGTGGTCAAAATGGATGGAAAAGTTCGTGAGAACCGTCGTTTCACGATAACGGAACTTTCCGATCATTTTCCCAAGATTTCTCGGAGTCTTTTGCAAGAGATAGTGACCAAACACTACGCTATCGCAAATTTTGTGCTCATTGGGTAACAAAACTGCTGACTGACAACCACAAAACCAAAAGAATGAGTTCTGCCATCGACTTTCTTTCTCGGTATGCCACTGAAGGAGAAGCATTTTTGAACAAACTTGATACTGGCAATGAAACTTGGATGGTCTATGTGAATGTTAAGACAAAACGGCAGTATGCAATGGGGACATGCCGCTTCTCCAAGCAAGCCAAAGAAAGCCCGTCAAACTTTGTCTGCGAGGAAAGTCATGACTACGGTTTTCTGGAATGCTAAGGGCATCTTACTCGTTGAATTTATGGTACGTGGCACGAAGCCTACTGTGAAACGTTGAAAAGACTAAGAAGGACAATCCAAAACAAGCGTCGTGGTCTTCTGTCATCTGGTGTTGTGTTTCTGCATGACAACGCTCGCCTGCATACAGCTCGAAGAACAAATGAACTTTTGGCCAGTTTCAAATGGAACGTTTTTGACCATCCCCCCTACAGCCCAGACTTAGCTCCCAGTGATTTTCATCTGTTCCCATACATGAAAGAGTGGCTTGCAACTCAGCATTTCGGCAATGACGAAGAGCTTCATCATGCCGTGACGGGTTGGCTACGTTCACAGGCGGCAGAGTTTTATGCAGAGGGTATTTCAAAGACTTAAAAGGTATGACAAGTGCTTGAATTTGCTTGAAGAATATGTAGAAAAGTAGAAAAAAATGTATTTTTCATATATAATAATACAATTTTTATATCTCAACTGGTTTAATTTTTATTTCCAAACGGAGGTTACTTTCTGGACCGCCCTCGTAAAAATAAGTAATGTTATGTCCTAATGTATAAGTAAAGCTCAGATGATAATATATTAGTTACTAGTATTTGGTTTAAAAACATGAAATTATATTTTTATTGTTGCACATTGACACAAGGTATTATTGTAAATGCTTATGTGTCATACTTTGGCAGCTCTGATGGAAAACTGAGTGTCTGTTAGATATGACAACAGCTGTTGGAAGTAGCTTTATTTTCTTACTCTCTGAAACAAGATCAGGTTTGTATTTTGTTCTTAGCCTGTGTTGACTAACTAAATAATTACTCCAATAAAATGGTTGATTCCGGGATTCTAGGCTGTGGCCCAGTAGATGTATCAATACCTGACTTTTTGCCTGCCATTCTGTCGGGTATCCTCAGAGGAAATAGACTTCTGCTGAAGTGCCACCTGGAGTGAGCGCCCATCTTATATATAGTTGGGCGAGACCGCCCTCCACCAGCCAATCAGCTGCCTGAGTCAAGTTGTAAGCCTGGCTGGGCTGTACACGTATATCAGCCAGTACTGGTATCCATGCTCTGTGGATGTGTGCTGTTTTTTCTTTTCTGTTAAAGTTATTCTTATGTTTGAAAATTTCTATGGTTTCTGTACATCCTAGCATGGTAATGTGCCATGGTGTCAATAGTTGTGGTTTCATTAAACCTAATGCCATGGCTTCTTAATAGAGCATGTTCAGCTACTGCTGACTTTTCCGTAAGTCCCAAGCGACAATTACTTTTGTGTTTTTTTATTCTTGTGTGTATACTCTGCTTGGTGATACCAATATAGACTTGACCACAGCTGCAAGGTTTGTGGAATACTCCTTGCGAGGATAGAGGATCCTGTTTGTCCTTTGTTGATCTGAGTTTTTGTTTTATTTTCATGATTAGCTTGAAAATAGTTTTAATATTGGCCTTTTGTAATAGCCTACCAATACGATCTGTGACTTTCTCTATATATGGTAGGAAACTTTGTGCTGTGGTTTCGTTCTCTCTCTGAGGTTGCATAATCTCTTGGGATGGGATGCTCTGATTATTTCTTTTTTACCATGTCCATTCTTCTGCAGGGTTTGGTGTAGGTGTTTTATTTCTTGATTTAGCATGGCCAGTTCATAAATCCGTCTTGCCCTTTCCGTCAAGGTCTTAATTATAATTATGCTTCTCTTTATTTCGAGGATGGTGATTGGAGCTCCTATGGAGATAACGGTTTGTATGTGTTGGCTCCCTTTAAACTGTATGACCTAGTGTTAAATCAGAATTCTTGGTTTTGAGAACATCCAGGAAGGCGATACTTTGGTTCTGCTCCTTTTCCATCGTGAATTGTTTGCTACTGTGGATACTATTAAGATCATCAAGAAATTTATCCAGTTCATCTCACCATGAGGCCAGATAACAAATGTATCATCCATATATCTCCACCATACTTTGGGTTTATATGTGACAGACTCAAAGACCTCAAATTTCTCCATATAGAAGTTGGAGATAGTTGGACTTGGTGGGCTACCCATTGCCACTCCTTATTTTTTATTCTTAGTAATCGCCATTCCAGAGAAAATAGCTGGTTGTAAGACTGCCGAATAGGGTTGTAATTTCTTCTGGGAAAGCCTCGGAGAGGTGCGTCAAAGTTTCTTCTATTGGAACCTTCGTAAACAATGAAATCACGTCAAAGCTCACCAGTTGGTCTCGTGGGTCCAGTTTTATGTCCCTCAGCTTGTCAACAAAGTGAGTGGAGTTTGTTATGTGTGATCCTGTATTGCCGATCTGTGGTTGTAGAAGCTTCGCTAAATGCTTAGTTAAAGTGTAGGTCAGCGATTTTGTTGTACTGATTATAGGACGCAATGGCATGGATTCCTTGTGGATCTTTGGTAATCTGTAGAGACGAGGTGCAACTGCTTCACTGGTGGTAATAGTCTTCTGTATTTCTTGTGTTAGAGATGATTTCTTGATTTGCTGGTTTGTCATCTTCAAAATCCTGTTTTTTGGGTCTTTCTTTAGCTTTGTCTAGGTTTCTGGTTCCAACAGCTGCTCTATCTTTTGTTTATAGTCAGCCATATCTATAACTACTGTGGCATTTCCTTTGTCAGCATCTAATATAATAATGGATGTGTCATTGTTTAAGGTCTTTATGGCTTGTTTTTCTTCTAGAGTTGGTGGTAAAATTCATGCAGCTTCAAGGATATGTCCTCTGCTTGGACTGCACAAAGTGCATGAATAGCTGATTCAACATAGCAATGATTTCTTCCTTTGGTATATGCCATGGAGCTATAACGTAATTTCCTCCTTTGATTAGTAATGACACTTCACTCATAGACAGTGGCTTCTTACTGAGATTAACCATGTTGGGTGTCTAACTGATGACTCGATTGATTACGGTGGCATTTGTCATATTTCTTCTTTTGTCTTTCTGATACAGTGCAGAGAGTTCTCTCTGCCATGTGGTATGTCATACTGTCCAAGCAGTTCCAATCATCATAGTCGAGTTCAAGGCTAAGTTGCAAATGTAGCTGTAGCAAGGTTTTATCTGTGAAGGCCAGGTCCTTGATATTTCTTCAGATCTGTTCTCATAACAGGGGTCTTTCCGTGCGTTTGTATATTTGTTGAGCTTTCCCTGACATGAATAAATTTAGGAACTACATTGATGTGTCTGCAGCGGCGGAGAAAAGACAGAGATGCAAGTAACTTCTTCTTCTGGAGTTTCTCCATGTGTCTCATTTTCTGTGAAACTTCCTCCCCATAGAGGCGTCTAATATGAGTGCTTAGGCTTTCACGACTAGCGTCTATCCAATAAAATGTTGATTCTGGGCTTCTATCATACATAAGTAGACGTATCAACACCTGATGTTTCGTCTGCCATTTCATCAGGCATCCTCAGAGGAAATAGACTTCTGCCGGCAACTGCTGAAGTGGCACCTGGAGTGTGCGCCCGTCTTATATATAGTTGGGCAAGACTGCCCCCTTTACTCTCATTGGCTGTGCACCAGCCAATCAGTGGCCTGAGTCAATTACTGTTCTATCAGTTGTAAACGCATGGCCACTAAATTTGCAAGCATAAATGTGAAGTTTATTGTTAAAGTGGTTAACAAAATTTAGTTATTAGTGTTAAATGATGTCATATCTGCCATAACAAGACAGTATCCAACTATCACTATTTGCCCAAAAAGTTCTCCCTAAAATTGAACCCTTAATAGTGACAGTTAACACAAAAGATTTATCACATTCCAATCAAAGGATATCTATGATGGCCAACTAAAGTTCCCTGAATGTAATACATCCCAAAACTAATATGCGAATGGCAAGGTTAGAAGCTTAAGAAGGAGCAGATGAACATTAGCAAGAACATGAAGAAACTGGAAATAGAAATCGGCTCGTAGCTAAGTGAGAAAGATGAATATGAAATGAATGAAAGGAAAGATGAGCAAATGAATGGTGAATCAAACCAGGGAAAAGCTGTCCAGACACTGCCTTGTCTACTGCATATGATCACCTGGGATCAAACTCAAGCGGTCTAACCATTCAGTCAAGGTGCTGCCCCCTGAATATAATAGAAGCATTGAAAATAAATTAAGAACTTTTTGGTTGGTTTTAAAAGGGCTAAAATTGCCAATTATAATTCAAATAAACTGCTAGAACTTGAAAGGATAGCATAAAAACTGAATCCAAGCTTCAAAATATCTCTAAATCAATGCAACATTTTATTTATTACCATCCAGTAAAGAAAACATTTTGTCTAGCATGCAGCCTAGTTATATGCTGTTATACAGTAATCTTATTCTGTAGAATATTTATTGGGCTATGTAATTTCTTGTATTCTGGTGCAGTTTGTTGTATACCGTGACTCGTGCTCAGGAACATTAAATGTATCATATACTACTTTTTTTCAACTAACACCTTTTTGCCATACATGATGTTTAAATAGGTAGGAATACTTTGTAAACTGACACCATTTGCAAGGTATCCTTTTAACATTCTAAACAACGTTAAATCTATTGCTTAGTTAATGCTTTGAGAAAATAGGAGAAGATAAGGAGCTTCACAGTGGTAACACAAACTCCTGATACACATAACCACCTGGGCACAGGAAAACAGTTTCCTATCTTTACACTTGTCTGTCTCAAAGGATTCTGACCAAAAAATAAGTATTGTTCACACTGTATAGTATATTTTCGAGTGACTTTGTTTTGTACATGGCATGTGTAAGTTGATTATAAATTATTTCATAATGGTTGCACCCTTTTTGGAATAGTTTTAGAATATTTTCTAGTATGTGCAGATCACTTAGTCAAGCACAAGAAAGATTGTAAAGAAGCTTTAATAATTATCTGTAAGGGAGCTTAGAAGGAAATTTGATGCATGTTTTGCTTTTCTAACTGCAGCGTGAACAATATTTTTTCTAAGTAGGACTTTAGATTTTTGTTATCTAATATGTATTTAAAATCTCTTTTAACTATGATTTCATGCTGGAGAACATTTTTTTTAACATTCTGTATGGATTACAGTCCTTTAAATATTTACTTTCTGCACATGTATCTATACTGAAGAATGTAGTGTAGCCAAATATCCATCTTGTTTTTTATCACTTAATGCAATGCAGCCAATAGTATTTTTTGTGAATAAATTACACTAATTGGTAAGTAAATGTAGACTGTCTGTAAATTACGATGACTAGCTATGTGTCTATCCACAAGTTCATGGAAAAGAGCTGCTTAACAGTTACACTGTACAACAAAAGAAATGCCAAAACTTGAAACTATGAAATATCTATGTTATTATGTGCGCTGAATTCGAAAATGCATTCCATTTTTTTTATATCACATAAGGTTTTTGTTCAATAATGTAATTTCACTTCTTTTTAATACTTGCCAGGGCCATCACTGCAGGTGCAATCTGATGTATGTAATCATAAAATAATCTTGCAGAGAGATGCTAGTGGAAATTATCGGATGCAACTTTTCGTGTTTATATTCTTTTCCAAATGTATATTCTTCCTCCACTGCTATCTGTAAAGAATAACATTCAGACAGTGACTTGCTATTGTTAAGAATGTTTATATGTAAAGTTCCATGTGCACATTTCATGTGAATTCAGATGTTAATTTTTTGGTTGTGAATAACAGTGCTTTTAAGTTAGAAGTATGTTAAAAAGACGTTTAGTTTATAAAACTCATTTTACAGCAACAATGTCGTGTCAGTGTGTAAATTCTCAGAATGTATTTTGTTATATGTGTGGTGGATTTACTACAAAATCTCAAAGAGAAAATATTAATCTTATGATTAAGAGAGCATATGAACTGTACTTTAACTCTAAAATAAAAAAGGACAAAAGTTTTGCTCCTAAATATTGTTGTAGCGGATGTTCTCATAATTTGAGAGGCTGGTTAAATGGCACTCACCCTTCAATGCAGTTTGCAGTTCCTATGATATGGACAGAACACAAGGATCAACTTTTAGATTGTTACTTCTTTTAACCAAAATTTCTGGTTGCTCCTCAATATAGTCTCCCATATAGTCTAAACAGATTTACCCTCCGCATGAATGCCTATTAAGCAGATCAATTCATTTCCTATTCCAATGCCATCTGGAAAATTGACCTCATAAGAGGAAGGATCTAGTAGACCCTGAGGCTGGTCCCACTACTTCTTTCACTCCCGAATCTAATTCTGAATCTGTGGAATTTATCGTAAGCATCAACATAGTTTATCAACACATTTTTATAAAAAGGATGATCTTGTTTATTGCAACCAATGGTTCAGTACCAGTGGCTTAAGGGATAAATATGAATGAAATGTATGAAAACACGGATATCCTCCTAAAAGCAGTAAGTTATGACTGCAAATGGCAAATATGTGGAGATCTAAAAGTTATTAGTCTATTACTGGTTTGCAAATGGGATATAGGAAATACTGTTGTTTTTTGTGTGAGTAGAACTCTCGGGACAGAGTGAAGGAGTGACCTTTGAGAGAAAGTTAAGTACCAGGTGAGAAAAATGTAAAGTTTCACCCACTCGTAGATTCTCAGAAAATGTTATTACCACTGCTCCATATAAAGCTGGGCTCAGTGAAGAATTTTGTTAAAGCAATGGACAAAAATGGGAATGGTCTTCAGTATTTAAGAGACAAATGTCCCAGGTTAAGTGAAGGAAAATTAAAGGAAGACATTTTCATTGGTCCACAACTCCGGAAAATCCAGCAGGATTCTGTGTTCAAGGAAAAACTCACCGAAACATAAAAAGTGGTGTGGTATGCATTCAAAGACATGTGTTCAAAATTCCTGGGAAATTACAGAACTAAATCAAAGATGTGCAAAATTTATTAATGAGGTAATGGGGTGCAATATGTCCCTTAAAATTTATTTCCTGTGCTCCCATCTTAAATTATTTTTACCGCCTAGGAATGGTGAGTGATGTGCATAGAGAAAGATTTTACAGCAAATATCCTAAATGGAAAGGCGATATGCAGGAAAATTGCCTCTTAATATGCTTACTGACTACTGTTGGTTTCTTGTCTCTTGAGTGTTCTGGGCCCTCCCAGAAAATTGCTCTAAAATTGTAAGTTTTTAAAATATTTTTAAAGTTATTTGTATGTAAATTTTCTTTATAGTATTTAAAAATATTTGACATTTTACTAGTAATCACCACATCCTGTACAATAAAATTGGTACTTTTGAATGCTGAATGTAGTAAAATTTTGAGTCTGCAACCACATTAATGAAAAAAATATTACATTTTAACCAAAATATTAAATATGGTTGGCAAAGAAAATGGTACATGATAGGGAATTTCTGAACTTCAAATTCAAATTTTGGAGACCCAAATTAGTAAAAGTTACATATTCTCATTTCATGGCATGAAAAAAGTTAAAATTTTATTGTTCAGTGTTGTTGGTGTCACTATGCTATAAATATTCAATGTGAGGATCAAATATTCCCATCAAATATGCCTTCACATGTAAAGTATCCCCAAAGGAAATATATGTACTTTCCAGCAATGCATTCGGGTGAAGCAACCAAAGCACTGCCTTGGGTAACCACTACTGCAATAAGTGTTAGAATTAAAACAAGCACTTTTGTCTGAATGATTAAGTCAGTGGAACATTAAGGGGACAGACAATATTTTAGATTTATTAATAATATACGCATTATAATCATATAGCCATCCAATGATATTTAAATATATCGTCCAAACACAGTACATGAACATGTCCTTTTAATTTTTTCTTTTGTTTCTTTACATAGTATTATCATTAATCATGTAATATAGTATTTTATTTATATATTGTTTGTACATAATTTATTAGGAATAGGAAATTGGCGAAACCTTGTATGCACATGTAATACTTTTAGTGAATAAATATCTATCTATTAAATACATTACATTACCAATAACAATTCTGAGCCAGCTGGATCAATTTTCCTACAGTATTGTATTATATCAACAGAGCAGCGAGATTTACACACACACACACCTCTGAAGGTCAGGGGCTAGCTTCAGAGAGGAGATGGTAAGAGTTACATAGGTATCAATCAGTCTAGGTATGTGCATTTGAGAAATTGTGGTCACTAGCCAAACTCTGACTGTCTGTTAATCATTTAATATCATTTGTAGCTGTAGCTGCTTTTAGGAAAAGTAGAATAGAAATTATATTTGATGATAAGCTTCAAAATGAAAGATGTCTACACAGAAAAAGCGGCCATGCAGTGGAATGGTTAGACGACTCATCTCTCGCCAAAGCGGCCCAGGTTCGATCCCAGGCAACCACATGTGGGATTTGTGGTAGACAAAATGGCTCAGATGTGGGTCCTCAGGTCCCCCCCCCCCCAATTGCACTCCACTGGTGCTTCATCTTCATTCCATGCATTATCAGTGTCATTGCCTGCAGTGCCATAGTTGTAAAAACAGGTGTTAAACACTATTTAAAAAAAGCAGAGCAGGTTTATCTCTAAAAGGCTTATTAATACATTAAGTTTTCTGGGAAAACAAGAATAGGCTTTTCAGGACATGATGAAGCAGCAAGGCCATGTGGAACTGCTGAAGTACACTGCCGAATATGATCCTGTTTTAGTGTAGCATTTAGAAACCTCTACTCCATTTAAAGGAATTTTTAATCATTTTCAAATTCACCTGATACAAGCCATAGTTTCAATGTTTTGTCAACTATAAAGCTGTAATTGTGGATACTCCTTTTGTCCAACATGATGGAATTACTTGCCAAGGTTGGTGTGCTGTGTGTGTAGGAACATAACTAAACTTTGTGATGTTTTAGTGTTATGCTAGAATGCCTTTAAGAGGTTGAATCAGTTAATTTAGCACCAGTAGAGAATTTCAAATTTGTTTTTCTCTTAAAACGTATTTGGCAAACTTATTCATTGCAACTGATACCTTGTACTGTCAACAGAAAATCCAAGAAACTTGCTGCTCCGTAATGACTTAGAACATATTTTTCAATCCATGTCTCAAGTAAAAAGGTTTTCATAGAGGAGAAAGAATATAAATCTCTGTTCTGAAGTGTTTGATAACATTAAACATGACAATCTTTACCAGTTCTCCAAAGACAGCTTTCCTGTTGGTACATTAATAAGTAGCAAGGTCATTTTCAATGATCACGAAAATTAAAAGTTGCTCTCAAAATTCTACTTGGGAAGAGAGATTTTTCATTTTGGAATTATTTCAACTGGGGCATGCCTACCAAGAATTTGGAAAGAGAAACAGTTCAAAAGGTACAGAAAATTACTTCCCAAGAGAGAAAGATGGAATATAAATTCCTTTATTCTTAGAGATGTGACCTACAAAATATCAAAGTTAATTTAAGCCTAGAAAATAATTATTTTCTGTTAAATTATGCTTAAAGTAACCTTATTAAATATAGTATTTCAATAACTTTTAATTCTTTTAATTTAAACCCTTACCAGTTGCAATTTTTATCTTTGGCAAGCATATTCCTTGATTTATTGTCATTTACTTAAAAACCATAATATTCATTGCTTCAGCTATTTGAATGGTCACCATACACCTCTATTTTTCAGTAAGAATGAGAATTTCAAAATAAATGCACAGGAATGAGGGCCAAACTGCTGAGAATTTTAACAGATCTTTTTAGAAATGCAAATGATTTCTGTTTAATGTGATAAATTAATAAAAATTAATGTATCTCTCAGAAAGTTTGGAAGGTAAGATTGCTTCAAATTGTTCAGGTTATTTGAAGTGAAACATGCTGAACAAGTTTTAGAAGCATGGTATTTACTTATACTTTTGTCTGCTGAATTACAACCCTAATTTGAAGGGCCCAGAAATGTTTTAGGAGAAACTCCACTTAAGAGTGAAAAATGTGTTAGTGTAAGGTGCTACATATAACATGTAGGAGAAGTGTGCACCACTGCTGTTTGCGACAATAACACCATGGATTTGCTATTCACTATGCATTATATACCATAAATTGGCATTTTTGGAAGGATTCAGAGAATGTTATACTGCCTTAGATATAGAGACCTCCTTCCTTATTTCTTTAGTGAAGAAAAATTCTGCACTTCAAGCATCTAATGAAATACGAGTTTAGGCAAAAGACCCATGGCATGTTTTTCACAGCAGCCCAACTGTGGCCACTTCTCTTGAATTACATTTAAGCCATTCAGGCATTCCAAAAATATACCACCATTCAAGCTGTTTGCACAGGATGACTCCAGAGAAAACCTTTTCCAAACATATTGAACACTACTTGTTGCAGATATGAGGTATGAACAATTCCTCCTAGAATAAAATTCTTTAATGAGTATAAGAGAAGTATTCTGTTTATTTGGGACAAAACAGGATGGAACACAGGTTACATATTGTTAAAAATAATCTATGTTGTACCACGCAGGTATCCTGTTAAATAATAAACCAAATATTCTTTTCCAGCACTAATTTTAGTTATGTTCTGGAACGTGAATTTAGCTACCAGAGTTCTCAATTTTGTCTTTCTTTTGTGTCCTTATTGTGTAATTTTTATTTTCAGTTAATTTTGTTTACCAAAGAAGTGATTTCGAAATTCAGATTTGTATTAAAAATGTCCACATTTGGATAAAGCAAGCTTTACAGATATGTAGATAGAATGAAGCATGTATAGGTGCAGAAAGTCAACAGTGAGCAGATGGTTATTACAAGCTTATTTGTGTTGAACTAAATGGCTAACATTAAAAATAAGCTTTCCAAAATATTGTTCTGTTCTTTTTAGATAAAATTTGTATCATGCCAGTTTTTTTCCGTGATGGCTATTAGGACACATGTGCCATTAGCAAGTTCAACATTGAAGCCATGCATTGTTACACCATGTGGTGGTTTACATGTGCAACTACTTCTAGCAGTTTCTTGCCACACAGACAAGTGCACAAAGGAGAGAACAAGCACCTCAAGAGTGTGCAGTTTCAACTGGGAATGCTTAGCATCAGCAGTTTAGTCAATTTCGATGGGAAATTGATAGTGTGCGGTAGTAGATAAGGGAACTATATGACATAATTATTGTAAAAGCATTGAATAAAGACATTTATTTGTAAATACTGGACGAAATCTAGAATTGTTCGGTGGAGTAATAAAGAATAGTTTTTGTTACAATATTGACCTATTATATTTCTATAAAAATTAATTTTTATTTTTGTATGTATGAAATGCAAACTGTTTTGAATGTGTTAGAACAATGTTTCATTTTGCATATACAATATTATCTCTAGAAGATTTATTTTTAGCTTTGGTGATTTTAAATGTATATTACATTCCAATCAAACTTATTTCTAATTCCTTAATTTATTCAACTCAGGGATCCTCTCCATAACTATTTTTTAGTAAAGTTCAATGAACTGCTGCAAGTAAGCTTATTTGTATGTTAACTGCATTTATAGAGGGAATATGTTATACTCAATTTTGTCCACTAACAATGCATGTCCTTTTACAGAAGACTTGTTTTTCTCATTTACATTTTAAAAGTAGTCAAATGCTGTTTTAACGAATTCCTGGGGACTTTGAAATAAATTTAGTTGTACTTAAATTTTCTTAAATTATTTAATAGATTTATATTAAAAGGGCCAAATTATAACATTAAATCTAATAAGATCTGTATCTTTTTTTTAAGTGAATCATTCTAGTCTGCAATGAGCAAACTCTGTTTTGCAGTGTCATATGGTCATTGATGAATAAACCACTCTATGAATCAGAAAAACACTAATTGAATAGCCCCCAGAACAAGGTTATATCCATTTTTTACTTTCTCTATATGCACAATATACAGTGTATAGAGAAGGTATTGCACTCCACCCAAAAATTCGATACCGAGATTTCACTGGAAATATATGTTTTAGGGTCCCCTGTATCAAAAAAAAGCATTTTCAGAAAAAGGTCTGTGTGTGTGTGTGTGTGTGTGTCTGTCTGTGAACACGATAACTCAAAAACGAAAAGTCAGTAAATTACCAAACTTGGTATTTAAGAAACCCCCCCCCCCATCCCAAACTACCCTTTACATGGAACTTTTTTCGAAAATTTTGATTTTCTGAAAAATGGCTCTAACGATTTTGATTAAAATGTCATATATTAAAGATATTTACCTGACAAATAAAATGTATATCTTGAATTTTCTGAGAATAGCCTCTGAAGACTACTTTATTCCTGATGAATTTTACAGAATTTTGCATAGCTGCTAATCCGTAAGAGATAGACAAAAACTTACCCCACCAAAGATGTAGATCATGTTAAAACACACAATTTATGTTATATACATTTTCCTCATAGAGTTGATCGTTTTTGAGTTATTCCATGTTTTTGATTTCACCTTTAAAAAGCTTATGCTATTCTCACACAAGAATTTGTCAACTCCTGTCCATACAAACAAAGGAGCCTTAGTCGCATAGCAACCAGCTTTTGACTATCAGTTTAACCTATGGTAGTCCCTTATTTCTCTTCTACTTACAAGGAAGCAACTAATAAGACTATTTCTGCTAATTTTTTCTCAATTAGCATGAAGTAAATAGAAGTATAAGCTTTTTAACAACAATTTGTTGCAGAGCTATAGAGAAAGTCATGTGAATGGAACACATCAGATTTTTTCACATTGTTAATGGCTTTGTGGTCAAGGCAGAGAAAATTGAAATTTCTGAGCACATTGGTAGAACATATACTCTGTTCTTGCTGTGTATGGCTATTTTATTGTAGAGGAAATCGAGAAAATCTTTTAAATTGTTGTTCAATTCATAGTATACTAAGGGAAATTTATTAGTTTCCTATAATGAGATTTTTGTTGTACCAACATTTGTACAATTGAAATAATTTAACACAGATGCTTATGAAGATGTAGAAGAGGAATTCAGTTGAGGTGAGATATTTACTAAAGTGGCTTCTGTTAAAACTGTGCTTGGACAAATTAGGAAATAATGTGTGTGGAAATGCTGGGGCTTTATTTTCCATCTTTGTTTTGTGGTATTTCTAGTGTTCCTTCTCTTACAGCACTGGCGTTAACTTTTATTAAACAATTAATGAAAAAGTGAATGTAGACTGATCATAATGAGGCCCACAGTTGAATGCAAAACATGATGGCATTTTCAATTATTCTTTATGCACTGTATTTACACAAACAATAGTCATGCAGATGTTTTGAATTTAACATAACCTGCTCTAACAATCTAAAGAGTAAGCTGATTGATATTTGTCATAAACAATAAGTATCCACTCTGATGTGCATTAAAAAACTATTAGCACACTAACTAATAAGGGTTGAACCAGCATACATACTGTGAAGCACATGTGCTGCCACTGCTTCAGGCAACCACTTCCTGTGCTTGGCTTATGCCGTCAACGAGTGGTCAACTTATCAGACTTCTTCTTTACACCTTTTTTGTAGGTTAACATCCTTCAACCTGGTAGGTTCTACCAGATGATGAATGAAATGATGCTCAAATGAGTCCATAGAGCTTGAAATTACCTAACATTCACCTTCTCAGAATAAGGGAAAAACCCAGAAAAATCCTTATTCAGGTAGCTTGCCCTAAATGAAATTTGAACTCAGGATACATGCAAGACAATACAGAGTGGGCCAACAATTTTATGCAGAGGTTTTACTGACATACATGTTTTAAGGAACCCTGAATAAGAAAAAATACCTTTTTAGAAAAAAATGTGTGTGTTTGTTTACAGCACAACTAAAAATGAAAATTCATGTAGCCTAAACTTGATATTTAGTCAGTATCTTTCAAAGATGTGATACAAATATTTTCAAGATAAACCCACCCCTAATTACTTTTTACATGGAAGATTTTTTTAAAAAATGTTAGCAAAGAGTCAAGTTCTTTGCTTTTTGTTCATATGCAAGCATAATTATATCTGGAGTGTCAAATGAGCGTAAGACTTGCTCAATGCTTTATTGGTGCTCTTAAACTGTGATAAATGAAAGTTTAAACACAGAACCATTCTTTGCACAGTTGTTCTGTGTTGGGTCAAGTTGGTGTTGGGTCTCTACACTACTTAAGATCAAACTACCTTGATTTCATTTCCAACCTTTTGAATGACCAAATAAAGACGTAAATGACAATGATTATTATGAATATTGAGTTTGTAATAATTGACAGTGAACATTATAAAGCCACAGAAACCTAAAATGTGCATCCTATGAATCTAAAAAAATTAAAAATAAGAGCAGAGAAGAAGCTGACGTAGATTAGGAGAAATCTGATATATGGGAAAATATATTTATATGATAAGAACTGCTATAAATGGGCATTACAGAATCTTGTAAAATGTTTGCACACAGTTATTGTATCACTTACCAGTTTTGTGCACTTCTAGAGGAAATGAGGACTCCTATAATTATTTTCTCCTGAAATGGTTCAGCTAATCATATAGTGAAATAATGTCAAATTGGATTGTGTGAGAGAAGTATTGTAAGGACCATTCTGAAGTGTAGGATGTCATTCAACTTGCTATTGAAACATGAAAAATTAAAATTTGCCAATTACGTTCCAGCATCAAAAAGAATATCTTCTTGGCTGTACAAAATGCAACATCTGACTGCCTCCCTGGTCAAGTGGCCAGTGAGCTGACTTCTCACCCACCCAGGTTTGATTCCCGGCTGGGGCAGAGAATGTTTCTTTTACCAAAATGATTCCCACAGAGTCTGGAAGTATGAATGTGAGAGTGAATGTGCACGTGTTTAATAATTAAAAAATGATTAACCTAATGAAATAACATGGTAATATGAGTTGTTTCACAAGTCAAAGCCCCCAATATGACCATTGAAGTTAAAGAGGGCTATACAAATAAAACAATAATAATAATTAAAATAAAATTACAACATATCAGCGTGCACCAGAAACACATGCATAGACATGTTTTAGATGACTAGCTTCATGTAATGTGCGAGGGGGGGGGGGAAGCAATACTTAAATTTTTTAAAAAACTTAAAAAAGTATAACATAAGCAAGAACTATTTATATTTTTGCAATCAATTTTTTGTTACTAAATCACAAAACAGTAAATTTTTACATATAAGACAATGTAGAGTGTGAGTTTTAACAACTGAGGTGATGCGCTTACTTTTTATTGTAGCTGCATTAAAATGTTGTGTGCTATTTAATATTTACAAATTTATGAGCTGTTAACAACACAATATGTCAAATTGTTGCTGAAAGAGTGCTTCTTCAAATAAACTTGCTGCATTCTTAAAGGGCATACATACTCTCTGAGATGTCATGTCACCAATTGAGTAACAAGTTTATCACATCACCAGTTAAGGTTTAAACACATGCATCTCCAAGTTTAAAATATAGTTTTCTTCTAAACATGATGACCCTTAAATGGGATTGCTCTCCCCTACTACTGGACAATAAGCATTAGCAAACAAGCTTGTACTAGGGTTGTAGCTGGTAGCAACATAATATCTGTTTCCTGGAGACACTGCTTGCAAGTCGAAAATTGCGCTTTAGTTAAGGGACCAGTAAGTGGAAGACTTGGCAACAAAAAGGGTTGCTTTATAACCACACACACCCGAATTCCAACTTTAAAGTCTTTGGAAGAAGAGTGGGGCAGGGTCATCATGTTCTGAAAAATATTGCAGTATGCACAAATTGGTTCAAAACTTGATAGGCAAATTGCTTAGGCAAGGGATTTTTCTCTTACATACCTTGTATAATCATCCATTTCTTCTACCATTTATAGCTATGTGCATAGCTTCTGATAGGAGAGGTTATCCTATGTATCCATGTAACTGCTTTCCCCAGTTTATTACTTTTAAATTAGGCATGGCCAAAAGGTGACTTGTGATTATATTTTAACTTGCCATACTACTCACTCCAGCTGACAATTAGATAAATTTATGTTTCACCTGCTATGAAGAGATGAGCAATGAGAGATGTGATAAGAAGCACATGAGTAGCATGAGGACTACTTATTCCCAAAGTCTATTTCTAGAAACTAAATACCCCTAATGTGAAATTACCCAAGACTAAAATTCCATTACGTGAACTAATCACTACTTAACTCAAAATGCATTTCATAATATAGAATAATTTATATATGGAAAAGCTATGTAAAACTTTTCTGTATAATGTATAAATAGGTTATATAAATGTATTCAAAAGGATGAAACTAAATTGAATTGAACTTCACAAGAAAAATTTGACATTAATTATGGGCTTTAAATGAGATCTATATTTTTTGTTTAGTATCTGTTATAGTTTACCAGTTCTGCGGAAGTCATTCAGAGCCTATTCCCAGAAAATTGAAGATATACATTTCATTTGTCATAAGCATATCTTAAACAACTGGCATTTTAATCAAAATTGTTAGAGCCACTTTGAGAAAATAAACATTTCCTACCATGTAAAAGAAAGCTTGGGATGGCAGAATTTTCTTGAAAAGCTTACTGTTGCATCCTTGAAGAAGCTGAACTTAAATATCAAGTTGGTATTTAACCAATTTGTTTGGCTTATGCTGTTCACAGAAATGGAGTTTTTTTATGAACTCCCTTTAACTACTGTGGTTCTCATTCTACGTTAGGTGTGAAAGACCACTTAATCTCACTAAGAGGCCTCTTTATTGGGCCTGAGTTCTTTTACATGCCATAAATCTATGACACTGAATCAGTGGCTTTACTTTCCTTCCAAAGGAAGCTATGCTAAGGAATTTTACCACCTGAAAAAAATCCATTGTCCTCCACTGGGTTTGAACCCGCAACCTTGGATAAATGAGACTAGCATGGTAACCACTACACCATGAAGGGTGACTATGCTGTTCATGTATAGATCTTTTTCTAAAAATATTCCTTTTTTGGATTCAGGGGATATGAAAAATGTATTTCTGGTCAAATCTCAACATTTTAATTTTAGGTGGATTTTGCCTACTCACTCAACAAAATAATTATATTTCTCTTGCTCCTGAGACTGGCGAGGTAAACTTTCTAAGTGGTTATGAAAGTTGCATAATTTCAGTAACTCAGCATATGTCTATATTTTTAAAATAACTGCTTTCATTAACTGGCTTTGCTGGTGAAAGTAAAGATCTGTTGTAATGTAGTTAGCAGTTTAAGCATTACTACCCTACCCAAAGTTATATGCCACAAATTACAGCACTCATGACAGCAGAAACTTTCAAACCTCAAGAAGGGTGTGCCTTTTTACTTTCTCTACATGTGCTATGCACATAGTGTATAGAGAAGGTATTGTATTGCACCCAAAAATTTGATACCGAGATTTCATCAGAAATACATGTTTTTGGGTCCCCCTGAATCCAAAAAAAGTATTTTTGGAAAAAGGTCCGCGTATGTGTGTAGCATAGCTCAAAAACGAAAAGACCATTAAATACCAAACTTGGTATTTAAGTTTGGTATCTTCCAAAGATGTGACACAAAGATTTTCAAGAAAATCCCCCCACCCCCAACTACCCTTTACATGGAACTTTTTTTCGAAAATTTTGATTTTCTCAAAAATGGCTCTAATGATTTTGATTAAAATATTGTATATTAAAGATATTTACCTGACAAATAATATGTATATCTAGAACTTTCTGGGAATAGCCTCTGAAGACAACTTTATTCTGGATGAATTTTACGAAATTTTGCATAACTGCTAAACCATAAGAAATGGACAAAAACTTTCACCCAAAAATGTAGAGCACATTAAAACACACAATTTGTGTTATATAAATTCTTTTCGAGGAGTTGATTATTTTTGAGATATTCCTTGTTTTTGGTTTCCGCTTTGAAAAACTTGTACTTTTCTCATACAGGAATTTGTCAACTCATGTACATACAAACAAAGGAACTTCAGTCACCTAGTAACCAGCTTTTGACTTCACTTTAACCTATGATACTCCCATATTTCGCTTCTACTTACAAGGAAGCAAGTAATAAGACTATTTCTGCTAATTTTTTCTCGATTAGCATGAAGCAAATAGAAGAATAAGCTTACTAACAATAATTTGTTACACAGAAATAGAGAAAGTCATGTGAATGGAACACCTCAGATTTTTTGGTAGGCAAAGGGAACAGAAAGGGTTTTACTTTAATTTAGTTTTGAAAGGATGTAACACCGTATCATTCTGTACTGCACAACCAAGTAAGCTGTAGTGCTGAGCACATTAGGTAGGTATTGTTTGCGAAGCTTCATGATCTGTGGATTAAGTTAATTATCTTGTTCAATTAGCTGGCCAACATTGACACAGCAGTGTAAAGGAAAATATGCGTCTAATTAAAATCAATGCTCTGATTTAAAAAAATGAAGTCAGTTTTTGGCTACCACATCTAGCTTTTATGTATATATCTCTATGGTCCTAAATTTGTTCAGCTTCTGCAGCTTACTGCTACGTTTCTTTAGTTATTCTACATCTGTTGCTGATATTCTTCATAATGGACTCACTTCTGTCCCCTCTTATCACAGATATTTATGTTAATATTCCCAACACTCAATTTTATTTTATGGATAAAATAGACTCATGAACAAAGAAACTATATTACTCATATTTCAAAGAAAATGTTGGTGATCAGGATAAATCGTTCGTGCCTCATATTGCACAGTTGTATTGAGGGATTACGTTACTGACATGAAGGAAAATGGAAGGCAATGCCTTTTACCAAATCAATGATATTTAGAGAGCAGAAGAATCATGATGATTGTTACTTTTGCATGTGCAAGGATGCTGCTTACAGCAAAATATAAGGCAGGAATTAAATATCCAAATCTGAATTCAGCTACATGGTCTATACCTCATGGACTCTTACTACCCACAACCAGCAGACCTCAATTTTAGTGAATCTGAAAGCAGCTCCAACAATGAGTTGGTTTCTGATGTAGAAGAATTTCACAACTCACCACAGCAAATTGATCGATTTGAGTAAAATGATTTAGCGAAGAATTTAGGCCTCACAAAACAAAAAGTGAATTACTGGGCTCAAGACTACAGAAGAATTTGTTATCATCTGGTGTTACATTTTCATGGTATAGGAATCACAAAATACAGTTCTGCAATTACCATGCAGAAGAAAATCAACTTGTTTTGTGTGTGGGGAGGTAGGACATCTTTTTATTGAGTCTTCTAAGCAGGCAGTGTTACTTCATAATGGCAAAATTTAGCTTCATTAATGCTTGCAGATTCTATGAACCTAAAAGTCTTATGAAACTCTGAAGTATGTTTTTGAGAAAATTAAATACCATGACCATGAGTGGCAAATATGTGATGATATTAGTCTGTTACTAGGACAACAGGAAGGGTACAAAAACTTCCCTTGTTTTCTTTGTGAAAGGGATAGCAAGATAGGAGACAAACATTGGAAACTGACCAATGGCATGAGAGGTAGCAACTGGAAACTGTATCAAAAAATATTATTAATGTGCATCTTAAAAAAAAGAACTGAAGCTTTCCTGGCGACATATTAATTCAAAATCTTCTCGGGTTTCTAGCCAGGTAAAAACTTGGCTTGACACCAACGTTTCGAAGAAGTGCATCTTCCTCGTCTTCAGGGTGAACTGATCAGATGCACTTCTTCGAAACGTTGGTGTCAAGCCAAGTTTTTACCTGGCTACAAGCCCGAGAAGATTTTGAATTAATGTGCATCTTGTTGATTGTCAAAAAATTCTACTCCCTCCATTACACATAAAACTTGGTATAATGAAACAATTTGTGAAACAACTTGACAAAAGTTGCCCTTGCTTCCAGTACTTATGTACAAAGTTTTCATCAATAAGAGGGTAGCAACTGATGGGTCCTAGATAAGGAAATTGATGAAATATGTTAATTTTAATAATTCTATGAAGGAAATTGAAGAAGATGCGCGGAATGGATTCAGAGAGGTTGTTAAGAAATTTCTAGGTAATGTGAAAGACCCTCGATGCAAGTAAATTGTCAGAAACACGCTGGAAAATTTTCAACTGCTCAGCTTTAACATGAAATTAGCACAAAACCAGCAGTATTTGTGGAACATCTCACTTCTATGATGTCAGGAATTGGGTGTAATATAACTGTGGACAGTTGTCAATTCCTTAGTGTTAGCTGATTACTTTCTTCAGAATAATTTTACCGTGGCTGGAATCATGAGGAAGAACAAGCCTGAAATTCCCTCAAAGTTTACACAAGCAAAAGAACTGGGAAGTAGGATCAACATTCTTTAAGTTTCAGACAAACTCAACTCTTAATATCTTAGGCTGCCCAAGAAAACAAGATGGTTCTATTCTGCTCAGAATGCATAATGATAATGCAACTGATGGAACATCTGGTGATAAGCAAACAATGTTTTATAATGCAACTAAGTTGGGGTTAAAATCTGCCAATCAGCTGTGCAATATGTACATTACATCCAAAAAAAACCAACAGATGGCCTATGGACATTTTTGTAGCATCATGAACATTGCAGCTATAAATACACAAATTATAAACCAAGCAAATCATTCTGATATTAGCACTAGGCATAATGAATTTCCAAAACCTCTAACACGATATTCAGTCTTTTTTCAGCTGAACATCAATGCATCAAGTACAAGTGTCAGAACGGTAAGAAATTTCTGTTTAAATTCATGCACAGGAAGTGTGCACTGATTCCTAATTGTACATCTCACTTTATAAACTGCATTATGGCTTTCACCTCTAATTTGTATTGAATGAGCAAAAGGTGTGCAATGCAGCAAACAGCTTTGTGGATTACATTTATAACTAAAAAAAATATATATATATATATATATATATACATACAGAATGCAACCGACAAACCTTCAGGGATTGCAGAGGAGCAGTTTGATAAGAGGACATTTGTGATCTTTGAGGTCACGGTCGATTGCAACAATAGATCAAATCAAATGAGTCAGTGAGCCACTGATAAAGTTTATCGGAGTTGCTGCTAACTGCAGGTAATTGTAGCCATGCAAAGTGAAGATAGCTGATGGTAAAATTATAGAGACCATAGTTCACATAGTCGATAGCTCATAGGTTCAAATTGCAACAGGATTATTTATTTTTTATCCATATTTTGATTAATGTACCATGAGATACCAAATACAATCCATTTCATGTGCTGTCAATTTAACAGAGGAAACACTTTTAAAGAGCAAAGTCTTTGTTTATGGGTACAAAAGGGTGATACTAGAGAAAGAAAAGATAATATTAAAGTCATTTTCTCTTTCACCTCTGGATTGAGGAAACATGAAGGAACATTACACAGAAGTAAATTTGTTACCAATTAATAAAAAGAAAATGTGTATGTTGTAGATAGAGAAATGAAGAATAGCTAATAAGTAAAATGTTTCCGTTATTTGCACATTCCATGTTAAAATTCAGAAATAAGGAAGTTGTTTTTTCAATTTACTCCCCTAATTTGGAGGGATGCAAACAATAAGGCAGAATAGAAATGAATAAGGAGAGAAAAAAAAAAAAAAAAAAAAAAAAAAACTTGTGTTCACACCTCAGAATGCTCAAACTGGAAGAAACTTTGGCATAACAAAGCAGAAACTAAATTTTGAATCTTTATTCACACTGCAAGTTAAGGATATTCCTGATTCAAACATAAAAATGAGGAAAACCAAGCTTCTTATTTGTGCCTTAAGTTGGTAAGAACATGTAATCAAAAAATAAATAAATAAAATAATAATAATCAGAGTCTTTGAATTAAGGAAGTTGGGAAGAACATAGACAAAAATAACAAAAGGAAACTTGTAGCTCCTACTTTTGGGCAAAGGTGAACTAAAGAAATTGTTCAAAATGACATCCTCCAACATCCTCACAGAGTCTGCATCTTTGAATAAGTCTGTCTTGTATCCTTTCAAAGATGCCTGGAGTGTTATGAATTATCTCACATGTAGCTTTTGATGTCCCCACAGAAAATAATCAGGTGGTGTGAAATCTGGATTGGCCAAGTAATATCAGTGCCACCTCCAATCCAACGTCCTGAAACATGTATTTAAATAGCATCTGGCATCCCTGTTGAAATAGTCAGGAGCTCCATCATGCTGCAACCACATCCGGCGGCATTGTACATCAACAGGGATGTGTTCCAGAAATCCAAAGATAGCACACCGGCTAGGAACTGCTGGTGCATGTTCCCATTTAACCGTGGTGGAAGAAGGTATGGGTCGATTATGTGGTTTGAAACTATGCCAGTCCATATATTGACTCCAAAGGTGTGTTGATAATTTCTTTCAACAATTGTATGCAGATTTACATGATCCCAGACATAGCTGTTTCTTTGGTTTAATGCCATTCTTTCCCTTGCAAAATAACACATCAGTAAAAAGCATTTGGGAAAAGAAGTTTGGCTATTCACCATGCTGCTCAGAGACCTAGTTACAAAACTGCACTTGGGGAACATAGTCAGGTGGTGTCATGGCCTCTACCTTCAGAAGGAAGGAAGGAATGGGGTCTATTCATCTTCCTGTACCACTCGCCATAAGCTGACATTATTCATGCCCATAATATGTGGAATAGCAAAGGTGCTGGTTGAACAACTGTTGCAAATTCTTTCGAGCATCTCTTCCTCGAAACCTGGTGTGCAACGGGTTTCTCTTGCACCAATATTAGGCCTGTGCATACCCAGGGATCAAGTTTCTTGCAGGTGCTGGTGAATAGACTGGAAGGTAGACTGATGTGGTTGGTGTCATTTGAGGGTATCTGACTGCATCCAACTACTGCATACTAATTCTCCAATAGTTGGAGAATTGTTCAGGATGGGAACAATATCCCGCTCCTAAAATGCCTCCAAGTAAGTGATTTTTCAGTGATGTAGTGTTACCATTTGCCCCCTCACTTATTATATACTTTGAGTAAGGTTCGAAACCAGGTCTATGAGACTGAGTGCCGAGATTGCTTTGACTGCTCTATTGTACATAAAGAAATGCCCCTCTCTATTTTTGTAATATTATTTATTTATAAAGTACCTGCTAAGGCTGATATTCAGTTATACAGTTTTTCGAAAAAGATACGCAACAAACATCACAGGTCCAGGTCTACTCTTTGGAAACTATTTCGTAAAATATTGAATGCCTCATTCTACTTCTTTTCTTGAAAAAAAAAAAAAAAAAAAAAATTCATATCTTTACATATATGTTCTCACTCAATAAAAAGCAGAAAACATATTCAAATATGTTTATTAGGTTTTCACTGTGACCATCAGCAGTTAGCTAGATTCAGTAGTTTAAAATGACAATAATATGACTGCAGTTTTATATAACCCCTTCTCTTCTTTCTATTTCCCAGAACATGACTGCATAATCCTACCCCAAGATCCTGATAAATGTTTCTGGTAAGGATTCACTGGACAGTTAAATTTGTCAGTTATAGACACCATTGAAACAAAACTGCCTGAAGATGACTTAAACAGCAGTGTCACGGAAGAAGCAGGACTAAATAATGATTCTTTTTTAGAGAATATAGATAATATTGCAAATATTAATTATTTCACATTAAGTAACAGAATACAAGAAGGATTAGTAGTAAGGGAAGCATGGGGCCCTTGAAATTGAGTCCACTGTTTCTGCTGCAAGAGAAGATTGGTGCCACAGAAGAAGATACGTCTAAGCCAAAAAAGTGTACTAGAAAACATAATAGAAATCTACAATAACAGGGGAAGCAATACCAAAGAGTAAAACAAGTAGATCACAACTACACTGAAATTGTACGGTCTGAAAGAAAAATACTTCCTCAAACATGTCAGCATAAATAAAACAAATCAACTTGAAGTTTCAGATGTAAAGAGATCAATGAAACTGCAAGACAAAGGATTCACAAAAAGTTGTGGTCTTTAAATGACTGGATCCAGAAAAAGTAACTTATAAATGAGTTTGTAGCATTTAGACCAATATTAAAAAGAAGAACAGGCAGCAGAGATAAAGTTATTAAGCATCAGGGTTATGACTGCTACCTACGAGAAGATGGCTTAAAGGTTAGGGTATGTAGAAATTTCTTTTTTATGTACTACTGGCCTAAAAAAATATGTTTTTGCTGCATGGATTAAGAAGTCCAACTGCGCTGAAGAAATTGTCAGTCCCCATGGCCACGCTCGCTAAGGCATTTTGCTTTGGTACTTTGTGGGCAGGGGATCGTGGGTTCGAGCCCCACCTTCGGCATGGGTGTTATATGTTTGTGCAATATGTATATGTTTGTGTAAAGGAGCAGTAAAACCAGTAATCATACAGTAAATTTAGGGGGAAAATGTAAACAGGGGATACCAAAAAAAAAAAAAAAAAAAAAAAAAAAAAAAAAAAAAAAAAAAAAAAGAGCTGAAGATACGGTTTCAATGAAGAGAGGTATAGCAACCTGATGATGGAACTGCTAAAAAGAAATTGAAATCTGATTCTGTCAAAATATGGTTAAAATTAATTTTGAAGATGCCAAGCCATTATTGTCGAGCATCGAGTACTAGAGTTTACATTAAGCCTAATTTCCGATCAATTTTCCATATGCATGAAGTCTACAAAGAGTGGTGCACAGACTCTGGTAACAGCTTTATATAAAGAAAAAAATTCTGTGAAATACTGGAATATGAAAAAATATTCATCTTTAAGCCGAGGAAAGATCAGTGTGATACATGTACTTCTTACATAGAAGAAGTTTCACAAGATGACTACAATCTTCACATTTGCAAGAAAGAAGCAGCATACAAGGCAAAAGACAATGCCATATCATCTGTCTCTGATAGCACATTGGTTGTTATGATGGATATGCAGAGCACTTTGATTTGCCCAAAACTGTTAGTAAGTAAGTAATATTACAGCCAAAAGTTACAGATACATAATTTCATCCTGTATGTTTCAAATAATAGGGATATGCATCTTTACGTCTGGCATGAAGGTGAGGAGGTGTTTCTGCCAATGAGTTCACCTCATGCATAATTGATTTTTTAAAGAAGAATTTGCATTACAATAAGTTCATCCTTATTTCAGACGGATGCCCTTATTGAAATAAAAACAGAGTACTAGCTAGTGCCTTATCAGACTTCTCCAAGCAACAATGTGGAAGTTGAGCAAATAATTCTGGAAAAGTACATACGATAATGGAAGTGGACAGTGTCCACTCCACTTTGGAACATCTATTTCTGCACCTATTTACACTCCTGCAGTAAAATGGAGGATGCCAGGAATAACAGAAATAATCGCCATCCATATATAATCAACTATGTTGATTACTCATTTTTTTTTAGAAGTTGAAGCACAATCCAACAACTTCTCCTCAAATAGGCCTGGCAGAAAAACTGTCAACATTAGAGGGCTGCTTTTTAAGGAAGGCAACGTTTTCTACAAGATTGATCATGACAGTGACTGGCAACCTCTTCCAAAACACTGAAAAGGATTTAATACAGGTGAGCCTCATAATCTACACAATGCGTCTATAAAAATTGAGAAATCAAATTTCAACTCCTTGCAGAATTTTAAACCATTTATATATATATATAAGAACTATCATTGCTTCTATGATAATATGAGTCACTAAATTAAGTTCCAAGACAACTTAATGCTGTGATTGTTAGTTTGAAAATAAATGCACTATATGTATCTGTAGGTACTGAACTGAAGTTACAAGTGTTCAAAGCATACACAATTCATATTTAATCAACTGGCAGCTTAATAACTAGTTCTACAAACTGTAGGTAATTTTGTGTTGACCCAACAAGTGCAAGTTTGTAACATTAAAGTGTTAACTGTATAAATGTTATATTAATAAAATAAGGTTATCATGTTTATTTTATGATTTCTGAAAGAGCGCACTCAGCTATGTGCTAAAGTAGGTGCAGTCGCAATCTGCTTTTTCATGCAAATCAAACACATTTATAGTGTTTTTGTGCATGATTATCAGGATCTGAAATAATAGTATTATTGTTGAATGCTTAACCAATCCGTAACCGCACACGTGTTCTTACATCTTCAATTGCCGTTACAATAACGTTTTTTTCTTTCTCCTGTAAAATTAGCAAAATATAACATAGAGATTTTCACAGGTGCAACGATGATAGAATGTTTGCTTCTCTTTAATCTTATTTCAAGTATTATGCTTACATTATTAAATTGTGCTGCTTGTCAACACAAGAACATAATGGAGTCTATAAGACTTGGCACACTTTAGTGTAACAATGACCCATGTGACCACTGCAAGTTTAAGGGTCTGCTTCAGTTCATTGAAGCCATCCTACTGACACTGTATTAGATAGTAAGGCCCTAAATATTAATTCTTTGTAATATGCACATTTTTTGAGCTATCATTACAGTAAAACCTGTTAGCCTCATTAACTGTCATCTATTCAAATTTGTTTATTTTATGTCTATGATACCCATTTGCAAAAGTTGTGTTATTCACATATTAAAAAAAAAAAAAATTCTATGGTGTGTTGGATATTATTTGCAAGTAATTTAGCATACTCTAAATTTACTGTGGCTTCTGTATTCCGAAATTCTCAAGAAAATTGCAAATGTAATAGAACAAAAGTATATGTTACATTGTGAATATGAATTGAATGGAATGAATATGTATTCTAAATCAAGGGGATGTTTTGTTGTCTTCAATTGTGTTTCAAATCACAAACTGTCCTAAAATTATACCTACAATATGAATGCGAATGTATGTACGCTATTATGATTTTACTGCCTTGGGCAACAATTACCTTTTTACCATTTTTCTAAGTATGCATTAAATTTAAGTTACAACTTGTGTATAAGGTGCAATTTTTGTGAAATTGCTTATTTAACTTGTTTACATTAAGATAGAAGTAATTTTCAGTTAATTGACAAACTCACCTCTTCAATTACAATGAATTTACTAGGCTTTTTTTGCCCTGTGATGTATTGTTTTTGCCATAAGAGATTTCACCCTAGCTGCCAGCTAAAGCCTTTTTTGGTAGTTTTAGATACAAAAGGATGATAACACCAACATTTCATATACATTCAGTCATAATTTATTATTACATTAGAAAGATGATCACATAATTTTGGTAATCATACTCTAGCATGATTTCATGTTTGCAAAATTATACTGTTATTCCTAAGGTAATTTAATCTTCTAAACATTAAATATAACCCATACAACTTTTACAATAATAAATACAAAGAAGAGTTTATTTTATTTTCCAATACACTGCATAATGTTCTTTGTTCAAGGTGAAGTTTAAAATGATATTGAATGCCAAGTGATGACCACATGATAAAAGTATGTGTTAATAAATAAATACTCTAATTAAAATATCTAAAATGCCATGCAGTTAGGTTTCCTTAGCTGTTAAAATATACATAATTTGAGTTTACAAGAACATTCTGAAACATGACACTATTAACTTTAAACTGGGTCAATTTGCCCCAAATATATTTTTAATTCAACATTTATCAACAGTTTGTAAAGTAAATATCAATAGACTTCCAAAACTTTATTCATGCATTTATTTAAGTCAGATTTTTTTTCAGCTCAATGTCCTTTAACCTGATTGATCCTATTGGGCAATGAATAAAATTGGTGAAATGATGTTCAAATGATCTCAGAGTCCATGGAGCTTAAAGTTACTCAACATTCATCTTCTCAGGATAAGAAAAACCCACAAAAAACCATATCTGGGTAACTCATCCCTAAGCAAGATTCAAACTTGCAACCTCTTCAATATGAGGCAGACATGTTACCCTCACACTGCCAGGGTGGGCATTTTAGACTTTCATGTTTGTCCAAAATTACGTGTCTAATCAAAGAACATTAAATTACCTTTATCCAAAAGAAGAGAAGGGCTATATACAGTGACTATGTCCTGTAATTGTAATTGCCGAACGTGTGTGAACGGCTTGCTGATTGTTGCCATCCATTGTTACACCTATATCACTGGACACGTATGCCAGTGGCAAGTTCTTTTGATATTGCAGCTATGATTGTTACACCAATGCAAGTGAACACAGTGCTGTTGGAAGGTTCATTGTAGAAAGACAGTTGTTTGTGACCGTTTTTGTAAGAAATACAAGTTGTTTACTAGAAGTAAAAGAGAGGTTTTGTTACAATGTATATAGTAAATTTAAAGAAGTAAAAAGAGGGGAGAGGTGAATTAAATACACTAATTGCAAACATGAAATATATTATTATTCATACTGTTTACTAAAAACACTGCAGCCAATATTTCTACCACAAAGGAGAAAAAATGTAATTTTGCACTAATTCATTTTATAGTCATCACACTTTACACTAACAAGATCACATACATCACATATATCTCAATGTTTGTAACTCTTTAAAATAGATTGCACATGTTTAAATCAAAAAGTTTATAAATGTCATTTAAATGTAATCTGTAAATCACATTAGATACTATTACAAAAAAAACTTTACATAGTTCTTTTTTTCTGAACATATTTGGCAAAGCTATTGATTTTATGATACCATATCATAGTAAATACTCTCCTACATCACTTGCTACATAGCAAAAACTTAAAATGAGGTAACAAAAGTTGGTTTGACACATACATTTTTTCAAGCAAATCCATTTGCCTAGAACTGCCAATTCAGCAAATTTTTGTTTTACAAAGAATGAATAATTTATTACTAGCAAAAGGCTGAAAGAAGAAACAAAATTGTGAATCAGAATGAAGAACATTTAACATTATGCTGCTTTATTTTTATAAAAGCCTTCCTCATTTATGGTGAATATTATTTCAACATATTAAATTGTGTGTGCATTATATTTAGACTCAGATGTATACACACACTCATATTGTTTTGTTTTAAAGTTTAATGTTCTCTAAGAGTGAGTCATATTGAATGGAGAATGAACAGTGGTTGAAATTATGCTCAAATGAACCTGGGGCTCCTAGAGTTTAGTTATGCACAAATCATTTTCTTAAGATAAGGTATTATTCTGGAAAACCCTTATCCAGGTTGTTTACTCTCAAATTCAAACTCAGGATCTTTTGAATGTAACACAGACATGCTATCCGCACACCACAGAACTGGATCACCAATTATGAATGTGCTTACATATGTAATTTCACAGGAGTCAATTTTCCCAGTTTATATCACCACTTAAAACAAATGAAAATCAACTATAATTTCATAAAATTGAGCAATGGCATAATTTCATTTTGAAAATTTTAAAGTGACAGAAGATCAGAATTGTTTGTAACTAAAGCCACTGTTAGAGTAAATTAGTTGATTTAAATGCCTGGCATAGAACTAGAAAAATCAAAAGTAATAGTTTAGTACTGGCTAAAGCAAAATTAAAAGATGAGCAGGGACAAATTTTGCACATATGCCTTCTCTGCCAGTTCCATCTTCATTGCAGTTTTATAAATTATTCACAGAGGATATTATTTTTCTAAACCTGCATAGGATGTTTGGTAAGTAATGTCTTTATAATGTAGATTGTGATATGCTGAAACAAGAGTAGGCAACCTATTTATATGCTGAATGGAAACAAATAATTGGGCACCTCATATTTTCAAAATATATGCTTAATAATTAAGGAACCTTTCAATGCATATCTGCAACCATTAATTTAGAAACAGTTAACAGAAAGGGGAGGAAACAAATGATGGTCAGTGAAATCTTATGGAATTTTGAAGTAAAATACAGTATTTTCTTTATACTAGGTGATTATAACTCAAGGCAACACAAATTTTTCATGAGGATTGCACTTCAATTAAAATGTTACTATATTGTGCATAAATTCAAGGTATTCTAAGAGCTTAGCATACAATTGTTAACAAAATATTCTACTAACTAGTATAATCGAACACGGTACCTAATGCTCAATATATAATCATCAATAGAGCAAGCAGTCAAGATATGTACATTACACTCTTGCGTTAACATTTTAAAAACTCTCTAATTTTAAAGTCCTGTGTCATAGTATTAGTGCTTCAATTCCTTCACAAAATGAGCACTGAGTTTTGGAAATTATAGCTCAAAAAACAAAATATTGGATAAATACCTTCCAAAGATGCAATACAAAGATTTTCAAAATTTACCATAGAAGTTAAAGGGGGCTATACACAAAATAAATAGAAAAGATTTTCAAGAAAATCCACTCCATATACCTTGCATAAAACATTTTTTTTCTCTCTCAAAAATTGCTTTAACAATTTTGATTAAGTAGATTTACTGGCATATAAAGGAACTACTGTGGATCAAAATTCTGGCATAATGGTAGCTGATATGATCCTGGCAATTGACAACACTGTTATCAAATAACATAGTGTACAGACATCAATGGCAACTTCCCGACATTAAGCTGAAACATAGTTCCTGTACCATTTTTCTCTATATTGCACGATTGCATAAATAAAATATAAAATTTGTCACATTTTGATTGCACATATTTCACCACTACTTTATTGTTGATGTTGCAGTTATTGACAATTAATACATTTCCAATTTAGCATAGATGTAGCTTTGATTTAATCATTTCATGTACACCTGAATGAGGTACTTCCACAATTCACATTTGAATTTGCTTTATCTTTGATCATCAGACTAAATCTTATGCAGCTTTTAGTTGTCTCATGAATACACTAACAACATTTTAACAATTTCAAAGTCAAAATTATTGTCATATGCTGATGATGATGGGACATACAAGGTCTAAGTGAAAATATAACTACAGTTTCTGCTCAGCTACTCAATTACTTCAACATAAATAAATTAGTTGTAAGTAAAACTAAAATTGTAAACTTTGCAGTCTCCCATAGACAAAATGAAAATTTACTTGTTGCTGAAGTTTGTAACGAACTTATACAGAAAAGTGATACTTTGTTTCTAGGAATACTTTTGACAAACATCACATGAAGTAAACACTAGATTAGGAAAGCAATAAAATAAGGGTGTCTTTCTGCTGAGATAATTTGCCAGATTTAGAAGCTTAAATATGTTAAACACTATTTATTATGGTACAATATACCCCACATCTAGTTTATGGTATTGAGCTTTGGGGGAGGGGGGGGGGTTGTAGCTAATGTACGTATTAATAGATTTCCTACAGAAGAAACATCAGAATTATGTAGATATAAGCCCTGGACATCCATGCAAGGAGCTGTTTATAAAAAATGAAATTCCCACAATTATATCACTATATGTTTAAAATGTAATATTACTTATACATAACTCCAATGATTTTACTAGACATTGCGTTGTGCACGACTGTAATACCAGAAGACAAATTGATGTGTATAAGAGTGCATCAAAAAATTCTGCAACAAAGTCCCTTAAAATAGTTGTACAATAAATTGCCTACAGAATTAACCATGGTTCAAACCTAGGTTTGTAAATAGGCCATTGTACATACTGGATGAATTTTGGGTGGGTAGGTGTGGGGTGTGTGTGTGTGTAATAATTTTGTAATTTCATATTTTAATATTTGTATATATTGCAATAAGGCTCTTATAATGTTAACAGTGGCCTGACCGTGCTTATAACTTGCTTATAACTTGTATGTCCAAGTACACAAGCAATAAAGAATTATTATTTTAATACAATTGGATAACTTGGGGGGAGGGGGGGAGAGAGAAAAAACATCACACCCCTCATTGGTGGTGGTAGCTGATAGTGCCACGAATCAAACCGGGTTTCAAGTGTAAATCAATACCAAATATTTGGCTCTCAAGTTCTACTGTTGCCAGACTAAGCAGATAATGCATTAAGTAATGTTCAATTATCTTTGTTACCTTTCAAGATAGATGACATTTTATTGAGCTTTACTATTCATCATATTTGGATCTCCCAGCATGTGATATCTGCGCACTCATATATCGTTTATTTTATTGTATCAGTAAACTCAAAACTACAATTTGCTGGGGTCAAAGCATTTATGGAATCATATGTATATATATATATATATATATATATATATATATTTTTTTTTTTTACATTCTGCCTCCTGTAATTGTCTATGAGGTAAATTTTATTAACTTTTGGGATTTGATATGATAAAGAGATTTATTTGCTTTAACTGCTGTTTTATTTCATTTAAAAAAAAAATCCTATATATCTGTGGCCTTTAAGAGATACCAGTTTTCAGTTTGATGGTACCACCAATAAATAATTCCTGAACTTTGTGGTAGGAGGAGCTTTTGACCTCCAATATGCATATTATGTATGCTCATTTCTGATCACATGTTTGTCTAGACAGTGCATAATGTGTGGTGGTTGTATCGACTACCATGTGTGCAGCAGTATGTAGCTGATGTTACAGTTAGTGCCACTGAATAATTCCAGAAGAGGTAAATAAGTATACTAATTGAGAAAAATAAAAATAACAAATGAAATCTGCTTTATTTAAGAGGGTGTACAGCATGCATAATATTAATTATTCATTAATTTATAGGTTTTCCAACATGGGAGATAAAATCTAGAGCCTAGATAAAAAAAGGACAACAAAGGAACTAAGAAAAACAACATGATTGCTATTCCATTCCGACAACACATTCTAATTTCACTAGAATGTGCAAAATGCAAATTAAAATTGTAGAAAATTCGGAGTTTTGAGGAACCTGAAAGTAGAGTTACTACTAATGTAGAAATGTATTTTAGCTGCAGTGTATAAGTAAATATGCAGTCTTGTACTGTTGAATATATTTCAGAATTGACGAAAGTGTTTTGCCATGATTAATTGAAACCCTTATACTTATTGGAGAAAAATACATGAAAAAACACATTTCCAAATTATAAATAACTGTTAAGTTTTCGTTCCTATAATTTTTTAAATTGTTTGTCAACACACACACACAAAGAAAGAATTTACGTTGTGACACAGTCATAGATAAAGAAGTTATTTTTTTTTCCTCAAGAGAAGCAGCAATTATGTGTTGCCCATAATAGGCAGCATACACACACCCATGCCAATCCCCCTCTTGCGCTAATCTTGAATTTCATAAGATATTTTGCTTTTTTAATCTCCTGTTTGATATTGTACCAGGATTTTTTAAATGGCTAAATATTTCAAGTTTCAAGTAGAATAATTAAACATTCTTTCCTATTTTTGTAAAATGATAATGTCTATTTAAACTCAATTATATTAACATAAATATATGATTAAAGATAATATAATTACATGAGCATGTCCAACGGAACTTTAGGTTATTTTTATGTATTGTAGTTTCAATGGAATAGTTTTCAGTGTACTTACATTCAATTCTATGATGACCTCTATTTTAATATTTATTACAACAAAAACTATTTTATCCACAGATATTTTGCAGGAATTGTTGGATTATAGATTGAGCATACACACAAAATGTTTCAGATTTTAAAAACTAGGAGGTCTGTTTACTGACCATTTTGAATGGAATGTCACAAATGCATGGATGCCATTGCAAAAATCATTTAAGAGAGAGAGCATTTTGGTTATTATTTTAGAGTGATATACATTATCAGATCGAAGTTAAGTGTTAAGAATGTTTATACAAAAAATTTAAACATTTTAAATTAAATAGCATATCCTTCACTTCTGCCTTTTGTTTTCTGACATCCTGGATTTACTGAATCTCTACAAATATTGAATTAATCTAATTTATATTCAATATTTGTTTTTAAATTCAATTTCGGTCCACTCCATCTATATTGTCCTACTTACTTTAATTACAACCGCAAACTTCTAAATAAAACAAAATTCTTAAAAATTGCTTACCTTCTGTAATATAGCAAATGCACAATTATAAGCATAAATTACAAAGAGGTGTTATCTGTAAATCATTCTATGCACATCATACTTAGTATAAGGGGCATTCAAAAAGAAATTAGCCGGAGTCTGAAATGCACAAACAGGATGGTAATATCGTGGCGTCCATAACGAAGTGTGGTTCTAACTAGAGTGTGGAAGTTCACAGCCTGTCGCTAGAGGGCACGCGTGCACATCATGTGCCTATACACAGCTAGCAGCAGCATACATCAATCGTCCAATGCTACCAGTCGCATTCCAACAGTGAAATGGGAGGTGTCAAGAGAAGAGCAAAGAGGTGTTCATTTTCTGACAGCGGAAGGAGTAGGGGGAATGGTCATTCATCGACGAATGTCACAAGTGTATGGCGAACACTGCATATCCCTTGCAAGGGTCAAGAGGTGGCACAAGCGCTTCAGGGATGGACGGGTGTCATTAGCCAATGATGCACGGTCTGGAGCACCACACTGCAGTACTGATGACATCATCCAGCTGGTTGATGCACTCATTAGCCAGGACCGCCAAGTGACAGTGAAAGCCATAGCCACCGAGGTCGAATTGAGCGTTGGAAGTGTTCATGCCATCATGAAGGAACGACTGCATTTGCGCAAAGTGTGTGCCCAATGGGTGCCCCTCCTCAGTCTTCAACCACACCAGGAAGCATGTTGAATGGCCCACTGTCTGGGTCATCTGCAGAGCTATGTTAGGGAGGATAATGAGTGCAGGAAAAGTTATGCTGACATTCTTTTTTGACCAAGATGGCCCCTTCTGATACACTTCCTGCAGCATGGGACAACAGTGAATGCCCAGCATTACTCGCAAACCTTGACCAACCTTTGCCAAGAATCAAATCAAAACGACCAGGTAATGTCACCTGTGGAGTCATTCTGCTCCACGAAAATACAAAGCCTCAGTGGCCAACACAGTCGCGGCACTCCTGCAGAAATTCAAATGGGAGGTTCTTGGCCACCCTCCATACAGTCACCGCTCTCTCTCTGTGATTATGCCATATTTGGTCCCCTTAAAAAAGCTCTGAGGGGCAAACGATTCACCTAGGACAACTACGTCTAGCTGTACATGCGGAACTGGTTCACATCGCAGCCCTGGGAATTTTATGAGACAGCCATTCATTGCCTTGTGTCACAGTGGGACAAGTGTCTCAACAGCCTGGGCCAATACTTCTAACATACGGGTACTGGTTTCGGTACTGATGCCTCCGGCTTGTTTCTTTTTGAACGCTCCTTATATAAAATATCATATCTGCCTTACAACTTTTATAACTGACTGGCTAATAAGCATTTGTGAATCCCTGCCTAGTTTCTAATTTCTTCTGTAATCGCAGAAAGAGGAAGCAATGAACAAATTATAAAATTAATCTTATGACAAATTATAATATTTTTGACTCCCTTTATGGCATAGCTGCTGCATCTTTCTTAATGCACATTTAATGGTTATGCAGAATCTATGAAGATACTTTACACTTATCAATGTGTAATAGCAGTGATTACTTTATCATATTCTCAGAAGCCTGAGCTGCAACACTACACATATTAGCATAATGAAAAAAAAAATATCTGTGTTCCATTCATATGACATTCTCTACTCTAGCTGTTCCAAAAATAAACATTCCTTACAAAAGATTCTTTTATCTGCACCATGCTAACTGAGAAACATTAGCAGAAATAATCTTATTACTTGCTTCCTTGTAAGTAAAAGAGAAATAAGGAAATATACTATGCTAAAGCTAGTCAAATCTTTTAAAAGCTCATTGCTATGTGAAACAATTAAAATTCGGTTCTCTTTTGCATTCCTGGAATAAAATAAGAGAGAGAAAATGGAAGCTGACTTCCCACTGAAGAAAAGTTTAAGTAGTTTAAAACTGAAACAAATAATAAATATCTCAGAAACATTAACTCTAGAAATAAAAACATTATATTGTATATGACATACATTGTGTGTTTTAACAAGATCTACATTTTCTGTGTAGTAACTTCTTGCCCATCTCTTACAGTTTACTAGTTGGACAAAATTCATCCAGAATGAAGAGGTTTCCAAAGGATATTTCCAGAAAATTCAAGATATACATTTTATTTGTCATGAAAATATCTTAAACATATGTTATTTTAATAAAAATCATTAGTCATTTTTGAGAAAATTAACATTTTTGAAAAATGTTACATTTAAAAGGTAAATGGGAGTGAGGAGCTTTCCCAAAAATCTTTGTATCGCATTCTTGGAAGATACTGAAGTTAAATACTAAGTTTGGTATTCAACTAACTTTTTGTTTTTGAGTTATGCTATAAGCACACACATGCATACGCAAACAGAACTTCTTTTAAAAATGCTCTTTTTTTTGGATTCAGGAGACCCTTAAACATGTATTTCCAGTGAAATCTCAGTATTGAATGTTTGGATGGAATACAATATCTTCTCTAGCTATTTATATTGTACAGGCATGCTAGAGAAAGTAAAAACCAGTGGACAGAGTCAAGCATGGACCTGGTTCCATTCCTTTGTTTCATGTTCTCCTGAGATGGAGATTTGTAAAAGTTGGTAGTCTTTTTTTCCCAACAATTCTTCTGTATTCTTGATTTACAATCATGTGTGATCAGTATTGCAATGTTGTCATTTTGAAGGAGGGAGGACAGCATAATTTGAGGCTTTGCTATAACATCTTCAGTAAGAATACAGTAAACAGAAGTGAGGTTTGAGTACGTGTAAGGAATTTCTGATCATTATTGAGGACATAGAAATTCTCCCTCTTGGTTTTTCAGATAGAAAAGTAAGCTTTTTGTGAATTTCTGGCTATCGTATCTGACTTGCATGAACACTGTAAACAAGGAGTTGAAAATAACGTTCAGGTAAACAAGAATAAGATTTAAATCATTTCAAAACTAATCAAGATCCTAAAATATTTTAATTGCCTGTGTTGGCTGCCCTTTCTTTAGATCTTCAAGTCATTTAGTTTCACATCTTTTTTGAAAAACAAAATTTCCTATATAATCCTGTGTTGTCTGTCCTTTCTTTAAGCCTTCAAGTCATTTAGCTTAACATCTTTTTTGAAAACAAAATCTCCTGCTAGGAAGTAATGATGTTATCACTTAAAAATATTAGGTATTCAGTACTTGTTTCAGATAAAGCTTCATCCATATTTACTACACATGGGACAACCAACAGATAACTAAAGAGGCAGCACTGCAATTATTGGCTGCATGGGCAAATCAGCCTATATGTGCATTCTCCCTTTGACTTCCTCTCCAGCATTCCCAGAGAGCAATTTTTAGATGAATTAACAGATGCTAAAGCCTTTTGCACAGAATGACAAAATTGCATTTTTTGTTTTTAATAATGACTTGTGCGCTAATGCAGCAAAACTATAAGGAAGTCTTCCTCGCTCCCTTAGACATCATTGGAACAAGGTTGCTTGTAAGAGGCATTCCTGTGCATGTTTCTTCCTATAGTAGTTCCCCCTGCATATCTTCCACCATTATGCATAATTGTCTTGTAAGAGATTCCTTAGGAGTTTTCTTTCTTTCCAATCCACACCACTTTTCTTCAGAATCTCCAATTTTTCCAATCACCTCTATCAAATACCTCTTCCACATTCACATATACTACTACTAATTATTTTTTTCTAAAGAATATTCATCAGTTGTTTGTAGCATTCCAATTATACCATTTCATAATTTTTCTGAAGTTGAGTTGTAATTTACCTTCCGTCTTAGAATGCAGTTGGTGATTTAAAATTTCCATTTAGAAATCTTTTGTCAAATGAAAAATTGCACCTCACTAAGAAGCTCTCAGGCCAGTCACCATTTTTATATCGTCTTTCCTCTATAATCTTCCCAAAATCAAAAACACACAAGGTAAACAGAGATGAGAGATAGCCCCAAGCTCATGACCACAGTGAATGCTCTCATTGCCCCCCCCCCTCCAAAGTACAACAGTATGAGAAGAAATAAGTCCCATTTTTTTTTTTTTTACGTTATTACTTTTAAAATGTGCTAATTGATACACTGAATGATTTCATTGCAATTCACTGAAGTTTGGAAATAGGAACCAATCAATTTACCGAAACTCAACAGTTGTTGTACATCAATTGTATATGCTCTGTAGGTGTTGCACGGAGTAATCAGCAAAGAGAAAACTGATCTTACAATTTATACATGATCATTGTAGCAAGGGAGGGTGTTTGCAGCTAGCGTGATATATAATCAGGAGTTTCGGTTACATGAAACCCATGTTTTGTTAGTTTACCAGAGGGTGATAATATCCATCATTCCATAAAGAAAGAATTTTCTTTTTTACTTCCCCATAGATTTAACTAGCTTAATAGATATTATATCAGCTCTTTTTTATTAACAATAAATTCTTGGTATATTAGCCAGAAAAGTTTGTCTATAGATAGTGACAATGGATAGTTGAAAGCTTACAATGTAACCCAACACCTACTTGCCTGATATCCCAAGATCTTATTGTTACATCAGCTCTTATTTTCCTCAAAGATAGCAACATTAAAATTTAAAATCTATTTTTGCTCTCTGTTGTTGAGCTATTTTGGAACTATCTCATAAAGCTGTTTTACGTATTTATTCCATTTTAAGTGTTTCTTGTTTTCTTTACTTCATTATTGTTTCTTCTGTTATCCAAAATGTATTCCAATTGTTTCTTTGTACAGTTCAAAGAGTTTACTTTATGCTGCATTAAAAAACATTTTCTCAAGCCTTACTTCTCTCCCTTGTCAATTTTCACATCTTTTGATTAATGCCAAATGTAACAAAAATATCATTAGCCATTTCCAAAATACAACCTACAATATTTTAAGCATATGCTTTGGAATATACAAGAAAAATTGCTGCATGAGAATTTAAAACAAATAAAATCTCATCAACAGATACGCTATCTATCACTATCTTTCTAAAAAAGTCTGGTTAGGTTACTTTACTGCAAGTATATAACTTTTAAATTTCATTTTATTTACTTTCAATATGCAAATTGGATGTCAGAACCCAGCTCACATTTTCTTGATAATTTTACTTCAGAAAAAAAGATTTCAAGTGGCAGACTGCATATTATCTAAAACTTGCCGTTTTTAAACAATACAAAGGTTGGAAAGTTGGAATCATACTAAGGCCATGGCCCTGATTTATTCAAGCTGATTCAACCGTATCCTACATGATTTGTGTGAAATAAGAATCAATTTCCAACAGAGATTTTTAAAAATAACAGCATTTATCCCAAATAAGCAATGTATTTTATGCCAATCAGCATTAAACTATGCCTGTCAGGAGATTTAGGAAAAGTAACTCTGTATTGTTCACTCTAAAACTGATTGAAAATTACAGGCAATACATGAAACAAGCACTGGTCAGCTGATCAAAGTCTATAAACCTAATATTCACGTCTTTCCATCTAAGAATAGGGATTCATAGATGCAAAAATACATATAGTATCAAGAATATCATCTGGAGGAATAAATATACTGGCCAGCTTATGAGTCCAATGCTTAAGGTATGGAGTCTGAGGCTACAAAGATTCTATTAAAGTTGTATGAATATATTTTCTTTTGGGGGGGGGGGTGGCAGGCTTTTTACAGAACAAAATCCAACAAATTTGTTTCTTCTTATTGAAATAATATGTAATAAGTTGATTGGAAAAAAACATTTTTTTTTTTATGCATTTAAGTGTCCCAACTATAGAATAATTAAAATTGAAAAATAATCAAAAAGAAAACAATTTAAAATGTTAAAATTTCAGACAATTTTGGAGAATGGCTTATGTGCATGAAAATCATACACTCTTACAGCTGCTGCAATACATTAGTTCAATCATAGGTCAAAAGTATAGAGATGTAGATACTTGTTTAACAAAACTGGCAGTTAGAGAATAAAATGAGCATCTTCTAAAAGTCTGTTTGGGTATTTGTTTTCTTTATACAATTCCATTAGAAAAACTTAAAACTGCAATTGTTAAAATTGCTGTTGAATTTGACAGTTTAGGGCTTTTGTTACTTATTTAATTATTAAACAAATGACAACTGAAATCCAGTGATATCTTGCAATATGCCCATGTTCTTCCCCTCTTCCTTTCCTTTATATTACCATTTAAATGTCATTACACTAATATAAGGATTATTATTACTATTATTATTGTTATTATTACTAATGACTGATTTTTTAACATTTACAATTAAGAATAACAAAATCAGTCTATTTTCAGTATTAGCTGAATCTAATTCATATCAACTTGTATATCCCTGATGACATTTTATAACATGACTTATCTCCCATAATTATTGTTTGGCATACATGCACATTTTTTCCATAGGAAATGAGAATCAATTTGCAAAATCCAGGAACCTAATTTGTACAAAATATTACAATTATTTTAACTTTTAAAACTATTAACAGCGTTCACTATGGCACGCAATTGATCACATAAAGCAAACAAAGAAAAATAACAATTTCTAAATGAAAACAGTCATAAATTAAATGCAAAATATACACATCCTTGTTATTCATGCAATAAATACATATTACATGTCATATATTTAGAAAGTGCTCAGCACTGTGTATTTGGTTGTTTTTGAGATGACTATTTTACAATATTTTTGATTATGATGAAACATTTTTACATTAAATAGTTACCAATGAGATTCTTTTCAAATCAACAAAATGTGTATGCAACTGTTGGAAAAAAAAAAATAAAAAAAAACATTTGTTTCAAATAACTACTCTAATTTAATATTCACATCCATTTACTTTAATGCATTCATTTATTCATGAATTTGACAACAAATGATAACTGTTTTATTATTAGAAATGCAATCATGTGCTTTTGTAAGTTAAACATTTTTCATTAAGTGAAGCTTAGTCTTTAAAAATGGCTTGACATTTGCCAATCTTTTCTTTTTCAAGTCTGACAAACTACATAATATACACTTACATTTTTAAATGTGCTTAATACAGTAGCCTCATTAATAGCATAGAAAACATTCTCATCCAATGTATAGCTCTTTAACCTAAAGTTTTATGCTGGCTAAACCTTTAGGAAACACATTAAAGAATGGGTGCTTGCAGTATTCTGCTTTCTAGTTTGAAAAATGTGAATGAATAAATGGGCAATAAATGAACTTTATTTATCCTTTTTGATTAACTGATAAACTTGATTAAAAAATTGATATGCATATGCAAATGATGGTTACACTTAGAAATGTCAGAAAGTAATTGGCTTACAAATCTAAGCACAAATGTGTTCTTTATATTTTGCAATACATTCTGAAAGTGATAATACATACATAATAATTAAAGGGTAGAAAAATATGAAATGTTGTATTTTATAGCATAATTACACACTGCTGGAAAATATTGTTTGGATGAGCAGTAATTTACTGTCATACAAAGCTTTGAATTTTGAACAAATCAAACTCATGTTTGGCAATTTTCAATGTTCATAACTTTTCCTCACAAAGTTTTGTGAATATTATTTCAACTGATTCACATTGTAGCTTGATTGGAAATTTGCAAGGCTATTTACATTCCTTAGTAAACCCATCACAATATATTGGGATATCAATCTTTCTTAATACTTTTTGCATCCTGCTAAAAAGATTCAGTGTTGAAGCACTGAAGCTTGGAGTCTCCAAGCTTCACTATAAAAATCATAAAAAAATACATAAAATACCATAACATGCTTCTAACTGAATTTTGGAATATATTTTCTGAAGAGTGTGCCTAATAATTTTAAAAGTAATCTTGTAATAAAATAAAAATATATCTCCACTAAGGAAGAAATCTTAAATAAACTATATACACATTGGATTCTACTGGCACTATCATGTCAATGCAGTTCTACATTCTCCAAAGCTTTGTTAATGGTTGGTCAAAATGTAATATGCTCTTCAAAGTGTGTATCTATCAGTGACATCACAAATAAATAAGTAAATATGGATGACTTTCCCAAAATCTGTGCACATTAAATCATTTTTAAACTATATGTAAATGAATACATAGTTAAAATCTATCATTTTTTCTTTAGATTTGGGTAATTACTTTTTTAATTTCATAACATATATGTAATATTTTGTTGCCTTTTTCTTCAATTTTTTTCTCTCCAATCTCTTCTATTATTTGTAATGTTAATGAACAAGCATGCTGAACATTCTGCACAAGGAAAACTACAGGCAAAAGAATGCTAAAATACACCATTAGAATGTACTGTGTTTACCTGTGATAATGTGCCAATCTTGAGCAAATCAAGAAATAATATGCTTATTGTTAATCTTATGGACAATATAGAGGATTGTCATATTAGGGTTACATATGCACAAACTCTTTAAAGGCTCACTAGACTTGTAATAATAACATTGTTTTGTCTCAAGTTGGACCTCGCTCTAAGTTACTTCAGTAAAGTCATTCACATCTTTAACACATTTGATACTGAACGCAATATAGTTTATAAAATCTTACTACTGTTTTTATACAAAACTGCTATTTAGAGCAAATGCAGAGCCAAAATTATACCCATTAACATATTTGTTAGTTGTTTATGACAGTGTGCAAGAAAAAGTACAATTAAAGCTTTTTATCATATAAGCTACTTTCGTGATGAGCGTTGGTTGTTTCTGAAAGGCACAACAATTTTCCAATTATAGCTCTAATTACAACATTCCACTCCAGTTGGATGATCTTGAAGCCTGACTTTTCACAGAATTCACCCAAAATTTACACTTAAGATTGATAATTCAAAACAGATACACATATATTTTTCTTTCATGTGTCAACCTTTGCTGTTCTACTGTTTGATAAAGGTGAAGTAATAAGCATACTACTTTATAATTTGGTATTTTATTCTATAAAATAACACACAGCAAGAAAAACTACTGTTTAAAGCTGATTTAATGTGGAATGATTCAAATGTTTAACCTCATGTAGCCAGATGTAGAAAACTATTCTGTACACTGCAGGAAATGAGAAGAAATTTGATGCAGGGCTATGCAACATGTGAATTTACTTAGTAGCTTGTGCTTAAGTTAGGACCAGCATTGGCTTTCTGTATTTAATCTTTTTAATTCAGTGAGATGTATGCAATTTTTGATGAAATAGTTAACAAAATTGAAAATTATAAAGACAACTTATCAAGAACCATACGTATATCAAACCTGGTTTGAAGTGTTCTTTACTTTTGTATTTATTGTATGGTGTATATGTAACAGCAAAAATCAAATGAGTTTGAGATCTAGGGAAGTAAACCTTAATCCTTCAACTACTCCATTTGCACTTTTCTTGCTTTTACAGAAATATTATTCAGAGTAAATAGTAATGTTAAAACTGTTTGGATGTAGTATATTGCTATTTAGTATTTTAAATTAAGCCAACTGAACACAGTTTCTTAATGGACATATAAACAGAAGTAAATTACCAAGAATGTTCAAAGGTAAATAACGTTCTCATGGTGAAGCAAGCGCTATATTTTTTTCCTAGAGTAAAAAATTAATTGTACATTAGAACAAAACTGTTTCCATCATCATTTGATGATGTGTTCATTGCTAATGTTGGAAATATATGGAAAATGGTACATGCATGAAAATAATGTTACACATGTTTGTCATATTGGCATTCCCCTCTCATTGCCATTCACAACCACAATGCTACTCTCTTCCTGAAAGCATATTGGCTTCCCTCAGATTCCTTCTCATTTTGAATGCACATTTTCGTGCCGAAGTCTATCCATGTGCCTAATATTTCAATAAGACTTGTGATGAAGACGCTGTAGGCACAAAGCACCTTTTTTCCTTAATGTTTCAATGTGCCTGTATTTTATGGGTGTAAGTATACAACCTTTTTATAGACTTGTTTACCTTCAATTAAATTTATGCAGATGTTGTGCATCACTACTGCCAACTCCAATGAGTCACAACCCAAGCTCACTTTTCACTGAATTCAAACATATATTAGTGGTAAACCAGACAGGAATAATTCCAATATACAATCTACTAAGCAAAACAATATTATAATAGCAAAAGGCCTTACCTAATGGTTAATTGAGACAAGAATTTCCAACTTTAGGACAGTAAGAACCAATAACTAAAATAGCAGGAAATACAAACATGCAAGTAAAACTAAATATACATATTTAAAATTTCTTTATTTGAGGTCACAGGTTTAGCACTCCTATTTAAGATTTATGATAATTTCCAGTTTAATTATTTATTTTTAAGAGAGAAATGTTTAAAGCTAGAACATGAGGACTAAATGATACTCTACACAGAAAAGGAGTTTGCTATAATCTAAGAGGCTCCTTGTAGAGACAATGTGTTACTAAAGGAGCTAAACGAAGATCAGTTATATATCATGTCATTTTTATAGAGTTAAGTTAATATCTAGAAAATGTTTAAATGTCACTTAGCTAAAAGCAATTGTGATAAGACCACAGAGCTTTCATAGTTTGAGAATATATTTTATATAGTTTTGCAAGATCAATCAGTCCATGGTATTATCCACTATTTCAGAAATTTAAATGGGTTTAGCCATCACTGTTGAAAACTAGTAGCAGATATAGAAATAGCCACAAGCCACCTAAAAGAAATAGACCAAAAAGCAATTAAGAAGCAGTGTGATTTTGGATCAAGCACAATAAAGAATAAAAAGAAAAAATCCACACCACATAATCTTAAAATTCTTAACTCTGAAGCCAATTGTTTACACAAAATCAGACAAAGGCAACCAATTAGTAATACTAGATCAAGATAGCTATCGCCAAAGAGTGGAATCCTTACTAAGCAATCTGGAATATCAATAAATAGCCAAATCACTAAGTAAAAGTATAAAGACATTACAAGAAACAGTATCAAATTGTAAAACTATAGCAGAAAAACAAAAATCCAAATTAAAGCCAGATCTACCAACCTAAGCCAGATTATATGCCCTACCTAAAATACACAAACCTGGCAACAAAATGAGACCCATAGTAGATAATATCAATGCACCCACATATAAACTCTCCAAATGGCTTACACAGAAATTTAACCGCTTCCCAAAATTCAATAGTAAAAGTGTATATTTATTGGATCTGATTAACCACTTGAAATATTTCAGTATTTCACCTAAGGATAAGATAGTATTCTTTGATGTCACCTCCCTATTTTCCAGCATACCCATAGATGAACTCCAAAAAACCTCTTAAAACTTGGCCGCAAAGCATAAATGTACCGACAAAGGAAATAGAAGATCTTGTTTGACTAACCAATTTAAAAATGAAATAGAACTACTTTACATTCAAGACAACAGGACTAGCAATGGAGAATCCTCTATCACCATTCCTAGCCGACTTATACAAATGTAATTTTGAGACACATATCATTGAGGCATTCCCACATATATACAAAAAATGGAATAGGTGTGTAGATGACATCATCACTATAGTTCTGGAGAAACTTGTAAGTAATGCACTCAACTCCTCAACTTGCAAAAGAAATCTATTCAGTTCACTATAGACACTGAACAGGAAGGAGTCCTACTATTCCTAGACATAAAAATAATAACAGAAAAACATAACCTGACATTTGGAATACATAGAAAATCCACAAATACAGATAACTACATAAAGTTTGACAGCTACAATCCCACAACATACAAATATGCAGTCCTGAACAGTTGAATGTCCATATTAGTACACATTCCCATGGAGAGCAGTGAATACCAACTCCAAATAGCTACCAACAACAGCTTCCAAAAAGGTGCAATAAACATAAGAATACGCAAATACAAAAAACCGCATAACACATACAACCACCCTACAGAACCTCCATGACCAATCTCAGTTCATAAAATTCACTTATCATCCTTGGGCACACAAAGAAGTTCAGAAATTATAACATCAACTTAGCTCCAAAAACAACCACAGCATTCAGAAACTGCTATGCAAAATTTAAAATTCCTGCAAACAAAAAACCTGGGAATTTATGAAATTAAATGCTCAGACTGTAATCTAATATATATAGGAAGAACAAAAAGAAGTTTGGAAACCAGATTAAAGGAACACATGAGAAACCTAAAATATAAGCAAACAGAAAAATTAGCAGTTGCCTAACATTTTTGGATATCAAGACACAAAATTTTATCTAACATAAAACTGTTAAAACCAACATATAGACACACAGAATTAGATGTCTGGGAGAAGATCTACATCATGAGGAAAAAGGACATCATGAATTTTGATTTACCACCATACAGCAATCTTTGGAATTTCATAGATCCAGCAACAGATGCCTCCACAAGTAATACACCCTCATCGTTGACGCCAACGAAGCAAGATTTAATCGGAATGAAAGGTTGAAGATGGGAACAAGTGTTCCCGAAACCGGCTCCAGTAAGTAATTGCTAAGTGATGTTTGTGTTACAAAAACTGACTCAAATTCTTTTGTTTTTAAACTTATTGGAGTTGCCACATCCTCACCATGTGCTGCTTATTCATGTACTAGCTGTTCTTCAATAGTATAGGCAGGTTTAGCAAGCAAAAAGTGCATTTTTGTGTTGTTTGTGGCGTTAACTGCTCTTCTCTTTACTGTTTGCTAGAGAATTGTTGAAAATTTTGAATCTATGTATCATAATTCTCATGTAAGGTTTATTTTCTTGAAAATATTAGCTGTGGAATATAAGATTTTCAGTGTGTGTGGGCATGCACACATACAAAAAAGCTATCTTTTGACTTAAAACTTTTCTCTGGTTTTCATTGTATTGCCATGTTAAGTATCTCTTTAGCTACAGCTCAAACTATATAGCTGATCAATGTTCCTTGTAAAAACATTCAGATCATTAATGCTGCAAAGCTAAATTAGTCTGGTGTGAATGCTCTAAAGTCAGAACCTTAAAACACCTTGTTTGAACATTATTGAAATTGGAGCACAACATTTCTGTATCTAAGCAAAAGTTTTTGAGAAAATAATACAAAGGCTATATTCTTTTCAAACTCCAATGGCACAGTCAAGTGGTTTAAGTAGTGATAAAGCAGACATTACACAACACAACTATCTATCTCTTGTCCCTATCAACATCTCTGAGAAAGCCCACTAGTCATTTGGGCATGTGAAAATTGTTCTACAGTGTGGAAGCAGATCTATGATCCTTTTAAACTATGAAAGAACACATCTGACTGTTTTTTCTTGATAATTGTTTTCCATAAAGCTTTCCATCCTTGAGATAATAACTAGTTTATAGCACAATGTTCCAACACAGTAAATTCAACAGATAAACTTTTAAAATAAATTTGAATTCTTCAGCCTCTGCTGTATGGCAATGAACAAATACATGCTTCCAGTATGCAACACAAAAAAGACCAGAAAACTACACACAATTTTAAAGTAATCTAAATATTATACAGAATATGAAATGGAAGAAGCATTAACAATATGCAAATTATTACTAGGAACAGACATTTATAAAGATAAGCAAAAGCTTGAGAAACCTAAGTTACAAGATTATGCTTCCTTTGTTTATGAATTATAAAACTCTGTGAATACTGATTAGAGCAAGATAACAGAAAATCAATGAGAATTCTTTTAATATTCTCAAAACAGTCCAATGGGATAAGACATTGTGTAAGCTATACTATGGCTGCTGTTTTCTCCCATCAAGTGAGGCCAACTCCTTCAACATTAGAGATATGCTTGCTGTGTTTAGAACTCTCTGTCAGATCATAACAAATATCCTATGATGTGGATATCTTTCTTGACAAATTCTCCTCACAGGTGCCACATTATGATGTTTCATTGTAAATGAGTAGCAAGCCTTAAGTGCAATAAACAAACAGCTGAAGTACATGTAATCTTCGGCAGATTCAAGTGAGACAAATTTCAAAAGCTTATAATAATAGTAAGACTGTGAATTGTTTTAATTAAAACTGTATTTAAACATTTCATTTGGATTTTAAGGGTAGCTTCTTGAGATGAAACATTTCTCAGTAATCAGGTTCTTTTATTTATTTTTAATTCATATCATTATTACAGCACTTATTTAAAATTTATATTTATGCTCTTCCATGCTATAATTTTGCTTCTGGCTATAGAATGTTCAAAGTTTGAGCAGTGAATGTGTTAACACATAGCTCACTATAGAAAATATTTACCTCTAAATCTGCTCTAAGAAATTTTTTAAAAGGTACTCAAGTTTTTGTATTCTATTGCAATTATTGCCATTGCTGAATTTGTTGAGATTAGTTCTAATGTGTTTATTTTCCCTTTAAACATTCAAATTTTCATGTTTCACTCAATAATTTTTATTACTTTATCTCATGATGCAATGCACATTTTAATCATGTCATGCCAATTTTAAAAGGGCTATTATTATTACTTAATAATAATAATAATAATAATAATAATAATAATGTATTAAGGAATATACCTTCATAAAACAATATGATCACAACATTTCAAATAAATTTGTACTGAAACATTATTCCATGACATAAATGCCACTTTACTAACTTGCTTTCCTTACGACAGATGCTAAAGGGAGCAGAGTATTATCTATCAGCCGTAGTTCACCGGTAATATAAACAAAAGCAACAGGTTGTAACAGTTCTAATTGGTTGCTGAACGATTTACTGCTTTTCTCTATAAAAAAAATATAGTTACTCTTAATTTTCTGAATAAAGTACACAAATTTCACATTAAACTATGCAATATTGTAGATTTAACACAGTAAGAATTATTATTAAATGGAAATTGGTTGAAATTTAATCATTTTTGCCTTACACAACAAAGCATGTATGCTGTGCTGTCCATTGCAACGGATGACTTTCAGTTACCACGTGGAGAGCATAGTGTACAACCAGGTAGTGAAACATAAGCAAGAAAGACCTTTAAAAAGTGACGAAAAAACAATTGTTCTTATCCTATACAATAAGTAAATATCCTACTCTTGCATTAGACAATAGCCTCAGTTTAATGGCCGAATTTACTGGTGTTTTGGTAGGCAGCATAAAGTGTGCAAGAAAAGAGTGGTCAACGATGGGAAAGTTTTCGACACCTGGGAAAAAAGGGGAAATGCTGCAGACGTGCTTTGGACGTACAGCGTGACAAGTTTATTCTCGAAGTGGCTTCAACACAAACATATAAATCTAGGAAAGAGTACAGTTAAGTATGAGCTGCTGGAATTAGTGCGGTCATGTAAAACTCAGAATGAGAAGTTTGTTGTAGACGATTTGGCAGAGAAAGTGGGTCATGTAGTATTGAGACTACCTCCTTAACATTGTTATCTTAATCCAATTGAGCTTGTTTGGAGTCAAATAAAGGGGTATATAGCTAGTAAGATCAAAACTTTTAAATTAGAGGAGGTGCGACATCTGGTGCAAACAGCATTTCAGCATGTGACAGCCGAAAAATAGAACAAATGTGGGAAGAGCAAACAATTTGGGATTTGGAGGGGATGGTGGACATTGTCGTTGACCGATTAATTAATTATCAATCCCAGTGACGATTCAGACCGTTCCATTGCATTTGCAACAGATGACTCGGATCTTGAAGGAGAGGACCCACTTCCATCTTCAGATTAACTCCTCTGGGTGAGTCATTGTATTATTGCAGTATATCAAAGTAATGTGCAATATATGGTTGTTCACACACACACAAAATATTGGCATCTACAATGATGAGCACATGCAATATGCAAAAGAACAGCATGCCTGCATTTTATAATTTCATCTTTCGTAGTGAATAACAACTGATTTGCTTGTTTTATTTTCTTTGATTTATTATATATCTCATAGCTTTAATTAACATCTATGAAGAGTGAATGTAGATATGTATTTATTTCCTACCATTAGTGCGTAGGTGTGCTTTTGTAATTGTATAGGAAACAAATACACCTAAGCACCACATGGTCCGCGTAATAATACATTCTGGTTTGTTGAAATCACCGGTGAACTAAGTCTGGACCGATAATAGGTACAGCCAACTCCTAGAGTTATGTTTTGTTGATGCCTGTACCTAGTAACATTGCTAGAACAATGTACAGGGATACATTTTTAAAAAAAATATGTATAAATTCATATAAAAATATCAATCAATATGAGTTGATTTTATACTTGCAGATTAAAGTGCAAGAATTTGAATTAAAATCAGAATTTTTGCTATTAGTTTTAAATTTTTTAGCTTCATCTCTGCCTGCACCAGGTGACCTACTAAGTTATGTTAATTTCTGTGAGATTATTTGGAATTCCAACCTAATTTTTTCTAGGGCTATATGAACATCATCAAGCTACTTTTGAAACTGTTTTACGGAACTTTGAAATCTGTGACTCTTGGTCAGAACATGGTAGCTCCAAAAATGGCTTTTTTTGTGCTAAGACAAAGATATCTCCATGGGCTACACCAAATGATAGAAGATTGTTTCTGGATAAATCAGGGCTTCACCAAATGATAGAGCATTGTTTCTTTTATGTCACTACTGTTAGAACAAAAAAGTCCTTTTTGGAGTTATCATGTTCTGACCAAATGCCACAGAATTTTGTTAGCATTCTAATTATGTGTGTAACCTTAATGACTCTGAATATAACAAGTATTACATAAATTATTGTTTGCTTCATGTGTAATTGAAGTATGCACATTTCTACATTTCAAATGAGCCATAGAATTGTGCACAAAAAATTCAGAACATTTATTGCTTTATATTATAATAACGAAAGCACAGATTATGGAAAAAGTATGTGCATCATTTTTTGCTTCACAGAATATGTAAAGTTAATATCAATGAAATTGGAGATATCCTTCGAGCTTCATCCTTTTTTATTTTTTTGTATGGAATATAGCACACTCATTAGACTAAGACAGCTTTCAGTAGGGAACCATGTTTACACATTGAAAGTGAATGCATAAAAGGCCACATAAATGAATGAAAATCACAACTTAACTTGTATAAAACATTTTCAAAGTGAGAGAGATTACATCAGTATAGGGTAAATTATGTTAAGTTTTCCCCCTTTCCATAGATTTTTGTGAATCATAAATTTGGCAACCTTTGAGCACAATATATATAACAGTAAAAACATATCAGTATTGAAATTACAACAGCGTAGAGACATAAAAGGATAAACAATTCAAAATTATGAGATATGAGAGCAGGGGCTGGATAGCTAGTAATGGATAATATAAGACCCTGTTTTAGTGCTAAATATGAAGCATATAAACCATTTGACATAATGCCGGACATTTTAAATGTTATGTTACAAAGGGGCATTATTAAAGGTAAACTGAGAAAAACAGTATGTATAATGATAATTATCTACAGGCCTAAATATTGACCTGTATCTTTCCAGCATCACAGAAATAGAAAAAGAATGCATGATACTTTTTTCAATATTTACACGAGTTGATGCATGGCATACGGAAAAATCTTGACAAAGGAAAGTATTTGAAAATACATTGCCATTGATACTCAAATGAAGACAAAGTATTATTATTCATTTGGTAGTCAAGTCAAACATATGGGGAAGATGAATAAATTTTCATTGAGAAGTTGAATTCCATATTGTGTCATACCTGCAACATTCGCTTCTAATATGGAAACAAGTTTATGAACAGAAGTGAGCATGATGAGTGTTGAGAATCAAGTTAAAAGAACAAACTGGTTCACACATTACAGGCTTCTCTCATTTGTGGAATATGAAAACTCTCTCTTGAGGAGTTAAAGCACACAAAACATTATTGCCATACTAGGAATTTACGAACCAATCTTTACTTGCTCTAAGATATAAAGCAAAACAAATTAATTAGAATTATGAAGAAATGATATTATGTTGCACAATGCTAGTTGTTTTAAGCTACACTGAATATACAACAAAAAGTGACTGGCGATTAAGCTGGTAAGAAATGCTATCACACCGGTAAATGGAGGAAACAAAACATAAAGGATGATTATGCTTAAGAAAACAGAGAACAGAGGTCCCCAACAGTTGTACTAATATACCTACCAAGGCCTGTGACAGTAGATACAGTAAGAAATTGCAGGAATAGCAGGTTTCAGGAACTGTGACTCATCAATATAGGTAAAGTTCTGATCTCTGGATATATGTAATAATTTAAAATAATCCAGTGGCTCATTACTTCACTTGAATATTCAGCAACTTGGTGAGCAGTAGGTTGAACATCTATTAAACTGCCATCACATTCTGGAAAGCATTCTCTTATTTTTATGCATTAGGCAGAAAGGTATAACTATCTTAACTTTCTTTCTCGTAAAGATTTCCACAAATTAATCCAAAATAAATATTGTCTGCAAGGCACAAGCCAAAAAGCTATAATTTTACTCATAAATCAACTGTGCTGTAACCATTATTAAATCTTAGTGGTATTTAGTAGTATGCCTATATTTAGAATATTTTTGAAAGACTCATGAAATATTATAATATACTCTTCCCTGCCATTTTAGCTCACACTTCCTTCCCTTGTTGGCATTACACCAATCCATGTTATATTACTTCATTAGTTTCTTTCCGAGGTTCAAACTCATGAAGTTGATCCCAACCATCGCTTTGTAAACAACTCTGAAAATTAAATATACAGTAGTAACAAGTACAAGCTTTAATTGGGTAGTGCATGGAAACAGATGCCTCAATCAGCAAAGCATGAGTGGATTCTGTAACTTGCCACGTTTATCATGCAGTATTTAAGCAAATAGGACCTGTTTTAGTCACAATATGTAATTAATTTTTTCCTTCATCCTTTTCTCTGTGTCAAATTTCTTAACAATCAAACATACAAGTATTGATCCAAAAACTGAAAATGAAATACAGTGAAGCCCAAATAATAATACTAAATTATAATGTGCATTGAATGTACCTTTGAGTTGCTTAATTAACAATTATTTGCACAAACTAACTGAACATATTTCATATGTAATGCCTACATCATAGCAGATTTTAACTGACTTGTTGCAGATATTTTCTGTTGATTAACTGGATGTTTGTCTGTTAGTGCAGCAACACAAGTGTACATTTGAATCACACTGTAATTCAATATACATGGTATATACCAGACAGGGCTTTTAATAATGTGAATTGGTTGATGAGGGGTGAATTAAGTAAAATTAAACAAAGGCCCTTCCTCCAAAAAAAGAATTTTTGCTCAAAAATTCAAACTTTTAAAAACAAATAATAACATTGGTTCCATTAAAAATAACTAAAAGTATTGTTAACGAAACCAATGTTTTGATTTGTTTTTAAAAGTTTGAATTTTTGTTTGAAAATTCTTTTTTTGGGAGCCTTTGTTAGCTTTCCAAGTGGCTAACTTGAATTCATTCTGTTTAAGATCAGTTGGAGGACATTTAAAAGTGATGAAGGACCTGCTGATGAATGAATTGCTGGAATTATGCATATAAATTTACTTTCAAAGTCTTACATTAATACTGTTAAATTGAAGAAATGGTTGTTAATGAATTCATTCATTCATCATTTTAAAGGATCAAATTTTGCTACTACCCATGATTCAAGTTGATCAGCAAGGATATTTTTTAAGGTAAACCAGCTTCTTCTGGAAGAAGTTAGCATTCTCTGTTATGAATAGGCTTATGTGTTTAAAATTAACTCTCATAACTTTTGAGTTTTATCCCTCAGAGCTCGTGCTCACAATGTTGAACAAATTTTTTAATCCTAAGAGCATATGAAGGTCTTCCACAGATGTCTCAGCTACTACTTCCAGAATGAAATCTCTCAGTGCATCCAACATTTTGAAAGCCTACAAATAGCTGCAGATGCAGTCAGCTTGGAACTTTCAACTTGGAAGGTTGATTATTGCAAGATGTCTACAATCAATAAAATTATATCACCTAGAATTTGCAGCTGCAGCTCTGTAGCAGTATGGATGTTCCAACATGGACACAAATTACTTTTTTTTACAGTACAATGAGATCCTGACTGATGATGGCACAACTTAAGCAAAGAAAATTTGTAACTCATGACTGTGCTATAAAATCAGTGAAATTTGAAGATCATATATATACACATAAATTAGTTAATATTTTGGAATGACATGTAACACACACACAAAGCATAGATTGCATATGGAAATTACTCTGAGGATAGTGGCTATGTAATAGTATTGATATTTAATTGTCCTTAAAATTTCACTTCGTTTCTTTATGCATTAACATTCTTTAAATAAAGAATGATAAATTATCATTTCCAAGTATAAAATAAGCATTTTCAAATTTACAGTTCATTAAATATCATGTACAGTGAATGAATGAATGACTGATGTAAAATTATGCTAACCATCAGGAATAGATTAGATCATAACTGCCTATCATATTCTCTTAAAGAATCAAACTTATTAGGCAATTAAATACAATATAACAAAGATATATCTTTGGTATCTGCAGCATCTTTATAATGAAATTCTTGAAATCCAAGATGATATTCAGAGGATGATTGTTAGAAATAAACATTTGTTAAATATAACGGTATATAAAACACATAAAAAGTAACATAAATGTAGGAAAAATAGATCTCAAATAAACAAAACAATATCCATTTTTATGTCCTAAAAACATGGCTAATGCAAAGCATTAAGTGAAAATTTGCTAACTGCTCTTTGTCCAAAATAAATCCCTTGACATAAAGTGAAGCATTTTGCACTCTTCCAATACTAATAAACTTTATCTTTTTTCAGCCAATATTTTGAACTTATGTTTTACAAAATCAGAGCAAAGAATATAGGAGAAAAATGATTCCCTTTCAGCTATATTATTTCCATGCAGAATATTTTTGATAATCTAAATATATTTTACTTATAAATCAACAAGATGTATATTTTTTTTCTTCTGGTACTAAAATTTAAATAATCATTGAGTGGCAATGCTTCTATTTTTTAATCTTAAATTTAGCAGATTGTTCTTTACTACCCTTAAAACAGATTTTGTTTTCTTAATTTTTTAAATTCATGATTTAAAATTGGTGCACAATAACTGGAAATGCAAACCTGAGTGGAAATGCTTCTATTTTTTAATCTTGAATTACTGCAGATTGTTCTGTAACACCATTAAAACAGATTTTGATTTCTTAATTTTTCAAATTCATGATTAAGATTGGTGCACAACAACTGGAAATGCAACCCAGGATGAGAATGACAGACATAAAATACATATACTGCAATGGAATTTTAACAATTGAAGATGAGCTTTCCCAAATCCTGAGAATGGGAAAGACAATTTTTTCAAGTTTTTAAATTTTCCATTTCTATTGGCAGGAATTGCAAATAGACCCATTATGCACATTACTAATGATCATACTTACTAATGGACTCTTCACTGTAGAAAATATTCAGGATGGCTGTTACATAGGCACTTGAGCTCTCTTTAGTCACTAGGTGGGAAAATGAAACCACAATAAATTCTGGCCCCATTAGTATCACTGAGCATTGTTTTTTTTTCTAAAAAAATCATCACTTGTAATTTTTATACCACTTATAACTGCCTATTGCTTTAGAGGGCAAGAGGGGAGGAAAAGGGGGAGGAGAAAAAACTAGTAAAGTTAACAGAGAACAATAAAGAACAAATAATTTTTGTGTATACTATTAGTACAGGAATAATGTATGGTAAGAGAGTTTGACTAGGGGAATAAAAAATAGTAGTGTTTCTCCATTTAGAAAATGAAAAAATGTGTACTTCATTAAATTTTGTCACTGACTAGCCTGCTTCATGTAGGCTGAATTGAAAGATACTGCTTCATGAAAACTAAATTGAAAGATATTAGCTTCAAACAAATTACATCGCAATGCACAAAATCAACTATTCACTTCACTATCCATGTGGTTATTGATATGTATTTCCATTCTCATTCCTGTGTATTGTGATCCAAAATGTTGCTCCAACTTAAAATACATATATTTCAATGTGAATATTCGTAATTAATGGAAAGCTTCCCCAGATCCCAAGAATTTCCCATTCTGGTGGTATTTTTGGATTATTGTGAACCAGGTTTTACTATGTATTATGCAGTATTGCTTATTATTTGCACAAACAAAATATAAGAAATAATTGAGTGTAGTTGCCCAGTTTGTCTAAATATGTAGCACATGAGGATAGCAGTTATTAAAAATTATGCAAATAGTTTTCGGTTTTGTATATTGACTTGTGTAGTAATAGAAGCAGATGCAACACAAAGCGATTATGATATGCATGAACAGCAATCTAGTTGTACTTAATTGGAACTACAACAGCTTGTTCAAAGTACCAATATTTGTTGGCCCCTCTATTTTCAAGTGTATTTTTTCCTCCTTATAACACCCTTTCTCCAAAACAAATACTTTTTTGGTTTAGATATAAATGAAACTATGAAATATAAATATAGATTTAATATTAATGTATAACTTTGTTTACCATGTGTTATTCAATTTACAACTAAACTTGTCACAATTTTGTTTTTAGGAAAATGACATCCACTTATCTCTAAACTTCTTTTGCCTATTTTGTTATTTGTTCAGAGACCTGTGTTACAATTCTAGAAGCTATTGGGCAAAAAAATTAATGCACCTAAGTGAATGCTTCAAGAGTTTTCCAAATAGCAGATTTTAAAATAAAATGCCAGGGAAATAAGGAGAGATGTTTCGGCTTATGTTTAAAAACCTCTATTTCAGGGTTGAATATTAGCCAGAGGCATATCCTGCTTCTACATCATGCTTCAGTTATATTTTTGTGCTATGTTGCATGTCAATTTTTTAAGTAGTAGTTAAAACAGGGCTCAACAACATACATATCCAACAGTTCACTTTTATAAACTGAGTAGCAACCACTTTAGAAAGAGGGGGGTTAGCAAAAGAAATCATACTAACATCTTTAAAAACATGCTAGATGATTTAAACAAGTAAATATTTTCTTCTTGCAACAACTTTATAGCTGCTACAAGACTCACTCTAATCACATTTTCATAAAATACAAAATTTTATACAATTCTTTCTTACTCTCTCACACACATACACACAGACATATTCGAACAGTAGTACATTCATCCTTACACATACTAGTTTTACTGGTCCGCTGATACTGATGCAACTTCTTCTTTCACTTCACCTCCTGAGGTTACTACTGTAGGTTTGCTAAGAACTGCTGTCCCATCCTTCAATGATAACACTTGTAGAACCTGAGGTTCATTTCCCATTGTTACTACCTGATGTGTAGCACCCATTAGTTGTGGTGTCACTGTAATTGTATCTACTGTTTCTGAACCATTTGTTGGCTCCACTTTTGGAACTTGAACCATTGGTGCCACAACCTGAAATCCATTAACTCAACTGTAATATACTCACTGAAAATGAATTAAAATGTTATATTTTACCTTCTTTTTGGAATATTTTATTATAAAACACTTTAAGTGGTAACAGTTTTGATAATCACCATTGTTTAGATTATGGTAGCCATAGGTATCTATAGGTCTATGCTACTGTAATATGCTCACTTGAAAGAAAAAAAGCAGATGGATAAATTTCCAAATATTGTGGTTAACAATTATGAATCAAGCGTTTCTTCCCCTTCTTGTCATGTATTAGTCCTAGTGGCTGTCACACAGTCTCACTCCATCTTTTTATTGGATGGCCTGAATTTTAACTTTAATTATTATTATTTTCTTTCAAACAAAAGATAAGACACTTTTTAAGAGATAAAAAGTAACCTTCACTCTACAATCTCTGGAAGTTTAAAGCACATGGACTGGGTAAAATAAACTACACACACACATAAACATGGTCTCTCTTGGCTTCATGGTAGCCTGCAATTTTAATATTTCAAAGATGTTTTATTGATAGTCAGCAGCTGGTATCATATTCTGTAAACTTGATGTGATCAATGCCTCACTGATTTAATTACAGAGGAATAGTGTAATACATTTTTAGGAATTTAACCTTAACACCAAAGAAATTAAAAAATAAGTGTTTTTGGAGACATTAGGTTCTTTGGTGTTTGAAACTTTTGAGCATCAATTTAGAAATTATGAGTGAGGAAGCAGAAAAACAAATAACAGTTTTAGCAGAATACTGAAGGATGTGGGGTACTGAATTGTATCATTTAATTTTAAAAGAGAGAAGTGTATGAAGACTATTATTTTACAGAAGAATATAAACAACAGCAATAGGGAAACTAGCCGAGTGAGTGCTTTTGAACATTTAATCCTGGGAATGTAGAAGCATTGCAGTTATGAATATATGTAGATTTGTCACAGTCTAAGTGTGAACACTTTAGTTGCATTTTTTCCAGCTGAGGTTACCTTTCACCACAGCTTATTGTGTTCAACGTGATATTCATGAGCTTGAAGTAGAAGACTTTACAGGAAGGGGGATGTTAGCCCACTCCCCCTGGCAACTTTCCAGTGACCTTCAATTGAGGTAGCACTCTTGAGCAGCAAAATTCTATTTTGGCGAACCAAATCCACAAAAATCCATTGGTGAGGCATCTGGTGAGTTCCTAGGAATCCTTTTAAATAAATTCACATTAAATTCCACAGCTTGCTGGTGGTAGCAGTCCTGGGTTGATCAAGAAGCATTGGTGGATGCTTTATTCATTCAAACATTTGGGACATCCTCACCAAACTGGAGAATATCTTCATAAAAAACTGAATTCTTGACGTTCCTTTCATAGTAGGCTACATTAATTTTTATAATTTTGGCAACTCTATGATCTTGAGTTTACCTCTGAGTACAGTACCTGCAACTGTCATGAACTCCTTGGAAAACTTAACACTACTTTCTACAACAATACTGACACCTCATACATTGTTGTTACCAGACTATAATCTATGACCAAGGCAAGTAAAGCCCTGCACTGGGAGCGGACAGTTGATGAACTACAGCGATGATGCAATACAAACACCAGAAAATGCTGCAGAGTCTGGCACACTCTTCAGCACGTTACCTAGTATTCACATTGTTAGGACGTAAAGAAAATAGAGTTGTTCAGCAAGGTGAAAGTATTATTTATAATGTTATTATACTGTGTGACAAAGAGAAGAAACTAGATCGGAAAATACCTATTACAAATATTACTGAAAGTGGCTGTTGTTTCTACTGGCTTTAGTAAGACAGGAAATGATATTTAAGATTAGGAAGGAATACCAACTTGAAGAAAGAGTAGTGAGCAAAATTTAATCACCTTGCAAAATTGCATTAGAAGAAAATTTCAGGTAAATTATGAGGTTACAAAATCTGATGTTATACTCATATGACTTTTCTCATAAAGGATAGTTTGGGGTGGGGAGATTTTCTTGAAAATATTTGTGTTGCATCCTTGGAAGATGCTGAACATAAATACCAAACTTGGTATTTAATGGACTTTAGGTTTGTGAGTTAAGCTGTTTACAGGCACATAGGCACACCTGTAAACCTTTTTCTGAAAAGTTCTTTTCTATTTACTCAGAGGTCCTCAAAACATGTACTTTCTGTGACATCTTGGTATCTATCTCTACTATGTATGTGGTAGAGAAAGTAAACAAATACCTACAACATTTTGCAAGAAAGATTTATATAATGGAGTTAGAAAATAGTGAAATTCAATTTAAAAATAAAAGAAGTTAACTGAGCTGATGTTCTGACATTGTGGCTCAAAGAGTATAATTTCTTAGAACTATATTATATATATATACACACAGTTAACAACAAATGGGGAAAGTGGCATACAAGTAGATACTGTTTGAGCTGGTGTATGTATGCAGCGTTCTAATCATTTGAGTTTTCCTAATTGGACTGTACAGAGGGGAAGCCAGGCCATTACGCGTACAAGTTGATCCCATTATACTTTATAATTAACAAATTAGTTTGAGCTAAATGCTTCAATTTAATTACAGACCAGATCCATTTATTCTTAACTCTAAGTATGAACTTTCCTGAATTAACAATCTGAGAATGCTTACTACAAAAATTGTGAATTACAGTTTTTACCAACTTCAATAATTTATTTTGCCCTAAACTCTTTTCTCCAGATTCTGTGCCTTTGCATTCTAATAAAATGTGTATTGCAGTTTCTTTATCATCACATTGGATTGAGCTTTTCTGGCCTTTTTTGGGTGTGGAGATGAAGGACTCTTTCATTATGAAAATTGTTGCTTTGTTTCTGGAAGCATAAATCCATGTTTCATCACCAGTAATAATTTTCTCCATAAACTGTGAGTCATTTTGTAGCTGTTCTTTAAGATTTGTGCAGGTAATCACATGGCTTTCCTTTTAGTCATTTGAAAACAGGTGGGGCACGAACTTGCAACAATTCTTCTCTAGTCTAAATTGTCTTTCAAAATGCTTTGAACACTTCCAAAGGAGAGTCCTAATGAGTCAGCAAGTTCTCTTATTGTAATATGCCTATCATTTAAGACCATTTCCCTCACCTGATTGATATTTTCATCAGTTTTGCTGGAACAGGGTTGCCCTGAACGATATGCACCTTTAACTGATGTCACACCATTTTCAAATTTCGAAAACCACACAAATGCTTGAGTTTTGCTCATAACTTCCTCCCCATAAGCAGTTCTTAACATTTCATAGGCTTTTGTTGCAGTTTTACCGAGTTTAAAGCAAATTTTGATATTCGTTCTTTGTAATGTGACATTTTTGCTACGCAGAAAAATTGCAGCACATGCAAAACACAAATTCGCTTCAGAGCGTCTACCTCGTCACTGCATGGTCATGGGAAGTCACGTGACCTCTCATTTTTATCAGAAAGGAATGCTGCATGTAAGAATTAAAGAAATCTCAGCATCAGTATTGTTGTGAAGCCATTCTGGAAACTTTTTGATCATACCTCATAGATTGTATCTGTCCATATTTTCTAACTGGCAGAATCCTGTCAACTAGCCCTCTTTTTCTTGGCCATATATTATTTATACCACTTAGTGTAAGCTGTTGCCTAATTTCACCTATTCTATTCACATTTTTCTTGCACATTTAAGCAATCTTTCAAAAGTGTACCTGTGATGAGTGATAAATTCTAAAACAATATTTCAGCACTCTTTCAATCATTATCTTTTGTACACTTACTTTACCTAATCCTAATATAGCTGCTTTCCCCGCAGAGTAATATAGAACCCTATATTATTTTACAAAAATGTTCAATAACATATTCATTAGTTTTTAATTGGTAGTCAAATATACACACATGTGCTTCACAAAAACTTACTTTTACGCAGAACTAGTTTCGCATGCGTGTTACATGCATTGTCTACTGCTTTCGACTATCGGATACAACACGAGGATCCTTGCTCACAACCTGGGAAAACATCTTCATATGCAAAAACAAAAATCACCTAATAAACTTTGAAATCCCATCAGTAGACAACTTAGTTAAGAAGTTCATCATTTTGCCACCAGAGAAGAGAGCACAAGCAAACGCAACCAGCAATGGAAGTTGGACCCATGAGGTTGAAAATGGAAGCATAGGCTTCTGAAACCTGTCCCTCATAATAAGAATGTAAGTGACGTAGTGTTAAAAAATGAACTTAACAAATTAATATCATATATAATTTGACCGTCACTGTTACTAAATTCCTCCCAACATCAATCATTTATTTCAAACTTTCACTGTATAACATTACATGAGTGTTTGATCCCTTAAGAACAAGGGTTTCCTATAGTATTTGGTAGGATTAGCCCTTAAACCACTCACTAATCTCTGTGACATTGTTCCATATCTATTTAAGAAATTACATAAAATCTGAGTGGAGAAAGTGAAACATAGTGAAATAAAGGAGAAGAGACAGGACAGTTAAGAGGGGAAGGGGGGGGGGGGGGTTTAAAGTAAGGAGAAATTTTGGCATTTCGAAAGTAAAGAGGACCTATTAAACAGAAAAGTGATGAAAGGGAAATCAAAATGAGAGAACATGAACACTAAGGAAGGCACATGTACAAGCTGCAATTGTATTTGAAATATGTAGAGGACTGTCCAATAGCAGAAGGGGGGAAGGGCTCCAAATTCAAAGGGCAGCCTAAGTTGCTTTTGACTACTACTAAATGAATAAATTCATTAATTCAAATATTTTCACTTTTATAGTTCCCCGAGCTTCAATCTATACTATTTTACTCACTTTCATTTTCAAATGTTTAATACTGTTACTTAAAACTGTTTATTCATGTAGTCCGAGAGCAACATTTTGATTAAAAATACTAGACTATATCACTTGTTTATTTTGAATTTGAACATTGGTAAATAATCAATCCTGCTACTTATCCAATTTTTATAAAATTGAACCACTGATTGTTTCATGGGTCCAATTCATCTGAGGGATGCACTTCGGCTTGAGAGAAACCTTGATGACTGCCTTCAAGACCAAGACTATATTTATGGTCAATTGCATTTTGATCACTGTTGTAAAATATAATGTATATAGAACTGTAATTATTCTGTTAAAATATGTATTTTTTTTTGACAAAGCCACTAATTCATTGTATTTCTTAAGGTGAATAAATTCTGTTTCTATTCCATTTTACTCTGTATCTTTCTGTTTTCAAGTCTTGTAACCATCTGTGTCATAGACTCCTCTATTTATATTCACTTTGACTACATGTCCTCCCTAGCACAATTTAATTAGCCTTGCTCTGTTTGCTGCACCTTCCATTCCACTCATTCTCAATTCTTCATTCCTTATCTTGTCCTTCAAACTGAAGTACAGAATTATTCTCTCCATTTTTCTATGGTATAGTCTGGCAAAGTAATTAAATTTTTCGGTTTGAGCAGCTCAAGCCTTGAACTGCTTCCCCTCTTCCCGCTTTAACCAGCAGTATTTGGAGATGGTATGAAAGGTACGGATGGAGGGAGAGTTTACCATCATCCCCATATGATAGTTATAAAATTCATGGCTAAATATAGGCTGAGAACAAGAATTTGTTTTTGCAAGTAAGGAGGGCAACAATGTATACAATCTCCCTAGCCTATACTCTAAGGGACTTACCAGAGGAGAACTCTGGTGCTGACATTACTGTTAATAGTTCTCAGTTTATATATTCTTATAATAAATAGTTCACTATGATTTTGTGATCCCTCACTGCCGCTTGTAGTGTCCTCTCTCCCACTACTGACAAAAACCTTGTGATGCACATGTATGTCTGATGTCACATGAAAATGCAGGATATGGGAGAATGATGTAATTGCAATAGTTCTGAGCAACTTTTTCATTACCCTGCCCAGGAATACAGTTTTATTGTTTCTTTGGACTTCTGTGAATGTTCAGTCTCGCTCCCTTACAGAAGAACTAGGATGACCCAGTCTTGCAATATTTCAAATTTTAGTTTGCTGTTGATTAGATCATCTTATGGTATTACTTTTATACTTCAGGATTTATGCTATGGGCGAGTCTGACCTTTTTTTCTTCATTTCCTGACATACTAATTATTTGATCTAGGTAACAGTTACTCTGTGCAATATAACTGTCTGCCATAATTTTGACATATATTCTTCATAATCTGTCATAATTTTAGTCTTCGATGAACTCATTACCATAATACCTCCTTGCTTTAATCATTCATTGACAGTATGTCAAGTTCTTTCTCTGATTTAGCAAATATCACAAAGTCATCCACAAGTCTTAAGATTGGTCAGTCTTCTATCATTGATATTGAAACCATCATGTTTTCTATTCCAACTGATTTTCTTGAATATCATCTTGAGCATACCTGTGAATAGTTTTGCAGAAATAGGGTCTTATCTGGACTCCCTTCTTTGTTCTGAATGTCTTCCCTTCTAACTTAGTTCTCACTTTTGCACTACAACTTACATATATTTTTTCTATAAGTTCCATATATTTTTGATTGTTCTCACTGCACCCAGGACTTTGATGAGTACCACGAGTTCAAGATCTTCCTGCAGTCTATGTATGCAAAGTAAAGTTTCTGACTGAACTCTTGTATCTTTCCAATAATCTGTTTATTGCTTGTAAGTAGTCCACTGTAGTCATATTGAGAGTGAAAACCTGCTTGTTCTGGCAGTCTTTCAGAATATACAGGGTGTAAATGCATAACATCACATGAATTTTCTGGATATGGATAGTTCCTAGTCGCTTTCAGAATATACAGAGTGTAAATGTTTAACATGAAATTTACTAGTCAATCAATTTGAGATAAATAACTAATGTTCTACAAGGTTAAGTTACCAAGTTATGCATAATCAAAGTAATTAGAGATTGGGAACAATAAATCATGACCAGAAATAAATATGTAAATAGTCTTCATTAGAAATGAATTAGAGCTTTTTAGGCACTTGGTAAAGCCAGTCTTTAACTCTCGAAGAAACATTTATAAATTTATCATTACCAAAATCACTTAAATGTATTTCTAGCCTATGGCAGCATGCCACTGCAATAGATAACAGGTTGTGGCAAGCGGCTAAAGAAATGTAGGGAAATTCTGATAATTGAGCTTTGGCTGTACAGCCCCTTCACGCCTTCCCTAAGACGTACAGTTGTGGACTGTCACACTGAAATGGCTGCTCCAAATCACGATGAGAATCCATGGAAATGTGTATACACATTTAAATACGAATGAGAGGAACATTTTTTCCGTACTGCTACTGACAAAATTGTAAGGTATCTTTTTTGTTTCAAGAGTTTACGGAGGCCATGCGATAATGAGTACATGAACATTACAGGCAAGTATAATTGTAACAAAATGAATCATAAACACTGTCATCCCCAGCAATGACACTGATGATACATGGAATGAAGATGGAGCACTGGAGGAATGTGATGGTGGGGAAAACTGGAGAAAACCTGCCCCTGTCCACCACAAATCCCACATGCGGTCACCTGGGATAGAACCTGGGCTGCCTTGGTGAGAGTAGAATGGTCTAACCACTTGGCTATGGCGCAGTCTATGGTGGTGGCCCTTGTCGTGGTAATGTCTACTATTATTATAATAATAATTTTTATTATCATCATCATTAAATGCTATGTACAAGTATAATTTAATAAAAGTAGGGAGTTCTAAACATACTTTAGGAGGTATTGTAAATGAAGCTTAAAGTTTTCTTAGGGATGTAGAAATGTGATAATGAATAAAAAATCTGATGCGTACCATTCACATGACTTTCTCCATATCCCTGCAACAAATAATTCTTAAAAAGCTTATACTTCTATTTACTTTATGCTAATCAGAAAAAATTAGCAGAAATAGTCTTATTACTCGCATCCTTGTAAGTAGAAGCGAAATAAGGGACAACCGTAGGTTAAAGTGATAGTCAAAAGCTGGTTGCTATGTCAATGAAGTTCCTTTGTTTATATGCGTAGGAGTTGACAAGTTCCAGTATGAGAAAAGTATAAGCTTTTCATAGCAGAAACCAAAAATAAGGAATGTCACAAAAACGACGAACTCCACGAAAAAACTGTATATAACATAAATTGTGTGTTTTAATGTGCTCTACACTTTTTGTGTAGTAAGTTTTTGTCCATCTCTTACGGTTTAGCAGTTATTCAAAATTTAGTAAAATTCATCCAGAATAAACTACTCTTCAGAGGCTATTCCCAGAAAATTCAAGATATACATTTCATTTGTCAGGTAAATATGTGTAATATCCGAAATTTTAATCAAAATCGTTAGAGCCATTTTTGAGAAAATCAAAATTTTCGAAAAAATTTCCATGTAAAGGGTAGTTGGGGGTGGGGGGATTTTTCTCAAAATCTTCATGTCGCATCCCTGGAAGATACTAAACTTAAATACCAAGTTTGGTATTTTACCGACTTTTCGTTTTTGAGTTATCGTGTTCACAGACACACACACATGGACCTTTTTGTGAAAATGCTTTTTTTGGATATTGGGGACCCTAAAACATATATTTCCGGTGAAATCTCGGTATCGAATTTTTGGTGGAGTGCAATACTTTCTCTATACACTATGTACATAGTGCGTATGGAGAAAGTAAAAAGTGTCTAGTTCATAACTATACTACTATAAGGATGGAACGTGCAATACAACTCCAGGAACTGAGGAATTTTTCAAAATTGAAAACAGTAAAAATCATATTCACGATCTCGGATATGAGATGCAGATCTATGTGCACAGATTAAAGAAGTGGCATGAGACAGTAAAGACAACATTACTCTTGTGTCATAATTCCTTTACCAAATTCATTCTTCACTGTAACCTGTGGCAGGTATACAGTGCAGCACTGCAACTGTGTCCCCTATAGCAAAATGCCCCCAATATCTTTGTAGTGTGTCACTGTATCTCTGACAGGGGCATATATGGACAGGACTGGACCCCCCTCCCCCCAAAAGAAAACCTATGTACAAGTTCTTCCATTTTTTTTTTTAACTTAAAATCGACACATTCATTGAAATTCTCTGTCATAAACAGCTTTCTGCTATACTACTTAAATAAAGGAATATATTTAACTAAGTATAAACAAGATTATAAAATAAACATTATTTGTGGCCTTTGTGCAGGTTAGTTGCTTTCCAACCAGCAAGACTCTCCAACCATGGACTGCCGGCATGGCATACATTTCTACAACTACCTACAACCTTTCTGCCTATTGGTTCAGCGCTACTTATGTATAGCATTAGTGTAATGTGTATCATGGTAAGCGATAGTGAATGAGTGGTTACTTATACTCTTTTCCTCTGGTTCGTTGATCCATTACACTAATTAATTTACTTTTGTTTGTTCATTATTCAATTTAATTGACATGAAAAAAAAGCATAAAGCTGATGATATTGGTATAAGCCTGCTTTTTGACCTGTAGGACAGTCCCCCAATTTTACTTGTATGTCCTGCATCCCAAGAATTTTTGTTGGAACGTGTATATTTTCTTGACACTGCCTTCCTACATTAAAGACCTAACTAAAATTGTTGCCATTTCTTGTTGTGAGAAATGCTGATAAAGTTTGCCCAGTATGATGTTGGCAGTTGATGTGCTCTATTATTTGTTAGAACTCATGCTATTATGCCTAAATGGAAATGTACCTTCCTATCCAATTTACAGGATAGGTATCCTTTCCTCGAAGAGACAAATTATAGAGTTCACTGTAAAATTTGCAATCAACATTTTCGGTTGCACAAGGTGGGAACTCTGATATTGTAAACTGTATTTATTCAACATCATGTTTGCTTCATTCTAATGTTATTTAATGCCACATTTAGAAAGTATTGATCATTAATCACAACCTTTTCAGCATTATTGTTTCAAACATGAATAAAATCATAAGGATAAACCATGTTATGAGTTTAAGAAAAAACATGGTAAACAACTGATTGCATTTAAACTAACAAAAAAACGTTTAGGCTTTGCAGTATAATGGTTGGTACATGTCCAGTTTCTCTAAACAATTTTTAGAACTGCCCAAAATACAATTTTTTTTTTTTTTTAAGTGATAGTCATTCCATGGTAGGTGGGTGCTATATATCCACTGAGGAACTAGGAAAGCCAGTTTATAACAAGTGTATTATAATAAAAAATGTTAGGCCACTTTTCATATAATATTTACAAACAATAATTATTAGTTATTTCATTGTAGATATGCCACAAATAAGGGAATATATTAGGCTAATGTACAGTGTTGACTTTTATAGTATAGTACCATTGAAGCAGAGCTTACTCTAAGTTGGTGCATGCCACCCTTAGAGATCTGGGTCCATAAACTAACTCTCCCATACCTTAGCCCGCCTGATTGTACATATGGGATGAAGCTATTCCATTTAACTCTTTCTCAATCAAGTTGTCCTCCCATTCTCTTGCCTCTCCTAAAAATGCTTTTTTTCTGGTACATATAGGCATTACATATTTCTGACTTTCTGATATCAAGCATTTTTGTTGCACAAACTGAAAAACATGTTACATGGTCTTTCAGTAAGCCTGACACACGCGGTAGCTGCATGACCTCAAAATGGCGGCACCAGGTTTGCAGTCAACTGCTACTCTCTCAAATCTCCAGTATGTACTATTATACTGCTTTGCTTTCAAGACATCTACCACTACATGAGCCTAAGGTTGGTTATGCCGTAAGTCTGACTAAATTAACTGGCCATATTTTCTTTCACAAAACAATTAATAATTTAAGTACCAAGCCTTAATTTTGAAGCAGTTTTCCTCTCAATTGACAGATGAAGGATAAACGGATATCAAATTTCAACAATATGGGGCTGCAGATTTCTTTGGATGTAACTAGTGACATATTTGGTAACAAGAGTGATCAATGTAAAGTTGTGCTCTAGACCACTTGCCCTGTAATTTTTGATTGTGGATAAATTTAAGGCACAGTATATACCATCTCCCATATAAAAAAATTACTTGCTAAACAATATATGGAAAATAATAGCCAGCATTTTCTGAGGAAGTTGAAACATGGTAATGATGATCTGCTAAAATGCTGCAATGTCTGTCTTTGAGCACAAGCAGAACATTTCCCACATCATCTTTGAAAAGGTAAGCAGTGTATGGATTCAATATTATAATTGTAATTTGCAAAATAAAAATGGTACTAATTGCCATGTCTGCTCATCCTATTTATTTTGATGTAAGATGTGAGGGGATGAAGTATTGACAGTAAGTGACATGCACCTGCAACACAGGTGTCTTTAACAGTGTTACCACTTAATCTGATGACCCTGTACATGAATATAGTTTTCAGTTCTATGGATATAGGATATGCACCTCTTTATTGTGTGTCACATTTTCATATTGTGACTGTAACAGTGGCATCATGCAGTGACACTTTGTGAAACCCTGAGCTGTAGCTTGCACTTTTAGTACAGTTTGTTCTTTCACGTTTTCTGAGAGTGATTTGAGTTTTATTCTTCAGACTTTTATCAAATATGGATACAGAATATTTTATACAAAAATTCTTATTAGGTGTTCATTTTGGGACACATCTCAGAAAATTACAAGGATTGTGAACAAAAAGCCATTTCCCATAGGTTCCTAAATATATGGTCCACAAATCTTGCCTCATTTATCATATACACATTCTTCGGTATTATTTTTTATCGAGTTAAAAGTATGCAGCAATAGTACAACATGGACCAATGTTAGCTCTCGAATCAAATATGGAAATAGGCTGGTAGAAGTAATATCCTCAACAGTACATATGGTGAATAAGATAGTCACGTTGCATGGATAGACCACTGAAAGTCTTGCCAAAGTGCATCATTCATTACGGTAAGAAATCCTTGTATAATATGAGGTGTTATGGAATCCATCATTTTTCTGTTTTCTACAGACGTAAGCCAGAATTTGAATTAATCCTGTGTCAACCAATAGTTTAGAAACAGTTTTATTCAAACAGTAGATAATCATAAAAACACCCAACTAAAAATTGTACCAATTAGACATTTACTGCAAGCACATATTCAGGTTTCAGCTTCAAAATGCTGAAACTTGTACTCTAGTAATCATTAATGTTTATTCTGCATATAACATTTTTGCCATGTGAATTTTTTTTTTTTTGGTTATGGAATATTAGCATGTGTTCAGATTAGTTTGCTTTTTGTTTTCTTTATTGCCTAGTAGAGCCACAAGATGCCTTAAAAATGCACTTGCTGTTAAAATCTCTTTTAAAAGTAATGAAGTTTCTGCCATAATAAAGTTCTAACTGCATTAGACAGATAATTTGAAACATACAAATGCATTATGTCTATTCTCACCTAGCCCTATTTTACATGCTACATCCTGATATTCCTATATATATTTTTAACGTAACCTGGTAGGTCATATCAGATGATGAATGAAATGAGTAAAAGATACTCAAATAAGCCAGGGGTTAACAGAGCTTTTAAGGTACCCTATATTCCTCTTCTCAGGATAAAATCCCCCTCCTAGAAACGTATCTGGGTAATTTAACCTAACCAAGATTCAAACTCAGGACCTTTTGAATGCAAGGTATACACGCTATGCCCACATCATAAAGTCAGCCCTCTGAATCACATACATATGGTATAGTATTGTAAGTGGTTCCTCTAATTCATGTACTCTAACCAATTCAGGATTGTTGTATTACTGTACCAAATTCGTATTTATATAATGAATGGTGATTGGCAGAATTTTGATACTGACATTATACATGAAACACATTATGCCAAATTCATAATAAAGCAATACATGTCAAGATGTTGCTCCTCAAAATCTTGTGTTAACAATGCGGCAATACAATTTAACACTACCGTGTAATGCTCGGATGCTTTTCGTAGTAGTTCTTATAAGCTCTTGTACTCAGTTAAAACTTGTACTTTAGTATTCCTTCAGCAAAAAATTCATTACCCTGGAGGCTGGTCCTAAAAAAAAAAAAAAAAAAAAACACATAATTTTATTTTGTATATACCACCATGTTGCATGATAAAAGTTAACTTCGATTCATTTTTTCATCATAAAGATTTTAAGATGTTCATGTTGAATTTCTATTGGTCAATCATCTTATTGCCATGTGGTATATTCAGTTCAGCTCCTTGTGAACCCTGCATAATAGTGCAACCGTAAAAGGATAATGGTAACTAAAATGCAAATGAAACTAACAAAGTTGACTGATCAAAGCTATTTGCGATCTTGGTGCGTCTTGTTCTGTGACATACAAGATGACAGAGGGGAGAATTTTCGTTACAATATGCTCTAAATTAGTTAATTTTTAGGCACTTTCATTACTACAGGGCCAAATTCATTCTTTTTTTTTTCTTCTTCTTCTTTACCAATAAACACTCTGAAATTAATTTATTTGTACCATTTTTTTTTTACATATTAATTACATACTAATTCCAATCAACTTATGTACAAATTTGCTGCTAAACCTGGTAGATTTGCTATAGCAGTTTGTCTGGCTCACCTGGATAGCTATCTTTAGTTTTTACTTCCTTCTATTTCTCTTGTGACCTCCATTTCTCACTTTTTACCTCGTTAATCTATTTTCTTTCATTCTGCTAAGGGATTCCCCTATGTTCCTGTTTTTCTTTTTCAGTTAGCATCATAAAGTGATAGTGAATCTTGATTCTTAGCTATTATGATTTATAACTTTGAAAAAAATCAAGTAGTAGTTATTGAGATCTCAGGTTTGTATCCTATACATTTTACAAGTTTCTTTATGCTGTATGCTGGGGACAGTAAACCATGATTAATGGCAAGATGAATGTATTTAAGTCCTTTAATTTTTTCTTCAAAATAAAGAAATTTAAGATAAGTTAGAAGAAAAAAAATCTGATGTAATCCATTCACATGACTTTCTCTATATCTCTGCAACAAATTTTTGTTAAAAAGTTTATGCTTCTATTTACTTCATGCTAAGTGAGAAAAAATTAGCAGAAATAGTTTTATTACTTGCTTCCCTGTAAGTAGAAGCGAAATAAGGGAGTAACATAGGTTACAGTGATAGCAAAAGATGGTTGCTATGTGACTGAAGTTCCTTTGTATGGACAGCAATTGTTAAATTCCTGTATGACAAAATTATAAGTTTTAAAGTTGAAACCAAGAACAAGGAGTATCTAAAAAACGATCAACTCCACGAAAAAAAATGTATATAACATAAATTGTGTGTTTTAATGTGCTCTACATTTTTTGTGTAGTAAGTTTTTGTCTATCTCTTACGGTTTACCAGTTACACAAAAGTCCGTAAAATTCATCCAGAATAAAGTAGTCTTCAGAGGCTATTCCCAGAAAATTCAAGATATACATATTATTTGTCAAGTATATAACTTTAATATATGATATTTTAATCAAAATCGTTACAGCCATTTTTTTGGAAAATCAAAATTTTCGAAAAATTCTTCTATGTGAAGGGCAGTTTGGGGTGGGGGATTTTCTTGAAAATCTTCGTGTTGCATGCTTGGAAGATATGGACTTAAATACCAAGTTTGGTATTTAACAGCCTTTTCATTTTTGAGCTATGCTGCACACAGACAGACAGACAGACAGACACAGACATTTTTCTAAAAATGACTTTTTTTATTCAGGTGGTCTCAAAACATGTATTTCTGGTGAAATCTTGGTGTCAAATTTTTGGGTACAATGCAATACTTTTTCTATACACTATATACATAGTACATATATAGAAAGCAAAAATCAATAATTAAAGAATTTATTTTAATTAAACCAAAAAATTATGAATGAATACAGCTTGAAAACTGGTGACTCATTGCATTACGAGTTCATGATATGAAGAAGTCCATGGCATGGGGATATTGTCATTTGCTATGGGAATATTTCAGGAACTTTTAAAAACAGCAAAGGTTTGCCTAATTTTTAAAAATAGTGAAAAAGATTATGTACAAAATTATAGCCCAATCAATATCTCTCCTATCAGTATTTGCAAAAATACTTGAAAGAGTAATGTATAACAGATTAATGCCTTTCCTGGAGGCATGCAGCATTTTAAGTAAGTTTCAGTTTGGATTTTGTAAAGGTAAAAATATTAGCAATGTTATATTTTAATTCCTAGAATCAATATTCAAAGCTCAGGATACAAAGAAAAGACTGTTAGGCTCTTTCTAGACCTTAGCAAAGCTTTTGACATGGTTAACCATAAAATATTGATTCATAAGCTTAACAAATGTGGAGTAAGGGGATTAGCTGAAGAATGGTTTAGTTCATATTTAAGTAACAGATATCAGTTGTTGAAGTACTTTCAGCTAAATCAAATGATGGTATTATAAAGCATTAGGTCCACTACTCTTTTTCATTTACATAAATGATCTCCCTCAAAATATTACTGAAGCAAAAAGTGTGTTATTTACAGATGACATGACTATTAGAATTAGTGACCTTGCCAAAAACAATTTGCAGTATAAAACCAGCAAAATTTTAAAACAAATAGAAAACTGGTGATCAACTAATAAGCTCAAGCTCAATATTGAAAAAACTGTGTATGTACAGTTCCATAAATATGAGCAAGACCCAATGCAAGTTTCTTTCAATGATATATAAATTACCAAAGTAGAATCCACAAAATTCTTGGGCATATGTGTAGAAGCTAACCTGACTGGGAAACACACATATATCATCTAAGCAGGAAGCTCAATAGTCAATGCTACACATTTAGAATCTTCATCAAAAAGCTTGCAGATACTTGAGCTTCAGAAAAGATTAGTAAAAATCATAAAACAAGTACTAATATGATCAGAGAGTAAGTCAGTATTCAAAGAACTATCTATATTACCCTTACCTTGTGTATATACATATATATATATATATTTATTATATAATTATATATATCTCTTAGAGTCGATCTCTTTTATATATCAAAATTTGCATCACTTTAAAAGAAACTCAGCCTTACATGACCACAATACAAGAGCATGCAATAATATACACCTCATAGGCTCACCAGGTGTCTTAAGTCTATATCACATCAGGCAATAAATTTATACAATCAACTTACAAACAGTGTTAAAGAGCTTAATCACAGAAAATTTAGAATGGCCAATAAGAGCCATCTCAAAAGTCATTTACCACTCACTATTATTGAATACTTAAATCTGAAACTTTAACTTTTTCCACAGAATACAAACTAAATAACTATAAATCATTATCATCATTATTATTTATTACTATATAATTATTATCTTTCCAACCATATTTCTCTTGTGCAGATACTGCCACTTTGTGTTTGTCATTACAGGTCCCATTCTGCAGAAGCAGGAAGGAGCCTGGCGCTGACAGAAAACTATTCTGTATTTTTCTTCTTATTAATTCGGTATATATTTAAACCAAATGTAATACAATTTATTTGTATTTTGATGATGTCATAGAATCTACATTTCTTAAGGCTGATAATAAATCTATTATATTACTTAATATCTTAGTTCTTATGTAAAACAAGTTATAGCCATAACTACAGATGTAAGTAGTAGCTTCTGTGAAGCTGCAAGCTGACGTTTCAACTCACTGCTTAAAAAGTTAGTGCTCAAAAATGCATATTTTAATAGTTGAAGTACATTTTAATTTTCAATATATAAAAACTAAAAATTTAAGAGCAACAACTCTTGCTTTTACTTTATTTGTACAATAAAAAAAAAACTGATTAGTCTAAATGCAACATTGAGTAATAAAGTACCTTAGTTTTCTTTAACCAAAACAAGATAACATGCACAGATCATATTAAATAACTTACTTAGGATGAAATTATTCCTATATATTTATTTTATAAAACTTACCTGAATTGTACCATCACTCTGTGTGTGTATTTGTTGTAGGTTTGCTACAACAGTTTGGTACATGGATGCTGAAACTGGAACGGTGATCATCCCTGACACTGACACAGGATAACCTGCAATTTAAACTTTACTAGAATCTGCAGAAATAATGAATCACTGAAAAAGAGCCGTAGTCACAAAAATACTTTGAAGAGGTAAACATTATTCCTAAAACTGCTCGTGCATCTTGTACAGTGCAATGCAGTGTTGCGAATACTATAAAGATATTTGTGATGCAAAAGATGAAAAGAAAATTTAATAAATAAAAGAATATCCATAAACGAGCATCTTTTGATTCTAAATTGGCAAGACCCATTTCTGATTAAGGATGCTATACTTTACAAGCTTGTTTGATAACAGATGAGGCAAGATATGGAAGAACTGAAGATTTGAAGTAAAACTATATGCAATTTTTGCCAAAATTATGTTATTTTATAAGAATATTTGCATCCTTGAAAAATAATGTAAATGTAAGGATCAATATTCATATGCTTCTTTATAGTGTTGCTAGGTAGTGTTTGTGCCAAGAGTAATAAAACATTTTAAGTGCCAGCTGTTATTTGTTGAGTAACAGTGAGTAAGCTTTCAATTTTTTTTTTTTTTTTTAGGCCTGAACCTTGATTTGAAAATCTTAGTGATTTATGCACTGAGAAGATTCCTGAGGTTAATGTAGATCTTTAATTGCTTTTTCACACAAGCCTTGTATAGGATAGGAGTTGGATAGGTAGAGTCAAGCTGAAAAATTCAATACCATAACCAGGATTTGAACTATGTATCTCCTGGTCTCTATCCAGTTGCTCTTCCGCTGAATTACCATGGCAACATGCCGGTATAGCATTGAATTTCTCAACTGACTCACATGTTTCCCAGTAAGCCACGAGCTGATCTCAAATTATTTTGAGATGACAATCCCAATGGTGACTTACTCTAAGTTCCAGGATTCATAGTATAGCCAATCATTATGATCAATGGGTATTGGTTTAATTGTTTTTTCACACAAGCCTTTAGATTTGGGAATTATTCATTCTGTTAAAGCAAAGTACCAGAAAACCTCGTGCAACGAGCTATTTCTTGCTTAAAAAGAAAGCAAAACATACATTTGAATAAACTTCAGGCCATTCATATGTTTGTAGCTGCATGGCAGTTACTTACATCAGGCACCTTACAGCACAACTTTGAGAAAGCTGGGTTTGAATTTTGCACCAATGTCTTCGAGGACAATCATACAGAAGAAATTTGTATGCAGGAAGAGTGGGAGATACTATAGAGCATAAATGAAACCTTTGAAGTATTTGTAAAGTTGTGATGACAGTGTCCTAACCTCAGAAGCATCTGTAGACATTGTTGAGCTATGGAATGAGGCAATGAAGAAAACAGAAGAGGAACCAGGAAAAGAGGATGAAGAAGAACCAGTATTGCCAACATTTGTAGCAGCAGTGGAAGGATTGCATGTCTTGAGATGGCACTCCTTCCCTATTATTGAGGGGTTGCTCAGCAGCATTAATCACAATGAACAAGGAGTAAGGGCCAGATACCTTGGCAGGAGAAAGAAGACTATGCTGCTGGATTTCTTTAAGAAATGAAGGTTAATAAGTTTATGATCTTGTTTCTTTACTGGTAATACTGAAAAATCAGCCTGCATTGGTATCAGATAATAAACATGTAAATCTGCTATCCACTTCCATTTTGTTTGTTGCAAATTAAGTGCAAATGGCTGACCATGAAGTATGTGCATTTTGTTCATTGTAATTTTTAAACTCATTAGTGTTACATGTATACACTGATTTAAAAAACAAATTTTACTTTTAAAATACTTAAAATACAATTTGCATATTATTTCTGAGAAGTGAATGCTCAACCTTATCTACACTCCCCTTCTGTTTTGTTAATTAAGGGGTTTTACTATACATATTTTTCCTTTAGTCTTAGTGGTTTCAGTGCTTCTTTTAATGAAGTGTTGTATTTCAAACCAATTTTAAGATATGGAGTGTCGTTTGAGACAAACAGATTACACTAACTTGGAAAGTTTCTAACGGCACTTCATCTGCAGATGGAATGAATGCATTTTGTTTCAATATTCCTCTCATGAAAAAAGGGATTAAAACAGTGAATGTTACATGCATCCAAGTAAAGAGGGAAAGAGAATAAAATGCCTATTTATACATAAGAAACATTTTTTGACCAGAAAAAATAAGATTTTACAAATAATAAAAATAAATAGCATCAACTCTTGAGTTTATCAAACTTATATACACTACTATACAAAGTCTGGTATTTTTTCTTAAGTCAAACTGCATAAGTGAAGAGATCATTTTTAGCATCCTCACCATGGCCATCTTCACCTGTGAGGATTATTTGGCCATCCTGGTTGAGCGTTGCTTCTGTGACATTATTGATATCTACGGCCAAGCTGCCATCTCCTTGTGCTGATGCCACTTCAGCAAGAGTCTGTACAGCATGGACCGTGGGTCCACCATCTCCTTGAGCTGTGTGTATCTATAACATTTAATTATGTGAATGATAGTTTGATGTTTCTAAACAGAAATTACACTCTTTCATTTTTTCATTCACATAATGAGTTCCATTTTTTTATTAATGGAATTAAGTTAATTTCACAAAATAAATATGAGTTTCTTAAAAAATAAATATCTATAGTCCAAAAGAACCAGCAATTCAAAAATGTTTTTACTTTAATATACCCAAAGAAACAAATTTTTACCTTCTATTCATTGAACTAATCCATTATAAACTAGACCATTAATGACAGGAATGATATTTTCCAAACCATTCCAAATTCTGTATCTTATAGCTAAGTTGTAGTAATTAAGCTTCACTGAATGAAGCAAACATAAGGTTCCCAAATTTTCAACTGTCTAAAAATCAAGAACTAAGAAAATTATTGTGTGTAGTGGCATTGGTGATATGGCTCCCATAAATAGTCACTCTTATCAAACATTTATTAAACTGAAGGTTAAAAGTAAAATCCCAATGTTAACAAATTTGGAATATAAAAAATAAATTGCAAGGATTGCCCAAAAATTTACATTGGGAAAACATGGGTATGCATAAAAATCAGAGTAAAAGAACACATTAGAATCACAAACCAAAACAACAAGAACAATTTGTGTTGGCTGGTATTTTTTGAAGGATACATCATCAATAAAGAGCTCAAACTACATAAAAACAACACAGGCAATACAGTGTGGGAAGAGAATTTCATCAGGGATTCTCTTCATTAAATCACCCCATGAGACTCATTAATGAACAAGTTCCTCTAATTCCCATGGAAGAAGGAAGCTACAACACAGGAAAATGCAAGCAGTTAATCTAAAGCTAATGATGGGAACAACAGGTCTATAAACTGATCTTTGAAAATGAAACAAGTCATGTAGTGTCTCACATATTTTATTCATTTTATTTTTCAAAACTATGAAACTGTCTAATCAACTCTTCTTAAATGATACAAATCCATCAATTCTGACTTGCAAAATAATGTTGATATCATAAAATTACAAAACAGCATTGTTATGAAAACTTTTAAGTGAAATGGAATGATATATAGTAGAGCCCCGATAATTCGAGTCTTGGAATTTTGAGGTTCTGTGTACTTCAGGTTGGTTTTAAGAAAGTTAACATTTTACATAATACTAGAGTATCCTATTGTCTGCATGCATGTTTTATGCAAATTCAAACATGTTACATTTTGAACTTTCTATCAATTTTCCATGTACAATACAATTAAACCTGTCCCACTTAGGGTTTTCGCTTATTTAGCACAGAAATGCTAGTGCATTTCTATTACAGATTGATCAGTACCATTAGGTTTGGAAGAGCGTGCTGGCCCTTTCTTTGTTGACCCTTCACTAATTGGGACTATGTATCAATTAAATGTACTGTGCATACGATCCTTTCAGTAAAATACTGTATTGGTACAATAATCCCTATTCAGCAACAGTAGTCATTAAAATATGCTTAAGTAAAACTATGTACCTTTTACAGCAGTAGTAGATTGACAGTTGTTGTAGTTGGTATAGTCCTGCCCTGCCTTGGTAGCCACGTTCCATGAGGTTGTGAAGTTGATCTTCACCCTTCTTTAGTCCTAATGACTTGAATATAATAGAAAACATAAACCCTCCCTATTGCATTTTAGCCATTAGAAATGCAAGAAGGTTTACAACCTCTTAGAATGCAACCATTAAAGCATAAGCACAAGTGTACCTGTATAAACTGTACCGTAGTGACCCCACCTGTGCCACAATAATTTTAAAGTGTTTTAGCTTCCCACTGTACGAGTCCCTGGCATGGGAAATTTCTTTAAAATATAACCCATATTTTTGCAACTTGAAAATGTTTGCCTATTATGAACATATAATGCAGGCATATATTATATTGTTTTTTATTAATTTTTAATCATTATTGTGCACATTAAACAATTATTTATGATTTATCCATTGATTTAGTGATATTTCCATATAATCAAGCTTTTTGTAATTTGAGCTAGCCTCAGCCCTAATAAGCCGAACTATTGGGGCTCTACTGTATTTACCAGGCTGAGAATCTGGAATAACAAAAGACAAAAGCTGTAATAGTATGTAATTTCCTTTATGAGTTTAATTTTATCTGAAGCACCTGATTTATATACTGCTTTTATTCCAAAACAGCTGGAGATTTTTTAATAGCAGATACCTTGAGATCCTCATATGTTTTGTGGGAGAAACATAGAAAGCATTTCGAGGAGTGTATTGAAAATACAGCATTAGCGATTCTTTGTGACGAGATGACCCACAGTAAAGGCCAGGGCATTTTTGGAGTTATATTTAGAACTTCAGAAACCAAGTCAACCCTGACTTAGTTGTTGCTAGCATCAAAAATACTAGAAGTGGAACTGCTAGAATGTAATGGATTAAACTGCCTAATTTGGCATTGTGGAATTCCTGAATAAATATAATATTCAATTTGAGAATGTTGATGTGTTGTTACATACTCAGCAAGATATATGACCAAATTGGATTTCTTCAAGTCTTAACTGGTGGTGATATCCATATGCTATACGTATGTGACAAACGTCAAAATGCTATTTTTAAACATGAGATATCCAGAATCATCTAGACAAATTGCATAAAGTAGATGGATCCCCATCTCTCATTCTGATGAGAAGGAAGTCCTGGTTTCATGCAGTTGCATACATGTCCCCCAATATTTAAAGTATTGCAAGTTTCAATTCTTGGACCCATATTGTTTTTATCGTAAATAATGATTTAAATGATCATCTTAAGATACAACGTACTAAAGTCACACTTTATGCTGATGATACCACCATTCTCATATCAGCAAAAACTATGCAACAGTTAATAATAAATGTAAAAAAAGTACTGCAGAACCTGGAATTATTTTTACATTCAGGTAAAAGGAAAAAGGTAATAAGAGCACAGAATATAGAGCATACAGAAAGGAAACTCGACGTTATCCGAGCGTCAAAATTCGATGCACATGCGTGAATTCTGTCATATTGGGATAGTAAACTGCTATGTTGTTGAAGTTACACACTTCGTAATATACATTTTGTTAATGTTATTAATTGTGTATTTTAGCTACAGCATTATATTCTACTCAACGGTTATATAATACACTGTAAAATTAGAATATTTGCTGTCTCTTGAAGCTTTACTGTTCTTATATTGAGCAGTAGTAAGAGAAAAGTAGCACATAACTCAAAAATAATTCAAACACAATTAATCAGGTAAAGAAATGTGGAATATCTCCTTTTAAGTTAGTAATATGGTTTATCATGTGTTTGCATCAAGCTTCAGTTTTGCATTTCTTTTTCTCTCTCTCTCTCTCTCTTTTTTTTTTTTTTTTTTTTTTTTTTTTTTTTTTTTTTTTTGTATGATAGGACTAATTCATTCTGTCCAATCATATTTTCTGCCCATTCTGATTCAAAGCCTTAAGCTTTTTTATTCTTTTATTAAATAAAACTTGACAGCCACTGAATCACTTGGTTATTTATTCCTTACATATTTTCCTAACAACAATTGCATGTTGCTAGGGTTTGTTTTGTGAATATGAATAGCAAACAAAACAGTCTCAAAAATCTGATGTATTCCATTCACATGACTTTCTCTAGTGGTTCAACAATCAAACTTTCGTTACAAAAGATTATTCTTTTATCTACATCATGCTAATCAAGATAAAAATTACCAGAATTGGTCTTATTACTTGCTTCTTTGTGAGTAGAAGGGAAATAAGAGAATATGCAGGCTAAAGCGCTAGTCAAATCTTTTAAAAGCCGGTTGCTATGTGAAACAATTCTCTTTGCTTGCTAGGAATGACTTCCTGTATGTACAATGTACATAGTGGGTAGAAAAGGTATGGTATTCCACCCAAAAATTTGATGTCAAGATTTCATGGAAATATAGGTTTTCAAGCCCCTCTGTGTTTGAAAAAAAACATTCTTAGAAAAAAATCTGCATGTGTATGTCTGTGGACTGCATAGCTCAAAAATGAAAAGTCTGTTAAATACCACACTTGGTATTTAAGTTTAGTATTTTCGAAGCCTGCCACACAAATATTTTCAAGACCCCCCCCTGCAAACTACCCTTTACGTGGAATATGAGCTCTTTATTCTCATTGAGATTTGCAGAATTTTGCATAACGGTTAAACTGAAGAATAGGCAAAAACTTATTACATAAAAATGTAGATCTTGTTAAAACACCTAATTTATGTTATATACGTTTTATGTAGAGCCTACCGTTTCAGAGATATTTCTTGTTATGGTTTCAATTTTAAACTAACTTTTCTTCAACATGACCATGGAAAGCAAACCAAACATCAATTGTTACACGTAGCAACCAGCTTTTAAAATATTTGACTATCCCTTTAGCCTAATGTATTCCCTTATTTCCCTTCTACCTTTTAAAATATTTGACTATCCCTTTAGCCTAATGTATTCCCTTATTTCCCTTCTACTTTCAAGGAACAAGCAATAAGATCATTTCTGCTAATGTTTATCTTGATTAGCATGGCGTAGATAAAAGAATTATCTTTTATAAGAAAAATTTGTTTGTGGAACAGCTAGAGAAACTTATGTGAATGTAACGCATCAAATTTTTATGCTGTAAGTTTTTGTCTATCTCTACAGTTTACCACTTATGCAATAGTTATAAAAGAGTCATCCAAGTGAAGAATTCCTCAGAGACTATTTATTCCCAGAAAATTCAAGTTATACATTTCGTTTGTCATAAAAAATATCTTAAACAAATGACATTTTAATCAAGACCGTAAGAGAGATAAAATCTTACTACACAGAAAATGTAGATCCTGTTAAAGCCCACAATTGTCATGTATATTTTCTGTGGAGTTAACCATTTTTGAGATACCCCCTGTTATTGATTGAAAATTTTCAAATACTTACACATTTTCTTACGTGGAAATTACCGTTCAGGATTTTTTCTTTTCTTTGTTCAGGTTCATGCAAATAGAATGGGATTTCACAGCATCACATAGTTTCTGGGATCAAAAAGATTTGACTATCATTTATACCTATAATGAAATGCATAATTAAAGTATCTGTACAAACAAGAAACAGAGGAATAAGCTGTCATATAAATAGTTTGTAGGAGAGCAAACAGAGAAAGTCATGTGTATGCCACACATAAGATTTTTATTACATTTGTTCTTGCTTTATTATTTTAAACGCTTTAATTTGCTTAAAATTGTATGTAATAAACAGTTTTTGCTTTGCATTTAGTAGGTAACAATATGTCATCTAGTGCAGTGCTTGACTTTATGCGCATCAAAGGAGCCGCTCTTTAGTTTCCTTTCAGTGTAATCTCTATTCTGTGGTATGAGTATTAGTGGGAATTAATAGATTTGAATCTTGTACACCATAACTTTAAATTACTTAAAATACATTATTTTGTATGTATATAAATTATGTTGTCATGTATGCTGAAAGATCTAATGAATCTCCCCAACTAAAAAGGATGTATAAAGATGTTTTTCTCATAGAAAAAATTACTTTTTTCTAAATTCATTCAAAAGCACTTTTGGAAATAAAACTATTATTAATAAGGTTTTAAATATGTTAAAACATTACCAACAGAATTTAAGAGAATGTCTAACATAAACCAGTTCAAAAAAGGTCTAAAAATGATTTGTAAACACACTTTTTATATTGCCCATGGGTTTTTAAACCAGATTTTCATTAAATATGGTTGTTTTTATACCTGGTATCTTAAAGATACCACCTATTATTATTTTTGACGGATAATAAATATAATTTGTATAACGGGATCTATGTTCTAGGTATATGATTTCATTACTTTTACATTGTACGTAGTTTTGTGGATATGCTCACTTGTACATATTATCACTACTATTACTGTATTGCTTGTGTTGTAGCTAATTGTAGCTAATTGTATTTTATTTTTACCTTTGATGTGTTCAACAATAACATGTTTTCTCTGTATATTGTGTGATTGAAACAAATTACATTACATATATATAGAGATTTTTCAAATTCAATGGTCAAGACAACTCTTCAGTTCAATATATCTCAACAATATGATTTCTAAATTCCTAAACATTATAATCTGCAGGTATCACATCTCCAGGCTCCCTGCTATCACATTTCACCCACAGAAATGCTTGAGATATCGAAATATTCGTTCATTCACAGATTATAAAAGAAGAACTGAAAGAAGCTGCATAGGGTTTCACAGAAGTAGCCAAAGGGTCGTTTGGAGAAAAAACAGGTAAGATGCTACAAAGATGTCTACCCTAAAGAACTATTTGTGACAAATCATTTCAAACAGGTACAAAATCCAACAGAAAGTTGAATTCTTCGATGGCTGCCGAGAACTTGTTTTTATTCACCCTGTGGATACTTTGTTTGATACTGTAACAAAACCTCTTTTCAATCCAACGAACAATTCTTTATTAATGATTTCTTCTTGAGACGTCCCTGAACTGATGATGGTGAACAGAGTACATTGTTGAAAGCTTGGAAATTAATTCAACACTTACCTGGCTAACATCCTGAGAAGAAATCATTAATAAGCACTGCCAGGAAAGTTTCAAGTCCTTGAACAATTCTTTATTTCTTCCACAACCTGATTACAATCAGAATCTGCTCACAAATAACTGCCTTTCTTCAATGCTTTTGTAACGATTTTGCTGAATTGTTTCCTATCGACGAATTCTGCAGGGACTACTACTGTGTGCTACGAATGTCCTGTCGAAACTGACTCAACAGCATGCTCGTTGAAACTGAACTATGGGCAGGGCTTTGTTCCCCTAACCTATTGGTTACATGGCAGGAAAGTTTTAGAAACCATTGCACATGCAAAACCACCGCAGGTGTCAGAAATTCATTCAGGTGCAACAACGCTAGGCCTCAATGTCAAAGAACTTTCCAACAGCACACATGTACACTGCATATGTGTAACAATCACAACTATAACTTATGAAGCAAACTGTTCACTCTCATTCAGCATTTATAACTGCAGGGCATAGTCACACTGCTCCCTCCTCAGGGCTGGTCATCCTGACCAGTGCCATCCAAACAGGCTAAACAATCCATGTGTATTACTAGCCTCTTCCCTTGGGGCAGTATATCTTTTTCTTTTTGCTGAAGACTAAGTAGATGCTGGACCCTCTCCAGATGGTCACCACTCTCTTCAGCAAGTCTTTCAGCTGGGGCACTAGATCCTGCAATGCTGTTAGCTGGACAGATCTGTCGCACTGTGATATACACTCCCCTAACTGTCCTGGTCGAAGTCCAATGGGCTCAGTAGCCCCATGTGCACTTCCTCCTGACACAAGGCATCAATGCCCAGGTAACACATTTCAATGGTGCTTTCCAGTACAGTACAAGGTTCCTTGACCATTGCACCTTCCAGGCCCACCTTCAACATCACATTGTTTCTTGCAAGCAAAACTACATCATCTCTTAGGATCACCCTGCAGATCCCTGGGTGCTTGTGGGGGTTCTGGAGCAACACCTTGCCTTGGCTGAGTCACAAGATCTTTCAGCCGACATTGAATATTGCCTTGTGGCACCTGAGGTCATTCAGTCCCAATATCACATCCTTGGCCACCCTCACACTGCTCCATCCCAGCACAGCTTCCCTTGTATCCAGTCATATGTGATGAGGTGGTTGTCTACTCTTCTGCCCAAGGCATGTAGTGTCACTTGCAGGGGTGATGAAGATGGCCCCAACATGCCTCTTACCACACTGGTCCTTTCTTGTTTCCTGCCTGATAGCTTGGTGTAGAGTTCTTCACGAGATAATCTGGCTTGCCACACCATTGACAGGTCATCATCTCTGTGGTGTCTCTCTGTCCCTGTTGTAGCGAATACTCCTCATCCTCAAGGACGGCACAACTGTTGTCTTGACCACCTCCATCTGACATTAATGTCTGGCTGTCTTTCAAGTAGTTGTATCTCAATATCACGCACCTTGTCAACAAAGGAGTAGGTGGCTTCCTGCCACACATAACAAGGCAGTAGATTCACCAGGATCTTGTTCACCAGTTGCTCATTTGGTAGGAAGAACCCTTTTGTCATCTCCCCTGACTGTTGCAGCCCAATTTAAGCAGTCAAACGATGGTTTTCAGAGTGATTCTTGAGGGCCTCCCAGATCTCTTCAGACATTGCCGACGTTGGAATCACATTCAATACCTCTGACCCACATCTCTAGAGGCTTACAATCAGTTGTGTGGATTCCTCTTCTACTGACCATTGGTTACAGATGGTGACAGCCGCAAATTGCCAGTGGAAGATTTTAAAAGCGAATGCTCTGCCATCTTAACCTTCATGTCTTTCAGCCTTCTGTCAAGCATCTTTTTCACCATGGCATTCTTTGACACTGCTGTTGATTCTTCTTTCCAGGCCACCAAGCTCTTCCAAATCCTTCATGCTGGCCAGCATTTCTGTTTTCAGGCTTTCCATTCTGGATTTGATTTTTCTATTCTGGATTCCATCTTTATGTCCAACTTTTCCATTTTCATTCTGGATTTCATTTTGATTTTCATTTCCTTGATTTTGGCAAGTAAAGTTGCTAACATGTTCTCCATCATGACAATTAAATCTTGCTTTTGACACCAGTGTAACAAAAACTTTCTGTTTAATCGAACAAACAACTTTTTATTCCTTCATCAAGTTGATTACAATCAAAATCTGCCCACAAATAACTGTCTTTATTCAATGCTTTCACTATGAATTTCCCATGGAAACTTTACTCATCTATACGTTAAACATTCCCATTTGAAACTAAACTCTGGACAGATCTTTGTTGCCCAATTTATACCTGTTGGTACATGGCAGGAAATTTCCAGAAGCTGTCGCATGTGCAAAACTACCACAGGTGTTACAATCTAACAATGTATAACAATGCTGGGGTTCAATGTTAAAGAACCTTCTGATAGTACACATGTCCACTCATACACATTTTAATAATCATAGCTGTGATGTCAAAAGAATTTACCACAAGCACATATGTCCATTAATACAGGTGTAACAATGGATGCAAACAATCAGCTATTACTTAAGAAGCAAATCGTTCACACATGTTTAGTGATTACGCAGCAGGGCAGTCACAATACAAAGAAAAGGAGATAGGAGTGTTACCCTTTGTTTGGCATTTATGAGAGAAAATACTACTCCTATGTGACCATCTATGCATATATAGACAAAGGCATATATATATATATATATATATATATATAGATAGATTTAAGAACCAACCTTAAACCAGAAAATATTAAACTTATAGTGGTTCTCACAAAATCAAAATCAGGTTTTGAGTGTAAATAGTATATAAATAAATACTATGCTCTTTGCTCTTAGGGACAGTTAATGTAATAATGTAAGATATAGGTTAGGGCTGGTTAGCCCAGTTTCATATTGTTAATTCATCCTTACTTCACATGTAATGTAAACAAACACATTGGGCTGCAACGACTCTAGTTGGTTGCTGGATGTTTTTCTGCTCTTCTCTAGCAAAATATAGTTCCTCTTAAATTCCTGAGAGAAGTACACAAATATGTTAAAGTATACAATGTTGTGTAAATGATTAATAAACGGAAATTACTGAGTTTTAATCATGATTCTTTTATGCAATAATGCACACATGTGGTGCAGTTTATACATTGCAATAAATGTTTCCAGTCAGCATGTGGAGAGCATTATGTATGTAAGCAATGGCAGAGGCGTGTGATACTAGTGTGTGAAATATAAGTATGGAAAACTCAAAAGTGGCGAGAAAAGAATTTTTCTTAACGTATACATTAAGTTTTGTGAAAAGTACCCTACTCTTGTATTAGACAACATATTCAGTTTAATGGCCAAATCTACTGGTTTACAGCATTAAGTGAGCAAAAAGAGAGTGGTCAACTACAGGAAAGCTTTTGACAACTGTTAAAAAGAGAAAACACTGCAGCAGTATTTGGACATAAAGTGTGACAAATTTGTTTGAGCAAGTTGCTTGCAAAGAGCATCAATTCTTTTTTGATAATGAATAATCTGCAATAAATAAAGTGTTGCATGTAGAGATCAGTGATCCATAAGATCTTTTCAAATTAACAATTAACTATATAATTTGCTCAAAGAATAGGGTTAATTTGTAAGTAGAAATTGCAAAAGCATTGTTGTGAAAAGGGAAAATATTGTGTAATAAAGAAAATATTTATCAATATCAGAAAATTCTAACATTAGAGACAAGCTATTTATTATTTAGATGAAACATGGGTTAATGAGAGTCACATTACCTCTAACACCACATCTAGCAGGGGGGTTGATACATGGATAAAAACAATGAAGCTGGCTTTCTTTTCAAGTTTCAGTACAGGGCTTAAAAATCCCACAAGTAAAGGAAAACATTTAATAGTTCTGCATATAGCAACGAATAGGTTTTGAGGATAGCAGAGATCTTATTTTTTAATCTAAAAAAATCAGGAGACTATCATGAAAAAATGACAGGCAAGTGTTAAAGGCTTGATTTGAGAAAATGCTCCCTAAAATTGAACCTAGCAGCATAATTATAATGGATAATGCTTCATATAGCCTGAAATTAGAACGTCCTTGGAGAAAAGAATATGTACTGAAGTGGCTTCAGGACAAATACACAAAGTCTGTAAAGTTAAATCTGAGCTGCTGAAATTAGTTCAATCATGTAAAATCCAGTATAAGAAGTTTGTTGTAGTTGATTTGGCTAAGAAGGTGTTATAAATATTGAGAATGACACCTCATTGTTATTAATCCAATTGAGTTCATTGGGAGTCAAAGGGGTATATAGCCAGAAACAACAAAACTTTTAAATTTGCCAATGTACAACAAATAGTGCAAGCAGCTTTTCAGCAAGTGACTGCCAAAAAATGAAGTGAATGTATATTATACATTGTTCAAGAAACACAATTTGGGATTTGGAGCAAAGTGACCATTTTTGTTGACTGATTAATATAAATCTCGGTGATGATTCAGACAGTTCCAGTGCAACTGCAACAGATGTCTCAGATCTTGAAGGAGTGGAACCATTTTTCAACTTCAGTTTAGCTCTTCTGAATAAATCTCTGTATTATGGCAGTACATTAAGGTAATGTGCTCTGTACTTTGTTTACATGTGAGTGTTAAAATTTGCAAAAGAAAGAAAGAAATCAAAACACTATAGGAAGTTGGAGTGATCATGACAACACATATAACAGCAAACAGCTTGCCTGCATTTTGTAATTTTATGGGAGGTTTACACGACAACACATACAACAGCAAACAGCTTGCCTGGATTTTGTAATTTTATGGGAGCTTTACACCTTTTGCACTGAATAATAATTATCTATTTTTTTATTGTGTTCTATTTAATATACATTGCACAGCTTTAATCATTAAAAGGGAATAGTGAAAGTTGATAGCAATTTATTTGCTGCCAATTAGTGAAACATAGAGGCATGGTTTTATAACTGTTCAGCGATGAATATAGCTTAGCACAACATGCTCCATGCATGTGCATTTGTAGTGTAATACATTCTGGTTTGTTGACATTGGTGAAGGATGGACAAATAAAGGAGTTGTTGTTTTAACTTAAAAAGAATGACAACTATAACCCTCTTTTATAATTTATGCTTTATAACTTACTAGTCCATGAAAAAAGCAGGTAATGTTGATCCAAAGGTGGACATGTTATGGCAGGTACCACACAATGTCAGGCAGACTACTTGTATAAATAAAAGCTGCTAATATTCAGTAAATGTGTAGCCTTTGGTCATTTAAATATGCAAAAACTGTTCAATCGCTTCTAGTTACATATTCTGGTAAATCATTTATCGGTTGTACTACATTTACTCACTATTTCATATTTTGTATCTATTGTAATCTTGATGAGGCGCTGGCCTTCTAATGCAAAGGCCATGGATTCAAACCTGTACCAGACTGATGGTTTTAAGTATGCTTAAATGCAACAGCCCATAACAGTAGATTTATTGGCATGTTAATTTCTGTGGGACAAAATTCTGGCACACCAGTGGCACTGATATGATCCTAGCAATTAATAATAAAAAAAATCTGATGTGTACCATTCACATGACTTTCTCTATATCCCTGCAACAAATTATTCTTAAAAAGCTTATACTTCTATTAACTTCATGCTAATCAGTAAAACATTAGCAGAAATAGCCATATTATTGCTTCCTTGTAAGTAGAGGTGAAATAAGAGAGTACCATAGGTTAAAGTGATAATCAAATTCTGGTTGCTATGTCACTGAAGTTCCTTTGTTTGTATGGACAGCAGTTGACAAATTCCTATATGAGAAATGTGTAAGTTTTTCATAGTAGAAACCAAAAATAAGGAATGTCACAAAAACGACGAACTCCGCGACAAAAATGTATATAACATAAATTGCGTGTTTTAATGTGCTCTACATTTTTTTATGTAGTACGTTTTTGTCCATCTCTTACGGTTTAGCAGTTATTCAAAATTTAGTAAAATTCATCCAGAATAAACTACTCTTCAGAGGCTATTCCCTGAAAATTCAAAATATACATTTTATTTGTCAGGTAAATATCTTTAATATACAAAATTTTAATCAAAATCGTTAGAGCCACTTTTGAGAAAATCAAAATTTTCGAAAAATGTTCCATGTAAAGTGTGGTTGGGGGTGGGGGGATTTTTTTCAAAATCTTCGTGTCGCATCCCTGGAAGATACTAAACTTAAATACCAAGTTTGGTATTTTACCTACTTTTCGTTTTTGAGTTATCGTGTTCATAAACACACACACACACATACACAGACCTTTTTCCGATAAAGGGGACTCTAAAACATATATTTCCGGTGAAATCTCGGTATCAAATTTTTTGCAATACATTCTCTATACACTATGTACATAGTGCCTATAGAGAAAGTAATAATAATATCTTTATTCACCTTTCGATTTATACATAAATCATGGCTTTGTCAGTACATATATTTACAGTAGTATGTACAAGTAACAGTATTTATAAATTTATATTTTTAAATTCTTGAATGTTGAAAGGTATATGCTCTAAGAGAGCTTTAGTTATTGAACGTTTAAATTTGCTGTAGACAAGTTCTTTATAATGTCCAGATACTATATTGTACAGGTTGGTTCCACAACGGGAAATGCTACTGCGACTCTTATTTGTACAGCAGAATGTGGTATGCACATGGTTCAAATATCTAGTATGTGTGCATGATACATATTATTTGTTTTAAAGAGGTTCCTGTTTTTGTGAATGAAGCATAATGTTTCATAGCTGTGAAGCATATATACATATAAGGGAGAGGTAAGATATTTAATTCCTTAAATACTGTTTTGCTTGGTGTTTCACAGGAACTTGCTTTATTATTTTTAATATTTTCTTTTGGAATTTAAAGATAGCATATAGATTTGTAGACATGCCCCATACTGGAATACCATAGGTGAAAATGGAGTCAACATATCCAAAATACATTGATCTTAATCCACTTGTGGTACACACCTTACTTGCTACTCTGAACGCATAGCAGATTTTGGACAATTTGTTGGCTAGATAATCAATATGCGTGTTCCATTTTAGCTCCGAATCTATCTAAACTCCTAAGAATTTTGATTCATTGCCTTTATTTATGGGGTGACTATTAATACAAATCTGTAGTTCTTTATATGTTTTTCCTGGGCTGAAATTTATAATAGTTGTCTTATCTGCATTTAAGTGGAGCTTATTTCCTGATAGCCAATTATGTAGGATTATGTCCTTCGATTTATATCATTTTCCAGGTCATAGAGGTCACTATTTTTATGTATAATATTGGTGTCATCTGCAAATAAAGTTATCTGAGTGTCATTGATATTTGATGGCAAGTCATTTATATAAATTAAGAACAAAATATATCCGAAAATTGATCTTTGTGGAATTCCATCTTTTAGAGGTGTTGAAATAGAATGACAACCATTAACTTCCACGTACCACCAATCATTCGCTATACCTCATATGCCAACTTTATCTAGTTTATCCAATATTATTTTATGATTGACTGTATTGAAAGCCTTTGAAAGATCTAGAAATATACAAACTGCTTGCTGATTGTGATATGTTGCTTTAAGGATATCATCTACAAACAAATGTAGAGCATACATAATGGACTTATCCTTACGGAAACCAAACTGAGAGTGTGTAAACATATAACATTTTTCAAGAAAGAATACCACTCTATTTTACATTATCCATTCAAGTATCTTTGAGAACACAGACAAGCTTGAGATAGATTTATAATTTTCAGGATTATCCCTGTCTCCTTTTTTGAAAATGGGAAGTACTTTAGCTATTTTGAATACCTGGGGAAAAGTTCCAGAGTTTAATGAAGCATTACATATATCTGCTAATGGCTCAGCAATATATGTTACACAGGCTTTAATTACCGAGTCTGGTATACCATCTGAGCCACATGAATATTTATTTTTTTAGTTTTTTCACATCAATAATTTCAATTTTTATTACTAGACTCAGATAGATCCAGTGGATGTTTAGGCCGCACCATGGCTGAGTGGTTAGACCACTCGCCTCTCACCTAGATGGCCGGGGTTCGATCCCACAACCGCATGTGAGATTTGTGGTGGACAAAGCGGTGCAGGGGTGGGTTTTCTCCAGTTCTCTGGTTTCCCCCGCCATCGCATTGCATCGGTGCTCCATCTTCACTCCATGTATCGCCTGCAGTGTCACAAGTAGTAAAAGCGGGTGTTAAACACTATGTGGGTTGCAGGGAGTTTAAGTTGCCAAACATATTTGAAAAATGGCTCATAAAAGCATTTGCTACATCTGTTGGTTTCTGGGCACCCTTAAGATTAATTTTCTCATATTAGATTTAATTGTTCCTGTTTCTTTCTTTACTATCTGCCAGAGAGCTTTACTTTTGTTTGATGCCTTTACAATAAATCTGCTGTTATACTGATTTTTAGCTTCATTAATTGCTTCCTTAGGTGTGGATGTGTATAATTTGTATTAGTATTTTTTAAAATTCTCTTTAGTTGAAGTTTTATTTATTTTGCTAAGCAATCTTTTCCCATTGCAGGATGTTAATACCCCCTTTGTGAGCAATCCAGATTTTTTGTTTTCACACCTTTTTAACCCTTTTTAGCATACAGACAAGATTAAAGCAATGTATAAATATGGTAAGAAATAGTTTTCATTGAGAAGTCTTGAACTTAATATGTAACCTCAGTTTTCTTTACCTAGCAGTATGTAACCCCAGTTTTCTTTACCTAGCAGGAAATTCAAATAATTTAAGTTTTCCTTGCCATATATATTCTTTTATGTTATTTGTTCTGGTGATGCAGTTTCTAAATTAATGTGCATATGCAGCAGAACCACATTATGGTCTGAAAGACCAGTGTCACTATTTTCACATCTGTAAGGGGTGGAGTTTTCAATTATAATTTGATCAAGGCATGTTTCAGAAGTGGTTGTTATACGGGTGGGTGTGTTAATTTTGGTTTTTAAATTATGTGAGTGAATAATAGATAACATTTCTGCTGTATACTTATCTTTTAATAGAAAATTTAGGTTAGTCACCACATATAATTAATTTGACTTATTTTTCAGAGTAACAAGTAATGTGTCAAATTTCTCTAGAAATGCTTTTATACATTCATCTGGAGCTCTATATATACAACCAAGTATTACTTTGGTTTTCTTACTGTTTATTTCAATAACTGTATGTTCAAAACATTTTTCTTCATTAAGATAACTTGTTTTATTCATTGTTTTAAATGACATGCCATCCTTTTCCAATATAACAGCACCCCCATTTTTAAATACTTTTCTACAATATACATTCCCATTTCCAAACCCTTTGACTTTGTATAATGGAATTTCATCTTCATGCATCAGTGTTCAGTAAGGCACAGAAAATTGACTTGTTTGAATTGTTAGGCCAGTAATACATCTAATTCATCTATTTTATTTTTTAGACATTGCATGTTTAATTGTAAGAGAGTTAACTTTTTCTGCACATTTCCTACTATACCTGAAGTTGCAGTAGCATTACGTACCCTGATTTGGGGAAAAAATCCGATTTATTTTCAAGATTTTGTTCATCATCTAACCATTCATCTGTCCGTTTCCCTGATTTTTCCACATCTGAATTATTTTACTCATGATTTTGCCTAGTTGATATGACCCCTTACAGTTTAAATGGAGTCCATCCTTTCCTAGACAAGATATATCTAAGTACCAGCTTACATCACAAAATTGGCTCCTAGAGCATCACACGCCCATTGAATATTTGAATTAATGTCTTGTATAAATGCAGAACACTTATCTCTTCCTATTGTTACACTGTTCACTACTATAGTTCTTCCATGGAACTACTACTTTGCTGCTTTCACGGTGTCGTATATTTCCCCTATTACTTCTACAGCAGAATTATTCCTACGAATGTCATTAGTACCAGCATGAAGTACCACAGTTTTCAGTTTATGGGCCTCCTCTGCGCTAAATTGATGAATCTTGTCCTTAAGCTGTGAGGATTTAATACCACTATAACACTTCCACTAGCGCACCTTCCACTTCTACATGTTTTAATATCGAGTCCCCCATTATCAGTACATCATTGCATTTATATCACTATCATTCACTCCTGGGCTGCCATTGCTTTCTTCCTGTGTGATGTTTTGGTTTACTTCTGTTGAAAAGAAGTTTGTCATACTCCTCTCCAGAGCAGGGTTCTTTACTTTCATGTATTTGGTGTATTGCGGGCGTCTGGAATTCGTAGTAAAGGACAGAGTATTGGAAGAATGAGTGTACTCGCCATCATCTGATTGGGTTAATAATTCATATTTGTTAGATGTTGTTACTGAGACTGTTGGGGTTCTCTGCTTTGAATTTATGCATTTCCTCCTTGGAGTCTCCGCAGAGAAATAAGTTTCCTTCAGGATCCACAGTTTCTTTCCCAGGCACTCATTGGCAGATGCTAGCTTCTTGTTTGTGTTTCCCATAGCAAATTTTTTTTTTTTTAACAGTAGATACCATCCATTGTGCATTTCATAGCATCCCCCACAACACGTTGACCTGTGATGCAGTGTTACCTAGTGTTCCATTTTTTTCTCCTTTGTTTTTACAAACATGAGTGAGTATACATAAAAAATAAAAAAATAAAAAAAAAGGTGATATGTGCAAATTTATGATTACAAAGTTGTCAAGGAAGGATCATTGAAAGAGCAGCAAAAAATATCTCTTAATTTCGGTTTAATTATAGTTCATATTACATATTTTCCATGTGTGATAATAGTCTTACCAAGCTGCAAGGCAACAGCAGTTTCAATTTAATAAAACTCAGGTAATTTTATGAAAGGGGAATCCAGTTTTATTTCTGCTTATAAGATTTTTTATACAAATATAAAAAAAAATTATTATTATTATATATATATTTTTTAAGGGTGCATAATTATGTATCATTTCACTAAGAATATACCTCCTCTATGATGATGCTATTTTACTTTTTTTTTTGGATGGGGGTTCTTATTGTTCAGATCTATAACAAAAGTTTGTTAATATATTTATTATATACATACCGTTGCAACACCTTGAACCTGTGCAGTGGTACCATCAGGGAGAGTAATAATAGGATTACTGGGATCCACTTGTATTATTGAAACTGTACCATCTGGATTACTAATGGTTTGCAAAACAGTAGGTGCATACTGGGCTGTTACCTGCAAATAAATTACTTTTAAGAATGAAAATACATATGTGTCCATATGATTAACATACCATTGCTTACTTAGTAAAGTTTAATAATGAGAAAACTATGTATAATTATTAATTTACAATTTATGGCTAGTAATCATCTAAAAAAATAGAGTGTAAAATATGCTGAAAGATTACTCAAATAAAATAAATAAGAACAATGTATATGTAATGCACCATTGCAACACCATAAATACAAAAAACAACAACTTTGAGAGAATAAACTATAAGAAAAAGAACACTACTAAATACATAGGAACTCAAACAATGGTATGCAACATAAAAGCAAAACAATCTTGATGTGATGCAAATTACTAACTTAATTTTGAACATTTAGAAATGTGTAAAACTAAAATAAATTCAACACACACTCTAGAATATATTAACTAATAATACCATGACACAAAATAATTAATACCAAGCATTCTGTATGAAACACATCTGATATATAACAATCACACAATTTTCTAACCCTATAAATTTATAAGGATGCTTTACACATTGTTTTTTATCCATTTTAAATTTGTATTTGTTCCACATCCCTTTCAAATTTTTAGACGTGCAAAGTCAGTGAATGAAAAGAGTGAAACAAAGGCTCTAATTAACCCAAGTCTACAGAGCTGAGTGTCATCTACTTGGCTTCTCAGGAATAACAAAAAAACCCAGAAAAAAGTCTAATCTAGGCAACTTGCCCTAAGAGAAACTTAAACTTGGGTATTCTCTGGCTAAGAAGCCACATTATTTCAATATTACGGAAATAGACACTAAATATAAATATCTGGAAATAAATTTCAGTTAGGAGATACATGTATGTTATTTCCTTTAATAAGTACCTCATATATAAAATAACTCTCCCACTAAAATTAAACATAGCACTCCAATGAAATCCCTAAACTCACACTGTTATTTTCATAACAATATTCTTTAAGTAGTCTGAAGTGTGTATAAACTAATATGCAAGTTGATTTATTCCTCTACAAAAAGATAAAGATGCAGATTAAAGATAAGTAAACTGGAGAAAATGCTGAATGCTCTGAAAGTATATTCCCAGTGAAGAATTAGATTTTATACAAATGGCCAGTTAAGCAAAGAAAGTATGATTAACCTAAAACTAGGATTATCCTTGATGAGCAACATGACTAAGAGATGAACATGTGCTGCTATTCATAAGAATGTATGAAAACTTTTTTTGTTTCCTTAAAAATGTTGATTCTCAATGTGACTGTTGTTGCTGTTTTCTTCTTTTTAAACATTGAAAACTGCCACTTCAGGCACTAAGAAACATTGGCAAAGGAGTAGTTAAAATTTCTTGAAAGATTTCTAAAAGAGAACAAGCTGCAAATATTTTTACAAAATATTTTACAGACTGCTGTTATATATTCCTGAGCTAACATGAAACAAAAACATCAAAACAGAACGAAAAGACAATACTCCAAAACGAATGTCGGCAAACCTGTGCCGCAGTTATGGGTGAAGCTGCAGCAAGCTGGGCAGCAGCATTGCTGCCAGCACTTGGACTCTGTGAGGAAGATGTCTGCAATTTGTGGTTGTGTAACTTTAACACTGTGCCCACCGTTGCTGCACTGTTGCTGCTGCTACCACCACCTCCACCGCTTCCACTGCCAGTTCCTCCGCTTCCTCCTCCACTGCCACTACCAACTGAGGCATTGGCTGCTGCTGCAGCATTTGCCTTCTCATCTTCCTCGCTGAAAGCAGGAAGAAGATCCTCCCGCCCGTGATATTTGTAGCAGTTAATGACTATTTGGCGAAGAGCATGCGTCCACGAGATCTGCAAGTTACGGCACTGAATCTCACATATACATATTCATTGTTAAATATACTGGCTAAATATACAAAATACACTACAATTAAAGCTAAGATTATATCCAATAGAAAAGCAACAGAATCTAGTAAATAAATAGGTGCTGAAGTTCTGCTGGGTCATCTACTGTTTGTAGAACCGAAGCCCAAAAGAAATCCTTGTCAATAATCCAAAATACTGTACAAATCAGCAAATATATTAAACTCATCATTTTGCTCCAACCCACCACTTTGGTAACATTTAGCAATAATAAACCATCTATAGTCTAAAAACATATGGAAAGTCAAATAGTTGAAGTTCATTTTCTGCTTGATTTCAGCAAAGAAAATATGCATTGAGAAAACAGTAACTTTAAGTCACATACATTTTTATATTCAATTCTATTCTGGAAAAACTTACATATCCCAATGCCATCAATCACACTCACAATAAAAGCTATGAAGCAATATACAAACCAAAGTGGAGTGATACTATGCTACTGTAACATATATTGAACAGTAAATAATGTATTATCACAGTTTACATGGAATTCTGGGACCCTCCAACCTTCCTCTTCCCTATGCAAACAATGTACATAAGTATAGTTTATTTGTGATTGTGTAAGATGAAAGGCGACCATTAACAGCAGAATATACATTTATATGCTCCCATTTTACAAAATAGCAAACTCTGGCAAAAGTATGCACCTATGTTAGATAATAGCACTATAAAGAGTTTGGTTTTTAAAATTATTTTGGGAAAGAGCAGCTAAAGTTATGTAATATAAGACCTGTAGTTCATTTTAAGCCTAAAATAACAGTTCTTTAGTTAGTTGTAATTCTAAAGCTAGAGGGTTTGTTTTGTTTTTTTTCCTACAACAGCAACATACCATGAGTCTCCATAACCTATTTATAACGGCTAGTTCAGCAATTTGTTATAAGAAGCATCTAAATAATCATAAATGATCTGCATGAAAATGTCCAAAGAATTGGTAGTACAATGGAAGAAAATGAGCAAGCTAATTAGATCATATGTTTTGACTGCTCACTGTTCCAAATACCAGCCATGGCTATGTTCTGTCTAGCTTTGGTGCTTTGTGATGCATAGGACCGCAGGTTCTGGCATGGGTGTCTGTGTTCTTGTAAATGTGTGTATGTTGATCTGTAAAATGGTAAACCAATAGAAAACAAACAGAAACATAGGGGAAAAGAAAAACAAAAAACCCTCATCTTACATACTGTCACGAAGTTTCCACTAATTTATACGAAACAGTTTGATATATTTTAATATCCTAGTTAAATGGATGTTTAGGTATTCAAAATGAACACTACTGGCTTTAGTTCTTTAGCTTTGTGGCCACTATCTTTTGAATCTCTTGAAGCATGGGCTACAATTTGTAGAGGGGGTTTAGGTCCAGACTTGTAAAAAGGCCAATTTGAGGTAGCTATAAAGCCAGGAACACTGACCTTGAGTTATTCTTGGGTTGTGTTGTCTTATGTGCAGAGTTCTGAAGCTGGAAACTACATGACCATGGACATTTTTGAGGTTCTTTACTGCTCTTTTCAGCAGTCTCCTGGTACAATATGCCCGATATTTTTTATCCCTTTTCACAGAAATGGAGCTCTGCCATTCCTGCGTAGCTCACAGTTTACCACACCATGACAAATGCAGGGTGATTACCCTTCTGAACCCTTGGAGCCTTTTCAGCATCCTCTCTAGGGGATCTGGCATACATATTTTCATTTTGGGCATTGAAAATCTTCTCAATCCTGAGCATATTTTCTTTAGTGAAAAGGAATCTCTTGTGACCATTTGCAAGTAGCAGTATATACTCTATGCTACTATTTTGTGTCTCGACATTGGCAATAAGGTGTCAACATTGCAGTTCCTCTCCTGCCCCTCCTCTGCTGTATGCTAGCAGTTTAAGAACAAAAGAAGCAAGTCTGAGATCACCCAGAGATAATGGAAAGTTACCTACCAGCTGCCAAAGGATAAGTTTCCAACCAGATTACATCACAGATTGATAGGAGACCAGTCTGGCATATAATAGTATCTTCTAGCTTAAAGCTTTAATTATTCCACATTATTCAATTATTCCGCATAAAGGGGTTTATTGGGCAATTAGTTACATTACTGACTATATGTTGAAACTTGCCGCTTGTCAAAGCCCAAGTACTAATCAACTTTATTCTTGTCTTCATGGGTGAGTTGAGAAGTACAGCAACTATCCTTAGCATGGCTTCCTTCGGATGGGAAGTAAAGCCGTTGGTCCCGTGTCATAGATTTACGGCACGTAAAAGAGCCTCAAGCCTGATAGAGAGGCCTCTGAGCTAAATTAATCGGTCTTTCATGCCCAGTATAGAATGGTATGCTGAGAACCACAGTAGTTAAAGAGCGTCCATAAATAACACTCCATTTATTTTTTAACTATTTTTTAACTATTTTTTAACTATTAATGGTATAATGATGCAATTGTACTATGCATTGAATGAACTGTACAGCCAAAGGAAGGAACAGCTTTATTATGTGTTTATTGTGACAAAATTAGTATTTGAATTGTAATGTTACTCTTGTGAGTTGCAATCAAAGTAATTTTAACTTTCTTTGTTGCAACTGAATTATTTGTTAATTACTGAGAGACCATTAGTTATTTGTGAATGAGTGAGTATATTTAGGATGCCCATTTTTCCATATTAAATTGTGAAAATATTATTCTGTTGAGTAAGAGGCTGTATGATGACTATCCAGTATTCCATTATTATGTTAAAGAATTTTAAACATGTCAACTCATGCTCACAGCTCATTTTATTTTTAAAATGTCTTTGTTAAGACACAGACTACATATTTACATGCTAACAATGCATCTGTTTATTGTTAACCTATCCCTTAATTAAAGCAAAGTTAACCATGCTAATATTTTACATTCCTATTTGATCCTGGAGTAGTTTCCTCTTCTTAGGAAACAAAGGGAAGACGCTGTGATGTGTCCAGCAAAATTCAGCAAACAATTCACATAGTTTGCTGAAAGAGGTGGTACATGTTGCACAACAATAAAATAAGCATTTTTATTTTAAAAGCCACATTTGTGAGGATGTGTCCTTTCTACCATATGTAGGCATGAGATCTAGTTCTCTGACAATGTGCAGGACAAACATTTTAGACATTTTAAGTTCCTGAGCAATCACTTTGGCTGTCTCCATATCAGATTTCATCAAATATGTGCCACCTCTGTTTTGCTTGTAGCACTTTTTCAGAGTTCCAATCTCGAGGAAGTGCTGGACATCATAGTTTCTACTGCTTATTTATAATTTCTGGAGATATGCCTTCCTTGCCCCAGTCCATCTTGAAAACTAACACAGAATTTTTGTTTCTGAGGCTCAATTATCAATGATTACTGGCACTACAACTCAAGAAAGTGCAGGCAGCAACAGTAAGGGGAAGTACAGCTATTTTCAAAAGCTGACATTTATGTAAATCTTTTATTATTTTGTGTTACCCAACAAACTGCAGGGAAGGGCCCTTTTTGCTCTTAAACTTCTGCCTCTCGGATTCCCTATCACTTCAGATTTATTCTCCTTATTTTCATTCACATCACATAAATGTGAGAATCTTGCTAATGAGGAAAGAAATGAGGGTGAAGACAAATTTCAGAAGCACCAGTTTTTCAAAACATTTTAGAAATTGCAATTCAGGAGGCCACTGCTGATCACAGATTTCACTGTCAGAATTCAATGCATTATCTTACAACTGTGGCTGATTGACTTTGGCTCAAATTTTATTTTTAGCAATTAAAACACTGTTGACTACTTCAATACTAGTCATTCCATGCATAAAAGATTGATTTTTTTATTTATAATCAAAGCTATGACATTGTTAAACAAATAAATTAATCATGCCATAAAATTATCCCTAAAAGTTTTTATTATTATTGCCAGAAACAAAGTTCAAAATTAATTAAGGCATAACTGTAAAACATATTTTGCAAACTTAAAATGTTAGTGCACACACTGCATAAAAACATTAATTTGAAGTCTAGCTAGCATGAGCATAAGTAGTGAGATGAGAAACATATATGTAGTGGATAGTAGGAAATGGACAATGATTTGAAACTATATTATTGGGAGATATGAAAACATAAAAGTGAATAATACAGGAAAAGTATGCTAATAACAGGTGAAAGCTGTTTAGGGATAAACTGTAATGTAGGTCATCAGAGACACCACACTGAGCCTGGGTTTTGAAGATATGAGCTTTGCAATGACTATGCTAAAAACAATTTAAAAAGAAATGGTTAATTTGAAAAGAAACTGGAAATAAAATAGCATAAATTAATAAAAGATACAAAACATATGATGCAATGATTTCACGTAATTTTTTCTAGCAACAAATTCACGCATATTCATTATATTGTAACAATGCCTGAGTCACCCTTCCGCCTAAGGCACAGCTGCTTGACCTGCTCTAAAAAGTGAGTGAGTGGACACAATATCCGGGCAAACAAAGGCCTTTGGATGCTTCCCTGCAAAACTTCTTAGACTTCTTTATCTCTAGGCCCAGGATATTCTTCTTCCAGAGTAATCTCTTTTTAAACGGACAAAATGTGATATTCTGTAATTACTAAGACTGAAACTTTCAAATATCAGTAAAGTGAGTTAAAAGTCAATCTGGTGTGATGAATGCTAAAACAGTGACGTGAGCACAGTGATTCAGTTGTCTGTGTATGCAAAGTAAAGTGTTGTATTACGTGTAGTGCTCTAGTGACAAAGTGAATTAAACAGCAACTGGTGCTCTCATTTGTTTCAGTATTACACTATTCCTGTAAAAAGTGATTTTTCTCTCTTCATTATACTTTGTTAGCTGTAAGCTGAAAGTAATGTAATCCTACACATATGGTGCAGCGATACATCTCGCACAAGCTATTGGTTGAGTTCGCACATGTGCACTCAGAACTGTTGTTGCCTCTTTCAGATAAACGCAATTCAGTCTGCTCTTTTTGTTGTTAAATAACTAACCACTGTGTTATTGTCATATGTGAAAGCTGATCCAATTTGTGCTCATCACATAACATATAATATTAATATAAATTGGTGTTTTACAATTTCACCTACATTCAAACTTGCTTTCATGGTGCAAGTTAAGATGGCAGGAAAACCAGCTATGCAGTTGATCATGTAATAAAATTTCTTAATAGTTAAAAATGTACAGTATAACATTACAGTAATACCTATTCTATATTGTATTATAACATCTTCAGTGTTTATCAGAGTGGAAGGAAAGCAGAATATTTAATAAAGAGAAGAACTATGTTGTGTAAGAATAACAATGTGTTAAAAGCCACCAGCTAATGAACTTCATTTCCACCACATACTTCCATTTATATCTACTTTCAGGTTAGAGAACAAAGATGCATTTTTACCCGAGAACCGCTTCAAACAAGAAGTTTTTGCCATGTAGAAGCAAAATTTCAAAATTTATTTGCAATAGAAAGAAAAGCAAGAATTGCAAACTTTCAAGCTTGTCTATTAGATGATACTTTGGAAAGCTCTAAGCTTGATGCACAGAATATTGCGAAAACAACTAATACTACAATTTTTCCTATAGGGGGGTTTTGTGTATCTGTTTAGAATTCCTTATAAAGAAAATTTATCAAATATAGATTAGTTCACGAATATTATTAGGAAATTCAATATAAACATTTAATTTCTCATGTGAATGCATTAAGTCCCACTCTTGCTCTCTCTGATGCACTTACACATGCACCTATTTTTAGTCTTTTTTTTTTTTTTTTGATTCAGTGGATAACAAAACATGTACTTTTAGTGATATAATACTTCCTCTTACCTACTATAGGCAGATGTATAGAGTATAAAAAGTGCTATTGCTTATGAAAAGAAAAGTGTATTAAAAATATGTGCATGTAAAAAAAAAAAAAAAAAAAATCTGATGAGTTCCATTCACACAACTTTCTCTAACTGCTATACAAGCAAACTTCTTATAAAAGATTAGTCTTCTTTCTACTTCATGCTAATTGAGGTAAGCATTAGCAAAATGGTCTTATTACTTAGTTTCCTCTAAGTAGAGAAATATGGGTACAAGCTAGGCTACAGTGATTGTAAAATGTTTTAAACGAGGTCATATGTGATTGCCATTGAAATTCACTTCTTTTGCATGGGCAGCTCAAAACAGCTCAAAAATGTAAAGGACATATATTGTGTGTTTTGACAAGATCTACATTTTTTTATGTAGTAAGTTTTTGTCTATCTCTTAATGTTTACCAGTTATGCAAAAGTCATTCAGAATGAAGAGGACTTCAGAGGCTAATCCCAGGAAATTCAAGATATACACTTTATTTGTTATGTAAATATCTTTAACATACAGCATTTTGATCAAAATCGTTAGCTATTTTTAAAAAAATAAAAATATTTGAAAATTTTCCATGTAAAAAGTGCACATACTTTTTGAATTTTTATAAAAATATGTTTTTTTAAAATGTATTTATTATTTATTCAGCAAGGGTCTCAAAACATGTATTTCTGGTAAAATCTCAGTATTGAAGTTTTAGATGGATACAATACTTTCTTACCAATTATGCATTCTGTACATAAATGCTAGAGAAAGTTAAAAAAACATGGATGGCTGCTTATTAAGTATGATAAATATAACTGTTGACTGTAGGAAAGACAAAAGATAGATTAGCAGCAGGTTTCTTTGCTTTGGCAAAAGCGATAAAATGTGATTATCATAAGTAATATAACAAGAGTTCCAACTTTTATCTATAGAAAAGTTGTAGCTTGAGTTGCATTTAATAAGACTATTTCGTGACTATAATAACAATGATTATTCCTAAATTCCCATCTGTCTTTACATACATTTATATTTGCACCAAAATCAGTGCTACTTGATGTCCATATCATAAATTTCAGATTTCTTTGTATTGCTACATTATATTATTGTGGCGTAAAATAAACACAGATCTCTTTGTATTGCTACATTCTATTATTTTGGCTTAGTAAAGCATGATTGCAATTAATATGTCCATTGGAACTTCTGCCATTACATATGGGAATATCACTGCACACTGATATTCAGAATGAAAAAACAAATGTACATGGGTGCAATAAATTTAGAAAAAACAATTGCATGTGGGTGTGATAAAAGAAATTAAAATGCAGAGATAATGAGTTCCAATTGGTTGGAATTTTATGCGCCAATGTACTGGATTGGCCACTTCCTAAGATCATGTGTCATGAAAGAAATAGTCTGTAGAAGACAGGCTACAAATTTATTATAATAATTAAACCAACTGCTATCTATGTAGTTATGAAGCCTAGAAAATGACAGAAGGTATAAAATCACAATTAGAAAGATAGAAAAGAAAGATATTGAGGCAAATTTGCACACTGATAAAAGATGAAAAGGGTGGAGATTATGCATAAATATGGAAATGAAGCAATTATATATATAAAAACAAAAAAAAAAACAAAAAACAGAATAGTAAATCATTTAAGTTAAAAGGAATGAATGGGTTGGACATATTAATTAAGATGAATAATAGTAGGTCCACTGAAAATATTTTGAAGGAAAGGTAGGAGAGAAGAGAGAGAGAGGAAGACCAAGATTGAGATGGCAGGATTGTGTGGAGAAGGATCAGCATAATATGGGAGTCAGTGAGAAAAAAAGGTGGAGAAGAAGAAGAATGGGTGATAATCATTAGGGAGGCACTAGCTGCACTATAAGAGCTGTACACCAAGAAAGAAGATGATTATAATTGCTGGGACTGAATGAATAAGATGAAGTTTTAGGACCAAAAATTAGAGAAGTCATTAGTGCACATCACAAAATAAAAAACATCAATCAGCATTTAAAAACTGTAGAATAAAACCACATCAATCTAAACTAACATGATGTTATATTGCAGTCCAGAATACGACTCCAAAGCTATTGACTTGAGGGGGGGGGGGGGGGCACTTACACAAATACGTGCACACAAAACCCCTGTAACACTGATTTTTTAAATGTTCATCTCATGTGTGATAATTTTCTGTTTCTGGACAGAATTTCTCAAATTCTTTCCCGAACTGCTTTCACTGCTGTCAGAGTTCGAGCTGAATGAGGCCAACCAGATCTCTCTCTGTCCTCCACATGTCCAAGTTCCTCATATTTGATTTCTGGTATTGTATATGAATCTCAAGGTGATTCCTAGCTGTTTCAGCAGCTTAAATATTGTAGTAGCTGAATGCTTGCACTTATGCAATACAATGACTGCAACCCTGCTCTCTTTTGTGGACCAGTCCACTCTACTGCTTCGTGTGAACTGATTGCTTGTGTTGCAATGTTCCCTCCAGCACTCCCCCCACCAACTCCTCATACAGCCAAACACAAGATGTGCTTCGCTTGTTCACAAGCCAAGGTCAAATGTTGTGACAGAACTTATGATATGACTATGTGTGAGTGTATACGTAAGTTCACTCCATAGATCCATACACACAATAGTCATGCTAACCTGCTGAATATGTTAAACATTAAGAAGAATGGATAGAAATTGAATTAGATTAGGTACATGATACATAGCACAATATATATTTTTAATGGGACATGTTTCAGAAGCACTTGCTTCTATTATAAATTGTATGCCCCAGCATAAGATGTATAAAAAGTATACAAAATAGAATGTTAACTCTTCCTTTCCATTTGGAGAAAAATCCACTTACTATCATATCATACAGCATCCAGTTGGAAAGAATTGCTTTAGACTTGTGTAGTAGTTCTGAGGAAGGCTGGGAGGGAGGAAATAAATAAATGAAGAAAGAAAGAAAGAAAGAAAGAAAGAAAAAGTCCTATCTCTGCAATGAAGAGGGGAGTAAAAGACGTATTTAAGAAACCCAAGAATGAGATTACTTCCTTCTACTACTTCAAGAAATTCCTTGAAAGCTTTGAACTGCACATCTAGGAATAAAACACAGGATTTAGCTAATACATGCACTGCAAATAGTAAGAGAAAAAATTATGTTACAAACATTTTTTATGAAAATAGATCACTGAATACTGCTGCTGGCATAACTGTCATTGACATTTCTCAGTTACCTCTCAAGAAACAATTATGAATCAACACTACTGAACTCTGCTTATCATCAAGAGGCAATATTCAACTTGTCATGTAGTATCCACAGAAAAGGAGAAAGCATGTTGCCTCCTCTATGTTTTCAAATGAGAACCCACAAATTTAAGCTTATCATTTGCTGCACATTTACTCTTTTCAAATATTTTGTATTAATAGCATTTTTAGAAAACCAATAATATACATTTACCATTCTTCAGGATCCAAATGCAAAACAGCATTAACATGAAGCTTAAATCTAATTGGCATTTGTTGCTAAATAAAGTTGTATTTTACTCAATACATATTGGTACAAAGGTGTTGCTGATCTAAGTTATATTTACCTTTTGTTTTTCTTCTTCAGATCTGGCATCCATTCTAACATTTGCCCACGGTAGTTCCTTTGGCCACCATGGTGGTCTCGTTGATTCCCTTCCCCAACCAGGCTTGCCCCTTCCTGTTGAGTACTTCAACATCAATGGAATAAATGCTCTTAGTTGGGCCTGCGTCATTTTCTCTACAGGTGTTGGTATTCCATCAATGATAAGAGGAGGCAGTTCATATAATGAAGGGTCATCTTGAACTGGAGGAGGTGCTTGCTGGGCCAAAGCATTTTCTAGTTCCTCCATTATAACAGTTCGGATATTTTTCATCTGCAAGGAAAGATTCATTGAAACTCAAATTATAGTAATCAAATAAATGGCAGATAGTGGTTAATGTAGCAAGGTACGGCAAGATAGGTGAAATTTCTAAATCTTGCAGGTTTTATTAATATGTTTTCAAAATTGCTCTACCATAACTATAATTTTGTTTTACTTGATACAAGTCTCTTTATTATTTTTTGAGAAAAAATATATTTTCTTTTATGCTAATAAATAGGTGTTTCACATGATGCAGAAATCATAATTTTGAAAGTAATAAAAATACTACCATATTATTTAAATATTAATATACAAAACTAGCATATACAGGAATGCTATTCACTCTGATTGCTTTAAATTTTTTTTTTTTTTAAAGTGGTCTATGGTCAAGACAATTTATTATATCTTGAATAATTTAAAAGTATAATAAAAATTACATGCTATTCAAACTTTTTAGTTAATTCTCTTGAGTTTCTGTTGTAAATTTGAACAAGATTAGTTAATTTTGATGTGCAAAAGATGTATCAGAAAATCAAATGAGTAAAACACATTGGAATAAATTCAAGCCACTGGTTCAGAAGTTTTTGAGAATTTAAATTGCCACTTGATGCCTTAAAGGTTGAGAGCAAAAGCATTTTTTTCTTTTAAACTTGGTTGGTTGTATTAGATGAATGAAATCAGCGAAACAATGCTCAAATGATCTTGGGTTCATGGAACTTAAAAGTTATTTGATATTCATCTTCTCAGGATATAGGAAAACCCCAGGAAGAAATAAAAAGATCCTTATCCGGGTAATTCACCCTAGGCAAGATTTGGACTTGCAACCTTTAGCAAACGCCATATTATATGTACTTGAATCTAAAGATTAAAAGAAAGTTTATTGGACATAAAAGTTAATCTTTTAATTTTTGAAAATGCTGATTAAATTTCAGCATATTAAACTTATATGTTTCAAACAGTTCATATTTTTTCTGTTTCCTTTCATATTCTATTAGAAGTTTAAATACATTATTTTTTTATGCTTAATATAATTTTAAACATTTTTAAGCTACCACTGGCACCATGCTAGCCTCTAAAACCCATAATTGCAGGTTCAAACCTGGCAGAGGGTGATGGTTTTTTTTGGACGCAAAAATTCTTTGCATGGCTTCCTTTGGAAGCAAAGCAAAGCCAGTGGTCATAGGTAATGTTTATTTGCATGTAAAAGAACCCCATGCCTTGAAAGAAGTTTCTGGGCAAAATTTTGCCATTTTACATGAAGTTGTGATTTCTTCCTACAATGACATCTGTGGCTGACGAGCTGTTCCTCGTCACTATGAGACACAGCAGCAAACTCAGGAACTAGAAATTCAAATCCGATCAAGGAAACACAATAACAATACCCTATGCTCCACTTAGGAGCTACAGGAAATTTAACTAATTAACTCTTATATGAATACAAACCATTATCATTAATGAACAATACTTGAAAGCCCATATGATTCTCTCCACACAAATTTAGCTCCATAAGAAAAATAATCTACAATTTCAAATATACCCAAAAAATCAGCTTATGAAGAAATTCAAATTCTTTTTTATATGTATATTATTGCAAAAGTTCCCGTGAGGGGTTCTGTGCCAATCCCCCATTGGGTGCCTCCCCAGGTGGCAGATCGGGGAATGCCTCCTAGATATAGGTGGCACCGAGGAAATAAAATACTCGGGGTGGACCAAAACTGGCACAACGGGTAGATGTGACTCGAAAGTCGAGGTGAAGACAACACATCTAGGGTAAATGCCCGAAAAGCATCTGCAAGTTCAGGAGCAGAGAGGTGGCAGCCCCACCACTGAACTAGCTCTGTGCAGCGTTTTACATACTGAACAGCCTCAAAATAATAGCCGAACTGATAATATCGGATTTCGACCACAGCAAAAGAAAAGGGATGCACGATTTGGAATTGCAGAACCATTAAAAATAGGAACATGGAATGTGAGAGGAATATCCACAAAAGAAGAAAAATAAGAAATAGAAACAATGAAGGTAAATATAACGGTAATTACTGCAACTAAAAAGAAATTAAAAGGTACAGAAAAGATAGGGAAATACACTTTAGTATATAGTGGGGTTTCATTAAAACAAAGAGTAACTAAAGGAGTAGCAATATTAATTGTTGAAAAATGGACAAAGAGAATTGAACACTATACTTCTATTAATGAACAAATAATACAAGTAACGTTTAAGATCCCCAGAGGACATCTAATTGTTGTGGGAGTGTATAGTCCTGAAGAGGGAAAAAAGAAAGAGGTTTTAGAATTCTATGAACAATTACAAGAAGAAGTAAATAAAAGCAAAATGCCAATATATGATCATTGTTGGAGATTTAAATGCAAGAGTTGGGAAACAACCTATACCTAAAATTGTAGGAAAATTTGGAGAAGACCACATTAATCAAAATAGCAAATAATTACGACAGTTTGCAACTTTTAATGAACTTAAGATAACAAATACATTTTTTAGAACAAAAAAATTCATAAATATACATGGAATGCACGTGGTCAAAGATCATTGATTATATTATGGTAAATAAAAAATTAATATTACAGATTACACATACCAGAGTCTACAGGGGATGTGATATATCCTCCGACCACTAATTAGTGATATCTAAAATAGAATTATGGACAAGATGGAAAAAAATAAAAATAAGGGCAAACGAGGAACAAAGTAAAACTGTTTTCAAAATAAACCTACTTCAAGAACCTAGTATCCGGAGACTTTATCAAGAAAGATTAAACATTTGCCTAGAAGATACAAAAGAAGAACATATAGATAAAGAATGGTCTAATATAATTAAAGCAATCATGGGAGCAGCAGAAGAAGCAATTGGAAGAAGAAATAAATATAGAAGAAAAATCGGCCTAAGAATATGGAATGAAAAAATTAAACATGCTATTGACAATATAAAAGCAGTGTATAAAAGGTTTCTACAAAATAAAACTGAAGAATCAAGACAAAATTATAAAGAAAAAAGAAACATTGCAAAGGCAATTGCAAGAAGAGGACATCAGAATTCATGGGAGAATTTTATTAGCCAGATAGAAAACGACATACATGGTAGACAACAATTTGCTTATAAAGTGATTAAGACGTTAACAAAACAAGAGAATGACAAAGTGAGAATAAACAATATATCTGAGGAAGAATGGTTGAAATATTATAAGGAATTATGGTATAAATTAGAAGAAAATGGAAAGTCAATAGAGGAGCAAGTAATACTTAAAACATCTATAGATTTAATCACCGAAAAAGAATTACAATTATCTTTACAAAACATGAAAAATAGAAAAGCTCCAGGACCAGATGGAATAAATACAGAATTAATAAAGTATGGAGGAGATAAATTAAATGTAAGATTACTTAATTTTATCAACAAATGTTGGAAAACGAATAGAATTCCTAAAAGCTGGTACGATGCACATGTTATCAATATATTTAAAAAGGGCAAAAGAAATGTATGCAGTAATTACAGAGGTATAAGGCTCCTGAACACAGGTTATAAGCTGTATACAAAAATTATAAACAAAAATCTAAGTATAATTACAGAACCATTATTATTAGAAAATCAAATGGGATTTAGAAAAGGACAATCCTGCACAGATAATATATTTTCTATTAACCAAATTATTGAAAAGAGAAGAGAATATAATTTAGAAACACATATAGCTTTTGTAGATTTAGAAAAAGCTTTTGATAAGGTAAGCAGAACTAGACTCTGGCATATATTAGACAAAAAAGGATACCCAAAGCAATTGATAGATGTTTTCAGGAATATATATCAAGAAACAAAAATTAAAATAGTTTTAGGTAATGGACGATTATCACAAGATATAACAATTAATAATGGTTTAAGACAAGGATGTGGTTTATCTCGGCCTTTATTTAATATCTATATGGACGATATTCTCATAAATTTAAAAGATGAAATACCATCAGGAAGAAAAATAAATAAAATAATGCCTTAAATATGCTACTCTTTGCAGATGAACATGATAATAATACAAGACAGAGAAGATAAGCTGCAAACAAGTATGTACAAGTTACAAAAATTGATCCAGGATTATGGTTCAAGTATATCAATAGAAAAATCAAAGGTAATGGCATTTATAGGAAAACATATAAAAAGATCAAAGATAGTGTTAAACAATAAAGTGTTAGAACAGGTGGTAAAATTTAACTACTTGGATTGTAATGTAACCTTTAAAACAAACAATAAAGAAATAAATAATAAAGTGAGTAAGTTCCAATATATTTGTGGAATAATAGCTCGTACCTTGAAAAGAAAAACCCGAAAAGATACAAATTCTATAAGACAATGTTCCAGTTCTATTATATGGTTTGGGGACATGGACACTTAAAAAGAAAGATTGGAGCCAAATACAAGCGGCAGAAATGAAATATTTCCGAGCAGTAAAAGGATGCACAGACGAGATTATATTAGAAATACATAAGGAAAGAATTAGACATATTTTCCTTAAAAGAAAGGACACAAATAAATAGAGAATGGAAAAGCCATTTACAAAGAATGGATAACTCTCGCATTCTATTTCAGTCATACAAATATAAATGCCTAGGCTACAGAACAATAGAAAAAACCAGTTAAAAGATGGGAAGAAATATGAGGCCGGAACAGGAGAATTCTCCTAATCCATGAAGAGTTGATGATGATGCAAAAGTTTAACACATGCAATTATTATATTATATTAGGCTTTACTTGAAGGTTGGTGTGAAAAATGTATAAACAACTCTTAAGTTATCAGCAAAGTTTAGCACCAACAGACTGCTATAGATTTTACTTCTCTTTATTGTTAATATGGAGATAAATGCCATTTTTTTTTTGTATTATTAATAGCCATTACTGGAAGAGCAGATTTAAAAGACAACACTTAAAATCTGGAAATGATTGTATTAACAAGTAGCCAGACAAATAAGTATCAACTATTTTATAATTTTAAATAATGTTCAAAACATCAGTTACTGCCAAGCACACTATTTCTCTCTTAGATGCTCCATGTAACTGATACGTTGCATGAATCATTATTGGCACATATTCAAAACATAACTCATAATTGCTCTGAACCACAGCACATAACTGAACTACACTTAGTCCACTACCATACTCATTAGCTCTGTAACTCATTACCTAACTGCACTCTATAACTTTCTTAACTGCCAAGCTTAATCAGCTTCTTACATAGATCCAGAATAAATGAAACAATCAGGAAAAAGGAAATTACTCAAATTGCCATATAAACTCTTCTAGAGCTGTATCTCCGAATTAAGAGGAAGAGGTACATAATGGGTTTATCAGGTGGCTATTGTGTTTGTTACATGCTATTATTCTCTCATTTGAGGGACTGATCTGACAATAACTGCACCAAGTTGGCCAGATAAAGAGGTGCTCTCTGCTGCTGAAGCACCGACTCTTAGATGATTCTGTGCTGCTTCCTCATCAGGTGGACTTCATCATTGATCCTCTTCACCATACGACATACTTGTCATAGCAAGTTAAGACAGTCTAGGTCTAACACCAGCACCTTCCCTTGGGGCAGCCTTTGGTAGATTTCATCATAGATCCTCTTGGTATGGTCGTTCCATGGTGGTAAAAGTTTGGGGACACATCCTTTGGTTGGTAAAATCACACCAGATCTCCTGGAACCAATGGCTGTTGGCTTGGTGATTCTATTGAGTCTTCATTGAGCTTGCTATCTGGATGTGCTGATATGCCATCTCACGAACATCGAGAAGATGGTCTACGAGGATCTCCACATAATCAATTACTGTCTGTTCCAAACTTCAAGCAGCATGGAAGACACAGCTTCCTGGCAAAATTCCAAGCTGGCTGGTGTGAATCCATTGGTGTCATGTGTTGACAAGGGTAGGCTAGCATAAAAAGAGGCAGATTGACATTCCAGTCTCTTTGGTGATTGGCCACCACCTTCTTCAGGTGTTACTCTAGTCATGATTTACCATTCTTCAGTATTACTTAACTATGGGTGAGTGGAGGAGGGAGGGGGGAGAGCTGTGAACATTTTCTGCACTCCAAGCAACTCCAGCACCTTCCAATTAGATTCATCAGTCCTTGATCACTGTGTAGCCTTAGTGGAGGCAGCAGAAAAATAGTCAAGTTTTCATGTAACTCAGCTTTGTTCACTAACTGCTCAATGGCTAGGGTGAGCTTCGTAGCTCTCCCCTGGCAGTTGCAGAATTGACTTTTAGATCCAATGACACTGATTCTTGATTATTCATTAGTGCTGAGCCTCTGAACGAGAATTATTATTAGCATTTATGTTGAGGATGGTTCGGCCATTGGAGACAAGTTTCATGCATAAACTGAAAAAAGAAAGTAAAACAATTGTTGGCAATTTGGATGTATTCCTTGGGATGCAAATAAGATAAAATGATGGATCTGTGCTTATTCATCAGAAATCCCATCCCAATAAAATACTAAAGAGCTTTAATATGCATGATTGTAAACCAGTGTCAACTCCTTGTGAAAAAGGAATATCTCTTAAAGAGGAGGAAGATAAATTTCTGGGCAAACAAGCTCTGTATCGTGCTGCAGTGGGTAGCATTATTTCCTATCCTTATGCACAAGACCTAATATTGCAAATACAGTAAACATTGCATCAGAAGTTCTAGAGAACCCTAAGAACTCAGGCTGGAAATTTGTAAAAAGGATTTTCAGATATCTTTGGGGAACTTCAAGATATGGACTTCCTTTTAAGAAGAGCAATTCACTCCTGCATAAATTGTTTTAGTGACTGATTTTTTTGGCAAAATCACTACAGGGAAATCAAGAGCTGGTGTTTTAACAGTTTTCCAGTGGAACAGTTAGTTGGTCCAGTAGAAAGCAGCCATGTGTTGTATTATCTACAACTGAGGCTGAATATGTGGCTATTTCTGAAGCAATTAAGGAGCTAATCTGGGTCACCCTACTTCTACAGATGACATCCATGGAGCAGTTGCCTACTCTTAATGTGGACAACAATTCTGCCATCAAGTTAATCAAGAATCCACAGTTTCACCGCAGGACAAAACACATTAGCCCAAAGTTTTACTACATCCGAGAGAAATATCAAGAGGGATCCTTTAACATCTGCTATGTGCCAACACAGGATCAAGTAGCAGACACCCTCAGTCTTTCATTCATGACAGTGGTCTTCTGGGACTCATAAAAGCTTATGACAATTCAGAAACTGAATTATCTTTAAATGTGTGATATATTTTTGTTTATGGGGAAGTGTTATGACATCAAATTTAAAAACAAAAGTGTTTCTCTATGGAAATATGTTTTTCATTTGTTTATGATGTTGCAAAATGTTTTCAATAAATGTCTTTGTTTTTGTCTTAAGTAGTTTTCATGTAAAGCATTTTGCTTGTTTTTAATAATAAAATATATAAAGTTGATTGAAGCTGATTTTCCATTCCTTTAAGTGTAATGGCAAATTAAAGTACACGTTTTTCAAAGCTGAAACCAAAAACAAGGAGTATCTCAAAAATGATCAACTTCTCGAAAAAACATTTATATAACATAAATTGTGTGTTTTAATGTGCCCTACATTTTTTTGTATGGTAAGTTTTTGTCCATTTCTTACGGTGTAGCAGTTATGCAAAATTTCATAAAATTCATCCAGAATATAGTAGTCTTCAGAGGCTATTTCCAGAAAATTCAAGATATACATATTATTTGTCAGGTAAATATCTTTAATATACAATATTTTAATCAAAATCATTAAATTCATTTTTGAGAAAATCAAAATTTTCGAAAAAAGTTCCATGTAAAGGGCGTGGGGGGATTTTCTTGAAAATCTTTGGTATCTTCTAAGGATACGACACAAACTTAAATACCAAGTTTAGTATTTACAGTCTTTTTGTTTTTGAGCTATGCTGTCCACAGACACACACACACACACACACACACACACACATGAACCTTTTTCCAAAAGTGCTTTTTTTGGATTCAGGGTCACCCAAAACATGTATATCTGGTGAAATCTCTGTATAAAATGTTTGGGTGCAATACAATACCTTCTCTATACACTATGTACATAGTACGTGTAGAGAAAGTAATAATGGACTTGTATAACAATCAATGAAATGTCTGTAAAAGAGAAGTAATGTAACTTGAGTGGAGCAATCATGTAGATTATAAATTGATTTTGGAGAATATAACTAAATTTATCACTCACCTTTGAGAAGTTGTTATTTATATATTTCTAAATAAACTCTTTTGAATACTTGATGAGAAAAGAGATCATGATTGCTACTGACTGTTTTAATGCTTAACAATAGCTTATGAAGGCTACTTATGACAATTATGAGAAACTTGCTATCTCCAAGATACGAGGTGCCAACATAACATTCCTCTAAACACCACCAATTACAATTTGGTGCAAAAAGCTTTGCAGGACATTAAAACTGTTTCAATATCCTTGGGAGGGAATTCTAGAAGTCTCCAATGCAAAGAGCGCATTGGAGTATTTCTAACGATCCCACAATACAAAGACATGTTAATCTATGTAGCTTGCTAAATTTACCAGCTACAGTACTTGTAGCATTTTCCACCAGTGTCTTAGGACACCTGGATCCTAACCATTGCTACACCTAGCAAACAACTACTGTATGGCTTCAGGCCACAGCTTATTTCATTACTGTTTATGATGATTGCATGTGACCAACTAGCTTTACAGAGAGTAAAATCATTATGATCATTCCAGGTCAGTTTTTTCCCCCCGTTATATTTAACTGAATATGAATATTCCAGGATTGAACTGCCTAGTTTAAAATTTCCTAGGCCTTTTAAATTCATCCTGTTAGTAAAAGAAACTACAACTGTTTTGCTGAAGTTGATGGACAAGCCCTGCTGCATACATCAGTTGTGAATTTTTCTCAGTCCACAATTCAACATGACGGTGTTAGGAAAGCAGTATACCATATGGTGTGTTATATTTATTGCTTCAATTACCATTCATCAAACACTGTAAATGTGTGTATAATGGAAGTGTCAAATCCTCTCAATAGTCTATATACTATTCTATAGAATGGCAAAACCTAATAACTGTATGCAAGGTTCACTGCATTTGATGGTTTTTTTTGTTTTGTCTTTTTTTTTTGTTTCTTTTTTGTGTGTCAGTGAGCAAGAGATAAGAGAGAATGTATATATGGATGTGCACATGTACTACTTGACACACCTCATGTTACCGGTGGCAAACGCTTGTGCTGTCTGTTATACATATACTAGACAGGTGCTATGAAAAATCAGTGTGTATTAAACAAGTGTTCAAACATAATGGTGTGTTAAATGAACATTTTCACACATATGTACAATACCCCATTACAGCAATGCTTACATTACAGTAGCTGAGTTATAATAAATCTGATAACTATTGCTTATTGCCTGTGTTAATGAGATAATTCGTATGTCAACATAAATGCCCACTGTTTATAGCATTATGTGACGGACAGTGCCATGTGCTTGATTTGTGCAACTCACTGTGACCCCTCAACATTTGTTAGACAACAGCAACACTAGTGACACCGCTGTCAGTGGTAGCCTGAACTCGAATGTGCTACATACATATCACAGAAAACCTCAATCATTCTTTTACCATTCAAAACACTATTCTTTATGAAGATTGGGCTATACAATAACTTCTAAATTCAATTCATAAATAGCTCCTAGCAAGGATTTATAAAGCCTATGTACCACCACCGCCACCCCCGCCGCTGCCACCACCGCCACCACCACCATCACCACTACTACTACTAACAACAATAATAATAATAATCATCCAAGCAAACTTACTTCACATGCTCTTCCCCTAATCCTATCTGTACAAAAATAACTCTTGGTTTTAAATTATAATAGACAACAGGCATTTCCCTAAATAATATGAGTGTCACTCTGAAACTTTTGAGAATGGACACAATAAAATATTAAAAATCATTTCAAAATATTCTCCACTGCATTCTATACATAACCTCATCTTTTTCAAAACAATTTTTAAAATGTTGACCACCTTTCTTTACAGAGAGTGCAAATACATTTTTGGAATCACTACTGCAGCTTCAGTTGACTCAAATCGTTAACCTCAAATTTTTCTTTCATTTTAGGAGATAGAGGATTCTCTTTCCCTAAACTGACTTTGAACTCAAAGAAAATCATAACACAGAAATGTTCTCACTTGAGATCTGTTCTTGTTGTCCATTCTCAAAATTTTTGTAGTGACCCTTGAAAATTTAACTGTATGTATGAATTTCTTACAGGCAACTTCAGCAAAAAACATTTGTGTCTTCTATACATCATCACTGGTTTCTCTTGACTTCAAGATTTGCTTTCCCTAATTTTTCAAAATTACATGTAATTTTTCGTGCAACTGAAAGGTGAAGGATAGATTGCAGATTATAGACCAACAGTTTAAATGTGTAGCAAGATTTTATTATCTTCACGAGTAAAGATATCTACTCGTATAAATACATGGTCCCAAATATACCTAACATTCTGGCAGCTAGTTTATGTACGTGGGGAAATCTTCACCGTGGAAAATTGTTATAAAAATCTCAAAGATTAGCTTTATTTCTAAATTTATCCTGAAATTCTGTGTCTTTTTGCACATCAATAATTTTTAGTTGGTCTTATTTACTTACATTAGTATAGTTCACAGACATAATACAACAAAGATATGGAAAGGATGAATAAGTTTTTCACCTCTTGAAAACTTACATTGAAATTCCACACTTAGTTGTTTTATTACTTGTGCAAATTTTTCAAATATTTGCAAGGAAATAAGTGGTCTTATACACTGGAGATAAGTCTTATAAAATGACAAGTATTCTCATCATCACATACCTGATTCTCCCACAAAGATAGTTTGATTTTGAAGGCTTTATTCTTCCAGAGATCGATTATGATCTCATTTTTTACTTGTGGAAATATATTTATATTTAAATGTTCAGTAATGTCTGCAACGAAGGGTAAAGCGGATATCCATTCCTCATTTTTCAGTTGAGTGCCAGTGTATCTGTTATCTCCAAAAATATCCCAATTGCATCTCTCAGCTTAAAAAAATATGTGCAGCCCCTTAGCAATACTGAGCCATTGTACTGCACAATGATATGGTAGATCAATGTGATAGGAATATATTTCTTCAAGGAACTGCTCAAGTGACAATGTTGCATTCCTTTTATCATTATATTAGTGGTTTTAACAACCTCTTTCATTGCATTTTGGAGGCTAACACTTTTAGCACTTAGGCTCTGTTGGTGTATGAGTAATAAATAGGTACAACTTCAAGTACAATGTTAGTTCTTTCATTTTATTCTTGACACACTTCATAAATCCAATCTGATATCCAAGCATTGCAGAAGCACCATCTGTTGCCACTAACACTAGTTTATTCCATGACATCTCATCTTCTGCACAGCCTCTTGCATAAATTTGAAGATATCCATTTCTGTCACTGTTTCTTTAATTGTAAATAAGTTATAAATTTCTCTGTAATGTTGAAAACCTATTTCCACACCTTGTAGAAAAATAGCCAATTGGACAGTGTCTATAAACTGTTCTTTGACATCTTCACCCATTTCTTGGATATTACATAATCATAGAGGGTAAAAACTGATAGATTCAAAATTCTGGAACCTACTCATGACAAAGGTGCTTAGCTGCTATGTACAATCCTTAACCCACATTCCATCAACCAATGGTTTCTATTTTTTCATAGTTGTAGAGAAATCTTATACCTGAGATAAACAGCCGCCTCAGTAACTTGATGCTCTTCCTGCTGTGAGGAGAGGGTTCTTAAGTTTTGGACAAGAGTGATTCGTTCATCTTCCTTGTGTTTTTCACACTTTTTGAAGAAGAGCCTTTCCACATATTCAAAATTTGGGTGAGATGTGTGGATGAAATCTTTGCCATCATCCCTAAGAAACTCTCAGATAATGCTTCAAAATCATTAAACCTATAGAACCAGGTAATAAAATTCATTTTAGAAACAGAAAATTGGCTCCCATTTTTGGACATAAAAATCATCAGATGCAAAAACAAAATAGATTTTGATATCTGCAAAAACCTACCCACATAGACAGCAACATCAAGAAAAACAAACTTCAACTCAAAATTGCATCAACATGCAATTTTCCACAGCCTGACACAAAGATTAATAAACACATCACTAAAAAGGGAAGAATATGAATGAGAACACCAACACGTTAAAATGTTTGCCACAAAATGGTTTTGAAACAGAATTAGGGGACAAATTAATACAAAAGTACAAGATTAATAATTAATACAAAAAAAGATTAAAGATATCATCACAAAACAAAGAAACCAACCTAAATCTTAAATATAGAATTGATATTCCACCCACAGATGCACAACAAATTCAAAAAAACTGTTCCAAGATCACAATATAGAGTTGGCACCTCAAACAAATACAACCTCAAGAACTTATTAAACCAACATTAAAAAACCCTATAATAAGCATATTAAAATCTAGAATTTGCCAAATAAACTGTGAAGACTGTCCATAAATTTACATTGGACAACTAAGAGAACCTTCAAATTAGATTAATGCTACATTCACAATGAATTGCAAGCGCAGACGCAACATAAGAGCAAGAGTTTGGTCTCATATTATTTGATGTAAGCATTCACATAGAAACATGCAAGACGCAACACAAGAGTTTGCAAATTCCAAATTTTAGCCTTGAGTTGCATGCAAAGAGGAAGAGTTCTGCTTCTTTTCTCTATGCATTGTCTATGAGTTCAATAACAAATGATCGCACTGCAAGATTTTACAGGGCCTACTGTACATGTATGCTCTTCTATTTGGCTGTGCATGCTGCACCATCTCTAATTTTCCTCAAGAGGTTATGACAGTCTCCTTGTGAATTCTTCTTTGATTTAATGGATGTAACTATTATTCATGTCTAGATTTCTTGGTTCTCATAAATCAAAGAGACAGAGAGATAACTCTTAGTTCATTCAAGGTGTAGCTTTATCACTTTCTGAAGTCTCTATGCTTGTATTATTTTCAATAATTTTGAATGAGCAACTATTTGACGTCATTGCCGCAAGCATCAGTTGTTTGTATGTAATTTTATAACATATTTATTTGCAAAAGATTGAGTGAACTTTCTTATGTGGTATTGTTGGATATGTTATTCAGTTTGTTACTTGTGGAGGGCTTGAAGATATTCACATGTAACTTGCGGATCCAGAAACCCATGCCAACTTCTTGTGTTGCGCTTATGATTGCATTATAAATGGTGTTTCCTTGTGTCTGCACTTATGCTACCTTACATCTGCACTTGCATCTCATTGTGAATGTGGCTTAAAAAAATACCTAAGGAACATGAAACTCAAGCAAGCAAACAAACAAACAAACATATCTGCAGTGTCACACCACTTCTGGGCATCACAACACATCAAATCGGAAATCAAACTAATCAAATATGTGAAAACTACAGTAGAATTAGCAATTTGGGAAATGGTACACATTATCAAAAATGTGGTTGGTTGGTATCTAATGTTGAGCAGTTGGCAGTGAAGTCATTTGCTCTCTTGCATTTCAGTATTTTGATGTTATATTATCAAGTTGACTAAAGGTTGGGCAGCAGAGTAGACGGTTTCCATCCATATCTTCTTTAAGTGTACAGAAAGGACACAGAGCAGATCTCCCTATACCAATCCTGAATAAATGTTTATGCAGACAGTCATGGCCTGTTGGGAGTCTAAAAGTTGCTACAGAGGATTTTCTTAGCAATGTAGCGATTCTGGACATGTTATTACATAAATTTCCCCATGGTTTTCCTTTTGTTTGTAATACATTATCTTCTTTAATTTTTTTTTATTATATGTTGATATAATGCTTCTTTTGATAGAGTGATAACTTATTGGATCAGATGAATTTGAAGTAATTTTACTACCTTTCTTGGCTAGAAAGTCAGCTGTTTCATTACCCTGTACTCTGCAGTGTGCTGGTATCCATTGAAGTACTAATCTTTTATTTAAATTAATTAGTTGTTTTATGATTTTGCGGCATTCTGCAATATTTAGGTTATTAGGTGTTACATTAGATGTTATGGATATAATAGCTGCTTTAAGTCGGATAAGAATACAACTTTTTCAAATTTATTTATATGATCAGTAGGTTTTGTAAGTTCTGAAGTATTGCCGAAATCTCTCCATCAAAATTTGTGGTATTTAAACTTAATCTTTTGTAGAAAGAAAAAAGAGGGCATTATAAAAAATGTACATATAGTTATAAATTTTGAAATACCACTGCCAAGACAACATTTTAAGATTACCCCCAGGAAACTAAATGGCAGCATGGATGAAATTATGACAGAAACTTCTACCTCAAACATCTTTGAAATGCATCTAGGAAAAAATTAAGTGAAACTATATCAATAAATCAATTTACATTACCCTCATAAAAACTAGCACTTATTAGGCACTTATTAAAACCTGCCTTTTATTCCTTGAAGAAGCATTTCTAAATTTTACCTATACCAAAATCACTTAAATCAAGACCTAACACGTGGCTGCATGCCACTGCAACGGATAACAGGTTGTGGCAAATGGCTAAAGAGACTAGGGAAATTCTGATAATTGTGCTTTAGCTGTATGGTTAGTCTCATTTTCTATTTTATTTCAGTACACAGCACTACGCTGGTTACTTAGGGAACGTGGAGCAAAATTACTCTTTGGCTGAATCTGCTAATATACTCCTTGTGTATGGTGAAGTAGGAGGTGGTCCTTCAGTAGCTGCACAGATTTACTGTGAAGAGCCCCCATAGACAGCAACCGCATTAAAGTACTTTTGAATCTGTAGATCGGCATTTGTAAGAACATGGTTCTGTGGTACTGAATAAAACAGATTGTGGTGCAAGATGTACTTAACGCACTTCAGAGTTTGAAAAACATGTAATGCGTATACTGGAAGGGGAACCATCAACTAGTGCCCAAGCTATTGCACATGCAATGGACACCAACCACTTAAGTGTACTGCAAGTCTTTCATGAGGAACAGCTCTACCCCTTGCATTTGCAAAAAATGCATGCTTTAACTTCTGAGACTTGCAGTTTTGTGAATGGACCTGAAGGCAGTCACCAGAATTGTTTTCTTTGGTACTGTTCACCAATGAGCCCACGTTTACCAGGGATGGACCAATTCTAAATTAAGAATAATCACCTACAAACATATGAAAATCTTGATGCCATTGTGATGCTGCTTTTGGAAAAAGTGTTGTTTGATGTTCGGGCTCAACAGCATTTTCAACATAATGGAGCTCCTGCACATTATGTGACAAACATATAGAGTGTTCAGGGTAATAAAGATGAGGATCCACTTTTTATGAAAATGAGCTTGCAGTGATTTTATATAGTTTTAACCCTAGCACAATATGTTAAACTACTTCTAGGAACAAAACAGATGAATGTCTGTGTATAACAGACAACAAAAATATGAGGTTTAGGCAAGACACATGAGGGTGCCATTGTATTTCAGCTACAAGGATGAGGGTTCACTTAGTTGTCTATGCTGGCTGCAGAGTGCTTTGCTTTCAGTTCACCCAGCTGTTGATGGTTTAATATTGTGTTAACTGTTGAAGAGTGTTACCACAGTGTTGGTTTATTGGTTGTTGTGCCTTGTTTGGTCTATAACATATTAATGAAAATGACTGGTAATGAAGAGGATACAACCTCTGAACATAGTTCAAGGAAAAGAAATGCCTTAGAACACGTACAAACTGTAATGAAAAAGTTGAGCTTAAGTAGCCATGAAACAGGACCAGATAGTAAGTGCTTAAAACTAGAATGTTTTAAAAATATAAGTGCAAGTGAAAGAAGTGATATTATTTTGAACTTTAATCAGACTGAATCACATGAAAACAGTCAATGTATCTTTGTGAATTAATATAGTGCTCTCCTGTCATTCGCCATCAGCCTAGGAAACCAGAATAAGAGGCCAATTTTCACACATATTCATATTCTTATAAGGTAAGAATAATAAGGAATGAACAGATTTGTGAAATCCCTACATGTTACAAAGCATTTTTTTCACTTCATGGCATTACAGCTAAAAGCTGCAAAATTTACAAAAGAGTCTTAAAACAGGTTTACCACCATTGGATATGCGAAGAAAACACAAGCTTCCTGATGATGATTTAAATTCTGTAATTGAACACATTCAGTCCTTTAAAAGCAGAAAATCTCACTATGGTTAGCTAGGTCTCAAAAACGCTACTTACCAAATGTCAGTAAACTGTTTTGTCTCTATAAAAAAGTTTTCCCATACAACAAAATATCACTGGAAAAGTACAGAGAAATATTAACATCAAATTTAATTTTACCTTTAGCTATCCAAGGTGTGACACCTGTAGCACCTGTGACGAATATTCTGTAAAAATAGAATTTGTTCATTCGAAACTAAGCCTGCCCACTACTACTCAGAATAAGCTTTAAAACTTAACTCTGAGCTAAAGAACCTACAACAAAAAGAATTACAGTTAAAGTGAGCTGATTCTTTTAACTGAAGAAAAATGCTAGACTTGCAGCACAAAAAGACAAGATCAAAGAAGCAATCGCCATAGACTTTCAGAAAAACCTGCCTCTTCCAAATATCAGCATAAACAATGTTTACTATAGACAGCAAGTATCATTCTACATGTTTAACATACACCAATTATCAGATTCTGAAGCTATCTTTAGAATCCTCAAATCTTCCGGAAAAAAGGAAGAGATGAGATTTGTTCCATGCTGTGGGATTTTATTTTTAATCATCTTGACTCTGAAGTAAAGGAACTTTCAATTTTTTATGACTGTTGAACTACTCTGTGTTTACATCAAACATAACACCAAAAGACTAGATTCAATCAAATGGTTTTTCCAGTAAGAGGGCATTCATATTTGGAATGTGGTAAAAAATGGGTTTAATTAACCAGAAGTCTGTGCTTGAACTTTCGTCTGAGTGGAAGGAAGTTCACCAAACCTTGAGAAACAAACAAAGACCATTTACAGTTTTCTTGTGACAATCAAGAAATATTCAGATTATGGACCACCTTTCTTTCCCCACTATATGTAAAACAAAATCCTTTTAAAACACGTCCAGTGAGGAAACTGAAGAACGTCCGTCACCATCCTAGAATGATCTTACACTGGCAAACCTACAATGGCATGGATGATGAAAGTGTTGTCACCAAACCAAAGAGGAAAATTTTATCTTTACCAGAGCTGCTTTCACCTTCCTGAATTAGCATATGATGCACCTATATGTGTTCTAATGACCTGTTGATGGCTGTCAGCACCTGAAAAAATATTCTGTCAAAAATAAAAAATTATATGCATCACTGCTCTCATTTATTGTGAATTATACTGTTTATTTAAGTAACCTATTATTACTTAAGGGTTGTAATGTAGGCCAATTTATATCAAGTAAGTAAGTAAAAATAAGTGATGTTTGTGTTACAAAAACTGACTCAAATTCTTTTATTTTTTATAAAGTGACATTTTAAGTATTTCAAAAACTATCACACAAACAATATATTCATAGATTTCACTATATTTTTGTGACATGAATCATGTTATTTTTATACGCTACATTTAATGCAAAAAATCTATCTACATAACAAAATGTGCCAGATATGTTATTTTATTGGTGAGCATCAAAATAATTCTTGTTTTTTTGTTTAGGATTTTGTTATTTTGGTTTAAAATCAAAACTGCTAATTTCTCAATACTTTGCTTTCTGGACCCTCATCTTTATTCCCCTGGACTCTTCATATGGGAGCTTCAAAATCATGTCTTTCCCAAATATTGGATTGGAAAACTGTACACTGGCCACCTTGTTCACTATGTCTCAATTTCTTACTCCGGGGTCATCTTGAACTATGGTGTATTCATCACTAATTGATTCTGAAGATATGCTGGTTGCCTGCATCATTTCTGCAATGATGACATGTGCAACATAACAGGAATGTTCAACAGGGTTCAAGAATCATTCCTGAGTCAATGATGCTTATGCATTGATGTTAGAGTCATCTTTTAAGCAATTACTATGAGTCCTGTGCTTGTTTGCTTACCTTTGTTCTCTTTGTACCTACCTATTATATTAAATTCATAATACCAATGCAGCTTATTTTTGTAATAATTCAGTTACATTAAGTCCTTTGAAATGTTTATCAATTGGTAACATTTTTACAAGTTGTTAGTTGAGCTTTAGCCAGTTCATTTAAGAAGTGTGACCTATTATTTAGGCCATGAACGTGTTAAGTTGAAATAAAAAGCTTAAACATTGATTAAATGAGACATTTCATGAGCTCCATTCACATGACTTTTTCTTCATCTCTTACAAAATATTGTTAATAAGCTTATTCTTCTATCTACTTCATGCTAATCAAGATAAATATTAGCAGAAACAGCCTTATTACTTGGTCCCTTATAAGTAGAAGGCAATTAAAGGATTACACTAGGCTAAACTGATAGTCAAATGTTTTAAAATGTGGTTGCTATGGGATTGAAATCTGTTTCTTTGCTTGGCCAGGTGTTCACAAGTTCCCATATGAGAAATGTTTAAGTATTTTAAAACTGAAACCAATTTCAACAAATATCTCGAAAACGGTCAACTACACGAAAAAAATGTGTGACATAAATTGTGTTTTTTAATGAGATCTACATTTTTTGTGTAGTTAAGTTGTTGTCTACCTCTTACAGTTTTCTAGTTATGCAAAATTCAGAAAAATTCATCCACAATAGAGAGGTCTCCAGAGACTATTCCCAGAAAATTCAAGATATACATTTTATTTGTCATGTAAATATCTTAAATATAAGACATTTTAATTAAAATCATCAAGAGCAATTTTTGAGAAAATCAAAATTTTCAAAACTTTTCTATGTAAAGGGTAGTTGGAGGTGGGGGGATTTTCTCTAAAATTGTGTCACATCCTTGGAAGATATTGAACTTAAATACCAAGCTTGGTATTTAACGGACATTTTGTTTTTGAGCTATGCTGTCCATAGACACAAACACACACAGATATTTTTCTAGAAATGCTTTATTTTGGTTTTATGGTATCTCAAAATATATATTTCCAGTGAAAACTTGGTATCAAAATTTTGGGTGCAATACAATAGCTTCTCTATATACTATGTACATAGTACGTATAGAGAAAGTATTAAAAAAAAATCTATGTGTTACAATTATATGAACTTCTCTACATCTCTGTAACAATTTATTGTTAATATGTTTATTCTTCTAGCTACTTCATGCTAATTGAGATAAACATTAGCAGAAACAGTTTAATTACTTGCTTCTTTACAAGTAGAAGGGAAATACGGGAATATACTAGGCTAAACCAACAGTCAAATGTTTTAAAATATGGCTGCTAGGGGATTTAAATTTGTTTCTTTGCATGGCCAGGTGTTGACAAGTTCCTGTATGAGAAAAGTATAAGTATTTTAAAACTGAAACCAATAACAAGAAATATCTAAAAAATGGTTGGTTGGTCAACTCCACGAAAATAAAGTATATAACATAAATTGTGTCGTCTTAAGGAGCTCTCATTTTTGGAGAGTAAGTTTTTGTCTATCTCTTACAGTTTACCAGTTATGCAAAATTCATTCAAAATAAACATGTCTTCACAGGCTACTCCCAGAAAACTCAAGATATACATTTTATTTGTAATGTAGATATCTATAATATACAATAAGTTAATCAAAATTGTAGAGCCATTTTTAAGAAAATCAAAATTTTTGAAAGTTTTTCCATGTAAAGAGTAGTTGAAAATCATGTTGTTTCCTTGGGAGATACTGACTTAAATACTAAGCTTGGTATTTAACAAACCTTTCGTTTCTCTCTCGCGCCCGCCCACTCTCTCTCTCTCTCTCCCCTAAAAATTCTTTTTTTATTGGATTCAGGGGGCTCAAAACATATATTTCTGGTGAAATCTCAGTATCGAATTATCGGTTACAAAACAATACCTTCTCTTTACATTATGTATATAGTGCATATAGAAAAAGTAATTACAATACAACACAAATGTTTCCTGTGTATCACACTTAGCTAAGTTAAGAAATAAATAAAGTAAAAACAAAAAACACAAACATAATACCAATAGCCATGGATATTAGAATCCTTGTGTGCACCTTCGATGTTCTTGCAACATAACCATTATGCTAAATACCGGCCCCAAATTCCTCTTCTTGCATTCTCAACATACCTTACAGCTGAAGTGGATGTGATCAGTGGCATGCATATAACCTAACAATTTTAAAGCACAACTAATAACTTTATTTCTATGGGCTCATTTTTCGATAAACTGGAACAACATTTCTATAGGAAATGGAAAATCGGCTTCAATCAACTTTAGAAACACTACATATTTTATTATTAAAAACAAGCAAAATGGTTTACATGAAAACCTTGAGACAGAGACAAAAACAAAAATACCATCGAAAACATTTTGCATCATAAACAAATGACAAACATGCTTCTATAAAGAAACATTTTTTTTTAATACAAAAATACATCACACATTTAAACATAATTCAGTTTCTAAATTGTCATAAACTTTGATGAGTCCCAGAAGACCACTGTTATGAATGAAAGACTGAGGGTGTCTGCTACTTGATCCTGTGTTGGCACATAGCAGATGTTAAAGGATCCCTCGTGATATTTCTCTCGAATGTAATAAACTTTGGGTTAATGTGTTTTGTCCTGTGGATTCTTGATTAATTTGATGACACCATTGTTGTCCACATTAAGAGTAGGCAACTGCTCCATGGATGTCACCTTCTGTAGAAGTCGGGTGACCTAGATCAGCTCCTTTATTGCTTCAGAAGCAGCCTCAACACATGGCTGCTTTCTACTGGACCAGCTATCTGTTCCACTGGAAAGCTGTGTTACAATACCAGTTCTTGAATAGCCTGCAGTGATGTTGCCAAAAAAGTCGAGAGTCACGCAGTGTGAACTGCTCTTCTTAATAGGAAGTCCATATCTGAAGTTCCCCAAAGATATCTGAAAATCCTTTTTACAAATTGCCAGTCTGAGATCTTAGGATTCTCTAGAGTTTATGATGCAATGCTTACTGCATATGCAATATCAGGTCTTGTGTATAAAGATAGGAACATAATGCTACCCACTGCAGCACAATATGGAGCTTGCTTGCCCAGAAATTTATCTTCCTCCTCTTTAAGAGATTTTCCTTTTTTACAAGAAGTTGACAATGATTTACTACAATGCTTATTAAACCTCTTTAGTATTTTATTGGTGTAGGATTTCTGGTAATTAAGCACAGATCTATCATTTTATCTTATTTGCATCCCCAAGGAATTCATTCAAATTACCAACAATTATTATATTTTCTTTTTTCAGTTTATGCAAGAAACTTGTCTCCAATGGCCAAACCATCATCAACATGATGTATAGGCCCAGATCCATCATTTTATCTTCTTATTTGCATCCCAAGAAATACATTCAAATTACCAACAATTATTTTGTATTCTTTTTTCGGTTAATGCAAGAAACTTGTCTCCAATGGCCAAACCATCATCAACAAAAATGCCAATAATAATTCTCTTCAGAGGCTCAGCACTAATGAATAAACAAGGATGTGTCACTGGATCTAAAATTATTAGTCTTCATAAAGAACACAAATTCTTATTCCACATGCGTTGGAGCTGCTTCTCTATCTAATTCATCATAAAGGAAGGCAGTTATCACATCAAGTTGCACCATCTCAAGGTTTCACTAAGTGATCTTACTCAAGAAACCCCGGGCTACTAATCTGCCTTTATATTTGTTCACTGAGCCACCAGGATTTCTCTTAATGTTTAGTATCCACAGATTTTAAATGATCTTCCCAGGTGGTTGATCGATTAAGATCCAGGTATTAATTTCTTCTAATGATTTCAGCTCACTATTTATAGCTTCCAACTAAAGAGTCTCTTCTCTTGATCCTAATGCTTCATTAAGACTTGTTATTTTCTCACTGAAAATCTTTTTGTTGTATCAGGAACTTAGCTTGATGTTAATCCTGAGAAGTTGCTATTGGTGGCTTCACTATGTCATCATCTGACTTATAAGAAATCTCAAACAACTTCTGTATTGGTCTCTCATCAGTAAAAATTACATCTCTTGATATTAAGATTTTGTTTGAAGAACTTTCCATATACTGAAACTGCTACTATTTTAACCGCTTAAACGATGGCCATTTAAATGCTGCACGGCCAGTAATGGATACCCAATAAACAATTCAAGGCATTTAAATTGTTAAATGTAGGTAAATATGCTTCGTACATAAACATTTGAATCTTTGGTATTTATTAAGATATTTTAATGAAACAAAAACTGGCTTAAAGCTCATTAAATGCACTATACATCTATTGTAGAAACAAAGAGAGACTGTATTAACAAAACTTTAATTTGAGAGTCAGGCTTGTGTTATATGTGTACAAATGTATATACATATAGCTAGCTAAGCACAATGTTCTCGGCTTCATGGGTTTATCATTCTGTTTAATATTACAATGCAATTACATGTGTGTGTTTGTGAGGAACACCCAAGCTGCAAAGAAATCAAACCTCTCTGTCAGCATTTCTATTTACGCCTTAGAATAAATACACTGCCGAGATTTATGGTAGAGCCGTGTAGTTATGGGGTTCACAGGTTTCTGTTTTAGCTATCAGAAAAGCACATTCGAAAATGTTATATCTCAGCTCTAACCATGACTTCACTAGCAAGGTAGTTAACAAATTAGCTCGTGTAGGCAGTATATGGGCTTCAGAAATTACTTCAGATAATGCAGAGGACTTTTTGCTATATGACAGTGACTTTGATATTGACGGCGAGTTTTCAGATTTTGAGGGGGGCATCAAGGATATAGGTAGCAGTGAGGAAGAAAGTGACCCTCTTCCTTCAGGTTTCGTGAAGAAGCAATATTGTGGAGTAGTCAAAATAACTCCAAAACAACTAGACATACTTCACAGCCTCTGATGTACAACCCCAAGCTCAGCTGACTTCTGACAGCCAACCAACTGACATTTTCACAAAATTTTTTACTGCTGACTTAGTATCTCTCATGTTACAGAAACAAATCCATATGCGAGCAAGTTGAAGGAAGACTAGACTTCTAAAGGCAATTTAGGGCCCAAGAGTAGAATTCAGAAGTAGACAGAAGTAACACTGAATGAGATTTACAGGCTAATTGGTTTAATTACGTTCATGGGTGTCATTCATAAACCAACTTTAGACATGTACTGGTCTAAAGATGATATGCAAGCTACTCCATTTTTTGGAAAATGCATGTCAAATAACAGGATTACTTCTATTTTGTGGTTCCTTGATTTCACTGGCACAGAAAATGTAAATGATAAACTACACAAAATTAGGTCGGTTTTGGAATATATTATTTCGAAATTCAAAGAAAATTACATGCCTGGTGATAAGGTCACTGCAGATGAAAGCTTGATGCTTTGGAAGGGCAACTTAGGTTGGAAGCAATACATCAAAACAAAGAGGGCCAGATTTGGCATAAAGAGTTTTGATCTTTGTGAAAGTAAAACAGGATATCTTTACAATAGCTGCATTTACACTAGTCAAGGAACTGATAATACTGGAGACAAAGATTTGGGGTTATCTGGCTACATAGTAAAGCACCTGATGGAACCTATACTTGACCAGGGTAGGACTGTATATTTAGATAATTGGTACAGCTCCCCTAAATTATACAGAAGGAAACCAAATGCAATTGGAACAGTACGTTCAAATCGTATTGGTTTGCCGAAGAATGTGAATACAAAGAGAGGAGAAATGCAGGTATGTCAGCTCTCACCCTTGACCTACATTACTTGGCAAGATAGGAGGGTGGTTGGTTATGGCATTGTCCAATTGCAGCCCAAGATTTTGACGATTAACACTGGAAAAATAGATGCCCACACCAAAATGTCAATTTTCAAGCCTGATGTTATCCAGGAATACAATATGCATATGGGTGGTGTGGATCTAGTAGATCAGGTATTGCCTACCTGGACTTCCGTATATCAATAGCTCGTAGCCTAATTGAGTACTATAACATTCAGAGGCCTCTCATACAGGGGGTAAGAACTCTGCAAGTCCTGCACCCCTCAGACTTGAAGGAAAACACTTTCCTAAAGGGATACTACTGACAGCAAAAATATCACATCCATTTCGAAGGTGTTTGGCATGCCACAAAAAAAAAAGGAGTTCATAAAGAGACTAACATGATATGCCATGAATGAGGAGATGTGCCCTTATGTGTCTATCCATGTTTTGAGATGTACCATTCAAAAAGGAACCTTTAAAGGTAAGACTTTATTTATTCTAGAATTCATTTAAATTTATTATAAAATACAAAAATTAAAATAATTAGGGTTAAATAAGCATTAAATGCATGCATGCACAGGATGTCATATGACGTCCATATCGGTTCTCCTGCATTTTAAAATTGACATCATATGATGTCCATATCCGCGAAAAGGTTAAGTATATCCCATAAAAATTCCTGGTGAACTTATCCCATTTTCTTTTGATTTGTTTGGGAATGTGGAAGCAACAGCGAGTTCCAAACAGTCTGAAGTAGTTCAATCTTTGGAGGTGGAGATCCTGTCCATAATTTGTTTGGGAATGTGGAAATAACAGCGAGTTCCAAATAGTATGAAATAGTCAATCTTTGGATGTGGACATCCTGTCCATAATTCTAATGGACATCAATTTTTAACATTTGTAGGAGCAGTTCGATTTAGTACAAATACTGCAGTGTTAATACCTTCTGTCAAGAGTCCAACAGGTAGATCTTTTGAATCAATCACTGAATGTTCTCTACTAATGTTCTATTTTCTCTTTCTAATGCACCATTCTGCTCTGGGATGTATGGTGCTGTCATGGGATAGGTTATTCCATGCTTTCTGAGGAGTGATTTGACCTAATAATTATTAAATTCACCTCTTCCATCACAAAATAACTGTTCAATGCAATGTCCAGTTGCTTCCAATCATTAACAAAGGTGTTTAGGGCTTCATAACTTTCATCTTTTCTTTCAAAAAGAGAACCCTTCTGAACTTGGAATAATTATCCTTAATGCAAAGGATTCCTGCTAAACATTCCTCCTGCATGGGTCAACAAATTCATCATGACTCTATTCACGTTGGTTTAGACAGTTTGACCTGCTTTTGAATGGTTGACGTTGCTGTTTTCCATAAACACATCCTTCACAAAATTCTTCATGAACCATGCAAGTCAACACCCAGATGCTGTAAAACATTGACATGATGCTTATTCATGCCACAATTGAAGGGTTGTAGACTCTTCAGCAATGTAAAATCAACAGGTTTTTGTGGTGGCACAATCTCCAAATTCAAGGTGTATAGTCCACTTGGAGTTCAACTACCAACTAACTTGACAATTCCATTTTCTGAAATAGGTGGTATTTACATTTTGCTTTAAATTCTAAACCTTTATTTATTGTCTGATTAACAGAAAACAAGTTTCAACTAACTTCTGGCACATACCAATACTTTTTTAAGTGATTAATCTGCCATAAATTATTTACTTTCATTTTGGCTACAATAAGAGCTTGGCCATAAGCTTTTATAATTTCACTGTTGCCAACTTTTATAGTTCTAGGAACAGCAAATGGTTTAAATGTATGACATTAGTTCTTATTGTTTGTCATGTGAGCCAAGGTTCCACTGTCTCCTATCCATTCAGATGAATTCTTCTGAGATGATTAATGGAAAGTAAAAAAAAAAAAAAAAAAAGATCTCCAAGGCATACATTTCCTTTTACTTAGGATTTACAATTTTGCCCTTGGTTTTACCATTTTTAGCAACATGGTCATATTTAAAACCTTTGTAGCACTAACTACCTTTATTACTACTTGTAAATGACTTTTTCTCCTTTGTCTTGTCCACAAGTGCTATCTGTTGTTTAGCATTGGTATTGCTATTAGGAAGACGCATTTCAATTAAACACAGCCTTTCTGTCAAATTATTTAAGGTTCTGTCGCTTATAGGGACACTTTCCCAAACACTTTTAAATTCAAAATACTGAGACGGGAGTAAAGAGAGAACTCTGCCAATCAGCAACAACTCTGGGAGCTTACTACCACCAAGACTCACAAGTTCAGTATTCAAACCATTAAACAGCTTCTGTAAATGGGTAATTAGCATTGCAATGCTCTCGTTTTCCCGCCTTTCTGACTAAAATAGCTGTTCCCTCAGTCTGTCGAAGCACTGCCCTGAACTCATAAATGGATAAAAGTTTATCCCAAATATTTTTTGCTGTGCAACAAGAAGACATTAGCTCCTCATTGGCTGTATTTAAGGTACTCAAAATTATGAGCCGGTATTGGAATCTTTGTTTTCATAGTCAGTTTTGTTGTTTCCATTTTCATGCAGTTCTATCTTGTCCAAAACAACATCCAGTACCTTCTACCCCTTCAACAAAAGTGTGATCTGCCATTTCCATCTTTACCAATTTTTTGTCCTTTATCTTCTCAAAAGTGCACTTGAAGTCTAGATGTGTCTGTCATATTTCCAAAACTTTTCCACTGAAAATTCAATTCCATGATTGATTTAGTGCCGATATTTGCATTATGCAAAACCAATGACTATATTATTTTCACGATCCTTGGCCAATAACTACTTGAAGTGGAAAATCAGCTCCAATCAACTTTAGAAACACTATATATTTTATTATTAAAACGTGCAAAAGGATTTATATGAAAACTTATTGAGACAAAAACAAAAACACCATCATTTCTCAGCCAGAGGTTCCAGGTTCAATTTCCGGCTGGGGTGGAGATTTTTTCTTTAACAGAATTATTCCCTATTCCCCACAGAGTCTGGAAGTGTGTATGTGAGAGTGAATGTATGATTGAGGAAAATAAAAAATGATTTTTAACCCAAAGTAAAGAACCTTCAGACGAGTTGTTTCTAATGCAAAGCCCCTGATATTTAGATGTTAAAGGGGGCAATATAAGTGAAACAAACAAAAACCCTATCAAAAACATTTTATGTCATAAACAAATGATATACATACTTCCATAGAGAAACTTTTTTTTTTTTTTTGTAGTTGATGTCATAACAAAGATATCCACTGTTCACCTACTAGAATGAAAGTAAATACAATGGCCAGAGCCAGAGCATGTATATAACCTTGCATAGAACTGATGGACCATTAATTATGAGGAAGAAAATGGTGCCGCAAAAGTTGACAGGAAATGAGCAGTCAAAAGGATGTTGTCCATTGGTAAAGCGGAACTTCTCTTTTTGATGAACCTTCTACAATTTGATGCTGGCTTAAGGGAGCATTCATATGTGCTTTTAAATAGAATACATCATAGCATCAGCTAAGCTTAATCAAGACATTGCTGGAGTGGGTGTTCTAGCCAAGTCTGCTGAGAAATGCAGCAGGATTATTGGTAATAGCAAAAATTATAACGCAGAGAACTAAGCCTTGCAGTATCTGGCCCAGACTGATGGTTATTAAGCGTGCTTAAAGGTGACAGTCCCATACCAGTAGATTTAGTGGCATGTAAAAGAACTCCTGTGGGATGAAATTCTGTCACACCAGCAATATTGATATGATCCTGGAAATTGGTAGTTTATTAACAAACAAATGATTTAAAATGTAATACTCTGTTCTCCTGAGTAAAAGCACCACATAAAACTGAGCACACTCTTAACCAAAATACCCAATCTCTCAAGAACTCTTAGTTAAAGAGGGAAAGGCAACTGCAAATTCTCCTTTTATGCAGGGTAAGAGAAGCAGTGCTCTGCAGCAAGTGTCATCATTTTCTAGAGGTAGAAAAATACAGGACCACCTGGTTTTACCTCAGAAATGTGTCCGTGATGTGTGGATAACAAAACTAAATGATTAACTGTGTAACAGTAGTCTTTGACAGCAATTTCCGAGACTCCAGCCACCTGTTAACCTCTCTCTACCATATACGTTTGGAGATTTTGGTTAGATCTGGTCCTGATCCATTTTTATTGCACTGAAGAGTAAACGAAAACCAGTCTATATTAATAAACAGAACACTACTTTCCTTTTTCCATTTTTTTAATAAATGTTCACATGATTTCATTATTTTCATGTTCCTATTTACAGTAGCATTCCCCATAAGAATGATGGTTTCAAAACTGTGCTAAAATATTGCTAAAGCCTATTATTTTGCTTAGGAGTAATGTAATAGTAATCCATCATACTAGTGTATGAATTGATGAAATTTATGAAATATGAATTTGCACATTGATTCACATATTCTGAAATTTTATTACCTTAAAAATCCAACGTAAGCACAGTTCATACAGTCAATACTACCAAGATTACAGACTCATTTATTGAATAGATATAGCATAGATAGAGCAATATGAATTGATGAAATTTATGAAATATGAATTTGCACATTGATTCACATAATCTGAAATTTTATTACCTTAAAAAACCAATGTAAGCACAGTTCCTACAGTCAATACTAAAAAGATTACAGACTCATTTATTGAATAGATATAGCATAGATAGAGCAATGAAATCTAGTAATGTTTCTTTTTAAAATGTACTACAGATGATGACAAGCACAAAATATCATGTACATATTTTTTGAAAGGGACACAAAACTTAAAACTTTAAAATATAATTAGTAGTTAGCTTACCACATCTTCTAGAGGTTTTGCTCCGAATACTTTGAAGCTATTTTGTGGTTTCCCTGGTGTAGCTACCACTACTACTGCTTGCTGTCCAACCCGAGTTGCAAATTCATCAATTGTTTGCTAAATAAGCAACAAAAATTCTTATAAAAATCAACTAAGACATATCACACAGTAGTTATTTCATTATTTAAAAAATATGAACAATATCGACCTTTGCAATAATCTTATTTATATACATGTACTATTTTCAGCCACTCTTAAAAGAGTATACATAACTATAAAATACCTATTGAATTCTCCTTACATATCCATTAATGAATGATATCTTTTACAGTGCAGCTCTATTAACAAAAGTATCAGTGGGAATTGCATTGAATTGAATTTATTCCCACTTAATAACACAATTAATTCTATAATACTGTTTTACAATCACTTGACCATAAAAAGAAAATACAGCAATATTAAATACAAGTGACTCCCCCTGGGTAACAGTTTAACCAAGTGGCCTGAGTAGTTTCAACCTTGTGGTTATTCAATTATCAGGCAACTAGAGGTGACCTCTTAACTAGAGATGGGCTGAAATGAAGCCCAGAGTCGAGACTGTAGACTCCATCGACTCCGAACACTGGTGTCGACTCTCTCACGAAGTCTTGACATCATAGAACACACAGCACAGCCCCGCTCTAAACAAACGTAGTACCTCAGTCAACGCAAACTTGGTCATGTTGCACAAACAGTATAGGACCAAGGACCATTTTCAGATACTGGACCTAGCTATACGTCCGTTAACTGAGCAGCTCATATCGCATGGTAAATGAACGAAATGTGTGACAGTTGAATAATGCTCAAAATAGACCTGTAGGCTTTGGAGCTTAAGAGATAGGTATCTGACTTTCCTCGTCTCAGGATAAGGCAACATCCTGAGAAAGCACATATCCAGTTAAATCACCCTAACTGTGATTCGAACCCAGGACCTATTGAATTTGAGATCTATGTACTTCTCATTAATAGAGTTAAACATTCAATACATATAGACACGCAGACATACACACATTTCGCTGCAGGTATGAGAAGACAGGCTATAAAGTGACATGTTAAAAGAGAACATGGCTATGAACTCCCTGCTCTTTAAATGATTACGAGGGGGAAACAGATGAAAGGCAATTTTCAGTTAAATTCCATGCGTATTGAAATTTGTGCACCAATAATTGGGAATATAACGGAAACGGTTAACCTTACAAAGAAAAATGTATATGCCATAAATTGCTTGTTTTAACGAGTTCTTCATATTTTATATAGTAAGAATTTGCCCATCTTTACAGTTTACCAGTTATGCAAACATCTAGAGCGAAGAGGCCTTCAAAGACTACTCTCGAGAATTTTAAAATATACATTTTATTTTCCATAAATGAGGAGGTGACATGCAAATGCGAACATGTCCATTAAATACAGTTTTTCACAATCGACATAAAACGTATCTCAACTATACATATTATTGGAAACAACATATTGATAGGCAAACGCCTTTATTTTGTATACAAAAACAATCAATGTATGTGAAATAAATCTAAACTGAAAAATTTCCTTTAAAAAGTACATTTAAATATGGACATGTTCTCGTTTGCATGATCCATTTTGACATGTTCGCCTTTGAATGAATTTTGAAACTCAAATATCTTGTTGTTTCTTAATGGTTTGCATGTTATTGAGCCTTTATTTTGTATACAAAAAACAATCAATGTATGTGAAATAAATCTAAACTGAAAAATTTCCTTTAAAAAGTACATTTAAATATGGACATGTTCTCGTTTGCATGATCCATTTTGACATGTTCGCCTTTGAATGAATTTTGAAAGTCAAATATCTTGTTGTTTCTTAATGGTTTGCATGTTATTGAGTAATGTGTCTTATAGTATATCAGATTACATATCTATAACATTTTAATATATCATATCATTAAAAAAAAATATACTCACTTTTGGTACCTTTGGCTTTGTTTGGAAATTTTAACAAAGTCGTGATATTTTGCTTTTTTTAGAATCATTTAGTTACATAAATTAAAGCATCATGACCAAAATGGAATGATATCAACAATGACATTGCTTATTATTAGAAAGGTTCTTAAGCTCACACACTTAAACAAACAAACCACAATCATCTTCTAAATAGTCGCAAGAAATTTCATCTGCCTCTGTGTTGCACGATGTGGGAATAGAGTCAATGATGGATGCATACCATTTTAAATCTTGGTAATTTCTCCAGTCTGCTCCAAAAATAATTTTCAATAAACCATCAACATCTTTCTTCTTAGCATCTGGGATTGGATGGCTGAGGGGTATTTCAGGTATTTGTTGGCAGAAGAGTTTCTTCATGGTCCATCCGCGTTTCAGAAGAGATTTCCGCTCTGGTAGCTCTTGCTGGGATTTGTAGAATGCAGTTGCATCCGCATCAATATGAATGTTTTTCATAGCTTGATATTTTTTAATGAAAATTTGTTTCATTTCACTGTTGTAATCTAAATTTCGCCCCTCAGGGGCTCACCTTGGTGAGTACGGGGAGTAGCGCCCCCGAGGTGCCTGAGCTACCCAGTGTTCGGGGGTATAACCGGACCACCCTGCTTCCTGGGGACATAAATAAGGAAGCCTGGTCCTCCAGGTTGGGGGTTAAGCATTAGGTTAACAACCTAATCTTGTAAAAAAGCTATTGTTACGAAACCTGCAAAAAAGCCTCGGAATGATTTAATGTTGGCGACCTGGAACGTAAGGACAATGCTGAAACCTGGGAAAATGAAAGAAATAGCAAATGAAGTATTAAAATATAAATTAGATGTGGTAGCGCTCCAAGAAATAAGATGGGCAGGGGAAGGTAGAATAGATAAGAAAGAATACACGGTATTATATAGTGGACCTAAAAAAGCTGGACTTAATGGTACAGGATTTATTATCTCAAAGGAAATCAAAAAGAGCCTAATAGAATTTAAATCAATTAGTGAACGAATCTGTAAAATATGCCTTAAAGGTAAATTCAGAAATATAACTATATTATCTATATATGCACCTACAGAAGAGAAAGATGAGATAAACAAGGAAGAGTTTTACGAAAGCTTAGAAAATACATGTAATTCAGTAGGAACTTATGATACATTGGTGATACTAGGAGATTTTAATGCCCAAGTGGGGAAAGAAGACTATTTAAATGGAGTGGCAGGGAAACATTCACTACATCAAATAAGTAATGAAAATGGTAATCTACTTGGACAATTCGCAGTTAGAAATAATATGATTATTAAAAGTACCTGCTTCCCTCACAAAGAAATACATAAAGGAACGTGGAAAATGCCAGGCTCAGATATAGTAAATCAAATTGATCATGTGCTAATTAAAGCAAGACATACATCATCAATTATAGATGTAAGAAGTTGTAGAGGCCCAAATTGTGATTCAGATCACTTTTTGGTTAAAGTGAGAATGAGAATAAAAATAAAGAAGATGGAGAGGGTTCAAGAGAACAAACATATACGATGGGATAGAGAAAAAATAAAAGATAAAGAAGAAAAAAAGAAATATCAAAAGTTAATGAGCAGCAAATTAAATGAAAAAGGAACAGAAGAAGGTGTAGAAGAACAATGGGAGGTAATAAAGGAGACAGTAAAAGAGGTAGCAAAAATAAGTATAGGTGAAAAGAAAATGGAAAGAAACATAGAATGGTATGATAAAGAGTGTGAGCAAGCTATAGAAAAAAAGAACATGGCTAGGAAAAAAATGCTCCAGAAAGAAACTAGAAATAACTATGAAGAATACCGTCAAAGAAGAAGAGACGCTAATAACATATGTAAGAAAAAGAAAAGAGAATATTGGAAAATGCAAACCCAAGAAATAGAAACGCTGATTCAACAGAGTGAGATAAAGAAATTCTATATGGCATTAAAGCAAATGAAACAAGGGAAACAGAATAAAATGAAAGAATGTCTAAGCAAGGAAGGTAATGTTCTTGGAGAAGATAAAGATATACTGGAAAGATGGGCTGAGTACTACAAGGAATTGTTAAATAAACGACAATCAATAAATAATCAGGAACAAGGAGAGAATGAAAATGGAAATGAACAAAAAATGGAAGAAGAAGAAGAAGAACCGGATATTTGGGATGTTAAAATAGCAATACAGAGCCTAAAGAATAATAAAGCACCAGGAGAAGATGACATAATCGCTGAGCTAATTAAATATGGTGGGAATGAAATTATGAAAGCAATACATAAGTTAATATTAGAAATATGGAGGAAGGAACAGATGCCTGAAAGCTGGAAGACAGGCATAATATGCCCAATATATAAAAAGGGTAATAAATATCAATGCCATAATTATAGGGGAATTACATTGCTAAATGTAGCATATAAAATATTTTCAAGTATTTTAAATAATAGAGTGAAAAAATATGCGGAAAATGTATTAGGCGAGTATCAATGTGGATTTAGAAGTGACAAGAGTACGATAGACCAGATATTTGTAATACGACAAATAATGGAAAAATTCTATGAGCATGGCATAGATTTATGCTTTCTGTTTATTGACTTTAAGTTTGCATTTGACTCAATTGACAGAGAAGTTCTCTATAACACCTTACAATGTTTTAAAGTGCAACCGAAAATAATAAGACTAATAAAAATGACAATGGAAAATACAAAAGCCAAAGTGAAAGTAATGAATAAATTAAGTCCGGATTTTGATTATAACACAGGAGTAAGACAAGGTGATGGACTATCGACGACTCTATTCAACCTAGCCCTGCACAGAGCAGTAGAAAAAATAAATACTAAAGGAACAATATTTTTTAAGTCTAGTCAGATATGTGCATATGCAGATGACATATTGATTGTGGCAAGAGATAGGAAAATGTTAGTTGAAGTTTATGAAGAATTAGAAAGAAGGTCAAAAAAAATAGGATTAGAAGTAAATGAAAAAAAAACTAAATACCTGAAAATGACAGCAGACAAAAGCAAAAGAATAATTGAAAATCTAGTAGTTGGAGACAAAACATTTGAAGGGGTATCCAAATTTAGATATTTAGGAGCGCTTGTAAATAATGATAACAATTTAAACGAGTGCATAAAAGAAAGAATTCAAGGTGGAAATGCAGCCTATTATGCAAATTTAAATCTATTAAAAAATAGGCTTATTAGTACAGGGACAAAATACAATATCTATAAAACACTAATAAGACCAATAGTAACGTATTCTGCAGAAACCTGGACCCTAAACAATGTAGATGAAGAAATACTACGAAGATTTGAACGGAAAATACTTAGACGAATCTTTGGACCTGTAAAGGATAAAGACCAATGGAGAATAAGATATAATTATGAGATAGAAGAACTAATTAAGCAGCAAAATATTGTGAAATTTATAAAGGCACAAAGAATAAGATGGCTAGGACACATAGAGAGAATGACAGAAGATAGAATGCCAAAAAGAATATTGAAAGGAAGACTGTACGCTAGAAGAAAAAAAGGAAGACCAAAAACAAGATGGTTAGATGATGTGATGGAAGACCTAAGAAAAATTGGAATCAGAGGGTGGAAAAGTAAAGCAGAAGATAGAGATATGTGGAGGAGGATTGTGCAGGAGGCCAAAGCTCACCAAGGGCTGTAGAGCCAGAAGAGAAGAAGAATCTAAATTTCGTAGACCTTTAGATAGTGATTTCATGTCCATCACTCTCCAATCTTCACCAAGGTATCTTACTTCACCCACTGACTGATAGAGCTCAATATATTCCTCTTTTGTTACAACTGTTGGCTTTTTTCGTAGAAGTTTCTCCACTCTACCGAAAACGCGGTCAGCAGGTAAGAAACTGTGTCCTCGAACTGGAAAAATGAGGTGTAGTTGTTCAACCGGACCATCATGTATTCCAAGAAAATACATGAGTGTGTGAAGCACGATATTGTTCTTGTTTTGAGCTCCACACCCGTCACAGAAAATTTTTAGTACAGTTTTATTTTTAAAATCAACAGATTTTAAAAAATGCAATAAGGCTGAAGCCACTTCCGCTGCACCACGGCCTGCCAAATCTTCCCTCCACGTGTAAAATACAGGGTTCACTGATTTCACACTGACAATGCACAAACTGTAAAATCTTATCTGCCTGGAGTAAAATGCTTCTTGTACAGGACTCTTTGGCAGTGGCTGGACCTGTTGCAAATCAAAACAGAAAGCCACTGCCTGTTCATTCTGTTCTCGTAAAAGTTCATAGAAGGCATTTGCCCTTTTTTTGTGGACCCTTTTCTGTGTGATAAGCTGTATCTTTTCCTTTTTGAAGCCACCTTCATTTGCTCATCAATTCTTGCGCAGAAACTGCAGATATCTGAAGCAGGACTTCTAAATCCAATGTTATATTCATTCACAAATATTTTACGGAACATAGATGTAGACACTTTGTTGTCATTAGCCACAGATCTGTTGTACAGCGTACTTAGTTTCTTTATACTTAATTCGCTGTGAAGATACAGCCGTTGTGATTTTTGTTGGTTGTAATGACTTTCAGTACAATGCAGATTGCCTATAAATTGTCTAACACTTTTCTTCTTGTCTGCTGATTTATGACTGAAGCGATCTCCACCTCTATATTCCTTTATTGCTTTTCCTTCTTTTATCTTGTTTGCTATACTATTCAGCCGAGTAGATTTCATTAGGGTAATATGCATGAAACATTTCTTGCACACTGGGTATACTATGTTTCCATTTTGTGCGAAAAGAGTGTAGTTAACATTGAATTTGCGAGGTTTACTTTCGCCTTCATTGTTTCGAGGTCGCTTCCTTTGAATATTTTTCAGCGACATCATCCGTGCAACCATCATTTCTTGAGCTGCTTTATCATGAACTTTATAAATTAATTGCCTCAGGTGCAGTGCATCTCGTGGGTGTATTTCCCGACAAGAGAACTGTTTATTTTGGTGTGAACATGCATGAAAAAAATGAAAGCCTCTTGGTGCAACATACCGTTTCGCTTTATCCTTTTCACGTTGCGATTCATTCCTCTTCCTCTTTCTGCTACCCTGGTTTGCAGTCTTCACAAGTACACGTTCTTCACCCATTTCACGCGCTAACTAAAAGCTGGCCCAATAATTGCAGTTACTAGATAATTAGAATACAATACTACAGGAGAACACAGAAGCGCGACAATAATCATACCAGCTGCTCTGCGCGGGAATACCTGGCCTTGAATGGAAGGCAAATCATGTGACTTAAACCACAGCCTCCTATTGGCTGTATGGACTAGTTCTCCTTTGCAGGAAATTTATACGTGGACATGTTCGCGTTTGCTTTGAACCACCCATTTTCACAGGCTTGTATGACGGAATATATTCGGGTTTGCTTCAATAGCATGATGTATGTACATTCCGCTTATCCTCTAATTACCATTCCATATCGTAACTCATTTTTTTTAAATTTTGGACATGTTCGTGTTTGCGCGTCACCTCCTCAAATATATCTTAAACATATGTTACTTTCAAAATTTCGAAATATGTTCCATGTAAAGGATAGCTGGATGTGGGGGAGTTTTCTGAAACTCTTACTGTCGCATCCCAGGAGGCTACTAATCTTAAATACCAAGTTTGGCACTAAACAACTTTGCATTTATGAGTTTTGCTATTCACACATACACACAGACATTTTTTTTCTAAAAATGTGTGTTACTTTCTCCAGCACGTGTGTACATACAATGTATATAGTACCTAGAGAAGGTATTGTATTGTACCCTAAAATTCGGATCTCGAGATTTCCCGGAAATACGTTAGAGGTTCCCCTGAGTCCAAAAGCATTTTTAGAAAAAGGTCCAGGTTTGTGTGTATGTACATCATAGCTCAAAAATGAAAAAACTGTTAAATACCAAACTTATGTTTAATATCTTCCAAGGATGCGTCACGAAGATTTTCGGGAAACTACTACCTTTACATTGAGCATTTTTTGAAAATGTTTTTTTCTCAAAAATGGCATGTTGATTTTGATTAAAATACCTATACCTATACTACATTTAGATCACATACAAAATGCATATCTTCAATTTCTGAGAATAGCCTTTGAAGACTCTTTATTCTGGATGAATGTTGCATAATTGGTAAACTGTAAGAGATAGACAAAAATTTACAACATTAAAACACATAATTTGTCACAAAGTTTTTAGTTCACCGTTTTAGTGATATTCTTGTTATTGGTTTCAAATATTAAACCATGTAACTTTATTCAAACAGAAATTCATCTTTCATTTCACCTCTCGTCTTACTGCTGACCATGTGAAACGAGCCGAACTTCAATTGTTTAACATAGTAACCAGCTTTTAAAAGATTTAACGCTTTAGCCTAATGCACTCCCTTATTTCCCTTCTACTTACAAGGAAGTTAGTAATAAGACAATTTCTATTATATGAAGTAGATGCAAGAATAATCTCTTGTAAGAATATTTTATAAGTGGAACAGCTAGAGATAGTCATGTGAATGGAGCACATCAGATTTTTTTTTTATTTAGGGAGTCTCAAAACACGTATTTCCAGTGGTATCCTGGTATCGAATTTTATGTGGAATGCAATATCCTCCCCATTTGTGTGTGTAGTAGAAAAGGTAAGACACCTTCAGCATGAGTTCATATCATGTTAAGTATATACACAGCATATTCTTTCACACAGTACTTCATTTGCAGACACGCATTTTATATCTGCTTTAACAACAGATGGCGTGTGGAAGAGGGAGTCGACTCCAGAACCAATGGTATCGGTTCTCGGGCATTAAAGTGTTCGATTCTTCGCGACACCATTCACGGCCCATCTCTACTCTTAACTCTATTATAATTATGTTTCTAGCCAATCCATTTTTGTTCATGTTCTTCAACCAGTTTCCTTTAATCTTGCCCAGATAATCCCCAAACTCTTAAGATTTCATGCCTAGCTTTCATATTTACCATCTTTTTTACCCTTATCTCTACTGGTAAATTCTTAATCCTAAGCTTTACTCTCATTTCTTTAGTTTCTTCACATTCCAGAATTGCATGCTAATAGTTGTCTTCCATTTCACACATTGGGGATTCCTCTATATTTAAACCTCCTCTTGAACTTTCAATTCCACTACCCCTGTTTGGACTCATGCAGATCCTTCCCTTATCACCTTTATCTACATAATTTTCTCTACCCCATGTTTTCTTTATTTCCTGTATGCCCTTAAAGACATTTTGTTGCTGTAACTATCTAATATCCCCTGAATTTCCATATCATCAATTCTTTGTTTAACTTCTTTTCAAATCCACTTTCCTTGCTCTTTATCCCTTCACACATACCATACCAAGCCGATTTTTTCCAAGATCTTGTTAATTCTATTAACCCAAGTGTTTCTTCTTCCCCTCACATTTTCTTAGGTCACAAGACAATGTTTCAAAATGCTATTATCTTTTAAATTCTTGATCCTAAATCAATATTCACGGATCTTGTCATTATTTTTCATTTACTCCTTATTCTGTCTAGTTCCTGTTGTGCAATCCCATTGTAGGAATTTTAAGTAATTCAGGAGCAACAAGGACTTAAGTATTCAACATTAGTCATATAAAACTATGCATACTGTTTCAAATGCACCATTGTGATGTACAAGAAAAAAAATCTGATATGTTAAATTCCACTTAAATTTTGCAACAAACTATTCTGACAAAACTTTTACATACTTCATACCAACCAAGATAAATATAGCAGAAATAGTCTCATTATTTACTTCCATGTAGGCATAAGAGGAATAAAGAAATACATTAGACTAAAGCAATTAAAGGCTCTCTTTGCATGGACAGAAGTAAAAAAAGGAAAAACGAATAATCACTTGACTTCCCATTTGAGAAAAGTACAAGTACTGGAAAATTTTGACTAATATTATTTTAATTACAAGGAATGTCTTGGAAAGGTATATATATATTTAAAAAAAAAAACAAAAAAAAAAAAACAAAAAAAAAAAAACGAGTGCACGCACACAATATAAAATAAGTATATGAAAATGGTGTGTCTTGATGATATCTACATTTTTTCTTTCTCTAGCCCCATATGTACAATGTACATAGGGGTAGAGAAGGTATTATAATGCACCCAAAAATTTGATACCAAGATTTCACTGGAAATATATGTTTTGGGTCCCCTGAGTCCGAAAAAAGCATTTATACTTTCTCTAGCCCCATATGTAGAATGTACATTGGGATAGAGAAGGTATTGTAATGCACCCAAAAATTTCATACCGAGATTTCAATGGACATATATGTTTTGGGGTCCCCTGAGTCTGAAAGAAGCATTTTTAAAAAAAGGTCTGTGTGTGTGTGTGTGTGTGTGTGTGTGTGTGTGTGTGTGTGTGTGTGTGTGTGTGTGTGTGTGGACAGCATAGCCCCAAAACGAAAAGACCGTTAAGTACCAAACTCAGTATTTAGGTTTAGTATCTTCCAAGGATGCGACGAAGATTTTCAAAAAAATCCCCCCACCACAAACTACCCTTTACATGGAAAAAATTTTGAAAATTTTAATTTTCTTAAAAATGGCTCTAACGATTTTGTTTAAAATGCTGTATATTAAAGCTATTTATGTCCAAAATAAAATGTATATCTCAAAATTTTTGGGAATAGCCTCTGAAGACTTCTTTATTCTGGATGAATTCTGCTTAACTGCGAAACTGTAAGAGATAGAAAAAAACTCACTACACAAAAAATGTACATCACGACAAAATACACAATTTATGTCCTTTACGTTTTTGTTGTGGAGGTAACCGTTTCCGAGATATTCCTTGTTATTGGTTTCAATTGTGAAGTACTTAAATTTTCTCAGACAGGAAGTGTCCATTTTTCTTTTGTTCTACTGCTGGCCAATCAAAGTGATTTGCAATGACAACCACATAACGATAGCTTTTGAATTTGACAATCACTTTAGCATAGCACATTCCCTTATTCCCTTCTACTTTTAAGGAACTAAGTAATAAGAATTTTCTGCTAAAATTTATCTCGATTAGCATTGTGTACAAAGAAGAATAATCTTCTGTACGAGGCTTGTAGAGCAGCTAGAGAAATCCATGTGAGTGTAACACATCAGATTTTTAAAAAAAGGTCCGGGTGTCTGTGTGTGCGTGTGGGTGCATGTGTGCATGCGGGTGCGTGTGTGTTAAGCATAGCCCCAAAACAAAAAGACCGTTAAATACCAAACTTGGTATTTAGGTTTAGTATCTTCCAAGGATGTGACACAAAGATTTTCAAAAAAATCCCGCTACTACAAACTACCCTTTACATGGAAAAAATTTCAAAAATTTTGATTTTCTTAAAAATGGCTCTAACGATTTTGATTAGCATAGCACATTCCTTTAGTTCCCTTCTACTTATAAGGAACTAAGTAATAAGAACATTCTGCTAATGTTTATCTCGATTAGCTTTGTATACAAAGAAGAATAATCTTTTGTAGGAGGTTTGTAGAGCTAGAGAAAGTCACGTGAGGGTAATACATCAGATTTTTTGTGCAGTAAGTTTTTGTCTATCTCTTATGATTTACCAATTATACTATCATCATCCACAACAAATAGGACTTCAGAGGCTACTCTCAGAGAATTCAAGATTTATATTTAATTTGTCACGAAAAATCTTAAACATATTGTATTTTAATTAAAATCATTACTGCTGTTTCACAATGGAAAATGCCTACTAATCAATTCAACTCTGATTTCCAATTCTATATTGTTGTAGTTATTGTTGCTAATATTGTTAATTGTTATTATTATTAACAATAATAATAATACTAATGAAAACAATCTTTAATGCTCATAGATTTGTATTAATCAAATTTCAAGCATTGTCAAATCCTATATACAATTTTATTATAATTTGTTCATAGAATATACTCACTTCTTAATTAGGTACATTTTAATGTCCTTAAAGGTTGTTCCATTTAACAGTTTGATACATGATGGCAATAGGTTGAAGAATATAGTTCCCATAATACATACATCTGTTTCAATAGCTGCTTTGACTCCTTGGCACAGCTCACCAAGAGCCTTGGCCTGCTGCCTAGCTCCTGCATCCCCCATCTCGGTCCATTACAGATGTCATGGATGGGGTGCAGTATTGGGGGGTGAGACGTGGTCAGAGCTTTGATCCCTTCCGGCCAGTTAATGCAGTCTTTATGACCTGGAACTGCTACTTCTCCATCAAGTAGTTCCTCAATTGACACCCCAGGGACCTCATGAGGCTGAGTGCACCCCGGTCCAGTCTCCCAGCGGGGGGAAAATCCCCACGCTGGTACTAGGAATGGTCTTCCATTTGGCAAACAGCAACGCTACCACCACGCTAAGGAGATGACCCCAGTAGCTGCTTTACTATGTCCAATTCTGTAATGGTTTCCCTTATTTCTGATATTGTAGTTGTACACATTGTTCTTTGCTGTTTGATCTCTTTTTCTTACAAAGAGTATTGTCTTATATGTAGATAACGAATACAGTGGGTTACATTATTATTTATGAATGCATTTCTACATTATATGAGCATAGCATATTTTTTTATAATCCTTATAAAAAGGATGAGTAATCTATCCATATAAATCTTTGCTGCTGCAACAAGTTTTCATTCACTAGTATGTTGGCTTACTTTTGTTGATTCATCATCATTTACAATTAGACTGATTCCTGATACTGTTTCTCTAGAGCGTAATTTCAATATCATAAAAGTTTGTTTTTTTCATGTTACAGAGAAGATATTTATTTCAAAGCATTTCTGCAGGTATCTTAGTGTATTTAGCATGTTTGTCATTTAGTATATTATAATTAGCACCCCAATAGTTTGCAGTTGTATCATCATGCTTCTGACACAGTTGCTCTGCTCTGCACTATTGAGTTGACAGTGATATGGTGTACTTCAATTATGAGTGATTTATTATTTTGTCCTGTACTTACTCACAAAGTACAGGCATATGTTTTCTACTGCACAGGGTATATTTATTTATGATTTGTATGTGTTAACTCAGCTCGTCAAGTAAAGTAATGATTTGCAGAAAGATTTCCAGGTGTAAAAGTTCCAGGTCTTTCAACAATCCATAAACTTTACAATAAATTTCAAGCCACAGGTAGTATTCAGGCTAAGAAATCTAAAAGATGACATATGGTTCTTACCAAAGAATAATGGACATCAGTAATCGTTTGGAGAATCCCCCTCCCCCAAAGTCGCATAGGCATCTTTAGTGATTTCATATGGCTCTGTGCGGAGAGTTACTAATTTGCTGAAGTTAAAATCATATAAAACAACTGTGGTATATGCTCTTGAACCAGGTGATCCTGTAATTCGGTGTGCATTTTGTGGGTAAACTCTCAATAGTGTATACAATGGCAAAATAATACCACATTTAATATTTTTCATGGGCAAGACTTGGTTCCACCATCATGGATATGTGTGTATACAAAATAGTCAATATTGGAGCACATTATTATTCATGAAGCACTCCTTCATTGAGGTTATGGTTTCCGGTATAGGCCACAACATTTTTTATAGTGCTCTCTGCTGACGGTTTGCTGCAACTTATACTAAGCTTCTTCCATGGGCCACTTCCACCGCAAGCCATTGCGAGCTGATATTTATACTCGTATGCTGGCAGGCCCCTCTTCTCTTCTCTTCTCCTATTGGCTGCTGGTCTGAATTAACTTTATGTTCATGCAACTCAACAGCACTCCATAGCACTTTGCCTATTTTTGTTTAAAAATGTAAATCTTCAAAAGTGTCACTACCTTTCATCTATTGCAAATCAGTATAAGATAGATGCTTCACAAAATTCAATAACTTAAAACTACCTTTATTACATGTCTTATCTCTGTTATTCCAACTCAACATTCCTCTTTTTCTCCATAATATATATTTGATTTTGTTCCTCTACACCTTTGTTTAGATATTTATTCATCACATTTTTAAATTTTTTTAATTTACTAACCTAGATTTGATTATGAAATTTTGACTTCCACAAGTCTCCTTTTCTACAAAAACCCTGGCATCACAACAAAATCACTTCTCTCCTCATCCATTTCTACAACAAAATTTTTACTTTTCTTGATAACAATCCCTATTCCACCTGAAGCTCAACCTTTCACCTTCATTGCTGCATTTCTTAAGCAGTCAAAACCACTTATAACTATCATTTCCAAAACCAAGTTGCTACAACGACGACTTTGCAAATTTTGCCAGTCTCATAATTTCATTACCTTGCTTCACTACACCTTCCACCACAAATTGGGGGGGGGGAGGAAAGAAAAAAAAAATGTTTGTTAGTAATGCTCTCAACTGCCAGGTTCTTATCAATGCCACTAGTGTGCTTGAATTTTTTTTACTGGAGTAATACTTTTACATCTTGATGATTCTTCAGTATCTGCATGTGCAGAATGTAAATAAATAATTGTAATCCTTTAGTTATGTTAAAAAATGTTCTCTGGAATGAAATCATAGTAAATAGTGATTGTAAATACATATTTGATGAAATCTAAAGCTGTACTTTGAAAAAATATTTTTGCTCATGTTGGACTTAGAAAAAATCTATGAGGCTCATGTCACCTGGCACAAGGTATATATGGAGGCCATTTTACCCAATCTAATCGTACCCATCATGATGATGGTAGAGATGTTCACTCCCGAAACATCAATGGCTCCACATCACCTCACCTAGCTTAAAGCATGAGAACACCTTGAGTAAGCTAGAAAAAATTGAGTGTCACTTGTTGAAAAAATAACCAATGTTCTAATGTATAATCGTGTTTATTACGAAATTTTTTACTTTCTCCATCAGGTACTCTGCATATACACAGTACGTAGAGAATAATGTAGTCTACCCAAAAACATTATACCAAGATTTCACCAGAAATACATGTTTTGAGAACTCCTGAATAAATAATATCAGCATTTTTAGAAAAAGGTTTGCACATGCACATGTGTGTATCATAACTGAAAAACTTGGTATCCAAGTTTACTATCTTTCACCCCAAACTACATGGAAAAATGTTTATTTTCTCAAGAAAGGCTCTATGATTTTGATTGAAATAATGTGCATTAAAGATCTTTAGTTACATGACCAGTAAAATGTCTCGAATTTTCTGGGAATAGTCTCTGAAGACCTCTTCATTCTGGGTGACTTTTACATAAATGGTAAATCATAAGAGATGGACAAACATTTACTACCCAAAAAATGAAGATCTTGCTAAAACATAATTTATGTCATATACCTTTTTGTGTGGATTTAACTATTTCCGAGATACTTCTCGTTAATGGTTTCAATTTTAAATTACATGAAACTTTCCTCAAATGGGAATTTGTCATATGTTTCTTTTATTTTTGTTGGCCATGCAAAGAGAACCGATTTTCAATTACATAATAATCATTTTTAAAAGATTTGACTATCACTTTAGTCATATATTCTCTTATTCCCCTTCTAATTATAAGGAACTAAGTAATAAGACCATTTCTGCTAATCTCTATCTTGATTGGCATAACGTAGATAGAAAAAAAATGTTTGTAAGAATAGCTTGTTACAGAATGGAACTCAGCAGGCGTTTTCCCTTCTGATTTATTGGGTTTCTGAATGTAGACATATCAGAGTTCTAAGATTTTTTTTCTTTCTTTGTTTCATTTTCTTGTTGTAGGTGACAAAGAGCAAAGAGCTGGAATTTGACCAATGTTCCTGATACTTGACATTTTTTTTTTAAGAAATGTGTGATATAGAAGGGAAACAAGATATCTCGGAAATTCATAAAAGTGAAATGATAATTATGGCAGCAACATAGAATCATAAATATAGTGCAATCCATTTAAACCTGAATCATTTTAATAGGCCATAATTTTCTCTGAAAGCTCGTAGAACTGTGAAATTTGTTTTAATGATCTCAATGGCTCAGGGAGAATCAACCACAATAATGACAATTGATCAATGCCATCTGATGACTATGTTCAAGATTTCGATAGAAATTATGAGCATTTTCATGGCATTGTAGATAGTAGCAGCTCTTTGACATGTGCCATATGAACAGCCTGATTCCTGGCTCAATTGACACAATGATTTGTTTGGAGAGTTCACTAGCCTTCTTCAAACATTTATAACAGTCTCTGGACTCAATGGTGGTCTATGTTTTCCACTCTCACTAATGAGTATACCAGTTGTCTCCAGCTTTCTTGCTAGTGATAAAATTGTTTTCAAACAAAGGCAACAATTTTATCACTACATTAACACACAGAGATCATTAAAACAAATTTTGCATTTCTACATGCTATATGAGAAAAATTATGGCGTATTAAAATGGTTAAAGTTTGATCTCTATATTTGTGAACTGATGATGTATATTTGAATGAAAATCGTTTGAACATAGGTGAAGTAAATTAAGACAAATCTTATCGGTTACAAATGGAATTATAGAGAGAAACAAATGAATTTAAGAAAATGTAATCAACAGCTAAAAGACATAACAGTATCTGCATAATAAAAACAAGGAAGACAGAAACAAAAAATATTACGGTGAAACGAAACAAACACCAATAATAAAATAAAATGAGAACATGAGCAAAAACCTTTGATTGTCAAGAATGGATTATTGTGAAAAAACAGAAACTTCTAATGCAATTCCTGTAAAGCATTTTGTTCATTTTTAAAGCAAATTACAAAAACCTGATGTGTTGCACATAACTTTCTCTAGCTGTTCCATAGGCAAACTATTTTTACAAGATATTCTTTTATCTATATTATGCTAATACATAAAACATTAGCAGAAATAGTCTTATTACTTGCTTCCTTGTAAGTAGAAGGGAAATAAGACAGTACATTATGCCAATGTGTTATTCAAATCTTATCGCTATGTGAAAGAATTGAGGTTAGATTCACCTTGCATGGTCCCGTTTGAGAAAAGTTAGACAGTTTAAAACTGAAACCAATAACAAGGAATATCTCAAAAGGGAATCTCAACTCTACAAGAAAACTGTATACGACATAAATTATGTGTTTTAACAAGATCTACATTTTTTGTTTATCTTACAGTTTTCCGCAAAATTCTGCAAAACTAATTCACAATAAAAAAGTCTTAAGAAGCTATTCCCAGGAAATTCAAAGTATACATTTTATTTGCTATGTAAATATGTTTAATATACAGCATTTTAATCAAAATCATTACAGCCATTTTTGAGGAAAACAACATTTTCAAAACTTTTTCCATGTAAAGGGTAATTTGTGGTGGTAGGATTTTCTTGAAAGTCTGCATGTCACATCCTTGGAAGACACTAACCATAATACCAAGTTTGGTATTTAGCAATTTTGTTTGTTTTTGAGCACCCCCACCCCCTCACTCTCCCTCCCCCTACCTCTCTCCCTAAAAATGCCCTTTTCGGACCCAGGGGACCTCAAAGCATATTTTGGGTGAAATCTCAACATCAAATTTTTTGATGGAATACAATACCTTCTCTAGCTACTATGCATACTGTGAGTACATATGTGCTAGAGAAAGTAAAAAAAATTAACTAAACACTGAACGCTAAAGGCTTGGAATGCTTCAGATCATATTAATGTTTCAAGCTGTTTTTCTGTCAGCATAATAATCTGACAGAAAAATTATGCATGGTGGATGGAATCCTCCAGGACATCTCTCAGACAATGAATTGGATGTACTTTGGGAATCTTAACTCTAACTGTAGTGCTGTTTGTCTACAAACATAATGTTTGACTCAATTTTGCATTACATTATGCAGGAAAATATTACTTTTTTCTCACCAGTTATCTTTGATTTGATGAGAAAAATATGAGACAGCAGCACAGAATAAATGAGGAGAAACTTAAGAAACGTCACTTGGAAATTGCAGAACAAATTACATTGATGGGACATGGAGGGAGGATCAATGAAACACCATCAAGGGTTGAGAGAATGTAGGCTTTCACGATTGGAATCAACATCACTAGGAATAATTTCTTAGTTGTTTTGCCCTATTCTGCTGGAGTGAGATGTTCCAGATGTTTTGTCCATGACTGTGGTGGACATCTTCAGAGGCATGGTCAGAGCTTCCTCAGAGGTTTCGCTGCGACTTAAGTACTGACAATATGATATGAGCAGTTGGCAGACTGAGGGCAGTCTGATGGTGTGTTAGACGTGTGCCATTCTAGCTAGAATTTAACCATGTACTGATGGGAAAATAGGGTTTGCAAGATGGTGGGTGACTATCAGAGTTGTTGTATTTATGCTGGTTGGTTGGGAGTGGAGCTTGGCCTCTCTGGTGCAGGTACCTTCTGATTGCCCACTTCGACCATCCAGTTTTATGACATTTCCTGCCTTCGATGACAGGATGCCAGTTTCTGTTGAGCTTTAAGGCCTCTTCTTTTTTGTTGTAATTGTTAGGGTGCTTGTAAATTTCTATGGCTTCCTGCTGTAGTTGGGCATGGTAATGTACTATGGGTGAAAAGATGCTGGTGACCAGGTATTTTATGATGTGTTTGCCCTCTGCCTCAGTGGCGTGTTCGGCAACCCCAGACTTTCCTGTGTGGCCCAGTCGATACTTGTCTTTGTATTCTTTGATTCTGGAGTTAACATTGCAAAGAGGTCACACCTACTGTACCAGTTGAGGACATCATTTCCAACACTGAGTAGCAGCTGACGAGATTTGCCAGGAAGCTGCTAGGTGTCTCCAGTATGCCAAGACCCTGCACAGTAATCTAAACTTCAAAGAGAGAACAGAAGAATTTGAATGTCAACAAGGACACTGTTATTCTGAACCAACAGGACTATGGGGGGGGGGGGGGGGGGAATCTGGATTTTCAAAAACTGGACACATACCGAAAAATTCAATGCGATCCCACAGCTCGGATTCTATGAAAGACCAATCTGCTAATTAAGAATGCCTCCCTGCCAACAGAAGATAATGCTTCATCATCAGATTGGAAGCTCAGCATCCTAGACTTTATGGCCTTCCAAAAATTCATAAGCCTAAGTTCCTCTAGGACCTATCATCAGTGCCATTGGTTCTCTGGCTTACCCCTTAGCCAAACATCTAGTTTGTTTATTGTAACCCACTTGTCAGCTAAACAGACTCCTACATCACCCTATCATTTCATCCAGAAACTACAAAGCATCACCTTACAGCCAGATGACCTTCTTATCAGCTTCGACATCATCTCACTCTTCACCATGGTTTCGGTATAGGAAGCCCTTACACATCTGAAACACATCTTCTCAGATGATATAGTTATACTCTTTCATCACGTTCTCACTACAACATGTTTCCAGTGGAACCACTAGTTCTACAACCAAATAGACAGTGTTTTCATGGGGAGCCCTCTTGAGTCTGGTATGGCAAACTTTATCATAAAATCATTTGAGTCTACAGATTCCACAAAAAACTGACAGTCTGGTTCCACTATGTAGATGACACATTCGTTATATGGTCCCACAGAGAAGAAGCCCTTCAAGATTTCCTCTTACACGTCAACAACATTAATCACCGCATCCAGTTTACTCTTTAATTGCTGGTAGACTTCTTGAGCTGTAGACTTCTTCAGTTTGTCATTTGTTATTTCATTTTTCCTATCACATTTATTTCTAAATTTGTCTGTTTTCTTTCCCCGATCAGTTCACTAATATCTCTGCCATTCATTTGGTGTAATCTTGTTTTTACCTCCCCCTTCTTATTTGGCCTTCTACTGCTTCCCAAACTTTTATACTATCTTTTCCCTCTATAGCCTCCATCTTTTCCTGCCATTCTTTCCTCTTTATCTCTTGAAGATGTTTATATCCCCATTTTTTAATCCGTAAGACTTTTTTTTCTGCTTCTCCTGTTCTCCTCCATCTAATACGTTCTTTGAATACTTCCATTCTTTCTGCCCTACACTCTTCATCAAACCACCCATTATTTTTTTGTTTCCTATTTTGCTTTACTTCCATTTCTCTCCCTCCTCCTGTTTCTACTCTAATAGCTATAATGCTTTTCACAAATTTTTCCACTGATATTTACCTTTTTTTTTTCTTTCTAAAATTTGCCCTACCATTGAGTTTACATCTTGTATAAAACCCTCTCCTTGTTCCTCCCTCCATTTAAATGTTTTTATTCTTCTTATTTGCATTTTTCCCCTTTCTTGTACCTGGTGATCTCCTACTTTTGCGTTTAGATTTATGCCTGTTAATAGTGGAAAATGCTCACTGCTGGCACATATATTTGTAACTCTGAAGTTGATTACCATATATTTAATATTATTCGATCACAATATATAGTTGGTTGTACTTTGAGTATTTATATTTATAAATGAATATTCCCCCTGTTCATCCTCTTCATACTTCCAGATCATTTAGCTCACAAAACTCAATACATTTTTCGCTTCCCCTATCCGCTGTTTTGTCTTTGCTGTGTCTAAGACACTTTTTTTTGTATCATTTATGTCCATCCCTCCATCAGATTTACATCTTTTTTCCCTATTCTTACATTAAAGTCACCCATTATTATTATCTCTATGTGTATGTATTTATTTATCCATTAGCCTCTCTAAATCGTTCTCTAAAATATTGTATAAGTCTGGATTATAGAACTGTGAGGTACCTGGCAGGTTATAAACTATACCTACACACATTGTTTCTGTCATCTATCTGTTTGTCTTGAATTATGACCCATAAAGCTTCTTTTGGCCTGCACCAGTTTCTTTAATTGTTGTACTCAGGGTGGTCTTAATGAAAAATCCCATCCCTCCTGATACTCTCCCTTTTTTGCTAATATTTCTCCCTTCTCCCCACATAGTTATAGCCTTTTATTTCTATATTGTCCTTTTTTGGCCAAGTTTCTACCATTGTGAGATAGTCTAGCTTCTCCAATAACTATTGTACACTCCCCACATAAATTTTGTTTTTCAAACCTTCACAGTTCCAAAAATACCAGTGCCTTACTTTCTGCTATTGCGATCCTAAACTTTTCTAAGTTTTGTTTACTTCTCAGCCTGTAACTTTCCATTGACTTTTGGCTTTCTTTCTGTAGTACAGTCTTTCTTGGCAACACCAATTTCTTTGGCGATGACGTATTTTGTGATGTCTCAATTGTCGTAATATCTTCTCTCTCTTTCTTTACAGCTGTTGGCTCATGTGCATGCTGTGATGTTTCTTCAGCTGTTGGAATTACATAGTTTTCCTTTGTGCTGGTCTTGATACTTCTCTATCCATTGCCTCCATGCTGGACTTTGCCCTTCCTCTGCCTGCTATGAGTGTTTATTTGCTTCGTTCATTTATTTTTCGCTGACTTGTTTCCTTCCAAGTTGTTCCTTTCATCCAAATGCCGTTCTTACTCACATATGTTACATCTACTCCATCTATCCAGAGATGTAAATTTCATATAAATGCTTGCTTGCTTTCCAATCTTGCTTCCTTCATCCTCCTAATTAAACCCCCTTACACATCGCTCTGTGTTGTCAGGTTTTTGTTGATAAATATGTTGCGCCCTTTTAACATCTTTGCTCTTCTTAAAATTTCATAAATTAAGTCGGTTGTAACAAATGTTACTATAATTGGCCTTTTCTTGCTTTGTCTTCCTACTAGGTATGCCTCCAAAATCTCCCATCCAGCCAACTCCATTCCTAGCTTGTCCATAAGAATTTTTCTTACATCTTCTGCTGGCCAGACAGATACCTCTTCTTTTCTCTACATCTGTGAATACCAGATTTAGTCTTCTCCTCCTCTCATCTATTCTCCAATTTTTTCTTGGTTCCATCTATTTCATTCCTTATTCCTTGCACCTCTTTTCCAATATCCTCATTTATTTTACTGGCTATTTGCTTCAAGTTGTTTCTTATGCATTCTTCCATTCCACCTATTTTATTTACTTTTTCTTCTAGTTTCTCTAACATTCCTTCAATTCCATCAGGTCCTGGGTTTAATTCAATCCCTATCATTAGTAGCATAAAATTATGCTTCCATTACCAACAGGTTCATCATTATATTTTGTTCCATTGTACTTTTTCCTTAATTTCAATAACCCAAATAGTACTACTCTATAGACAATGAGTTCTACCTCCATTGTCACTTATTTCACTTTTCTTCTCAGTGACAGAACTTCCTGCATACACAATCTTCTTCTTCCACTACTCATCTCACACTATGTAACTAGTTATATATATGATAAATATGCACACTTATTAAGTTACAATAAATTGATTTAAAAAAATATATATAAAATAATTGGAAGTGGTACACAGTAAAACGTAAATTAAGCAATTCATATGTAAACTGACTCATTTTGCATTTTATGTATTTTTCATATACAATGAAGGCATTTATAATTAACAATTACTCTCTCTGTTCCACAACATGGTATAGATATGTTTAAGTTTAAAGAACTACATAGGTATATGTGAGTCTATTCTACATTGTGTTTTATAATATGATGCTCATATATAACACGTTTTTTCGGTGGTTTTGGAACTTCAGTTTGCTGAGTTTATGCTCTTAGAGTTACCCTATAGTTTTGCACATTGTGCGCACTCCCACTAATTACTACTAATAACACATTTTATTGCTAGTTATTATGTTCATAATTATACACTTTGTATTTGTCATAAGATAATCTTGCATTATACCTATAGTTTATTACATACGTTAAAACTTGCAGTAGAGTAGTTGATTTCTGCCGAGTTACTTGGATAAGATTTTATCCGAGACTTTCCCTGATCCTGAGAGGATAAATGTCTAAGTTCCATGGACCCGGAGCTCATTTCATTGATTTCTTTCATTGTTCAATATAACCTACCAGGTTAAATGATGTTAACCCCCCCTCCCCTGCAAGAAAGAAATTTATTTGGGGGTTATAAAGCATATTTTAAATGTAAAGTTTAATTTCTTGGTTTATGAGAAGAAAAAAAAAGTACATACCTCCCTAAAAATGAAACATTGCTTTGCTTAACAATACTTCTAGCATATTTTTCATACTATACCGATTCCATTTTTTTTTTTTTCCCCTCTTGTCTTGGCTTGGTTGAAGATGATGATGGTTGGTGTTTAGGGGCGCTCAAGTACGAGTTATTAGCGCCCTTATAAAAACAAGTTCCAATAAAAAAAAACCAGAAGTAAAAGACAATGTAAAATGCCAAAATAAACTAAAAAAGAGGGTTAGGTATAAAATCCAGATAAAAATACTCATGGCTAAGGCCACAGATGCATTTAAAACAGGTTTTGTTAAAACGGCCAAATAGGATTAAAACAGGTGACTAAAACCAGCCCCTTGGTTAAAAGTAACCAGTGGGAAACAAAATGCACGAACTGCCGCTCTAATAAAACTGTCTGGATAAAATAAATAAAACCTAAACCCTTATTGGAAATGTCATTCGAGATAAAAATGATAAAAACTTCTCTACCGCTCTGTGGTCTTCAGCAAGAACCTCCTTAAGGGAGGCCGCCAGCTGCAAGGATAAGCAAAGTATTGCTAGCGCAACACACTCCAGCAGGACACGCCGCACTAACATGGTCGCCCCACAGAGCAGGCAGATAGGAGCGGGTTCTTTTCTAAAAATGTGGCTATGTGTAAAAACGTAGTGACCGATCCGCAAACGAGCCAACATCACCTCCTCCCGACGAGATATACGAGAGGAGGTTACCCAGTTTACAGGCAGATCCTTACCTTCCCTGAGTTAGTTCATGTGGAGAGACGACCACTCATCTGACCAGCACGAAAGCGCCGCCCTCCGCACAAGCCGAAAGTCCACCGAGGTCATAAACGGAATCATTCTCCTGGGTTGCATAGCTGCCGTCTTAGCTGCCAAATCTGCCATTTCATTAGCCGGCAGGCCGACTTGACCAGGAATCCATGCACACTCCACATTTACACCAGAAATGTGTAGAATGCGGAGGGGATCCTGGATGTGCTGCACGATAGGATGGTGTTGGTACAACTCGCGAATGCTCTGAAGGGCACTAAGAGAATCACTCATTATGAGGCAGTCACCAAGATTTCGACGGCCAACGTACAAAATGGCTCGATAGATGACATACAGTTCAGCAGTATAAAGGGATGTGCTACTATGCAAGCTAAAGATATGTGTTTCGGTCTCCGTCACAAACGCACATCCAACACCGTCGGCGCGCTTACTGCCGTCGGTGTATATGCAGATGCGGTCACTGTAGTGGGATAAAAATTCTATAAAACAAATACGGATACTAGATAGAGGCATCGCAGATTTCTCGTACACCGTCATCCTCAGATCTACGTGGAATGTAGCACATAACCAAGGGGAGTGCACCCTCTCTCCGTTGGAAAACATGCGAGGAAGTGAGATGTGTTTCCGAAGTAGCGCGCGGAAACGGAAACCTGCGGGCCTGAGACTGAGGGATAAGTTGCAGCATCGTGGGTCCAGCACAGAATGGAAAAAAGGGTTAAACGTTGGATGCCAAGGCATGCTCCGAAGCCTACAGCCATAATTACCTAGCAGGACATCCCAGAGGGGGTTCTGCCGATTCGGCGCAGAGGCTAACAACTGGGCTGGTGGGAAAAGCCTTGGCTTGGTTACAATTAGTTTTACATGTGTGGAACAAAATGCATTGAAAATACTGGGTCTCTTTTTCTTAATCCTTTTTATGGGCTTATATAACAAACAATAAAATGTTTTTATGATAGCTACAGCATAGGAATATTTTCGAGAAGTCAAAAACAGTGCATTTCATGAATTTAATAAAATTATGAGCATTGTCAAAAATTGGTATACTTACCTTAAGTTTCCTTAGAAGCCTATTCTGCTGACGCTTTCTAATGGACGGGTTGGTTTCGAAGGAATGAGGTCGCTTCTTTTTCTTGGCAGATACAATGGCAGCTGCAGCAGCTACTCCAACTGGTCCTATGTAATATCAACAGTGTAAAAAAAAAATAAAAGCTTTCACATTATAAAGCGTTTTAGGTTTTGATTCTTTTAAGAGTATATTAATTAAGGGTAAAAATTAATTATTAGCCTTTACATAAGAATTCTTTATCACTTACTTTAAAGATGGGATGGAATTCCTCAAAATGGCTTAAAATAGCCCAAACAAGTATTCCATTGACTTAAAGGTGGGAGGAAAAAAGAATAATACAGGGTGTATATAAATGAATATCAGGGTTTTAACTCTTTATAATATTTATTACATTCAACTTACAGTTGTGAATGAATTGTCAAATGAAAAAGCAAATCAAACAGTTTTACCAAGAAGCTTATAAATGTTCAATGTGACTACCCTTTGTCACACGACACACATCAAGTCTATAGACGAGTTCTTCCCAAAGGTTGATAAGTGTGTATTCAGTAATTGTAGCAACATCTGCTTCAATCCGGTTTCTTAATTCAGGGAGGTCAGCTGGTAGCGGAGGCACGTACACACGATCCTTGATGAAGCCCAAAAGGTAAAAATCGCATAGCGTTAGGTCAGGAGAACGTTGAGGCCATGCATAGCAAGCCCTGTCATTGGGGCCCTTGCGGTCTGTCCAGCGCTCAGGTACAGTGACGTTCAACCAATCGCGTACTTCGTTATGCCAGAGAGGTAGCGCACCGTCCTGCTGGAAAATGAAGTTCTCTGGCTCATTTTCTTCCAATTGAGGGAAGAGCCATTGCTAAGGTGTATCAAGGTAAGAAGTGCTAGTTAAGCCATTGCTATAGTGTATCAAGGTAAGAAGTGCTAGTTACAGTAGGTTCACCAAAAACGAAAGGCCCATAAACTTTTCGCCGGGATACGGCACAAAAACATCCACTTTAGGGGAATCTCGTTGCATTTGTACCATCTCGTGAGGATTTTCTGAGCCCCAGATGCGCACATTATGAGTGTTAACACGTCCACTAAGGTGAATAATTGATTCATCACTGAAGACAACACGATCCATAAAATCGTCATGAAACAACATGTCGTTTGCGAATTTGGCACGTAATCCGTAGTCTGTCGGCTTTAGAGCCTGCAATAACTGTAAACGTTTTCTTACAACTTTCCAAACAGTCGACACAGGAACTTGTAATTCACGACTAGCCTTCCGGACTGATTTCTTTGGGCTACGAGTGAACGACTCTCTCACTCGCTCAACAGTCTCTTCACTTACTCCTGGTCGTTCCATGCTCTTCCCTTTACAAAGGCAGCCGGTATCTTCAAACTGATTATACCATCTACAAATGTTTTTATCAATAGGAGCATCACAACCAAACGTACTACGCAATGCACGTTGCACAGTAACTACAGATTCGATCTTTGCAAACTGCAAAACACAAAACACTTTCTGTTTACTAGTCGCCATCTTTGCTACTACCGCTGTCTAGCGGATTGTGGCAGAAACATTGCACGCACATGCGCACTTGTGACAACAAACAAAACTGTTTTGAGTTGCCTTTTCATTTGACATATCATTTATAACTGTAAGTTGAATGTAAGAAATATTATAAAGAGTTAAAACCCCGATATTCATTTATGTACACCCTGTATACACAAACAGTTCAGCTTCTATTGTTATATTCTCCTATTTTAAGTCCTTTAGTATTATACTGCACAGAGCTCAGCAGCTAATGTTGAAAGAAAAACTTTCATTGATGGCCCTAATTTTTGCTAACATTTCTTTATAATTACATTGCATCTGTACTTAACAGCTAACATTGAAGGAAATGTCTTTTAATGATGGCTTTAAATCCTGCTATCTAATTAAAGTTATTTAATATTATATTGAATTGAGCTATACAGCTAACACGAAGTAAGCAATTTTCAATGATGGCCATTAGTTTCAATACATTAAATGATTACATTATAACTTGATTCTTACAGACTTCCTGCAACAGTCTAAGCACTTAATTTATCTAGTGTTTCTGATGAGGTATGAATAAACAAGTTTTACATTTAAGCCAGAAAATTAAACTTGCTTCCATTTTGAAACTATGTTCTTAAAATACCCTTTATAAGTGATAACTATCATGTATTTTGCTTGCCTCAAAATCTAGTATGAAACATTTTTATTATATCTATTGCTACATAATGGAAAAAAGTATAAAATTTTAATTGTAGTTCAATTAAAACCAAAAAGAAATAGTATAATTTGTTGCTAAATCTCAAACGTTGGAAATGTTTTTTTGGAATACCAAATCCAGGCCAAATGCTTGTTTTCTTTGCTCCAAACTCAGGACATTAGGACCATAGCTACAGGATGTTAATTTTTCACACATTACCATTGTTTCTTTACCATAAATAACTGATTGTATGTGTTATAGTGTTTCAATACATTGTTCATTTTTAATGGCTAAAAGCTTCTTCAAATGGCGAGTTAGTGGACTTCATAAAAAATGTAAAATACATGCTCCCTAAAGATAAACAGAAACAGACAACCACTTTTTCATGGATTGCATATAACCGAATAATACAAGTAGCATGAAATTTTATAACACTACAATCTGTAGTTCAGAGGTAAACCACAATATTGGATGATGAAGCAACTTGTACAGTTTTCTTATGGATCTATTTTTAGGTGATCTTCTGTGTTTCCCCTATCTTTGTGAATAACATATCACTGTGAATACTGCTCATGATCATTATAATTACCACTGTTTTCAAAAAATTGTGTTCGTTTGAGTTTTTCATTAAATGCACTCCGCACCATGGCTATGTCACAAACATAAGAAGATTCAAAGGAGTATATGACTAAAATATTCTTCCCTTTAAAAAACCACAAGTCTCTGGAACATCACAAATACTACCAGATATGGATTCATGGAATACAAAAGAGAACACAACCTCACTTGTCTAAACAAAGCAGCTGTGCTGCTATAACTGTTACCATAAGCTATATTTACCCCAATTTACTTCTACCTGATTTCTTTTTGCTAAAGACAAATACAACTTTTCAAATTTATCATCATTGCAATAATCTATATTATCTTTGAAACTTCAGACATTTTTCAACCCTTAACTTTACCACAAATAATATAAGAAAATCAGGAGTGTCCAGTCAAATCCCAGATGGATGGTAGCCTACAAATGTATCATAATACCAAAGGATGCTGAATTAGTCCTTCTGAGGTAGAACCATGGCAGGCATTCCCTTATTATATAATAATCTTAGAGATAGGAGGATATGTTTAGATGCAGGAAACTTAAGTCCCTGAATGCCCACGTCAATTCTCAAATTTATTGGCAAATGATTAAGAATTTGATTTTTTACTTTCTCTACACATACTATGTATAAAGAAGGTATTGTATTGCACCCAAAAATTTGATACTAGATTTCACCAGAAATACATGTTTTGGAACCCCCGGAATAAAAAAATGCATTTCTAGAAAAAGGTCTGTGTGTATGCACATGAGCATGCATGTGTAGCATGGCTCAAAAATGAAGTCTGTTAAACACCAAATTTGATATTTAAGTTCAGCATCTTCCAAGGATGTGACAAGAACACTTTTAAGAAAATCCCCCAACCCCCAACTACCGTTCACATGGGAAAAATTTACAAAATTTTGATTTTCTAAAAAATGGCTCCAATGATCTTAATTAAAATTACTTATATTTAAGATATTAACATGACAAATAAAATGTATATCTTGAATAGCCTCTAAAGAACTCTTTACTTTGGATGAATTCTTTTGAATTTTGCATAACTAGTACACAATAGGAGATAGATAAAAACTTACCACACAAAACATGTAGAGCTCTTTAAAATACATAATTTATGTCATATACATTTTTTTCCTGGAGTTGACCGTTTTCGAGATATTCCTTGTTATTGATTTCAGTTTTAAAATACTTAAACTTTTCTCATACAGAAACTTGTCAACCCCTGGCCATGCAAAGAAATGGATTTCAATCCCAAAGCAACCACATTTTAAAACATTTGACTGTCAGTTTAGCTTAGTGAATTCCATCATTTCCCTTCTACTTATAAGGAACTAAGTAATAAGAACTGTTTCTGCTAGTGTTTATCTCGATTAGCATGAAGTAGATATATGAATGAGCTTATTAATAATGTGTTACAGAGATGCAGAGAAAGTCATGAGAATGGAACACTACAGATTCTTTTCTAACCTTTCTAACATCCTTAAGATTCACATTGAACTGAAAGCATTTAGCACAAAACAAACAAGGTTGGTACCAGGAGGTGTATCTATGCTGGGGCACCTGCGTTGACACTCAATAAAGGTGGGATTGTTGAACAAACAGAATTTGGAGATATCTCATGGTAAAAAATTATGCAAGAAATCACATGTCAAACAAATATTTAATTAAGGTTATTCCTTGTTTCAGTTCCCCACAAGAGAATTATTTAGAAAAATAATGTGTTCCATTCACATGACTTTCTCTAGCTATTCTGCAACAAACTATTCTTACAATTTATGTTTCTATGCATCTAATTCATGCTGATCAAGATAAACATTAGCAGAAATGTCTTATTACTCAATTCCTTGAGAGTTCAAGAGGAATAAACTAAAGTAATAGTCAAATATTTTAAGTTATCTTTAAATGATCTTTTCATTAGGGTTGTCAGAATGAACTTGACACAGGCCTAGAGAGTAACCAATAGATACGTGTGTAAGTTATTGTTGAACAGAGTTTTGTGTATTATATGCTCACAATTTTTACTAACATAATAAAATTAACTACAACTACAAATACTAACCACCTCTTAATGTCATTATCCCAACCAAACCTACACCAAACCAAATAAAAATAATAATGCAAAGAATTAGTATTATAACGCATACCTTATTAATATTTTATTTTAGGATCTCCCTGCACTCAGAAGAGTCTAATTTTTAAGAACCATGCTGTAGGAATCTTCACGTGTTATTTTCAAAATCATCTAAAAACACAAATCTCAACTTTCACAAGTTCTGTTGATATTCTGTTTCTAGCATTCATCCACAATTCACTCATTTCTATATTAAACACTCAATGTGAATGCAAGGGCATTCTGCATTCACAAATTAGGTGTATCTGATTTTTCGAAAACTCATTCCAAATGTTTCAACAATTATAATCCTTCCTATCATTTATTTAATACTGCAGATTTCAAAACTAATTTTCAATCTCTTTCTCACTGCAGCCAAGTCATTAAATGAAGATAGTTTTGGTTGACATAAATCTATCACGGATATAATTTTATACAATTGTCATTCCCTCTATAGTTGTACAGTTTATTGAGATAGTTTAATAAATCTGTCATTAACAAGTGTGCACTCTCTTGTTAGGATATTCTTTCTTCATCTGTAAGGTGTTCTAAAAACATATTAACTTCAAATCCATAAAACTACTTCTCCTTACAATCCTCTATTTGTTACTTCACTTCCAACATAATCTCGTGAATATCTGTGGAAAAGTCTGCTTTAGAAAATACAGGTAAAGTTGCATTTAAGAAACACTCTGATGGTATTAGTGAATAATTGTTTATTTCGTCTGGTGAACTTATACATTTCCAAATTAGGGGGTGTGTTTTTTCTTTGCCCCATGCTAAATAATCCATCTCTAAAACTTATCACATCTCAGCTGATTGCAAAGACATTGCACAACAATGTGTGGCAATATTTCACCATAGTCATGTTGAGCAATCTTGCAAAATGTTTTTAACTCCTCAAAAAATTTTGATGATGAAAATTTGAATATGGACTAGACTTACTACATCATATTTTAGAAGCTTGGATCCAAATTTGGAGCAATTATATAACATATGACAATAATTGACTTTGATTAAGTTTACATTTTCTTCTTTTAATCAAGGAAAGAAGAATTATGTCAACTGAAAATTGTTTAGTGTTAAACGATTTTCCAATAAAATAGATTTTAGTTTATTTGAAATGGCTTCTGCATAGTTCGTTAAATCTTCATAGAAATCAACAACTACATTACATTTTCCCTTATCTTTGGATAAGTATGCTACAACTATCAAGTAATGTTTTTTATTGCCCTATTTGGACTGTCTGAACCAAATGGATGGAAGTTTAATTTGTAAATAGCTTCTCTTTAGCATAAGGCAATGGTTCTTTATGGAATGAACATAGATATCACCTCCTCATTTCACTGTTATTACTCACTATTCTGAATTATGAAAGCTATTCTATTTATCCACAATCTGAATGTTCCAACATTTGCCGGTAAACTATAACTGACAATAAACAAACACAAAAAATAAACATCAGTTAACAAGCTGCAACTTGCCAGTGTGTCTTTAATAATGTGCGAGCTGAATATTTCAAACACAATGAAAGTTGTCAGAATAAGAAGAGAAATGTAGAATTTTGTTACAATAAGAAATTAACATTCAAACAAAATTATTTGAAATGATTAAAGAGAGTCATATTCAAACCCTTAGATTAAAATCATTGGTCCCCATATACCTGGGGAACTCAGCATCTGGAGATCTGGCAACGCTATTTACAGGGAGAGGAGTTAAAAAAAAACATACACAAATAACTACTCATTTGAGAAAAGATATGAGTATTGGGACCAATAACAAGGAATATCCTGGACATGACTAAGTACAAAAAAAAAAAAAAAAAAGTATCTATAAACACTATGTGCTTTACGAGATAACATTTTTTGTGCAGTAGATTTTGTCCATCTCTTATGGTTTACCAGTTATGCAAAAGTCATCCAGTATGAAGAGAACTTCAAAAGCTATTCCAGAAAATTCAAGATATATATTTAATTTATTATGAAATATAATTTATATTGTCATGAAATATAACATTTAATCCAAATTGTTAAGCGCCATTTTTGAGAAAATAAACATTTTAAAAAAAAACTTTCCATATGAAGAGTAGTTTGGGATGGGGAATTTTGCTCAACATCTTCAAGTTGCATTCTTAGAGGTTGAACTGAAATACCAAATTTGATTTTTCACCGCCTTTTGTTTTTGAGTTATGCTGCTCACAGAAACTCACATTTTTCTAAAAATGCTTCTTTTTTGGATTCAGGCATATAAAAAAAGATGTAGTTCCAGTGTGATCTCGGTATCAAATTTTTGGGTGGAAAACAATACTTATATGCTTATTATACAAAATAGAAAAAACAAAAATCAAATACTGGCAGGACCATGACTGAGTGAGGGGGAATTCTCACAGCATGTATGATGCATCATCAGTAATACTACTCAGCATGTTTATACATTTCAGCTAAGCGACTATGGTGCACATGTGCAGCAGCTGTCTCACACTTCTAACTTCATATTATCCCAAGGTTGATACTAAATGTTCTTTCTGTTTCAGTTTACTCTACAATCAATTTTATTCTTAAACTGCCTAATATAACCTTTCTTGAATCTTTCCTTATCCTTCCCTTTCACTTTTATTGCCTCTAGCCATTTATCACTTTCCACATCTTTCCCCTTTTCTTCACTTTATTCATACTGTACTTGCCTTAGCTCTTACTACTATCCTCTTATCTATGTCTCACTACCTTCTTCTCTGCCTATTCACTGCTGTGTTGTGCCTATTTTCTCTTTGCACTTCTGATTCACACAATATGTAACTGTCTCCTCATTATATGACTCATTTGCTATACTTTGTCTTTCCAAACTTGTATCTTGGCTATCTGCTTGCTCACCTTTCCTTTTCTCCACAAACATGCCCAGTTGACATAAAGTCCTTGTCCTCCAATTCAAATCTCTTATTCTACTGCTACCTTTCTTCACTTTGCTGATAAATCTTCTAGCTTCTTGTGTCAAGCCTCTATAGCCCTCTTATTCCCCTGTCCGCTGGCCTGATGATCTTCTTTCTTACACAACCCACCTTTTCCAAAAATGTTTTTTTCCTCTCACTCTGACATGCTGCTCTGCATCACTTTCCCTTCTTTCCTTGCTCTGGCATCCTCTTTAATATGTACTGCTGATTTATCACCTTCTCCTAAGTTTGCCTTGCTTGTTCTTTCAACTCATGGATCATTGCTCTGTCCTGCACTTTTGTCTTTGTCTGCAATTCTGTAACTTCCTGCTTCTCTCCTTGCACATATGTTTCTTATGTTATTTTTCCACCAACCCATAGTTTGGAGTTTCTTCTTCAATCTATAAATCTTCTTAGTAGTTCTCTTTGTTTGTAAATCAGGTCTCTGTTAATATAATTTTCTGTTACTTTGAATTTTCTTGCCTGATTTATCAGGTCTCTCACCCTCTTCTAAATGCAATACAAATGCAATAGTTGTTCACTTTTATCCTAGTTTTGTGCCTAATAGTTCTCACACCTTTTGTCTTGTGTTTGTTCCTAGTTTTACTTTATCTAGATGTACTATGTATCTACAGTGCAGGTGAGAAGTTCCCCATACCCCCTAGTATCAAATGCTAATTGATTTATTTTAGCTCAAGTACTTACATATTAAGTGTCCAATATAACCATATGTTCCCCATCATGCTGTTAATACAGTTCCATACTCCTCCATGTCTTCTTGACATATTCTTGACTAAGTCCAGTGTTATACTGCAAATGCATCTTCAATAGCATTGTGCAGTTCTCTGTTCGAGCATAACAACGTCCAAACATACATCTTAATGACTCCTCATAATGAGTTGTCAGGTGTGATTGAGGTGAGAACTTCTTGGTGGCCTTTTCAAGGAAGTTGCTGATGGACCACAACCTATCCACCATCCTGGAAAATGTTAATTTAGAAACTCGCGCACTGCAAGAGCATAGTGAGGCTCGTTTCCTCAAATTGAAGTATTAACCATGTTTATAGCATGTGTAAATAATTTGCCCAATCGAAGTCCCTTCAAAAATTAATGTCCAAACAAATGTTGTAATGTCATTGGTGCTCATATCACATTAAGTGAATTCCCTTTTAACACATGAACTGTGATAAATTGCACATTCATCTGAAAACATTACCATGGCATGGTTCATTACACCGAGTTAAGCAAGCTGGCATGCTAAAACATGCTCATTTCGATTTCTATCTGATAACTCATTTATTAACATCAGTCGAAAGGTCTTTATCATGTGATCTCGCATTGTTGTTCTCAGTACACCAAGTTCTAAAGCATGTTTATGTGTCGACTTCATAGAAGATTGTTCAATCAAAGGAGATTCCAGCACTTATTTCTTCTTGAGTCTTCTTTCTTCTATTCTGCAGCCTGTCTTTAACACTGTCAAAAGCAAAATCATATCTTTCTTAATCCAGAAGTGTTGCTTTTCATGGTGGAGCTTTATTAAATCTTTCCTGGAATGCTCTCATAATCTGTTCCAATATCTGCCCTGTGTGTTGTCGTTTTTGCACCCACACAGTTTCATTAAGCGCTCATTAATGGTATAACTATCACCGTTCAGATCTGCCATTAAAACTACAAAAAACATGTACACATGAATTCCAACAATTGATAAGAAGTAACATAGTTACATAGCTATCAACCTGTATATTAAGATTGGATTCTAACCAGCTACAGGGGTACATCGACTTCTTGCAGACACTGTACATAGAGAAGGTAATGTATTCCACATAAAAATTTGATGTTGAGATTTCCCTGGAAATATTCACTAAAAAAATGTTGGTTAAAAACTAAACTTGGTATTTAAATTAAGTATCCAAGATGCAGCACGAAAATTATCACGGAAATTCTCCCACCCTCAACTACTCTTTATGTGGAACACTTTACGAAAACATTGATTTTCTCAAAAATAATTCTAATAATTTTAAACTAAATTGCTATATTGTTTGCTATATGTTTCATGTAAAAAAAAAAATTAGAATTAATTTGCTTCTTACTTATGTATATCTTGAATTTTCGGAATAGCCTCTGAAGACCTCCTCATTCTGGATGATGTTTGTATAACTAGTAAGCCGTAAGAGATAGAAAACATCATACTACACAAAAAAAATGTAGATCTTGTTAAAACACACAATTCATGTCATATATATTTTTCTGTAAAGTTAACCATTTCTGAGAAACTCCTTGATTTTGGACTACTTAAAGCTTTTCTCAAACAGGAAGTCACCTTTTGTTTCATCATTGGTTGGTTTTCCAAAGAATGCGATTTGTTGGGTCTCTGGAAAGCTTTCTATTGGTTGCTGTATCTATGAGTTAAGTAACTTTTGTGTTCATAGCTACACTTGTTCAGCACTGTAGTGCCATTTTCTTTGTTTGCTGTGAGTACAAGTCATGTGCTAGTTCTTGAAAAATGACATTTTTAAATGAGGAGTTATATGTGAATCACTTACTCAGCTTTACTGGAGCAGTAGCACACTAAAGCAGAAATGGCAGTCAGATATTGTGAACATTACTGTTTCAGTGCTGCAGTAGTACACTCACTAATAAGCAAATTATACACACTTCCAGTGATGTCAGCCACCTGTATTCACTTTCAACTTTGGTTACTGCTTACATTTCACTTTACACTTAATTTTCTTGTGTTTTTTCTATTCCTGATGTTTCTCCCTCTCCTCATTTTCTTCTTCTTCTTCTTCCTCCTCCTCCTCCTCCTCTTCTTCCTTATAATTGCTGTCATTTTCATTTTCCTTGCTGCTGCTCTCCATTTCATTGTCTTGAATAATAATTCTCAAAATCCTTTTTCTCACAATGGCATCTTTGTCCCAGTAAGCCTGTTCAATTTTTCGACATGATGGCATACCTTTTGCCATTCTGTTTGTCCAATTTCCTGAAATCTTTGACTACATCGTTTCAACATAATTTTATTGAGGTGTTATGTTTCTACTCATTGCTTTATATCTTCCCATATTAACTCACTGGAGTTCAGGTCCAGATGGTATGGGGAGTCTTAAAAATGCGTGATGATTATCAACCAATATTTGATAAATCAAATGCTTTTTCTGAACTGGTTTACTGGCTAAAACTAAATTATGCAATTGTGTCTTCGTGCTGTGCTCTTCAAAGAGAATGTTGTGATTTTGCAGCAAGGACTGCATGTCTACATTTAACGAATTTGATGATTTACTTTAAATGCAATTGCAATCAAGCACAAACTGTACAAAATTGAGTGCAATTTGCATATTATAATGTAATAATTTCTAGCCTGATTAGATCACTTTTGAAATTTATAACCATGTCAATAAGTCGCAATTTATTTTAAATTGTTATTTGCAATTAAACACATACTGCACGATACTGAACTTAATTTTCATTTTTTTTTTCCAATTATGCAATTTCCAACCATTCTTTCTCTTCTCATTCTGCTTTCCTTTTCTTCTTCTCTGAACATGTATCCTGTTTCGTACTTTCTTTCTGTAGTTCTATTAACTCAATTCATGCTTTTGATAATGCACTTTTCTTTCCTCAGCAGCCCATTAAGTCATTTTTCTCCCTTCTCTCTGAAAATGTGGAGTTACTTTGAGGTAGCTATGTTGGCATGTTCGTCAATCTCTATTTTTTCAATGATTGCATTGGTGAATAAGGGGAATTTAAAAAGGCCCCTTTGGATTAAATGTCACCCATTTAGATGAACTGGATATACATTCAGAATGCTTCTCAAATTGTCACCATTGTACAACTCTTCTAACCCATTACTATCACTTACCATTTCCTCTCTTACCCATGCTTCTATCTTTTTCCAGGTTGCAGAGTCAGTGTATTTGTATTATATAGTATCAGTATATATTGTTTTTAAAAATTTTGGCCTTTTTTGAAATATATTTATCATTTTTTTGAACTACACATGCAGCTTAATTACTGTCAATTTAATTCAAAATCTTCTCGGGCTTCTAGCCAGGTAAAAACTTGGCTTGACACCAACGTTTCGAAGAAGTGCATCTTCCTCGTCTTCAGGGTGAACTGATGGTTTGAGCTTGCGGAGACTGGTATTTATAAGAGCTGGGATGAAGCTAACATCTGATTGGTTCGCGTGATATTATGGCCTGGTATTTAAGATGACTGAGACATGGGCACGGACTTCGTAGAAAACTATTTATAGCAGTTATTCGGCTAATGTTTTGTGTTTGAGCACGCACCTGCTAGAAAATAAGTCTTGGAAGACTGCAGGTAGAGGATTAGGTATTAAGGCTCTTTAACATTGGTGTCCATGCTGAACTTAATTGTAGGCCAGAATCGCGATTTAGATTATTTGTTTCAGATGAGATGGCTAAAGCTTCTTTTACTCTCCTTTCCCAGTAGTTCGAACACTTTGCCACTATCGTGGTGTTGGTAAAGTTAGCTCTGTGGCTTTGTTCTATACAGTGTTCAGCCAGTCCAGATTTTTCGGGTTGCATAAGCCTTATTGATCTTTGGTGTTCAGAAACGCGTGTGGCAATAGTGCGCCCTGTTTGGCCAATGTACGCTGCGCTGCATTCGCAAGGAATGTGGTAGACACCAGGTACTCTGAGAGCTAAATTATCTTTAACTGGCCTGACCAAATTTTTGATTTTAGGTGGTGGCTTATGGATGGTTTTGACATTATATTTGTAGAGTAGTCTACTAATCTTTCCTGAAAAATTGCCAGTAAACGGTATATATGCTACGGCGGCTGGCTTGTCTTTTTGCTGAGTGTTCTTGCTGGGGTTTCTTTTTCGTCCGGCTCTTTTCAGCGCTGATGTGATGTCCTTGGCTGAATATCCATTTTGTTGGGGTGTGAATTTTAGGTGTTGAAATTCCGTTTGCAGATTATCTGGGTCTGATACAGAAACTGCTCTTTGTGCCAATGTGTTGAGAATGCCCATTTGCGTTGAGATAAAGATCTGTGTGTGTAGGTTATCTCAACGCAAACAGCTTCCACCATAAGTCACAACGAATGGGCATTCAGATCTTCAAGAAGGGTCTCATTTAATTCAAGTTCAGCAGTGTTCCAAGTCGTGGAAGATGTGCAGTCTGACCTTGTGGATTCAGGAGTAAAAGATCACCTAGTTAACGTGGAAACTACTTCAAGTGCAATGCTTGAGCTCAAGAATTTAGTCAACATACATGTTGCTAAAGTAGAAGAGATATTAATTGCTACAAACATGGGAAATATTGTTACTATAAATTGGTATATTTTTAACATAGTGTATGTCCTCAATTTGAGATATAATTTGCTTTCATAGGAAAAATAGAGAAAGCAGTTTAGGAATTAAATTAGAAAATGATGAGCAAATTTATTGCTAATGAAGCATATTATGTGCATGATTATAATATTTTTTGGCATCGTCAGAGGATAGGCTTTAACGAATAAAACAGAACACTTAGTTAAAAGAACTTTTATAGAGAAAGGTAGTGAATGTAGTGAATTGATTGTAATGAATACATCTGTGAAACCTGTCTGAAAAGAGATAAACAATGTCACCTTTTCAGAAAAAAAATGTTAAAATATGCAGACCACTTGAATTGGTTCATAATGATTTATGTGGAACAATTAAAACTAAGCACTTATGATTGAAACAAGCATTTTTTTATGATTTCACACATTTTTCAATGGTTCATCTGATCAAAAGTAGAACAGAGGTATTTGCATGCTTTAAGGAATATATTCAGAATGTGTTTTCCAACTTTAATTATAGAGTGAGTGTGTGTGTGTGCGTGCGTGTGCATGCATATTAAGGCATGACAATAGGAATGCGAAACAAACAAAACTATAAAGTTTGTCTTAAAATAATGTGGTCCTATAATAGTCCATCCTGACATATTATTTGTTGCAAACACAGATTTATTTGCTGACAATGTGATTTGGAATATGATTCAGTTTTGCAAAAGAAAAAAATCTTTCAACTAGGGAAAGGAGCACACATTTGTTGTTTACATTTTGAGGTGACTGATACTCAAATACAAAAAATTTCAAGGTCCACACTCAAAACCAAGATCAATCCCTACTATCGAACCACAGTGAAAGCGAGTGGTCTAAATCTACCCACTTCTTCATCCATTAGTAATTCTCTGATGAATAATATAAGATAAAAATAGAAAGTTATAGGGAACAGAATCTTAATCAAATTGTTTCTGAACTTATCACATCTTTTCTAATATTTATGAAAGTATTACCAACAAAAATGAACTCAAAGAATGCCTTAGTTGTAGACGAAACGTCTGGGAAGGAGGAGGAGCCCAGTAGACCATGGCCCACAAGCCCGGATTATACTATAGCTATTATATTTTTTGTATAACATTGAGATTAGCACTAATTTAGGGAGTTTAGGAGCTTTTGTCACACATCTAAATCCCTTTTCTATTATCAATGTAACATTTTCAAATTCCCAGCAGCACATGCTTTCACAATCTGAATCCACTGGTATACATTCGCTACATATACACCAAAATACTGTTCCTGAACACCTTCCTACAGTATCAGAATCACTTTTACTATTATTAATATTACTACTAAATATAATTCGTTCTGGCTCAAACTGATAAAGATGAATTTCATTTGTCACGATCAGCACTTTGTATTAACTTAGAGGAGATTACAATAATATCAATTCACCTGTTTTAAATGGCTACACTTCTCTGGCTTGATTCAATGATATGATACAACATTAGTATATTTCTTTGTATTCAATTCCTTTTGACTGTTGTGTCAGAATGTGAAACAGTATTGTGTTCTATTTTCATTCCTTTACAGTTAGCATCAAAGAATGAAAATTCTTCTGCTTGGCTTGATTCAATGGCGTCACACAGCATCAAGTTTATTTCTTTATTGTATTCAATTCCTTTTGACTGTTGTGTCAAAAGGAATGAATGTGAAACACTTCATTGTGTTCTATTTTCGTTCCTTTACAGTTACCATCAAAGAATGAAAACTGCATTTCTGAGTTTTGAATCCCTTTAATTATTGTAAAGCTAAGGGAATTAAGCTAGGGATTAAGATTCCTTACACACCAGAACAAAATGTAAAAGCAAATAGCTTAAACAGGACCTTAGTAGAAAACGCCAGGCAATGCTAACTGAATATAATTTAGATATGGACTTGTAAGGAGCGGTAATTCTTTAGGCAGCCTAGCTAATTAAAAGGGTGCTCACAGTTGATGGGATTAAACCTGCTGAACTATAGTATATAAGTATGCCAGATTATAACAAAATATACCTGAAGAAATGAGAAGGAAACCTGATAAAAAGCCATAAAATATACATATATTAGATGTTGCTATTGCCTGTGGAATAAAAAGGAAAGGAAAACTGGACAAGCTAGAGCTGCTATTTTGATGAGAGTGATGCAGCAGTAACAGATAAAAAAGATAAGGGATTAATGAGTTACAAAAATGAAATGAAATGGCATTTTATTTATGGACTTAAACTGCTGTGGTTCTAAGTGTCCCAATCTATACTGGGCATGAAGTGAGTGAGTGTGTAGTGTTTAAGGGCCCGTTGACAACTAGGTCATTTGGGCCCAAAGTTAAGAAAAAGAAAAACACATTAAAAACAAATCTAGAGAAGAAAAGTTAAAATGTGCTAAAAACCCTTACAAAGGCACACACGAGAAAAGGCCCGGGTGATAAAACCGAGGCTAAAAGGTTAAAAAACTAAAAACACACACACAAAAAGTGGTCCCATATGGTAAAAGTCAGAGTCTAAAAAGTTAAAAAGGCTAAAATTGCACACATGCATGTAACAGGTCAGATGTCTTTGCTGAGGCCAATAGAGGCAACAAAGCGTAGCACCATATCGACGGAATTGGCATCGTCGCATAAAATGGCAGGTAAGGAGGTAGCCAGGCCGATGGATTGCCGTTCACGATGAAACTTCGGACAATCAAGCAACACATGTGCCACAGACAGACGAACATCGCAGGTCTGACATATAGGAGCTGGCTCAGCGCGTAGAAGGTAGCCATGTGTTAGCCGCATGTGACCGATACGCAGACACGTAAGGATAACCTCGCGTCGCCGGTTTGGCTGGCAAGATGTGAGCCATGGCTGTACCGTGTCTTTGAGTGTGCGAAGCTGTGTACCTGCTAAGTTTTGCCAAGATTGCTGCCAAGCTAAAAGAAGAGACCTGCGAAAGTAACGTGAAGCATCCCCTGAGGGCACAGCCACTTCCGAATAATCCTGCAAGGAGCAGGCAGCCTTGGCAGACCTATCCGCTACCTCATTACCTGCAATACCAACATGACCTGGAACCCACGTGAAGATGAACTGGTAGCTGCAAGCAATCAATTCAGAAAGGCGAGATTGAATGCGCATAACGAGTGATGAGGAGCCAGTATACTGCTGCAGAGCCTGTAGGGCACTCAAGGAATTGCTGCAAACAAGAAAACTACCAGGTGCTAAAAGCGAGATAAAATCTAGAAAGTAAAAGATAGCGTACAGTTCGGCGGTGAATACAGAACTGGCGTCCGCAAGTCGATAATTATGTGTTACTCCATTGAAATAAAAGGCACAACCTGTAGCTCCTGCCAGCTGGGAGCCTTCAGTGAATACCGGTGCATATGCCCGGTAATTGCTTAAAAGTTCGTAAAACAGTCGCTGAAATACCTCCGGAGCGGTCGAACGTTTCACAAGGTTGGAGAGGGTCAGGTCGAAACTGGGACGCCTCAGTTGCCAAGCAGGTTCCGGATAACCAAAAACATGCTCCACAGGAGGCAATCTGAGACCCCTATCGGAGAGCAGTTCACGAAACCGAATACCACAGGGGCGTGAAGCAGTGGCGTTCCTCAGATAGCGGTGTGAATAATCCGGGCGTAACACAGGGTTAACACAAGGATGGCGGGGGTTCGCAGACAACTTAGCAGCATACGAACAAAGTAAAAATGAGCGACGCACTGCCAGTGGGGGTTCACCAGCATCGGCATACAAGCATTCCACACGGCTAGTGCGGAAGGCTCCTGTAGCAAGACGTAAACCGATATGATGAACGGTGTCTAAAAGGCGAAGTTTAGAGGCGGTCGCTGCGCCGTAAATAAAACAACCGTAGTCTAGTTTTGAGCGAACGAGTGAACGGTACAAACGCAGCATCACTGAACGATCGCCGCCCCACGACGCACCAGAAAGCAGTTTGAGGATCCGCAGCGATCGGTCACAGGAGGCACGAAGGTATCGGATGTGGGGTACCCAAGAAAGTTCACGGTCTATGTGGAGACCTAAGAACTTCAAGGACGGAACGAAAGGCAGTGGCACACCGTTCAATTGGAGGTCAGGAGGAGGGTGTACTCCGCGAAGACGGTGGAAGTGTATGCACTGAGTTTTCGTAGGGGAAAAACGAAAACCAATGTGAAGCGCCCAACCAGCGATAGAGTTTATGGAGAGCTGGAGTTGTCGTTCGAGATGTTCAGTGCTGTAGGAGCGATAGTACAGCGCAAAGTCATCCACATACAGTGACGATGATATCCCACTACGAATCACGCTAGTAATGCCGTTGATGGCCACGGCAAAAAGCATGACACTAAGAACGGAACCTTGGGGTACACCGTTCTCCTGAATCTTCTCCCGCGAGAGAGTATTGCCAATACGTGGGCATGAAAGACCATTTAATTTTGCTCAGAGGCCTTTTATCAGGCTTGAGGTTCTTTTATGTGCCATAAATCTACAACATGGGATCAATAGTTTTACTTCCCTTCCAAAAGAAACCATGCTAAGGATTTTAACGCCTGAAAAAAAAACCATTGTCCTCTGCCAGGTTTGAACCTGCGACCTTAGGCATATAAAATTAACATGGTAACCATTACAGCATGGAGGGCGACAATGAGTCAGAAGGTATTGATGATAGCAAAGAATAAATAAAAGACAAGAAAACTGAAATAGAGGTTTTAGAAAACAAACGTACAAGAAATCCTCCTATTTTGTTTCAGGATTATGAAGTGCGCATGGCCTATTCAATCCTAATATTTGTAAACATTTTAAATACCAAGAAGCAGAATCAGGGGCCAATAAAGAATATTGGCTGAAAGAAATTGATGAAGAATTAGCAGCATACAAAAAAATATGAAATATGGACAGTAGTTAAAAAATTCCATATAAATTGTTATAGATAGCAAATGGGTATTTACAGTTAAAATTATGCATATAGGATTATAAATACAGGGCAAGCTTAGTAGCAAAAGAATTTAAAATTGCTGATTATGCAGAAACATATTCACTAATAGGAAGATTAACAACCTTGAGAACCCGAATAGCTATTACAAGTGAAGAAAACTTGAAATGGGCATACGTATATCATGACTGCCTTTTTTGCATGGAGATCCCATAGTCGCATGGATAACAAAAAATAAATAAATAAATAAATATGAATCTGCCAGAAGAAATGAAAGAAAATTATTATGTCTGAAAATTAAATAGATCTTTACGGCTTAAAACAGTTACCAAGATATGGAATAAGAAGTTTAATGCACTCATGTTTGACCAAGGATTCACAGTATAATACATGTCTGTAGCTTTTAAATCAACAATAATTTTAAGTTGCATGTTTTTATATTCAATGATGATATACTGATAGAAAATAGTACAAGTCAGATTGATGAGCTAAAAACAAACTGTGTGATCATTTATTTATAATTTACTCGAAGACTGAAAAATCACAGTTAGAGCCAAAGACCTTGGAATTAATTACCTAGACACACTGCCGTCGCTAGTGTCGCCACCACAAATTGAAACCTCTCGCGCATTCTCAACTGGAGGGCAGAGCATGCTTTTTGCCATGTGTTCAGTACGCTGAAAAGGCTTTCAGTACCTCAAAAACCACATTTTAAGAACTTGGTGGTAAACTTTTATGTAAAACTCAGGTGTTATCATGCAGCAAAATCTACAAGAAAATACTCAGACAGCATCTCTCTAAATCAATTTTGTTTATGAATTAATAGGTTAGTAGAGTTTAATTATTTTTGCATAAAATTTACTACATTCAGTAGTAATTAATTCTAATTTTATATTTATATATCTTATCCATCTAACACAAATATACCACAAATGCTTGCTAATGTATTGAATACAATTTATTGAAGAGGAATACAGGTACCTAATTTCCCATTTATTTTAATTTTATACTGTGCATATACTGTCTCTGTAAATCCAGTATCGCATGTGTTTTTTTATGCTAAAGTGCTTTATTTATGTTTGTTTTTATTACATGCGCCTTAAGTAATATGGCCGTATCACCACTTTGATCTTCTATAGCAACTGCTTTTATTGTTGAAGTATACATTAAAAATGCACTTCTTGATTAACTATCGCATTCATATTTATAGGCTCCTGGAATAATATTTAAATAAGAGTTCTTTCATCAGCTTAGAATCGAGCGCAGCATATTTTGCATTTTTAATTCAGCATTTTGGCCGCTTTACTATAGACACACTCTTAACAACTCATGTTTATAATTCTTGTTGACGACTTTGTGTATTAAAGTAAAAATCCGATGTTTTCCATTCATACATTTCTCTACATATCTTGACAAATTATTGTTAAAACGCTTATTCTTCTATCTACTTCATAGTAATCGATTAGCAGACGTGATCTTATAACTTGCTTCCTTGTAAGTAGAAGGGAAAAAAAGCTAAACGATAAGTCATATCCTTTAAAACTGGTTTCATATGTATGAAATGCATTTCTTTGTAGGGCTAGGTGATGACCCATTCCTGTAAGAGTAAATATTTTGAAACAGAAACCAATAAGAAGGGATTTCTCAACCCCACGAAAAAGTGTATATGAAGTAAATTGTGGTTCTATCAAGATCTAAATTTTTTGTGCAGTAAGTTGTTGTTGTTTTTTTTTATTTTATTTATTTATTTTTTTTTAATTTTTTTTTACGGTTTACTAGTTATGTAAAATTCATCCAGAATAAAGAGGTCTCAAAGGCTATTCCCAGAAAATTCAACATATACATTTTATTTGGCATGTAAATATATTTAATATACAGTATTTTAATCAAAATCGTTAAAGCCATTTTTTAGAAAATCTAAATTTTCGAAATTTGGCTACGTAAAGGAAAGTTTGGGCTGAGGCTTTTGCCTCAAAATCTTCGTGTTGCATCTAGGGAATATACTAAACTTAAATACCAAGTTAGAGTTCTTACCGACTTTTCGTTTTTGAGTTATCATGTTTATGGGTACAAACACCAACACGGACCTTTTCCTAAAAGTTCTTTTTTTATACAGGGGACCCTAAAACGTATACTTCTGGTAAAATCTTGGTTATCTTTTTTAGGTGGAGTACATACACTAAGTAGGCACATCACATATAGAGAAAGAAAAAAAGCAGATAGTATATATGGAATCAGTGAGAAGAAACTGCGAAAAACAGAATTAGTCGAATTATACTTTCAGTGATGCTTACATCCCGTTTTGTAAAGCACTTCATATGCAAGAATGTGATATTCAACTTCAATTATAATATTTACTTTTGTTTTGTTCAGTTGTGGGATGAAATTCCCTCTAGTCAATGAAGTGATCTTATTCAATCCCCAACCGGACATTCAAGGTCTAATCCCCGAGCACAAATGCTGATGATAATAAAGAACGTGTTGTCACAATTATTTTCAACTCAGGTATCTTCATGACGTTATTACAGCTGTTTTAAAATTCACTGTTTCCCCATTGCAATCAATGGATTGTGCGCGACCTTGCACGCCTTCTGCCCTCCAAGAAAATATTCTATTGCCGACACGCATAGCTCTCTGCGCAGCCACAGGTGTGGGGACTTGGTTACAGCAAACGGAATATTATCAAAAGAAGCATCTATACAAAATGGTATCCCTCAAGCATCAATACCATGCGTAACTCTATTCCTGGTTGCAATAAATAATATAATCTCTTGCGTCAAAACACCTGTAAAAGCCTGTCTTTATGCAGGCAATTTATCTGTATTCTACAAAGGAAAAATATATCTACCACCCAAAAAATTCTAAAAAAGATACTTATAATCTTGAGAAATGATAAAAAATTACAGGACTGAAATGCTCACATCATTACTTCTTCCAGATGTAAACAACTCATTAATCTTGAACTGTTTAATACATTTGAAATAGAAAATGTTGATATGGTGTGAATTCTAGGCATTTTATTTGACTATTTCATTCATGACTTCTCTCTGAATATCAATGTGCAGTGATATTCCTGTATATAATGGCAAAAGATCCGATACACATATTAATTAATTGCAATCATTTTTAACTAAGTCAAAATAAAAGAATGTAGCAATACAAAGAGATCTGAAATTTATTTATGAACATCGAGTTGCAGTAATTTCGGTGCAAACATACATCAAAACAAATGGGATTTTAAGGATATTATTCTTTATGTCTATATGGCTAATTATTGTTATTTTATTCACAAAATAGTCTTATTAAATAGAACTTGAGCTTCAAGTTTTCTCTAGATAAATTCAATAAATTTATTGATAAAGTTGCAGCTCTCGTTATATTACTTATGATAAAAAGCAAACTTTCCTCCAACTTACCAAAGAACTAAGTAGCAGCTGCCTAAGAAGAATGAACATCCTGAAATCATTAGCTGCCAAAAACAGGGGAGCAGACAACAAATTTTTAATAAACACCTATAAGGCATTAATTTGATCCTAATTACTATGGCTGTATAATATACAAAATCTGTATGATCCATAACTCTTAAAACTTAACCCAGTTCAAACAATTGCCCTCAGAATTGCTATTGGGTCATTTTATACAAGCCCCACCAGTAGCCTACAAATGGTAGCAGAAGAAATACCCCTAGAACTTCAAAGAATACAGCTAAGCCTGACTTACGCAGCTAAAGTATCTTCTAATCATGAGTCAGCAGTTTAGTCATCCCTACATTCATAGCAATAAGGAGAAGGAAAAAGTACTCAAGTCTCAACAAGTCTCAAGCCCTTTAACATCTGAACAGAAAACAGTATAGCAAAGACCTGGATTTTAGCCTGTAACCTATTACCACAAGAACCAAAAGTTTCAGTACTGAACCATGCAACTCCCACCGTCAACATACATCTTTATCTCCAGAGCAAAACTCATAGCATTTAGGTGATATACCAAAAAATGATTGAAGAATTTCAAGAAACTTATTTTGAACTTCAATCTACTCTGAGGGCTCAGCATCAAGGGATGGCAATGGCCGTGCAGTAATCTACCCAGGCCACATAGGGCTTTACAACTTATCACTATATTACACAGTACTTATTTGTGAATTATTTACAATAAAAGAAGTCACATAAAAATAATACAATCTAAAGAGTATACCCAGAATTTAATCATCACTGGTTCATAAGCACAGTGACAGCAATCCAAGAAAAATCCACACACAACTATCTAGTACAAGAAATACATACAGCAGCCTTAATAAAAAAGGGACTTAATATTGGTGTGGATACCTTTACATGTGGGAATTAGGAAATTAACAAGCAGACACTGCAGCTAAAGAAACCTCAAGACAACCATACATATACATACATAACATTGCAAACTGTAAAACCTATTTTAAGATTAGACTCTTTGCCCAAACTCTAAAATGTAGATCATGTCAAGAATTACATTTATTGATAATTATTAATACATTTATTTACAAATAATAACTCTTGATAATGAATTTTCAGAGATGTTTTTGCATAATTTACAATTACATGTATGTTTCCACAAACCTATTCATACACATGCATTCTTAGAATATTCATGTTTATTATATTCACAATAGTACATTATTACCAGTATAAAAGGTGTGAGTAATAAGGTATCTTAACTCTGATTTAAACTTGTTTTTGTTCTGTTCATGTGCAATACTTTTATAGGAGAGGGAAGTGAATTAAACAAAATTATTCCTTTGTAGTAAATCCCTTTTTGGAATGACTGCAAGTTATTTGTTGGTCTATGTAAGTCCTATCTATGTCTGGTCTCTTTGTTCTGAATATATGAATTTTTTATAAACTTTCCTGGGTTATTTATTATAAATGACAATATGGCTAGAATATATTCACAGGCTAGTAGTAAAATTCCAAACATTTTGAAAAGTGGTTTGCAGTAAATTGATCATCTTGCCCCTGCCCTTATTCTTATTACCTTTTTTTGCACAACGAACACTTTTTTTGGCATCAATCAAATTTCCCCACAATATTATTCCATAGGTCATCAATGAATGAAAATATGCATAATAAGCTGTTTTAGCTCTTATTTATAAGCTAAATTAATAAGCGGATTGCAAAACAAGCAAAGCTCAGTTTGGTTAAGATATAATTAATATGGTGTTTTCAATTCATATTACGATCAACAATAAGACCCAGGAATTCTGTATTACAGGCTTCTGCAATCTGATTTTCATATCTACCCTTAGATCTGCAATATTTTATGCTTTGTGCTAAAATGTAGTTAGTTTTTTCAAAATTTATGTTAATTGTGTTACTTTTAAATCAACTATTAGTGTGTTGAAGATTTTATTAGATGAATCTGGGAGCTGACTGACATTGTGTTCTTTAATTATAATACTTGTGTCATCCATGAAAAGAACTGCATAGGCATTGTTGTTTATTATTGCAGTAGATAGTTTATATGCACTAAAAATAAGAAACCCAGAATAGAACCTTGTGGGACACCATGCTTTATTTCAAACCGTTGATATACATAGCTATTATTTGAAGTATTTATTATAATTTTTTGCTTTCTACTTGATAAGTATGATGTAATACATTGATACCCTTTGCCCCAATACCATTGTATGATAATTTTGATAGAAGTATTTCATGATTAACACAGTCAAAGACCTTTGATAGATCACAGAATATTCTAGTGTATTTAAGTTTGTCATCCAAAGACTTAAGAGCTTCATTAGTTAACTTGGCATGCTGGTTGACATGCTCTTCCTGAATTCAAATTACGCTTAATATTATATTTAACTAGATGGTGATAAATTCTTTTAAACATAATTTTTTCAAAGACTTTCAAAAAAGCTGTAAGTTAAGATACTGGTCTATAGCTTGACATTTTATATTTGCCCTTTCTTGTATAATGGCTTAACGACTGAATATTTTAATCTGACTGAGAATGTCCCTGTTAAGGATATGTTACATATATAATTTAAAGGTTTGCATAATGTCAGCACATACCTTCACTGTTTTTGTACTTATTTTGTTGTATCCTGATGAATTCTTGCTTTTGAGGGATTGTATTACTCTTTTTATTTTGGTTGCACTTGTAGGTACTACATCTAAGAATGCAAAATGTTCCATACAGGATTCCTGAAGGTATGCAATTGGATCTCCATTAGGCTGTTTCTTTGTCACTAAATTTCCTGCCATCTGAATGAAATATTCATTAAATGCATTTGCTATCTGCTGGAGATCATTTGTGGTTACTTGGTTTGTTTTAATTTCTTTTATATAATTTTTCAAGTGTTGTTTACCAGTCTCTTTTTTAATAATGTTCCATAGAGTGCTAGGTTTATAGTGTGAGAACTGTTTGATTTTTATAACAAAGTTTTTAGCTGCATTTATAATCCTTTTTAGAATTCTGCTATCATTTTATATTGTTGTTTATGTCTATCACAGTTTCTTTCTCTAGTTGCTAAATAAAGTTCTCTTATGTCTGCATGACATTCTTATATTCAGTGACCCTACAGTAACCACCCTACATTTATGTCTGCATGACATTCTTACATTCAGTGACCCTGCAATAACCACCCTACATCAAAACATAAATACATTAAACAGAAAGTTAAAAATGTGTGGAAAATGCAATGGCCCAACAACCCAAATACCAAATTACACAAAGTGTGCCAGAATAACATAACAGCATACCCATATGCAAACCGCAAGTGCCAGCACCAAATTGCTATTGCAAGAATGAGGATAAGCCATTGCAACATCACTCACCTCTTCCTACTTTCTAAGAAAGTAGTTCCTAAATGCAATATCTGCAGCACTATACTATTGAACACATCATCACTGGATGTCCTGAATATGAAAACTGGAGAAAGTGTACAGCATACCATCAGAAATATCAAGAGAAATTAATCCTATAATAAATATCACAAATCTAATAGTTTGTAGAAAAAATAGCTACACTAAAACAACTATACGCATTTATTTTTAATGTAATATTAAAACACATTTTGTTCATTGTTGCGATAAGACCCAGTAGTAAAAGCAACTACTGCATCTGCATGTTAAAAAAAAAGTCTTAAATATTCATCAGAAAACATATTTAAAATGTATTGATAAGTTCAAAATAAATGAATGTAAAAGTATTTCTATACCAATTGAAAAAGGTTTAGAGTTTGAAAGCGAAAAGGATAAATCAAAACTTATTACCTACCCATATGCCAACTATTAGGATGCTTAATGTACTTACTAATTGGTACTAACTCCGATTTAAGTTTTGTCCTATATTATTTTATTAGCTACATAGACTTTGTTCTAAGTAAAACTAGATGTACTTAAAAAGGATACTTAAGTATCTTAAGGGTACAGAAAATCAAAGGTACTATTTATGAATCCGTTAAAACAAGTATTGGGTATTGCAGACAAGAATCAGTGGCAGGTTTTTACTTGAATATTTAATGGCAACATTTTTAAATGGGCTCAGAAACAAACTGTTTCTCCTTCAACAGTAGAAGAAAATTATATACTGTATCTAAAGGAATTACTAAATGATTTTAATATTGAATGCAATGACATCATTATGTTCAACGATAATCAATCCTGTATACATCAGAAAACAGTAGGAGGTTGAAACATGCAGATATCAGATAAAATTTTATGAGAGAAAGCATTAATAATGGTTATATAAAGTTAATGTATATTCTATCAAATAAGCAAGTTACTGATATTAGGTCAATTAGGGTTGACTATTTTTACTACACAAGCCATGTGTAGGACAGGAGTTGGATATATACATATATAAAACCAGACTGAAAAATTCAATGACTTTGACAGAATTTGAACCCTGGATCTCACAGTCTCTGGTCGATTGCTCTAACCACTGAGCTACCATGGCAGCATGCTGACAAGGCATTAACTTCCTTTAGTGATGCATGTTTCCTGGGAAACCACAAAACAATCTCAAAATTTGAGTCACCTTGTGGTTTACTGGGAAATATGCAAGTCAGTTGAATTTAATGCTGTGTTGGTATTTTGCCATTAGCTCAGTGGTTAGAGCAATCACCCAGAGACCAGGGGATCCATACTTCAACACTGGATGGGGGTTGAAACTTTTGGTCTGACTCTACCTATCCAGCTGCTGATGTTTTAACTAAGATACTAGATAAGAAATTGTATTGTTATTTCAGATATAAGCTTCGCTGACAATTTCTTTATGTGAACTACTGGTTATGGAAGCATGTTAAGAAACATGTGAACAAAGTAGCAATTTAACTAGGCAAGAAAGAATATTCAATAAGTTCTTTGTAATAAGAAGAATGCAAATAAAGTTGATGCAATCTAAACAAGTTAATGTACCTCATTTAAGGTAATTTATCAATAACCGATAACACATTGGATGGGTTAACTTTTTTATAGTGGTTTGTTCCCAAACTATTTTCCTGATACATTGTTTAAAGTAGCAATGTAGAAGTAAAAAAGAAAGAATAGAAGAGAGGGGAAGGCTTATATTCCATTATCAGTTGACATACACACCATGTTTTTGTCATACCCGAAGTTTTTAGTGATTGAGTGGCATAACCTCACTTCTAACACATCATAAAATGTGTTCTGCATTTCTAGCTTAGGCGACACAAAGGAAAAATCACCACTTAAGTAATACTGCTTGAGCTGACAATGTTTGAAATTCCAATATATTTCCAGTGTTTCCATCACAAGCCTTGATACAATACTACTGTTAGAAATGTCATTATGTCACAAAAAATGCAATAATCAAATTCATTGTGGCTATTTATATTGAATTTCAGTCTGACTCTACCGAGAGAGTGTGTGAGAGTGAGTGTGTGAGAGAGAGAGTGAGAGAGAGTGAGAGAACGAGGGTGAGAGAGTGTGAGTGTGAGAGAGAGTGTGAGTGTGAGAGAGAGTGTGAGTGTGAGAGAGAGTGTGAGTGTGAGAGAGAGTGTGAGTGTGTGTGTGTGTGTGTGTGTGTGTGTGTATGTGTGTGTGTGTGTGTGTGTGTGTGTGTGGCACTGATTAATGCAATATTATGGCTTTTTAAAGCATTTTATTGATTAATGCAATATTATGGCTTTTCAAAGCATTTTATTATTTTAATTGAGTAAACAATCATAATATTTTTACTTACTCTACTACTTATCCATGAGTAGACGAAGTAATGCACTCCACCCAAAATTTTATATCAAGATTTCACTGGCAACACTTACTTTTTTTTTTTTTTTGGTAATATTTTATTTTTTCAAAAATTCCTATATCAGTCTTAATTAAGATATGTTTATTTTCATGAAAAATAAAATGCAAATTGAACTTTCTGGGAATAGCCTGTAAAATCGTCTTCATTCTAAATGACATCAGTATAATTCGTAAACTGTATGATATAGACAATATCTTGCTCACAAAACATGTATTCTTGTTAAAGCAAATAAATTATTCTAATTCCAAATCTTCTCGGGCTTCTAGCCAGGTAAAAACTTGGCTTGACACCAACGTTTCGAAGAAGTGCATCTTCCTCGTCTTCAGGGTGATCAGTTCACCCTGAAGACGAGGAAGATGCACTTCTTCGAAACGTTGGTGTCAAGCCAAGTTTTTACCTGGCTAGAAGCCCGAGAAGATTTGGAATTAACACGTCGCCAGGAAAGCTTCAGTTCTTATTTTAAATTATTCTAATTTATTGGTTTTAATTTTTATGTTACGAATTTCAAAGCATTCACGTAGCAATCCACTTTTTAAAAATCTGACCATTATTTACTGCACGTATTCTTCTTATACCATCAATGAAATGTGTAATGTAACAAAATCTTTATTAACAAAAAGTAGAATAGTTTATAAAAGACAGAGTACAGAGTGTAACACATCAGAATTTTTAAGAGTATGTGCTAATATAAAGTACCTGTTAGCATAACTTTGTTCATCTGCATGTACAAAACAACTCGTGAACCACAAACTGAAATTTTAATCATAAATGTTTTAATTAAAATTTGTTGATATACTGTATGTATGCTCTAAACTACTGCAAAATCATAGGAGTTTGTGTAGAGAACTTATAAAAATTGGTGATTTTTAATACTATTTCGGAAAGTACTAATACATTTTTAGAAAGTTAATGCAGTATTTCAGCCACAATTGAATGCATTTGAAATGTATTGCTATGCATACATTTATGTTATTGTTTCAGAGTGTTATGAGGATGATACTAAGGTTCCAATCATCTGAGATAAAATAAATTTGGTACAGCTATTTCATCAGGTTTTTTTTTTCTTTTTCAGTATGCACATTATATATACATCTGTGCAATTCCAGTAGGAGTGGACACCATGCCTGTGATTTATGGGTAATTAATAATGATATTACCAGTTTTCACAAGAAATAAAAATTTAGCAAGCATTATAAAATTATTTTAAAAAAAATACAGATATATACTACTACTAAAAAAAAAAAAAGAAAAAAGAAAACAGCACACTTAAAATTAAAACTGCACATTATTACCTCTGTTTCAGCAAAGTTCGTCTATTGTTCCTGAAATACATTATTTTACTGATGTAATAAATACACTTAGTAATGTGTTCAAGTACTCACTTTTATGCTGATCACAAATACAACTTTATTCTATAGAATTCTATTAATATATGTACTTCAATGCCAGATTTTATAAGCATGCTGTTTAGTTGCATGCTACCCATTAGTTTTTGTAGTTATAGAATACACAGGCTAGAGCACTAAGTGCATTAACTTTTTCATGCTATATTTTACTGGACATCTAAGCTTCAAATTACTCAGAATAGACAAACAACAGGTAAAAGAATCCCTTTTTATGGTTACTTCAAACAAATTACAGAGATGTAATATAGATCATGCTAAACTAAACCTCTTAAACACAGTGCACAAAGGTATAATTTGTAAAATTATCCTCAGCTTACAATTAAATAGCTGTACCATCAAAACTATAATGTGACACCTATTTTAATGCCAAGGCAATTGTACAAATTGACTTCAAAGCTACATCACACATACAACACTGCTTCACAAAAATTGAACAAAACATAATGTGGAGTTTTGTATAACTTCAGCTGAACTTGAACAAACATCTATTAAATGCTTACATCTCATTACAGTTTATAAATTTTGAGTGAATTATATGAAGTTCAGCATAATTATCACCATTAGAGATATGTTATATCCAACTCTGTTTCATCATCTTTAATACCTGACATTTCATTGTCACATGCTGGTCATAGGATGAAACAAGAATTTCATTAGCATGCTTTACAACTAGCAACATCACAGTTCTATCTTTTCAACAAAATATTAACAGTTTCATTTAGTTAAGCATTAAAACTTTATGAAAAGAATCTATATAGTTGTTTACCATCAAAATAAATTCTTTCTCCTCTACCAATGATTTTTTAAAAAAAATGTGACGCTATATAGAGAGTGTATATTAAAACAGGGGGAGGGGTATATTCCAATAAACAAATGCTCTAAAGTTAATACTTTATGAGACATGAGCTGTAATATAAGCTCTTCCAAAAGGAAAAATTAAGGACGTATTGGATTTGTTTGTCACTGCATATCATTCAGAATACTTTTGGGTTTGTACCAATAGGGTGCTTAAACATAGAATATAAACTGATCAATTGAATAAGACTGTATCTGTTGAATTAGGACATAATGTAGCTTTTCTCATTCGCTTTGCAGCATATAATAAGTGCATAATGAAATCCTGCTATTTCACACACAAAATTATCCCTTCTGTTTTATTCACATATAACAAATATAAAAATAAATAGCCTAATGAGTACACCAGTACTGTAGTATGAGTATGCAGTATGAGTTAACTACTAAGATTAAACATCCTCTTGATAAAAAATCACAAAGATGTGATAGATAAAACATAATAAGAAATGCTGCACTCACACAATGTATATAGCTCTTACAGTGACAGAACATTTGCTGTAGCTCTGAATATATTACTTTAAGAGTCATGCTTATAGAATTACTTCTCTTATTTTGATGCAAATTATTTCTTGAGCAAATACTGGATCCATTCCCCTCTGAATTATACAGATGATAAAAGGGATCGTATGAGTAATATGCATATAATTATCAGATCTAAAATGTTTCATTTAATAAAGAACTTCCTATATTATATCAAAAACCTGTACTTTAATATTAAGCACAAATAATTGCAACATTCAAAGACCAAGTTGCATGCAATCTTATGCATTTTAGATCATATGACAATGTCATCTGTATTTGCTTTTACTTGGGCAAATAAAGGATTAAATTATATTCCTGCTGCACATTCTTAAACCATGTCTCTTATTTGTAACAGTCAGGAACAAGCCTGTAACAGTCCATTGCAATGTTGTTGCCTTTCTTGTACTTTCTTGTGACCAACATTTTTATTTTCTGTAACTGGTACTAGATATCTGAATACTGTAATGCCAATTAATATTATTTATGTTGTTAATACTTTTAATAGAAACATTTCTCTACATTGGTTTATTTTCTAAAAATAGTTAACAATTTTTAATAAAAGCCCAAATGTTTAAAATGTCTGCGTGACATAAAAATGTACATCTTGAATAAGTTCAAATAGATTCAGCTCAGCATGGTAATGCGGTGGACATAAAACAATGTTATTAATTGCCTGAAGAATGGTGTCATCTTCAAAATGGGAGTTTTTGGTTTGAGAGAAGCGATGATATAAGTAGAGGAGATAAAAGGAGATGAAATTGATGAATTGAATTATTCCAGCATAGAAATCATCTCTCTCGTAGAATGTCATATAGGTGCCAGTTTATAAAATGTGCTGTAAATTACCAACACACAATTTGCAGAAATGTTGAAAATCAATCTCTCTTTCACTCACTTTTTATAGTTGGCATATTTCAAGACATGGTAGTCATCAGTATTTTGCTACAAATTAAATAAATTAAAAAAATACACTAATAAAACTTTGCTTCCCTCTTGATTGGTGATGAGACGATGACCTTTCGATACTGGTGTCAAAAGCCCATGAATGCTGTCATCACTTCAAGCATATAGAATAGCATGAATTCATCATCTATGGCCTACAGAAAATCTTCACGGAATAGTTGAAGCATCCCATCAGCATCAATATTTGGGCAGGGATTATTGGTAACCTCCTGCTTGGACAGTTCTTAATCCACAGAGCCTGAATAGAGAAACATATCTGGACTTCCTGCAAAACATTCTACATCCACTGCTGGAGAATGTGTCTTTGGCAATATGACAGGCAATGTAACTGCCATGCAATGGAGCACCAGCCCACTTTTGCATTAATGTTCAACAGCACCTCAATGTCTTCCCAGACGTGGAGATACCATTGCATTGTCTGCTCAATCATTATACTTAAACCCCCTGGACTTTTACTTGCGATGATGAGAGGGCATCTGAAAATTACTGTATAATGTAAGCCTCTTCCTGATATTCAGACCGTGCAACAGCATCTCCAAGTGGCCTATGATGATATTTATATACAGTCTGTAGCATGCAAGCAAGTGAGGTAGTCCATGATGTGACATGTAAATGCATGCATAGAGATCACAATGAACATCTGTTATAACAAGGATGAGATTCAAGCCATGTACTGTGTGCCAGGGTCCTTTGTTTGATGTCCTTCTTTAGTGCTATCTACCTGGAAACTGAATTTCCACACACATGGTGACTTGAACTTTTGGGCTGCATTTCCAGTCAGGAATCGCCATGAAACTTGTTAAAAATGTAATAAAAAATTTGTTTAAAAGGTTGACACAATGTTAATACTGACTGACTCATTTCCTTAAACCCCTATTGAGGATCATAGGGCCTAACTTACTCACTGTTTTTTACATATTAGTTATCAATCTAAAAGAAACAATTCTAAGGGGCTCTATTACAATAACCAGATAAGCATAAAATTTAATTTCCATATTTAACTTAAAGACAGATTGAAAATATATTCCGTGTGGCTGCATTTTTTACAATCTGGAAGAACATACTCTAGATTAGAGGAATAATTAGGGGGGAGTTTTGGGGGATTGGAACCTTACCTCCTTGCCAAAAATGGAAAAATAGCTAAATTTAATTCAAGTTAAAATTGCTCTACCTAAGTCCAAATATAAAATTGATTTTTCAAAAATATTTCAACTGCATTGATTCATATTTATAATTTGATTTATACAAATTGCTTAAAAAATGTATCTCTATACCTAATCCTCAATCCTCTCCCTAATAGTATACTGGCTATGCCACTTTAGATGAATTAAGTAGAAGATCAAGCAACATATAATGGGCAGTTTCGCTGACAGAACAAGAATAACAAACATGGCTGTGTGCCACTGGAAGATCTATCAAAAAGGCACTTTATGAATATATGTACTGTCTTATAAAAAAATAATGCATACCCTTTACAGTATCTTTCAGTCATACTTCTATGGAGAGCACAATAATTAAAATAAAAAACCACAGCAAGTACTTCACAACCAAAAATTCATGTTTTATTTCCCTTTTTTATATTGAAGTATACTAAATATTGTAAAACTATTTAAAATCAAACTATATGTAATTTAGTTAAATGTTTAATTAATACATGATATTCTAACTTCAGTGAATGAAAATATTACAGTATAAGAACTGATAAACTAAGCAATTAAAACTGATGGACCAATTTAGAGTTCAATTCTCATAGCAAATCTCAATTTTTTCAAAATTTCAGCTACTTGTATCCTACATCTCATGGGTAGATGCAAAACAAGTCTGTATCGATTGATTACTCAAAATATCATCTTCATGGTTGTGAAGAAACTGACAACAGGCAACATCATTTATTGGAACTAATCCCTATGCACAAGTTTTCATTTTTTTTTTATTATTATTATTTCTTTATTTCTGTATATTGCACTTCTTTGAGTTTTACAACATAATATGGTGGAAGTGAAATAATGCTGCAGATTTCATTTACATCAGAATGGATGTAAATGAACAAAAACTTCCAATATTTTTTTGTAATTAAATGCACCGTTAAATAGAAAATCACATTTAAAACTAGAGTATTTGGCAACCTGGCACAACTTGTGATTGAATAGTCTGCTTCTACTGTTGGTGTCTTGAATTAATTAAAGTAACATTGGCCAAGTATCAAATTCAGATGTTTTGTTGCTGGCCTATGAGCTACCAGAAAATTTCACGAAAAAGTGAAGTTATTGATCACGGCACCATCTGTAAACATTACCTCAAATTCTGCATTCCTATGTAATTTTTATTTGGTATGTTTAAAGGACTGAACATTTGTCTTAGTATGGCTTATGCGTGGAATTGTTGCTGACATAAACAGTTTAAACATTTGCATATACATAATATCTATGAAAGCAGTTTAAAAGGTACATTTTAATTGTTAGGCAGTGATATTTATTTGACAATGCACTGCTTTACTTGAAATGAAAATAAGCATTTCAAAGGTTATATCACTTTTGTAATGTTATTAACACTTTTATTCTGTGTTGAATTTAACAATGTGGCACTAATAATTACTAAATCTTGAAGAAAAAATAATTTATAATCTGAAATTACACTCCACTAAAATATGCTTAAAGGAAATCTATGTGCAATTGTTTATAGTTTTGGCCAAACAGGAAGTGTATGCTTTTATTTCATTTGTAATATTCCCATTTTAAAATGGGACCACTGTGCTTCATCCCAGCATGTACATAATATGTAATATATTATATTATTAGTCTCAAAAAAAAAAAAAAAAAGGAATCTCTATAACATAATGACATAGGTTTTAGAGGCACTTTTACCAATGGTTACTCCAATATAATTTAATTATAAGCTTATGAGCACAAAAAACTCAAGTTATGAAATTTGCAACTTCTAATGTTACTGATAAGATTTTTGTGGTGAGTTGTGTCAAAAATAGGTATATAAATTTGACACTGCCCTTTGTGCCTAATGAATTCTACAACTACGGACTACCATTATTTACTTGCTAGCTTTAAAAACAAAAAATAATTATGACCAACATTTATAGCATTTAGGATATGTGACAATTTTGAGATTAATTTAAAATATCCAGGATGTAAACTTAAAATAGGTAAGAGTTGTTGGGCTGCCTGGAAACTGTGCATTTCCAGACATGAAGAGATATAAACTTTTGTGCTCCATTTAAAGTGAAATCACTCCCTGAAGAGATTTACGGCACGTAAAAGAACCTCAAACCTGACAGAGAGGCCTCTAAGCAAAATTAAGCAGTCTTTCAAACCTAATTTAGAATGGGATGCTGAGAAACACAGTAGTTAAAGAGTATTCATAAATAACAGACCATTCAATTTAATTTGAAGTTTGTTGGTGGACATTAAACTCATTCTGTATTAGTGAAGGAGATTCATCTCATTATAACAGCAGATTTCCTCCACCATTTTAGAAAAATGCTGATACCACATTATGGATAATTAAAACCAACAGGTAACTCAGAGCTATTGAAGAATCTTATATCATGTAAACAAAAATTTCTCTTTTAAACTAATTAACATAAAATACCTACACAACAATTTCTTTACATTTGTATACTAAGCTCAAATTAAAAATGTGGTGGTGAGGCAATGAACTGTAGGATACAAGAAGCAATCCATATTACCATATCAAAAAGTTATTAATTTGATTAAAAGATTATTTTGCAACGATGTGACAAGGGTACGAGTAGCTCGTTTAAATTTTGCATCCTCTAATAAATTTCATGTTCTGAGTAGGTACATGGTAAAACAGTCAAAGCTATCAGAAGAAAACTATGGATTTTTATATTTCCACAGATGCATTGCCTTAATTCAACTGGAGGGCATAGGCAATATATTGCTTCAATTGTTGTCTTAGGCAGTGAGAAACACATAGACCAGTATGAGATGCATGTTTGAAGAAGAATTTCATAGATGTCTGTATCACTATACAACTCTACCAACAAGTACACAAATGAGATAGGTACTGAATGTTAGTCGCTCAGGAAGTTCGGTCCCTCAATACTTATTCTTTATGAAGGGAGCTGAAGTACAGTTGTATTACACAAATTATTTACACACTTCATTAAGTTGCTTTCTCACCACCAAAGAAAGTTGTGGTCAAATACTAGTAAATGAGGTTACATAATTAAAGTATGTGTATTGGTGTTGAGGCCCTGAGCCATTATAGTGAATAGATTATCTAATTTACCATGAGCTACCTAAGTTATTAAATGAAACACTGTGTACGTGTGTGTGCATGGGTGCGTGTGTGTGTGAGTGTGTACTCAGGGATCTACAGACAGAATCAAACCTTAGTATTGAAGCCATAAATATCAGGGTGTATACTATACTTCATGTTTCATTGTTGTACCTCTGCTCTGCTTCCAAAGTTTGCAAAACCTAGCAAATGAAGACTAGGGAGTCAAGTGCTTCAGAAAACATGCACACAAGAGTACTTGCAGACTAGTAGTTTTCCTTCATTAACCTATTTCAGTATATATTAATTTCTTAGTACAACATAATTTTACTAGTTTTGGAGGGAACATTCATATAATAAATTCATTCTATCTTCTTTTTACCGTCTTTATTTTTTCAAAGTGTCAAATGCTACTTTTCTCAATGAATGAGTTTTAAGATACCCCTCATTGTCTTGTGTAGTTTTGTTTAAAATTGGAGGCAAATAAAACAAAAACATACATAAATAAAAGAAAATAAACAAAACACAATGCAACCAAACTATCAGGACAATTTTTTTAGTATTTATTTTTCTTCCCTTTTTGTCTCCCTCTTAATACAAAAACAAGAGCATTCATCTTTGCCCAATAGGGATAGAAATACACAAAAAGAGAGTAATTTAATTCAAAGAAATTAAGATAGCATAATAATATGGAAAAAGTTTAAAGAATAATTATACAGTTTTTGCAGAAACATTGCATATTAATTCTATGTTCATTATATTCCCTCATCAGTGATCTGTGTTCCATGCAACAACTTTTATAATTATTTTATTTTTAAAGGCACAAAGCAAGTTTTCTTTATTTTATGTTTATAAGTATCCTAAGAAACTTAGGAAAGCATTATTTTTGCCCAGTTGGTAATTATCTTGTCTCACATTTAGAAGAAAATGATTGCCAATACATATGCAAAACCACTAATGTCTGACTTGCTGTCTATAAACAAGCCATTTATGTCATATGCTCAGTAGCCATAACCCAAAATAAAAATACTTACTTTAATATTGTGACTTCATCCTGTTTTCCTGCATTCAATCTTCACTTTTTTACATGGCAGACTCACCAAGTACATTTTTTTTTACATTTATAACCCCACAAGAATGTCTAGAAGTTCTGTTCAGGATGGGAAAAGGGGTGCAAATTTTTCCTTAAATATCAATTATTTCCTGATGTATCATTAGCATCACCCCCTTCTCTCTCTCAATCATATGCTGCTATCCACAGCACAGAGGGCCAGCTCTGTCACATTACCTCCCTCTTTGTCGTCCCAAATAGTTCTACAATATGGGACAAGGCATCCAAACAACTGCATGTTGTTTTTGCGATTGACACTAAATGCAGCATAAAACATCATTACTTCGGGGGCAATGAACAATGCAGTTCAGCAATTTCTGCTTATCCTTGTTGGGTATTAAATTCACATGAAGTAGTTTGCTGCATAGTCAAAGTGTACCTTTATTTGGTCGCAAGGTGCCTGCCAGCTTCAGGTATTCCCTGGGGAGGCTGGAGATATCTTCCAGCCTCTTCATAAAGCTCAAATATAATTCATTGCTGGCTTATCAGCATCACAGTATGTCCAAAAATAAATCATATGGTAGTGATAGCTTTGTCAGACACCATGTTTGTTGGTATCATATCAGCGTACTTGTGTAATGAGGCTGAGTAGACTATAATGAATGACACTCGTACATCTTGATAGCTGGGAGTACTTGCAGACCACCTTAATATAGCACTCTAGCATTATCTCTTAACTGTGGGTGCAGAGGAGTGATCCAGGTCTTGTGTATTTCGAGGTGCTGTAGTTGCTCTCACATAGGGTTGGAGTGTTAGTCCTTTGGTCACTGTGGAGTTCCTGGGGGACACCAAACTGGAAGAAACTTTTCACAATGTATTAGCCACAGTCAAGCCTCTTTATTAGAAATCACCTAAACCATCGTCTACTTTACAAAATAGTTACAGCCAGTAATAGGCACCTGTCTGCATCTGTCCTTGGGAAAGGGCCTGCCATATGGATGGTAATCAGTTCGTAAAATGCTGCAACATTGTACTGCTACAATCAGCCCCAATTGTTCGGAGCCCAAGGCTTGGTATGCAGACGTCACACCCCTTCACATCACTTTGCAGCTATAAACAATTCAGTCAGAGATGTAGCTTGACCATGGTCTTAGATAAAGGTATGCGCATGGACTTCCTTTACCTTGCTCCTTAGATGTAGTAGTTGTTCCTGTCTGTGCACTCCCACAATCTCCTCAACACCATTCCTGACTATCTGAGAATCCCAGTGTGTCTAATAGAGCTTATAAATCGGGCCTCTGGAAGCAACACTGCACACATTACTCTCTTAGTTCGACCCTACATCTTGATCCTCCACTTACTCCCCTTCAATATTTCTTCATCCCAACTGACCACAGGTTGCACCATGATCGGGTGTAAAGCTGCAACATACTCCTTTGCCTCCATTTTCACACAGTGGTGGCAGTTTTTCTGACACAGTCTTTGGGAAAGAGCATCTGCGTTAGAATAACATCCTCCTGTTTGAAGCTCAAAGGTAAATTTGACTGCTGTAGCCATTTTCCTGATCTCCCATGATAGTTTTCTATCTGTACTATGAATATTTGTAAAGAGCAGGTTTTTATGTACAATACCCATTGGCGGCAACACTCAAATTAGTAGGTTGGTAGTAACACTATTTTGTAGACCCTACTTGCATTTCACATGCCACAAAATGGAGATGACGCAAGAGGAGTGGTAAAGAGCAATAAAATTTTCCTTTAAACAATACAGCCACTGAAATTTACGAAAAGCTGCAGTAAGCATATGGTAAAAATACACTACCTCATGCAACAGTGTTTAGATTCATGGACTTCAAAGAAGGCTGACTTGTCTGTGTTAAGCAAGGTTGTTCTGGCTTCTTCTGGCTGGTGTTCTGGCTTCTGCTGTGACTGAAGTCAACATCCACACAGCTGCTGTGATTGTCCGTGAGGATTGGCAGATAACATTATGCAATCTCAGCGAAGTGTTGAGAATTTCAAATGGCAGTATCTCTACAATTATGCATGATCATCGCCATATGACTCATGTTTGTGCCTGTTGGATGCCACATCTGTTGACTTCCCAACAAAAGGTTGTGCAAATGGAGACAAGCCGTGAATTGGTGCATCTTTTTCCTGATGGAGGGAGGCATTTCTGTAATCAATTATCACCAGTGATAAGTTATGGCTGCATCCTTAAGATTCTGAAGGAAAACAAGCCACCACAGTGTAGAAATTGACCGGTTCCTCAACGACAAAAAAGGCGATAGTGTTCCATCTGCAGGAAAAGTGATGGTGGTTACATTTTTGGACTGTCATGGAATGATTACCAGCATGCAGTTCCCCTTCACATTACTGTTACAGCAGCATACTACACTTCAGTATTAGCTAACTGAGGAAGCACAATTCAAAGAAAGGACCAAAACTTTCTTGGATTGCATGGTGACTTCATCATGACAATGACCGGCCTCACATCATAAATTAAGCCATGCAGTTTCTGGCCCAATTCAATGTATCTGTGTACTGTATCCACCTTATAGTCCCAATCTTGCACCTTGTAACTGTTTTTTAATTCCCATCACTAAAGGCAAAGCTATAGGACATTCAATTTGAGAATGCTGAGAAGACCTGATAAAGAATGCCCTGCACCATAAGTTTGAGAAATGGCAGAGGTGCTATAAATAGTGCATTGAAGTAGGGAGGGGATTACTTTAAAAAAGGAGAGGTAAATACTGAAACGGGGTAATAAACATTTGTGAAAAAAAAATCAGTTGATCAGCCCCCTTATGTTCAGAGGCCAACTTCCTTCCAAAAAGGTACTTGTGGAACTGTCTCAAGGTCTCCACAGTAGTCAGCAGCTGAATATGTCATGTAATAGTTCCATTTGGCCTTGGACATATTTTCCCTCTTCTCTGCCAATCTCACTGCCATTAGGTCCATGAGGATTTTTAGCAGTTCTTATCCAATAACTTCTGCTGTGCATAGGGCATTCTTCAGGGTCTGGAAAGTCATCTCACCTTGGTCAAACCAGTGGAAAGCACATTATTCAGTCAGTGGCTACAAGGATTTGGTGAAATTGGCATATCCTGCATCGAATTTTACGGTAGTATGTGCAGAGACCCAGAAACTTACTTCTTGTTTAATCCTTGGCCTGGGTAATTCTTTAGCAGCTTGCAGCTTCTAGGGGACTGCAGACATTCATTCAGAAGCATTCCATACAACACTTCTTTTCTGAGCAACATACACTTCTTTGGGTTTAGCTTGAGGTTGGCTTGGTGAAAACTTCAGAACAACTTCCTTATGTTGCTCAGTTGCTCTTCTTGTGACCAGGGTGAAATGAAACTCACCAGGACCTTGAATGAGGTGCAGGAAACCACTGAGCCCTAAGACAAGCATGTCATCTAGTGTCACTGAGTGCTTCACAATGATAAATCTTGTCGTTTAATTTGTCATAAACAGCCAACAGTGCTTCACAGTATAATATTAAGAGGCATTTTAATAACTGCCATTTTCAGCAGTATAATGACTGCACTCGGTAATGCTGCGCATAAACGTATATGCAATAAACTAAAAGTGAATTTCATAAACCACCAATCGAAGCACAACAATCCAGGTTCCAATGAGATCTTAAATGAACAAAAAAACCAGTGTGATTCTACCATCAACTTGCTACATGCAAGTTACAAGGTGGCTAAATTAATAGCTGAAGCAAATAAGCCCTTCACAGAAAGAGTTTATTAAAAAGTGCCTCATTAATGTTGCAGAGGAAATTGTTCTGACATGGTAGAGACATTTAAAAGTGCACGTTTAGGATGAACTACAGTGACATCAGGAGTATCATGAGTACTAAAATAGAAGATCAGTTGAAAACTAAAATAAATAGACTTACTTCCCATTCATTGGCTCTGGATGAGTGTTCAGACATGACAGATCACTGTATTATTCATAGAGAAGCCTTATTTGCTCCTGCAGCAACTTTAGAGAACGTAATGTCTGTGGCGCTGTAAATCTAATAAAATTGCACCCTTTGCATAATAGGCTTTTTAAACAATATCTAACCGATATTCAGTCAAGTTATTCAGACCTAACATATTACAACCAGATAGTTGCTAGATGGTTAAGCAGCAGAAAGGTCGGCTGATAAGTCCTGGGCCTCCCAATGAAAACAGCCTTTAAAAAAATTTTTTATCCTTTATTTCTCAACTTAATCTCCAGAAAGACTAATACATTTGTCATATCAGTGTTCTACTTTAATTAAACCATCTCTTTAGTGCGATTTATCAAGGTCCTCAAAACAGATGTTTACCGCAACAAAGACCATCTCATTGCTGTGAAATCTTTGTCCTCCAAGAAATTTCTGTCTTCAATAATAGAGTCAATTTACTCCTAAATGGCATAAAATGTTAAGAGGACCTTCATTCGATGTTTGAAACAAGATTTGGAGAAGTGTTAGCAATGGAAAGGGAACTTCATATTTGCAGTAATCCATTATCTGTCAGGCCAGATCACTTACAATCAGAGATTATAGAACTGCCGAAGAACAACATTCTACCAAATTGTGGAAAGGCTATCAATGCTTGGAACCACATACATGTGCAAGCAGTTTTTTTCACTCATGAACAATGTTAATTTAAGTGCTACACTGAGACTGAATGTAACTACAATTGAAACAGACGTTGACAGCATAATAGCTGGTTAATCCTGATTGTTAACTTCGCATGGACAAATAAACAATTTATATCTGTAAAAAACTTCTTATTTTCCATATATAAAACTGTCGGAAATATATTGAAGTTATAAATATTCAGATGTTATTGATATTTATAATTAATTTGATTCATACATAAATGCTTAGAAGGCAGTCAGTTTCCCACTGATGTCCTATTGCTACCGTGACGTATATAAAGCACCCCCAATTATCCTTTGATTCATTGCAGATGTGAGACAAGGTAATACTGCAGGCATAGTGGTGGGGAGAACACCCTCCCCTCCAACTGCCTGCCATAAGGTGTCGTCAACCCATGAGAGGTAAGCAGTTTTCTTAGCGATGTCAAGAGTTTCACCCAAGGCACTTATAGCTCCTTACTGGTGCCATGTTGGTTAGTTTCCATACAGCTTGGGGCTAATGATGGTTAGTTTGAGCCCTGTAACTACCAGTACTAAGCAGGTGTGGTTCCAAATCCATCCCCACCATTCCCAGCCAGTATCCAACAGAAGTAGGGGAAAGGTAATGATTATATGCTCCTCTTAATAGAATCCCTTAAAAACTTTCCTGATCCTCCAAAAGGAGTGCACTTGCAGTCTACCCTTAGGTATCTGGGCTTTCTACAATTCTATCTCCTAGGTCTATCACCTCCACTTCTATGAAGCTTAAATGGCTCCAACTACAACTTTGGATGGCATAGGGGTGGTCCATCTTTACACTTCCATGCAGAGGGCATGGAATATTGTCAATTGTCGGGAGTTCTGTTAGGAAAAGCTGTATCATCTCTTGTTTCTTACATTGCCAATAAATGTCTGGTGAAATATCCATTGCGGTTGCTCTACCTTCATGGTGAATACCTATAAGATCTAACCAAAGCTGTTATCAGCTGGGCCAAGCGACTGCCACGAAATTTTTTTCATAATGCTCCTGCAACAGTCTGTTTAAGTTGTTAGCTGAGCCTCCAGCAGGAAAATATCATGGCATCAAAGGTCAACTCCATCAACATTCATTGTATATGTTTATTTGGTTGACATGTTATACTTATACATTTTATACAGCAATAACCAATTAAACCAATTATCTCACCTTAATCTGCTAGTCATTTACCTATGAAATTCCGAAACAAAAGCTAAAACTTCAGCTACAATGTCAACATTAAAATCACTTCTACCAGGTTACAAATCAGTTTAAACTTGCAGAATAGCAAAAAATGAATTTTTGATTTTGTCACTAGTTTGAAACTGAAAATATAAATAAAAAACTTCAAGAAGAAAACTAACTGCACATATCTATGGTCCAGATAAGCAGCACTACTGCAAAATTTTGTGCAAGCCACCAGGATTGTTAGTGCTATTGTTTTTGTTTCTCAGGTTGCAAACCTGTGTTGAATTTCAATTCCTTGCCAAAGGAGTTTCTTTTATATTTTTTAAGGATGTATATTAAACAACTTGACTAACTTCAGTCAAAGGCCCATTTGCACATTCATTTCTACTTTCAAACATATTCCAAATAACCTTTGAAGACAGTGGGAGTAAGGAAAAGCTGCATACATCAGTGAAGTGGTATTTCTTGCATTTTGTTCTTCAGAAATTTGAATGCCCTTTGCAAGCTTAGTGAACTACCTTAGAAATTCCTTACTTACAAACTGTACATACTTAAATATCATACTTGGACGTGTGTGTGGGTGGGTGGGGGCGTGTGTGAGTGTGTGAGCACGTGGGTGTGTGCGTGCGTGTGTGTGTGTCTCTGTCTGTCTGTAAGTAATAAATTATGACTGAATAAAGCATGTGCAAAATGGTATCTTAAGACATGATTGCATGCATAAGCATACAAGCAAGTTTTAGTCTAAAGATTTGCTCTGCAGCATAGCAAACTGACAAAAAATCTCTTAATATCTGGGCAGGTACAGTAGTTACCTACAAGAAGAGGCAGCTATTAGCATTATAGTCCACTTTCAAACACCTTAATTTAGAGGCAAAATAAATAGTATAAAGACACACAGCAAAAATTTTCCTAAAAACAAATCCTTATTTAAATAAAAAATAAAAGAATTTGAGTCGGTTTTTGTAACACAAACATCACTTATTTTTACATACTGAGGACCGGTTTCGGGTAACAGTTGTTCCCATTTTCAACCCTTAATTACGACTAAATCTTTCTTCGTTGGCGACAACGATGGGGGTGGTGATGTATTAATTGTGGAGGCATCTGTTGCTGGATCTATGAACTTCCAGAGGTTGCTGTAAGGTGGCAAATCAAAATTCATGATATGGCTTTTTTTCTTCATGATGTAGATCTTCTCCCAGACATCTAATTCTGTGGGTTTATAAGCTGGTTTTAATAGTTTTATATTTGGTGTGATTTCGTGTCCTGATGTCCAAAAATGATAGGCAACTGCTGATTTTTCTATTTGTTTGTATTCGAGGTTTCTCATGTGTTCCTTTAATCTGGTCTCCAAACTTCTCTTTGTCCTTCTGATATACACCAGATTACAGTCTGAGCATTTAATTTCATAAATTCCCGTGTTTTTGCCTACAGGGATAGGATCTTTTAAATTTCTGCACAGCAGTTTCTGAATGCTGTAGTTGTTTTTTGGAGCTAAGGTGATGTTATAATTCCTGAATATTTTCTGAAGTTTGTTGTGTGCCCAAGGATGATAGGTGAATTTTCTGAATTGAGTTTGGTCACTGGGGTTCTATAGGGTGGTTGTGTGTGTTATGCAATTCAGTTTTTTGTATTTATGTATTCTCTTGTCAACTGCACTTTTTTGGAAACCGTTGTTGGTAGCTGTTTGGAGTATCTGTTGGTATTCTTTTTGGTATTCATTCTTCTCCATGGGAATGTGTACTAGTCTATATGTTAAACTTTTCAGGACTGCATATTTGTGTGTTTAGGGTTGTAGCTGTCAAACTTTATGTGGTTATCTGTATTGGTGGATTTTCTATATATTCCAAATGTCAGGCTATGTTCTTTTGTTCTTATTATTCTAATGTCTAGGAATGGCAGGGCTCCTTCCTGTTCGGTCTCAATAGTGAACTGAATGGACTTGTTTTGCAAGTTAAGAAGTTTGAGTGCATCGTTTATGAGTTTTTCTGGAACTATGGCAATGATGTCATCTACATACCTATACCATTTTTTGTATATATGTGGGAATGAGTCAGTAATGTGTATTTCAAAATTACTCATGTATAGGTCGGCTAGGAATGGTGATAGAGGATTCCCCATTGCAAGTCCTGTTGTTTGTTGGTAACATTTGTTCTGGAATGTGAAGTAGTTCTGTTTTACACATAAATTGGTTAACTGGACAAGATCTTCTATTTCTTCTGTTGGTATGTTTATGCTTTGTATCCAGGTTTTCAGAGGTTTTTGTAGTTCGTCTATGGGTATGCTGGGGAATAGGGAGGTGACATCAAAGGATATTATCTTATCTTTAGGTGAAACACTGAAATCTTTCAGGTGATTAATCAGGTCCAATGAATTTGATACACTTCTACTATTGAATTTTGGGAAGGAGTTGAATTTTTGTGAGAGCCATTTGGAGAGTTTATATGTGGGTGCATTGATATTATCTACTATGGGTCTCATTTTGTTGCCAGGTTTGTGTGTCTTTGGTAGGGCGTACAATCTGGGTAAGGTTGGTAAATCTGGTTTTAATTTGGATTTCTCTTTTTCTGTTATGGTTTTGCAATTTGCTAAAGTTTCTTGTAAAATCTTTATGCTTTTATTTAGTGGATTGGATATTTCTTGATATTCCGGATTGTTTAGCAAGGATTCTATTCTTTGGTTGTAGTCTTCTTGGTCCAGTATTACTATTTGGTTGCCTTTGTCTGATTTTGTGCAAACAATTGGTTTTTGAGTTAAGGATTTTATGATTTTTTGTTGAGGATTTTTTCTTTTTATTCTTGTATGTACTTGATTCAAAATTGGTTCACATTGTTTCTTAATTGCTTTTTGGTCAATTTCTTTTAGGTGGCTAGTAGCTATTTCTATATCTGCTAATAAGTTTTCTGTTTTTTTACAATAACCTACACACGTTTTTAAGCCTTTGTTGAGAATGGCTAACTGAGATTTGTTGAAAGTTTAGTTTCGTTTTTAGATAAGTTTATAACATGGTTTTCGGGCGGTCTCTTGTGTCTGATTGGTCTGTTTTTATTCTGCTTTTTACAAAGATGATCTAATTTTTTCTTTAGCGTAACCGTTTTCCGGCTCATTTTTCCGCTTAAGATCGGCAGGAAATTTGCGCGCAAATTATCCCAAAGATCGTGGCCTAACTTTTGCGGTAACGCTAAGTGTAGCTCATACAGTTGAAGTACTGAACTATGTAATCTCGCATAGTGTTTGTTCTTTTCGGTTTCTATTACCTTTTTATCTGCGAGTCTTTGATATTTACTGTTGTTATCATATTTTACCTATCTTCTGACGAAATTTGGCGTGACCTGAATTTGTTGACAAAGATTTAAGAAATGTATGTCTGCCGAAATGTTTTTCCTCTTTTCTTCTAGTTTTAACAACGTTTTAACACCTACCTTAGCTCCATCAAGATTTTTGTTGAATTTCATAGATTGCCGTATTACCTCCATTTTTCCTGGTATTAGTTATGCACCACGTCCAGTTAACCAATTTATGTGTAAAACAGAACTACTTCACATTCCAGAATAAATGCTACCAACAAACAACAGGACTTGCAATGGGGAATCCTCTATCACCATTCCTAGCCGACCTATACATGAGTAATTTTGAAATACACATTACTGACTCATTCCCACATATATACAAAAAATGGGATAGGTATGTAGATGACATCATTGCCATAGTTCCAGAAAACCTCAAACGATGCACTCAAACTTCTTAACTTGTAAAACAAGTCCATTCAGTTCACTATTGAGACCGAACAGGAAGGAGCCCTGCCATTCCTAGACATTAGAATAATAAGAACAAAAGAACATAGCCTGACATTTGGAATATATAGAAAATCCACCAATACAGATAACACATAAAGTTTGACAGCTACAACCCTAAACACACAAATATGCAGTCCTGAACAGTTTAACATATAGACTAGTACACATTCCCATGGAGAAGAATGAATACCAAAACGAATACCAACAGATACTCCAAACAGCTACCAACAATGGTTTCCAAAAAAGTGCAGTTGACAAGAGAATACATAAATACAAAAAACTGAATCGCATAACACACACAACCACCCTACAGAACCCCAGTGACCAACCTCAATTCAGAAAACTCCTACAGAACCCCAGTGACCAACCTCAATTCAGAAAATTCACCTATCATCCTTGGGCACATAACAAACTTCAGAAAATATTCAGGAATTATAACATCACCTTAGCTCCAAAAAACAACTACAGCATTCAGAAACTGCTGTGCAGAAATTTAAAAGATGCTATCCCTGTAGGCAAAAACCCGGGAATTTATGAAATTAAATGCTCAGACTGTAATCTGGTGTATATCGGAAGGACAAAGAGAAGTTTGGAGACCAGATTAAAGGCACACATGAGAAACCTAAAATACAAACAAATAGAAAAATCAGCAGTTGCCTATCATTTTTGGACATCAGGACACTAAATCAAACCAAATATAAAACTATTAATACCAGCTTATAAACCCACAGAATTAGATGTCTGGGAGAAGATCTACATCATGAAGAAAAAGAGCCATATCATGAATTTTGATTTACCACCTTACAGCAACCTCTGGAAGTTCATAGATCCAGCAACAGATGCCTCCACAATTAATACACCACCAACCCCCATCGTCGCCAACGAAGAAAGATTTAGTCGTAATTAAGGGTTGAAAATGGGAACAACTGTTACCCGAAACCGGTCCCCAGTATGTAAAAATAAGTGATGTTTGTGTTACAAAAACCGACTCAAATTCTTTTATTTTTTATTTAATCACATCACTGTCACAAGCTTCTATGCATATTTGCAAGTTTTGAAATCCTTATTTGTTTGTCATAAACTCGTTTGTGGTTGTTGGGAATGAACATGGGTCTCATGGTGAGAGGTCTTAGGTTATAGCAGCACCATTTGGTGCATTTTTTGGGCACAGAATATACAAAGAAAATAAACAGCATAAATACTTTTGACTAATCTGTTCTATTCTATGCAAAGAGCTACTCCAGAAAATGTGCAGAATTTCATTATCTTATTCTCAAACACACAAAGATCTTCAATGACTGCTAAAATTATTAATGGTTCAATTAATTATTAATTCAAAGATATTTTAGTTCAGATTTTAATGATCCTGTACAGCTTCATGATACACAAGACCACAAAATCAAAGCAAACCAAAGATAAGAAATTGTCTTCCATTAGGATTATATTTATTATTAGTATAATTTGTGCTCTTTTCTTATTTTTTTTCAAAGTTAATTAATTGGCTCCAATAAAAGAACTGAACTGATAACAGTAATTTCGTTAGCAGTTTATTGGAGCTGAAAAAAAATGCACAGTAAAATCCATTGCATGAAACAGAGTTGGATTCACATCCTTAATTTAGTGATTTATCTATACAATACCCCTAGGAAATAAAACATACAAAGCAAAGGAAATCACCATGTTCTTTTTGCCAACCTGCAGCAGCGAGCTGGGCTGTGACCTCGTCACTCATAGCTGCCGCCATAAGATCTCCTGCTGTTTCAAACTGTGGTGATCCTGGCGATGATGGACATCCATCCTCATCATCAGACACCATGTGATTCATAGAAGAGCTACTGGTGCCAACAGCTATTGCCAGTGATTCACCACTACTTGCATTCATTATGGTAACCATTAGTGCCTACAAAGTAAAGGTAATCTGTACTAATTCAAATTAATTTCAACAGCCTACTAATATGAGATTATTCAAATTGTGCAGGGTGGATGGTGACACAGCCTAACCTGAAGGTGCAAATAAATTAAATTAATACGGAGATATGGGAAGAGCAACAGTGTTCTCTGTATTGATACCTGAAAAAAACCTCACATATATTAAAGGATATTATTTATTCCTACTGTAATATCAGACTATTCAACAAGCTATATGATAAAAAGGAAGGCTGTTGAACGTAACAGAAAATGGCCATTTATAGTTTCCCATAGCATGAACTTAAATGCTCTATCAGCATAATGCAAATTCATATAATTCCAGTACTTAATGTCTGTGGTATTGCATGGTTTCAACAACTGGGTAATGTTAATAATCTTAAAAATACTTTTTCATAATCTCATATATCTTATCATGTAAGATGGCTTATTATTACAGCATTGAAAACTACAGGTTTGAAATCTTCCTCTGGTCGGTGACACAGCACATTTTTACTATGTGTAATTATTAATGTACCAGAATTTTGTCTAGCAGGAGCTCTTTTACATCTCAATAAACCTACTGACATGAGGCTGTCACATTTAAGCACATTAAAATGCCATTGAGCAGCATTACTCTTCAGAAATAGTTATGTATAATTAATACCAATAAGTATAAAATTATTAATACTATTTATTCCCATAAGAGTTTATAGGTTAGCCGTATCAAAATTTGTACACCAAAAACAAAAATACAATAGATCAATTCCATTAAACTTGCACTCACATAATGTTACATTTTCAAACTTTACATACTAAGGGAATTTTTTTAACTGTCAGATTGAGTGAACCAGTTGATTATGCACTGATCTTCGGAATTCAAGGTTACTGGTTCAATCTTGCCCCAAACTGATGGTTTTTTACTTTATATAAACAGGAAATAAAATCTTCTGGATTAGCAGCAAAACTGCATCACAATGTCAGCAAATCTGATTTTTGGATAATTTCCTAGATTTTGCAGCAACTCCTGTTGTATTGAAATCAGTTCAACTCAGCTTAACCTTTCCTGGCCCTGTGTGAATCTTCTGTATGCCTTTATTCTTTTCAATCGGAAAACGAAGCAAATAGCAGTAATGGTCAGAATGATAAGAATTTAAAGTCCAAGTTTATACACCCCTGGCACAGTTCATGATTTCTTCTATTCATGCACGAATTTCATCATAAGATATTGATAAAATATATCAATTTTTCTGCACTTGCATCCTTATTTTGCAATTTCCTGAGTATCTAAGCATAAATTTTATTCCCTGAATCTTGAAACTAAAATACTGAATTAAATCTTTTAAAATTTGAGAAAAACAACATTTTCATTTCATTTTAATACACTAAACTAATACACTCAAAAATCAACTAATAAAATTATTTTTATTTAATTATAATAATTCTTTAAAATTTCCTTCACAGTACTTAATATGCTATAGTAAAACTAATTTTTTTCAATGTATGCTACAAACTTGATGCTTATAGAATTGTGGTTTGCGAGTTATTGTTTTTTAATGTCTACTTTCAAGTTTTAAGTCATTAAATCCAGCACCAGATCATACAGATTACTCCATACTAAAGAGCATGTAAGTCCAACAGAAAACTTAATGAATTTCGGAGCAGCCAATTATGTGCTATGAAGTTTTAGTATATAACTAGCTAAAATGCCAGTATTGCAGTTATCATCATGGCTTGAAAAGAGAATAATATTTCAAATTTTGTTTACATATGTTTATAAAGGTTTGTGTGTATGTATGCACCTTAGATTTCAACACTTTGCACCATTTCGACCAAATTCAGAAGACATACATTTTAGGAGAGAAAAAATATTGTAGAGGTGGCATCACAAAACCCACACCTGAGGAGAAGAAAAATATTTGGAGAGTTAATTTGGAGAATTTTAAATATGAATGAGACTACTTTATTAATACTTTTCCTAAATAACAATAAATTTTTTATATATTCCCTTTAGGAGTGGTGACAACAGTCCTGCTCAAACAGAACAGAAAGTTGAAAAATCCTTGGAGGAAGGCAATCTGCTTTTCTGCATGAATGGGCTTGATTTATAAACATTTTGGCTAAATAAAGATAATATTCTTATTATTATTTAAGGTATAGAAACCCTCAAAATCACCTCAATAGAAGAGAGCACATAGATTATTGGAGACAGTTCTGACAGTTTTCAGTAATGGGTCTATTTTGAATTTTCTTGCTAAATGTCACATTGTTATAGCTATAAACTGAGAAAAACAGACAACACCAGATATTTCATCTAGTAAAGGATAGTTTGGATAAAGAGAATTTTTTTTTGAGGGGTTAAAAACAAAATATATGTACATGCACACACAAACACAACACAACTATTTTAAAACTTTTTTTTTTTTATTATTAGGCTCAAAACATATATTTTCAGCGAAGTCTCAACATCAAACTTAGAGTGGAATGCAATACTTCCCCACTTACTATAGTAGCAGAGAAAGTAAAAACTCTTTAAGTAATTGTCGCTCTTAACCTGAATATTACAATTTGATTCTTTTAGCCTTAGATTGTACTTTAACAATAGCCATTTGTTTCTTTGGAGGCATTCACGAATAATTGCACTTTAATACTTAAAGTATTAAAACTCTCAGGACAATACACAATAAAAATACTGATAAACCACTATGCAAAAGCAATATTGCGATTGTGCCCTGCAGCACATGTAAGCAGCTTGCTTCAGAAGTCATAAATGATTGTTGCTATGCATTGTAACACCTGCATGAGTGAACAGATGTGCTGTTAGAAAGTTCTTTAATATTGAAACCATTCATTGTTACATCTGCAGTGGTTTGAAATGTGACTGCTTCTGGAAGTTTCTTGCCAGTCAAAAACGAGTATAAAAGGAGAGAACAAGCCCCACAGACAATTCAGTTTCAACTGAAGTTCAGTGTTAACAAAGTGTGCTGCAGATGAGCAAATTTCGATGGGATATAAGTAGATGCAGTAGTAGCCACTGCAGTGAATATCGAAAGAAAACCATATGCAGATGATGATGGTTGGGGTTTAAGGATGCTAAACTGCTAGCTGCTGCAGAAGCATCGAATGTTGGAGCAATGATGAAAAGTTTTGTTATACTGGCGGCAAAACTGGATTTAACATTACAATGGAGATTATGCAAACACTATTAGCCAAAACTAAGGTATGAGAAGGGAAACGGTAATAGAGATGATGCAGACAAAAATGATGGTGATAGCAAAAAAATAAAAATAAAGAAGAAGATGAACTACTGGCTGGTGTGGAGGAGGTCTTGGATAAACTTGGGGAGAAAGTGGAAAATCTCGGGAAAAGTTGGAAGAGATTGGTGGAGCCATGAAGATAGCAAAAAAATAAAAATAAAGAAGAAGATGAACTACTGGCTGGTGTGGAGGTGGTCTTGGATAAACTTGGGGAGGAAGTGGAAAATTTCGGGAAAAGTTGGAAGAGATTGGTGGAGCCATGAAAGAGCATGACCAATGCCTTACTGCTCTGCAAGGAACAGCTAATGGGGGCACCAAAGAATTGAACGTTATGTTACAAAAAATGCTTAACAGAATGCTAAAAGACTTGAATATCGAGCAAACAGGACGCAAAATATCTGCATACGTAAAGCATCTCAAGTTTGACAGAATATCCTCCTTTGAAATCTACTGACAGTGGCCGCTATCACCACCTACAATGCCCACAGAAATCTGGGAGGCCCTCAAGAACTGCTTTGGAAACCATCGCCTGGCTACAATCTGTGACACTTGTGCTCGCCACCTTGCTTGCTTTCGTCTGCTACAACGATATATCAATCTGACCTATCACCTTTGGATGCTCCTATGGGCCGTTTGCCTTTCAAAAGTTGGCAGCTGAACAAGCAGCCATTTCTCCCCACTGTGCCTACCCTTCTGCTTCACTGGACTGGTCGCTCGAAGGAAGATTGAGATGAGCTACATGCTCATGTCTGAGCGGTCTCAGTGACAGTTGCTATCTCCAGTCGGCTCCCTCAGTAGCCATATTGCAAGGATTCCTTCACAAGAATGCCATTATATGCTCTACATACGACATAAGAATGGAGTGAGAACGTTCCAAAAGGGACTTTGTATTTTCATTTTAGCATGGGGCTAAAGGATTGTAATGTCTGCATGCTATATTGAACATATGTAGTTGAGGTGCCTTAAGCCCGCACAAATAAGTTTATTTGTGGATCCAGTTATATAGCAACTGTTTCATTTAAATGTGTTGTCCTTTGACAGGCAGTTCGGTTGAGTGACCAGAGGTTACCTGGGTGATGTGTATGGACGTGATTCCCCCATGACAAAGAGAAAGGCATCCTCTCTCATATTATTATTATTATTATTATTCAAGGGTTTTCAGATTATTTATTATATTGTTATTGGTGTGAATGTGAGTCCAGCAAACAAAGAAATTGTTTTAGTGTGTTCTATTTCCTATGTATTAATCATACAGTTGTAACCAATTTAGAACTGCACAGATTTGTTAAATATGTTGAAAAGAATGGGCAACTTGCTAAAAAAGTTAATCTGCTAATGGCTGATTGTAAAGTAAATGGAATCCAAGCTTTAATATTAATTTGTTAACTTATTCAATTTGTTGCTTGTTTAATAATTGTTAAGCCACTATTTCTCTTAATCACAAGATTAATGGTTTACATATTCAATTATTACAATTTAATAATTTTATACAGAATTAAATACTGCCCAATTTTACCTGGTTATTTGATATAAAGATTGTTAATAAAATCTTATTTTCAGACTTCTCAATCTGTTAAGGAAGTCAAACCTTCCTCTGATCTATCTAGGACTGATTAATTTAAGATGTTTTTCATATTCTTTTATTAGAACTGCCCTGCTCTGCCCTAGTTAGAGGAAAGGGGTTTAAAAGGTAGGAAACCTGGGGAACAGGTAACAACCCTACCGCAGTCAGCTTAAATCGTGGCTGCTACAACCAGGGAAGATGATGCAGGAGTTTGCCCTGGCAATTGAATAGCTGATGTACAAAGCCCTGGTGAATCTAACATCTTGCTAAGTCCCCAGGAAGCTGCTTACTCTTCATCAACAGGGTGCAATACCCAGAGATAAGGAGAAGATTGCAATCTTGACTGGCCAAGGGATTTGGCAATTTACAGCTATACCCTTTGGCCTCTGCAATACACCAACCACTATCCAGCACCTCATAGAATCAATGATGAGAGGGTTCACATGATATCTGCCTACCATATCTGGATGATATCATCATCGTAGGCCAACTTCGAAGACCATCTTGAGAACCTGACCAAATTACTGCAAAGACTGCAGGTAGTTAACTTGAGGTCTCAACAACTGGGGTGGCCAGACTTGGTGAAGGCTCAAGCAGCTTAGGTAAGAAAAGCATGTGTCTTTCTGAAATACCCTGGTTAGCAATTCTTGCATTTAGGAGCTTGAGATGCAATTTGTCATATCCAGAATATGCAGTAGTTTCCTGAATCTCATCCTGACCACAAAATGTCTGCTTTTATTGTAGTGAATTCTTTCCTCATGGATTCAGCATACAGTTTATTACTGAACTGGTAAAGTTTTATGAATACCATAATAATTCCTTTTTCCTGACTAGTAGGACCAGCAACCATTCAAATAGCATTTTGCTATTTTTCCCTACCTGTTACAGTTATAGATGTGGCACCATGAATTGCAAACCCTTTGTGCCATATTCTTGGCACTAATATCTGCTCTTCTTTCAACAATATCTTTAATTTTCAGGCCTAATTTTTCATCAATAAATGTAAAACATAAAAAAAAAAAAAAAAAGTGTATCTACAGTATTAAAAGCAATAATGCATTGCTTCTTTCTCTTACTCTGGCATAAGTGGTGATATGTAAACCTCTCCTAGCAAGATCAGCCCTACATTTAAAGCAGCTATGCTATCTGCATAATCAGATGTGAAACATTTATTATACATCCTGTGACCTTTCTGTCTTGTGTTGACATTATTGCTTGCTTATTCTATACTATGGTTACTAGAATTTCTATTTATGCTATGTGAAAATACCTGTAGTAAATCATTATTACACTCTGAAGAATTATCAAAACACTACAGAAAAAAATGTGAATTAGGTTCATTGTTGAGTTTTTATTTTCAGTGGCAAGTTCCATCATTTTGCATTGCTAGACATGTTTCAAAGTACTTCCAAAATTTCAGGTTCAGAAAGGCTGCATGAGAAAAATTTAGTGCATCCTGAATAATCTTTCCATCTCTGAATGCCAAACAATGTGGTTCAAGCTAGCAGCAATTATTCAAATATAAAAACACAGTTTTCGTCTCTTGTCATAAACTTAAAACACTAAGCTGCTTATGTTCAATCAATCAAAGTCAAATATTACTATATTTTTGTCATCACCTGTAAAAAAAAATTAGGACACAACGAGACTACAACTCCCCTATGGGGAATAGTTATAAAAAAAATTACATTAGAGGAATGATAAACATATTCTCTTGAGTTTGCTGAAACTATTGAACATGAAATCTCTTGAGTTTGCTGAAACTATTGTTTTTGTATACAGAGGTTATTTTGGATTGAATACTCCCCCCACCTTTTTTTATGGCAACTTCCTGATACAGCATTTAAATGCAATTTTTATGAGACAAAGAATGCATCAAATAATGACTTTTTATAAAGCCTATTAAGCCAACATTTTGTACATTTCTGATATATGAAGTTTTGAGAGTTGCCAGTTGAAAATTTGAAGGTGTTCTTTTAATTGAGCATCACATTTCTCCTTCACTTTGAGTTCATCTTTAAATTTTGATACATGCATAAGGAAAATGTGAAGTTAATAAAAATCTGCCATAAATGATGATTTCTATAACAGTTATTTTTGTTTTTAATTAACTTGAATGAACATGCTTACTTTAATTGAAGATGCTTTATTAGGTTAACATAAAGCAATTTGACAACAGCTAAATCATTTAACTTACCTTTTATTACTTTGCCTTTTTATATTTTTAAATTTCTTTGGTGAATAAGTCACCTGTTCTTGTACTTTCCACGTTTAAACACCTGTTGCAATACTTGGGTTTCCCGGAATTCCTAAAAGTGAACAAAATGAGTAAAAACTTTAGAATTTATTTCCTCACATTCTCTTATTATTCTGAAGATGAATATTTACAAATCTGAATAGCATCATAATTAAATGTCTGCCTTCCAACCCAGAAGGCCAAACTCTGTGTATGCGTGCGTGTGCTTTTTTTTCTTCTTCTTCTTCTCTCTGCTCATTAGAGACTAGGCTCACCTGAGCATCATTCCACCTCTTTTAATTTACTGTCTCATACTTACCAACTTCCTGAAATTGATATCCATAAAACTTTCCTCCTGTCTAACAAAGTGTTATTAATTTTTCAATGACACAAAGTTTAGCATGCAAATGTTTAGTGCAGTAAATGTACAAAATTACATATATAATAAATGGGAATTTCATTTTATAAGAATTCTGTAAGTGCGGTAGTACTGCTTCTTTCTATTACATGCCGAAAATCTTCCTAGTACAATAAACATGTATTTAAGCAAAGAACACCACTTCTTAGGCTATACACTACAGATTTCTGATCTATATTTTACACTTGATAACAACTGTTACAAACTATATCCACAGCCACGTGATACAAATAAGTAAAACAATTTATGTGATCATCAATTTACTGTTCATCAGTTATTAGTGATCACTAGGAGTGCAATAATTTTCTAAATCTGTAGGCTGTGTATTTTGTTGCTGCCCACTGACGGGGGAACATAATCATGGTAAAGAATAGACTCATCATAACCTCCGGCCTATCATAAAAGTATATACTAAATACTGTGACACATTGTCTATAATCTTAAATTACAATATAATTTAATGTTATTATGTCTAAGCGATGAATCTACCCATTAAGCTGTAATGTCTAATTCTTTGTTGTCAAGTCATAATAAGGTCGGCAATACCATATATTTTATAGTCAAATTATAGAAGTTGGCACAATTTAGCTCAAGCATTGATATGAGTATCCAGAATAAATACCAAAAAAATCTCATGTGTTACATACAGATTACTTTCCCCAGCCATCATTGTTTAATTTATATTATCATATCGCCTTCATGTAAATTGAATTAAAATATTTGTGGATATGGCTTCATTATGTATTGTAACATTATTACAAAAGGAATACATGAGGTTGAAGCAATAAGACAAATCTTTAAAAAGAGGGTAAGTACATGCTGACTTTGAAAGCCCATACTCTTTCCATGGCACTGCAAGAAACAACTGAATCGTGACACCACTTCAAAAAATGTATGAAAAATGTTAACCAACAAATACTTAAGAAATTTCTGATGTCATTTATTTGAAATAAACTGTGCATTTTAAAGATTATCTTTCTTTTTTGCAGTATATGATTATTCTTTTCTTATGACTTACCAGTTACACAAAATTACACAAAATACATTTCAAACAAAGAGGACTAAGTTATTAGCGGAAAATTCAAGATATAATTGTATTAGGCATTTAAACATGCCTTTGTTTAGTTTTCTCTTTCACTTCATTTTACTTTTTTTTCTTTGTGCAAATAGTGCAATGAATCACAGGCAAAGCAACCTCTTCTTGCTTCTGATTGTCAAACAGAGGAAACTGATCACTTACCTCAGTATCAACCATAGAATTCTTCTTTCTGGTCACTCATTGTTCTAATAATCTTCTTTTTTCAGTCTATCACTTGCTGAACTCCCTGAATTGCCAGCACTGTATATCCCAACTGGTAACAAAAGTGACTACACTTTTCTTTATACCCGTAAGAGCTTTCGAGAAATTTTTGCGCACCAAGGGGAGGATGGTTCTCACAGCATTGTCATACTTTGATTTCTCAGTAGTGCTTCTCTTCTGTAACCAATCATCCATTGGCTAGTGCTTACAAATATGTCCACTATCCATGAGGCAGGAGGTCCCCTTTGTTACATAACTCCATCTACAGAGCTGGTCATCCTGAACAGCTGCACAATATAGTACAAAGATGGAGTACCACATCCCTTAGGGTTGATGCTAAATGTTGTATACCATATCATTGATACTGGCAATTACTTGCAAGCTCTAAGTACTCCCTGGCAAAATAGTGGAGATTTCTAGCCTGTTCATTAGTGGCCTGAGATATTCTACTGTTGGCTGGTCCACATCATGGACTAGAACAGATAATGCTTATCCAAATACTATGTTAGCCAACATAATGTCAGACTTGTGTACTGATGATCGGCAGGTCAGAAGATAAAACATCCACATCCTAATTTCACTGATGGCTGGATGCTACCTTCCAGAGGTGCTCCTCGATCGTCTTGATATAGCAATTCCACCATACCATCCAGCTGCAGATGAAGGGGTGTGACACAGCTATTGTGTATACTGAGGAACTGGAGCAGCTTAAGTTTAACGTTGGTTTGGAAGTTGGAATATTAGTCTGGCTTGGAAGTAAGAACACTAGTCACTGTGGAGTTCATTGAAAATACTGAATGGGTAGATGTTCAATAATGCATTATCTATAGTTGAAGTCTTGTGACTGGGAATCACATAAACCTCCATTCACTTGTTAAAATAGTCTATAGCTGATAACATAAAAGTATTCTGCATCTTTCTTTGGGAAAGGGCTTTCCAATAACTGACAATTCTTTCTACTATTATATTTGGCATGACTGCACGTATGGACCTGCTGTGCAGATGTCTCACTGCTGGCATTCTTCTCCAAGTGGCTTCAAAGATGCAACAAATATAATCAGTGACATAGCTTCTCAAAGATCTTATTTACACTCAAGTAGTATCAGCAATACATCTCTTGGAGGACTTCCTTCATCTTGCTCCCCAGGAGCACTAGCTGTTTCACCTTGGTTTACCCATCTGTACACTTCCGCTCTTTAGCACACTGTTGCTGACCTCCCAGGAGTTCCACTGTTGCCAATAGTTCTCTTGGATGTTCTCCTGGGAGCAACATCCACATATGCAGGCCCTTCACCAGACATATCAAACCTCCTTGCTTCCCAATCAAGCAGCAGTGCAAGCAGCATTTTGACCAAGTAAGGCTACAACATGCTCCATTATCTCGACCTTCACACAGTACTTGGAGTTTTCATGACATGGTCTTCAGGAAAGACCATATGTGTTAGAATGTCTTCCTGCGCAGGTGCTCCAAGGTAAAAGTGTATGCTTATATTTGTTGGACCCATTTGTGCTGCCAAATTGTGAATGCACAACCACCAAGAAAGGGTGGATGAGCCTAAAGGTGTTTGTGAAATCGCTTAGGATTTCTATAGCGTCCAATAGTTCTTTCATGTCAAGCAATAGTTTCACTCGGTCTTGGACAATGTTCTACTGCAGTAGATTAGTATTCTCTCTTCTCTTATTCTTTTATGATGTGATACTCTCAATGCCCATCTGACTGGCATTCAGGCCCATGAGCTTCTTATTAGAAACAGAGAATCCTAGATTGAGGGCCATGCACAGGGTGCTCTTCAGGGTTTTAGAAAGATGGCTTAGCTTGGTCAAACCAATAGAAGAATCAATGTTCCACTGTTGGTTGTATCAGAGGTTTGCATACCCTGCCATAAATTTCTGGTAGTATGTGCATTATACACAATTTCCCAGGACAGGTCCACTAAGTAGCTCCTGGTTCCACCAGTCGCTTCATGGACCCTTGCAGGGCCGTCTCTGGAGCTATAAGTAGCATCCTCACAAAGTAAAATCCATCTCAGTAGAGTCCTGCTCTAGCCACAATCATGTTCTTCATAAGGGGTTTCCCTGCCCACAGTCACCACTTTGCGCACTACAAGCCTCACTGACTGCAACCTCTCCTATGGATGGTTCAGCAAAATCTTGTCGAGGCCAGTCCACCTTAACATCAAAGAATCCAAGCTGTTCCGGCTCGGGACAATTTCTTCAATGATTGCAGCAATGAAAACTCACTATTGGAGACTGCTTCCGTCAAGGGCAAACTTCAGGAGTATCCTTTTGGATAGAGTTTCATTTGAGGCAAATGAAATGGAAATGGAGTTTTATTTATGGATGCTTATAACTACTGTGGTTTTCAGCATCCCATTCTATTTTGGGCATGAAAGACTGCTTAATTTTGCCCAGAGGTCTCTTTATCAGGCTTGAGGTTCCTTTACAACTATAAATCTACGACAGGACCGATGGTTTTACTTCCCTTCCGAAGGAAGACATACTAAGGATTTTTATACCTGAAAAAATTCATCGTCCTACACCGGGTTTGAACTCACGACCTTGGGTATATGAAGCCACTACACCATGGAGGGTGACTCATTTGAGGCAGTCCATAGCCCATAGCATCTGATTGGCACACTCTTGTGGTCCCTTCACATCTGGCCTTGTAATGGTGACGTCCCTGTGTATACCAACACCATAAAGGGGCAGTTCAAAATCCATTCCATGCACTGCATCATTCTGAGCAATCCCAGTCACAGTGTTCAATGAGAAGCAACAGGAAGGATCTACTTTTGTTAAGATGAAGTATTTACAGAAACAGCTTTATTACTTATTTCTTTGTAGATATAATGGGAACAAGTGAATACAGAAGGCTTATATGATAAAATCTTTAAGAGCCTTTGCAGAAATAGCTACATTAAATGCATAGGGAATAACAACAGCAAAATGTATGAGAACTGAATACTTATATATTGGCCTAAGATTTGGTACTTTTTCATGTAACTGCAAGTGTTGAAAGGACTTTAAAATAATAACAAAGAACTGAGCAATGGATATCTGAAATTAATGGATGTACCTGAAATGACCTATGGCACACAAAAACAAATTATTTGAAATAAACTGTGTTTTTAAAGAGATCTGCATTTTTTGTGCAGTGCTTTTGCCAATATTGCTTAACATTTACCAGTTATACAAAATGTCTTCCAAATGAAGAGCACTCCATAGACTAATCCCAGAAAATTGAACATATACATTTTATTTGACTTGAAAATAACTAACATATGGTATTTTAATCAAAATCATTTGAGCCATTTTGGAGAACAGCAAAAATCTAGAAAATGCTCTACGTAAAGGATGATTGGGGATGGAGGGATCTCACACACATCTATATGCACATGCACGCATTGGGTGGAATACAATACTTCCATACTTTTACCATATACAGTAAAATCTGCCTTGTTAAGGGGAAATTTGCCTTAAATGAAATATTTCATGGTCCCATGAATTTAGGGCTGAAAAACATGCTAAATTCAACACAAATACAGAAATCAAAGTAGGCATTTTAACATAAAATTTTCAATTCTGGGATTCAGAGTTTGGAAATTTTTCAGGCACCCAATAGAAATTTACATGATGTTTAAGTTCAAACAACATCATATTGCAGTTACCTGACCTATCTAGAAGGTGGGTGAGCTAATGATGGTACAAATACTGAGAAATCTGTCAGTCATCCTTCACTGCATGGTTAACAATAAGCACAGTTGATTTGTCTCTTTCATTTTCAATTAGCACTCTATTAAGTTGTCAGACAGCAAAGGAGTACAGAGCTCATAATAGTACACCTCTAAACTTAGACATAGGTGGTGGTTTATTTCCTATATTCACCATGGCTTCAAAAACAAGAATTGAACTAGATTTTAACATGAAGTGAAAGTAATTTATGATAGTGAAAGAGATAAATTGAGTGTAAAGCAGATCATGAAGGCGTTCAACGAGGCAAAACTCAAGTCTACGACATTCTAAAGAAGAAAACAGAAATTCTGAAGCAGTGGGAAAATTGTGCTAATGGGGAATTAAAGAGAGAACTTAAGAAAACTGAAAACCAGGACATTAATGAAATAGTGTAGCAGTGGTTCATTAGTGTTAGGAAAAATCATTGCATAACAGGGCCTATGTGACAGGACTATGCTAAAAAGGTAGCTCAAAGACTGGGCAAGACTGAATTCAAAGCATCTAATGGATGGTTGGAATGTTTCCGCAAAAGACATCAGATAATTTTTAACAAATTTTGTGGTGAATCGAATGACACTAACACTAAAGCTATTACTGATTGGGGTGAATTAAGTAAAATAAAACAAAGGCCCTTCCTCCCAAAAAAAAAAGAATTTTTGCCCAAAACTACCTTCAATAATCAAAGGATACAAACTTGAAAACACAGCAAACGGCAACAAGACAGGATTATTCTTCTACACATTACCATAAGTCATTGTATTTAAAAGGTGAGAAATGTTTGAGAGGAAAATTATCAAAGGAAAGATTAACTGTTTTCCTATGTTGTTTTATGTCAGGTGAAATGGAAAAATCCCCTAGTGATTGGCAAGGCTGCTAAGCCGTGATGCTTCAAAAACATTTGACCTGCCTGTTGATTGCATATCCAACAAAAAGGTGTGGATGATGTCACAGATCATGGAAGAATAGTTTACAGCATTTAATGGAACAATGATGAGACAAAACTGGCATGTTTTGCTTTTTTGGATAATGCAACATGTCACCCACACATTGAAGTTTCTAATGTCCATCTTGCTTGGTTCCCTCCAAGTACGAGTGTTACTCAACCATTGGACCAAGGCATCATTCAGAATGTTAAAGTACATTTTCATAAACTGTAAAATGAGGATGAGACACAAGAATTGCAAGATTACATCAATGAAGATGCTTTCAATTGCAATACCATGGAATATGTTAATAGACTGTGATGTGCAAACTGAAACAGACGCAGTTGATATAGATGCCTTAATTGAGAATATTCAAAATTGGAAAGAAGAAGAGAAGACTGAGGAAGATGAGGTATATGTATGTCCCTGAGTTGGAAGGAGAGTATAGGCTAAAGAATTACTGGGATGATGTCAAAAGTTTAAAGAAACTGCAGCAATTTGCCTTATGGTGAAATGACATGGATATGTTTGGTGTGATTTGTCAGGCCAAAGTATTTGTGGAAAGTCAAGCAGCGAAGCAGCAATGTATACAAAGAACTACTGGAACAAATAAATGAATCTTGTATACAGCCATTTTTTGTTCATTATATGTTTTGGTGTGGTATCTAAATACACACAATTGAATAAGGTATATGTATTTTTTTTATCTCATTCTATCCATTTACATTTTTGAGCTATACTTTCCACAGACACACATGAACATGTTTCTAAAAATGTTTTTTTTTGTATTTAGTATTTCTCCAAATATGTATTTCTAGCGAAATCTCTATATAGAATTTTAGGGTGAAATGCAGTTATCTTCTCTATCCACTATGTACATTGTACATACAGGCTAGAGAAAGTAAAAATATTTATAAAATTACAACCACTATCTTAAAAGTATAATCTACAATCCATATAGCAAGTGCATGCCGTAGTTCTTTGAGTGTTAATAGCAATATATTCTTTTTTTTTGTTTCTTTAAATTTCCATAAACTCAATACCCATTGAAGTTTATATAATTTATTTTGTACTAGCTGCACACTTTGGCTTTGCACGGGTGGTGTACCTATCGAAAAACTGAGACAAAATTTTCCGTTTACAGTACGACCATGCAATGAAATAAAATTACAATTGAATAATTTGACAATACTTTATTGTAATGCCTTGTAATGTACAATTTTCCTTCCGGAGGGAAAAATAGTGCCGATAGTTTGCCAGCTCTCGAGCATGTAACGTACAATGCCTATGTGAAAAACATGGCAATTCAAGGTATGTTCCAACATACTTCTAACAATTGACCTTGGGATTTATTGTCATTGCGAACGCAAGACGCACTGGATACTGAACATGCTTAAATTCAAAAGGAAAGTCGGTTGGCATTAGTGGTATTCTTGGAATAAGCACTCCTAGCTTTTGAACTTTCCTATGATTATAGTAGCTTAAATCAAATTTTTCATAATTTTTTCAACAGCGAGCCTTCTTCAGTTGCACAATTTCGGCTGATTGAGATTGTGTAGCATAAGTATCACTGAGTCAACCTTGAGCTCTAAATTGTGTGGCGGTAATCCTGGCAAATCCAATGAATTTAGGAATTCAGTTAGATAATCGACGACTTCATTTGGATCGGTAATGGAATTGATCAACTTAAATGAATGCATTTGTCCATCAATTTTTATACTCAAATCATCTACATTCTTATTAGTTGCTACTAAAATGGCACGTTTGCTCAACCAAGCCTAATTTTTGTAATTTGCACCAATATTTGGGAACACTTTCGATATTAATACTTCCTTTGATGTTTGAAATGACAAAAATTTGGTGGAAACGAATTGAGGCCAGTAGAAGTATCAACAGGAATTTTCCCATTGCCAATGTCTAATAATGCCTTTGCATCTGAAAAGCGCAATGTAGCATATATAGTTGGTGTTGCAAAAGGGACGAAGTCAGTACACCCATAAGGTACTGTATGTAGTTTACAGCATGGATCCGCCTGCGGTGCCATAAGAAGTTAAAGCTGGCGTTAAACACTACAAAAAACAGGCATGGATAAGCAAGGATTCCATTGGCATAACAGTAATGGAAGCGCTTTCATAGTGTGGTGGGTAAATGCTGAACTAGGTAATGAATTACATTAAGGAGAAAGTCGCAAAAGAACATTCATGCTTCTTTCGAATCTCTTACCCCTAATGTTTTCCATCTCTTTCAATTTTCAGATTCCCAGAAGGATAATTGGTTATGTGCATAGTTTATAACTTGTTCATTTTAAAGAATTACAACAAAAATATATTTATTTCTTTATTTAAATGATGTGACCAAGGGAACAATAGTTAATTCATAAGAAATGTATTTGATTTTCATTGTTATCTTACATCACTGACTACATAACCAGGTGCATTTCCTTAGCATTGAATGGGGAAGAAAAATAGAGCAGTACTATGGCCATCTAGCGGCAAATAAATAAGTGCGTACTTTAGGTATTCGTCGCCAGGAAAGCTTCTCTGCTTCTTTATTTTAAACAATGGGAGTAAGGAAAGGACAGTTAATACATACAAATGTATTTGAATTTCACTGCTGCATTGTGTCATTGTCTCAATAAACTGGTGCGTTATCTTAACATTGAATGGGGAGGCAAAATAGAGCAGTACTTCAGCCATTTAGTAGCAAATAAATAAAGTACATACTTCAGGTGTTCGTTGCAAGGAAGGCTTCTTTGCTTGTTTTATTAATTTGTTGAGTTGGTTTTTTAACACTACGTCACTTACACTGTTATAATGAGGGACTAGTTTCGAAAGCCTATGCTTTCATTTTCAACCTCACGGGTCCAACTGCCACTGCTGGCTGCATTTGCTTGTACACTCTTCTCTGGTGGCGAAATGATGAACTTCTTAACTAAGCTGTCTACAGTCTAGTTAAGATATCTACTTCTTAACTAGGCTGTAGACAGCTTAGTTAAGAAGTTCATCATTTCGTCACCAGAGAAGAGTGTACAAGCAAATGCAGCCAGCAGTGGCAGTTGGACCCGTGAGGTTGAAAATGAAAGCATAAGCTTTCGAAACTAGTCCCTCATAATAAAAATGTAAGTGACGTAGTGTTAAAAAACCAACTCAACAAATTAATAAAACATATGATTTGACCTTCACTGTCACTAAATTCCTCCAAACATCAATCAGCTTCTTTGCTTCTTTATTTTAAACGATGGGATTAAGGAATGGGCAGCTAATAAATAAAAATGTATTTGAATTTCACTACTGTGTTGCATCATCGTCTCTATAAACTGGTGTGTGACCTTAACATTTAATGGGAAGGAGAAATAGAGCAGTACTACAGCCATCTAGCGACTTTAGGTGTTCTCACCAGGAAAGCTTCTTTACTTGTTTATTTTGAAAGATAGGAGTAAGGAAAGGACAGTTAATACATCAAAATGTATTTAAATTTCACTGCTGTGTTGCATCATTGTCTCGATAAACTGGTGCATTACCTTAATGTTGATTGGGAAGGAAAACTCGACAATTACTACTGCCATTTAGCAACAAATAACTGTGATACCACTGCCATCTGGTGGCTATTAACTGATTGTGTTCCCTTGGCACTGTATGCTGATTCATATTAAGACTTTAAAAACTTTCCATACCATTTTTAAACATTTTCTTTTACACAAATCTTGTTGTGACAGTAACGAACACAACAAAAAAAGAATTGTTTAATTTGGTGCAGCATTTGGAAGTGATGCGCATACATACATTTCGGTGATTCACATTACGGGATGTTGCTCATCTTCATTATGGTTCTTATGGTTTAATTGTTTATTTTCTCTTCTGCTTATCTAAAGTAAGTAGAGGAATGATGTGTTCCACTGAAAAATTTAAAACTGAGATTCTATCAGAAAGATACATTTAGATGCTTCCTGAATGAAAAAACATTTTAAAAAAGTGTGTGTGTATGTATGTGTGTGTGTGTGTGTGTTTGCTCCTGCGAACTTTATACTTTTCTCCACTGAAATCATATTTTTTCCTCATGAAAGAACAGAATTTGAAAACCATCATATAGAGATTGCTATGAAAAGGTTCTGAAAAATTTAATACGGAGATTCCATCAGAAAGATACATTTAGAGGCTTCCTGAATGAAATAAAACTTAAAAAAGGTTGGTGAAAGAGAGTGTGTGAGTGAGTGTGAGTGTGTTTGCGCGGGCAAGCTTTATACTTTTCTCCACTGAAATCATATTTTTTCCCCATGAAAGAACAGAATTTGAAAACATTCATATAGACATTGTTTTGAAAAAGTTTGACTATCACTTTAGCTTCTTAGTACCCTTCTTATAATTGCAACTTAGCATGTACTGAAAGTTCCTCTCGATTAGCAAGTAAATAGAAAAATTATTGGAAGTCATGTGGATATAAATAACATCACATTAAGTGCATTCCTTTGAAAGCCATATGTGTTTCTGTAGCCGAGTTTATTAATTATATTTTAAGTTATTGATTGCAGTAATTAATTGCACAAGTTGAGATCATCAGCATAAATAACTCATTGTAAAACTGCATTTAGAACCTTTATTTGCCATATGCTATAGGAAATAAGGAATACAATGTGGTACATAATTACATTTATTTAGGTACAAAAATGGATGGTGGGGGGAAAATGGTAAAGCAGCTATGTCAATTATAAAAGATGTTTTTTTTTTAAAATACAATTGCAAGTAAAATGGCTGGCTAGAACGTATAAAACAATGATCAAAGCATGAATGCTTTATAAGATTGAAATTTTGGGAATGGAAAATTCTTTGGAAGCTGTGGATAATGTACACCGACCATTTTACATAGAAACTCTTGGCCTACCATATGCAGCTTCAAAGAATATTGGGAAGAGTTATAAGAATAGATTTGATTATAGAGCGAGTTTTAAAACATTGGCATAGGATTTTAAAACAAATGAAGATAGCCTAGTAAAATAATGATTAATATTGGAAGAATTATTCTTAACCAAGGGGTGGCTGAATAGTTAAAAAATTATTTGAGAAAGTAATGGATCAGTGTATACAGGGAGGAAAAGACATACAAAAGTTACAGAATTCTGAAAAGGGGCAAGAGGACGAAAGGGAAAATTATATAGTGTAACAAAATTGCTCTTTATTACTCAAAAAAAAAAAAAAAAAAACAAAAAAAAAAAAAAAAAAAAAAAAACAAAAACACACCTTTTACTTTTTCGACAAATTAATTATAATAGTAATAAAAAACTGTGCAAATAATTCTCTTTATTTGATGCTTTTGTAACATTTCTGTCATAATTTCCTTTCAACGCTCGATGCTACTATGACTACATGCTCTGAACTTCCTGTCAAAAACTAACTCTGCTGCTGCACCTGTGTATTCCCAGTTGAAATTGAATGTCTCCAGGACTTGTTCTCTCCTTTTTATACCTCCTTATGACAGGAAAAACTTCCGGAAGTGCTGTTTATTGTTGCACCTACAAACTACTATAAGTGTCCCACTCAATGTAGGTGCAAGAATCAAGAGTTTTGATGTATGATCGTCACACACGTTCAATCATGCAGATATAACAATGAACAATCAGCTAAGACTTTCAAAGCAAGATGCTCACATATGTGAAGCAATTACAGCCACAAGGCATTGTCAAACTGCTCACCCCTCAGGGCTGATCGTCCTGACCAGCACTAATGTAGCGGGCAAGCCAATCCAAGTATACTATCAACTTTTTCCCTCAGGGAAGCCTCTGATTATGGTTCACTATAAGGTATGACCTGTACCATGGTTCTTGAAGCTTGCGGCAGAATTCCTTGGTCCAGATATGGCAATATAGCAACAGATTACCCTGCTGAGACTTTGGCTGTTGGCCTGCCGGTCATACCAGATCTACATCCAGTTGTTTACTAGCTGGACGAGCTGACATGCCATTTCATGCATATCATGAATTTGGTCTACAAGATTCTGCACACAGTCGACTAATGGCTGTTTTCTGGAGAAGAACTCCCAAACTTTAGGTCACATGGTAGACACAGCTCCCTGCCAAAGACCAAACTGGTGTGTCAACCAGCGGTTCATTGGTTGATGAGCAGTAGGTCAGCAAGAAAAATGCATCCTCACATCCTGGATTCTCTGGTAATTGGCCACAACCTTCCTCAAATGTTCTTCTGAGTCTTGATTTACTCAACCATGCCTGACTGTGGGTAGAGAGGTGTTGTGCACATCTTATGCACTTCAAGTGTTTTTCTCACCAGATTGGACTCAAAGTTGGTGCCCTGATAACTGTGTAGCTCAAACAGTATCCCATAGTGACAAAACATTTCTTCTATGAGGCAGTTGGTCTTGCCCTCCTGGTTAGTGATGGCAAATGCCTGCAGTCACTTGGTGAAGTAATCCTTGGTGACCAACAGGTACTTAATGGTCCTTCTGACACAAGGAATGGCCCAGCTACATCAATGGCTAAACATTTGAAAGGTGCTCTCACATTATAGTGCTCCATGCAACCCCAGTTCCAGGTCTGTGAGCTGCTACTTGCCACACGCGCAGATTGCCAGCACCAACCCACAGCATCTGCCCATAGTCTCAGCCAGTAATACCATTGTCAGAGGTTGCTGATGGTTTGGTTGGGTCCCATCTGTCTCCACAGATACTTCCTTCACGGCTTCTGCGACCTTACTCTAAGGAACAAGCAGCTGCTCTCTCTGGATCTTCCTATTCTACTTCTTCCTTGGTCTTCAATTGAGTTCCATTGGGCCCAGTAGGACTTTTACACACTACTCCTAGGTGCAATATCTTCCCAGCTCAGTCAAGTCCCTGCCCTCCACTTCTCTCAGGAGTGGACCCAAGCCAGCATCTGCCAGATGCTCTCCTCAGACCTGTGCTATCCCATCTAGCTGTAGGCACTGCCATAATGACATAGACAGTTACAGCATGTTCTTTCTCCTTGGTGCAGTGGCCGCACTTCTCTGGACAAGGTCATTGTGACATAGCAGCCACATTGGAGTGGCTCCTTCCTCTGCGATGTTGTGATGTAAAGTTGTACTTTTGGACCTTACCCCACGAGCTGTCTGACCCTTAAGGTTCTTGAAGTTCAACTGCCAATGAGGGCAAAGTGGTCAATCCACCGGTGGAATGGCTAACCATAGAAGTACTTGTGGAAGTGCTCCAGCACCTTTACTACTGCCAGGAGTTCTCGCTGGGAAATGCAAAAGTTCTTTTCTACCTTGGAGAATGTCTTACTGTGGTAGACTATCATCTGTTTCTAGCCATTCTGGAACTGGGATAGAATGGCAGTGATGCTGCATTGGTGTCCAAAATAAAGTCACTACCAGGCTTTGGAAATCCTAAAATAGGTACATTGCACAGTGCTGACTTTAGCACTTGGAACATGCTCTCTACTTCTTCTGACCACATATAAGGCCAATACTTTTCCATCGAGAACAGTGAGAGGTTCCACAATGTTGGAGAAACCTCTGATGAACCGACAGTAGTAGCTGCATAGGCGCAAGAAACTTCACAGGTCTTAGTTGTCTTATGGGCGAGGCCAATTTCTCAATTCCAAGCCTTCTCTGGGATTGTGGCCACCTCAGATGGTAGGACTATGTGGCCTAAGTAGTTCGCCTTCTTGCACAAGAGTTGACACTTCTTTGCATTCAACTTCAGGTTAGCTGCCTGTAGGCTTTGTAGTTATCTTGGTCAGGTTTTCAGAATGGTCATCGAAGCTGTTGCCTACAATGATGATGTCATCCAGACAGGCTTCTTAAGTCAACCCTCTAATCACTGATTCCATGAGACACTGGAAGGTGACTGGCATTGCAGACGCCAAAGGGTTGGCATAACTATAAATCCCCAAAGCCTATCAAGAATGTTGTCTTCTCTTTCCCTCTGGGATCTAAGGCCACTTGCCAGTATCCCGACTTCAAGTCCAAGGAACCACTGGGCACCTGCAAGATTGTGACCAGGGTATCATCAATCTGGGGTAAGGGGAAACAGTCCTTTCTGGTGACAGCATTCAGCTTCCTGTGGTCCATGTAAAAGTGTCACTCACCGTTCTTCGCCAAAACTAAAGGGGAGCACCAAGGGCTGTTGGACTCTTCAATGAATCCCCTAAATCTCATGTCCTCCAGTATGTTCTGCACCTCTGCCTGTTTTACCAGAGGAACAGGTCAATGTTATGGAGTGCTTAGTCAGTGCAGTTATAATTGCTGTTCCCTTCGCTGAAGACAGACTGGTATTGGTTATGTAGATGCCGGACCCTCTTCAGTTGTGAAGCGATCAGATGTTCAGCCTTTTACTGGGGATCCAGGTCCTGCGATGGTGCTGACATCAGATCCATAGTGATACACTTCCCTAATTCCATCTCAGCCTGGATGTCATCATTCATGTCTAATGGGTTCAGCAGCCTCATGGGCACTTCTTCCTAACAAAGCAACATTGTCTGTACCTTGGTCCAAAAAAACAAGGTTCCTTGACCAATGACCACCTTCACCACTACTTTGCTTCTTATGGGTACAACTATAACATCCCTCAGGATCACCCTTCAGCTATCCAGATATTTGTGGGGATTGTCTTGGCTAATTGCAAGATCTTCTGGCCGCCCATCACCTCATGGCTCCCGAGTGCATCCAGCACCAATATTACATCCTCAGCCACCCTTGTGATGAATACTACAGGCTCACAGAGCTCTATCCCATTGGCAACTCCAACAGGGTAAGATGTCACCTAACATCGTCTCTAGCTGGTAAGGCCAACTGGATATTTGTGTTGGCAAGCAGACACAAGCACATCAGGTCTATCTAAGGAAATGGCTGCACCTGTGTTGACTAGTATCTGGCACAGCTTTCCTTGTAACCACTTGTCTGATGAGGTGTTGTCCACTCTTCTGCTTGGGGCATCCAGCATGACTTGTATTGGAAATGAAGGCCCAGACATGCTCCTCTACGGTCTTCTGTCTGCTGGTAGGTTTAGTCATGGATAGTATTTGCTAGGTGTCCTGGTTGGCATACACTACTTGAAAGTTGTCGTCTGGGTTGTTTTTCTGTCCCTGTAGTAACAACTACTCCTTGCCTTTAAAGTTGACACAGCCACCTCCATGGATTGCCTTTTAGCTGCTGAGTATCAGGCTCTGGCATTTTTCGGCATTAAGCATGCCAATGCTTTACACATGCAGATGTTTTGCATCCGGTCATCTTAATCTTCAAGTTTTTCAGCCTTGCGTTGGGTATATTTTGCACCATGGTGTTCAGTTCCTTGGTGCTGCTGTTGGCTCTTCCTTCCAGGTCTTTAAAGCATTGATCATGGTCTTTCAGCATTCCACCAAGCTCTTCCATGTCCTCTATGCTGGCCATTTTGTTTGCTATGTCTGTCTTCATCTTCTCCATTATGGATTGCATTTTCACCTTCATTTTCCCACGCCGGATTTCATTTTCTCCATTCCTGATTTCCCTTCTATATTCCCCATGCCAAATTCTCGCTTCTTGCCCATCTTTTCCATTCCAGATTTCATTTCCACCTTAATTTCCTTGATTTCAGCAAGTAAAGTTTTCATCTCCACTATCAAGGTGTTAATTCCTGCTTTGGACACCAATGCAACTGCTCTTTATTACTTCCAACAATCACTCTTTTATTTCTTCTACAAATTGATTATAATAAAAAATCTGTTGCAAATAATTGTCTTTATTTGATGCTTTCATAACAATTCTGCCAAACAGTTTCCTTTCGATGCACAATGTAGCCACAACTGCACACTCCAAATTCTTGAAAATAAACTTTACTGTTGCATGTTGTGCATTCTCAGTTGAATATAACAATTCCGGGGCTTGTTCTTTCCATTTTATCCTGTCGATGATGTACAAATTATTGTCACTTCTACAAGCCATTGACACAAACTCATACACAGGTGCAACAATTAGAGCTTCAATGTTAAGTACTCGCTGACAGCACACATGTTCACTCACACAGGTGTAACGATGCACAGCAACAATCAGCTTTGACTTTTGAAGCAAGCCATTCACACACATACAATAGTTATAGCCACAAAGCAGTCACAATAGATAATAAATAAGGAGGAAACAGCAGTTATAGTATGGTTGAGAATAGGTGTTTGGAAATTTAAAGGAGAAAACAGGGCTTTACTCAAGGTGAATGCCCAATATGAGGAAGGAACATTTAGAGCATTTAGTGCTTGATTGTAAGGAAACTGAAAACTGAAGAAATTAACTCCTTAAATGTACACTTTAAAAGGGACAAAAGAACATTGGCATGATATTCATACAGGGGAGCAAGATTGTAGTCAATATTTATTTCAAGTTAAAAAGAAATGGAAATTGACATAAAAGAGAAAGAAGATAATGTATACAAATAATAGTTTGGTAAATTTTGTATTCGTATATGGAGAGAAAGTCTTCTGAAAGAGTGGCCAGGACCAATTTCAGTAGAAAACCCTCTCTTCCATATGACTGACGTGCAGATGTCTTGGTCAGTACGAATGCCTGTCAGGCATGTAATGCCACAATTCCTGAGATGGGACTAAAGAAATTTTTCTTTAAACAAGGTTTCTCTGTATGCCTGAAGTCAGGTATGTGCATTTGTGTGGTTATCAGTTATTTCAAAATAAAAGTGTCCTTACCAACATTTCAGGAGTGCCACTGAACAAAACTGAACACACATGCAATTCTAATTACATGGCATTCTACATGCAACAATATAGCATGACACCAGCAAAAGTTGCCAAGCTCACAATGATTTTTAGAGAAAAAAAAATTCTGTTGCATACATAAAACCTTCTCTGATCTTTTACATTTCTTTTGTTTGTTAACAAGATTGTCAATTGCGTGGATCATATCAATGTTGGTTAACCAGAATGTTGTCCTACAAGACTCCTTTAACATGCCAGTAAATCTACTGATATGGGGCTAGATCACTTTTAAGCATACTTAAAAACCATTCGTTTTGGCATGGTTTGAACCCACAACTTGAGTTAAGAAGGTCAGCCAGCACCTAACCAATCTAGTACCCAGGTTGACAACCCTTTTACAAAGTATTCTTACAAAAGCATATTCTACTCTCTGCTTCATGTCAACCCAGAATTGTAAATTTCGTAGAATATTACATATTTTGTTATAGGCACAGAGTGAAATCTCTTAAAAACAGGTTGCTATGTGATGTTTTGAAATTCTTTCTCTTTGCATGATCGCCAGAAAAAATGAATAGAGTAACAAATATTTATTTCGGTGTCTGCAGAACTTGTAGAAAAATGTTTTTCAATAACTGCTGCTGAACAATTTTATTCAGCTAGAGATGTGGCAACCCACTGCAGTCAGCCACTCTGAGTATTGGCAGGAAATAAGGGAAGAAACGTTCTTATTCTGCCTCAAGACCAGAGGAATTCTGAGTACTGCAGAATATTCAGGACAGTTGATGCAGCAGGAAATGGCTAGCCTCCACCTCAACATAAAGGATAGCATTGCCTGGAGGCAGCCCCCCCACCAGGCTAGCTGGTCACAGGGTTAATAACCCACACTGGAGAAATTTAACTTATTCAGAGGAAATATAAAGATTCAGCCAGACAGATCATGACAAGACCTAGCAAGAACAGGCATGTGGAACATTACGCACTGACAGGGAAAGAAAGGAGGATCATTGAGGAAATCGAAAAATACAACATTAAGATTTTAGGCGTTAGTGAAACTAAGAAGAAAGGGTCAGGACAGATAATTTTAGTTAAGAATTATGAGCTTATATATTCAGGGAAGATAAAAAAAAACAAGAGACAAAGAGGGAGTGAGAATTATTGTATCAGAGGAAATAAATAGGAGAGTAATTGATTAACTCTAGAATAATAAGCCTTGACATAGAACTAGAGGAAACTATGACAGTGATACAAATATACACTAGTACAGAAAACTCAAAGGAAGATGAAAAGGATATCTTCTATGTGACCCTTCAGAATACAAAAGATAAAGCTCTGAAAGAACAAAAACATGTAATTATAATACGCAACTGGAATGCCCATATAGGAAAGGACAGAAAAAGGGGACATGGGAGTATGGGTAAATATGGAGCAGAGAGCACATGCAACAGAAATGGGATAAGGATGCTTGAATATTGTATAGATAACAATCTTTTAATTATCAATAGCTTCTTTCCACATAAAACGATACACCAGATAACCTTTGAATCTAGTACAAGAGGTGTAAGAAATACTATTGATTATTTTATATATGCAAAGCATATATTTTATATATGCATTATTTTATACATGCTAAGAGATGTAAGAGTTTTCCTTAGTGCAGAACTCAGTACTGAACATTGATTGCTAATCATGGAAACAATGTTCAAAACTCCAAGGAAAAGAATGGAAATAAAATTTACTAAAGTTAAAATCAAGAGAACTAGAGAAAGAAGAAAGGAAGGAAGAATACACAAAGAAAGTGACGGAAAGGCTCAGTGAGACCGAGAGAGAAAAGGAAGGAGAAATTTGCGACATATAAGACAGATGGAGAATACTAAAAGAAACCAGTAACAAAACAACACAAGAAGTATGTGGATTGCTTAATATTAGCAATAAAAGGAAAAATACCAAATGGTGGAATGATGCTGTGAAAGACAAAATAAAAGAAAAAAAGAAGGCATGGAAGAAATTTATTAGAACAGAGAAGATCGATTAGAACACGTACAAAAAGGGAACAAAGCCAAAATAGAAGTAAAGAGAGCAAAAACTTAAACGTGGGAAAATTTTGGAAAGGAAATCTATCGATCAAATCCAAAAAAATTTTGGCAGATGGTCAAAAACTTAAAAGAGAGGGTAAAAAAAAAAAATGAATATGGAATGTCATGGATAATAATAAAATAAAAGGGGAAACAAAAGAAGTATTAAAAATATGGAAAGAATATTATGGAAATATATTTTCAGAAAAAGACAGACCTGTAGTTGAAACACACAATAGAAATAATAGGCAGGGGGAGGAAAATGAAAACAGAGGCAGAAATATCATCAGAAGAAATAGACCACACCATTCAAAGACTGAGAAATGGGAAATCTGCAGGAGATGATGGTATAACATCAGAATTGATTAAATTGGAGGAGGAAAAGTTAAACAATGGCTGACCGAATTATTTAGACAGATATGGAAAAAGAGGAAACTGCAAAAGATTAGGAGAGAAACATAATATCTATACACAAAAGGGATCTACAGTTAAATATGAAAATACAGGGCTATATGCCTCTCATCAGTAGTAATGAAACTATTTAAGAATACTGCAAAACAGATTGAGGAAGGAAGTTGAAGAAAATAAGGAAGAACAAAGTGCTTTCAGGTCACAATGACAGACACAGGACCATATATTCATATTGAAGATAGTAATAGATAAAATTATGAGTAGAAAGAGGGAACTATATCTGACTTTTATAGACCTGAAATTAGCCAGTACCTAGAGAACTGTGGAAAGCCCTAAAAGATGAGGGAACTTCAGAAACATTGCTAAAGATAAACTGTCTGTATAATAAAATGACAGGGGTAGTAAAAATAGAGGTGCCAAATCGGAAGAATCTGAAATGAATAGAGGAGTAAAACAAGGGGACAGCTTGAGTTCATTACTGTTTATTATATACATGGAGCAAATAATTAAACAATGTAAAAGAAGAAGCAGACAAGTGAAAATAGGAAATCAGAACATGATACCAGTATTTACACAGACTTTAGTGTATGCAAATGACATTGGCTAATAGTGAAGAACTACAGAATTCAGTAATAGAGTGGGCCAATACATGCAAAGATAGGAAGTAAATGTAAATAAAAGCAAGGCAATGGATGTAACAAAAGGGGCACAGAGAAGAATAAATATTGAATGGAACAGAGAAACCATGGAACAAATTGAAAACTTTGAATATTTAGGGACAACCACGAATTCAAAAGGAAAAATAGATACATAAATAAATCACAGAATAAATAAGGCAAACCACATCTATTACTAAGTCAAACACCAATAGGAAAAAATCTGATGTGTACCATTCACATGACTTTCTCCATATCCCTGCAACAAATAATTCTTAAAAAGCTTATACTTCTATTTACTTTATACTAATCAGAAAAAAATAGTAGAAATAGTCTAATTACTCGCTTCCTTGTAAGTAAAAGCGAAATAAGGGACAACTGTAGGTTAAAGTGATAGTCAAAAGCTGGTTGCTATGTCAATGAAGTTCCTTTGTCTATATGGATAGGAGTTGACAAGTTCCTGTATGAGAAAAGTACACTTTTTTCATAGCAGAAACAAAAAATAAGGAATGTCACAAAAACGACGAACTCCATGAAAAAAATGTATATAACATAAATTGTGTGTTTTAATGTGCTCTATATTTTTTGTACAGTAAGTTTTTTTTCCATCTCTTACGGTTTAGAAGTTATTCAAAATTTAGTAAAATTCATCCAGAATAAACTACTCTTCAGAGGCTATTCCCAGAAAATTCAAGAAATACATTTTATTTGTCGGGTAAATATCTTTAATATACAAAATTTTAATCAAAATCGTTAGAGCCATTTTTGAGAAAATCAAAATTTTTTTAAAAAAGTTCCATGTAAAGGGTAGTTGGGGGTGGGGGGATTTTTCTCAAAATCTTCGTGTTGCATCCCTGGAAGATACTAAACTTAAATACCAAGTTTGGTATTTTACCTACTTTTCGTTTTTGAGTTATCGTGTTCACAGACACACAGACCTTTTTGTGAAAATGCTTTTTTTTGATATTGGGAACCCTAAAACATATATTTCCGGTGAAATCTCAGTATCGAATTTTTGGTGGAGTGCAATACTTTCTCTATACACTATGTACATAGTGCGTATGGAGAAAGTAAAAAGGAAACTGAAAACAATAGAAAAATGCGAATATATAACCGAGTTTACCTCCCAACACTTCTTTATGGTTCAGAAAGCTGGACAGTATTGTCGAAACATGAAAGTAGAATTACAAGTACAGAAATATATAGGGAAAACCAGAGGTGACAGGATAAGAAACTGTCAAATAAGGAATATCCATAATCAAGAACCAATAATAAAAAAGATAGAGGCAAATGTTTTAAGATGGTTTGGACACATAAAAGATGAATGAGAGCAGGAAACCAAAACAGGTATGGGAGGCCAAAGGGGAAAGAAGAAGAGGTAGAGGGCAACCAAGAATAGAATGGAGCGATTATGTAGAGAAAATAATGAATAAGAAAGGAATAATGAATAAGAGGGAAGTTAAACGGCTGACTAGTGATGAGACAAAATATAGGAAATGGATCATGACAGACTGAGGAAACCTGACACTCGAAAGGGCATAAGGGAGAGGAAAAGAACAATTTTATTCCTCATTGCTTTAATACTCTGTTGAGCACTGCAATACAATTTCACTCTTAGAGCTCTCTGTTCAAACTGACCTGTGTGCGCCTGGCCTTCCTCTTTTTAAGCTCCTATTATGCAGCAAAAACTTTCCAGAGGTAGGAGTCATATTTGTACTTCGTTCTTTCATGCAGTTGTACGACACAGCTATATGATGTAAAATGCCCATTTGCACAAGTTTTCAATTTAAGCACACCTGCAGGGGAGTTATGTACAGTAAGCCAACTGCACACCTGCAACAATTTAGGGTGGCAAGATAGGTGTGTGCCTTTGGGCGCATAATAACACTGCTCCCTCCCTGAGACTGGCCATACAATGGGTTAGCAGATCTAGGTGTATACACCAACCTCTTCCCTCAATGCAGTCAACATCATTAAACTCTTCAATATAAGACACAGCAGTTGCCATGTTGTTGAAACTTGAGGTAGCATTCCTTGGTCTGGGTAGAGCAAAATAACCAGACCAGATCACCTGCTGGAATCCTTGACAGTTGGTTGCTACCTGGATGTAAACAGGCCATCTCATGCATGTTCTGTAATTGGATTAAAAGCTTCTCCACAAAGTTGACTTCTGATTGTTCTGCCCCAGGGGGCTTCCCAAACATTAGGTTGCATGGTAAATGCAGCTCCCTGCCAGAGATCAAGCAGACTGATGGCAACATGATGAGGTATTGTGGGTTGAAGAGCGATATGCCAGCAAGATAAGCAGTCCCTAATCTCTCTGGTGATTGGCCACAACTTCCTCAAATTTCTTCTAATCTTGATAGGCCGCTCAACATATCATCTATCTGTGGGTTAGATTGTATGCGTGCACATGTTGGGTACTCCAAGTTACACTATGGTTACCTCATCAAGTTACACTGATTGCTGTGCAGCTCCAATAAATATCCCATTGCAGCGAACCATTTTTCTACAAGGTTCCTAATGGTCTTGGCCTTCTGGTTAGCAAAAGTCTACCTACACCTTTGACCACCTGATAAAGTAATCCATGACCCTCAACAGATACTTGTTTCCCCTATCTGAAACAGGGAATGGTCCAGCTACGTCAATAGCAATGCATTTGAAGGTTGCTCCCACATTAAAATGCTCCATATGATCCTAGCTCCTGGTCTGTAGGCTGACACATGCAGGCCCACACACACACATGCTATTGGTGGCATCACTTCTCAGCACCTGCCCATAAATTAACCAGCAGTACTGTCAACAGATCTTATTCGGTTGAGTTCAAGATATCCTCCAGAAGTCCCTGCAAGTATTTCCATCACTATACTCTCTTTCTTCAGGTGACTCCCAAACTCTAAACAGTACAGCTTCCTTGATCTGGGTCCAGAAGAACTATACATACTAATCCTATACTGGTGTGGTGTCTTCCCAGCTGTAGGGTCCCTGCCTCCATTTCTCTCCAGAGTGGTTATCAATTGGCATCCACTTACTGCTCTCTCCTCAGGTCTGCACTATCCCTTCCATCTGGGCAAGGTCTTTTTGACATGACATCTGCATTACAGTGGCCCCTTCCTTTCTAATGTTCTGATATGAAGTTGTACTCTTGGAGGTGCCTGATCCTCTTGAGGCTCTTGAAACTCAATAGCCAGGTGAGGGCAGAATGGTCAGTCCTCAGATGAAGTAGCTGACCATACAGATATTTGATACAATGCCTCTAATACTCCTAGGATCTCCCTGGGTAATGCAGCAGTTCTTTTCCACCTTGGAGAGCATCTTGTAGTAGGCTATTAACCACTCCTGGTCATCCTAGACCTGGGATAGAATACCTCCAATACTAGTTTCACTGTCCACAATAAATTTGCCGCCTGGTTGTGGACATCCTCAGAGTGCTGACTTTACCTGAAACATGCTTTTGGCCTCTTCTGACCATATGCATGGCCAGTGTTCTTCCATCAGATGAATGAAGGGTTTTGCAAACTGGCTAAAATAGCTGCATAGACCCAGGTAATTTGATAACTCTAGTATATCTTTCAAAAAAGGCCAAACTCTCACTGTCTGAGCTTTCTCTGGGTCTATAATCACCCCAGTTGATGAGAATATGATTGATAGTTCACCCCCCTTGCAAAAGAGTCGTCCTTCAAGATGTAGGATTCCCAAGGTGCAGGTTGAAACCTAGGGCGATGGATTTTTTTTAAGGCATAAATCCTTAGCAAGGCTTCCTTTGGTAGGGAAGTAAAGCTAGTGTCCCAAGTTGTAGACTTACAACACATTATTATTTAAAAAAAAAAAAAAAAAAAAAGACTCAAACCTTGCAGCAATTAAATAGCATTCTTTGCTGATCATAGTTTGCTGCTCAGAGGTGAAGCCAGTTATGTCTTGTCCCCTGTTTACTGTCCAAGTAAACTGTCAATTATCAACAACAACTCGTTCGCATGTAGAAGTTCTATACAGTTAACTGGATAATCAAACTCACATACTGCCACGCATTATTTTTGTGCCTTTGATGTTACTATATATGGATAGTAATAAAAATTATTTGTCATATATGTGCAAGCTATACATTTCACTGCTGGGTTATGTTGCTGCAGAGGTCCAAGTGTCATGGAAGATACTGTAATGCACAATTTCAGGCACCAACTTTTGAGTAGAAACACTGATTATAGGAAACTGAGAAGTTGTTGGCAAAGTTGCAAAATGTAATACATTGCATCAATAGAAAAGCATGAAATAATAAATAAATATGAAAAAGCCATGAGAAATCCAAAAGAAATGTAATACAAGTAAGTAACCACTGCGAACCAGAAAACAATTCTAGCAGAAATGAATAATGTAGAAAAAAAGCACGAAACGAAAGGAAATGTAGCACAAGAAAAAAAAAATCTGATGTGTTCCATTCACATGACTTTCCCTACATCTCTGCAATAAATTAGTATTAGAAAGTTTATGCTTCTATTTATTTCATGCTAATCGACAAAAAATTAGCAGAAATAATCTTATTACTTGCTTCCTTGTAAGTAGAAATAAGGGACTACCATAGCTTACAATGATAGTCAAAAGCTGGTTGCTATGTGACTGAAGTTCCTTTGTTTGTATGGACACAAGTTGACAAATTCCTGTATGAGAAAAGTATAAGTGTTTTAAAGCTGAAACCAAACACAAGGAATATCTTAAAAACGATCAACTCCACGAAAAAAATGTATATAACATAAATTGTGTGTTTTAATATGCTCTACGTTTTCTATGCAATAAGTTTTTCTCCATCTCTTACGGTTTAGCAGTTATGAAAAATTCTGCAAAATTCACCCAGAATAAAGTAGGCTTCAGAGGCTATTCCCAGAAAATTCAAGATATACATTTTATTTATCAGGTAAATATCTTTAATATGTGATATTTTAATCGAAATCATTAAGAGCCATTTTTGAGAAAATAAAAAATTTCGAGAAAAGTTCCATGTAAAGGGTAGTTTGGGGTGGGGGAATTTTCTTGAAAATCTTTGTGTCACATCCTCGGAAGATACCAAATTTAAATACCAAGTTTAGTATTCAACGGGCTTTTCGTTTTTGAGTTATGCTGCCCACAGATACACACAGACATTTTTCTAAAAATACTTTTTTTGGTTCAGGGAGTCTCAAAACATATATTTCTGGTGAAATCTCGGTATCAAATTTTTGGGTACAATACAATACCTTCTCTATACACTATATACATAGTGCGTATAGAGAAAGTAATAATCATTGCAAAGCAGTAAACATGTTCATGTTTAAGATTGACAATTCTCGTAACAACAGATATCTGGAATTGAATAAATTAAGCTAGAAAACATAACCAGAAACAATGTAACATTCTCACGCATTTAAAGGCATAATGGTATACATTAGTGGACTTTTAGCAAGTATTATTTCTGAAAGGTAGCCTGCCTGGCATTTCACAATACCCACCATAACACGTTGGCCTCAGAGGCAACATTGCCCAATATTGGCTATACCAAAAATGCACTTTATAAAAACACACACATAAATTAATGAAAAATAATCATTAGTCATGAACCCTGAACTAATAACTGTGCAGATTATAAAGTCATTATAATACAAACATCTCAAAAGTATTTAAAAAAAAAAAAAATCTCCTTGCTCAATAATATATCCAAAGGGAAAAATAACCACAGTAAACAAGCTACTTTCAAGTAGGAAGTTTACAAAATAAGTACCAAACATAATGTTATTAATTAATAAAAATAGCCCTTTACTTAGTGTTAAACCAATCCATCATCCTTTAATACTAATAAATACCAAACTGTGCTGTTTGGTAAACAAGGTTTACTCAGCTCTATAAGAAATACACTGCTGTAAATGTTAGTAAATCAAGCAGGGCCATCCATTCCAGTCAGCAAATATCACTTTGAGCATGACCCTTTGAATAAATTTGACCACACTTGGACATTTCAAACATCACACTCCAGTCATACATTTTGGTGGTGCATATAAAGCCAGGCTCACATTGCCATTATTCCTCACCTTGTGTCATCCATGACAACATTCTTACCCATAACAGCAGCATTAAAAAAAATAACATAATTCTGTTTTGTTTCATGGATGTAACAAAGTATGATTATTCTTGGGAAAGTACCACACAAATTAATTGCAAAGTAAATACATCAGAGAATTTTATTAAAATTACTTAAGTGTTCTGCCTTGTGTGCATTTTTACTTTCCCTAGCTCGTATGTACACTGCACATAGTGGATAGAAAAGATATTGTATTCCACCCAAAAATTTGATAAGATTTCACCAGAAATACATATTGTGAGAACCCCTGAGTAACAAAAAAGGTATTATAGAAACATGTCCATGTGTCTAAGGGGGCAGGGGGTGGCAGCATAACTCAAAAACGAAGTAGGTTAAATACCAAACTAGGTTTTTAAAGCTCAGTATCTTCCAAGGATGTGACACAAAGATTTTCAAGAAAATCCCCCCACTCACAACTACCCTTTACATGGAACATTTTCAAACATTTTGGGTTTCTCAAAAAAGGCTAACAATTTTTATTAAAATATCATATGTTTAAGACAAACAAAATGTATATCTTGAATTTTCTGGGAACAGCCTCTGAAGACCTCTACATTTGCATGATTTTTGTTCATTTGGTAAACCGTAACAGATAGACAACTTAATACAAAAAAAAAAAAAATCTCATTAAAAAATTTTATGAAACTAGAGAAAGTAATTTGAGTGGAACACATCAGATTTATTTTTGTAGAATTAATAATTTTCAAGATATTCCTTGTTATTGTTTTCAATTTTAAAATAATTATATACTTTTCTGAAGGAGGAAGTCAAAATCTGATTTTCTTTAGATTTAATTTAGTCCATGCAAAGAGAACCAAATTTCTAAGTCAATGGCATAGCAATAACTTTTAGATTTTACTACACTTTAGCCTAACATTCCCATATTTACTTTCTACTTATAAGCAACAAAGAACTAGAATCGTTTCTGCTAACATTTATCTCAATTGGTATGAAGTATATAGAAGAATAATCTTTTGTAAGAATAGTTTGTTTGCAGAACAGGAGAGAAAGCCAGGCTTCTGAATTTACAAATCAGTATTCTTACACATATTCAACACTGGCAAAACTTCCACATGCAATCCAGATTTGAAATCTGGCAGACTACCGATGTTTGACTTCTTGGGATCATTGGGATTTTAGCTTCACATAACCCTCTTCATCCCGTTGCTCCGCAGTCGCGGCCTTCGCCGCAACTGTTCCACTACTCTAGGTGTAATAAAAACATCCTTCAGCCATGCTTTGCTGCTTAGAAGTTTATAAAAGAAAATTAAGTATCCATGTAGCAGATCTAATATAATAACAAAAATACCAAATCTGGATCACATATAGAAGTGGACAAATATGAATTATTTTCTATTTTGTGCAAAAATTATTTAAACATTTTAAAATCGCATTGTTTTATGATCAAATGTTTTTCAAGTTCCTGATAAAGTTTAAAAAATCAATAATACAAAATCCAAACTGAACTTTGCATTGATATCAGAAATGTGCATTGAACGAGTATTTTTTATTATCAATACTACAATTTAAGCTAAATTGATTTGTTGGAAATTAATTTTATGACATATGAGATACTGTAGCATAAATATTCAGGTGGATTCAAATGGCAATGGCTCGTTTCGATTTGCATTTTAGGAAATGCAATAAGGTTTTAGAAATATTTAAAATACATGAGAATACTTAATGCAACCTCGCTGATAACTAAATAATACGTCGGCATTACTGTTATTTTGGGAATCAGTGTTTCAAAAAGTCATGTGTATGCAAACTTATTATCTGCCAATTGCCTCGGGAACCTTTCACGGCACGTATCAGAAAATCAATAATTTGAAACTTCTCTGGCAAGGAACCATGGGATTCTTACGTACTTATACTTCTGATAGTCAATTCTATTAAATTAATATTTAACAAAAATGATAGCGTAATTATTGGGGCATTCCTCCTTGGTAAACAAACGGTTGTAAGCAAACATGTTTAAAACATAAGATGGGTGTAACATTCTGTAAGTTCACGATTGATCTTTGGAATATGGCTACCCTAAATACTCGGATCAAAATTAACCAAGTCCCGAATATGACTTAATTTAACACATGCTTACATGCTGTATTGCCTTCAAGAGGCAGGTTAATAACATTGCGGTTTATGGAAAATACTTATTGTAAGTGACGATAGCAAGAAAAGCGCGGTGCAACACTGAGCAGGCCCAGTTAAAATTCAGAGACTACGGCTGCGTACGCACCTGCGTGAAGGGAGGGCCATTTCAACTCGAAAACATGTCTCTCGTTGTTGTTCCGCAACAATCGTAGCCACCGCCGACACTTTGGATACATATTTCACCTTATTACTGCTCAACGACGTCACCAGGTAAGGAAAACACTTCTAGCTATAAAACTCTGCCGACATCTATGAATATCGATCCATTCCTTACTTTCCGATGAAATGCACAACAAAATATTCACAGTCGCCATTTTGCCGGAGTCTGCGCGGAAGGTAGTAAAGCAGACGATGCAAAATATCGCTATATAGTGTTCTTTATATATAGCTGTACAGCAAAAGTGACATGCTTCTTCATTTGAATTACATTAGGAATGTGTTCTTTTGTGGTAACCTACCTGAATGTGCCATGAGCCATCATTGCTTGATTCATCTAGTCATGCTGCCCATTAAAAAAAAAATTACTACAACGATTGCTTAAACATCTATGCTATCGACATCTGTTGTAACAATATAAAAGCTTCAGCCGACTTCGTTGACTCTGGCGGTTACATTCAAAATACATTTCAACACAAACAGCATAGTGCTGCCACTTGAGCTTGGGGATAGTATGCCTGTCTTAACATTCAAGAGGTCCCGATTTCGACTCTTGATTAGAGTAAGTTACCGTATAATAAGGTTTTATCTAGGGCTTGCTCAGTGGCGACTAATGGCCTTATCTGTAGGTGAAACTCTTATCACATTTAAAGCAAATCATTTGCAACATACCTATTGCATATTTCTCAATTATATCGTAATGAAAAGGCTGCTTCTTCTCTAGGTCATTCAGCAACTCCTTGTGGTTAGAGATATTGGTCTTTCCTGGATAGTGAGCTTCCCAAATAAGTATTTTACATTTGAGGGCAGAAAAACCTCTTCCCAGAAACAGTGTTATGACAAGCAAAAAAATGTTCATACACCTGCTGGAATATATGCTTGTTTTCTTGAACCAATTTCAATGTTTGTGTAATGGGAACATAATGCTGCTATTCTTCGCTTCCATAAAAGCATTTAAATTCTGTTTTCAAACTATGTATTTTAAACAAATCCAGATATGTTTCTTGAAGAATCCTGCAGGAACCTTGAAGGATCAGCAAGGGTATAAAACTGAAGTTTTCAAAGGTCTTAGAATCTAATGGTAATTTATATCAAAATATAATCCAGTATTTCAAAGTTTAATAATGTGTACTTCTGGAAAAGCTCATCACGGGACAGTTTAGTACATTTTTGCCCAGAAAACTTTTCCTTTGTTTCTAAGCAGTTTCAAAAAATTGACGAACACTTTATTAGTTCTTTTTCTTTTAAGTATAAACTGACTGTTTTCTATTTGCTTTTGACTATGTCAAGAGAGTTTTTTAACAATGTCAAATAGGAGACCAGTACCTAAAAGATCTCATTAAAAACAATGACAAAAAATGCAAATTTAAAATTTCCATGTTACTGAGAAGACAATTTGAAAGCTGAAGCTGATGTCTGATTAAACTCAGAATCGTCTTGTATCTCCTGAAAAAACACTTAATGAGATCATTCCAGTTTTCTTCTACCACATTGAGTAATTTTGAATATGAACCCCAGGTATCTGCTACAGTGGGCATATGCCACCTTACAATAGTGTCTCAGGCATGGGGGTAAATCCATGACAAATTTTCCATTATATCTGCTAGTAAAGTTGGTTTGATAGGTATTGTAAGTTATATTTTTGCAATACACAGATTCCATCACAAAATCTGTTCAAAGAGAGGCTTTCTCCAACCCATGGAGCGATGTGTCTGCACCCTGTGCAACAAGCTGTGCTATCGCAACAAAATGTAACAAAAGAATTCAAATCCATCAACACTTATGCCATTGAATAACCAAAGAAAATACTAATATTCATTTGACTGATCAGTATCATTATTGTATATATCAAATAGTTATGTGACCACAATTTTATTTGGTCATATTTTTAAAGTTATATCCTTTTTAAGCCCAAATAAATCCAATGTTTTAATAATGAAAAGAAAACAGCTCTTTTTCTTGGTTTTTTTTTCAATTTAAAATATTTCATCTTAGCAGTCAAGTGTTCAAGAAAATGGTATACAACCAAAGAGCTGCTGATATTTTTCAAAAAACAATGTCTTTTTATAGTAATGTTTGTAAAATAAGCATTATATTTAAATTTAAGTCACACCACTGACAATATTTTACCAAAGTAAAATTACTGAAATGTGTAAAATGCAACTTCATGATGTTTACAACATATGTCAGAGTAACTTTATAATAAGCTGAGGATTTTTTTCTTATACTTATCTGACACTCCATTGACATCCAGCCATGTTGGAGATTAAGCTGCTTACAGTGAAGCCTAGTTGTTTTATATCTATTCTCATCATTATTAAAGTGAATCTTAATAACACCATAGAAGTAAATATAAAGTATTATAATCCATAATATATACTTAATTTAATAATTATTACATAATTTCCATTGTAAAATTCAAAAATAAAAAATAACATGCTGCAACATGAAGTAAAATGTAAAAATCTGATGTGTTCCATTCACATGACTTTCTCTACTTCTGTGTAACAAATTATTGTTAATAAGCTTATTCTTCTATTTACTTCATGCTAATCAAGAAAAAATTAGCAGAAATAGTCTTATTACTTGCTTCCTTGTAAGTAGAAGCGAAATATGAGAGTATCATAGGTTAAAGTGAAGTCAAAAGCTGGTTACTAGGTGACTGAAGTTCCTTTGTTTGTATAGACATGAGTTGACAAATATCTGTATGAGAAAAGTACAAGTTTTTCAAAGCTGAAACCAAAAACAAGGAATATCTCAAAAACGATCAACTCCTCGAAAAAAATTTATATAGCATAAATTGTGTGTTTTAATGTGCTCTACATTTTTTGTGTGGTAAGTTTTTGTCCATTTCTAACGGTTTAGCAGTTATGTAAAATATCCAGAATAAAGTAGTCTTCAGAGGGCTATTCACAGAAAATTCAAGATATACATATTATTTGTCAGGTAAATATCTTTAATATAGGATATTTTAATCGAAATCGTTAAGAGCCATTTTTGAGAAAATCAAAATTTTCGAAAAAAGTTCCATGTAAGGGTAGTTGGGGGTTGGGGGATTTTCTTGAAAATCTTCATGCCGCATCCATGGAAGATACCAAACTTAAATACCAAGATTGGTATTTAACGGCCTTTTCGTTTTGAAGCTATGCTGTCCACAGACACACACACAAGGGCCTTTTTCCAAAAGTGCTTTTTTTGGATTCAGGGGGACCCAAAACATGTATTTCCGGTGAAATCTTGGTATCGAATTTTTGGGTGTAATACAATACCTTCTCTATACACTATGTACATAGTACATGTAGAGAAAGTAAAAAATGAATTCTTTTCAGATAGTCAAAATTAAATAGATTAAAATAATTAATTGAATATTTGATTAGTCTTATTTTTATTACTTTCTCTTCTTAATAGATGGTATTGGATTCCACCCAAAAATCTGATACCATAATGTCACTGGAAATACATATTTTAGGGTCTCTTTTATAAAAAAAAGAAAGCCAAAAAAGGTCTGTGTGTGTGTGTGTGTGTGTGTTGTCTGTGAACAACACAACTCAAAAACAAAAAGTTATTTAAATTCCAAATTTCATAATTAAGTTCAGAATCTTCCAAGGATGTGACAAAAAGATTTTTAAGAAAATCCCCTGCCCTAAACTATCCTTTACATAGTAAAAGTGGGGATTCTTTACAACATGTGATGCAAGATGGCAAGGAAATGTTCTAAGTCTGACGGTTCAGCAATACATATGCACGAGCAGATAGAAGTAACTGAAGACTGTAAGTGGTGTTATAAGTCACATAGCAGCCAACCTGCACATCATTTCTAAAAGTTATGTAAAGCCATATTTCAAAAAAAGCTTGCAACACATGTTGGAAAGAAGAGCAAAAATATTTTTAATTTTTTAAAAAAATGATTTAGCAATTTTGGTTAAAATACCATATATTCAAGATATTTATATGAAAAATAAAATGTATAGCTTGAATTTTCTGTGAATAGCCTCAGAAGACCTATTTGCTCTAGATAACTTTCGCATAACTGGTAAACATAAGAAACACGACAACACCTTACTGGAAAAAAATGTAGATCTTGTTAAAATGCACAATTATGTTATATAAATTGCTTTTGTTGGGTTAACCATTTCCAAGATATTCCTTGTTATTGGTTACAATGTTAAAATACTTTAACTTTTCTCAGACAGCAATTTGTAATTCATGTTTACTCCTGACCATGCACAGACAAAATTTCAATCACGTAGGAACTACCTAGCTTTAAAAAAATTTGACCATTGCTTTAGCCTAATGGATTTCCTTATTTCCTTTCTACTTATAAGGAACTAAGTAATATAAGACCATATCTGCTAATGCTTATTTTGATTAGAATGAAGTAGAAGAAGAATAAGCTTTAGTAAGAATAGACATACAGATTAGATACAAAAAGTCATGTGAATGGGAACATCAGATTTTTTCTATCAATTTTGGCATTTTCATTAAATTCCGTTCAAGGGTTCATGATGGGAAAATCTGGAGCAGAAAGACAGAAAGCCTATTGTGGAAGAAACAAAAATGAACAAGTTTATAAAAGTAAAAGCAGTAATTGAGAAGCAACATACAGTGATAAAAAATGACAGATGAAAGGTAATCAAGACCAAGGCATACAGAAGGCAAAAAAAAATGAAAAGGTGAAGAAAAAAATACAACTATAGCAGAAAACAAGAAGACATTCATATTAAAAATAGCTGATAACTGATCTGATAAGTATGATATTCCTCAAAGACATCTCGTTTCATATTAAGGAAGCATTTACACATTTTGCTGAGAAGAATCCTGATATTAAACTTGGTTGCAGTAATTTGCAAGTTTACATCCACAGCATTTGAGGCCATGCAAGGACATTCTACATAACATCATCATTTGCCATTATCATGAAAATTTCGCAAATATTCATGAGGTTGTTGCATGCCATGTATCACGGTTGGGAACATCACCCAAGCAATTTATTGAAATGTATGTGGCAAAAAGAGCTACTGCTGTATGAACTTTTATTGTGACTGCGTAGTAGAACTGAATATTTTACAGTGAGAGAACCCTGATGTCCAGTTTTATCACTGGACACAAAATAATAGTATAATCAATTTGAGAATACTTTAATTCCAGAACAACTCAGTGATGCTATAAGTAGACTTAAATACAGCTGCCAAATTTTCTTGTTCATTGCTTTATACATAAGGAAACACAGACTACATTGGCAGAAGCCAAAATAATGAATCACATAAATATTTAGTAATGCAAGTGGATTTCAACAAAAAAAAAAAAAAATAACTATACTTACCAGTACCAAAATGAGATTCAGTCACTCAAGAGGAAGAATTCCCAGCTGTATTATGGAATGGGAAATCCTCCAGTTCTGTATCATATTCATTGACATATCCCATGATAGATACCTATTTGTTAGTCATTTCCTTAAACTCTTAATAGATAATCATACTTTTTCCAATAGTTGTGTAGGGGAACTTTGCAAAGATGACAGTTCTAAAGAATACTTACAGTTTGTCTAATCTGAAGTGGACATACTTTGCCACTTCGCATGGTAAAGGTGCTGTTGATGGCATTAATGCAAGCATCGTAGCGAATACAATCTGAAAGAACAGTAGTAAGGAATGCAAAAATATTTGTAGAAGGCTCTTCTAAAATAAATGTGAATTTGATACTTATTCCTGCTGAAACCATTAATCCAGCTTGGTCTGAAATGGATGAAACATTGAAAGACAGACAGTGAAAGGAACACAGAAAATGCATGTCATTGCAAATTCTCCTTTATTATATGCAAACCTTTTCCTCAGGACAGCAAAGAAATTCATGTAATGTTGTTACAACCTGGGTCAAGCAGAACAGAAGCACCTGCAGCACTGATGAAAATCAATCCAGAGGAGAGGGAGCATCTTCTGTTTCTGAAGATCAACCTGTCATTGGGACATGGGTTGTCATGGTATATGATGAAAGTGGGTGCCAGGAACTATTGAAGTTGTAACAGACAATGGAAAATTTTGTGTGAAGTACATGAAAGCAGTGATTCCTAACAGATTCTGACACACAGTAGATTCTTTAGTATATTGATGTCAATAAAGGTCCCACCAAAGTCAGTTTCATAGCCATAATGGAATATGTTCATTAGATGGTAGGATTTTAGATTTGTTTGTAAGCCTTGTGTAAATATATTTGATAACTCATGTATATAGATTTTCATGCTATGATTAAATAGGTTTTTGCAAGTCACACCATTGATGTTTGCTTAAAATATTGACAATCAATCAGAGAAATAATGTATAATAAATATAAGCCATAATCTGCATATATGTTTTGTTATTTTACTTATAAATCATCTACCACTGTGTGTACCCATAGCTTTTCTTAGCAGAATAACAAATAAATTAAGGAAATTCCAGCAATATCAGCAAAAAAAAAAAAAAAAAAAAAAAAAAAAAAAAAAAAGATGTGGCATTGAGAAATTTGTTTCATGGTACTTTGGGTGACTAAATTCATCCTATGGGCTAAACAATGAAGACTGCCTTAGATGCAAAATCCTTCATCTTTTTTTTATGCAAATGACTTATATATCCAGACATGACACTGGCGCCATCATAGCATTGGCCATTGTGTAAGTTTTGACTAATGGCCAAGTACCAACACAGAATCAATCAAGGCAAACAATGCTTCTGATGTTCTATCACAACTGACATCAAAGAAGCCCAAAAAGCATTTGACCAATTCTCCATTGGTGTCTAATAGTCTGAAAATTATAGAATACTGAGATTTTTGTGTAATATCTGTAATATCAATTTGAACTAGGCCCAAGCCATGACCGAGTGGTTGGACTGCATGTGTGGTTTGTGGTGGACAACAGGGGCAGGTATTCTCCAGGTTCTCAGGTTTGCCCCACCATTGCCCTACACTGGTGTTCCATCTTCATTGCATGTATCATCAGTGTCATTGCCTGTAGTGCCATATGGCATTAAATACTTCAAAATATTTGAATTGGAAAATAAGTCACTGTTGCTGCTTGATATAATAATCAATGCACTCCAAAATACGTTAATTATTTCGTTCTGTACTGTATTCAAATCCACAGTGAAGGCACTTTTCATTTTATTGTAGTAAGTCTGAATCTCGAACAGACTTGTTAAAATTAATGACAGAAGTTCTTTGCAATTCCCCTTATTAGATGAGGGTTAGATGAGTTTTCATCAAGATCAATAAAAGCAAGTTCTTGTCTGGCCAAACACTGCATTAATTATAACCTTAAAAACTAATCTGTTCATCTGATATTTTCATTATTTTGAGCAGCATACAACAGTTTGACTTCTTTCAGAGCATCAGCAATAGTGTTCTGATTTTTTTGAGTTGCTTCAATTGGAGCATGTATTTGAGATGTTCAGCAGATTCCAAATGTTCATGTAATGACTCACTCACGTTCAAAATGTCACAAAAACCAGCTCTGTTCCACACAGTCCCTTTTTCTCCATGTAATAAACAAGGCCAACAAAACACTTTTTCTATATAATATACTGCATAGACACTCATTTTCACTATACTGCAAACTTTTAAAAGGCTTTTTGTAATATTTTGCTCCTTTTGTTTGCATTAAGTTTGGTCTTCTCATTAATAGCACTTTTTAACACAATCATTCACTGTGAAAATGTTGTAATATATTTCATACTATATCATTTTGCAGATTCATCTCCATTCTTTCACTGAGCAAAACAGTAAATGGAAATAAGTTGTGAATTACCTTCAGTAAAATAAAAGAACACAACATAGTTGATGTTTAAAATGACTCACTCACGTTTAAAATGTCACAAAAACAGCTCTGTTCCACACTGTCTCTTTTACCCCAAATAATAAGCATGCCAACAAAACAGCCAATCATATACACTGTACCACAAACTTGTGTTTTTTGCACCTTTTTGTTACAGGTTTTTTGCCGGCAAATTAAGAATTAAGTTTGGCCTCCTCTTTAAAGAACACTACTTTTTATCACAATCAGGCCACCATGAAAATGGCGTGTGTAGTATACTACACACTATTTCATTTTGCAGATTCATCTCTGTGTTAGCTTTCACTGAACAAAAGAGTAGATGGAAATAAAAAGTTGCAGCAGAACTAATTTTGTAAAATAAAAGAACACAACAGGTAATTAGAATATTCAAATACACACTTTACACAAACAATATTTGTAGACTGTTTGTATACAGTTATAACTGTTGACTTGGAGAAATGGCCATGCCGAACATCCCTTGGGAAGGAGGGGTGACATAAAAAGATTGCTTTTCTTTCATGAGTGCAATAAACCCATGGATTAGAATCTGCAAGGGGGTTCCTGTGGTTCACTCAATTCCTGTATTGTTAGTTGCACATAGTCTGAAAACAGATCTTTTTGGTAATTCATGGAACCTTATGTTCCATTTGGTTGACATAAACATACAGGTACAAATTAACGGACAGAAAAGAGCTGCAAAACCTCACAGATATGTTTGCAACTGGTTATTGAATATTTGAGCATACAACAAATTAAACACAATTTAATACAACTAAAAATGAATAACCACCACTGAGCATTATTTTACCATTTCATTCATATGACCTACAAGGTTAATGATACCTTAATTTAATTTCTGAGCCAAATGAACAAACATTTATTTTTCTTTTTAGCTCTAGCATATTTAGCATATTACAAAGCCTATGTTATACCCTCAGTGTTCTTATAGTTGGTAATTAATAGCAAGGTTACTTTAATGGTTAAAGCCATCTAGTAATATACAAAGGTTTTATTTCCTTTCAACAGGACCTAAGTCCCAATTACAGAAAGTAGATACACAAATACAATAAAGCTCTCTGCCCCCCCCCCCAATACAAGTATTTCACAAATTTATATAAGAGCTTTATAAAGTTGCCTTTTAAATTCACATTAGTTGAAGGAAAATTCAAAGTGGTTAAATTTGTTCAGAAATTGATGTGCAAAACACATCCTTAATAATATTGAATTCTTGAAAGCTAATTGGCCTTGGACTTTGGCATACAAATACTAGTTAAAAATTCTAAGTAGATTTATTTAGTCAGGTATTGAACAAATGTTGGATTATCCACTAGATTATTTATTAACTTATATAGTAGAATTTGTTGTGCAATGTCTCATGGTACTTAGTTTAGTTTGTTTTAATTTACAATAAATCATTGTAATGAATATTTGGGTAAAATGCTGGAATATTGGTATCCTTTTCTTCTGCTATTTACCCTCTTTGTTTTGAGGAGTTACACCCCCAGATCTTGCAAGCCACCGCCTGAAATCAGACATCTGTTGAGGAGCAGACAGATCTGGATCAGAGAGAGTAGCCAGGGTAATGGGTAAACAGCCTGATGCTTGGAAGATATTGTGAAATGACAGTGAAATAGGTCAACAGAAAGAAGATTATTGAGTAGGTGATGGATTGAATGGCATGGCAAATTGGAAAACCTGCCCAGATACAACTTTATCCACCACAAATCCCACATGCGGCCCCCTGGGATCGATTCATGTGATGTAAGGTGAATGGTCTAACCACTCTTAATCGAACAACATTACCAATAAAGGTATTAACACAAATTCTGATTTCAACCCCTGGTATATTCATAAAATATAAATTCTAAGGAATTTCTTCTACACCTTCACTATTCTATTTTGATGAACCTGAAAATAAGGATTCCAGACATATGAGTGATATTCCAACTTAGGTCTCACATACACATTATAGAGTAAAATTAAAGTTTGACAAACTTAAGGCCTTTTTAACTACTAAATATAAACCCAATATTTTAAAAAGATGGTTAACAATTTGGTCTAAGTGGTCCAATTCTTGCTCATCCAATTTTCTTAAAAAGAAACATCATCTTCTACTACAAGCTATCACCCATATTTGAAGTGAAGCATCAAACACTAATTGTTTAACTCAACTCCATTGTTTAACAAACTGGTTCTATTTGGGTCTGGTAAATTAAAACTACATAAAATATTTGAACAGTTATACATATAATGCAGAAATAACAGCTTTTTGAACAATCATTTATAATTATAATTCATCCAACACCAATAATTAAACTTCAGCTTTATTCCACTGCTTTAAACTTTGGGCAGTTATGAAAATGAAAAATAACCAATTATTTGGAGGAGTAAACATCATGATGAGCATTTCAGATGTCTGAAACTTGAGTAGGCACCACCCATATTATACAAATTAATTAGTTTCAATAATCCCTGTCAGCATTTCTAGTCTCCTTGACCATAAATCAAATCCATTTTGACTTTCTGTACACGTACTATGTACATAATGTATAGAGAAGGTATTGCACTCCACCAACAAATTTGATACCAAGATTTCATTGGAAATATATGTTTTAGGGTCCCCTGTACCCAAAAAAATATTTTCAGAAAAAGGTCCATGTGTGTCTGTCCGTATGTCTGTGAACACGATAACTCAAAAACGAAAAGCCGGTAAGTTACCAAACTTGGCATTTAAGTTTAGTATCTTCCAGAGATGCGACACAAAGATTTTGAGAAAAATCCCCCCATCCCCAACTACCCTTTACATAGAACTTTTTTATAAAATGTTGATTTTCTCAAAAATGGCTGTAACAATTTTGATTAAAATATTGTATATTAAAGCTATTTACCTGACAAATAAAATCTATATCTTGAATTTTCTGGGAATAGCCTCTGAAGACTACTTTATTCTGGGTGAATTTTACGGAATTTTGCGTAACTGCTAAACTGTAATAAGTGAAGAAAAACTTAACATACAAAAAATGTAGAGCACATTAAAACACAATTTATGTTGTATACATTTTTTTCGTGGAGTTGGTCGTTTTTGAGATATTCCTTGTTTTTGGTTTCAGCTTTGAAAAACTTAACTTTTCTCATACAGGAACTTGTCAACTCCTGTCCATACAAACAAAGGAACTTCAATCACATATCAACCAGCTTTTGACTATCACTTCAACCTATGGTACTCCCTTATTTCTCTTCTACTTACAAGGAAGCAAGTAATAAGACTGTTTTTGCTATTTTTTTTTTGATTAGCACAAAGTAAATAGAAGCAAAAGCTTTTTAACAATGATTTGTTGCAGAGATGTAGAGAAAGTCATGTGAATGGAACACATCAGATTTTTAATAAAACTATCTTTCACCTGGGATTTATACTACTCTAGGTATTGCAAATTCCTAACCACAAACAAAACTTCCTCTAAAGATACCAAAAGCTTGTAGTACATTAAACCAAAACATTCAATATGCAGCGAACATAGCTAGATAGTAGCTGTAACAATATGCTCAGTAAAGAATTTTAATTTAACTATTTCTCCTTGTGTAATATACAAAAACTTTTATCATGAGAATTCCCCTCAAAAATCCTTGTGGAAAAAACTTGTAATACTCAACATAAAATGAACTATAACAGAATTACCATGTTAAGGAATCAACATAATACAGCTCTTGAAAACCTAAATATTTAAGTCTGTTCTCAATGGAGAAAAACAAAAAATTGACAAATCAGAGCAGCTACTGCCAGTAGCTATACATGGTAGTCACTTCACTTCTGAGTTTTGTACAGAATCTGTGCTCCCATTTTTAGTTAAATCCTGCAGTCAATCATATGTTCAACAACTGTCAATGAGACTGCATCTCAACAAATGGAGGGGGGGTGAAGGTTTGAAGCCCCCTGCTCTAAAAACGTAAAAGCAAAGGCAAAATTCAAATTTTAATTCCAATTATCTGCACATTTAATGCAGAATTTACATCAATTTTTATAAACATTTTGACTCTGTATAATTGATGTTTATCATTTGAATTTATAGATTGTTTAAAAAATGGATCGCTATATAGACCACTCTCCCCTTAATATTTTCCTGGTTGTGCAACTGATTTCAACTATTACAATCAACATCATTCTGCTATTGTTTCATGTCTGCTGAACTGATGGCATGCAGCTACCAACACATCACCAGTACAAAACCTCTGTTCAACATCTCCTTGTAAAACTACCTAATAGAAACTGTTATTGATAGAAATACATAATAGAAATCCTTGAATGAATTACTTTGCTCCATAAATGGAAACATGCTGCAACAACAAGGGTATCTAATCCCAAGCGCTACAAATATCTGTTTTACACAAGAATATTCCTAATGACAGCATATATGGAAGGGGAGAGAGAGAGAGAGAGAGCGAGGGAGAGAGAGGGAGAGAGAGAGAGAGAGAGAGAGAGAGACATGGAATACATTTAGACCCCTGATTGGGAGAGCAAGAGTTAATGGATGTTTTCATTTATTTGCTATTGTAGAATAACTACCTCTAAGAAGTACAGTACCATGAATAGTTTTGTAATCAGCATTCTGCACAAACTGATTTTGGGGGAAGGAAACTCTACAAATATATTTGTATGCATTTCTCTGTATCCTGCACATATGTGTTCTAGGTTCGTGAATTCTGAAAGGAATGTTTACAAGCATAATGATATAGATCAATCAGAAGACAGCACATTATACATTAACTTATTATTGTACATAGATTTGTATTACCAAAGAAACAGCTATATAAGTTCTATTCCTGTAACATACAGTCAATCAGGGAACAAAGCTGGTCTCTAGGTGAATGCTGATTCAGATGCTATTGTTTATTGTGCAGAGACGCTTCTCATACTTACCTTGCCTTGCATACCTCACAAGCCCAGAACATTTGTAAGTAATTTAAAACCAGTCATACATCATCATGGAGCTGTTCTGTTATATATCAAAATGAAGCACAAACGAGGCAAATGACTGCACATTGGTTCATGATACTTAAGAAGGAAACCCCGAAACATAACCATAATGCTATTGCATGATACTAATTATGTAGCATATAGAATTTAATAAATTACTAGTAATATCTTACTCAATTTATTGTCAGCTAACATAGCTACAGTGCTAGTGTTGCAAAACTTATGAGCACACTCTAGCGTCAAACTCGTGACATAGCCAGGATTGAATTTTTCAGTCTAGCTCTACCTATCTAGCTTCTGTCCTAAACACGATAGGAAAAAACAATTGAATTTATACTAATTAACCCAATAGTTGTCTATACTATGAAGCCAAGACTTAAAGTACGTACGATATTGTAAGTCACCATTAAGGTATGTCATCTCAAATAATTCATCAAATATTTTAAGATCATCTTGTGGTTTACCGGGAAACATGCTAGTCAGTTGAGAAGTTTAATGCCATGGTAGCTCAGTGGTAAGAGCAACCAGCTAGAGATCAGGAAATCCATAGTTCAAATCCTGGCTATGGTGCTGAATTTTTCACTCTGACTCTACATATCCAACTCCTGTCCAACATATTGCTTGTGTGAAAAAAACAATTAAATTAACACTAATTGACCCAATAGTTGGTAAAACTATGAGGCCTGGGGCATTGTAAGTCACCATTGGGGTGTATCATCTCAAAATAATTTGAGATCACCTTGTGGTTTATTGGTGAATTTTTCACTCTGACTCTGTGTATCCAACTCCTGTCCAACATATTGCTTGTGTGAAAAAAACAATTAAATTAACACTAATTGACCCAACAGTTGGTAAAACTATGAGGCCTGGGGCATTGTAAGTCACCATTGGAGTGTATCATCTCAAAATAATTTGAGATCACCTTGTGGTTTATTGGAAAACATGCAAGTCAGTTGTGAAGCATAATGCTGTGCCGGCATGTTGCCATGGTAGCTCAGTGGTAAGAGCAACCAGCTAGAGACCGGGAGATCTGTGGTTCATATCCTGGCTATGGCATTGAATTTTTCAGTCTGACTCTACCTATTCAACTCCTGTCCTACACACAGTTTGAGTGATAAAACAATTAAATTAACACTAAAGCGCTCTTGTTCTTAAAACTAGCCCAGATCTCTTGCTTCTTTATGTCTTCCACCCTTACATGTTCATTACATAAGCAGTCGTTTTACATATTTGATATACAATTCAAGAGTTCATCAGACACATTATTGGCAGAGGAAATTAATGCACCGTAAGTAGACAATGTCTGCATTCTTGTATTTAATATACGGATAACATGACAATTTTGTAAGTAGCGATAGAAGGTTTACAGAAAGGACAAGGGTTGCCCAATAAATAATTCCCCACAATTTATTTTGCAGTGAAAAAAATGTTTGAGAAATGTGCAAATTTAGGTGCGACTTACTTGAAGTTTACCACATGTGTATGCAAAATTTCAGTTTCTTCCAACAGAAAGTGTAGGTGTAGGAATATTTTAAAATGGCATCTAAGTGACATCCATCATAAACAACATGCTGTGATTGAATTTCTCGTAGCAGAGAAAGAAACCATGGGGAATATTCCTAAATGTTTGTGGAAAGTCTATGGAACATCTGCAGCCGATAGGAGTACCATTTGATTTGCCGCAGGCGGGAAGGCCTCCCATGGCTGTCACGCCTGACTTGTGGGCTGATGTCGTGTGAGAGGATCGATGCATTACAACTCGGCAATTGGCACTGAAGCTGTTGGTAAGCAAAGGAAATGAGGATGTGATTATCAATGAGCTCGGATATGCAAAAGTGTGTGCAAGATTGAGTTCCTCAGTGTCTTACTATCGATCACAAATCCGAAAGAAAAGCTATTGCTTCCAATTTGTCACAATGCTTTGAAGCTGACAAGGTAGGCTTTCTTGTCTCAGGTGATGAAATGGGGGTGCATCACCTTGAGCCAGAAACAAAAAGACAATCGATGGAATGGTGTCATGTTCACTCTCTGCAGAAGAGAAAATTCAAAACAGTTCCTTCAGGCAGAAAGGTCATGGTCACAGTATTTTGGGATTGTGGAGGCCTAATTCTCATTGATGTGATGCCAAAAGGGAGTACTATTAATTCAGAAAGTTATGTCAAAACATTAGACAAACTTTAGTAAGCTTCTGGCAACTGCAGCACCATGTAGGTTTTCATTCAGCACGATAATGCTCATCCTCACACAAATTTGAGGAATTCTACCAAACAGGCATGGACAGTGTTATCCCATCCACCCTAAAGTCCTGATATGGCTCCCTCGAATTTCCACTTGCTTAGGCCACTGAAGAATGCCATTCGTGGAAGACATTTTGAAGATGACACAGAGGTGATTCACGAAGTGAAAACCTGGCTCTGCAGGCATAGTAAACATTTTTACCAACAGGGAATACACCCCCTCGTGTCTTTCTGGAGAAAGGTCATGGAACTTGAAGGTAGAAAAATAAAGTGAGCAGACAAAAATTATTCTTTTATATATTTAAATTTCATTTTTGTGGAATACATACTTTTGGAGAAAAAAAATATGGGGCATTATTTATTGGGCAAGCCTCGTATTAGTAGGTTGGAAAAATATTGTAAACAATGGAGTATGGTAGTAAACATCAACAAAAGTACAACAATGGCTTTTAAAAATGGTTATGTGTATGGCAGGGAGGAAAAATGTATTATGAAAGGGCTAGAAATTCAAAATGATAAACAATTCTCCTGTATAGGAGTAATGTTTAACATGAGAGGAAAATGAAGTAAAAATCTGTGTCGCTAAGTATAAAATAAGAGGGCAGTTGAATGAACTATTACGTACTCTTACGTGCATACCTGATGTGCCAGTAGATATATTAGAAAATATGTACAACTCTATGATAAGGCCAATTTTGTTATACAAAGTGAAATTTTGGGGTGGGAAACAACAAAGCACATAAACAAAATGCAGCTAGCATTTTGAAGAGTTCTTGGAATTTCACAAGGCTCATCTAATTCTGGAGTTCTATGGGAAGCGAGATGTTATGAAGACACAGTACACTGTAAAATAAAGATCTGTGAAGTTTGGTTAAGGCTGATGCAGGGAGATAATTCCACTCTACGTTCCGCATGTTATAAATACAAGCAGGAAAACTTGTCCCCCAAATCTTGGGCTGCTGAACTTAAAAGAGGAGTTGATCGTTTTTGAGATACTCCTTGTTTTTGGTTTCAGCTTCAAAAAACATAATTTTCTCATACAGGAATTTAATAATTCCTGTCCATACAAACAACGGAACTTCAGTCACATGGAAACCAAACTTTGACTATCACTTTAACCAATAGCACTCCCTTATTTCGCTTCTACTTACAACAAAGCAAGTAATTTGACTATTTCTGCTGATTTTTTCTTGATTAGTATGAAGTAAATGGAAGCTTAAGCTTTTTAACAATAATTTGTTGCAGAGATATAGAGAAAGTCATGTGAATGGAACACATCAGATTTTTCCAGTCATTTAACATGAATGTTAGTAGAATCATGTTTCTGTGTGCATCAATAGACCCATAACTTCAAATGCCAAAGTTATATAAATGCAATATTATAAAATAAGAGCTGAAGCTTTCCTGGCGACGTATTAATTCAAAATCTTCTCGGGCTTCTAACCAGGTAAAAACTTGGCTTGACACCAACGTTTCGAAGAAGTGCATCTTCCTCGTCTTCAGGGTGAACTGATAGATTGAGCTTGCAGAGACTGGTATTTATAAGAGCTGGAATGAAGCTAACATCTGATTGGTTCGCGTGATATTATGGCCTGGTATTTAAGATGAGTGAGACATGAGCACGGACTTCGTAGAAAACTATTATAGCAGTTATACAGCTAATGTTTTGTGTTTGAACACGCACCTGCTAGAAAATAAGCTTTGGAAGACTGCAGGTAGAGGATTAGGTGTTTAAGGCTCTTTAACATCGGTGTCCATGCTGAACTTAGTTGTAGGCCAGAATCGCAATTTAGATTATTTGTTTCAAATGAGATGGCTAAAGCTTCTTTTACTCTCCTTTCCCAGTAGTTCGAACACTTTGCCACTATCTTGGTGTTGGTAAAGTTAGCTCTGTGGCTTTGTTCTATACAGTGTTCAGCCAGTCCAGATTTTTCGGGTTGCATAAGCCTTATTGATCTTTGGTGTTCAGAAACGCGTGTGGCAATAGTGTGTCCTGTTTGGCCAATACTCTACAAATATAATGTCAAAACCATCCATAAGCCACCACCTAAAATCAAAAATTTGGTCAGGCCAGTTAAAGATAATTTAGCTCTAAGAGTACCTCATTCCTTGCGAATGCAGCGCAGCGTACATTGGCCAAACAGGAAAATCTGGACTGGCTGAACACTGTATAGAACAAAGCCACAGAGCTAACTTTACCAACACCAAGATAGTGGCAAAGTGTTCGAACTACTGGGAAAGGAGAGTAAAAGAAGCTTTAGCCATCTCATCTGAAACAAATAATCTAAATTGCGATTCTGGCCTACAACTAAGTTCAGCATGGACACCGATGTTAAAGAGCCTTAACACCTAATCCTCTACCTGCAGTCTTCCAAAGCTTATTTTCTAGCAGGTGCGTGTTCAAACACAAAACATTAGCAGTATAACTGCTATAATAGTTTTCTATGAAGTCCGTGCTCATGTCTCACTCATCTTAAATACCAGGCCATAATATCACGCGAACCAATCAGATGTTAGCTTCATTCCAGCTCTTATAAATACCAGTCTCCGCAAGCTCAAACCATCAGTTCACCCTGAAGATGAGGAAGATGCACTTCTTCGAAACGTTGGTGTCAAGCCAAGTTTTTACCTGGTTAGAAGCCCGAGAAGATTTTGAATGCAATATTATGTTCTACATGTCCAGTCATAAAATTAACATAAAAAATCTGATGTGTACCATTCACATGACTTTCTCTACATCTCTGCTACAAATGATTATACTACTATTTACCTAATGTTAATCAGAAAAATTAGCAGAAATAGTCTTATTACTTGCTTCCTTGTAAGTAGAACTGAAACAAGGGAGTACCATAGGTTAAAGTGACAGTCAAAAGCTGGTTGCTATGTCACTGAAGTTCCTGTTTGTATGGACAGCAGTTAACACATTCCTGTATGAGAAATGTACAAGTTTTTAATAGCAGAAACCAAAAACAAGGAATGTCTCAAAAACGATGAACTCCATGAAAAAAATGTATCTAGCATAAATTGTATGTTTTAACGTGTTCTACATGTTTTGTGTAGCAAGTTTTTGTCCATCTCTTACAGTTTAGCAGTTATTCAAAATTCTGTAAAATTCATCCAGAATAAAGTACTCTTCAATTGGCTATTCCCAATTAATATACAATATTTTAATCAAAATTGTTACAGCCATTTTTGAGAAAATCAAAATTTTCGAAAAAAGTTCCATGTAAAGAGTAATTGGGGGTAGGGGGATTTTTTTTCAAAATCTTTGTTGCATCCCTGGAAGATACTAAGCTTAAATACCAAGTTTGGTATTTTACCAACTTTTTGTTTTTGAGTTGTTGTGTTCACAAACACATGGACACACACACGGAGCTTTTTCCGAAAATGCTTTTTTTTTAGATAAAGGGGACCCTAAAACATATTTTTTTGGTGAAATCTGAGTATCAAAGTTTTGGATGGAGTGCAATACCTTCTCTATACACTATGTACATAGTAGGTAGAGAAAGTAAAAATGACAAGCGGTAAGAGATTTGAACCTAGGAACTTATGATTGGAAGCAAGGCCTTCTTAACCTCTCTGCCACCATGTTGTTCTGTGATCTTTTCAGTACTCATACATTAATCATTGTGCTGTCAGCCATAGATCATTGTGCTGTTCTTTTGTGCACATTGTGAACACAGCTTTTACGAAGATACATGAAGCTCTTTAATCCACACATGGAATCTGAGGATGACTCGTGTTTTGAGTCCACAGAGCCTGTACATAGTAGACAGAGGAGGTATTGTATTCCATCCAAAAATTTGATACCAACATTTCACCAGAAATACATGTTTTGAGGACTTCTTAATCCATAAAAGCATTTTTAGAAAAGGTTTTGTATGTGTGTGTGTGTGTGTGTGTGTGTGCATGCGCGAAAGGCAATGTTTGAGGCCCGTTGATACAACATATGATACCACAGGCTGTGTTTACTGATGATACATGCAATAAAATAACTGGAAAAGGAAATGTTCCAGGCCTAAATTTGGGGGAGGACCTCAGTCAGTGTAAACTTCTCAAATATGAGCTTCACACATTACCATGGAACCATCTCACTTGGTCATCCATACTGATTGGGACTATATACAAAAGTGTGATGTTACATTCACACGACTTTCTCTCCCATTTGTGCAAGATACCATTCTTACTAAAACTTATCTTTTTGCTTCATGATACTCATTAGCAGAAATAGTTTATTGCATACAAGGTAATAAGGAACACACTAGGCAAAGCAACAGCCAAATATTTAAGAACTTCACAAAAAATAATGTAATTGACACAAATTGTGTGTTTTAACCAGATCTACATTTTATGTGTAGTAATTCTATTAGATTCTTTAAATCAAATTTTTGTTAAAGTTTAGAGTTATTATTTCTTTTGGTGTACCAGTTATGCAAAAGTCATTCATAATGAAGGGGCTTCAGGGCCTATTCCCAAAAAATTCAAGACATGTACATTTCATTTTTCATAAAAATACCTTAAACATGAGACATTTTTGAGAAAATCACAATTTTCAAAAAATAATTTGGAGTTGGAGGATTTTGTTGAAAATGTTTGTCACATCCTTGGAGGATGCTAATCTATACCAAGTTTGGCATTTAACAGACGTCACCTTTAAGTGATGGTTTTCTCTCTCTCCCTACCTCCCTCTCCTCTCTGAAACATGTACAGGCAAACACACCTTTTTCTAAAAAATGTTTTTTTTGGGATTCAGGGGTCTTCAAAGATTTATATCTGAAAAATCTTGGTATCAAATTTTTGGTTGGAATACCTTCTGTTTTTTCAGCCTTAATTCCAACAAATACAGATCTAAAATATTTCAAAGGAAATTTAGTCTGCTTTTATTGAAAAATGTTAATTTTTCTGAACATCATACTTTAAATGAATGGTTAAAAACATGTTGCAGGGAAGCAAAGAGAACAAAAATTATGAAATAATAAAGCTTTATTATGGCAGTTTAAGAGAAGTCTTGTAGAACACAAAGTAAGGCATTCCTTTGTTTGTGATTCAGTTATCAGTACATATTATACCCTAGATATCTTTAATTATAATTTAGCAAAATATTTAAGCATAAGCATTTTATATTTATTTTAATTTCAAAATATCAATGAATCAATGTTTATACATAAAACATAAAAAAACTTGTAAACTTTATCTTTTAGATTTTACAGCTTGCAATAGTGAAGTTTTAAAAGTGAACATTGACCCATTCATATTTTAAAATTAAATTAAAATGAAAATAACTTCATAGTTAATAATGCTTCTGTTAATACTTATAAAACATTAGCATGTCAGTCTATCAGTCAAATGTGAATTCAGCAAAATTCACAAAAATATTGATGCATGTTAAATATATGTATAAATGCTTGCTTTCATCTGTTTCAACATTTCTTTATTGTTCAGCACTGTCTTCCTCTTCAGTTTCTGTATTACTATTGTTGTGTATCACAGGAATCTCTGTAGGAGTAAATAAACGAACAATTAAAATAAGACACTTAAACAAATAAAATGTTTTGAATATTCCATGTACATGCCTAAAGAAAGTCTGTAACTACTGATGTAATATCATATATGAGTTTTTGAAAATAGATTAACATCTTACAAATTCAATCTGTTAATTTGGCATTAATTGGTTAATAAGGTCATTAAGGGGGGGGGGGGTCCATGATAATATTGGATATTATAAAACAGGATCAGCCAACTGGATGAAATAAAAATGTGTTTTAATTATGGATGGTCTTCAACTGCTGTGGTTCTCAGTGTCCCACTTCATATTGGGTATGAAAAATGTACTCAGAGGCCTATTTATCATGCTTGAGGTTTTTTATGTGTCATAAATTCACAACACAGGATCAATGACTTTACTTCCCTTCTGAAGGAAGCCATGTTGAGGAATTTTATGCTTGAAAAAAATCCACTGCCATCCACTAGGTTTGAATCCATGACCTTGGAAACCAGAAGTTACCATGTTACCACTAGACCACAGAGGACGGCCAACTGAATGGCATGTGATGTCAGAAAGAAAAAAATCAGGCTGGCTGCAATATGCCTTACAATCATATGAGGCACAGAAAATTAATTAAAATATCAGGAACCTGCTTAACCTATTTGCTGCCTTGGTACATTCCTGAAGAGCGTAACTGTATAACCAGGTTCCTGTGCTTTGTGTTGTTAGGTTGTGTAGCACGAATACAAACATGGGTCAATAAGAAAGAACAGCAAACATTTGGTTGTTTAGGAAGAAAGAAGCATATTAAATATGTAATGGAAACATCTCTGGTTGTATGATTCAAATTATAAGATTTGGCGTGGCGCCATTGTAAAGCAGTGTCAGAGCATTAGTTACATGTGTAACATGTGTTACATTAGTAATATGTGTTAGTCCATACACTGATTTTAAACACAGATTTCCCGTTAATGTTTGAGCAGATATATTCAGAGCCATTCTCATCAGACTTTTTATTCTTCTGTAACACGTTTTGGGTGCAAACTACCGTAGATTTTTAAAATATGATATACATGTTGGATGATGTACTGTTGCAGACTAGAAAAATGATGTATCATCACAATGCTGCACCACCTCACATAAATGTTACATTTAACCAGAAATTTTCCTGGACATTGGAATGGGCAATTTGGACCTGTACCATGGCACAAGATCTCCAGATCTCGACCCACTAAACTTTTACTTCTGTGGTGACATAAAAAGTCAAGTTTACAAGGGTGAAATAGGCCCTATGGAGGAATTTATATTCCTAAACAGGAATTCTTTACTACTCTAGCTTCACTTAATTAACCAGAACTTACTGGGGTATGTTTTGCAGACCTCATTTAGAAGAACTACATCAACATATTATCCAGCTGAAGATATTAGAAATAATTTAGACATTTTCATGATTGGCAGAAATGGTGCGAAGCATGCGCACAAGCAAGCAGTGCCCACTTTGAATATTTGCAGTGATACTGTTAGGTGAAGTCAATTCATATTATCTGCAGTTGTTAAAGGTACCTTGGTATTTGGATGAAAAAAAAAACTGCATCATTTGCAAAGTAACATTGATTTATTTTCTTCATTGAGACACTAACCTATAAATAAAGTTGTCAACCATAATAAAATAATGATGTAAGAAAAATGGCTAAATGTAATAAGCACATTACTCTTTTACTCAGTTCCTAATATCACAGATTATATGGTGCACATATGCCTAAGGGGTTTTAGATCAATATTTGGACATGCTGCTTTTCGTAATCTAACCATTGACTATGAGTGTTAATAATCATTAGTCATCACTAGAGCCCACAATTTTTAGTAATATTAAGGTGCGAAATATGTACATATTTATGTAACAAAAAACATCAAAATATGTAATATCAAAAAAATATGTAAAATTATATAATATTCTAAATGCTAAGATTACCACCTTAAATCTAAATGCAGACTGCAAATTACCCAGAATTTTGTAATTTGATGGGTCTGTAAATACATAAATTAATTACAATGAGTTAAAATTTAAGGACTAAATATAGGGAAAATGTTTTGTTTTATGTAGAATTTACATAAAAGTTATTTTCAAGTAGTTAATTACAAAATAAGAAATAGGTGTTTTGGATTATATTTATTAAAATTACTCATTTCACATAATTATTTTACTTACATTTTAGACAGTAAAGCAATGTAGAAATGCTGACCCAATTTATCAATGAGTGAAACAATCATTCAAAAAAATGTTATGTTATAACGAGGATGTATTTTCAGTTTTCTATCTCTTGACATACAATGAACAACCAGGCATTTTCTTTTGCGTCTTTTGCTTCTTTCAATGTACAGTGAATAACCATATACTTTTCCATATTTTCAGGGGTCATTGTTTGTCTCCTATCGGATAAAATGTTCTTATAAGCAGAGAAGCTTCTCTCCACATCACATGAAGTAACAGGAACATATTTTAGCATAGGAATCTGATTTGCAGAGAAATGTTTTGGTAAACCGATACTGTCACCGTTTAGCACTTTAGACACGGACAAAAGCATAGAGTATCCTGGATTCCTATTTAGTACAGCTTTGAATTTTTCACCTACTTCCCTTCCTGCAACTACACTAAGCTTCTGTGATGCACGTTCCATTAAATCCATAGATTCGTGAAGAACGGAACCTGATGTTTCCAACTGCTTGACGGTGCTAGGCAACCAGCTGAAGTTACTTTTGATGTGAGCACAGAAGCTTGCACTTTCAGATCTTTAAAGATGTCCTGAGATTCATATATGGAAACAGCTACTTCTGAAGAGAACATGTTCACCACTAACTGGACTCCTTCAAAATGTTCACAATAGAAGTTCACAGCTTCTAACCATGTATCTCATCTTGTAAGTACTGACTCAGGAGGCAAAGGGACATGGTGGAGATGATTTTTATAGCACTGAATTCTGTGCGGTTCTTTCATGAATACTTTTTTCGTTGCCAATATCAACTTAGTCACACAGGGAAAATTACTTCTTACCTCTTCAGCAACACGTTGCAATGCATGGGTCAAGCAGGTGAAGTGAAGTACATTTGGGTAGAAAACCTTAAGAGCAGTAACAGCTTTAATCATGTATGCTGCAGCATCTGAATACATAATTAAAACCTTTTCCTCACACACACCCTCTGGCCACAGAATCTTCATCCCATCATTTACGAATCTTGCAATTGTAGAATGATTTGTTTGTTCTAACACCTTGCAACAGATTAGAAATGGTTTTGCTGGACTTTCGGAATCTAATTTTCCTATGTACTGACCCATGTCATCTGTATTTTCATCAACAGCAAACCAAATACAGGAATCTCCAATTTCATTCCTTATATGAGCGACTGCTTCTTCATAACACACATGAAGATGCGTTTTCCTCAGAATAGATTTGTCAAGAATAACCTTCTTGCGATATTTTTCTAGAAAGCAAAATTGAGGAATTTAAAGTTTATGCCATGGAATATTAGCTGCAACCATTGCACTGCACAGGTCTTTAAAAAAATCATTTCCGGACGGTTCCTGGTGCATTTGTGTCAACAGAACTTGCTTTCTAGAAGACTGTAGAAGTTTGTTGCATATGTGAAGAGCTCTCTGGATATGTTGTTCCAATTAAGATTTCATGGAACAGCCAATTCTTTTACTGCATGCTTGACAGACTATTATTTTTTCATTGGTTGTAAAGGCACTATCTAATTTCACCCATAAATTCAACTTGTAGGATAGCAAGGACGAATTGGTTTGTCATTTTACAAAGACTAGCTGCAGTAATATTGCCTCGCTATATTTTTATGGCTGTCCAGCGGCTCACTTTTTTTCCTCTCAGCTATTATATTACAAGATGCCGACTACCGCAACAATGGTAACAATCAATTTCTCCAGTCCTTGTAAATGCCCAAAGCACTACAAGAAACGTGACACTGGAGGTCAACATTGTCGAGCAGCACTTGCTTTAGTATAAATGGACAACAATCAAAACGAGGCAAGGCAGTTGTTATCACATTCATAATTTAATTTGCATCCGATTTTGCAGGTGTTGTTGTTGTTGTTGTTGGGTTTTTTTTTTTTTTTTTTTGCTTGCTTTGCTTTGCTTTGCTTTCAGCAAAACTTGTGAAAACAGTAGTTTATAATGTGACTGCAATATTTTTTCTTAAAAAATAATAAAATTGTAACGAAACCCAGAAAATATGTACATTTCATCTAACATCGAAATTCTTAGAGTTTCACGGCCGGTGTCAATACTGGCTGGAGTATAATCCAGGCTTGTGGGCCGTGGAGGAGCCCAGTAGACCACAGCCCACAAGCCCGGATTATACTCCAGCCAGTATCATCTAACATCGTTAAAATATATACAAATGTGCAAAATATCTAAAAAAAAATCTGATGTGTTCCATTCACATGACTTTCTCTACATCTCTGCTACAAATTATTGTTAGAAAGCTTATGCTTCTATTTACTTCATGCTAATCGAGACAAAATTAACAGAAACCGCCTTGATTACTTGCTTCCTTGTAGGTAGAGTACCATAGGTTAAAGTGATAGTCAAAAGCTGGTTTGCTATGTGACATAAGTTCCTTTGTATGGACACGAGTTGACAAATTCCGATATGAGAAAAATATAAGTTATTTAAAGCTGAAACCAAAACAAGGAATATCTCAAAAACGATCAACTCCATGAAAAAAATGTATATAACATAAATTGTATGTTTAAATGTGCTTTACATTTTTTGTGTGGTAGGTTTTGTTTATCTCTTATGGTTTAGCAGTTATGCAAAATTCCGTAAAATTCATCCACAATAAAGTAGTCTTCAGAGGCTATTCCTAGAAAATTCAAGATATAGATTTTATTTGTTAGGTAAATACCTTTAATATACAGTATTTTAATCAAAATCGTTAGAGCCATTTTTAAGAAAATCAAAAATTTCGAAAAAAAGTTCCATGTTAAGGGTAGTTTGGGGTGAGGGATTTTTCTCAAAATCTTTGTGTCATATCCCTGGAAGATACTAAACTTAAATACCAAGCTTGGTATTTTACCGACTTCGTTTTTTAGTTATCATGTTCACAGACACATACACACACAGACCTTTTTCTGAAAATGGTTTTTTTGATTACAGGGGACCCTAAAACATATATTTCCAGTGAAATCTCGGTATTGAATTTTTGGGTAGAGTGCAATACCTTCTCTATACATTATGTACATAGTATGTGTAGAGAAAGTAAAAATGTAAAAAAAAATTTCTAAGGGAGTCCCAAATGACGTAATTTGCCAACATTTTTACATCTCATTGAAACATTATGCAGGATTTAAAATATTTAACTACATAAAAATCTGGGCTCTAGTCATCACAGCATCGAGGAAGCAAAAGGTTACCTAAGCACCTACTGTTTGTTACATACAAATCTCAAGCTCTCACCCCTGTTTCTTGTTATATTTAGATGATAGTGGAATAGCATAACCCGCACATCTATTTGTTGACACCTCTAAATTTTGCAGCATTATCATACTTGCAAAGTTTTTCTGATTATTAATTAATTATGCATACAATTACAAAATGTCACATAATTATACATTTTTCTTCTCGTTATTGCAACCTATCATTCCCTTGAGTCTAAATACTTACTTCACTTCCATCCTGTATATATATTTGCCTTTTTTATTTATGACTAGGATAATAGTATCTGAAAATGTTGTTAACAAGAGAGAAGCAGAGAAATAAGATATATATTCAAGATAGCACATAAATGGAACAAAACCATGTTCCTGAATGAAAAGAAATGTAATTAAAGCTTAATGCTAAATGAAATTCACTTTTCTGTTTTCTGAATTGGATACTTCCCCTGATTCATGATCCTTGCAATCTTGTTTTAATTCCGTATGTCCTTATCTTTTGACACACAAGTTTATCTACATTCTTAATGTGTTTTTTATTTAAAAGATATTGGTATAAACTATTATTCAGTTAAGCATACTAAACTCAGAAATTTTTCAAAGAAAGTTGCATCATGTCTTTGTAGCTTTCTTTATTGAAGTTTAATATTATGCCAAGCAATCTGCATTAATTCTTATCACATACTTGTCTATTTGTTCTTAAATTGAAAAACTTTCCCTTATTCAGCAAAGCATAGTTTTGCAATTACATGAAATTTAGGATGCATAAAATGTTCAGTGCAATAAATTTACAAAAGTTACAAGTAAAATAAATGAAAATTCTGTTTTAAGAAACTCTAAAGATCTGCTAGTAATGCTTCTTTCTATTACACATGTCTGGTACAACACATAAAGCGCATATTGCAGCAAAGGAACACCACTTCCTAACTCATATTTCACAGCCTATAGTGCAAATAAGATAATCAATTTATGAGGAATTGACCTAGTTTGTTACTGAATGTTAATACCAATTTACTGCTGGTTACTAAGAGGCCACTAGTGGTGCAATCAACTTTAAATCTGCATGTCATGTATTTTGTTGTAACCCAGTGAAGGGGAACCATGATCATGACAAAGGATAACCATATATATAAGCTCTGACCTATCATAGGACTGCATTCCAATTAGCACTGTACATTCAGTATGTAATCTTAAGTCACAATATAATAGAATAGAGTTTAATGTTCAGTCCTGTCCATCGTGAAAATCTGCAACACTTTGCATCTGTCTACAATAGTAAAAAGACCTCCCACTCCCACAGATTTTATGGATAACCTATAAAAGTTAGCAAATTTGATAACGGCATGTGTTATGAGTTTCTCCATAGCTGCATTAAGAGGGTATGCCAATGATGGGATATAATTTTACAGGACCAATCCCAAAGTAAAATTGTTTCACAATGGAAGACCATTTTACAATTAAATAAAGTGAAAGGTATTATATAATATTTCCATATGAATGTTATTTATTTACATCTTCACTCTGCAAAATACAGTCATTCTCAACTTGATCTGTAAATCTTGTTAGCAGGGGCATGTTTCACAGTATTTACAATTTACATATTAAACATTTTCAAATAACAAGGGAAAATTATTACATAAGTAATTTGAGTTCAAATATGGACACTATAGTTTCACTTAGTTTTTTTCCCAGATGCATTTCAGAGATGTTCATCTTCACTGTCAGCAGGTGTTTGGCTGACTCCAGAAGGGGAGGTTTCTGTTGTAATTTCATCTGTGCTACTATCTGGTTTCCTTAGGGGTAAATCGTAAGACATCATCTGTCAGTGTTCAAAATTCATAACCATGTGTGTATTTTTTCTAACATGAATCCTGTCCCAAATTGCTATTCGCCTTTTAGTTTTCACATAAGTTTAATAAGTTTGATGTCCAGAAGTGATGTGATACTGCAGATTTGTATGTTTGGTTGAGTTTCATGTTCCTGAGATGTTCTTTTATCTTGTTTGAAGGTTTCACTTAATCTATCCAATGTAAATTTTGGGGCACAGTTTATTTGGTAAATGCCAGATTTTGATTTGTTTGGTATAATGTCTTTTAATTGGTGGTTTAATAGGTTCCTGAGGTTGTATTTATTTTGAGGTGCCAGCTCTCTATATTGTGATCTTGGAACAGTTTTTTGAACTTGTTGTGCATCTGTGGGTGAAATGTGAATTTACTGTATTTTAGATTTGGGTTGGCTTAGCGTGATCATATTTTTAATCCTTTTTGTTTCTTGAATTTTCCTATTAGTTTGTCCACTAATTCTGTTTTGGCATTATTTTATGCTCCTTTCTCCAGTGGTGTGTTTATAAATCTATGAGACAGGCAAAATTAACATACAAAAACTTCCCCTTCTGGAGTCAGTCAAACACTCACCAACAATGAAGAATATTTTTGAAATGCATCTGGGAAAAAATCTAGGTAAGTGAAACTATTGTGTGCATATTTGACTCAAATTAATAATTTAAAAGTTGTGCCATAGCCAAGCGGTTGGACCGCTTACCTCCCACCTAGGTGGCCTGCGTTCAATCCCAAGCACCCAATGTGGGATTTATGGTGGATGAAGTAGCATCTGGGTGGGTTTTCTCTGGGTCCACCAGTTTCCCCTGCCACTCATTGCACCAATTGTTCCATCATCACCTTACTTATCATCCATTTCGCTTGCATTTCATATCATCCGTTTAGCTCATGCTTGGCTATGGGCCGAGCACTCACTTGTAAGTCCTAGGGGGGTGTCAATCCTAAATAAGGGGAGGACAAGCCGACTATGAAAAAAAAAAAGTTAAAATGTTTCACTGTATAAATCACTTCATATATGTATTTTGTGAAAAGGGAAAGGTTACAATTGCTTGTAAACTCTTCTCATAATAAAATTTTGTTAACTTGTAAACTTTGAGGAACTTTACAAACCCAGATATACAATTAACAAATTTAAAGATCATGCAGATTCTGTTATATTCCCATTTCAAAGTATTGCCAACCATGAATTACAGAAAATACTAAAGAGCTAAGCTATTGAATTTGCTAGACGTGCGGATGTGTTTTATGTGCATTTAATTTGAAATACCTTATATAAAGCTACTTAATATATTTGAAGGTTTGAAGATATTAAATGTTAATGACATGCAATTACAAACTCTCACATTTATTGGCTTGCTGATGGCCTGTGATTTGAATAGTCATTGTGTGCTTTATTATATTGTCCATGGCATAGATTAGTCTAAGCATGAACAAGGGATACTCTATGCATACTTCTGCATTCTGAAGCCATAGAAACTCCATGATGTCTGCAACTGCATGAAATTGGTAGCCAGATTCCGTGCAGTGCAAAACAACACACATAGCAACTGTTGCTTTAAGGCTAGAGCTCCACTTTTGCCTATTGCATGCTAAATTTGAAGTCCTATATATCTTGCAATAACAATTCTTTGTAAAAGGAGTCACCCAAAACCTCTCATTGTATTTATAAAGAGATGTAATGTCATTATTAATTCTGAGCCTATAATGTTTATTTCTTCTATCTTCCCTTCCATGAACTTCATTATCTGGAGCTGTTATATATAGTAATTTATTCAGTTTTTGGGAGATATATTGCTGTGTACGTATATACTTTTTTAAGGCTTTTTTATTTATCAATATTAAAATATAGCTATTCTGCAAACTTAAGCCAATTGTAGATAAACTGCTTACTTTACAAACACATATTACAAATGGGCTTACCCCATAGCTCAGTTCAGTTGGTAGAAGGCCTGCCTGCAGTGCAAGAGGTCCTGGGTTTGATTCCCAGCAGGGAGGGGGGGATTTTTTCTCTAAACCAGATTATTCCCTATCCTCTCCAGAGTCTGGAAGTATGAATGTGTATATGATCAAATGATTAGAATTAAAAATATACAGAAAACCAAACAACATCATTAGATGAGTTAACACCATTGCTGATAGGCAATATGCTCTAAACAGAAATACAGTATGCTGTATAAACAGTATACATAAATTTTAATTAATGTAAGTATTAGTGTTCAAATTCAGCCTAGTTCGTTCTTGGAGAAAGTCCCTGGACCATTCAGGAAACAAACTTCAAGAAACAGGGTCAGAAAACTGAAAAGACGTGGACTTATTGAAGAAAACTGCAGACTGTGATATTGGAAAATGGATGGGGTAGGATGAAAGCTGCAAACTTTTAGGAGATTTTGAAATAATTGCATAAGTGAAAGAGAATGAGGACAAAAACAAAGTGGACTCACTGGAATAAAGAAAAAGATGTCTCACAATGAAAGATTTAGGCCACTGAAGCAATGCCCTACTATCTGGAGGAACAAGGTGCATCTACTACGGACATTTTATTTATTGCTTATGTGACGGAGCTGCATGTCAACAAAATGTTTGTGAGAGACAAGATTTTTCTTACATAGAACTAACAATTATTTTCTATTTTATGTACATACTTTTAAATTTACTTTTACAGCTATCATATTTATACCATATGTTATAGTTTTCTGCTACTTGCATTGTGCTAGATCATGCATTTATGTACTTTGTAGTACATACTATGTTCTGAGTTGCAAATAACAGACTAGCCATAGCCATACCAGTTTCACTCTTCAGAGGCATGCCAGACTGCAAAGAGGTTAAGCAGGTTCATTGCTCACCATGCATCCCTGCCCACCAGTCCTTCCTTTATTAATAATTTTGCCTTGCCACTTGCTTTACACACTATACACTTCTTAGAGGGTTCCTCTTTCTACACCAAGAGCAAGGGAGACTTGCTCTCAACATCACAAAACTTCATTGGCTAATACTGTTCTAAAAAGTAAGCCTAAATAAACTTTACATATTTAAAGTAATGTTTCTAACATTTACAGTTACGAAACATCTGCTTTTTTTCTTTCTTGCTACTTAAATCTTTACTTATTGCATTATAATAAATTGAGTGCACGAATTTCAGTGCTAAAAGGTTTCAGTTTGTAGTAAATCTTTGTTTGTAATACACATTTACTAATTGATACCCATGTACATACTTTGATGGCAAAGTCTACCATACCAGCCAGGTTCGCAAAGGCATGTATTATTAGGCCTGCATGTTCCATGACTGCAAGGTTTTGTGCAGGTGCTTCTCTGGGGTACACGTCTTCCAATTTCACAGTGATCGCCTTTAAATCCAGGAGGACATCTACATTTATTTATTCCTCTACAGCGCCCTCCATTTAAACATGGAATAATGCACTTAGCTGAAAGAAAATTACAGATATGAGTGTAAAATAGAACAATTAAATAAAGGAATAATTCAAATTACTACAAGAAAATGTAAAATCACAGATTACTTAAATTACTTTGATTTAAAATTATTGATGTAGGCAATGCTAAAGTGTTTCTTATATATTCTTAAGGGGAGTCTAAGGAAAGTTTTGGTTGCATTATCTCCTCCATTCATTTTATGTAACTTTTATAGTGTGCACTAATAGTAAACAGTTTTAAAATATTATTAAAAACTTCTGCATAGTAGTTTTATTAAAACTTTCATTCCACTGATGCTGTTAAAACTTCTGATAACTTAATAAATATCAGTGCTATTGAAGAGATTCTTGCTTTTGGTTTTGATGTAGAAGTTTCACTGCATTTTACTGTCAGAACCAGCAGATGACTAAGAGCCATTTTGTACAGCATAATATGAGTTTTCTTTCAGTGTTACATATAACAGCAATTTTTAAAGAACTATTTTCTGCACAAATTCCCTAGTATTTTAGAAACTGATACAACAGCTGAATATCTCTCTCTCTCCCTCTGCATGTGTGTGACGGAGAGAGAGAGAGAGAGAGAGAGAGAGAGAGAGAGAGAGAGAAAAATAATTTTAAGGTGAGATTCAGGGTTTATATTTGTGTATTTTCTGATTGAGAATATGCGTCTGTATAGGTCTAGTTATCAAGATAGAGGACAAAAACTTTTCAAATTCTACATCGGGTTAGATGAAATTCTATCACACATATTCTTGTTCCCCCTTTGGATTTGGAATTTCACTGTTTTTAACATTATTTATATCACTAACCCAAAATCTGCATTTTGTTACTTAATTGAAAAGGGATTCCATTGCATATTATACTGCATTTGTAGTTCTCTTTATAAGATTTCAAGTATTAGCATATAAGAGCCCTTATTGAAAGGATGTTTTCTTTTACACCCTATTGTACACATGTTCTGCTTTACTTATGTAGAACTAGCAGGCATACATTATTTTTATGGTACTGCTTGGGGAAATGCGAAAAGGATACATCGTCTTTATGCTGAGCTTTATCCAAGGAGACATTTGCATCATATCACCTTTACTGTCATACATCAACAGCTGCAAGGAACAGAAACTTTCCAAAAATCCAAAGAAATGTAAGAACAGTGCCTCCAGAAGAGGAGGTTCTTGACCGGATCCATTATTCTGCTTCCCCAAGCATAAGAGTAATAGCACATACTACATACATGCAAGTCTTTGGTTACAAGAATTCTGCACAAACAACAATTACATCCATATCATTTCATGCAAGTTCAAGCACTGGTGCCAGATGACTTTCAACCCCGACTACAGTTTGTCCACTGATTTCTTCATAAACGGACCAATCAACCAAGATTACTTACAACCATATTGTGGATGGATGAGGTTTTTGCACAAGAGTGCATGTTTAATTCACTTAACAGTCACAATTGAGCACAAGAAAACCATAGAACTATTAGAGTTACAAATTACCAAAACCGGTTTTCTGCGAAGATTTTGGCTGGCATTGTGAATGACACACTAATAGACCATATTTACTACCTCCATGTTAGACAGGCCATATTTACCTACAGTTTTTACAACATACTTTGCGAAAAAGCTTTTGGAATATATTCCTTTAGGAATATGCTAGCTAATGTGGTTTCAAGACAATGGGGCACCTGCGCATTATTCTGGTGATGTAAGGGATTTCCTAATGGTAATGTATTCTAATCGCTGGGTTGGTAGAGGCATACCAATAATCATAGCCAGCACGCTCACCAGATCTAACTCCTTTGGATTATTTCTTTTGAGGACAGGCTCAAACTCTTGAATACGAAACACAGGTTAATAGTGAAGAGGAGCTAATGACCAGGATATTTGTAGCACTTGGTGCTATTCATGATGTACCAAGTATTTTTGAAAAGCTCAGCGACCATTACTTTGACACTACCAACTATGTTTCGGGGTCCAAGATCAGCATTTTGAACACTTTTTATAAATATTTATGATTTGTTCAATTCTTATTTTTCTATGTTAACTATATTTGAAGTCCTTTAAAAACACATATATATTTGCAAAATTTAATACTGTTTTAACTTTTCTGAAGCAGTTTGTATAAAGGTGGAGAAAATTAGACCAACAAGAGTAGCATTTGCATATGTTATTGACAATAACATGTGTTGTAGACTGTTAAAAGGTTTGACCTATTTCAGAGCACATGAATTTAGTTTCATATTATTAAATCAAAATTTACAAGAGACTTGTATTGCTGTATTGTTTAAGATTAAAGATACCAGCTACTCTTATTTCAGGATTCTCACAATTCCTTGTAGCTAAAATGTGTAGTGACCTTTTTGCCAGAATTTCATCTAACCTGACACAGTGTTTTAAAAACTTCTAGTTCAATAACCGGGCATTTACGGGCCTACATTCCTGGTAAGAAAATATTTAATTATAACCTCTGAATTTTGACTTAAAATTATTTGGTGTTATTCTGACTCTATATATACAAACACACACACATATTGAAACACTAGTAAATACAAATATTATACAATACATATCTTGTGCTGCCCAATAGAATTTGACCTGGGTCGATTTTTCATTGGTTAGTCCAGTTAAGGTTATACAAATACAGAACATATTCCTGTAACTACCACAACCACTAAATGCTCCTGAACTAGTTCTTCTCTGTTAACAGTCCATTTCCATTTATTTTTTACTTTATATAAATATTTTTCTTGGAGTTTTTATCTATAATTTTATTTACATCGGATTTCCTATTCATTTTTAACCATGCATTTTCTTTTCTATTTCTCAGTTTTCTTACAATCAAACATTATATGTTGAACATCTTCCTTTCACACACAAAATGGGCATTCATCACTTCGGTGCCCATTTCGTTGTCCTTTTAGCCTCCATGTTCCTGCTCCTCCTTTCTTCCTAGTTAGTGTTATATATGTATCTTTCTCTTTCCCAGCTATTTTTATGGGTATATAAAATACAAGTGATCTCTTCTCTGATACCTGACTAAACAATTTTTTAATTTCTATATCTTCAAATCTTTTTTTCTTGCTCCCTTCCAAAACCCTTTATAATTTGTTTCTCTTTTCCTCTAAATTTTGCCTCAACCATTATTTTCTAAGTTATTTCTTAAATTACTTATCCAACTTGTACTTTGTAAACTTTTTTCTTGGTATTTGAAACATTGTTTAAGCAAATTATCATCTTCTAAATTTAGGATCCAACACCAATATTTTAAAGTCCTTTCCATAACTAATCCTTTTTTGCCACTCATATATTAATTAAAACTGAGCTGGATTAGTACCACTCACCTCACTTAAAATGGAAAACTCCAAGATGTGTTTCAGGGAATATAGTATTTAACTAACTTTTTGTTTTTGAGTTATGTTGTAAAACTCATACATGCCTTTACCTAAAAATGCAGTTTTTTGGATTCAGGGATCCTAAAAACATGCACTTCTGGTGAAATCTCAGTATCAAATTTTTGGGTGGAATGCAATAACTTCTCTACCTTCTATGTACATTGTGCATGGTAAAGAAAGTAATAACTTCTTATAGCTTCTCTTTGTCATCAATCAAGAACAAAAGTGTTGCAGAATATATCTTGAAAAATTCAGCTAATTATCATAGTTTTCAGATGATGAGTATTAATTGAATAAATTTAATATTGGCGAGGTTAGGGCATTTGGACTCACTCCCTAAAGCTTCCAGACAAGCTTCTTAAAAGTTTTAAGGAAATTCCAAGAGCTAAACACGCCCCTTTGAACAATTACATCTACAAGATTAGTCTTGATTTAACTCCCTACAAAACTGTTTCTTGCACAAAAATTCTGTATAATATTTATCTACAGATGTAAATTTTCAGGCTAAAAGTTAATGATCACAATTTTAGGGCCCATAATAAAACCTAATGCCTTTCTCATTCAGCTTCATTATTTCAATAGTCAAGATCTTTGTGATTTGTGTCACAAGAAAGAGTAAAGTTACAGAAAATAATGAAGTGATGTGTTCCAGTTCGAATCTCAGGTTTCAACTCCAAGTAATATTAATATTCAGTTAAAAACCACAACATTGGAAGTGACATGTGTTAAGGAGAGTAATTGCACCACTGCTGCTGCTACTACTGTTACTACTGCCATTACTACTAATGATAAATAAGATGTATTTAACATAATGAATTTCCTCACACATGCACACCCAGCCATGCTGTTTCTAGGCCATGAAATGATGTGTATAAATCCACAGTTCCTGGGGGATAAATAAGATATATTTGATATAATGAATGTCCAAACTTTGTTAATTATTCAACCATGCAATCGTAGTGCTTGATATTCTTGAATATTTAATAGTGTATTGACAATGTTTTAGTTATATCAATATATGTTGACAATTTATAGATGACCTCACAATATTTAGTATGCATTACATGAAACTGAATAATTAATTCTGTGAAATGAGAAGGAATTTGAATTCTAAGCTATATAGCAACTTTTGCCTTGTATCAAAGGTTATCTGTGCCAAATTAACATATTTTGCCTTTCTTTTGTTTCTTTCTTGTATTTTCTTAGTACAACTATTTTCACAATAGTATTTTCTGTAATAATTAACTGCCTCAAAAGAAATGCAAGGCTATTGGGCAAGTGCATTCTAATGCTAAAAGAACTAAATTCTAATGCTCAGGTAAGTGCTACATTTGGATTGTTACTTTCTCTACCACATATAGTAGGTATGTGAAGTTCTGTATTCTACCCAAAAATTAGATTTTGAAACTTAGCACTTTTTGGGAGAAGGTTGCTAAAAATTGAACTGTATACTGCTGGAGTTATGATCTGAATGCTAAACCAGCTAATCTTATGAGGATTGTTTATTGTTCAGCTTTTTTGGTATTAGCAATAAGATAGTTCAGTGTCTCAGCCCACACTCATACCATGTACAGTATGTGTCTTCTTGTATTTTCAATAATAGTGCTTATAATAAAAAGAAAAACAAATACTTTCATGGCAGGGAAGGAATTCTTTTTCAACAAGCCAGATAAATTATTTAATAAGCGGGGGAAGTCCCCCCCATCCCCTGATTCTACCCAAAAATTAGATGTCAAAATTTCATCTTAAAAATCTGTTTTGAGATACCATAAATAAAAATCTGATGTGTTACATTAACATGACTTTCTCTAGCTGCTCTACAAACCTCTTACTCTTCTTTCTACACCATGCTAATTGAGATAAACATCAGCAAATGTTCTTATTACTTAGTTCCTTATAAGTAGAAGGGAACTAAAGGAATACACTATGCTAAAGTGATATTCAAATGTTTTAAAAGTTGTCATTATGCGATTGTCATTGCAAATTGCTTCTTTGCTTGCCAGGAGTAAATAAAAGAAAAACAGACACATCCTGTATGACAAAAATTATAAATACTTTACATTTGAAACCAATAACAAGGAATATCTTGGAAACGGTTACCTCCACAACAAAAACATAAAGGACATAAATTAGGTGTTTTGACAAAATCTACATCTTTTGTGTAGCAAGTTTTTGTCTATCTCTTACAGTTTAGCAGTTAAGCAAAATTCGGCAAAATTCATCCAGAATAAAGAGGTCTACAGATTCCCAGAAAATTCAAGATATACATTTTATTTGGGATGTAAATACCTTTAATATACAGCATTTTAATCAAAATCATTAGAACCATTTTTTTAGAAAATCAAAATTTTCAAAAATTTTTCCATGTAAAGGTTATGTCACCCCAAATGTGACGAGCCATAAATCATAGCTGCCATAAATCCCTCCACCTCCAATTACTCTTTACATGGAAAAAATTTCAAAAATTTTGATTTTCTCAAAAATGGCTCTTAACGATTTTGATTAAAATATTACATATTAAAGGTATCTACATGACAAGTAAAATCTTTATCTTGAATTTTCTGAGAATAGCCTCTGAAGACATCTTTACTCGGATGAATTTTGCATAACTGGTAAACTAAGAAATAGACAAAAACTTACTTAATAGAAAATGGAAATCTCGTTAAAACACGTAATTTATGTTACATAATTTTTATTCTGTGGAGTTGATTGTTTATGAGATATTCAGCTTTAAAATACTTATACTTTTCTCATATAGGAATTTGTCAACTCCTGTCCATATAAACAAAGGAACTTCAATCACATAGCAACCAACTTTTGACTATCACTTTAACCTGTGATACTCCCTTTTTTTCCCTTCTATTTACATGGAAGCAAGTAATAGACCATTTCTTCTAATTTTTTCTTGATTAGCATGAAGTAATTAGAAAAATATGTTTTTTAATAATAATTTGTTACAGAGATGTAGAGAAACTCATGTGAATGGATCACATCAGATTTTTATTATAAAACTCGCTCTATTTTTAGCAATTTAACAATTATTGCTGCATGTACAAACCACGTCAGTACCCAACTGCCTTTATGGTCAGCAGTCAACATTTTGGCTCCTCACCATAGAGGTTTTGGGTTTGATTCCCACTGATACAAAGGAATTTTTCATTAACTATTATCATTTCTTTCCCTTCACAGAGTTAGGCAACATGAACATAGGAGTGATTGAGAGTGCTTTTCATAATGAAAACAAATAATACCAACATTAGAACATACCATATGAGTAATAAAACCATCAGCTATTTCTCTGACATTACCATGCAAAACAAAGGGGACTGTACAAATGAAACAATTACAAATAAAGGTTTATTATTTTCTTTTCCTTCTTCTAAATCCATCTTTATAGTTATAAACATCATAATGTGCTAAGTATTCCAGGTGGTAGTGGCATTATTCTGTAACCCTAACATTCTGCAGTATACAAATTATTTATAATTGAGGGGTTGGCTGGAAGAAGAGCAAAATTTCTCAGACTTTCTATGGGTAGTCCACTACATACCTCCAAACAGTCCTATGCTATCTCCAATAGATGATATGTGAGAGACTATCTATTCAATGAACTGCACTCTTCTTTGAGAAACTTGTGAGCCTCTATCTGGAGTATATAAGCATTGATAAACAAAATTGCTGTAGCTGCAGTAACAAACTGTTTAGTCTATCAAATTTTTCATTAGATGGAAGTGAAATTCAACATAGGTATGTATGAAAATGAAACCGTATCTTAAAATAAATGCTGATTATTGTTCTAGGATAAATATGTTTATATTATAACACATGAGTTCATTATTATGTTTTATAAAACAAGCATATCTTAGACCAAACAAATTAATTAATGTGCAATTGGCTTCTATACGACACTTGCTCCAAGAAATAGGGGCAGAGTTACATTGAGATGTATTTAAATGAACGACTCAGGATTTTTAAACACTTATTCCTTGCATACAGTAAAATTTTGTTTTGCATGATAATAAAAATCTCTTCAAATCCCTTCCTTGATTATCTTAAAATTTATATTAAACTGTAATTCCAGCCACCTCCCCAGTTAGTATTTGCTTTACTTTATGCCAATGGGGATGGGTGAATCATGAATGAAAAAATTTGTTTATCTACTTACAGTATTCACAGCGTTGTCCATAGAAACCTTTGGGACACTCACAAGTATCCTTCTGCACACATTTTCCTCCATTTAGGCATTTTTTAGCACAAATTCCTGTGGAACCACATAATTAAATTTAATATATGATGTAAACCACAGTCATACACATCAATTCCAGTTTTTATGATATTAAATAAGGAAGAATAAGGAGTAAAAGAAAATAATTTAGGTAAAAGAACTCCCCAAACTGTGTTACAGAATGTAAATGTAGGTGCAACTGGATGAAAGAGAGAACCAAAGAAAAGCTGCATTCTCTCTGAATACCTTATGCCAGCATGAAGCTACAATTTTAATCTTTGGCATGGCTTTATTTTAACAGCCTTCTCTTCTCATATAAATTATTTATCCACAAAAAATCTATTGATTTTTAAAAACAATTAGGCACCATTCTTCATTTATATTTTGTGATTCTTGTAATCCCATTTCTTCACGTCACATTGCCTCCAGAAAATTTGTTTTCCTAAGTGTTATTATCACCTTGCCTCTCACCTAGGTGGCCCGGGTTCATCTCAAGTGCCCGCATTTGAAATTTGTGGTGGACAAAATGGCATCTGGGTAGATTTTCTCCAGGTCCTCCAGTTTCCCCTGCCACTCACTGCACCAATTGTTCAATCATCACCTTTCCTATCATCCATTTCACTTTCATTTCATATCATCCACTTCCTCACGCTCATGCCCAGCTACAGGCCATCCACTCATTCCTCATGTGGAAAGGACCATTGTAGAGTTGAGTAGCCATTTGAATTGTAATGTTTATACTATTTTTATATAAGTGATAATAATTAACTAGTCAGTTTAAAAGTTACGATCTTATTACTCAAAATTGAGAATTTTCTTTAATATAATTGATCTAATATTCATGAACTTTCCCAATGTTAAAAAGTAAACAAATTTACTAATATGTATCAAACATAAAGTAATTTTGAAATGATCTCACGCATTAACTTGAATATAAAATAGGATACTTAGTTTTCAATAAATGGCATCTTTTAGCAGACAGAATGTTTATGCTTATCCGAGTATGGATTACTGTAAGTATAGAAATATCATTACTCCTAAAAAAAGTTACAATTTTATGCTGCTTCATATATTTTTTAGACAGATCAGATACTTTTATTTTTGATCAATGGTAACACTGAGTAGCAACACTTGTCTAAAAGCTACAGCTCAGCCCAAGCCAAATATCATAAAATGATGAAAAATAATAAATCATGAATATAATAACAACACTATAAAAATAAAGAAATAAGATGAGTTTTATTTATGGATGCCCTTTAACTACTGTAGATCTTAGCATCCCATTCTATATTGGGCATGATAGACCAGAAATTTTACTCTTTTACATCATAAATCTATGATATGGGATCACCGGCTTTACTTTCCTTCCAAAAGAAGCCATATTAAGGATTTTAAGCAAAAAAAGAAATCCACTGCCTTCTGCCAGGTTTGAACCTGCCCTTGGGAATAAATGACTTAATGTTGGCTCTAACCCCCTTCTCCTTCTACCACACTCCATCATGTTGAGGCAGGCCCACTGACAAAAGTCATCAAGGACATTAAGGCATGGACTTGTGAATGCAGGTTTGTAGTTCAAATCTAATCAGGATCATCCTCCCTGATAGGATTTTTTCCAGGATTTCTTAGTCCTCATAACTAGCAAATGTCAGGGAGGTACCCTAAACTTAGGCCTGGAATGTTTTGTTCTCAATTCCCTTTCCCTATTATATCACCTCATGTGTTTATAAGTGCCCTCCACCATACATAATAAGAACACTACACCATTGACACTACTACTAAAACAAAGAAAAAATGTTTTAATAACGCTTAGAAACTTTTTAATCAAATATAAAATGTCAAGTTTTACAAATATATCCTAAGTTAAATAATTATCTGAACAGGAGCTTCACTGTTATACTCTAACAAAAACCCCTCTATGAAACAAGGAGTTTTTGTTGACAATATGTTGAAAAATATTGCAGATGTTAACTTTCATTTTTCCAGATAGAATCATGTTGAGGTTGCACAGATCTACCAGAACACTAAATGCAGGTAAACGGTTCATCAGTAGTAAGAGTTCATATGAGGTGCAACAAATCATTCGCGTGGATCATGCAGGAGAGTTGGGAGCAGACCGCATATATGCAGGACAAATGGCTGTGCTAGGTATTTAAATAAAGATTGAAATTTTAGAAAAAATTAAGTTTAATTTGATTCCATAAACCTCTTATGTTAGTAAGCTAACTAAGAGAATATGTTTCTCCTCCATTACAAGGTGAACCTATGATGACCATTCATAAATCTGAGAATGAAAGCAATAACATCGAAGGAGTGCCTCTGGCTCTCAAAGTACTTTTCACTTGCTCCAACATCTCATTTAAGATGTAAGACTTTCACAGCAAATGCTATTTACTGAAAATATTAGCTGTGCCATCAATCTTTCAGTCACTGTACACTCGATGGCCTTCATTAACAATTTAATGAGACCATTACATGAGCTGAAGGTCATGGAGTGTAATGGCAGAAAGCTCAAATTTTACTTCATTGATGTGAAGTTGTAATAATTAACATCTCTTTGTCTAAACACTTATTTTTAATTAAGTACCATATTTCTCTCCATTTACATGTTCTGCAGCTTCAAGCAGAAAAAAATCTGATGTGTTCCATTCACATGATTTTCTCTACATATCTGTAACAAATTATTGTTAAAAAGCTTAATCTTCTATCTACTTCACGATAATCAAGATAAACATTAGCTGAAATTGTCCTTATTATATGGTTCCTCGTAAGTAGAAGGGTAAAAATCTAATATGTTCCATTCACATGATATCGTCTAGGTGTTCAGTAAACAAACCTTTTATTCAAAACATTAATCTGCTATCTACATCATACTAATCGAGATAAACATAAGCACAATTAGTTTTATTACTAGCTTCCTTGTAAATAGTAGGGAAATAAGAAAATGCACATGCGTTATGCGATAGTTTCATCTTTTAAAAGCCGGTCGCTATGTGAAATAATTCAAATTTCAATCTCTTTGCTTGCCAGCAGTAAACAAATGAGAAACGAGAAAAAAATCTGTCTTACCGTTTGAGGAAAGTTTAGGTGGCTAAAATTGAAACCAATAATCCGGAATATCTCGAAAATGTTAACTCTACAAAAAATTGTATATGACATAAATTGTTGTTTTAATGAGATGTACATTTTTTGTATAGTAGGCTTTTGTATATATCTTACAGTTTGCAATTATATAAAAGTCATCTAGAATGAAAAGGTCTACAGAGGCTATTCCCAGAAAATCCAAGATATACATTTCGTTTGTCATAAAAATATCTTAAATATAGTCATTTTAATCAAAACCATTAGAGCCATTTTTGAGAAAATCAAAAACTTTTAAAACTGTTCCATGTAAAGGGAAGTTGGGGGTGGTGGGGGATTTTTCTTGAAAATCTTCGTGTCACATCCTTGGGAGATACCAAACTTAAATACCAAGTTTTAACAGCACACACATGCTTGTTTTTGTTTCAGGGGGTCTCAAAACATGTATTTCCAGTGAAATCTCAGCATCAAATTAGTGTACGTATAGAGAAAGGAAACAATTTTTATAGTTATGGAATACGCCTAGATATTGCAGCATTCTACAGCATGATTTATATAGAACAGATACATTTCTTTCTTTAATTATATAGTGGAAATTCATTTAATGAGCTGTTTTTACTTTCTCTACATGTACTATGTACATAGTACATAGAGAAGGTATTGTATTCCACCCAAAAATTTGGTATCTAGATTTCATCAGGAATACACATTTCAGGGTCCCCTGTATAAAAAAAAAACATTATTAGAATGTGTGTGTGCGTGCGTGTGTGTGTGTGTGTGCACGCACAAAAATGAAAAGTTGGTAAAATACCAAACTTGATATTTTAGTTTAGTATCTTCCAGGGATGCGACTTGAAGATTTTGATAAAATTTTGAAAATTTATTTTCTCAAAAATGGTTCTAAAGATTTTGATTAAAATACCATATATGAAAGATATTTATTTATATTGCCAATAAAATGTATGTTTTGAATATTCTGAGAATAGGCTCTAGAGATCTCTTTGTTCTGAATGAATTTTTCTGAATTTTGCATAACTGGTAAACCATAGAAAATAGTAAAAAATGTAATACACAAAAAATGTAGACCATGTTAAAACACACAATTTATGTCATATGCATTTTTTTCATGGAAATGACCATTTCTGAGATATTTAAAGCTTTTTTTTTTTTTCAGATTTAAAATGCTTAAACTTTTCTCGCACAGAAATTTGTAAACTCCTGGCTATGCACAGAAATGGATTTCAACCACATGGAACCAGCTTTTAAAAGATCTGACTTTCACTTTAGCTTATTTTTCTTCTACAAACAAGGAAGCAAGTAATTGAGTCAATTTCTGCTAATGTTTATCTCAATTATCAAATAGCAGATAGAAGAATATGCTTTTTAACACTAATGTGTTACAATGATCTAGAGAAAGTCATGTGAATGGAACACATCAGATTTTTAATGTTAAATTAAGTAGGATCTTCAGGTGTTTATTCTATATTCCTTACTTTTGTATTTTGTGATTGTGCCAGTAGGTTGCAACAATAGGTCTTGACAGAGAAGTTCTGTCACAATAACTGTACTCTGTACTTTATATTATGTAGTAGCAGCTGAGAGTGATCCTGGAAAGTCTTCATCCTCAAAACATTTTAAAGTTTACTAACCAAGAGACTAAGCTTTAAAGACTGTCTAAACCATGGCCTAAAACCTAAGCAAGAATCTTAACTTTTACATATGGTGCTGCTGAAATTTCAATCTAAAGATAAAAACGGCTGCATTTGATCATTGTTAAAACTTTCAGTAACCATCTACTTAGATGATTGTGTGCTACATTATCCCTCTTAAAACATTTTCATGCTTATTATTTGATTCTAGTCTACTGTTAATTTCAGGTTCATTACGAGCATAAGAAAGTTGCCTATTCGTTCCTTATTTTCAGGCCATTCCAGCATTGGTCCAGAAATACAGCATATGTGGGATCAGGAAAAAGAACATAGAGCAAAATTTGAGGAACTGATTTTGAAATATCGTGTGCGGCCAACAGCTCTGTTACCATTTTGGAATGCAGCAGGATTTATGCTTGGTGCAGGTAAGCTGAATTACTCTGATAAGTTTATTGTTTGGTCCAATCACAATTTCGATCTACAAAATTAAATAATTTAAAATTGACCACTCTCTAACTACAAGATAAAAGTGATTTCCATCTTACTCTTTCATTGGTTACTACAATAATAATTATATTTAACACTGCAAGAACAAAGCACAGTAATTACATATAAAATTAATTTACCAAAAAGCAGTACTTGTATAAAAAAATGAGCCAGTTTAATAATTGAAATGACTACATATGCAATATTTTAAGTTTTTAAAAAACAGGCTTTATTTACCACCAACTGCTTACACTGCTAATGACTTCTAGTCTAAAATCCTGATATGTTGCATTTGCATAAATTTCTCTACTCACTCTTTTGTAAACTATTCTTACAAAAGGTTATTATTTTCTATTTCTTGTTATTCCAGATATATTTCAAATGAAATGTACAGTTTGTAAGGAAGTAAAGCAATAGATTTCTCTCAGTTTTCTCTAAAATAATTAAAAAGATTATGTACAATAGATTTGTTCATTTTTGGACAAATATAATATAAAATGCTCAATAAATTTTCCACAAGAAATCTATTAATGTGGGATATTTTCTTTAGTGGAGAGTATATTAAATGCCAATGACAGAAGTTATCAAATGCAAGTGGAGTGGAGATGGCTAAACACTCTTTTTGTATCACTAACAAAATTACAATTACTAACCTGTTTTTTATTCAGGAACATGTTTTCACTGATCCATTGTCGGCATCTTTGGTTGGGTTCAGAACTTTTCTCATAAAACCTTGAAGAATATGTTGCAGACATCTAACTAGCCACACAAGGATTAAGTGAGGATGAAAAAGTCATGGTTAGGAAAGAATGCAGAATATGCAAACCAAACAACAAAACTGATCATTCAACAAGATAATTTAAGTCCTTCGATGGAAAAGATGTGACACACCACAATGGACAAAAGAAATAAAATTGGCATCATGATAGATCAGAATACATCCATTGAATGGAATTATTACTAATTCTTATTTCTTTGATGAAATAGTGAGGATCCTTCATTGTAAACTTCATCACAGGTGCCAATTTTATTGCCTAACCTTGCTCTGCATAGGGTTTGTGTATCAAATTAAAAGGTGTACTTAGCCAATCAAGGGAAAGGGGTTGGGAATTGTGAGAGGCAGCTCTTATAGGAAACAAGGATTAGTTCATGTAACTATAAAGCAATATGCAAATTTATAAAGAAATAAGGTATAAAAGGGGTTGGAATATATTAAAATTCCAGCAGACCCTATATAAAACTGCATTAAATTAGTAACGAATGACTCAAGGACAATAAAATAATAACCCACCAACAAACAATGTACAATAAAAATGGATAACCCCAAATGAGCACTTAGATATGCCCCACTTAAAATACATAAACCCAGCAACATCTCAAGATCCATTATCAGCACCCTTGCATACAATCTAGCAAATTGGCTCGTAAAATATTTCCAATCATTACCAAGTTTTGAAACTTGCAGCATGAGAAACTCACTCTCCCAGGAGAAAACTAAAGATATTCATTTAACTTTTTTTTCTCTTATCATTGAAAACAGTAGTGTTATAATCATTTATTTGACGAGTTGATGAATTACACTAAGCAACACTTACTTGGGATTTTTGCCAGAACATGTTTCTGTTTTCAACCAGACATCAACTAATTCCTTGTGGTGAAGCTGGCAATGCTGTAAGTGCTGTCTCCTCTGGTGTTGGTTCAATGAACTTGCTAAACACATCCTTCTGTAGAATGTCAAAATTAAAAACTTTGTTTTTATTTTTTAAGAAGAAGATGTGTTTCCATGTGGCCAGCTCTTGTTTTCCTGTTGTGTGTTTTAGAAGTTTTATTTCTGAATTTATACTGTGGTTTTTTGTTCAAAGGTGGGTGGCAACTGCTGATTTTTCCCATTGTTTATGATTTATGTTTCTGAAGTGTTCTTTGGATCTTGTTTCTAAATTTCTTTTTGTTTATCCTATGTAAATCTAATTACAATCCTTGCATTCCATTTAGTATATGACCGATTTTTTCTTTGTTGGGATGACGTCCTTGATATTTGAGCTTAACTCATTTTTTATGCTGTGATGGTTTACTGGAGCTAGCTGAATGTTCTATTCTTTGAACATTTTTTGAAATTTGTCAAATGCCCATGGGTGGTATGTGAATTTCTTGAAGCTCATCTTCTGTTCTATAGCTGAGAGAGTGGTTGTTTCTTTTAGGAATTTCTTCTTTTTGGCTAGTTTTATTTTTTTTATTTACTAGGGATTTTGGGAAGTGATTTCTATTTGCAATTTTGATTATTTTGTTGTAAGTGTTGTTTAGTGTAATTAATCAACTCATTGACAAATATTCACTTAACTCCTACAGACAGCTTAGTATACTTTGATGTAAAAGCTCTTTTTCATAGCATTCCTAAAGACAAACTACTCATACAGTTAAAAAGTGGTTGGAATTCACAAATATTACTACCGAAGAGATACAGAAACTCATCCATCTTATACAAATTTTCATAGACCAATCCTTTATCACTTTCAATGGGGAATTCAGCCATGGGAAGTTCCTCATCCCCTTTCCTAGCCACTTTATGCACAAGTTCTTTTGAAATTCACTTGGCAAGAGCCATCTCTCACATTTTCAAATTCTGTTTTAAATTCAATATTTAGACAATGTTTTCACCATAGTACACAAAAAACATAGGGAAGATGCTCTTAAACTTTTCAATTTGCAGTGTTCGGGGGTATAACCGGACCACCCTGCTTCCTGGGGACATAAATAAGGAAGCCTGGTCCTCCAGGTTGGGGGTTAAGCATTAGGTTAACAACCTAATCTTGTAAAAAAGCTATTATTACGAAACCTGCAAAAAAGCCTCGGAATGATTTAATGTTGGCGACCTGGAACACAAGGACAATGCTGAAACTTGGGAAAATGAAAGAAATAGCAAATGAAGTATTAAAATATAAATTAGATGTGGTAGCGCTCCAAGAAATAAGATGGGCAGAGGAAGGTAGAATAGATAAGAAAGAATACACAGTATTATAATAGTGGACCTAAAAAAGCTGGACTTAATGGCACAGGATTTATTATCTCAAAGGAAATCAAAAAGAGCCTAATAGAATTTAAATCAATTAGTGAATGAATCTGTAAAATACGCCTTAAAGGTAAATTCAGAAATATAACTATATTATCTATATATGCACCTACAGAAGAGAAAGATGAGGTAAAAAAGGAAGAGTTTTATGAAAGCTTAGAAAATACATGTAATTCAGTAGGAACTTATGATACATTGGTGATACTAGGAGATTTTAATGCCCAAGTGGGGAAAGAAGACTATTTAAATGGAGTGGCAGGGAAACATACACTACATCAAATAAGTAATGAAAATGGTAATCTACTTGGACAATTCGCAGTTAGAAATAATATGATTATTAAAAGTACCTGCTTCCCTCACAAAGAAATACATAAAGGAACGTGGAAAATGCCAGGCTCAGATATAGTAAATCAAATTGATCATGTGCTAATTAAAGCAAGACATACATCATCAATTATAGATGTAAGAAGTTGTAGAGGCCCAAATTGTGATTCAGATCACTTTTTGGTTAAAGTGAGTATGAGAATAAAAATAAAGAAGATGGAGAGAGTTCAAGAGAACAAACATATACGATGGGATAGAGAAAAAATAAAAGATAAAGAAGAAAAAAAGAAATATCAAAAGTTAATGAGCAGCAAATTAAATGAAAAAGGAACAGAAGAAGGTGTAGTAGACAGTAAAAGAGGTAGCAAAAATAAGTATAGGTGAAAAGAAAATGGAAAGAAACATAGAATGGTATGATAAAGAGTGTGAGCAAGCTATAGAAAAAAGAACATGGCTAGGAAAAAAATGCTCCAGAAAGAAACTAGAAATAACTATGAAGAATACCGTCAAAGAAGAAGAGACGCTAATAACATATGTAAGAAAAAGAAAAGAGAATATTGGAAAATGCAAACCCAAGAAATAGAAACGTTGATTCAACAGAGTGAGATAAAGAAATTCTATATGGCATTAAAGCAAATGAAACAAGGGAAACAGAATAAAATGAAAGAATGTCTAAGCAAGGAAGGTAATGTTCTTGGAGAAGATAAAGATATACTGGAAAGATGGGCTGAGTACTACAAGGAATTGTTAAATAAACGACAAACAATAAATAATCAGGAACAAGGAGAGAATGAAAATGGAAATGAACAAAAAATGGAAGAAGAAGAAGAAGAACCGGATATTTGGGATGTTAAAATAGCAATACAGAGCCTAAAGAATAATAAAGCACCAGGAGAAGATGACATAATCGCTGAGCTAATTAAATATGGTGGGAATGGAATTATGAAAGCAATACATAAGTTAATATTAGAAATATGGAGGAAGGAACAGATGCCTGAAAGCTGGAAGACAGGCATAATATGCCCAATATATAAAAAGGGTAATAAATATCAATGCCATAATTATAGGGGAATTATATTGCTAAATGTAGCATATAAAATATTTTCAAGTATTTTATATAATAGAGTGAAAAAATATGCGGAAAATGTATTAGGCGAGTATCAATGTGGATTTAGAAGTGACAAGAGTACGATAGACCAGATATTTGTAATACGACAAATAATGGAAAAATTCTATGAGCATGGCATAGATTTATGCTTTCTGTTTATTGACTTTAAGTTTGCATTTGACTCAATTGACAGAGAAGTTCTCTATAACACCTTACAATGTTTTAAAGTGCAACCGAAAATAATAAGACTAATAAAAATGACAATGGAAAATACAAAAGCCAAAGTGAAAGTAATGAATAAATTAAGGAGTAAGACAAGGTGATGGACTATCTACGACTCTATTCAACCTAGCCCTGCACAGAGCAGTAGAAAAAATAAATACTAAAGGAACAATATTTTTAAGTCTATTCAGATATGTGCATATGCAGATGACATATTGATTGTGGCAAGAGATAGAAAAATGTTAGTTGAAGTTTATGAAGAATTAGAAAGAAGGTCTAAAGAAATAGGATTAGAAGTAAATGAAAAAAAAACTAAATACCTGAAAATGACAGCAGACAAAAGCAAAAGAATAATTGAAAATCTAGTAGTTGGAGACAAAACATTTGAAGGGGTATCCAAATTTAGATATTTAGGAGCGCTTGTAAATAATGATAACAATTTAAACGAGTGCATAAAAGAAAGAATTCAAGGTGGAAATGTAGCCTATTAAACAAATTTAAATCTATTAAAAAATAGGCTTATTAGTACAGGGACAAAATACAAGATCTATAAAACACTAATAAGACCAATAGTAACGTATTCTGCAGAAACCTGGACCCTAAACAATGTAGATGAAGTACTACGAAGATTTGAACGGAAAATACTTAGATGAATCTTTGGACCTGTAAAGGATAAAGACCAATGGAGAATAAGATATAATTATGAGATAGAAGAACTAATTAAGCAGCAAAATATTGTGAAATTTATAAAGGCACAAAGAATAAGATGGCTAGGACACACAGAGAGAATGACAGAAGATAGAATGCCAAAAAGAATATTGAAAGGAAGACTGTACGCTAGAAGAAAAACAGGAAGACCAAAAACAAGATGGTTAGATGATGTGATGGAAGACCTAAGAAAAATTGGAATCAGAGGGTGGAAAAGTAAAGCAGAAGATAGAGATATGTGGAGGAGGATTGTGCAGGAGGCCAAAGCTTACCAAGGGCTGTAGTGCCAGAAGAGAAGATACCATTCATTCAATTCACCATTAAAACAGAAAAGAACAACACACTTCCTTTTTTTAGACCTTAAAATCATAAAAAATATTGATAAACTGGAATTCAGTATTTACCATAAACCCACACATAATGATAATTACATAAAAGCAAATGGTCAAGATCCCAAATCAGACAAGCAAACAGCATACAATAGCATGATAAACACATTAATTAAAATTCCAATGAGCAAGAAAGAATATTTTGAAGAATACCAGCTTATAATAAAATTAGTGCACAATAATGGATTCAATAAAGAAATGGTGAACAGTAAGATTAAAAGCTTCAAGAGGATGTTGAAGATCAAACAAACCATAGCACTATAGGGAAAATCAAACAGCAAGTTTGAATATAGAAAATGCATATACAACCCCAAAGCCCATCACAAATTGTAAAAAGTGTTCAAACACAATATAACATTGGCTCCTTATAATAGATTTTCAGTGAAAAACCTTTTAAAATCAAACAAAATAGACCACACCCCATCAGAACAAATCAGAGATTTACAAAATTAAATGTTTGGATTGTGACAAAATTTACATAGGTAAAACACAGAGAAGCTTCTCACCAGGTTCAAAGAGCATTGGAGAATCTAAGGAACAAGCAAACAGAAAAATCAGTGGTGGCACTACACTCCTGGAATACTAACCATGATATATATGTAGAACAAAAAAATTAGGCTTATAAAACCAGTACAACATCCAGAGGAGTTAGAGGTTTAGGAGGGGGAATATAAATAAATATACATATATATATAAAGAAATTTGAGGAAAACTTGGTAAACTTTGATTTGATGGATAAAGGAATCTCGCTCTTCAACTTAATCCAATAGCCACCAAGGGTGTAACTCCACCAAAAGTGTCACTTCATTCTGAACCCATTCAGTGCAGCCGAGGATGCAGATCAGCAAAAACATGTTCCTGAATAAAAAACATGTTAGTGAAGCAAAAAAGAGTGTTTAGCTGTCTCCACTCCACTTGCATTTGATCTTGTGACTTCACTGTGTAAGATTCAAATTTAGCGCATCTAGCCTTCATAACATATTTAAGTTTTTTTTAACCTCTCAGTTAATCACAAAATGTTATTTCAAAAAACTTCACAATAATGGCATCAGAAGGGATGCAAACAAACGGTTAGGCCATAACTAAAAAATAAGGCATGTTCTATTCACATAAGTTTCTCTACCTATTCTGTAATGAATTATTCTTACAAAAGCTTATTTACTTCATGTTAATCAAGATAAATATTAGCAGAAATTATCTTATTTTAGTTTCTTGTATGTAGAAAGGCATACACTAGCTAAAGTGGTGATCAAATCTTTTAAAAGTTTTGTGTCTGAAATTTGGTTGTCTTTGAATGGCCAGGAGTAAAGTTTAATATTTAACAAACTTTTAGTTTTCAATTATGCTGTCCTCATAGAAGCACGGACCTTTTTCTAAAAATGCTTTTTTGGATTCAGGTGGTATGTATTTCTGGTGAAACCTCTGTATCAAATGTTTGCATAGAATACAATACCTTCTCTATCTACTATGTACATTGCAAATTTTATTATTAATGATTCAAATAATGTCACAAAAGCCAGTCATTAATAGTCTCTTTGATTGGATAAGATATATATATATATATTTTTTTTTCCTTTGGGGCACAAACCTCCAACCATACCAGTATGGCCAACTCTCATGCAACATGTCTTATACCATACAGCCATTCAGACACATGATGGCTTTGGAATAAACTGATCTTATAAGATTATAATGATATGAATGAACTTTCACGTTTTTTTACATAATAAAATGGTAAAATGCACGTACGTATCGCATTCAATGGAAACCTGTCAGCATCCAACTATGCTATCATACCAATTGCTTTAGCTGGGCCCTCCCCATCCTTCACCACACTTTCTCTTGAATGCAGAACATATATTTTGACTGATTCAATCTTGCATTTCCTTGGTTTGATAGGTAAGCCACTTCTATTGTGCCATAGACTGCATGGCTATAAATCTAGATGTCAAAGTTTGTATTATGTAATGGACTCCTTTAACAGTCATGTACAGGAGTCATATTACATCCATATCGGTGTATGGGTTAAACTCTAATGCACTTACCAACCCAGTTGACACTTTAAAATTCTGTAGTAAGTAATCCCAAAAGTATACAATTTTTAGGTATTGTAAGTCAACTCTGTAGGTATTGTCATGGAAAGCATAGTTAAGGATTACATAGCAAACTAACTAGGTTAACTTAGAATACTAAGTCAAGTGGTAACAGGAAATGTTAAAATCTGATTGTTTTGAAAGTTTACTTTACTTTTATTGTACCCTTCCTGGGGTTCCTGTCTGCTACAATTTTCAAACTGAAAATACTGAGGCTAATAAAACAGATACCAAATAATACTGCAGTAAACCAATTTTGGAAGAATTTAATGTATTACCGTTGCCATGCATATTTTTTTTTTTTTAGGAACAAATAATAGTACTCATTTTTTTCACAAAATGTGGACTATCATTCACACAATTTCAGAACAGTTGAATCACATACTCTCTCAGAGCATGAAGTGTGTTGCACAAATGAGTGACACTATAGAACAAATTACCTTATTCATTCAAAATATTATCAGATTAAAGTTTCAAGTCAGAGGTACAGCAATTGCTATCAACATACAAATCTACAATGTTAATGAATTTATAAAATTAAGATTGTAATCACTGTTATTAGTCAGCATTTATATATGCATTACAATGTTAAGGGATTAATAATTTAGAACTTTAACTCTGTTATTTATTCTTTGCCTAATACCCTTTGTGTGTGTATATATATATTTGTTACGTCAAAAATGTTGTTTCTTTATTTTGGACGAAATCACATGTACATTCCGTATATTATATGGTGAATAAATCTTCTACTACTATTTTTAAAGTGTGTGCTGCTTTGATGATCGAATTTCCAAACCTTTTACATGAAACCACAGGAGAAAATTAATGACTTCGCATTTGAGAAAAATATAAATACAAGACCGTTTTTTAAGTAAATGCCATTTTGAAATTCCACATCTGCATGCTGCAGTCAGTATCCCGCACATGCGCATTGTGTACCTACATCTGTTGGCAATCTACAAATGCCATTGCAGCAACAACCAATTATGTTTATATTTGCTTTTGTGAGTTTAAAATGCCTCCACCGATTGAGAATCCCACCAACTGTGAAGAACACAGTGTTATTCGTCTTCTCAGTGCTAAAGTTGACATTCATCATCAGCTTTGTGAAGTGCATGGACAAAACCTTATGAGGTCTGGAATAGTATGCAAATGGGTAAGAGCTTTCAAAGATGACCGAACAAATGTTTATGACAAGGCACAGAAAGTCAGCGAAAAAATGAAAGAGAACATTCACAATTGTTTTGTTATCAATTATCAAGTTTCAAGAAGTGTTATCTACGAAATTGTTACCAAATGCTTACACTATCGAATATTGTGCTCAGAATGGATATCAAAATTGTTGACTGAGAAGCACAGAATCAAATGTTTAGGCAGCACCTTGAATTTTCTTGAGCATTACAATGCTGAAGGAGATGATTTTTTAAGTAAAATTGGCACACGTGATGAAACATGGATGGTCTAAATTATACCAAAAACAAAACAATCCATGGAATGGCAACATTCAACATTGCCCACAAAAATTAAGTTTAAGCAGACAATTTCAGCCCAGAAAATCATGTGTACCATATTTTGGGATAGGAAGGGGTGTTGCTTGTTGGCTTTTTGCCTCATGGCATCACAATAAATTCTTAAACATATTGTGAAACTTAACAAAAACTGAAAACTAAAGACATGCTAAGTTAAGTGTTCATTTAGCGGGATCATTTAGCCTGTTCACTTGCGGCCAATCAAATTTGCAATCTCATTACATCATTTGGCTGGGAAGCATTTGATCATTCTAGCGCCCAGTGACTTATCACGTGTTTCTGTAACTGAAGAAGCATCTCGAAGGTCACCACATGATGATGACAGATTACAAAAACTTGGTAAATATGATGAGTGGCTTAACAATGGTGGTGCCAATTATGTGGAAAAGTAGATTAAAGTGTGGTATTTCATGTAAAAATAAATTGTTACAAAAGGTTTACTTTTTTTTTAAATATCAAAATGGTACTTACTTAAAATACACGCTTTGTATATGAAAATTCAAACCAATAAGTAAAAAAAGGAAAATAATAAAACAAAGGCCCTTCCTCCCAAAATAAGAATTTTTGCCCAAAAATTCAAACTTTTAAGAACAAACCAAAACATTGATTCCATTAACGATACTTTTGGTATATTTTTATACTCAAAAGATTCCATTTTTATGAAGATGGTTAACTCAAAAAAAGGACAAATCTGTGTGCTTTAATAACATTTACATTTTTTAGAAGTGAGATGATTTTAATTATCTCTTACTGTTTATCAGAGGCTATTACCATGAAATTCTAGACGTATATTTTATCATCAAAATATATTAAACATATGGCATTTAAATTGTTAAGAATTATTTTTAAGAGAGTTTTGAAAACGATCTCTCTCCCTCTCCCTCTCCCCCTCCCTCTCCCTCTCCCTCTCTCTCTCTCTAAAATATACTTTTGTATTTAATAAGTCTTAAAAAAGTATTTTCATTGAAACCTCAATATAACATTTTTTGGTGGAAGAATACAATACTACCTCTTTACTCTATGTAGCAGAGAAAATAAAAGGTACAACTTTGCTGACCCCAGAGTAACAGGATGGTAAATTAGAACAGTGAATAATATTTTACTAAAACTGCCTAGATACCTAAAAGTAAATATGACAATCTGAGTTGTTTTAGAAAATTTCAAAAGATCAGAGAAATGCTAATTTCTTTCTTTTTTTCTGCATATCTAATTTTGACTTCTGTTTCAGGTACAGCTCTGCTTGGTCCAAAAGCAGCCATGGCCTGCACAGTTGCAGTTGAATCTGTGATTGTGGATCATTATAATGACCAGTTACGTGCACTCATGACTGATCCAGAAACTAATAAAGAATTACTAGATGTTATTCAAAAGTTTCGCGATGATGAACAAGAACATCATGATGCAGGAATTAACCACGATGCAGAAGAGGCACCTTTCTACTCTGCACTAAGTGAGACAATCAAAATTGGTTGTAAGGTTGCAATACAGATTGCCAAAACTATATGATAAAGGAAACCTGAAGGAGCTTGTTAAATAATTACTGCTTGTATTTTTTATAATAATATGATGTAAATACAAGGGTTTAACATTGCATTACTTATATGAAATAAGTTCAAATAATAAATGCTTATTAGATAGAAGTGTATTATCTTATCTTTTTATAATCTTCTACACCATTGCACCGATTTCAACTAAACTTGGCACAGATAACCTTCAAAGCAAGGCAAAAATTATTGTCTAGTTTAAAATTCGAAATTTTGACCCATTTCACAACAACATTAATTATTTTGTTTCATATAATACCTACAAAAGCTCACCAGACCATCTATATCTTTCTTAGTGGTTGTTGTAATAGCTGGAAAAAGCCCGCCTGGGTAGCATGGTGGTAGCATGTCTGCCTCACGTTCAAAAGGTCGTGAGTTCGAATCTCGCTTAGGGTGAGTTACCCGGGTAAGGTTTTTTTTCAGGGTTTTCCCTTATCCTGAGTAACTTTAAGCTCCATGGACCCCGAGATCATTTGAGCATCATATCATCAATTGCATTCATCAAAAAAAAGAAAGAAAAAAAAAATAGCTGGAACATTGCCAACATAAGGAAACTAGAACTGGATTTCATGACCTCACAAAATAACAAAGTAAAAGCAAGTTTACTTATTATCTGTTAATCTATTATCTGAAATTGATCATGGAGCTAATAAAACAGTCAAATAATTATAATTACAGTCACATGGCTGAAAGATTAACAAAATTTTGTACTCCATTTTACTGGACTGTAATAACTGCATTAAGCACTAAACAAACAAAATAATGTTTCTTTATCATTATCACCTTATTTATCTTAATATAATTACTTATTGTATATTGATATAAAATAACACAGAAGGATTTGGTATAATCACATTGGGTATTTAAAAAAATTAATTTGTTAGTGACGCTGTCAATTGTTAGGATCATATCAGCACTGTCGGTGTGCTGGAATTTTGTACTGTATGAGTTCTTTAACATGCCCATAAATTTGTCGCTTTTAATCACACTTAAAAACCTCTGTCTGGACCAGGTTTGAACCAGCGACCTTGTTCAGAAGGCCAGCGCCTAACTCGCATTGCTTAGAAAAGTTCTGTGGCACTCAATAATTACTAACATTGAGTAGATAAGTTGGTATTAACATCTACATATTCTGTGAGCCTGTTCTAATGTTTGGATGTGCCTGTTCTAATGTTTTAATTTCTCACCTTTTGTAACCAGCATGTTTCTTTCTTTATAGGAAGCTTGTGATGTTTTACAAGCAGAAAAATAAAACTGATGACATTAAAACAATAAAGTGAGCTTGGATTAACAGCAATAACATCAAACCAAACAAAAGTATCACTTCTTCCTCTTCTGTATGTTCATTTTGTTGTTTTCTTTCTTTCTTGTGTTTTCTTAGTAGTTTTATGTATTTTGGTACTGAGAATAAACAATGATATATTGACATTATTTAAACAGGTATTCCTTCTTACCAAGTGAGATTTTCTCTTTAAACAGTGTCAAGTCACCCCCAAATGTGGCAACACATAAGTCCCTGCTGCTTTCACAAGAAACTAGCATTACGAACTGACATTTGTGGTTGCTAAACCATGCTTTGCATATTGTTTTCACAGTTATTTTCTTTTCTTGCCATGGGCAAGGCAGAACATTTCAGCTAGTAATGTAAATAAAGAACAGGATTCAATAAATATTGTCATTTAGCTAGCCTCTGCTTCACATTCAAGAGGTCGCCGAGTTCGAATCTTAGTTGAGGTGAGTTACCCGGATAAGTTTTTTTTGGGGGAGGTGGTTTCTTTATCCTGAGAGGACAAATGTAGAGTAACTTTAAGCTCCATTGACTGAGCTTATTTGAGCATCATTTCACCCATTTTATTCATTGTACAATATGACCTACCAAGTTAAACAATGTTAATTTAATCGTTTAAGCTTAGGTTGTGCTTGAATTTCTAAGGAATTATTTAAAAATTATTGCAAAGGCACTTAAAATAAATTAAAACTCTCAGGAAACTACAAAAAAGAACCACCCTATTCTGCTCTATTATATACAGATTTGACAGCTTGTTTAAGTATAACTTAATGTATTTCTTCATAAATACACTGCCACCTCTCCTGAAGTTTAACTGGTACACAGTTTTGTTTCTAATCTATATCCAGCCTCTCTCATTGTAGGGAAGCCTTGGTGCATGACCAAAATGTTCATCAAATGATGATGATTATGATGATGATAGTGTTACGATTAAGTTTGGGCTAGACTTAGTTAACAAATTAGTGTCATTTTAAGGTCCCATCTCATGTTACCAGTTGCAAGCGTTTGCACTAACTGTTTTGTCATACACTAGACAGGTGCTGTGGAAATTCAGTGTGCATTAAATGAACATGTTCATTCATGGCATACGATGACCCATTACAGCAGTGCTGACATTACATAGGTGAGTTACAATAGATCCAAAAAACTATTGACTACTGTCCAGTGTTAATGAAATAAATGGAAAGTCAACATAAATGTTTATAGCATAATGTGACAGACTATGCCATGCGCTTGATCTGTGCACTCCCTGCACAGTCCAGTTATCAGTAGTCCATATTTGTTGACAACAGCAACACTAGCGACACTGCAGTCAGTGATGGCCTGAACTGGAACAGGCTATAGTTATACAGTAGCCCGCCTGGGTAGTGTGGTGGTAGCGTGTCTGCCTCACATTCAAAAGGTAGTGAGTTCAAATCTCACTTAGGGTGAGTTACCCGGATAAGGTTTTTTCAAGGTTTTTCCCTTATCCAGAGAAAGACGAGTTGAGTAACTCTAAGCTCCGTGGACTCTGAGATCATTTGAGCATCATTTCACCAATTTCATTCATCGTCCTATATGACCAAAAAAAAAAAAAAGTTACAGTGATTGTAATTTATTTCAAAAGGAATGTTGGCAGCATTGCAGTAAGTGATCCATGATGGATAATTTGGCTGCACTGCATTCTTTAGTATGGCTACATGAGCAGAAAATAAATAAAGAATAAAAACCTTATGTTAAAAAAATGTTCTTTGGCATGAAATCGTAGTAAACACTGCTTTTAAACACATTAGATTGAAAATATAAAGAGGAACAAAAAGAAATATTTGCTTATGTTGGACTTAGAAAAAATTGTACATGTTCAAAATAAGAGCCAAACTTTGTATTATTTGTTAAATAAATATATTATGAAACATTCCCATTTTAAGGTTACTTTAATAGACTGGAACTGGTGAGGTTCTACTTTAATAATTATTTTAGTTTATTTGGCTGCCACCTGTAGCTCTATGGCAAAGCTTTGTATAATTTAAAACATATTATGAAACATGCAGATTTTAAGATTAATTTAATATCGCAGAGATGTACAAGTTCATGCTTTAATAGTTACTTTGGGTCATTAGACTAGCACCTTCAACTCTGTAATAGAACCTTGTATTTAAGTAAACATTATGTTACAAAGAACATTGTGATTTTATGGTTATTTCAATTTATGTGGCAAATGAATTAACCGTATTTCATCAATATATACCACACACATCAGTATATGAAGGGGCCCTCATTTATTCTGTAACACAATACATGGCTAGCTATTCATATGTACATTAATTGTTAATTTCTCACCTTATTCATCCATAAAGGAATCTATGCATATCTAGTACTAACTTTATACCTAGTAAATGACATCAGCTTGAAATTCATTTGGTTTTCATAGGTTACCTTCCTGACATTACACAGCCCAAGGATTCAACATTATTGATTTTTCTTTATATATTATTTCAGGGTGTCCAGTGACTGGGAAAATCGGGAAACCCGGGAAAAGTCAGGGAATTTAAAATTTCTGGAAAAGTCAGGGAAAGGTCAGGGATTTAATAAAATTATCGGGAAAATTGCTGCCGTTTTTGTTTCCCCAATGCTTTAAATTCAGGATGGCTATTTCTGGCGCGGGCGCATTAAGAATTTCCCTTGTGTGCGTGCCGTTGTCATGGCAACGAGTCTGCCAATGGTGAACTGCGCAAGTGCCGGGCTCGTAGTGTCACTCTGTGATTACAAGTATTGTTGGATTGTGATAGAAGAAAGAGCCGAGTGAGATTCACTTCTCGAAAACCAATGCAAGAGAGAAAATTGCTGAAAGGTAAGTGGTTATTGAATATTATGTAAAATTATTCAGTATAGTGTATTGTCGTTTAAATTAAGTTCATCCTTTTCTTCCAGCTGCCTAATTTCCGCTAATGTGATCTAACAAAGATCTTTGCCGCTAAAGAAATTGAGAAGTTGCATTGCTTCATTTTGGTTAACCTTTTTATGTGTATTTTAGCATAAAACAACTAAACTGACTCAAATATAACCCCAAACATTGCGTTCCGTGAGGCCGTTTATAGCCTACATCATGTTTACTGTCCTTAGCCACTAGAGAACTAGGGATGCTCCTTTGTTTCATTTTTTTGAACCCCTTTAGTGTCTTTGAGTGCTAAACAACTAAAATAATTAAGTCCGTCTGAGTAGTATGGTGGTAGTGTGTCTGCCTCACATTCAACAGGTCGCGAGCTTGAATCTCGCTAAGGGTGAGTTACCTAGATACGATTTTTATCGGGTTTTCCCTTACCCTGAAAAGATACATGTTGAGTAACTTTAGTCTCCTTGGACTCCGAGCTTATTCAAGCATCACTTCACCTATTTCATTCATCGTCCGATATGACCAAACCAGGTTGAAGGACTTTAAATTATATAAAAAAAAATAAATAAAAAAAACCTGTAATAATCTCAACTATACCGTTACGTGTACCTCTTAAAGCATGCTCATATTTACAAGCTGTGGCACGCGTAATCAGCAATTACTTTTAATCCATATTACATACGTACTTCTTTATTTTAGTATTATTTTTACATGCATTTTTCACATTGTATTCTTTGTGCTTGTCCACATAAACAGCTGGTGTTCATGGTAATTAGTACGTCCATTTCCCATGCAAGAGGTCTAGAGTTTGAATCTCGGCAGTGGCTTGCTTATGCCAGGCTCACGAACTTCGAAACATGAACTTAATGTGACATAACTTGAAACTCTTAACACATTGTATTAAATGGAGCTATTTAGGATTAACTTAACATGATTTAACTTAGTGCAATGAATTTCCCGATATTTAAGTGATGGTAATTAACTGATCGGTGTGAAGCGTAGAACGAGCAGTTGAAAACAGCTACCATCAGGAGTCATTTCTGTTACGTTAAGTGCATTCAATTCACGTTACATGGCCGAGTGTTTAGACCACTCGCTTCTCGCCTAGACGGCCCGGGTTCGATCCCAAGCGACCGTATGAGAGATTTGTGGTGGACAAAGCGGGGCAGGAGTAGGTTTTCTCCGGGTTCTCCATTTCCCCTACCATCGCTTTCCACCGATGCTCCATCTTCATATCACCAGTGTCATCGCCTGTGGTGCCACAAGTAGTAAAGGCGGGCGCTAAACACTAATAAATAAATAAATAATTCACGTTACATCCCATCACGTTAAGTAAAGCTCATCGTAATCCCGGCATAATTTCCTTATTACCGTAAAATGGGGTGAATTGCAACGGCTTTAAAGTTACCCCAGAGTTACCAAAATTTCAGTTACATGCTAAACAATATGTGCCATCACTTAACGTAGGTAATGGGAAGCAAAAATTTGACACTACCAAAAACTTAGGTTGTCACGTTAAGTTAACCCTAAATAGGTGTGTTTAATACAATGTTTTAGACTTTCGAGTTACGTGGCATTAAGTATATTATAATTCCAGCATAAGAGTTTGCCAGTGTCAAACTTGTCATAAAATGTATAGGTACATAAAATAATTTCAGTATCACTACTCAGCTTTTATTTGTTACTTTATTTTGATATTGTTTGAAAACTCCCAATTTGCTTCTCACATATGTTAATTCCATTGCAGGGAGGGGGAGGATTGCATTGCAAATTGCAATTCTGGTATATTCCTGAGAAACATTATAGCAAATAAAAGCGACTAATACTTAAACACGTTATGTGAAATAGGAAAGCTCATGTTTTGCGGACAATAGGTTCTTCTCAAGAATAAGATTTTGCCTGTAATCTATGGCAAAATCATTTGTATAGAGTTAGATAATTCCTCCAATCTACCATTAGCTCCATATCCCCTATTTTTATTACTATCACTGCTGCGAAATGCTTGATTTTGTGTAGAAGCATCATTTCAGTTTCTAATTGGGGTGGGGGGAGGTTCCTGAAAGAGTTACTCAAATTTAAGTCAATTTTAATGACACGTTTATCCTAAAATAAATGTTTCTTTGGTTTAATAAATGTGACAGTTTGTATTATAAGTATATCAATTATAAGTCAATATCCTAATTATTTTGCTAGCTTAGGGGGAAGTTTACCCCTTTACCCTACTACATGATGCCCCTGATTTTTTAAAAACTTACAAATTATGGTTTTTAAAATTGTTTGCTTTTCTTGTGAAATAAATATAAACTTAGGTATATCAAAATCCCTTTTTCAGATTAGAAGATGACATCGAAGAAAGCATCTTTTCAAGCTAATTGGCTAGGAGAACCACAGTTTAACAAATGGCTTGATAAAGTGGCTAATGATACCCATTATGCTCAGTGTAAATTGTGTCTGAAGACATTCAGCTTAAGTAACATGGGGCGAAGAGCAGTAACAAGTCACATGAATAGTTCAAAACGTGTCAAACTTGATAATGCAGTTTCTAAAAGTACACCAATGCAATTCTTCACAAAGCCTTCGTACTCTCTCATAAATGAACTGCCATTAAATCAATATGGTTCAAGAAAAACAGAAAATGACTCTGATTTATCTGAATCTGCCACAAATATTCCATGTCCATATTCTGGAATTCAAGAAAAAGATATCACCTCTACTCTAGAAAAATATAAATTAAGAGATGAAGTGACACAAGCAGAAATTTTGTGCTGCGTAAACACTGTTATGCAACACAATTCTCTTCGAAATGCAGACAGCAGTGTTTCTCTTTTTGCTAAAATGTTTCCGGATAGTGCTATAGCAAGAGAGATGAAGTTGCATAAAGGCAAAATATCTTACAGCATTGTATTTGGTTTAGCTAATTACTTTAAAGAGGAGCTACAAACATCTGTAAAAGGTAACTTTAATTACGTCATTGGTTTTGATGAAAGTCTTAACAAAGTTGCTGAGAAAACACAAATGGACCTAAGCATTGGCTATTGGAATGAAAATACAAATTCAGTAAAAGCTCATTATTTGTGTTCAATTTTCCTACAGCAGGTCAAGGCATTCAAGTTGGGTGTCCTGGGACTTGACTTTTCCAAGATGCTTCAGATCTCTATGGACGGCCCTAATGTAAATTGGTCCTTTTACAAACTTTTAAAAACTGACATTAGTGCTATTCTTGGTCCTGGTGGTCCAAAACTGCTGGATTTGGGGTCATGTGGGCTCCATACTGTCCACGGACTTTCAAAACTGGTATTAAGATTACTGGCTGGAACATAATCGAGTTTTTAAGATCACTGTTTAATTTGTTTAAAATGGTTCCTACAAGAAGAGGACATTATTCACAGATTACTGAATCTTCCTTATTTCCCCTACAATTTTGCAATGTGTGGTGGATTGAAAATGCAAGGGTGGCAAGATGTAGTCAAGAGATGTTGCCATCACTCAAAAAGTATGTGGAGGCTGTAAAAGGGACTGAAAAGGAGCCTGCTTGTAAAAGTTTTAAGGTGGTGGAATTATGTGTGAAAGACAATCTCCTTCTTGCCAAGCTTGCTTTCTTTCAGAGTTTTGCTGAACAGCTGGAACCATTTTTAACAGAATTCCAAACTAACTCTCCAATGGTACCTTTCTTATACAGTAGTCTCTTAAACATCATCAAGGGAGTTATGACTAAATTTGTCAAAAAAGAAGAAATGGAAAAAAATGAGTTTTTCAAAACTAATGTCTTGGAGAAGGAAAACAAAGTTTTCAAAAACCTTGTAAGCATAATGGATATGGCACAAGATCTGCACTGAGGCATTGGTGTCAATGACAAGCAACTTTTTGAGTTTAGGAAGGATATTAGGAATTGTTTCCAGTCGTTTGTTGTCAAATTACAAGAAAGGTCACCCTTAAAGTACCCTCTGACAGAAGCCCTATCTTTCTTAGATCCATCGTATATTGCAGCCAATGAACTAAAGGCCTGCCATAATATGTCAAAAGTATTTGACATTATGATTCAATCAAATGCATTTTCACCAAGTCAGGCTGAAAAGGTAGACAATGAATTTAGAGAAATCATCTCAAAACCTTCTTTCAAGTTTGAATGCATCAATTACAAGAGGGAGGAAACAAGGCTAGACACATTTTGGATATCCCAACTTCAGACATATGAACAAATGAGAGCTGTGGTGAAAAAGTTTCTTTTACTTTCTGGTGGAAATGCAACTCTTGAAAGGGGCTTCTCTATCAATAAAGAAATTCTAGTGGAGAATTTGAAAGAAGAGTCGCTCATTGCACAAAGAATGGTTTTTGACTCAGTCTGCAACATTGGAGGAATAGAAGAATTCAGCTTGCAACCAATTCAGCTCGCAATGCGAAATGCCTACAGCAGATACAAAGAGGCTGAAGCGCATAGGAAAGAGGTAATGTAATTTTTAAATATAAACTTTTTCATTATTCAGCAGTAGCATTACAAATATTAAAACTCTGGTATAGAGCATTTTTCAGTTTATAATTGGTTTTGGTTGTCCCATTGTTTTGAGTATATAAATCATAAATATAAGTTGAATTAAATGGAAAGGTTAAATTATTAATATTTATTTACAGTAATTGAAGATAAATTCTTTAGCAAATGAAATATGACTAACAAATACACCATTTTGTCTTTTCACTAAAGTTGTGCTTCAAAATATTTTTAACAATACATTAATTCATAAAAATAATATATTGTTCAGTGATTGTATATCAATAACAAGTATTGAAATTTGAAGGCTTTCAAGGCCGGAGTCAGTAAAAGAAAAATTATTATCCGGACTTGTAGGCCGTGGTCTACTGGGCTCCTTCTTCTTCCCAGACGTTTCGTCTGCAGCTGCGGCAGACATCTTCAGTGGTAGTGCGATCGAAGTGTCCTGGTTGAGGTCTCAACAGCGACTGTGCTGTTAGCTCCATGGGTTGCGGTATATATATCGGTGGCTGGCTGGAGATCTGGCTGTGATTGGTTCGGGTTGATGGTGGGCTGGACTTGACAGCGGGCAGTGCTTCGTTCTGCTGATGTATGATTGGTGCGGGAGGAATCCTTGGTTTTGACCTTTGCTAATGCTGTTGTCCATATTCTGTTTAGTTTCAAACCTTCTTCTTTACGATTCATGTGATTTTCATGTTTGTATATTTCAATGGCTTCTCGGTATAAACGAGAATAGTAGTGTGAGGTTGAAGCCAGTACTTCTGTATTATCAAACTGAATGATGTGCTCTCCTTTTTCAAGAATAGCGTGTTCTGCTATTGCTGACTTTTCTGTTTGGCCCAAGCGACAATTTCTTTTATGTTCGTTAACACGGGTTTTTATGCTTCTCTGAGTGGTTCCTATGTATACTTTGTTGCATGAACAAGGTATTCTGTAAACACCTGCTGTTGATAGAGGGTCCCTGGAATCCTTAGCTGAATGAAGTGTGTTTCGGATTTGTTTAGTGGGCTTGTAGATCGTGTTGATGTTGTAGCGTAGGAGTAGTTTGCCAATTCAGTCAGTAACTGATTTAATATAGGGGAGGAAGACTTTACCTTTCCTCTCGCTTTTTGCTTTTTGTGTAGAGCTTCTTCTGGGGTGTAAGGCTCTTCTAATTTCATGTTTTGAATAACCGTTTGTTACAAGAGCTTTTTCTAGATGTTGAAGTTCTGGTGTAAATGCTGTGTTTCACAAATACGCGTTGCCCGGTCTACTAGAGTTTTAATCATGGAGCGCTTCTGTTGTGGATGGTGGTTTGAGGTTTTGTGTAAATAGTGGTCAGTGTGCGTCGGCTTTCGGTAGACTTTGTGCCCTAGGGTGCCACCCTCCTTCCTGTTGACTATGACATCCAAAAATGAAAATTTTCTGTCTTGTTCATGTTCCATAGTAAATTGTATGTTCTTGTTGATACCATTAAGATGTTTCAGGAATTGTGACAGAGCTGATTCACCATGTCTCCAAATTACAAATATGTCGTCCACATAGTGCCACCAGCAGGCAGGTTTTAGTGGTGCTGAGTCTAAGGCTGTAGTTTCGAAAAATTCCATATAGAAATTTGCAATAGCCGGACTGAGTGGACTCCCCATAGTGACACCATCTGTCTGCTCGTAGAATTCGTAGTTAAACTGGAAATACGTGGTGGTGAGGACATGATGGAAGAGGGCCACAATGTCATCTGGAAAAATTTGTTTGAGCTGCATTATAGTATCACTAACGGGTACCATGGTAAACAATGAAACGACATCAAAACTGATAAGTATGTTGTTGGGCTGTAGGCTAATTGTGTTGAGTTTCGTATGAAATGGGAGGAGTCTTTGATGAATGTCTCTGTATTGCCAATGTGTGGTTGCAACATGTTCGTGAGATATTTGGCAGGTGCGTAGGTGGGCGAACCAATGGCACTAACGATCGGTCTTAACAGGATGTCAGCTTTGTGAATTTTTGGAAGGCCATAGATTCTCGGAGCTTCTCTTTTCTTGAGGCGCAGTTGATCACTAGCTGGGATAGTTGAAGATTTAATAAGCTGATTGGTTTTTCGGAGAATGCAAGCTGTCGGGTCCCTGGAAAGATTTCTATATGTGGCCGGGTCCAGAAGCTCTAAGACTTTTTGTTCGTAGTCAGGCTTGTTCATAACCACAGTGGCGTTCCCTTTGTCCGCTGAGAGTATAATGATATCATTATTTGCGTTAAGATTCTTAAGAGCGTGCCATTCTTGAACATTGAGGTTACATTTTGGAGGTTTGGCTTGTTGAAAGATTCTAGATGATTTGAGGTGTATTTCTTCTGCTATTTTGGCTGGTACTTCGCGTAAGCCGGCTTCAATGCTGGAAATTATTTCTTCTGTAGGTAACACATGAGGTGTAACCACGTAGTTATCACCTTTAGAAAGGACAGAAGTCTCAGAAGTTGATAGTAGGTGGTCTAACAAGTTGACTACAGTTCAATTTGTTGGCATGGGTGCTGGAGCTTCGTTACAGTTTGGAACATACTGATTTCCCTTTCCTTTGCTAATAACAAGTATGTTTTACATGTAGTGTTTTATTAATGCATCTCCATTTTGATACTTTTCTAAATGGATCAACTAATGCTTCTTTAAAAAATAAAACTTTACAAATACATTTTCTCTTGAAATATAATTAATAAACTCTTAAAAACACATTATTGATGGTCACAAGTTTCCGTTTGGGGTGTTTTATTTGATTTAAATGATTTGTTCCAAAATTATTTTTACTGGCAAGATGGTTCCATCTTGTAATTAACAATTATTTCTTCCTTCAGGCTACGACAGAAACATAAGAGAGCTGTGGAAAAAAGAAGAGCCTCACAGAAGTAAAAATGTTAGAGGCCAAAAAAGCTAAGCTTCTAAAAGATGCTCTCAAAGAAGCAGAAGTTTTAACCGAAGAAATTAAAAAGCTTAGTAGTATGAGTTAACAAGGAGTTCTTACAGTGTAAATAATGTGAATAAATGTAAATATTAGTTTGCAGTATTTTGTATAATTTATGGTAACATATGATCTCCAATTACAAGTCAGTAAATGAGTTATTAACCTATTAATTTTAGCTATTGTAATTAAGTAAATATTATGTTGTAAGTATGCTTCATTGGGCTTGTGTGTATTCCTCTTCCAGACATTTCATCCGAAACTTTGTTGAACAGCTTCAGCTATGCCTCTAAAGATACCTAATCATTTTGAATGAAGCATCTACAAAAAGAATGTCCAGTAGAGCATAAACCACAAGCCAGAGTACTTTTATGTCTAATGACACTGATATGAAATCTTACTTTTGTTTTAATTGCGTTTAGCTTTTTTTTTTTACGGTCAGGGAAAAATTATCTCATGGTATGGAAAAGTCAGGGAATTTCTTGAGGATAGTTTGCTGGACACCCTGTATTTGTCTGGAATGAAATGAAACATGGCCTATACATGAGGCATGAGTGACAAGAAGGAAGGAAGGGGAGGTTTAAGAGAGATTGTTGATAGCAACTAGCTTTGAAGATACTAGAGCAGTAATAGCAAAATTCTACAAGAATGGCATAAGGTTTCTTTGGCATAACAAATCTTGGGAATACTTAGTATAACACCAAAGACTGAGCCAAATATAAAATTTAGATAGTCTAAAAGATAAAAATCTGATGTGTAAAGGCTAGATAAAGATGTGAGACACCTCACCCTACAGAGATGTATTGTGCACTAACACACCCCAGGAGGAAAGAGTGGAATGAGGGAACCACAGGTGGCAACAGAGACATGCAGAAGAGACTGAAAGTTCTTGATCCTGGCACCAGGATCCACCATGCAGCCATCGACACCATATGTTTCAGGCCTCATCAAACATCCCCATCAAGCAACCACAATGCCACTTCAATGCCAAAAACATAATTTACAGGGTGCATACATCTGCACCATCAGCCAGCATTGTCACATATCAGAAGCCTTAAAGCACACCTCGAAAGATCATAAGAAAATGTCATGGAAGAGAATGACGGAAAATAAATTGTGAAGAATAAACATTGCAGATTCACCTAAATGACAAAGGGGAACCACTAAAACCCCAAGTCAAGTGCATAATTGACCTCCCAAATGTGTCATACATGTTATCTCTGCATCTCCTTACTCAGTATTCAATGTGTAATATTCACTAGACTTTCTCTACCTATTCTGCAACAAAATATTCTCACCAAAGCTTATCTTCCATCTAAATCTTGCTAATCAAGATTAATATTAGCAGAAAGTTTTTTTTACATATTTCCTTGTAGATACAAAAGAAATATAGGAATACATTAAGCCAAAACGACAGTCAAATCTTTTAAGAACTAGTAGCTATATGATAGTTTTAAAATTTCATTCTCTTTGCATGATCAGATAAAAAAATAAAAAGACTTTAACTTCCCATTTGAGAGAAGCACCGAGTATTTTAAAATTGAAATCAATAACAAAGAATATCTCAGAGATGGTTAATTCCACCAAAAACTGTCTTGGAAATATACAAATTGTAAGCTTTAAAGATATTTATATTTTTAAGCAGTAAGATTTTTGTTTATTTTTTATGGTTTGTCTAGAATGAGAAGACTTTAAATTCAAGATATACATTTTGTTCATAAAAATGGTTAAATATGCAACATTTTAATCAAAATCCTTAAGAGCCATTTTTGAGGAAATCAACATTTTAGAAGGATAGTTTGGGTTAGGGGGATTTTGTTGAAAATCCTCGTGTACCATCTTTGGAAGATAAAATGAAGATGACTTCTTTAGAAGATGACTTAAATACCATTGGTATTTAACTAACTTTTCACCTTTAAGTTATGCTGTCTGCACACACATAAACCTTATTTTAAAACTTGTGGCTTTATTAAGGAAGCCTCAAAATGTGTATTTCCAGGGAAATCTTGTTATCAAATATTTGGCAGAATGCAGTACCTTCTCTTTCTATGAACATTGTATGTGATAGAGAAAGTAAAAAAGTGTTACATCATAGGAGTGTCTGTATTCTCTATCATTTATTAGTAAGAACACAAACTCTTCTCACAAAAGCTTATATATTCACTTCATTTTAATTGAGGTAAACATTTGCAAAATAACTACATTTTGTTACAGAATATAAAAGAGAATAGCAAGTCAAATGTTAAAGAACTGAATGCTATATGCTTGCTTGATAACATTCCTCATTCTTATCATGCAATTCTGATAAACAACTGAAAATTGACACCACTTTAAAAGATTGACAAAAGTATTGAGCAAACACTAACATTAATAATGGATATCTTGGAAATGGCTTATGTTGCAAAGAAAGTTATTTAGAATAAATTGTATGTTTTAAAGAGGTTTACAGCAAGTTTTCAATTATGGTTTATAGTTTAATGTATACAAGATTATGTAAAATTCCTTCAGAATGAAATGGACCTCACAGGCTATTCCCACAAAATGCAAGATATACATGTATTTGTCATATAAATATAACATGTGGTATTTTAATCAAAATAATGAGTCATTTTCAAGAAAATAACATATTTTGAAAAATGTTCCTTGTAAAAGGTAGTTGGGAGAGTGAGGGGGATTATGCTGAAAATATTCTTGTTGTATGTAGTATTAACTTGTTGAGTTGGTTTTTAACACTATGTCACATTTTTAATTATTCTTGTTCTACCTTTGGCAGATACTAATCATAAATACCCAGTTTGATATTTATTCAACTTTTTATTTTTGAGTTATCAGGATGACTAACTGAACATCAGAAATAAAATTAACTACTTTTTACTTACCTTCTGCCAATACAGAAGGAGCGTTCTAAATGTGTCGTTGGCCATGAAAGTATTCCTACGAACATTTTTATTAGTTTGCAATGCTTGTAATTCACTCTTCTTTAAACAGTCATGCAACATGCAAAAAAAAAAAAAAACAAAAGTAATACTTAAATAGTTTATAATGAGTATGCTCAATGGAAAGGAAATACACAGTTAAAGCACTTTTAAAAGGATTTTAAAAATGAAGTATATTATGGACAAGTAAAAATAATTTAAAATATATTTGAGATCAAAGATAAGAAACAATAAAGGAAGTGATGAAAGAGGCCCTTTCCCTAAATTTTTTTAACCTAACTCATGAAAATGAGGGCCCACATCATTTTATGTAACACTAGTAAGGTTCCCCGTGAGCTGTCGTGCCATGGAGTAAAAACTATATACTAACTTCCCTCAGCTTTTATAGTTTTAGACTTCTACAAATAAGCCAACTGAGGTAGTACCAGCACATAAGTGACATCTGATATCACGATGTGAGGTGCCTTTGTTACATTACTAGAAGTTAGCTAATTCAGTAGGGCTCCCTGTACTTGCAAGCAACTCTGACTGTACAGTTTGTATCTTTTGAAAACAATGCAACAAAATATTCCGTTTTTTGTCAAACCCATCACATAGAACTGTAACTTGCTTTGTGCACCTGATGCGATACTGGGATAAGATTAGATTAACACACAGATGTGGTCACCGGGCAGAGCAGAGCATAGCACATACATCCTTATAGCCCTTTGCAACTTCATAACCTCAGAGAGAAAGCCCTCCATGTGTTAGGATTACCATGTTAGCCTCTAAGACCCAAGGTTGCAGGTGCAAACCTGGCAGAGTGTGATGGATTTTTTGAATGTAAAAATCTTTAGCATGGGTTCCTACAGAAGGGAAGTAAAGTCATTGGTGCTGTGTAGTTTTATTTGCATATAAAAGAACTTCATAACTTGAAAGGAGACTCCATGGACTAAGTTTGCCATATTTACATCTGCAAGCCGTGATTGTCCTATTTGCCACTTATGGGCAAAGAATTTATCTGTAACACCATGTGCACATAGTGTTGAACTCATGAGCTAAAAATTCCCTGATCAAGAGACCACTATTCAGTAGGTCCTAATCGCAGACATGGTATACATGGTGTAATGGAACTTGAAAATGATCCCAGGGAAGGAGGGATATGTGGAAAGAACTGAAGAGTGACCAGATGCAAGCACAGGTTCCCTCCTTATGTCAGAGAATAAAATGCCTCTGATGCTACCAAGGAAAACCCAGAATCTCCAAGGGTTACCCTAGCTCAAAAGCAACCAAAGGCAGGTGCCAATTGAGTGGTTCTGCATTGATGCCAGAATTAAACCTCTACAGCGCCACTGTCCAACCACTACCTGCTTAACACCATCACCTGGTTCTTCAAACTTGAAACATGGACATGACAAGAAAGTGATGGACAGGAAATTCGGGGGATGTACAGAACCCTCCAGCATTCACTTGATAGCCTGAGAAAACACTCGAAAAAAACATATGGATCAGGAAGGTCAGGCAATGAGTTAAACTGTCAGCACCATGTGTACATATTGATAAAATCACAAATTAGAAATACTCTGATCAAGAAACCATGATTTAAGTGGGCCATATGGCTGACACAGCATGGCACAACTTGAAAATGATCCCAGGGAGGAATGAGTGCAGAAACCCAAAGGGCGACCAATCCAGAAAACAATGGGCACAAGTATGGACAGTCTCTAATGCTGCCTGAGAAAACTCACAAGCCTCCAAGAGTTCCCCAAAGGGGCTCTAGTCTGAAAGCACCCAAGTGATTCCACAGTGACGCCAGGAATAAACCCCTACAGTACATAAGCCACCACTCAGCTGCAACCTGGCAAATGCCATCACCTGGTCCTTCAACACTGAAACAGATGGCAATAAAATGGACTGGAAATCCACAGAATGTAATGAACCTTCCCAGCATTTGCCTGGTGACTTGCTTCTAAAAAACACATGGGTCAGGAAGGTTAGTCATGGGAATCGAAATGCAAGTTGCACACGTTACAATGAGCCACCTCCCTCAATGATACTGTAGGGAAAATTGAAATGGAGTTTTATTTATGGACACTCTTTAGCTGCTGTGCTTCTTAGCGTCCCATTCTATGTTGGGCATGAAAGACTGCTTAATTTTGCTCAGTGGCCTCTTTTATGAGGCTTGGGGTTTTTTTACATGCTATAGATCTACAACACAGGACCAGAGACTTGCTTCCCTTCCAAAGGAAGCCAAGCTAAGGATTATTACACCCCAAAAAGATCCATTGTCCTCTGTTGGGTTTGAATTCACCTTGGGTATATGAAGTAGCATGGTAACCATTACACCACAGAGGGTGATAATACTATAGGATAATGTAATGTGCTTTTTTTCTGTTGCATATATATACACACATAACTCTGACTTTTTGATATCAAATTGTTTTTCTTGCACATGTAGGCTCCATTTATGCAAACTATTTCATGTCAAGCAACAAGAATGATACAATCTGAAAGAACATTTGAATTTGATGGAAGTTTTTATACCACAATGCAATAGTCACATAAACTCAAAAAACACGTCTCAATACGTGGTGCCAGCAGATAAAGCAGCAACTATTTTATTAGCAGCCGCTATCTCTCCCCCTCTCCCCTCTCCATCTCCCTCGATTCCAGACCTGAATGTTGTTCCATTTCTCTCCCAAGACTCAGGGTTGAGATAATGATTTCACTCACAAAATATTCACTAATGGGAAACTCAAAATCAAAAATTCATATATTTAAGTCCACTGCATGATCCTAAGGAGTGTGTTTGGTATGCTGTGAATGTAACTAGAAACAATGAATGCTTCATGGTACCAATCCTTAATTTTGGAGTAGTTTTCCCCGAATTGTTGGATGAAGAGCGAATGTACTGTAATTTCAATAAAAGAGCTATAGCTCAGACTTCCTTTGATGCAATTGCTGACATCTTCAGTGACAGATCAGTTTGGGGGTTGGATCTGTTGTTTCCCAGACCTCATACTCTGCAATTTTTATTTGTTAGTGCATTTAAAAGACAAAGTATATAAATCATATCCCTCATTACAAGGATTGCAAAATAATTTACAGAAAATAATAGCAGCATTTTGCAAGAGGAGTTGCAACAAGTTAATGATAATCTGTTTATATGTTGCCATGCATGTCTGTTAACACAAGGACAATATATGCAGCATCTTCTTTGAAAACATTAGCAATGTAATGGACATTCAATACTGTACTTTGCAAAATAATAAGTATAAGTTTTCCTTGTCTGGTTATCTCACTTGTTTTGATAAATAAGATGCTCCATGCACGGATAAAGTATCTTCAGGCGAGTGTGGCATATCTGCATCACAGGTGCCGCTAACAGCATTGGTATTTAATTTGATGACCCTGCACACAATAGGTATATGTGGGCATGCATATTATATATCATGTTGTCATATTGTGATAGAAACAGTGAAACCAGTACTACCACTTTGGGAAACCTGGAGGTATATTTCATGTTTTAGTGGGTGTATGCTTTTATGTGTTAAAACGAATAATCAGACTCTTATCATTCATATTATCAAGGATAGATACAGACATTTTATAGAATAAATTTGTATTAGGAATTCAATTTGGGATGAAGCCTTAGAAAATTACACTGATCATAACAAGAAAAAGTAATCTCCCAAAGTTGCTAAATGCACACTGTCCACAATTTTTGCCTTGTTTATCTAATGTACACTCAGCCATTTTTGTATGTTTTTTCCAGCTGAGTATGTAGAAAGCATGAATCAACTAGCTCTCAAACCAAATATGGAAATAGACTAGTAGAACCAAAATTCTCAACAGAACACAGCGTGACTAAGATAGCCACACCACATGAATAAATAAACCACTAAAAGTCTTGCGTGTCATGCAGCTCGAAATCACTTGCATAAATGAGTTACAGTATGCATTATGCTTGTGTCTTCTACAGGCCTAAACCATAACTTGAATTCATCCTGTTCCAACCAACCGTTTTGGAGCCCTTTTTTAAAGATGTCATTTGCAAGCAGGTAAGCATAAAAATTGTTCTGATTTGATGTTTAGTGCATTCACATATTGAAGCTACCCTAAATTACTCAAACTAGTGGTGGCTAGTTATCATTCACTTTTACTCAGCTTATAATCTCTTTTCCCGACCCAATTTCTTGTTACCTATAAATGGAGTACCTACTAGCATGTGTTCAGCTTCAGTTTCATTTGTTTCTCATTCTTTTTATTGCTAGAAGTCTTGAAAATGTACTCACTATTGAATCTCTTTTAATAAGTGAAGTTTCTGTCATAATAAAGCTCTAATTGCATTTTAAAGAGCATTTGAAATACATAAATGCATTACATTTGTTTTATGTGGTTAATATAGCGACATTGTCCAACCTGATAGGTCATCACACGATGAATGAAAGGAGCAAAATGAAGTTAAATAAGTTATAGGGTCCATAAGCTTTCAAGCTATTTTCAGGATAAGAGAAAATCTGGGTACTCACCCTAATTGATATTCAAACTTATAACCTCTAGCATCTGAGGCACACACACTAACCCCACACCATAGTACTTGGAGGAGTGATTCCTTTAAAGCACGTAATCTGACTGATTCAGGAATTCTACTGCATAAAATCTGTATCAATAAAGTGGATGGTGTTTGACTGGTCTTGATGTTGACATTATGACGTGATGCACATTAGTCCAATGGAGTGGCACAATATTGCTCAAAATCTTGTGTTTACAATGAGGCAACACAATTTGACATTGCCATGGGAAGTGCTGACAAAGATGCACATCTTTCCATAGTAGTTTTGTGTGCACATAAATTTAGTTCATAAAACTTGTGGAACTCTTTGAAAAGAATCTTTTTGAAAAAGAATCCATTTCCCTGGAGGTTGTCATCTAACAAGAAAACCATGTTGTGCAGAAAAAGTTAATGCTAATTCAACTTTAGTTGCTGGATTTTGTTGCATTCATACTGAATTCCTATTCGTTAATCATCTTGTTGCTCGTCATCACTGTAGCTCCATTATGAACCTAGCATAACAGGAGTGGTAGTAATTCAATAACAGATGGAACTAGAAAAGTCGATTGTTTAAATTGCAATCTTGTTGTGCAATGCTTTGTGACATATATGATGACGGAGGAGGGAATTTTCTTCAACATTATGGCCAACAAGTCTAAATTAGTTACTTTTTATGTACTTTTGTTACAAAATGGGAAAATTCGCTATTTTTTGTTATTTTTGTTACTGGTACACTCTGGTTATGTTATCCACACAGACACAAACACATGAACCTTTTTCTAAAAACACTTTTCTTCTGGATTCTTGGAATCTCAAAACATGCATTTCCAGTGAAATATCAGTTTCTAATTTTGGGTGGTATGCAATAACTTCTCTACATACTATGTGTGTAGGAGAGAAAGTAAAAAGAAAAAACTGAGGTTTTCTAGTTCTATTCACCTGTCTACCTATTCTGCAACAAAGAATATTCTTCTATCTACTTCATGCTAATCCAGATAAATATTAGAAGAAATCATTTTCTTGTAACCATATAAAAGGAAAATAAGTGAATACACTCTGCTAAAATTACTGTCAATTCTTTCAAGGGTTGATCACTATACGATGACATTGCAATTTGGTTCTCTTCACTTTGCCTGGAAAAATAAGAAAGAAGCAAACAAACAAAACCGAAAGTCAGCTTCCCATTTAAAGAAAATATAAATATTGGAAAATTTAAACTAACAATGTATACAGACTCCTTCGCTTGCCTATATATAATTTTCTTCCCACCAATGTTCTGATCTTTGCTGGAAATTATTCCTTTTTTCACTTAACACAAACCTTTAATTGTAAAACCACTCATCAATTTTAGAAGAAAACTGAATGTTGATCATCCCCACCCTTCTTCTCTGGGGGCTGGAGGAAGTCCTTTTCATTTTGTCTACTGTGAATCCTAAACCTGTGTGTCATGTCATTTTGAATTACCTATATTTTATTTTATTAGTTGTAATAGTTTTTTACCTGAACATTGGCAAAATAAATTTAACATTTTTTGTTATTCTTATAAGAAATGTTTGAATAATGTCCTGATGTAGTAACCCAGGGATTGGAATACAATATTCAAATTGTATTTATTTAATACAAAAAGCTGATATTTATGCACAGCAATCTACAAACTTTTTACTTTTGTCAGATCATTGTAAGTCTTTCAACCCTGCAAGTGGTTAGTGATGACAATAAATAATCATTTCTATATGTGCAACTACTAACCTCCCTCACAATGTCTTCCTTGAAAGCCTTCAGGACAACTGCAAACACCAGGTGATGTACAGCTTCCACCATTCATGCACTGAGGATAACAAAGAGCAGTTTTACAGTACTGTCCCATATAACCTTCTGGACACTGGCATATTTTCTCATAGTTACACCAACCACCATTTGCGCATTTTTTGTCACATTCTGGATCAGGTCCTGCAAGAAGAAAAATGTATACTTCAAATCAAATCTTCCACTAATTGAAACTTGCTATAATGTGGAAGGAACCTCTTTTCAGCTGAGTGTATTGAGGTTTTTAATTTTCACTTAAGCACTTGAATGCAAATAGAAAATAACACATGGAGAGCCTAGGAAAATATCAGTGCATTAATAAGTGGTAAGCCATTCACAAAGTTGATTAAAGAACGTAAAATGCAAATGAAAGTTAACATGTACTAAGGGTTAATACATAGTTAGTCAAAGTTTGCTTACCTTCATATAAATGCTGTATTTTTATGTACTAACAATTTACAATTATGGACCCTTAAGAATGATTCTTAGTTTCTGTATAAAGATTCTGTTTAATTTGCTTCTTCTGCAATTCTATTACTTTTAGTTTCTTTAAATTTACTGAACATGCAGTAAACAGAATTTGGACGTAATCAGCTATGTTTGCACTTCTATTAAATTTTATTTTAATTACAAAAATTGAAATTTTATAATCTGTAACCCTAAGGAGAAAAGATGATTTTTTTTTTTTAAATGGGAAATAAAGTCCTGTTTAGCTTTCCAAATACATCAATAGGCTCCTTAGCATATTACTACTATGAAATGATTAAGTTTATGTAATAATCTAAACATGAGGAAGTAGATTCACTTTATCAAATATATATATAAATATTCAATTAATGGCAAGTTATTGATCTCCTTTTTCTAAAACAGATTAGCCATTCAGTCAAAAAGAAAACTTTTGAAGTCATAAGATAGTTGTGGTTTACTACAGCAAATGTTCAGCATTCAAAACTACCTGAGTTGAAACTTGTAAGCCATTTATTTTTTTTTCCACCTATTTTTTATTGCCTGCCTACTTCAATTATACAATTTCAGGCTTAGAGTTAGCCTAAAATTGTGTAATTGATGTTTATAATGGCTACAATGTAAACTAAAAAGCTGCATAAAGCCGAGGGATATATAGCTGCTCACTTTTGAACTCCTTAGAGCACTCATTGAAAAAATAAAAAATTATTGGCAACCTTTGCTCTATCCCCAAACACTTAACTAAAATAAGTGACCTGTAATGGAATATTTGACATTACTGAAGTCATGTGTTAAGCACTCAGAAGAGACTTTGCATCATTGGTCAGTACAATACCTTTACTATTCAACAAACCACATCAGGAAGTGTGCATAGCATTAGCAATGCTTGCTCTAACATATTTCCAAGAATCATAAACATCAATGTACATTAATAGATTTCTTTGAGCGATGCATCTGCCTCCTTTCAATGGGAAAAGTAATTATTTTATACCAAAATATTTGCACTTTAAACAGTGATGAGTAAAATAGAGAAAAATGCTATGCAAAATGTGTGCAGCAATCAAGCCCCTACATTTCTAGCTGCACAGACCAGTTAAAGTGTCGTGAAATGAAGAACTGGACTGGAGGGCAAGAGACCCCAAGGTTGCACACAGTACATTGGTTATAATGGGAAAACAGCAAAATGTAAAACAGCTATACTTACGTCTTAAGGATACCTGAGTAGGAAATAATTGCAACATCACATTCTTTATAATCATCAGCATCTATGCATAGGGATTAGACCTTGAATGTTCTATTGGGAGTTGAATAAAATCACTTCATTAACTAGACAGAATTTCATTCCACAACTGAACAAAACAGAAGTAAATATTATCATTGAACTTGAATATCACATACCTGCATTTAAAGTGTTTTACAAACAGGATGTAAGCATCACAGAGGGCATAATTCAGCTTTAATTCCATGTTCGCAGTTTCTTCTCAGTGATTCCATGTATACTGTCTGCTTTTTACTCTAATGCACAAAGTCATCAACAAGAATTATAAAAAGGGCTTGTTAAGAGTGTCTCTGCAGTAAAGTGGTCAAAATGCTGAATTAAAAAGGTATAACTATAAAGAAAATTATAATGAAAGCGTGTGCAGTTACAATAACACTATAAATTTTATTATTTCCAATTAAGAATTCAGGTTGTCCTAATTTGGTTCAAATTAAAATTCTTAAAGATGTTCCCAATATTCCTGCTCATGCAGCAAAGATAAAATATAATGTTCCAATGAAAAATATGCTGAGTTTAATTCTAGGCTGATGAAGGTATTCTTATTCCCCACCCTCGTGAGCCTTGAAATATGAAAGTGATACTGCATGTGTGTTAGGTTAATTGGGAAGTACAGTTTTAATGTACACCTCAAAAATTTAAGCAGTTGTTACAGAAGGTCAAAGTGATAAACAATGATATTACCTAAGGCAGTACGTAAAAAAAAAAAAAAAAAAAAAAAAAAAACTAAACTAAACTAAACTAAACTAAACCATATGCGATACTGGATTTTCAGAGATGGTATGTACAGTATATAAAATAAATGTGAAATTATTCCTTTTCAGGAAACTATATTCAAGACAAAGTAAACATTTTCTATCAGTATTTGTGGTATATTTGAGTTAAATAAGACAGGTATTTTAATATGTATACCACAGGAGAGTATGGTCTGTGCTTCCTGAAATAATTTATAAACACATCTAAAATTAGAATCGATTATTACTTAATATTCTTTATGTTCTAACACTTTTGCAAAATTCGTTTTTGCACCCTGTGGAGTTGTGTTTCAGTCTGAAATTACAGATTTGAAAAATTAACTTAATTGAGAGTTGGGGTAATTTTTTAAATTTAGGACAAATTATAATATTTAATCTAATATTTTAGCACTGCCTTCTAATGCTAATGAAACATACACACAATAATTATAAGAACGAAATTAGCATTCTCATTACCTTTGTCAGATGAGAAGGGAAACTAAATACTGAAGGAACTGTGTCAGGATTTAGCATCATGTTGCCTTTATTCTCATGGAAACAATTTTTTGCAAAATGCACTGAGTATAGTCTTGATATTTCAATGATACAAATTTGTTACATCTAAGAGCAGCTGACAACTTACTCAATAATTCTAGTTTATGTATTGGGATCCTAAAATAAATTATCATTTGCTTAGTGACCAAGAAAACCCACGAGAATAAATCGGAATGAATTTGGAACACAAATGTTACAATTTATTCTTACTGATGGAAATCAGAATAAGAATCATTTTGCCGGTGGCTGGTACAGTTATGCAGCATAGAAGTGCACTATGGTAATTATTAAACCCTAATACCCTTAAACCACCTCACTTTTAAAGCCTTTTAAGCGTACTGAACATATGGCAAAAAGCATGTTTACCCTCCACCTGCCTATGCGCGAGAGATTTCAATTAGCCACAGCACACCAACCAGCTGTGAGTCTAGGTAATATAATTTCAAGGTCTTTAACAGCAATACAAATGAAATGCTCAGTTTGATGTTAGCAAGTGAAAATACAGCAAAAACAAAACTCATACAATTAAACTTTTGACAAATATTTTTGAATCCCTTTCCGCATTTACACTTTACACTTTCTTTTGGTCACCCATATTTGTGACAAAATCAGAACAAAAGACATTAATTTTGTAATACATATGTAAACTTTCATGTGTTGATGAAGTGGCCGTATCTTGAAAGAAAAGGTGCCTGGGCTAAATTTGTGATATTTCATGACCACAAGTCATGATTTCATCCTATGATACCTTCTGTGGGTAATGTCTGATTCCTCATCACCATGTGCACATACTGGCGATCAAGAATTCACTGTAAAAGTGGCTCAATGTATGCCAACATGACACGATGGAACTTGATTATTGTGGGAGATTAGATTTTAATTTGGGTACAACACAAATTAATAAGTGAGGAGGCTGTTATAGTTCTTCATGGACTGTCAGGTACAGCAGTTCATGGAATTAAATAGCTAAGCCATTTGTGTCTCTTTATAATGCAGTCATATTAGTTTGAACACTCATTTATTACTTCTCCCTTTATTTTGAACAATACAAATATAAATCTATTGATTAATGGTACAAGCGCTTTCTCACACCAAAGAAAGAAAGTTGTAAGCAGTACTTCTACTCTGTACTACTCCACATAGCCTGTAGAATGTTTTTCTTCTCCAGGTCTTAGTAACCTTATATATTTATGCCCTAGTTAACATCAACTACTGAACTCATTATCAAGCCCCAGATTTTTAGGTTCTAAAAAGTTAAAATTAGATTCTAACGGTATATTAGGGTTTTATAGGGTCTTATAAGTTCAATTTAGTAATGTATAGGATTTTTGTAATACCTGTATATATTTATATAAATCAGTGGGCATGCCATTATGTTTAAAACACTGTAACTTTAAAATAACTGTATCTTTATTAATGGCACTGAAAAACACACAATTTAATTTCAAACACTCCATATGCTCTCAGTATACTCATTTTGTTTTAGTATGGCACTGAAAAACATAATTTAATTTTGAATTCTGCATATAAAAAAATTCTCAGTATACTCATTTTCTTTTAGTATGACCTGAAAAACAGACAATTAATATTAAAGACTATATGTACAGTCGTTTTGCACTCCTAGTATGACACTGAACATTGAACTACTTAAAAGAGAACTTTTTCAGTTTTGCATTAAAATGTGCTTGAAAGCAGAGAAACTACTTTCCACTTCGCAGCAAATTTCATTTCAGCTATTTCCTTAGGGATCAAAAATCAATTATTCAGAATGTGACTAATTGTTGCTACGAACCTGCACACGAAAACAACTTCTAATCTCTTTTTTATCTGGAATATTACACAAGATTTTACGATATATTGATTATTTGAACACTCTCCTTTCAGTTTGAAAATATTTTTATATAAATAGATGTACTCTATTTGCTTAAATAAACAAATTAAGTATTTTTATGTTCTATCATGAAAAATCTGATGTATTTTATTCATATGATTTTCTCTTCATCTCTGCAACAAATTATTGTTAAAAAGCTTGTTCTTCTATTTACTTAATGCTAATCGAGAAAACATTAGCAGAAATTTCTTATAACTTGCTTCCTTGTGAGTAGAAGAAAAATAAGGGAGTACCACACTCCCTTACATTACGCTAAAACATTAGGCAAATGTTTTAAAACCCGGTTGCTATGTGATTGAAGTTCCTTTGTTAGTATGGCCAGGAGTTGGTAAATTCATGTAAAAAGTAAAAGTATTTTAAAACTGAAACCAATAACAAGGGATATCGCAAAAATTATCAATACCATGAAAATATGTTTATAATGTAAATTGTGTGTTTTAATGAGCTCTACATTTTTTGTTAAGGTTTTGCCTATCTCTTACAGTTTACCAGTTATGCAAAATTCCACAAAATTCATCCAGAATAAAGGTATCTTTAGAGGCTCTTCCCAGAAAATTCAAGATATACATTTTACTATTCATATAAATATCTTTAATATACAAAATTTTAATCAAAATGATTAGAACCATTTTTGAAAAAAATCAGCATTTTGGAACATTTTTTCCATATAAAGGGCAGTTGAAAGCGAGGGGGATTTTCTTGGAAATCTTAGAGTTGCATCCTTGGAAGATACATAACTTAAATAGGTATTAACAGACTTTTTGTTTTTGAGCTGTGCTGCACACACGCTTGCAAGCACTCACACATACACTGACATTAAGACAGACACATGGACATTTTTCAAAAAATTCTTTTATTTCCGGTGAAATCTCAGTATTGAAATTTGGGTGCAATACAATACCTTCTCTATACACAAAGTACATAGTACATGTAGAGAAAGTAAAAATAGCTCTTATTAGGTTTAATGTAAAATTAGGTCCATTTAAGGCCGTGCCGTGGCTGAGTGGTTAGACCACTCGTCTCTCACCTAGATGGCCTGGGTTTGATCCCAAGCGACCGCATGTAAGATTTGTGGTGGACAAAGTGGCGCTGGGACAGGTTTTCTCCGGGTTCTCCAGTTTCCCCGCCATCGCATTCCACCGGTGCTCCATCTTCATTCATGTATCACATCAGTGTCACCACCTGTGGTGCCTTAGTAGTTAAAGCGGGCATTAAACACTACCAAAAAAAAAAAAAAAAAAGATCCATTTAAGTTTAATAAAATTGATGTACATTACTCATCTGTACCTATAAGATTAAAGTAAATTTAAATTCGGCGAGTAACAGGTCAGGAGTAAAATATAGGTCAGAGCCTAAGAATCCAAGACTTCCTTATCACAAACTACCATAAAATTACATGAAATCTGCAATGTGTAAGACCTAAGACAACATATTGCAATTACTCAAATATGCCAACAATTAATTATAACATAAATAACTGTTAAATAGGAAAGCAAGACAATTCTGTGCATAACTCTACAAAACTCTATAAAAAAAATTGTATCTTTTAACATGATCTATATTTTTTGTGTAGGAAGTTTTTGCCTATCTTTTACTTTTTACCTGTTATACAAAAGTCATCCAGAATAAAGAGGTCTTCAGAGGCTATTTCCAGAAAATTCAAGATGTACATTTCATTGTATCACATTCTTGGAAACTACTGAAATTAAATACCAAGTTTGATATTTAATTGACTTTTTGTTTTTAATTACATATGCACGCACACACCCACCCTCACAAATACATGGCAGACCTTTTTCTAAAAATCCCTTTTTTGGATTCAGGAGTCATATTTCCAGTGAAATCTCGGTATCAAATTTTTGGGTGGAATACAATACCTTCTCTATCTACTTATACATAGTGCATATGTGCTAGAAAAAGTAAAAAATGATTTTCACAATGGCTATGATTTTGATTAAAATAGCACTTGTTTAACATATTTCATACTAAATAAAATATACACCTTGAATTTTCTGGGAATAGCCTCTGAAGTACTCTTCATTTGAGATGACTTTTGCATAACTGGTAAAGCATAAAGAGACAAAATCTTACTTCACAAAAAAATGTAGATATCATTAAAGCTCATAATTAATACCAAATCCTCTCTTTTTCTTTTTGTGTTAACCATTTTCCAGACATTCCATGTTATTGATTTAAATTTTCCATGTGCTTACACTTTACTCAAATGCGAAGTCATTCTTTTTTTCTTTCCACTTCTCCTGGTCTTGCAAAGTGAAGAAAATTTCAAAGCCATTACATAGAAAACAGCTTGAAAAGATTTAACCATCACTTAAGCCCTTCTCCTGTTCCTGTAGTATCTGTTCCTGTAGTATCTATAAGGGAATACGTATGTAAAAAAAAATTCTTCAACTCAATAACAGTTCTTCAATCCTCTTAATATGTTACATTAGTGGATGATATGCTTATTTCTGCACTGTTTAGTCAGAATACATCTCCAAATAGTTCACATGAATTATTACTTAGAATTTATATAAAACGTGAAAACATCTGAATGCAGCTAAACAGTATGCTAATGTACGTTATTTTTGCAATTGTACTTGGAACATAATTTTAATTTTAAAATTAAAACTAAAAGCAAAAACACCTCTTCTTAAAGCATTACTCATTTTTACTTTCTCTACACATACTATATACATAGTGTATAGAGTAGGTATTATATTCACCCAAAAATTTGATACCGAAATTTGACTGGAAATATATGTTTTTAGGGTAATGTTACCATTTAAGGGTCAGTTGGCCGCGTAATGACAGGCAGCCAACTTTTGCAGCTGAAAGGTGCAATGTTCAGCATAATGGAGTATATATACTTTGTATTGCGAAAAGGAGGGGAGGCAGCATAGTCATAGAGTAGTGTGGAAACTATTAAATTAGGAAGCATAACCATAGATCATCATACTACCACTACCACCACCACCATCACCACCAATAAATAATAATAATAATAATAATAATAATAATAATAATATCAATAATATTAATAACAATAATAATATTAATACTAAATAATAATTTGTATTTACTACTAATGCTCCTGTTTTCGTTAAAAAAAAAACAAAGCAATCGATAACTTCTTATTTAACAGTAGTTTTGTGTATTAAATTTCTCCATTTAACCCAAAATATTACTTGATCAAACATATTAAGAGCACCCGCAATTGCAGTGACATAGATGGGGTTATCTTTATTTTTTGATGTAATCACCTTTAGCTAGCTCATGTATCACATAACCTCAAATAATCAACATCTGCAATAAGTAGGGTCGTCTGCTAGCATTGCCATGCCATTCAGTTACGTCATATATGCGCCATTTAGCAACATATAACCGTGCTACTACTGTCGTCTTGCGGCTGTTAAACGGTTGCATTCCTTTGGCACTGTGTGCTCAGTTCTACAGCGGGTTTTCAATTTCTAAAGTTGGTGCGGCATTGCGCGGCTAACTGACCCTTAAATGGCAACATTACCGTTTTGAGACCCCTGAATCCAAAAAAAGCATTTCTAGAAAAATATCTGTCCGTGGGCAGCACAGCTCAAAAATGAAATACCAAACTTGGTATTTAAGTTCAGTATCTTCCAAGAATGCGACACAAAGATTTTCAAGAAAATTCCCCCACTACACTTTATGTGGATAAATTTTTCAACAATTTTAATTTTCTCAAAAAATGGCTAGAACAATTTTTATTAAAATAGCATATATTAAAGATATTTACATGGCAAATAAAATATATGTATCTTGAATTTCCTGGGAATAACCTCTGAAGACAACTTTATTCTGGGTGAATTTTGCAAAAGTTTGCTTAACTGGTAAACTGTAACAGATAGACAAAACCTTACTACACAAAAATGTAGACCTCATTAAAACACACAGCTTATGTTCTATATATTTTTTTCATATTTTGAGATATTTGTTGCTATTGGTTACAGTTTTAAAATACTTAGCCTTTTCTCATATTGGAATTTGCCAACTCCTGGCCATAAAAACAAAGGAACTTCAATCACATAGCAACCGCTTTTAAAAGATTTGACTATCACTTTAGCCTAAGGTAATCCTTTATTTCCCTTCTACTTACAAGGAAGCAATTAATAGGCCCATTTCTGCTAATTTTTTCTCGATAAGCATGAAGAAATTGAAGAATAAGCTTTTTATCTATAATTTGTTCGAGATGTAGAGAAAGTCATGTGAATGAAACACATCAGATTTTTTCTTCTTCTTTCTTCCCTTTAACCTGGTAGTAGATCATATTGGATGATGAATGAATAAAATGGGTGAAATGATGCTCAAATGAGCCCAGGGTCCATAAAGCTTAGAGTTACCTGTCATGCATCTTCTTGGGATAAGGTAAAACCTGGGGAAAAAGCCTTATCTAGGTAACTCACCCTAACAAAGATTTGAACTCAGTACCTCTTGATTGCAAGGCAGACACATTACCACATCTCAGAGACAGGCTTCATTACTTCTTGGCAATATCTTAATAGTTTTAATTCTACCTTTAAACCAGTTACAACACGAGCCAACATAGATAACAGCATAAGAGCGAACTGTGAAATGCAGGTCTGAGGTGTTGTACCACTGGTAAATATTGAATCAACTGAACATTGCATTCAAAAGATCTTGTTTGTTTCTGAGCGACACATGACTGCCCTTTCCTAACATTCATGCTTCAACCACGGTTCTCCAATCTTCTGCTCATTCCTGATCCAAAGATCAATGGTTCACTTTTGCCGCTCACCTACTCACTAAACAGAACCGCTCAAAAGATCCAGTTCGTTCCTGAGCAACCCATCTCTAGTTCAACTCAAACATTATGGGTTGCAGATTTTTTTGCAGATGTAAAGGGCCAAAGTTATAAGTAGCAACCTGTACATCAAGGAAGCCGAAATTCTATTTGGGATAAGCATGATTCTGACCAATTACCTCCCTGTGTCAGCTGGGTGATCATCCATCTATATCACATGTGAGCATAGGATAGGTTGGCCAGGCCAGACAGGGCTATCATACACTATATATTGATCCAGTCAAATTGCATAAAAATAAGCTAACTAGATCTTTCGTTATGTATCACAAGTGTTTATTACATGATCTGAGTATTTCCAAATCCAAAAATACTCCTATTCCAATAAATTTGCTTAAGAGAATTCTACTTTAATAGAATGCCAATGAGAAGTCAAAGACAATGCATCCTTCTTGGGTCATTTAAATATAAATCCGATCTTTCAAAAATACATATTCTATTACCATATAAAATTACAGAACATATATATTTTCTACTTTTTCCTTTAATAGAAATTGATTTTCTCATTCACATGGTCCCTTTAGTCCCTTGTTGAAGAAAAAAAAGACTGGGCATGTCAACAAGTGTAAAAATTACTCAACTTCTGCATTATAACTGATATTTTCCCTCCCAACTCAAAAATATGGTAATGTCAAACGAATATGTTGAGAAACTTTCTTTCACTTTATCTAGCAGTATGTATTCACAGCATTTGTTAGTGAAGGAAACTAAGAGTAAACACACTCTGAAGTACCAAAATCCAGCTGCAAGAATTTCTCCAGTCAATAGGCCTTGACTGAAGAGTACCTTCACCCCTCTTCTGCAATTCATATTCACTCTCTTGTTTTACTCACAGGTTACAATTTTATTAAAAAATGCTCACTATTACCCTTAAACTGATCCAGAAGCCTTTGATCCTTTCAAACATTCTTCTGTTTGGGGCAGTTTCGGGTCCTCTGCTGTGTAGTGTGTGTTGAGTCTCAGGGCTGCTGTACAGCTGGGCGTCTTGGTGTAGTATTTATTTATACGTTTAAATTTTGCCGCTGTATATGATGTTGGTTATGCTTGCTGTTGACGAAACTGGAATTACCTATTTGCGCCAGACTTGATTGTTGGGCAGTTGCAAGCTTATTATCGGCAGTGGATTAACTTATTTATTTACAGCTTGACCACGTTTTCCATTATATGTTTGCTAGCTTCAGTCAGTGAGTAAAGGAATCTTAATTTCCTTGCTTGGATGGTAGGATTTAATCATTGAAACAATGTAGTGAATTAAAGCACGCTACTTAAACTGATCTCTTTTAGAGAAAACTGTGCCAAATATTTACTTTGTAATTTGTACTTACAATAAAATCTCTTGTTGATAATCAATAAAATACAATATTCCACACTAAATTGCTGTATTAGAGGTCTCGATTTATGAGATTAACTCTTAGCGTCTGTATCCTTGTCTTCTATCTTGTTGAATGCATCCCGGAACCTCTAAAAATTTTCACATATCTACAAAAGTTGAAGATCACCTGTTTTCTAACATTATAATCTGTCCATCACCATGGGGACGACAGATTTCCTTGTTCCACATTTCGTGAAATACATATTTACAATACATTTTTATACACGCATAATAATTAAAATTAATACATTTGTATAATTTACATAATTACAATTTCTTATTTTAATTTACATGAAAATGTTCTTATAATAGCTGACATTTCTAAATCAGTTATTTGTTTAACTTTGTTATGCTTTGTTACCGGTATAAACAAATTGCAGCATCCAGTATCTCGTTTCCCTTTATTATTCTTCTTCTCTCATATTAATACTATAATCATGTTTTATTATTAATATGCTTTTCTATACATCAATTCTTATACATTATACCTTATAAGGCATTGTATTCATTACATAACCTTGTATATGTTATTTTCGTAAAAGCACGCCATTTTAGGCTATTTTCATGTGTATCGTGAGGCAATGACATCATGCTGCCATTTCTATACATACAATTCGTTGGCTTACATTGCAAAACGATATGTTTTATTATTTTAAAACATTATTTTAGGGCAGTATTGTTTCATTTTCTTTTGACTTGATTTATTTAACATTAAATTCTGCATCATGTTGATTAGTGAGGAGATCAGGAATACACTTCACTGACATTTTTTGAGTTCTTAAATGCTCAAAAGAATTACATGTATAGTTCTCAATTTAGATCTACATCTGAAGCAATTTCAAGAACATTTGGTCATGATCATCTTCCACATGGTCACATATAGCACAAGTTTGATACTCATCCTTGAATGATGTCTATGACTTTCATTTTTCACTACAAAAGTTTGCAAGACATTTCTTCTGCCAAGCAAAAACTTGTGATGGTAAAATCAGAGTTTCAAACTTCCCCAAGTTTGAACAAAATTTCAAAAGCTTACTGTGGAAGTATCCAATAAATTGCTTCTCTTTATATTGTTCCAAATCATTACTCCTATGGCCCCATCATTCTCACTGTCTTTTCCTATCCCAGAAAGCTAAAGTCAAATTTAAATTTATGTCAGCTCTAGTAATCATATTATTTTATAAGCTGCCATTACTGGCATTTTAAATACAGTATACTCCAGTTAACCAGGTCCTAATTAACCAAGGAAGCTGTAGGAAAATAAACCTTCATACTTATCCAAATACAAGGCAATGTCCCTCCTCCTCCGCCTGCTAAAAATATTAATATTGAGAACTGGAAGTGCAGGAAAAAGTGAGTTTCAAACTTTATGAGTATAGCAGTAGAGAAGCAAGTGGGAAATGGACAAACTACCAGCATGGTCATGGCATATGCTGCATATTTTGCATGTTTCATTTCACACCATAAAGTTAGCTGTTAACAGACCTGGAGGGATTTGAGGCAATATTTATATATTATTCACAAAATCTGCCAACATTTTATGAATTTTATGTCATGTTTATAATATTTGATGTTCAATTGTTTTTATTCCTTTGCTTCCGTAGTTGAAATCGCTGGATGCAAATTTTAATTACTCCTTGTGCTTTCATTGCATTTAAGTGTTTTGATTTTCTCGATGCGATTTTGTTTTTCAACAGTATCTATAGTTACGTGTTGATTTTCTGGCTGGTGACACCAAGTTATCATGAAGAAGGAGGCTTCTTCACATGTTATGGAAAAGGCCGTTTAGAGATAACGCATAAAAATATAATTTGTGTTGAATTATACGTGCCCATGGATTCATAGCGTTCAACAAAGTAAAGAATTGCATTGAGTGATTACAGTTTATCTTTGGAATTGTAAAATAATAACTATAAAAATAAACCGCGATTCTACAAAAATCCTAGCAACTTATTATTTAAGAAGCCGCCAGGTAGTCTGGATCTGTGAAGTCCAACAAGCCCAATAAAAAAACGTCCTGAGAAGAGTCAAATGCTACACAAAGTCAAACATAAGCGCAAGTAGACTTACAATCCAACATTGGACGAGCCTTATAGAGGCTTGTCATATTTAATTGCTTCAGATTATAAGCATTCTCATTTGAAAAAAGATTTCTCTCTGAGACAACATAAAAATAGAGGATTTTCTTTCAATCCATGGTTGTATCTAATGTTGTACTGGTAGCCAATAGCCAAATAGAGACTAGTTTAGCTGCATGTTTCCCTCCATCCACTGCATACATTCCAGTACATTTCTTTTCTACCCTCTCTCTGCTGCCCACAATGTGAATTTCCTTGCAAATTTGAATTATATGAAACTTTTTACAATGATGTGTTATATTAGGTATGTTGTCTAAATAGAAAATCTGTTCCACCTTCATTGTTAGAGCTGTGCTGCCATTCTCTCATAACAGTACATTTCTGCTCTCCCCTCTTCCTCTCTCACCTGCCCAGAATGTGAATTTCTGTATAAATTTGAATTAGGTAAAACTTTTTACAAAATGCCTCCCATTTAAGTAATTATAAAATTTTATTCATTACCATTATTGCAATTGTACTGCTGCTACCTTCTCCCATCACACTGCTGTATTTCTGTTCTTTGCTCTTCCTCTCTCTCCCATCCAACAGGTATTTCCATGCAAATTTGAATTAGGTAAGAAAAAGGGCTTAATCAGTTTAAGTGTCTGTTAGTTTGTTCAAAATGTATGTACAAGTCTTTAAATGTTGTTTAAAAATTAAGTAATTATGTCTTCTTTTTTTAGATGATGTGCTAAATTCAAAAATTAATTTCTGAAAAAAGGGGTCAACTTGCATTTGAGGACATCTCTTATTCTGATAAATATACTTTTTATATCAGAGGGGTGCTAGGTGGCATGAGTCAACAAAGTTAAATGGTAATGAGTGATGAGCTGCCAGCGAAAATGGCAATCAAAAATGGTGTCAAGTGGTGTAGCCAAGATCAATTCCATGGTTGACCGATGATGACCTGATTGCTGATTTGGTGACCAATCCTGAAGAAGAGCATGACCTACAAGATCACCATAAAAAAAATATCACTATCTGAGGGACTGAAGCTACTATAGCCTACAATGAACAGCAGCAGTCTAAGCTACTTGACTTACAATTCAAGCAGCATTGTCATTAGATCACAATAGCAATAATTAGAAGCAGAAGTGGCCCAAAACACAAACTTTTTCAAAAATTAACCTTCTCATTAAATATTGTAATCTGCTCATCTTTTAACTAAGTTGTATAAAATATTCAATTAACATTTTAAGGAATTCTGTTTATTAAACAATTACTATATAGTTTTAAAACTTTTTTTCCTTCATTTATGAGCTATTAGGATATTTTATCTTCATATTATCCAAATTTCCATACCTGAGATAGTCTCAGTCCCAATTAGCCCAGGTTACAGCTATAATATAATCAGCTTCTGTTCACTCCAGGATGTCCGATCAAATAGTTAATGCAAACTTTATTTGCTTACCCCTTTGAGCACATTCTTTCCTCAGTCGAAGTCTAAGTGGTGTGCCTGGTAAGGGTTTTCTCTTCCTGCTTTCAATTAGAAGACCAATCCCAAAGGATGCAATTCCTGAACTATTTCCAGAACAAGGCAGGAACACACTGAAAACTAGAACATTAAAATTTAGAAAATATATATGATACCAGTACTTCTACTGCAATCAAATCTCAAATTAAAATACATATGTCAGTAGTTTAAAAATAACCATAAGTATAATCTTTGTGAAGTGTACTGAAGATCAATTTACAAAATAAATTTTGATTATTTTTAACAGAAATTATATTAGCGCGCCCGCCCCCCCACACACACCCACGCATGTGCATGCATGCACGCACGCACACACACACACACACACACACACACACACACCACATACATACACATACACCTGGTCTGTGCAAAGGGAATTAGATTTAACATAAGTTTCTGTTAGTTTTAAGGAACTAAAATGTGTGTAGATGTAATTATGTGGGTGAGTGCAACGATCTAACAGCTTGGGCTAAACACCTGTCATACTCAATTATATATTAGCTTAACACAAATACATGCATTAAAAATATGCACATACTGAGTGTAATATCATTACATTAAGATCTTTAAAGCTAGGCTTACCTGTATGGCTTAATCTTAAAATTAGTCTAATTGTTTTCTTTTGGCATATCAATACATTTTTTGAAGTAGTACAATTACCCCAAGCCTACCCCATACAGTATATGTGCATAAAAGAAGGCATAGTAAGAAGCATCTAGTATTTCTCCACTAAGACATTTCTTCAATTTCTTCAAGAGATACCAGATTCTGCTAGCTGTTTAGAAAGGTGATATGTATGTGTTTCCCATGTTAGTCTGGTATCCAAATGTAGTCCTAGGAGATTTACTGAATCATGAATATTGTCATGTAAAGAAAGTATATTTTCTGCTATTACTGGAGCTAGCTCAGATTTGATGTTGCTCACAACTACCACCATCTGTTGTCTTTGGCTAAGATAAGATGCTAACAACTTCAGTTCATGCCCACTGACTCCATAATAGTTTAGTTTGCTGATTAAAATATTATGTGAAATGCAATCAAATGCTTTAGTTAGAGCCTTCAGTGTAGCTCCAGTTGTTTTCTTTTTTCTTTTAAAGTTGTTTATAATTTCATTGATTACATACTCAATTGCTTTAGTACTCCCCTTCTAAAACCAAATTGTTCGGTGTATAACAGATTGTTATCTGAGAAATTATAATCAAGATGGCTAAAATTACAGGATTCTACCACTTTGCTTATAATAGGCACTAATGTTATAGGGCAATAAATAGTGAGGTATTATCATCTTTCTTGAAAACATGTAAACTTTTGAGATCTTAAAGTATGTAGGGAATACTCTATGTATGAGCATCATGTTAATTAAAAAGGACAAGATATGACTATTGCATCTACTATATTCTTTATTATGAGGTTTGAAAAAACATACATGTTTTGATAAAGGGATGTACTTAACTCTTTGACTGCAGTGTATACCATTTATGTGGAACTTCATGCCAGTTAATAATGATAGGGGCATATGGATGTCCAAAATTTTGAGTTATCTACATATGTACAATGTTGCATTATATAATTATATATTATTATGTTATTGACTCATGATCAACATTTTTGAAGATGCTGATAAAGTATTTATTAAATCCATTAGGTTCTATGGGTATTATTTTATTTTTAACACAGGTGTTTGTACCAGCTTTTACAATAGACCATGCAGGATTGCACATATTTTTTGCTGTTAAAATTAATTTATCATTGAATGTAATTTTTGCCTTTTTAATGCTTTCCCTATACAAATTTCTATAGCTTTTAAATCTCTCTTTATCTCTTGGAGTGTTACTAAGTTTGTGTTTGTCATAGAATAATAGTTACTTAGCTGAATTTTTTCTGGCTTCTAATCAGGTTAGTACATGGATTGACTAACGTTTCAAAGATGTGTAGTTCCAAGTTTACCCTGAAGACGAAGATGATGCACATCTTTGAAACACTGGAATCAATCATTTACTTACCTGGCTAGAAGCCCAAGAAAATTTAGAGTTAATACCTCGTCAGCAGGCCTGAATTTAGGACCTCTGATGCCCTTGGGCAAAAAAAAAAAAAAAAAACATTTGCTGGCCACCCCCAACTTGCAATACATATATTACTTAAATTGTCACAACATAGAGAATGGTTTCACTAGTTTGAATACTTAAGTATGAGTGGCAAACACCATTAAAATGTAAGTAGAAACATCTTAATAGAAAGAACTTACACTAAAGAGGCATCATCACATATTAGATGTCAAAACATATACTGTTTAAATAACATTGCTGGTCTCCGTAGCCGCGCTCGCTAAAGGTGTCTCGCTTTGGTGCTTCATGGCGCATGGGATCGTGGGTTCGAGTCCCGCCTTGGGCATGGGTGTTTCTGTGTTTGTAAATGTGTAGGTGTTTGTCTATGTATAGGTAAAAAGGAAAAACTAATAGGTCAACTAAGGAAATTTAGAAACTAGAAAAAAGAGGTAAAAGAGGAATACAGCGCAGGAGTCCTGACAAGCCTCCGGGGCTGTATTTATATATATATATATATATATATATAAAAAAAAATAACAAGAGGCTTCCTCCTTGCCCTGTCATTTGCAAACAAGTTTATGAGTTCGTTATAGTCCATTTTCACTATTGCAAGAACACCAAGATAACTAAGACAATTCTTCACTTGTGATGTTATTAAATAATTATTTATGCATCTTAGAGCAGAAAATGATCTCTCAGTTGAGCAGTTGGAAGCAGGAGTGCTCAAGTATATTTGTAGAGCTATGTTTAAGTTTGGGTAAACAGTCTCTAGACAGTTACCTTTTAACATCTTGCACAGCTGTGTAAGAGAGTGCAACGTATTTTCATTCTTTTCTATGTAGCTTTTGAAGTGTAAGCATTCAAGTACAAATGCTGAATCTTCAAGATCTGAACTGTAGACTTTCTGAAGTTTGGATGATGCTTCCTGAATTTCAAGCATCTTCAGATTTGTCAAAAACATAAATGGTTCACTGAATTTCTTGTAGAAAGAAAATCTGTTGTTCAGTTCTTCAATCAACTTACCCAGAATCAAAAGGAAAGACATCTGTAAGTCATCTGAATCATCATTTCCTTCAGATCTGAATCAGATTCATCAAAGAATCTTTTCTTTTTCTTAATGCGTTTCTTATCCTGATCAATTGTAGTAATGTTATAAAGAGATTCAAACTCCTTCTGTCCTAGATTCTTGAAAACTTCATATCCCATTTTCATTTCTTCCAAGAAACCAACCAAAGAACTATACATATTACAAACAGTGGCTACATCCATGTCTGCTGTTTGTAACTGCTTACTTACAACATTGAACCTTTCAAGAATGGAATTCCAAACTACAGTCATAAAAGACGTCTCAAGACTACACAGCTTCTTCATTATTATGCCTTTAGCTTCAGATTTCACCAAAGACTTCTTACTTTCATTCCCTATTATTGACAAGTGTTCTAACGATTGCCTCGCCATTGTTGTTCAAGCTTCTGCAAGCTTCTTCTCTAGCAGACCATCGGGTTATACAGAGGGACTTGACACTCAAGTTCTCTTTACTGAAAAATGTACTTAAGTGATTCCATCAACTCTAGAAGCACTGAAAAAATTTGGTGCATTGTCATAACTCTGTCCTCTGCAGTTACCTAAGTCCAATCCATGTCTCTCAAGACAGTTTATCACTGCATTTGACAGATTCTGGCCACCATGTTCTGGATTTGGCACAAATCCAACAAACTGCTCTTTATCTAGCCCCTCTTTGTTGGCATAATGCAAGACAAAACTTAATTGGTCATTATGTGCGATATCAGGCTGGAGTCAACAATTATAGAGGAGTATTTTGCTACAGTAACTTGTGTCACTATTTCTTCGACAACTCTCTTACCCATGATTTTGATTATTTGCTCATATATAGCAAAAGACAGAATCCTTATACAGCGACATGTGGCTAGCAAGAAATGGATCAAACTCAGCAATAGGTTCCATGCACATTAAAAAGTTACCATTATGAACACTTCCAAGAATTTCATCATTGCCACGGAAAGGCAGTTCTCCAGAGGAACATTTCTTCACAACAGCAAAAACCCTTTGTAAGGCATTACGCCAGTACTGAACTTCATTTTCAAGTTGTAAGAATAATTTTCCATCTATCCTTGTCAAAATGGAACTTCTGTTTTTTAAACTAAGAACACAGTCTCAGTATCTTGGACTGTTTTCATGAGTTGCAATTAGCTCTGGATGTTTCCAGTTTGAGAAACCACGAGGTCCTGCCAAGTCTGATGTTCCTCCAAAAAGAGTACATGGTGCACAAAATAATGTTCCCTGACTTTCAGAATATACTAAATAATCTCTGTTAGTAATTTCATTGTTCGCCAGCTTTCTCTGAAAAAAATGCACTAGTACAATGTCTTGTGGCACCATCTGTAAACTGATGTTTTGACTTAGAAAAGTCACCTTCTTTATTTTGTTTTACCCCGTTCATTGCAATATAATCCCATGTTTTATCAGTATTTTCCCAAAGAAAAGGATCAGCACTAATTGTAAAGGGTTCGTCAGCAACGATGGAAGTTCCACCTTCACTTTCGTTTGATAATTTTTTTTTTCATCTTTAGATTTATTTGGGGTACTTGTTTACCCATAGTCTTCAACAGCTTCACTTGGCGAGGGCGTTTCTTCTTGACATGAAGTACTTGGGGTCGATTTTATAATCACATCAAGGTGTGGAACTTTTCTCAATGCGTTTTCTTCTCTTTTAATTATATCTTTCACCAATGAGCGATACTGAGCCCACTAAGTCTCTTTCTTCCTGTCATTTTATCAGTGATAATCAACACAAACTGAGAAAACGAAAGAAAATATGATAAACAGTTGAAAAACTTAAAAGAATCAAGCATAACCTACTACTTCATTATGCCGGAATGCCGGCTCATTAAATATAAAGGAACTCAAAATAATTACAATAGTAATAATTACTGTTCATTACCTCAGCTAACAATATATAAAAAATTAATGTTAATGAATAACAACACACACTTCTTGATCTTACAATTTTTTGCATGTGTTAATCAATTCTCACTATTGGAATGCATTTCGCTTTGTCTCCGCTACGTGTGCATAGCATGCAAACTAATCAGCTTAGCCAACATGCGTTAATTAATATTCCTCTGTGAGCGGCAAATTTAAATCAACTTGACGTTTCATGTCTATACTTTTTTTTTGTGTAGCTTTCCAGTAATTTTGTCGCCCCCTAAAATGTGGCACCCTGGGCAGTTGCCTGGTTTGCCCTGCCATAAATATGGCCCTGTTCATCAGGTAAGCTTCAGCTTTTACTAATAGTAACTTGTTTCACATTTGGCAAAGTTCTGGTGTAAACCAATTTAACATACTACGAGGGTGATTCAAATATAAACGGTGATTGTTGCATATCACTGAGGAAGCAGTTCAGCTCAGGGTGGTGTAGTGGGGGGTTGAAGGTTGGTGTGTTAGGGAGGGGGAACTAGCTTTATTAGCTGCTTTGCTAGGTTCTGGCGTCAATACAGCCATGGGTGAGCAAGAAGTCCCTTAGGGGTTAAACCTTCAGAGATTTTAACTCGTTTAAGGGCACAGTTTGGGGACACTACACTGTCGCAGAATCGAGTGTTTACTTGGGCCAGACAATTTAAGGGTGGCCAAGAATTTGTGGAAAATGAAGGTCGTGCTCAATGCCACTCAGCCAGAAAAGTCCTTGCGACTGTGTTTTTCGACTACAGAGGAGTTTTGCTGGTTGATTATCTTCATGATCGACATACAGTGACTGCAGCTTGCTATTGCCAATTGTTAAGGTCTGTAAAAGCTGCCTACCAAAGCAAAAGACGTTGTATGCCCACCAGAGATGTCATCCTTCTCCAAGACAAAGCTACGCCTCACACCGCCAATTTGACAATGGACACAATGGTGGACATGCATTGGGAAACCCTTGAACACCCTCCCTAAAGTCCAGACTTGTCCCCCCCAGACTATTTTTTGTTTGCACCCATGAAAGAATCGCTTGGAGGGAAACATTTCAAAAACAATGAGCAGTCAAGGAGCATGTGCGCAATAGGTTGGCAACACGCCCTCAAACTTTTTTTTTGAAGAAGGAATGTCCAAGCTTCCAAAACATTGGCAAAAATGAGTAGAGTGTGAAGCAGGCTATGTTGAGAAATGCTGATGAAGTCACTTGTGTATATATTTAATCAATAAATATTTTTAACAAAATTAACGTTTATATTTGAACCACCCTCGTAGCTTTAGTTTTTGTATGTTTTGGTTTTCTTTTAATGTTTTCTTTTTTTTCAGAACATTCTATATTAAAGCAAGAGGTTATGACCTGATTAAAATGCATTTTGGTATTTTTGGTTTGGTACAGTTCAGTCCAAACTATCTCCAATATTTTTTTAGAGAGAGACCAGTCTTTCTTGCGACAGTAGATGCTTTGTATAACATGCAGTTTTATTTGATATACAATTACTTATGCTATTTTCTTTTACATGAATCTCAACCCAAATGCCTACTGATTTGATAATATATTTAGTTGCAGGGAAAAACACGAAGAGAATTTCTACAAAGAATTGCAATGTTGTCTAGGCATGAAACATTTTGCATAAGCTTATTATGAAAACAATATAAGTTATGTGATCTTGACATATTTAAAAACTCTAGGGTGGAGTGGAGTGGAGTGGCATGGCATGGAGTGGGGTGAGGTGGGATGTGGTGTGGTGTGGTGTGGAGTGGTGTGTGTATGTTGGAGTAAGAATGCTGTTCTATCTAAAATATTGTTTACATAGTGTGTTCCTTTTTAAATTTAGCATGTGTCTATGATTTTTTCTGTGCTATTAACAGAATTCACTATCAGATCCCCAAATGAGTGTAAATTATAAGATTGTAGATTGTACATAGAAAAAAAACATCATTGTTAAAGTATGTAGATTGCAGATATGCTTTAGAAGTGATACTACTAATGTGCTCTATTAATTTTTATAGAAATGTTCTTAATAATGGGACCTCCAGTTCAATAACTTATCAATTGAGATTCTCAAAAACATTGTTTCAGAAACATACTGTATTATTTCATTATTATACATAGCTTTTGGTGCTAGGTTCATACCTCTATTAGAATATGCAATTCTCAGACAGTGGAACTTCTTTACATTTAATACCAATTTATTTGCTAACAGCCATTGCATAAGCTTCCGATGATTTCATCAGCTTGATTTTGCAGATCCACGTAAGATTTACCCTTCAGTGTAACTTAGTGTCCTCAGCATATAGTATAATTTCAGCACATGGAATATTATTGGGTAGATCATTAATGTAGATCAGAAAAAGTAAGGGTCCCAAATCCTTCACCGATTTCTGTAGGTGAAATCTGGTGTTTGACTTTGTTGACTTTAAACTGCTTCAGACACTTTGTCAAAGTACGTTATTAGTGTTGTTTGTAGTGACTTTAAAATTGTGTCTCAGCATAAATTTAGGATTAACTCGTGAAAATGTACGTGCGATGATTATCAAGACAAGAACATTGATTAACTTACTTTTACATATGGCGATGAAGCTCTATACTTTACCACTGTGAAACGCTGGTATAACAAATTTAATCGTGGCCGCTGTTCACAGATATTGTTTGTTTTGTTTCTTATTATTGTGACCAGCCTTCTATTGGTTAGGTATGAACAAAACTGTTTAATGGCTACCCCTCGTAAACTGTAGGCTGCGAGTTTTGAGAGAAGATTGAGTGAACAACTAAGTCAAATGACTTGCTTAAATCCACAAATATTCTAACAGTGGAGTTTCCAGCATCCATTCCTTCTAGGGTTTCTTTTATGAATATACAAAACACATTTAATATACATTAATAATGCTGAGACAACTCTAATATGTTTATATTGAAATCACCAGCTATTGCTATGGGGTAGTCAAATTTAGATATTAAGTAACTAATGTTTCTAAGTGATGTGCAAATAGATTTACATTAGACTTTGGGTGCTGGTAAACAGATATCACAACAAAATTAAAATCACAAAGTCGAATGGTTAGTTTCACATAAAGTATTCTTTATAAAAATTGTCACCCCATCATGACTCAGAGGATAATGTCTATTACAAAGCTGTTCCGTACCTAGAGCTTAGTTCATGTTCAGAGAGAGCCATTGTTCATTAACACATATCATACTGGTTGGCTTTTTGTCCAGTATTAATTCTAATTGACCTAATTTATTTCTTATAGACTATAAATTAATGTGTGTTATGTGTGTTATCAGATTATTGTCTGTAGTGAATTTAGTATTATGCAATGTATGATCAACACAGTTAAAAGAAGTTTTCAACATGCACCTATGAAAAAGATGCTACATTGTAATACATTTATTCTATGATTGCCCATTATTAATTGTGAATGGATTTGCTGAACATGGTTTCAATTCAATACTACTAAAATAATATAAATGTTGTAATGCTTCAAAGGTGAAACAATAATAAACCATTAAAAAATGCACGTTACTAAATGTTATATGTGATGTTGAAACACATTACATGAATCCATAAGAGTCAAGTCTCAAATGAAAATAAATATGTCAGTAGTGTAAAAATAACCATTACGTTAGAGAAAAAGAAGTTCTCTGATGTGCACCTATGAAAAAGATGCTACATTGTAATACATTTATTCTATGATTGTGAACTGAATTGCTAAAAATGGTTTCAACTCAGTACTACTTAAATAATATAAGTTGTATTAAAATGTTTCCTAGAAAGTGAAACAATAACAAAACAATTTTAAAAATGCAAGTGACCAAATGCTAGGTGTGATGTTAGAAACATATTACATGAATCCATAAGAACTAAATTCATGCCACTTTACTTTACAAAATGTGCTGCTTAAAAATATAAAAAACATGTTAACTTTCAGAGAAACTTAAGACAACAAACATTTTTTACTTATGCTGTAAACTTTAATAAGATCAAAACTTTTCCTTAATTGGTACATTTATATCCATCCCATATGGGATTTTTTTTGCATAATAATTCAGTGAAACTAAAGGGAGTTACATTGATTGTTTACAGAAAATTCAAGAGGCACAGTTTTCATTTGAATTAATCTACCGTATACCTCAATATTTTTAAGCATTCAAACAGAAATCTAATGTATTGACTTTCTCTACCAATGACTAATTCACATATGTGATTATGTTATCCTATTCATATAAAAGTCAGTCTGGATGGCTCAGTTGGTTAAGTGCTGACCTTCTGGTCCCAATCAGAAATTAAGTCAAATCAAATTAAACTGATCATTTTGAAGTGCGCTTAAAAACAACAGCCCCATATCAGTAGGTTATTGAAATGCAAAAGAATTTCTGAGGGACAAAATTCCAGGACATTGATGGTTTAAACCCATGACCTTGGTATCAAAAAAAGAAATATTGATTCTTAGTCTCACCCTCTCTTCCTTCCCTGCCCTCTCACCCTCTCCACTCCTACCCCTTTTCAGTAGTGGTAAAACAACCTCAAGAAAGTTACTAGGCTGGCCACAATAGTCTACATGATAATTAATCAGTAGAGGCAATCAGCATTACAAAAAGCAGCATATATTACCTTTGGGTTTTCGAGGCACTCGTCCTTTTGTTTTTATGGAGATAACTGGAGGATCCAAAATAGATTCATCAAAAGATTGAAGCCTATCAAAATTGTAATAATATTTCTTAGCACCTGATTTCCATGTAAAATTCACATAGCCCACCTGTGGAAAGAAATGATAAGAAGGTATAAATATTTTGCCATACAAATAGCTCCTGTAGAAAATATTTCCTAAAAGTTACACTATAAAACAATGCCATTACATGTTATTCCAGCATTTTAAGAATTCTAGGCAAAGAAAGAAAACATATTAGTCATGCCCCAAGGAACATTCAACTCCATGTGTTCTATGTAATTCTTCATGACTAAACAATTCTCTCAGCTAACGAGCATTTTATATATATATATACACACCTTGTTTAACTACTAGGTCATATCTATGGTATCTGTAAATGACGAATGTCAAGATTTATGGAAAATGCTTAACTCATCTCTGCAGCTGCATTTAAAAAAAAAAGTGAAATTGACACTTTTATTTGGGGCTCTCTGTTTACTTTAGTCCTGAATAAATTACAACATACTACTGACAATGTTCTTAAAATAAACAGAGATGTATCATTAAAAGTAAAAAAACTGAATCAATTAATGATGCTAAACAACATTCACTTTTTAAATATCCCATTTTGGATATTAATTTCCTCCATTATACCCAAAGACCTTGGAATTATATTACCTAGACTCACTGCTGGCACTAGTGTAGCTGTTGCTAAATGAAACCTCTCGCACACAAGTAGGTGAAGGGCAAACTTGCTTTTTGCTGAATGTTCAGTACACTTAAAAGACTTTAAAAGTGAGGTGGTTTAAGGGTATTAGGGTTTGATAATTAACATGGCACACTTCTATGCAGCATAACTGTACCAACCACCAGAAAAATTATTCCGAGATACTTTGCATCGGTAAGAATAAATTATAACATTTGTGCTCCAAATTATTCTTGTGGGTTTCCTCAGCCACTATGTGAATGATAATTTATATTAGGTTCCTAATACATAAACTAGAATTATTGAGTAAGTCGTCAGCTGCACCGAGACGTAAAAAATTTGTGCCATCAAAATTTCACAGGTTATATTCAGTGCATTTTGCAAAAAACTGTTTCTATGAGAATAAAGGCAAGATGATAACCCTGACACAGTTCCTTCAGTATTTAGTTTCCCTTCTTATCTGACAAAGGTAATGAGAATGCTAATTTCATTCTTGTAACTATTTTATATATGTTTTATTAGCACTAGAAGGCAGTGCTAAAATATTAGATTCCATGTTATAACTTGTCCTAAGTAAAAAAAATACCCGAAATTTTGATTAAATTAATTTTTCAAATCTGTAATTTCAGATTGAAACACAACCCTACAAGGTGCAAAAAGGAATTTTGCAAGTGTTAGAACATAAAAAATATTAAGTAATAATCAATTTTAATTTTTGATTTGTTTAATGATTATTTCAGGAAGCACAGACCATACTCTTCTGTTGTGCACATATTAATATACCTATCTTATCTATGTAACTCAAATACTGATAGAAAATGTTTATTTAACATCTTGGATACAGTTACTGAAGAGGAATACAGGTACCTAATTTCATGTTTATTTTATTTTTATACTGTATATACCATCTCTGAAAATCCAATATCACATGTGTTTTTTTTTCTGTTAAATCATTTTATTTATTTACATACCACCTTAGGTAATATCGTCATATTACCACTTTGACCTTCAATAACGACTGCTTAAATTTGAGGTGTACATTAAAGCTGTACTTCTTGATTAACTTAACACACATTCAGTATCGCTCATATTTTCAGGCTCTTGAGGATGGGGATTAAGAATAGCTTCATCAGCCCAGAATTGAACCCAGCATATTTTTCATTTTTAATTCAGCATTTTGGCCACTTTACTGCAGAGACATTCTTAACAAATCCTATGCTTGTCGACAACTTTGTGCATTAAAGTAAAAAGGAGAAAGTATACATGGAATCACTAAGAAGAAACTGAGAAAATGGAATTAAAGCTGAATTATGCTCTCTGTGATGTTTACATCCTGTTCGTTAAACACTTTAAATGCAGTATGCAATATTCAAGTTCAATAATATTTACTTCTGTTTTGTTCAGTTGTGGGATGAAATTCCATCTAGTCAATGAAGTGATTTTATTCACTTCCAACAGGACATTCAAGGTCTAATCCCTGTACATAGACGCTGACTATCATAAAGAAAGTGTTGCCACAATTATTCCTACTCAGATATCCTTATGACGTAATTATAGCTGTTTTAAATTTCACAGTTTTCCCATTACAACCAATGTATTGCACATGACCAGGAAGCCTGATGCCCTCCACCACACTTCTTCATATTAGGACACTTTATCTGGTCTGCACAGCTTGGCATGTAGGGGCTTGATTATACCATACATCCACTGCTGATCAAACCACAAGGCTCTGGGGTTCTAGGAATTTGTACAATGGGTCACTCCTGTTATACAAGTTTCTAGAACTACTACTATAGCAGTCTATGGATGAATCAACTTTACCATCCAAGAGCAGCCAGTCTGGTTGATAATGGAGGAAACTAACCTCTGAAACATGTTCCAGTAAATTTAAAAAGTGACAGTTTAGTGTCATTATTAATTCAGGTTTAAATTTTAATTGATTTTAACAACACTGTCATCATTATCCAGTGGTACTTGAAGATATAGATGTATTGTGTTTGTCCAGCATTCCAGGGATTGTATTATGAATGTGTTGCATGCTTGTGAGCCATATCTGTATCCCCAAAATGAACTGACTGAAAGCCTGTGGTTTATTTTAATATTTCTATGATGCTTTTGAACATAAATGTTAATATAGGACCATAACCTATTACAAGTTCCTATATATCCTATACAGCCTCGCATATTTTATCAAATAAAATTTTGATGTGTTCCATTCAGATGACATTCTCTGTTACACAAACAACTTTCCTTAAAAAAGATTATTCTTTTCTCTACGACATGCTAATCAAGGTAAACATCAGCAGAAATTGTCTTATTACTTGCTTCCCTTAAGTAGAAGAGACACAAGGGAATACACTATGCTAAATCAATAGTCAAATCTTTTAAAATCTGGCCCTATGTGAAACAATTGAAGTTTGGTTCAGTTTGCATGCCCTGCAGTAAAACAATGGAGATGAAATGAAATGTCATTCTGGTTTGAGAAAAGTTTAAGTAGTTTAAAAATTTAAACCAATAACAGAGAATATATCAGAAATGGACAGCTCTACATAAAAAACATATGACATAAATTATGTGTTTTAACAAGTTCTATATTTTTTGTGTAGTAAGTTTTTGTATATCTTTTACCTCTACCATTATGCAAAATTCTGCAAAACTCCCAGAAAATTCAAAATACAGGGTGGCCCTCTCGAATCTCCCTGACTTTAACTTACTTTTAACAATTCTCTGTTGCAGATATTGTGTTCCAGTTTAAAGTGAAGGAAAGGGGAAATAGTCAAGTTTTACCAGTATTGTTTTGAAATTCTGCATTCATCACTGAGCGGCATCAGTGTAGTGTATTCAACATGGCGCCAAGCAAGAGAAAGCACAGACAGTTTTATAGTATGCAGAGTACAAGTCTATAATTACAGTGTAAAGACAATTTAGGCATGTGTTCCAGAAAAATGTTCCTGATTCAAAGAGCATAAAAGAATGGACTGCAAGATTTTTAGCTACAGGCAGTGTGCAAAAGCGACATGGAGGAGGTCGGCATGTATCTGAAGAGCGAGTAGAAGAAGTTAGAACTGCCTTTACTCATAGTCCATGCAAATCCATAAGGTGTGCATCACGTGAACTGAGGAAGCCTCGTGCAACACTACAAATGGTTCTACACGAGCGACAGCGGTTATATGCATATAAGTTGCAGCGTCTTCACGAAATCAAGCCACAAGACCGACCACAGCGATAGTATTTCTCAACTGCCATTCTGGAGCATATTAATCATAACAATGATTTCTTGAGTCTTGTCATGTTTTAAGACGAGTCAACTTTTCATGTGTCTGGGAAAGTTAGCCAGCACAACATTAGAATATGGGGTTCAGAAAACCGACATGTCATCCAGGAACATATATGAGACAGCTCTAAAGTAAACGTATGGTGTGGTCTCATGAACAACATGATAATTGGTCCTTTCTTCTTCATGGAGCCAACTGTTACATATTTAGGCATACATTTCCCCAGATAGCACACATGCAGTCAGACATAATCTTCCAGTGCGCCAGACGGCCTGCCATCTCACTGGAGCCACTGTATGCGTACATCTCTGAACAATGCTTTCCCAAACTGCTGGATCGGAAGCGATGGGCCAATAGCTTGGCCTCCTCGATCATCCGACATAACTCCATTAGATTTTTTCTATGGGGTTGTGTAAAGGACATTGTGTATGCTACCAAAGTACCCGACATTAACATCTTGCGTACATGCATCGTAGAAGCAGTAGCAACCATCACACCAGATATGCTGGAGCGAACCTTGACTGAAATTGAATAGCGTTTGGATATTCTGTGTGCAACCAAAGGAGCGCACATAGAAACCTACTGATTATTTTCAAGCAAATATTTTGTGTTGTACTTTTTAATAAAATTTATACAATTGTCCTAGTTTCTTTGGTTTTAATTTGCAAAGCAATGGAAATCAGGGAGATTCGAGGGGGACACCCAATATATACTTTATTTGTGATGTGTATATCTTTAATATACAATACTTTAATGAAAATCATTAGAGCCATTTTTGATAAAAACAAACTTTTCAAACATTTTTCCATGTAAAGAGTAGTTTGTGGTAGGGGGATTTTCTTGAAAATGTTCTAGTCACATCCTTAGAAGATATTAAGGATAAATACCAAGTTTGCTGTTTTGCCTGCCTGGGTAGTGGTGGTAACGTGTCTGCTTCACATTCAAATGGTCGTGAGTTCGAATTTTGCTTAGGGTGAGTTATCCGGATAAGGTTTTTTTAGGGTTTTCCCTTATCCTGAGAAGACAAATGTCAAGTAACTTTAAGCTCCATGGACCCCGAGACCATTTGAGCATCATTTCATTCATTCATCGTCCGATATGACCAACCAGGTTAAAGGACATTAAGCTACAAAAAAAAAAAAAAAGTTTGCTGATCTTTTCAATGCTGAGCTATGCTGTCCATATACTTAAGGAACCTCATAACATATTTCCTTTGAAATCTCGACATTGAATTTTTGGGTGGAATACAACACCTTTCATGTATGTTATATACCCATAGACAAAAAAAAAAAAAAATGAGCCATGTCTGCAATGGCAAATTCACCTAAGTCCTACAGGGCACAGCACCTTGTACACACCATTTGCAATAATTGTATAGCGACAGCAACAAGTCGTCTCAAATTCCAAATCTTAATAATGCCAACCCATATGATCAATAATCATAATCAAATACATATATTAAGCTTCATCTACAAGCTATCAATATTAACTAAAAATATTAACATAAAACAAGATACAGTTTGCATTGTACAGCATTATTAAATCTGCCACCTTCCATGTGTGTTCACTGTAGTGCTGTAGCAAAATGTAGGTTACTCCTCTGGTGAGGGTTGCAAATTGCTTCTCGCATAAAAACATTTTTTCCCCTTCTCTTACTGATGTTGAATCAACACATAGCAGTCATTTATTTTAGACAAACTTATTTCATACACAACATTCGGTACAGTTAATAATATGATAGTTATTATTAAGCTTCTTTAAGGGTTTATTCTACCTAACAGCAATAAGCTGCACATGAAAGCATGTGGTGTGCAGAATGGTGAACAAACACATCAGAAAGTTATCTCTCAATTTAAAAAAAAAGAAAAATATTGAATCTATATATGTAGTATGAAAAAATAACTACGAAGTTTTGTTAAGAAAACCAACAGGATCTATATTGTGTTGAGGCTGGATATCAAGGGACAATTTAGATGTGTAGTGGCAGCTTGACGATACACTGAACAGTGTGCAGTACATGGAAATAATCTATGATATTTTGATCTCTCTGTAAGGATAATCATCTTGTCCACAGATCTTGAAAGGTTTCAAATTGGTTTTCTGAGATGCAGGACATCAGAGTGGGGGACTAGCCTCCATATTCATCAGATTTGAACCCTATTGAGAATGTATGGGGTGAGGTAAAATGGGAGCTGTGCTCCAATTTACTTGTAGATGGGCTAAGGACAAATGATGACTTCAGGGCACAAATTCAAACAGCCTGGGATCTTGTAGCTTCTTGTTCACATTACTGCAGGCACTTAATTTTATCTATGCACCAAAGATGGAGGGTAGTTATACAGCTGAAGTTCATACACCCAATATTAATTACATTTATTTTTTTGTGTTTTAGTTCTAGAAGATAATAGTTTATTTATACATATTTTATGGTCATTTAACACAAGTGTTAGTAGAATTATATTTTTGTGTGTAGAGAGATAGGGCCATAACTTCAAATGTCAAAGTTATAGTAATGCAATATTATGTTCTGCAAATCCAGTCATAAAATTAATCAACATAAAAAACTGACTAAAAATAACAAATAGGATGAGATTTTAACCTAGGAACTTAAGAGTAGAAACAAGGCCTTCTTAACCTCTTGGCTACATAAACATTTTTCTGTAATCTGTTTTCATCATTCATAAGTTAACCATTGCACTATCAGCCACAGACCATTGTACAGTTCTTTCATCACTCAATAATAATGTGTGATTAATGTTAAGACCAAATGCATTCTCAATAGGCCCAAAACACAATTAATTTAAAATAAGAGATCTCTTTAAGAAACTTAACAACAAAAAATTGAAGCTGAGGTATGGGATTCAAACTACCTCCCCCTTTAGTTGGCAATCATCACCTTATCAACTGAGCTAAACAGATACCCACGAGGTTCACTCAGTTTAGCTTGCACACATAATGTATGTTTTATGCTGTTATCGGTGGCATGCATACCTTTGGAAACAGAAAATTTTTAGCAAAACACTCATGCCCATATCATTGAAAGTTAATTACCAAATGACAATGACAAGTTTTGTTCATTAAGGGAACACAAATGAACATTTTATATGATACAATGGTGGCTTGCGTCGTTTAATTTTGGTGTATCTCTGACTAAAATTCAGTACTAAAAACTACATGCACCTTCGAATTTTGAGCCCGCAGATCATAAGTTTCCCATCTCAAAATGTTTGCTTACTATCCTTCTGCATTCCTTTGAATTCATGCAATCGAATTCTGAAACCCTCTGTGATCTGACACACACTGAGTGATCTATTGGCATCCGTGGTGTAATGGTCACGTAGCTAATTTCATAAACCCAAGGTCGCGGGTTCAAACCTGTCAGAGAATGATGGATTTTTTCGGGTGTAAACATTTTTAGCATGGCTTCCTTTGGAAGGGAAGTAAAGCTGTTGGTCCCATGTCGTAGATTTACGGGCACGTAAAACAACCTCAAACCTTATAGAGAGGCCTCGGAGCAAAATTTAGCGGTGTTTCACACCCAATTGAGAACCACAATAGTTAAAGAGTGTCCATAAATAACATGCCATTTACATTTTAATTCAATACCTGGATTTAATAAATTTATATTTGGACATACCAAAACAACATGTAGCAACAATATAAACAATCTCTCTTTATTAACCAAGAAGCTATTATTCAATGATTGTGCTTAGCCTCTGCATGTCTAAATGTAAGCATATCTTTAGAATATCACGTTAGTCCACTTTTACCAAATGCAGACATAATTCCATGTTTGAGTAGTCTGACATGAGAGAAAGCAGGATTGCAGTAACTCTTGTGGTTCACATTTCAAAAGTTTCAGATTCGATTACCACTGGAACAGCCACTCTGAACTGAGTTTTTTTGTGGTTTTACTAGGCAGTAGAGAAATGCTGAAGCAGATTATATACCATCATGAGTATTCCTGACTCTCATTTCCTTGTCATTTTGTTAGAGGTTTAAGGAAAAGCCAACAAAAGTTGGCAGCAAGGTGGTGAAATTTGTTCTGTTGAAAAGATTTCTCCTCGGTGTTGGACACCCTAGTGACTTTTATAGTGCAGTTCTGCTGCATGTGCACATTAATTTAGAAACTGCATCACCAGAAGAAATAACATATAAGAGGTTATACAGCAAGGAAAACTTAAATTATTTGAAATTACTGCTAAGTAAAGCTAACTGGAGTTAATTCAAAATCTTCTCGGGCTTCTAACCAGGTAAAAACTTGGCTTGATACCAACGTTTCGAAGAAGTGCATCTTCCTCGTCTTCAAGGTGAACTGATGGATTGAGCTTGCGGAGACTGGTATTTATAAGAACTGGAATGAAGCTAACATCTGATTGGTTCGCGTGATGATTAGCTTCATTCCAGCTCTTATAAATACCAGTCTCCACAAGCGCAATCCATCAGTTCACGCTGAAGACGAGGAAGATGCACTTCTTCGAAACATTGGTTTCAAGCCAAGTTTTTACCTGGTTAGAAGCCTGATAAGATTTTGAATTAACACGTCAACAGGAAAGCTTCAGTTCAAATTTTTAACTGGAGTTACACACTAAGTACAGGACATCTCAATGAAAAATGTTATCTGTTTCTTACCATATTTAAACACTGCTTTAATCTTGCCCGTCCACTAAAAAGGGTTAAAAAGTGTGAAAACAAAAAATCTGGATGGCTCACAAAGATGATATATTAACATCCTGCAGTAGGCATAGATAGCTTAGCCAAACAAATAAAATTTCAACTAATGAGATTTTTAAAAATACTACAAAACATACACATCCACACTTAAGAAAGTAATTAATGAAGCTAAAAAGCATTGTAACAGCAGTATATAAATGTACCAAACAAAAGTAAAGCTCTCTGGCAGATAGTAAAGAAAGAAACAGGAACAATTAAATCTAATAATGAGAAAACTAATCTTAAGAAACCAACAGATGTTGCAAATACTAATATGAGCCATTTTTCAAACATGGTTGGCAACAAACTCCCTGCAACCCACACATAAAGGACCTACATATGTTGATAAGAAAAACATCCACTTGATCTGAGACCAATAACAAAAATTGAAATTATTGATGTAAAAAAACTAAAAAATAAATATTCATGTGGCTCAGATGGTATACCAGACTCGGTAATTAAAGCCTGTGTAACATATATTGCTGAGACATTAGCAGATACATGTAATGCTTCATTAAACTCTGGAAATTTTCCCCAGGTATTCAAAATAGCTAACGTACTTCCCATTTTCAAAAAAGTAGACAGGGACAATCCTCAAAATTATAGACCTATCTCAATCGTCTCTGTGTTCTCAAAGATACTGAATGGATAATGTATAAGAGCGATATCCTTTCTTGAAAAATGTTATATGTTTACACACACTCAGTTTGGTTTCGAAAGGGTAAGCCCATTATGAATGCTCTACACTTGTTTGTAGATGATATCCTTAAAGCAATAGATCATAATCAGCAAACAGTTGGTATATTTCTAGATATTTCAAAGGCTTTCGATACAGTCAATCATAAAATATTATTGGATAAACTAGATAAAGTCGGCATAAAAGGTATAGCAAATGATTGGTTTAAGTCCTATCTAAGCCAAAGGGTACAGTATGTGGAAGTTAATGGTTGCCATTCTATTTCAGCACCACTAAAAGGAGTTCCACAAGGGTCAATTTTGGGACCTATTTTGTTTTTAATTTATATAATGACTCTCAAATAACTTTATTTGCAGATTACACCAATATTATACATAAAAATAGTAACCTCTCTGCCCTGGAAAATGATATAAATCAAAAGAACATAATTGGCTAGCAAGAAATAAGCTCCACTTAAATGTAGATAAGACAAATTTTATAAACTTCAGCCCAGGTAAAACATATAAAGAACTTCAGATTTGCAATAATACTCACCCCATAAACAAAGGCAATGAAACAAAATTCTTAGGAGTTTGAATAGATTCGGAGCTAAAATGGAACATACATATTGATTATCTAGCTAACAAATTGTCCAAAATCTGATATGCATTCAGAATAGCAAGTAAAGTGTGTACCACAAGTGTATTAAGATCTATGTATTTTGGATATATTCACTCCTTTTTAAACTATGGTATTCCAGAATTGGGCATGTCCATAAATTTATATGCTATCTTTAAATTACAAAAGAAAATAATAAAAATAATAAAGCAAGTTCTTGTGAAAAGACCAAGCAAAAAAGTATTTAAGGAATTACATATCTTACCTCTTCCTTATATATATATATATATAATAATAATAATAATACAAATAATACTAGATCTTTGAACCATATACATACCACATTCTGCCATACAAATAAGAGCCGCAGTAGCAATTCTCATTATGGAACCCACCTGTACAATATATTACCTGGACATTATAAAGAACTGGTCTACAGCAAATTTAAACATTCAATAACTAATGCTCTCTAAGAGCATACACCCTTCAACATTCAAGAATTTAAAAATAAAGCTTATAAATACTGTTACTTGTACATACTACTGTATATATAATAATAATAATAATAATACAAATAATACTAGATCTTTGAACCATATACATACCACATTCTGCCATACAAATAAGAGCCGCAGTAGCAATTCTCATTATGGAACCCACCTGTACAATATATTACCTGGACATTATAAAGAACTGGTCTACAGCAAATTTAAACATTCAATAACTAATGCTCTCTAAGAGCATACACCCTTCAACATTCAAGAATTTAAAAATAAAGCTTATAAATACTGTTACTTGTACATACTACTGTATATATATATATACTGACGAAGCCATGAGTTATATATAAATCAAAAGGTGAATAAAGACTATTACTATTATTATTATTATTATTATTGATTCTTTGCTAGTTTTATTTATGTTTAATTGTTCTGTTTATATAATTAAATTTATTTACTTTGTTGTTGATTAGGCTTCACTGCTTAATTACAACATCCAAGGAAGTTGATTTTTAATACTTGTTCTATTGGTCTGCTTTTGCAGTTGAAATTTCCATATCATATTCTTTTATTAAAATGCCTAATATAAATATCCCTTTTTCTAATTCATTCTCACTTTTTGCTTACAACTTCATCTGCAAAGACCAGTGTTTCTACTGTCATTGCTCCAAGACATATTCCTCCCTTTGCTTGTAAGTAATCTTTCAAACTAATTTGCTGTCTCTTTGCTAAAATGGCATTCCACTTTGTCTTTCCTTTCACTGATTCCCCAGTTGTTCTTGTTTAATAGGCTGAATGCCTGACATATTGTTGCATTATTTTCTCACAATTAGTTACTTTTAAATATACCAAAATATTGAAGTTGTTTTTTTAGTTTTAGAATATTCTCTACTATTTTGCTAATATTTCCCCCTTTGTTATAAGTTTGCTGCATTTGCATTTCAATACATATTTAAGAACACATTTCAGCAATTAGATGTTTACTTACATTTCATTTCAAGATTTTAGTGCACATTTTACAAATTATCAGGTTTTAGCAACACAATTCTCAACTTTAATGTTGGTAATTATATCTATTTTGTGTCCACTTACTTTGCTAAACAATAATAAAAAAAAAAAAAAAATCTGATGAGTTCCATTCACATAAGTTTCTCTAGCTATTTCATATACAAACTATTCTTACAAAAGATTATTCTTCTATCTACGTCATGCTAACCAAGATAAATGTTAGCACGAATTGTCTTATTACTTGCTTCCTTTAAATAGAAGGGAAATAAGGGAATGCACTATGCTAAAGCAATAGTCAAATCTTTTAAAATCCCTTCACTATGTGAAACAATTAAGGTTTGGTTCACTTTGCATGGTCCCGTTTAAGAAAAATTAGGAGCTCAAAACTGAAACCAATAACAAGAAGTATCTCGAAAACAGTCAACTCTACAAAAAAGTATGACATAAATTGTGTCTTTTAATGAGATCTACATTTTCTATGTATTAAGATTTTGCTATCTTTTATGGTTTAACCACTGTACAGAATTTTGCAAAATTCATCCAGAATAAATAGGTCTTCAGAAGCTATTTCCAGAAAATTCAATACATACATTTCATTTCTCAATTAAATATCTTTAATGCACAATATTTTAATCAAAATTGTTACAGACATTTTCCCATGTAAGCTTAGATGGGGGTAAGGGGATTTTTGAAAAACTTTATGTCGCATTCTTGGGAGATACTAACTTAAATACCAAGTTTAGTATTTAATAAGCTTTTCATTTTTGAGCTGTGCTGTCCACAGACACACATGGGCCTTTTTCTAAAAATGCTTCTTTTTTTTCAACTTAAGAGACCTCAAAACATACATTTCCAGTTAAATCTTGACACCAAAATTTTGGGTGGAATACAATAACTTCTCTAGCTAATATGTACATTGTATGTGCACTAGAGAAAGTAAAAATAAATAAAATCTCATATGATACATCCACACTCTACCCATTTTTCTGCAAATTTATCTTAAAAATTATCATTCTTATATCTACTTTGTATTAGTTGATATAAACATCTGCAAAAATACTTTATTACATATATCCATGTAGACACAATGGGATTAGGGAAATGCAAAAAGGGATTAAGCAATAGTCAAAACTTTAAAGAGCTGGTCGTCACTATGTGGTAGCTTTGAAATTCTGTTTTCTTAGCTCCAGCAGCACAAAGAAAAACAAATAATGACTTTACATTTGAGAAAGTATGGAAAAATTAAAATCAATAATCTTGGAAATGATTAGCTCCACACACAAAAAAAAATTGTATTTGATGTAAATTATGTTTTAACCAGATCTATGCTTTGTATTAAGAGATTTTTTCTCTCTCTTGCACAAAAGTAATCCAGAATAAAGGGGTGTTTGCAGAGGCTATTTCAAGAAAATTCCAGATATATATTTCATTTATCATAAAAATATGTTAAACATATGGTGTTCTAATCAAAATTGTTAAGAGCCAGTTTTGAGAAAATCCAAATTTTGAAACAATGATCCATGTAAAGGATGGTTGAGGGAGAGAGTCAAAATTTTTACACACACACACCTACTTTATATAGAAGAAAAAGTAACTATGACATGAAATTAACATTCATCACACAACTCTATTCCTATTGCTCTATTGCAACATTGTCGCCATAAATGGTAAAAGATAATCAAAAGTAGCAGCTCAAAAGAATGCTCAAATCCTCTCCTCTATGACATTATTTCGATACAAAATAATATTTAGTAACATATTCCTCTCCTCTTGTAACACTTTTAACAGTCCACCATGCTTCCCATAATTTTGTCTGTATCAGCTGATTAAAACTTGCATGCAATCTTTACATTATATAAACAACCAAAACAACTAAAACATCATCTGTAGTTATAATAATAAAAAGATTAATAAAAAAAAAAAAAAAAAACAGCCAGTGCTACCATCCCTTACAACCATCAGTACCTATATTAACATTACCAGTTTAAACAACTGTGCCATAACCCAAAAATTGGCTCATCTAAATTACAAAGAACATAGAGTAACAGTCCCTTGTAATTGAAATATCTAGAAATATGCAGAAAATCTGAAACATATTACAGATAACAAGAGGTAACATAACCCAAAATATAGCAAAGTCCTGATCAATAATATTATTTGATTTCTTTGCTTATTTTTCTTTAACAATCGAGCACTATCTGGATCCCATCATTTCTGCTATCTATTTTTAACTTCCCCTCCAATCATATCCCACTTGTGCTTTGAAGTAGTGCATGCTAGGAATGCTGCAAAAAGGAGGTGGCTATTTTTACTTTCTCTATACGCACTAAGTGCATAGTGTATAGAGAAGGTATTGCACGCCACCCAAAAATTTGATACCGAGATTTCACCGGAAATATATGTTTTCGGGTCCCTTATATCCAAAAAAAGAATTTTCACAAAAAGGTCCATATGTGTGTGTGTGTGTGTGTGTGTGTCCGTGTGTCTGTGAACATGATAACTCAAAAATGAAAAGTCGGTAAAATATCAAATTTGGTATTTAAGTTAAATATCTTACAAGGATGCGATACGAAGGTTTTGAGAAAAATCCCCCCACCCCAAACTACCCTTTACATGGAACATTTTTCGAAAATTTTGATTTTCACAAAAATGGCTCTCACGATTTTGATTAAACTGTAAAATATTAAAGATATTTACCTGACAAACAAAATGTATATCTTGAATTTTCTGGGAATAGCCTCTGAAGACTACTTTATTCTGGAAGAATTTTATGGCATTTTGAATAACTGCTAAACCGTAAGACTTAGATAAAAACTTACTACACAAGAAATATAGAGCACATCAAATCACACGATTTATGTTATATACATTTTTTTTCATGGAGTTGATCGTTTTTGAGACATTCATTGTTTTTGGTTTCAGCTATGAAAAACTTACTTTTCTCATGTAGGAATTTGTCAACTCCTGTCCACATAAACAAAGGAACTTGTCACATAGTAACCAGCTTTTGACTATCACTTTAACCTATGATACTTCCTTATTTCACTTCTACTTACAAGGAAACAAGTAATAAGACTATTTCTGCTAATTTGTTCTCGAGTAGCATGAAGTAAATAGAGGCATAAGCTTTTTAACAATAATTTGTTACAGAGATGTCGAGAAAGTCTTGTGAATGGTACACATCAGATTTTTACTTTCTCTAGCCCCATATGTACAATGTGCATAGGGATAGAGAAGGTATTGTAATGCACCCAAAAATTTGACATCGAGATTTCACCGGAAATATATGTTTTGGGGTCCCCTGAGTCCGAAAAAAGCATTTTTAAAAAAAGGTCTGTGTGTGTATGTGTGTGTCTGTCTGTATGTGTGTCTGTGGACAGCATAGCCCCAAAACAAAAAGACTGTTAAATACCAAACTCTGTATTTAGGACCCTTTACATGGAAAACATTTTGAAAATTTTGATTTTCTTAAAAATGGCTCTAACGACTTTGATTAAAATCCCGTATATTAAAGTTATTTATGTCCGAAATAGAATGTATATCTCAAATTTTTTGGGAACAGCCTCTGAAGACCTCTTTATTCCGGATGAATTTTGCTGAATTTTGCTTAACTGCTAAACCGTAAGAGATAGAAAAAAACGTACTACACAAAAATGTACCTCATGACAAAACACACAATTTTTGTCCTTTACGTTTTTGTTGTGGAGGTAACCATTTTTGAGATATTCCTTGTTATTGGTTTCAATTGTGAAGTATTTAAACTTTTCTCACACAGGAAGTGTCTGTTTTTCTTTTGTTCTACTCCGGGCCAAGCAAAGAAGTGATTTGCAATGACAATCGCATAATGATAGCTTTTAAAACATTTGACAATCACTTTAGCATAGCGCATTTCCTTATTCCCTTCTACTTATAAGGAACTAAGTAATAACATTCTGCTAACATTTATCTTGATTAGCATTGTGTACAAAGAAGAAGAATATTTTGTAGGAGTTTTGTAGAGCAGCTAGAGAAAGCCATGTGAGTGTAACACATCAGATTTTTTTTTGTTTCAGCTTTGAAAAACGTATACTTTTCTCATATATGAATTTGTCAACTCCTGTCCATGCAAATAAAGGAACTTCAGTCACATAGCAACCAGCCTTTGACTATCACTTTAACCTATGGTACTCCCTATTTCAGTTTTATTTACAAGGAAGCAAGTAATAAGACTATTTCTGATAATTTTTTCTCGATTATCATTAAGTAAATAGAAGAATAAGCTTTTTATTGGTAATTTGTTGCAGAGATGTAGAGAACGTCATGTGAATGGAACACATCAGATTTTTCTGTATGTAGTGATATTTGGAAGTTCTACTAAAATGCACTGTAATAATTTTACCTGTGTTGAATGATATAGGAGCAGTTGGTGACTCTCTAGCATTGTATAACCCACCCACCTGCTCTATTTAGAATGTTTTCTAAACAGTAAAACTGGCGGCCAAAATTGAAGACTTGTCATATTGCACATTTTCCAATGTAAATGAAGATTGAAAATGGCTAGTTTTGCACAGTTTTGATTACTACTACTATTTCCTCCTTCATTTGTCATTTATGATGTTGCAGAGTTGACAGAATAGCATGCAGAGGCTTAGAAAATTGTGTGTGCAGCGTAATTTAGTGGCAATAAATAAATGCAATTAGTTGTGACACACCTTTAATAGTATTTTCACTTGATCTTGCTTCCCTCCAGATCCCTCAGCCAGAGAAGAAAAACAAATTGCAAGAAAATCAGTTTATTTACCTATACAATAACCTAGAACTAGCGGGCTGCATGTTCGCTCTGTATACTTTGGCATCCAGTGGAAATTGCTAAAAATAAATAAAATAAAATGAAAATAAATTTACACACACGCATGTGCCCACGTTCTAGCCTAGAGCTAACATGCAAGCCAAGTAGAAATTACAAAAAAAAAAAAAAAAATTACATGAATTAAGTTTACACCAACACACATTAACCTAGAGCTAAGAATAGATGATAAAATCACTTTAGAACATAACAATTTGTTAATATGTTGGCAGCTCTATGACTAATGGATTTTGTTATTCATATATTGGCAATTCTGCATTAGTTGACATCATAACAAACACAGCCAGCACCATCTGGAGGGAGAGTGTGCGCCAAAATCATGGCTGCATACAGAAAAATATGCAAAGAAGAGCAGAGTGGGAGGACAGCTAACAGAAGGAAATGCAGTGCAACCACAGTTAGAGACAGCAAAACCTGGAACCTTTACAATTCGTAATAACATGATTAATGCTTTGTTTGTCGCTGTTGATGATTGGCACATTTAGTTTCCAGATTACATCAGTACTTATTTCATATAACATGTATACATTTTAATTTACTAAGTTTAAAAAATTGGGGAAATGAAATATACTTTGTAATTGATAGTGCATTTTCATTTATTAATTTTTAATGACTGGTGCAAGGAAACCTTAAGTTTGTACATGAAATGGACATATTTTTATGTATTAATGTTAAATAACGTCTGCAAGTAAATGAGAGTTCCTACGTGAAACAAATATATTTAATTTACTACTATTTAACAATTAGGGCAATGAAAGCCTACTTTGCACATGAAAGAACATTTTCATTTATTACAATTGAGGCAAGAAAATGAGTTTGTATCTGAAAGGAGTGCATTTTTATTTATATGTGTTCAATAATAGGCAAAAGGAAAAGAGTGTTTATGAATGAAATGGACACATTTTAATGTATTAATTTTAAATAATTTGTTGAAAATTGCCACAGTTAGTATTCATGAATTCAACATTATTTATTTCATTAGAGACTGAGATTCATGATATGCCAGGAAAAGCAAATAGTGTTCTGTGCAATCACACTGACAGAAATAATTCTAAACGCAGTCATGTGGTATAAAGATGAAATAGTGGACACCAACATGATAAAGAGGATTGAAAATAATGCAGAAGGTAAGGGATCTGAACAGTAATCCATTGCTTTTGTTTATATTTTTATACAGCAGGAAGTCATATGTATTGACAAACACATCATGCACCATAAAGGTTTTTGTAAGCAAAAAAACTAAAATTAATGCTCTAGCGAGTTCCACTACTATAGTTAGGCATCTTACTTAAGGGTTAATAAACAAAAATAAATACTACTAACTAATTTTATTTCTTCAAATACCTCAGATGGGATTATTGGTAAGTATTTCTCAAAGTTTGGATCCAATATGTAAGGTAAGACGTTTCCGTTCACAATAGCATAAATTTCCATCGAAAACCCTAAAAACATAACAAAACGATAACAAAAATTGTCAGTGCCACCTATATATGCTTCATAAATGGCGCCAGACTAAGCTTCACATTGTATTGGTCTACAAACATAACACAATTGGCTTACCACTGAACATTTTCACTTGTTGCTCGTCTATCCACAGATAAAGGCCTTTTTCTCTCGTCGCACAGCCAACAAATACCGTTACAAACAATGCCAATAGTATCTTCCACATCTTCAGATCACATATGATACCCTACGAAAGAAAGATAATACGGTATTATGCAGCCACTGCCATGCTTTGACCATTAACAATCTTCTAAAGTGATTTTTCTGTAACATAAATGTTATTTTGGATCAGGTTGCTGTATGCTTATGAAAGTCTGTTTCAGTTTTACAGTTGAACAAATAACTTGTAACAATATCAACTTTTGATATAAGTATGAGTATAGATCTATTATAAATAGTTTACCTATTTTAAACAACTTTCATTAGGTGGATGACACTTCTTGACCTCGGAGTACAGCGGTAATAGTGGTTGTAAAGGAGGTTATAAGCCGAATAATTATACTACAGACGTTAGGCACAACCCGAAACTAATAGTAACACAGCGAATTAACATTAAAAAGCTGTTGCGCTCACACCAACATATGTACAATCAAATTCTGCATTCCGATTTTCTTTACAAACTACACATCACACTCAGCCTGTATGTCATTTACTCTTTATTTTGTTTTGCCTTCGGCTGTTCTCGGGCAACCCGCCAGCCATAGCTACCAACAGTACCCTCAAATCCCAACATCAGTTAATTTTCTCAGCTGAACATCTGACAAAATTGAACCTGTTTACTCAATAGAAATATCATGTTAAATTTTAGAATTTATATTACTATCAGCACTAAAAATATTCCTTTCATGTCACCGCGCCTACTAGAAATTGGGACCTTTTTTTTTTTTTTTTTCTTTTTTTTTTAAACAGTAACGGAGTCTGATCAGGACTCCGGTACTGTATCCCTGTTTACATTTCCCCCCGTAGGTTTTACTGATTACTGGTTTTACTGTTTCTTTTACAAACATATATACATTGCACGAACATATAACATCCATGCCCAAGGCGGGACTCGAACCCACGATCCCCTGCCCACAAAGCACCAAAGCGAGACGCTTTAGCGAGCGTGGCCATGGGGACCGGCGGACCTTAGGAATCGGAAACATTCCGAAGGAAAGCTTCCACCTGAAATACAGAGTACGTACTGATCCCAAATCGAGCATAGATACAAGATATGCAGCATTACTAATAACTAATAACATACCCGATGCGTTTTTTTATATTTATTAATCATACATATAATTATATTGCCGTCATAGTATACGTAACAGAAGATGACATTTTATAAACTATCAGGAGTTCCCAAAGTCTGCACTATATGTGAAATATTTACCTGTTGCATGACATATTTAAAATTCAGATGTGTCCATTCACATTTCGCTAGCTGTTCCGCAAACAAACTTTTCTACAAAAGATTAGTTTTTTATCTACATCGTGCTAATTGAGATAAACATTAGCAGAATTGGACTTTTTACTTGCTTCTTTGTAAGCAGGAGGGTATGCACTACGCTCAAGTGATACTCAAATCTTTTAACAGCCAGTCACTATGTGGAACAATTGAAATTCCGTTCTCTTTGCTTGTTTGGAGTCATGATGAAAAACAAGGGAGATATGAAAAGAAAGATATCTTCCGCTTGAGAAAAGTTCAAGTAGCTTAAAACTGAAAACTAAATATGGAATATCTCAAAAACTCTTAACTTTATTTAAAAAAAATGTAAATGACAAAAACTGTGTTTTAATGAGCCCTACATGTTTGTGTAATACGGGTTTTTTTTTTATTTGTTGAGAAAATAAAAATTTTCTATTTTTTTTTTTTTTTTTTCATTAAGGGTAGTTTGGAACGGGGGAATTCCTCTCAAAATCTTTGTGTCACATCATTGGAGGGTACTAAAATTAAATACCAAGTTTGGTATTTAACGACTTTCGTTTTTTAATTACCTTGTTCAACACACTGGCCTTTTTCTAATTGGGGGGGGAGGGTCAAGTGGTCTCAAAACATATACTTTCCGTGAAATCTTGGTATCGAATTTTTGGGTGGAATACACTGCCTCCTACAGTTTACAAGCCATGTTCATAGATTAAAATAAGAACTGAAGCTTTCCTGGCGACGTGTTAATTCAAAATCTTCTCGGGCTTCTAGCCAGGTAAAAACGTTTCGAAGAAGTGCATCTTCCTCGTCTTCAGGGTGAACTGAAGACGAAGACGAGGAAGATGCACTTCTTCGAAACGTTGGTGTCAAGCCAATTTTTTACCTGGCTAAAAGCCCGAGAAGATTTTGAATGTTTATAGATGTTGCAACAATATACAGCTGTCAAGTGGTAGGCTTAGAGCAGATGACAATCTCAGGCAAGAAACAAACTATTAATTGTCATAACATTAGATTTATTTACGTTGTTATTTCGTATACTTACATGTATAATGCGTTCTGGACAAAATAAATTATATTTATAATAAATAAATAATACATTAATACAAATATGTATAGAGTTACTGCATTTTAAGCTAATAATCTAAAGGTGAAGTTTTCTTTTCTTGCTGCTCTGGTCAATTGTGTTGTTTACACACTTAGTATAATTATTTAGGACAATGTTTACAAACTTGTAACATACTTAAGAAATAATTTCTCTGACTTTCTAACCACAGATGCACTCATCAATATCACCATAAACACCGTTGGCCTCTAAGCTCTGCATACATAGCATAGTAAGTATACTCCTACCCACTGTAAAGAATTTACTTGCTAAGTCAGAAGAGATCGTTATATATTGAAATATGGCAGCAACAAATAAAAAGATGCGCACAACTAAATCACTGGGTACCGAAAGTCCTCTTCCTTATAAATAGCTAAAATATGTATCATTGATTTCTTTTCCCTTTCCCTCTCTTAATAGACCAATACAAAGCTCACACCTCAAAAGTTTGCAGACACTATGAGGCACATAACCACAAACATACAACACTTCTGAGCTGCTTGATACTTCATAATCTTCTAAGTAATTAGAAGAAATAAGGGATGAAAATACTTTACTTGAGTCAGTATAGCTTACATTTCTATTCCAATCACAACCCATGTTTTTACAGCTCTCTAAAGTTTTCCCAATCATTTTAAGTAAACATTCTGCTCTGATCTCTTTTTCTGACTCAATTATTTGCCTACAGGATACATTATAATTACTACCACATATGATACGATATTTACCAACCCATTTTTATAGAAGATAAGTTTGTAACCATACTCGAAAGACAATTTGTTTAGGGCAATTTCAACAAATAAGACAACTTTTGTACATCTCTGCAAATCTTTAAAAGTATCGTTTGACAAGCCTGAGTGACCTAGGTTTTTCCTTTTTCAGCTCTCTAACCACTTCTCTAAAAATTGATTAAGGTATTTAACTTTACTATCATTTAAACTTGTAATAGGAGTTGCCCAATCATTGCGCTTGAATATTCCCTTCAGTGCACGCTTAGTATTTACAATATCCCACCATTTCTTTCTATAGATACTGTCCCATAAGTAATGTCGTTTTTTAAGAAAAACAAGTATTTGAAATGTGTTCTGACAAGTAATCACCTAATCTTCAAAGTACAGACCATTAGATTCTATGGTCTTGAGCCATCTTTATTCGAGGTTTATTATCCCACGATGGCACCAGTCACTGGTTTTTGATGCGAAGATTTTGGTGATACCCACTTGCACTGCTTCAATGTTGTTGAAATTTCTTCCGCGTAGAAAATGGGCCATGGATAAAAAAAGATGATAATCTGAGGATGCGAGATCAGGGCTGTGTACTGGGTGTGGTAGCAGTTCGATTCTTCCCAATTCCTGAATTGTTTCCATGGTTGTTCGTGCAGTACGGGGTCTGTTGCAATAGAACCTATTTCGGTTAAATAATGCTGGGTATCTCCGTCTCCAAAATTTCATGAACTCGTTCCAGTTGTTGAGAATAAAGATCCGCATCAATAGCACGCCATTTAGTGAATCACACCTTCTAAATTCCTTTAGACACACAACATTACTTTGGGGCTGAACCGATTTTTAACGATGATTTTGGCGGGGATCAAGCCCCTGTTTCGGGCATCAGGGTTTCGGTAATATACAAATGTTTCATCACAAGTGACAATTCTGCTGACAAATGTATCATCCATGGGATTACGGATAAGCTGATGACATATATACACTCTACATTGAGCCTGTTGAGGTGTCAGTTCATGAGGTACAGATCTACAGCTCGTGAATGATTTTCCAAGTGTCTTAATGGAGGATGTATGGTATCTTTTAATGCACCAAGTTCTTCTGAAAGCCTACGGGTACTTTTTGGCAGATTTTCTCACAAAACATGGCGTGTATCCTCAATATTCCTTACTATAGCTCTTCCAGAACGTGGTAAATCCTTAGTGTTTTTGTCTCCATTGTTGAAACGTTGGAACCATCGTTGTGCCACACGCTCACTAACGACACCTTCTCCTTCCGCTTCACATATTCTTCGAGCTGCGGCAGCGGCTTTATGATCTTGTTTCCAGTAGTGCTTTAGAAGGACTCTAAGTTCAAACTTTGTTATCTCCATTTTGTGATTCTTTATTAATAACTGAAGACTGATACATGTTCGCAATGTACGCAACACTAGTCATGGAATCCTGTAAATAGCATTGCCAAACCAAAAGACACCCAATAAATGTTCAAAGAACAAAAGTCAAAAAAACTTACATTACTTATGAGATAACCTAAAAATAGTTAAAAGGTACACAGTCTTTCATAGTCTGTCAGAGTTTTGAGAGCAGTTATATTTGTTTCATGCAACATACTGTCTACAAGATCCGTATTTTGTCTTTCAAATGTTGTCGGATATAATGCTTAAAGCTGAGCTTAAATGCTTTTATAATGATACTGTCAACTTCACTTTTATGAAATGCTCTAAGATACTCGAAATATGCTATCATAACAACGTAGTTTCAAATTTTATATACACAAAAGATTTAGTTCACCTTTTAGGTTTAGCCAATTGTTCCTGATGTTTTTGAACACATGAACAAAATCATAGGTTAGAAAAATTGGCAGATTCAAATACTTTGGATTCTGCATACTTTCTGTGTCTGAGAGAAGAGTGAACATGTTTTGCTTGGTTCTGCTCTTATCAGTTATTATTGCTATAACAATAAAACCAATTTTCTGTACAAAATTAACACCTCTAGTGTTGCAGTTTTTAATTGCTCTCCTGTCATTCCTTTAGCTGAATACAGTTCACTACATGCATAAAATTACCAAAGTAAGAGTCTGAATATCGTAAAGGTCTGTATAGTTCTTGCTAACGCAGAAGTGTTATTTTCATCAGTGCCTACTATATCAATGCTTTTAAAGCTCAAACAACTCTTTATATATATTTCCTCTGCCATTAATCACATATATCTATCTTTTTTGTTGAAGATAATGAGCTGAGTTGCAAAGAAAACAACATCAACGAAAAAATACATGTAACAGTGGAATATTGCTTCTTCTTATTAAACATCAATCTTACTTGATCACTTACAATTTGCAATACTGTTTTACTAGGGATATCTTTATGCTCAGTTAATGCTGCTGCTTTTTTTCAAAGCAACGCTTGCTTTCTCCAAACAATTACCAAACCTATGCACTTCAACTAAGTAAACGCTAAGGTTTATAGTACTTCTCAAACAAGTTACCTAGCTGTGACCATTTACTTAATTTGACACCACCTGAAAATATATTACTCAAATAATTTGTGGTATTTCATTGTCTTTTAAATATACCTTCACATTCATATGTTATCTACCATTACACTAGACACGATACAGATATACTTCAATATCCAAATCAATGTTTAACAAGTAAAACCAAACACCATTGTCGCCCTCCGTGGTGTAATGGTTACCATACTAACTTCATACACCCAAGGTCGTGGGTTCAAACCCGAAGGAGGACGATGGATTTTTTCGGGTGTAAAAATCCTTAGCTTGGCTTCCTTCGGAAGGGAAGTAAAGCCGTTGGTACTGTGTCGTAGATTTACGGCACGTAAAAAAATCTCAAGCCTGATAGAGAGGCCTCTGAGCAAAATTAAGCGGTCTTTCACGCCCAATATAGAATGGGACGCTGAGAACCATAGCAGTTAAAGAGCGTCCATAAATAACACACCATTTACATCTTAAACTGTCATTTACTGCACTTTAGTTTCTCAGTGAAAATATTCAAAATTATTTACTGTATCTTGTTTCTCCAGCTCCAACATTTTAGCTTCATTTCCTTGTCTAATATTCTCCCTCCTGGAATCCGGATCTCTTCTCTGTGTTGGAATAGTGCTACTTAAGTATGATGGAAATTTCTGGAACGTACAAGGTATTCATTTTCTTATACTTTAGGGCATCGCAACGCAAGTTTTGTAACAGAACTATTTTCGTGTTTCCAGTTTGCATTAATAATTATGTCCTTTTCGTCAAAGTGGTTGGCACACGCAGCTGATGACGATGTTGGACATCAGTCTTTTTGTGGGATAGCTGGAGTCCACGTCTGCCTCTTTGTTTCTTCTTTAGGGAATGAAAATATAGAAACACTGCCTTGTGACTTTACTCTGGTGTCATAATTTGGCTTACATACAAGGACACAGCAGTTTCTAGGCATCTGAAATATATTTTAAACGATTTTAATTTCTAATAAGTTCGCGAAAGTTTACAAAATCTAGTACAAGTACAGGCTATGTGCAGCATAATACAAGAGAATACTTACTGTAGCAGTTTTCTATATGATTATCACAACATTAAATATTATGGACTAGAAAAAAAAACGTCAGTTGTAAATACACGTGATGTAATTATAATATTACTGTATTTGAAAACAAATTTAAAACATCAGCTTCTATGCGTTTACTTTCTGCAGATTTCTCAGCCTACGTGCAGTTTTACCAAATTTATGAACATCATGGTTTGTAAGTGTAGGAGCCAGTGGGTATAAGCAATCTATTGTCACAGAATTTAGAGTATAGAGAAAGGAAACTCGACTGTAATCCGTGCAACAACATTCTGTACGCACGCGCAAATTCTGCCATATTGTTCCCGAGTATACAGATGTGTTGTTGAAGCTACACACTTCATAATAGACATTTTGTTAGTGTTATCAATTGGTTATTTTAGCTGCTAGGATTATATGGCACTCAACAATTATATTATACACTGCACAAGTTAGAATATTTGTTGACTCTTAAAGCATTACTGCTCTTATTATGAGCAGTAGTAAGAGAAAAAGCGGTCAATGGTGTTCAGCACCTAACGCAAAAATAATTCACGTACAAAGAAGGTTAGAATCAAGCTTCCTTTTTGTATATTTATTTGTTTCGTGTAATGAGATCGACTATTAAAGAAAGCATAACATATGGTATAGAAACATGGAATGTCTCCTGTAAGGTTAGTAATGTAGTCATATGTTTGCAGCAAGCTTCAGTTTTGCGGTTTTTTTTATTTATTATTTTTTTTTATGTGTGTGTATGACAGGACTGATTCATTCTGTATAATCATATCTAATGCCCATTCTACTTAAGTTTTTTAATTATTCTATTAAATAAAACTTGGCAGCCTATTGAATCGCTTGGTTATTTACTCCTAACTTTATAACCATCATTGCATGTAGCTAGGGTTTGTTTTGTAGACATGAGTAGCAAACAAAACATTCTCAAAAATCTGATATGTTCCATGCACATGGCTTTCTATAGCTGTTCCACAAACAATAAACATTACCAGAATTACTCCTATTGCTTGCTTCCTTTTAAGTAGATGGGAAATAAGAGAACGCACCGACTGAAGCGCTGATCAAATCTTTTAAAAGCCGCTCGCTCTTTGCTTACTAGGATTGACGTCCCGTTAGAGAAAGGAATTTTAAACTAAAATCAACATCTCGGAATATCTCTAAAACGGTCACCTCTACAAAAAAGCGTATATGATATAAATTGTGTGTTTTAATAAGATCTTAATACTTTTTGCATTAAGTATTTGTCTATCAGACAGAAAATGGATATTCACGTACAGAGAAGCAACAAACGCACTCATCAAAATAGTGTAATAAACCTAGGAATAACTTTTTTTAATAAATTGTCCTTAGCTAATAAAACCACTTGCACTTTTACGCCATTTTAAAAGGAAGTTTTGGCATACTTGCTTCATCACTGTGTTTATTCTGTTAATGAATTCATGGAAAGCCCTCAGTAATATATTTCTTAGACACAATATATACATACGTACGTCCATACATACATACATACATACATACATACATACATACATACATACATACATACATACATACATACATACATACATACATACATACATACATACATACATACATACATACATACATACATACATACATACATACATACATACATACATACATACATACATACATACATACATACATACATACATACATACATACATACATACATACATACATACATACATACATACATACATACATACATACATACATACATACATACATACACACACACATACATACATACATACATACATACATACATACATACATACATACATCCACCCACCCACCCACCCACCCATTCATCCATCCACCCATCCATCCACCCTCCGATCCATCCATCCATCCGTCCATCCATCCGTCCGTCCATCCATCCATCCATCCATCCATCTATCCATCCATCTATCTCTCTCTTACGGTTTACCAGTTCTACAAAGGTTATATAAAAGTCGTCAAAAATGAAGAGGTCTTCTCAGGATATTCCTAGACAGTTCAAAATATGCATTTCATTTGTCATAAACATATCTTAAATATATGCCATTTTAAGCAAACTTGTTAATCATTTTTGAAAAAATCAAAATTTTCGAAACATGTTTCATGTGAATTATTTTTTTAATTAAAATCTACACCGACATACAGATCTCTCATTTATGCCATAGAATGTTAAGTCACAAAATAATCCTGGTGGTGGTTTCTTTTTATCCAAGGCTGTTAATACTTCAAAAGTGAGCATTGTATATGTAGCGTTGACATTTCCCTAATTGCCAACTGGGATACTGAGACAAAGTCGTTTAGCTACAAGTACTTTATAATCCGATTATATACAGCTTTCTCCATTACTTTAGAAAGACTGTCAAGAGAGATAGGCCTGTAATTACAGGTCAGGATTTTGTCGTCTTTTTGTATAAAGGCTAAACAATAATGTATATCATTTTTTCTAGAAATGTCACTGATAAAAGAGAATGTATATGTGACTAAGAGGCTCGCTCGACTTTTGTATATAGCATTTTAATAATTTGGTGCTTAACACATATCTTGCATGAAAAGTTTTGCTTTTTAGCAATTAACATACTTTTTTATCTTTCTAGGAGTTCTAGAGTCTATCTCTAATTAACATTTTATGTTTGGGATATGACTCTCTCAGGATTTTGATTGCAACTAACTTTGAGTCAGATCTGTTTGATTTTACTTTAGGCTACATTGAAGATACGCGTGTCAAAGATATAGCGTGTCATGGTAATGACTGACTTCTTCATTCCTCATAGTTATGTAATAATGTTACTGTTTGTGTTAATTCTTCCTGTTTCAGATTTTATTATATTCTACATTGCTTTAATTATATTGCTGGATTCTTCAATTGATAGTAAGAGATTCCTTCTTTTTGGCTCATTAATCATTTGAAATTGCCATGCTAAAATGCCATTGTTATTACTTGATTCTAAACTTGACTATAACCGCTTTGATATGCATTCTAGGACTAAATATTTCACTCTGGTCTCGTATTAACCGGCATAAGTACCAATTGGAAGTAATCTGTAAAATGTTCTGAAAAATATGCTTGACATGAAAATCCAATTTCTATAACGTTAAAGTACAGTATGAACTTTTTGATGAAGTATCGAAAATAATTCATTAAATAATATCCAGTAAAAATGCGAATTCTCCATCAAGCACTCAACTGCACGAGGAATCTCTTATAATACTGACTTACGCTGTATTGATATTCTAGTCCAACTTACTATAACTTAAGTTTTTGCCCGGTTTTGGCAAATAATAATTATAACGTCATGCTTCAATTGCTAACTATTATTTTTCTTCTCCATTCAGCCTGTGATTCCATTCCATTTTCTATTATTTTACTTTCTTTTCCACCCCTCTTTTATGCATTCATGTATTTCCTATCCTTTTTCCCAGGTGGACAGTTTTCCCAATTATCCTGGATTATATTATCTCTAGAATTCCTCTGAGGTGTCCATATCATTTAGTGCTTATATTTTCATATTCTCCATAGAATTATTAATCCCCGTTTCTTCCTCAATAATGTTCCTCATTTTCCTCTGAAAGTCTTGTTGGTCTTCAAAAGTCTCCTTACATAGATAACAATTTCTACATTAAATTTCTATTTATTTTAAAATTTCAAACCAAATGTAAAATACTTCTCACTACTGATTTGTACCCTTGCAATTTAATTTCTCTGGCTTTATTTTTATCCCATTAAATACTATTTAGTGCAGTGTTGTTGCTCTACCTTTTTTAAATTCTATACTTTATGTCACTCTCCTATCTATTCACTCTCCTTTCTATCTTCTTTAACAGTTCGAACTCCCAAGTATCTGTATTCCTCCCAAACTTTTATGAAAAGTTTTGATCTTGCAAAATAAAATCTTTAGTCTCAGTCTCATGATCCATAGTCGCCTTCCGTGGTGTAGTGGTTACCATGCTAACTTCATATACCCAAGGTCGCGGGTTCAAACCCGGCAGAGGACGATGGATTTTTTCGGGTGTAAAAATCCGTAGCATGGCTTCCTTCCGAAGGGAAGTAAAGCCGTTGGTCCCGTGTCGTAGATTTACGGCACGTAAAAGAACCTCAAGCCTGAAAGAGAGGCCTCTGAGCAAAATTAAGCCGTCTTTCACACCCAATTTAGAATGGGACGCTGAGAACCACAGCAGTTAAAAGCGTCCATAAATAACACGTCATTTTTTTCTCATAATCCATATAAAGTAGTTCGTCTAAATTTACTGTTAGGTCTCATTTTTAAATTATCTACTACTTTTAGTAGTTAGAAAAATATTATATTACATCCAAAAATTTGATTCGATATTTTACCGCAAAAATACATTTTGAGATTTCCTGAATAAATAAAATATTCCTTTGAAAAAGGTTCGCGCGCGCACGTGTGTATGTGTGCTGTAAACAGCATAACTCAAAATCGAATAGTTAATATAATACAGAACTTGGTATTTTGATTCAGTAATGTGACCGCCCTGTGGCCACAATCGCCGAACGTGTGTAAACGGCTTGCTCCGTAAGTCATAGCTGATTGTTTCCATAGTTTGTTATAGCTACGTTAATGGACGGGTGTGCCATCGGCAAGCTGTTTTGACATCGAAGCTGTGATTTCTACACCTGTGCTAGCGGATAAATACGATATCGCAAGTTCTTTGACATCGAAACCGCGCATTTTTACACCTGAATGCGTTTGTGTCACCCGCGGTGGTTTTTCGAGTAACCGCTTCTGAAATTTTTCTGCCACGTGATTGACAGATATAAAAAGGGGAACTACTCCTGCACAAAGTTCAATTTCAACTGTGAATGCAAAATGTGCACCAGCTGAATCAGTTGCGAGCAGTCGGGAAATTCGTAGCGAGCAGTAGCCCCCGCGAGTCGAAAGAAAATTTCGACAGAATTGAAAGGAAATCATCAAAGAGAGACATTTATTAAAAAGCAGATTCTGATTGTAACCACAGTTTGTTGAAAAAATAAAGATTTGTTTGTTGGAGAAATAAAACAGATTTTGTTGCTGTATGTTCCAAAGATGCCATATAAGAATCTATTTTTTTCATGGAAATTTGTTTCTAGTTCTTTTATTTTCTTAAAAAACATTTTAAAAAAGCTGATGATTTTTATTATGATGCCACATATTAAAGATATTTACATAAAAATCTGATGTGCTCTATTCACATGACTTTCTCTAGCTGTTCCATAAACAACGTTTCTTACAAAAGATTATTCTTTTATCTACGTCTAGATAAACATTATCAGAACTGGTATTATTACTTCTTTGTAAGTTAAAGGGAAATAACGGAATGCACAGGCTAAAGCGATAGACAAATCTTTTATAAGCAGGTCGCTGAGTAAAGCAATTGAAATTCGGGTCCCTTTGCTTCTTAGGAATAAACAAATGCGAGGCGAAAAGAAGGTTGTATCCCGTTTGAGAAAAATTTAAATATTATCTTACGTAAATACCCACCGCGTGAATGATCCCTAATTCTCATGCGTTCTTGCATAGGGTATGAGAATAAAATTTGCCATATCCTTCCCCTTGCTTTTGTACAAGTAGTCATCTGCTCGCCTCGCAGTTTTGGAAACCAATATTTCAGCAATCATTGTAAACTAAGGGTAATTATTGCAAATTCAACTTCAATACACTTGCAGAAAGTGTGTTGCTATTGTGTTTCGACTAAGTAGTGGACCTGATGTAAAACGCTCCAGTTTCGGTTGATTTGCTTAAAAAAAAACTAATAAGCAGCAATTGTGCTTGTGTAAATTAGTCGAAATATTTAACGCTTCTGTTAAATAATAGGAGGCGTGCCGAATCTCGTTAATGCGTGTCTTTGTTTACCACCACCACCGCCACCGCCACCACCACCACTACCACTACCACTACCACTACTACTACCACTACTACTACTACTACTACTACTACTACTACTACTACTACTACTACTACTACCACTACTACCACTACTACTACCACTACTACCACTACTACTACTACTACTACTACTACTACTACTACTACTACTACTACTACTACTACTACTACTACTACTACTACTACTACTACTACTACTACTACTACTACTACTATTATTATTATTATTATTATTATATTGTGGAAAATATTTATTTTCGTGACCTGTGCGAAGTATAAATTTGAAAGATTAAAGGAACCTCTTTCTGACAAAACTTCTCCCATACCCTAGCAAATTACATTGTTAGTTTTATTTCGCATTGCGTTGTACTATTTGCAGCCGTCTTACGAACGCTGCAATATGATTGAAATTTCACAACTAATGATTTATAAAATAAAAATGGCAAATTATTTAAATAAAACAGGAAGTATTTCCTAATTCAACTATCAAATATTCCTCCCAAAATAAATATTTTTCTTTAAACACCCACATTCAAAGGCATCTATCTATAATTCTGGAATACTATTATCAGCTTAAAGGATTTATTTCGGCCATGCATGTTAATGTTTATATTAACCTACAGTGGATATAAGGAAGCATTTTAACTCCTTAATGCTGGAGTGTCTCGCTGGATAGGAAGTAAAATAAAATGTTACAGGCTCAGAAAACAAAAATAATTTCTTTAGAAATGTTGAGTGAACTCAGCATGACTACATTCTTTTATATGTAATTATCCAGTAATGCGAATAAAATACAATTGTATGTGACAATAGGACTCAAAAGTATAGAAAGCAAATGAATTTAATATATTATATAACCATAAGAAGGCATTTAATAGTATAAATTATATTAACGCTCACAAAATACATCCTAAAAGGTAGCATTTGCTGACAAGTAAATTAATTAGTGGTATATTAAAAAGAGCACAACGCAATAGTGGATTCTTGAACGTGAAACAATCCTTACACCTAGCAGTGTTGCCATTTTGTTTATTTCCAGCACTATATAATGTTGCCATATCTCCATTAACTGCCTGTCTAGACGTTTGCCTTTATTCTGATTCTCCATTCCTGCAGACAACAGGTAATCTCGAGGAATTAAAAAGAAAACTAACTTGGCAATAATTCCTTTACAAGGAGGAAATTCGTAGTACTCTGATAAATGGTAAAGTATTTTGTCTTGTTTCTAGATGTTAATGAAGATTATCTACAACAAACATGAATATCGCTGTTTTCAGTGTGGATTATAAGTCACTTTACTTATTTTTGTTAATGGCAATAAAATGATGAAGAACTCATTAAACCGATGTAATAGTTTTAATGGTGATTTGAAAATAAGGGCATTCGAATACAAATTCATGCACGATTCACTGCTTTAATCTTTTCTCGTTTTATTATCACGAGATGTTAAAACTCCCAAAATTCTCCGACTCTTGTCATTCTTAGACATTCGTTGCATGTGCTTACCAAGAGATGGCAGCAGCAGAAAGGAGTGAAATCACTGCCTCCTAGAGTGTACAAGCCATGATCGTAAATTTGGTAACACTGCACGTAAGCTGAGAAATCTGCAGAAAGTAAACACGCAATATGTTTTAAACTTATTTTCAAATACAGTAATATTATAATTACATCTCGGGTACTTACTACTAACGTTTTTTTTCACGTTCACGAATAATGTCTGTTGCTGGAAAGCTATAATAGTAAGTATTCTCTTGTTTTATATCGCACATAGCCTGTATGAAAATTTTCGCGAAATTATTAATTAAAATCTTTTGAAATAAATTTCAGATACCTAGAAAGTGCTGTCCCTGGACGCAAGACAAATTATGACACCACGGTAAAGTCACAAGGCAGAGTTTCTATATTTTCATTTCCTAAAGAAGAAACAAGGAGGCAGGCGTGGATTCGTGCTATTCCACGGAAAGACTAGTGTCCAACATCGTCATCAATTGTGTGAGCCAACCATTTTGACGAAAAGGACATAATTATTAATGCAAACTGGAAACATGAAAATAGTTCTGTTACAAAATTTGCGTTGCGATGCTCTAAATTAAAAGAAAATGCAGTGCCCTGTAAGTTCCAGAATTTGCCACCATACCTAAATAGCACTATTCCAACAGAGAGAAGAGATCCGGATTTCAGGAGAGAGGATATTAGAAGAAGAAATAAAGCTAAAAGGTTGGAGATGGAGAAATAAGATACAGTAAATAATTTTGAAATATTTATAACTATATCTGCAAATTTTTTAGGTGTGAGCTTCGTTTTTGTCTATTAAGAGAGGAAAAGGGGACAGAAACCAGTGATGCGTATTTTGATTATTTACAAGGAGGTCTTTCAGTACCCAGTGATTTAGTTGTGGGCATCTTTTATTTGTTGCTGCCATATTTCAATATATAACGATGTTTCTAACTTAGCAAGTAAATTCTTTGCAATAGGTAATCAAACTTAAAGTTCAATAACTCTGTTACATATTTGTATTAATGTATTATTTATTTGTTATAAAAATAATTTATTGTGTCCAGAATACATTATGTATACGAAGTAGCAGAACGTAACTAAATCTGATGTGATGACAAATAATAAATCGTTTTGTCGTCTGCTCTAAGCCTACAACTTGCCAACTATACAGTGTTGTAACATCTATGAACATGGTTTGTTAACTTTAGGAGGCAGTGGGCGAAATCATAAGATGATTCTCACAATATCGTATTTCCCGGTTTTCTGGAGAACGTACATGGGTTCTAGACTGACATATACTTCTATTTTTATATTAACATTAATTATGATATTATACCATTGCCTGACAAGATGATTGACTCATTGTGAGCGCTCGAAATAAACAAACACGATGGAATAAATAAACAAGATATGCTGGAAACCCAAAACAAGATAAGTATTATAAAGTTACCTATTCATTGCAAACAATATTTCATTTTGACGTGTGGGCCGCGTATTGTTTGCAAAACATCACTCTGCTGGTAAATCATGGTGTAAAGTTTGAAGTAAACATTATTAAACTGTAATAATAATTATTAGAAATATATTTTGAAGTTTAAAACATCACTAGCGCGTGTAAATCACTTGTATCCAGTATTCAATCCTCTGCGTATGAACACGAATCTGAAGGATAATATTTGCAAATTGTTTTTTCCGCACAAGCCGCGTGTAGGACTGGAATTGGATATGCAGTCATGCTGAAAAATCTGGTGTGATCCATTCATATGACTTTCTATAGCTGTTTCACAAACAACCTTCCTTACAAAATATTGCTCTTTTATCTACGTGCTAATGTTGTATTTATTTAATTATTTTAACATAAATTGTATTTAGTTGCATGTTTTAAATGTAGAATAACGCCAAAGGTGAAGGAACATATTTTGAATTAAGCTGATGTATTGAGAAATATGAAATAATTTGTTGGTTGCGGATGCTTGGTTTACAAAGGTGAGGGCTTGCAATATATTCTATCAATCCTGACCTATATCATTCTGATTATGGAGTTACTAACATAAAGCCTTTCCTTAAGAAGGACGTCATGGGGTGTCTGGGCGATATAAGAGAAAGTGGTCGAGGTAGGTGAGTGGTTGAGCCCGGAGCGACGCCTCAAGACGCACACAACAAAGCAGAGGTTCCCCGACGGTCAAGGACCTGGTGGTCGGGTCTGCATTCCCTTAAATAGATTTAATGGCATCCCGGAAGGGCATTCCAACTTGGTGGCCGTTCTCCTAATATGGAGAACCAACGCCCTGATAGTGAGTGGTCTTAGTCAACCAGCATCAAATGCTTAAATGTTCTAGAATATCCGGCGTTTAGTCAAAGTGCGAATGTGCACGTAGACCGACGGAAGTTGCCACTGGAAAAGTCCACTGGGAGTGCCATCGGAAGAGGCTAGTCTCTTCCATACTGTTACTTAATCAGCTTATAACAAAACTTGTATTTTTCCAAGAATGTGAGAATCAAAACCCAATTTATTAGATTAATTAATTCCTAATTAATAAAATATTATTAAAACAATATGAGCTAAACTCTCGCCAATGACACACGTGCCAATATAAGTTTTACATATCAACACTTCCCCTCACGAACAAGGATGGAAGAAAAATAACTTTCTTTGGGTGAGTCCCAAACGGTTCCTACACTTAACAAACTTCAATGCAGGCACTGCTTTAGTGAGAATGTCTGCATTCATTTCTTCTGTTCTACAGTGGGCAATTTTGATGTCTCCTCGTGAGACCGTTTCCTTTATAAAGTGTTCCCTGATGCTTATATGTTTTAAACGATAACTTATTATGGGATTTTCTTCTGAATTCTTGACAGCCTGATTATCATTTAGGATTAGTATGTGACTTTACTTTAGGTCAACATTATACGCAAATTGTTTTAAATGAAGTGCCGCTTTTGCAATATCAGTCATTGATTGAAATATACTCTGCTTTTGCAGTTGACAGGACTATTGTTCCTTTTTTCTTCCCAACTGATGACTAAGCTAGCAAATTTAAAACAGTAGCCAGTGTATGATTTGTGGTCCACAGGGCAGGGTGCTCAGTTTGCATGCATAACCAATTATGGGTTTTCCAGTTTTGGTGAAACATAAACCAAGCTCCTTGGTTCCTTTTAAGTACCGTAGGATCCTTTGGCAGCCGCCCAATGTGGTTTATCTTAATATTGATTGAACTGACTAGGACTAAGACAGCATGAGTGACATCTGTGAGTCTGTGGGTATTCATCGCGAGTGTCCGAGGGATGTGATACTATAACTTGATACCCGATGCTGCCACGATACGATAGTTGACGACCCGGAATATCTTACAACTCGGCCGATACGAGGTGTTGCTCTACAGCCTCCCCTCCACGAATATCCGAAAATCTACAGGGTTATCCTGAAATACGATATATTTGTGCCCGCAAGAAAAAGCGAAGTGGTAAAGATGCACCTGGAGGGACAGCGGTCAAGAAACCTTGTTTTGGAGCGTAAAACACCACTGAACGAAATATGCGTGGCCCGAGAATTGTTGTCTTGTCTGGACGAAGTGGCTGTGAGTCTACTAGACCCAATGAATACCGACTATGACATCCAATGAAACGGAGTTAGGAGAGTGGAGCCAGCTGTAAGTATAATCTGGTGTGGACAACCAGCACCGTCGCAGGACCTAGGATTCAGACCGAAAGACATGCTGAAGAGGGTGGTCGGCTATTTGGCCGCTTTACATTTGTGAAACGTCCGACGTTTACTGATACAATATCAGTCTGATTTCAGCAAAAATGGCGGCATTTATGCCCAAACTGACCGAGTACTCCATGTCATAGACACCGGAAAGGCCTGATCTATTCAGCAAACACCAAGACGCGTTCTTCTGGCAAAACAGATGAAGATACGGATAATTTGGGGAACATAAGATCTAGGGGATTCGCTGAAGAGTTCGAGAGTCCTTGAAGCTCCGTAGTAGTTTTGGTAAAGAAGAACGGTGAGTTATTTTTCTGCGTAAGCTCCAGGAAGCTGAATGCAATCACCTGACCCCGGATTAATGACACGCTGCACACACTTGCTGGTGTCCGATAGTTCTCGACTCTGTACTGGAAACCAGAATACTGGCAAGAAACAAGAAGACCGCATTCTGAAGAGAGCTTTGGGAATTCACAGTTATGCCCTTTGACCTCTGCAACGCACCAGCCAATTCGCCCAAAATCCATTTAAGAACTGCTAAGGTTTGGAGCGGGGCGGCTCTTCGCTGTCTTTGTAGCTTGTAGTCCGGGGTTGATTGTGCTGCTGTACGTCTTGGAAACTCTCGTCCAGGATCCCTGGTGTAGTAATTATTGAAACTATTTTTTTAAGTTTAAATTTGCCGCTGGATCTGTAACGTTGGTCACGCTTACAGTTGGCGAAACTGGAATTACTATTTAGCGCCGAGCTTAATTGGTGAGTCAGTTTCAAGCTTATTCTCCGCGGTGAAGTTGTTTATATTTCATTCCACAACTCGGCCACATTACACATTAAGTGATTGCTAGCTATAGTCGGTGAGTAAAATAATCTCAATCCCAATGCTTGGTTAGTAGTCCCTTTTAGAAGAGAATGAATTTAAAAGTAATTTGATATTTAAAACTTTTATTTGTATATATTGTAACAACGCGGTGAACCAGGCACGCGACTTGAACCGGTTTCTTTTACAGAAAAATGTGCCCAATATCTGCTGTATGGTATGTACTTACATAAATTATTGACGATAGTTAATAGAATACATTACTTTATACACAATTACTGTAATATTGATCTTGATTTCCGAGATGAACTCTTAGCGTCTGTAGCTACGTCTTCACTATTCAGGGACCGTGTACAGAAACCTTATAAGATGATGTTCACTTCTAAAGTTGAAGATCGTTGTTTTTAATATGTAATCTGCACATCACCATGGGGACAACAAATTTCCTTGTTCCCACATTTCGTGAAATACATATACAATATACATTTTTATATGCACATAGTAATTAAAATTAATAAATTTTAATATTTAATATAATAATGTTCGTGCAAATAACTAACTTTTCTAAATTAGTTCTTTGTTAAGCTTCGTTCTTATTCTTTGTTACATGCTTAAACAAATTACAGCATCCGGTATCTCGTTCTCTTTTATTCTCCTCCTTCTTCTCTCGTATTATGAGTTTATTTAAGTTTTATATACTTAATATACTTTCCTAAACACAAATTGTTAGCTTTTTTTATACATAATAATGAGTTATATTTTTTACACAGCCTTGTCTATGTTACTTTCGCTAAACACGCCATTTTAAACAATTTACGTGCCTATCGTAAAGCGATGACGTCAGATTGTAATTTCTTTACATACATTTCTTTGGCTTTTAAGTGCCAAATAATATTGTTTTACTACTTTTTAACACTGTTTTAGGGCAGTATAGTTTTATTTTCAATTGCCTAGTTTGCTTCAATGTTAAATTCTGCGTCAGCTTCCTGGGTCTATGCAGTTTCTAACGCCGGTTCGTTAGAAGTTTCTCCCAATACCTTACTCGTAGGACGGAAGAACACCGACCTTACTTGTGGCCAGAAGAAGCAGAGAGCGCGTTACAGCCGCTTAAGTCTGTACTCTGCAATGCTCCTATTCAACCTGGTGGCGGCTTTATTCTGATGGTGATTAATAGAGTTTTAAGGGCACTCAGCTGCTAGGTTATCTGTAGACATTGATGTTAGTAACACCGCCATTGGCGGCATTCTCTCCGAGGTCCAACAGGGCAAGGGGCAGGCGAGAGCCTACTATAACAATAGTCCTCCAAGGCAGAAAAGAACAACTACGTTACCCGTCAAGATATCCTGGCAGGAGTTAAGACGTTGAAGTACATCTCCAAGTACCTGTACAGTCAGCCATTTCACCTAAAAGTTGATCACTCCCCCCTCCACCTAACTGTTGAGGTTAAGAACCTGGAGGGCCAGACAGCCCGTTGGGTCCAGAGGCTCCAACAATACTTCTCATCAGAGCATTGTAGAGGAAGGATCCACTCCAACTAGGATGCAATTTCCCAACTACCCTGTCTAGAGGAGTGCGGCCACTAAGGTTGAGGAGAAAGAGCGCACTGCAGCTGTCCGTGTTATTTCGGCGGTGCCTGATGCTGATGGGATAGCACAGCCTGAGGATGGAGCAGCTGATAGATGATGACTTGGGGTCGCCATGGTGGACTATACCGAGCTGGGAATGGCCGCGCAGTGTCCGCATTGTTAAACCACTCGCCTCTCACCTAAACGGCCCGGATTCGACCCCAACGACCGCATGTGAGATTTCTGTTGGACAATGCGGAGCAGGAGCTGGTTTTCTCCGGTTTCCCCCGCCATTGCATTCCACCAATGCTCCATCTTCATTCCGCGTATCACCAGTGTCATCGCCTGCGGTGTCACAAATAGTAAACGCGGGGTTAAACACTGTCAAACAAACAAACCGAGATAGGAGAACGCTATAGCCAAGAGTAATGTGTACTAGTCCTACTGGGTCTAATGGGACTCATAGAAGACCAAAGAAAATGTTATTCAGCCTATGGGAGTCGCTTGATGGGAAGACCAAGATCCTGTCTCGGATTAAGGTGGCGGAAGTCTGAGAGGAAGTACATGCGGAAAATTTGGGAGGTCCATTGGAATCCATATGAAACATCGACAAGCTCCGACAACGGTACTATTGGCTGAGACTACGGGCAGACGCTGAGAGGTGGTGCCGCATTGTCATGTGTGTGCGTCAAATTAGAGCCTACAGGCCAGGAGCCGGGGACACTTGCAGTAGTTTAATATGAGAGCACGTTTTGAACGCATAGCCATTGATGTAGCTGGGCCATTACCTGTGTCAGACAGGGACAACAAGTATTGTTGACTGCCGTGGATTTCTTCACCAAATGGCCGGAGGTTTACGCCATCCCTAAGTAGAGGCCTAGACAATCGAGAAATACTTCGCAGAAGAATTGTTTTGTCTTGTGGGGTAGCGTTGAAAGTGCACTGCTATCTGTTCACCAACTTTTATTCTAACCTGATGAGAGAAACGCTAGAATTATTTGGAAAGCACAAGACGCGCAACACACCTCCGACACACAGTCAGACGCCATAGTTGAGTGGCACATCAAGACTCTAGAAGAACTTTGAGGAAGGTTGTGGCCGATCACCAGAGATACTGGTAAGTTACAGAATAAGAAAAAAATAAAAGTTTACTACTCAAAAAATGTATATATCGTTAAAATACGCAATTTATGGCATACTACTGTGTCAAGAAAGTTCCGGGTGGTCAATGAAACACAAAATATGTATTATTCATCCAATTTTATTTAATCACCTTCCGAAACTATACATTTACACCAACGAATAATCCAATTTATCAAAACATTTTTGTACGCATCTTTTGGAATCGATGTCAATTATTCTCACCGCGAATTCTCCTTCATGTATTTTATCGACTGAAAACGGATGCCTCGAAGTGGTTATTTGAGTTTTGGAGAGAGAAATAAGTTGGTCGGAGCCAGATCAGGTGAATATGCAGGTTGTTCCATCAGATTAGTTGAGTTTTTGGCCATAAATTCGTTCACAATGATAGCCTTGTGAGCAGGTGCGTTATCGTAGTGTAGAATCCACGAGATGTCTTTCCACAAATCTGCTATTTTTCGCCGTATTTGTTCTCTCAAACGCTGCATAAAGCTCAGATAATACTGTTTATTTACCATCTGACTTAGGAAGAACTCCCGAGATCATGGCACCGCGATAATCGGAAAAAAAAAAAAAAAAAAAAAATACCTTCACTTTTAATCGAGTTTGGCGTGCTCTTTTGGGTTTCGGTTCAGTTGGAAGGCGTCATTCGGCAGCTTATTGACTGGTCTGTGTGTCAAACTCGCAAACACACGTCGCATCACCAGATGCAATGCGTTTGATGAACGTTGGGTCGGAATTGGCTCGTTCTAGCATGTCTTCAGTAATCCTTGGGCGATTGAGTTCTTGAAGAAAATTCAAATCTTTCGAAACTAACGGCAACGCGTGTCATGGCTAAACAATCGTTTAAAATGATACTTATTATATGTAACAAAGAAATTTAAACTAATAATTATGTGCTAGGAGCAACATTTACCAAACTGTTCTAAGTATATGAAGTTCTCGATTACGTATAATAATTTTCTTTATATTATTCCAATCTAAAATTGCTTTATTTTACGCACGTTTTAGACTTCAAATTTAAGCAGAAAGGTAAATTCATTTTCGTGATAATGTATTATTTATGCAATCAACTGTAGTAAAGATATGCATATACGTTGGTTACACCCCTTGACATTATTTCAATACGAGATCGGAATTTGGTAGATATTTTTGTTATTCTGTCATTAGAGCCACTTTGTGGCTATTTACTGGTCAGTTATAAACGTTTAGAGCTGTAAGCCGCAAAGCGTAACCGAGGGATGTTTTTTTTTTTTTTTTTTTTTTTTACGAGCAGAGGAGTGCGGCCGCAAGTGCGGAAGGAGAAGGCGTAGCTGAGGGATCTTTGAAGCTAAAATCCCAATGATCCCAAGAAGAAGTCAAAACTTCGGTTATCTGGCGCATTTACATCTGAACGAGATATTTTCAACACTTTCAAATATGGATCGCCTCTGGAAGTTTCACCTATTGCTTAAACTATTTCTTAAGGATGCTGCGTGTATGTGTATCCACCCATCATACATTTGTACTCCATTAAATATCAATCTTATTTCATAGGTGCCCGTTAATGTTATGATCAATTGTATTTAATGATGTCAGTGCCATCTGTTGACTATATTGATTATGAGCAGTTTCATAACATTGTAGACAGCAACTTGCAGTACTCACTTAGAGAGCGTGTTTTCATTGTGAACACAAATTCCTTGCTAACAACACATGCCTAATACAATGTATGCACTAAGGGAATTGAGACTGATAATTATGCGCTGAGGGAAACGTTTGGTAAATTGCTCTGAGTTTATTAATTAAGAACCTTTGAGTTGGATATAATAATTTATCTGATAAATAACGTTAATCTCTTGCAATTCAGTGTAATTATTAAAAACTTTAGGTCCAAGATAATGTGCTATGTCATTGCAAAGGATAAAACTACTTCACTATAATACTAAGTTAAACGTAAATGTATTTTATGATAGGCGTTTAGACTTATGTAGATAAGTGGCTGCATATCAATAAACGCCACTGTTTGCAAAGCTATTTGAATCAATATTTGTTGCAGAATTAATTACTGCAACAGTTTTCCATGAATCAAGCAGGCTTGCGAATGTGTGAATGGTACAATATTGAACCACACACTAAAAGAACAAAATCAGTAAACAATTATTATGCAAGAGTATCACAACGTATCTGCATGTGTTAGAAACTTGTTAAAGGAACGTCTTGACTAGCCATGAACCAAATGTGTAGAACAGAAAGCTTACACAATTCACAACTCAGTGTTTAGTTTCCAGAACTTCAATTAGAGATTTAAACTGTATTGCATATTACATCTCTAATAGTATATAACAGTGCTTGCAACTAGAGAAAATTTAATTTGAGGTTCACCAATGAGAACACAATTGTTTTGAATTCTCAGCAATCATTTAATGTAAAATTGTGATCTCTTTAGACTGCATGCAGCAATCAGCTACAATAACAGTTCTCGTTTCTAATGATCTGTTTAATGTTATTATTCATGATAAACCATAGACTCTAGCTTACAGGTGTAGCTTCTGGAAGAAAAATATGATCAGCTGTTACACCTTCTAAGTCCTGGAATGTAAATACGATTTAAAGTAACGAAAATGGGAATTCTCATGCTGCAGATCTTCAAAATGAATTAAAATTACTAGAAAGAATATTCTGAATTAGTAATTCTAATAGGTGTTTTCATCTTCATAAGTATTATATTAGACAATTTTAATCTCTGATCATATTGCAATTCAAGCATAATTACTGCTCTTATAAAAACTCAGTGCCGATTAATAATTAAATTACCATTCTGCATAATATTCATACAACTAAATGCATTGGTTATTTGTTTAATTTTATCCAAAGCACCCCTCACCAACCAAACAATTAGCAAAAACAGCAGGGGTTGACATAATATGTTAGGTATGTTTGTGACGTAGTACACACTTTACCTGCTCCAAATGCAGTTTCACTATGAAAATGGAGACAATGTAATAATTAAGGAACAGCTCTTAAAAATAACTTATTGAAGACGTTGTTTGAGATCTGGACAAGAAGGGTCGATGTCAACTAGATTGTAGAAATATTTTTACATAGAAACCCGGCCGCACCGTGGCCGAGTGGTTAACCACTCGCCTCTCACCTAGACGGACCTGGTTCGATCCCAAGCGACCGCATGTGGACAAAACGACGCTGATGCGGGTTTTCTCCGGGTTCTCCAGTTTCCCCCGCCTTCGCATTCCACCGGTGCTCTATCATCATTCATGTATCATTAGTGTCACCACCTTTGGTGCCATAAATAGTTAAAGCGGGCGTTAAACACTCCAAAAAGACATAGAAACATTAAACAACTCTTAAATTCAATATATTTTGCTTCTTGTTTTTGTTTTAAAACATAATCTTTTGCTACACATATTGAAACTGAAAGGCTAAAAATAATTGTCTTATATTAAAAATGTTCATTTTGATTGATATTTTTCTTTATAATCCGGAAAGGTCCTGCCGCACATTTTTGTCCTGAAACAAATAATAATAATTGATAATAAATAATAAAAGTTACGTATTTAAGATTCATTTTGTTTATACAAAGAAAAACTAATGTGTTTAGTCATTTCAGCTATATCTTTGGAAATCATCTAAAAGAACAGACAAAATACCAAATGTTTAAATAATGATTGCTTTTAACATGCAGTTTTCTCTCTGTAGCATTTCTAAATAACTACATAACTTTAAAAAGTTAGTCCGTGTTTAACTGGTTGCCATTGATGAACTATAAATGATTGCATAATACATGCCTTAATAGAACTGCAGTAAACAAGATGTATGTCAAATCATTTTCTGGATACTAAATTTTGAAAACAACATGAATGTACTGTACATGTAACATTCATGCTGACAGTATTCAGCTTATCAAGTATAAAGTAAACAAAATCACAGGAAATATTATGAGTACTTAAAATATTGATAATGTTGTTTCTGTCAATTATTATGTAACCTTACCGCAAAACTATGTTTATATCCCTTACTAAATTCTCAGCCATGTAAACATTGTGGTATTCTCTAGGCTAATTTTAGCTAATGATTGTACAACTGCAATTTGTTCACTAATGCTATTTCTCCGTTTTAACAGTTCATCTGAAAAATAAAGATAGAATCTTAATGTAAATAAGGCTACTTAACATCTGATTTACTTATAAAATCATTAGGTATGGTCAATGCAAATGTAGGAAGCTCATGCATTCCGCTTGGTTTAACCTAAACTGTGATAATGAAGCTCCTTGCATTACTGAATTAGTGCACAATTTTGATTCTCCTACAGCAGTGTGTTTAAAATATCCTCGAATACCCAACAAGCCTTAAGGGACCCTGGGACTGAAATTTGAATTTTCTACATTTCTATAGCTATTAAATTTATACTTTGTACACTTAAAAGTGTTTATATGATAAACTACCACACAAAGTTTTAGCATTATATCTTGTATAGTTTAGCAGGAATTAATTATTTAATTTATTCACTATGCAAAAATAACTTAATATTCAAATTACTCCATGTGCATAAAAAATTAAGATATGACAATACTTCTATTATTTTCCAAACTGTAGTTGCTGTGCAAACACTTTGTCTCTGGTAAAAATAAAACACAATTACTTTTAAGTAAATCATTTTTTTTTGTATTGATAAACATTAAAAACCAGTTTTTTAACTTTTTTTTTTTGGTATATAATTTTTTTTTTAAGCTGAACCTATTTATTGATTTAGAAAACAAAGGCTGAAGTTGGAGTCACACATGTGCTAGACATTCTGGAAAAGTTCTAGCGCAATATCACAAAAACTAATGCTCATGGAGCAGATAGTGTATCAAAAAATGCAATGTTGAGAAAAATCAATTTTTCTACAAACATGCATCAAATTTTAGATTCAGGTTACCTTATTGTCCTAAAATTGCCCTCCTGCATATGTTACAACCTCCCTCTTTTGTTTGGTAGTCTCTCTCCTCAATTTCACAACTTTCCCCTTGTGGCGAACTGCTTTCTTCCTCTGTGATGATGCTCGTGCACTGTCATAAACTCGACAGTTGTCGCGTCTCTTCAGAAGTTTTTCCTGTACTGTAGAGATTGTGCTGGTGTTCATAGCAGATTTAAATTCTTCTGTTGAGGAACATCCCATATTAAATTCTGAAATTTCCTTAGCTGCTGCAATTTCTATCCGAAAGCGTGATACAAAAGTAATTTTGGGGCATTTTCTCCAGATCAATGAATGCAATGACTCATTATGATTTTGTGTAGCCCCACGCACACATCGGGATAAGAGTTCATCACATGCTAATCTCTGACACACTGGCATTATTTTGCAGACTCTCTGTTCTGTTAGTTTCACTGGCATTTTGGTGTGACTTTGAGGTGGTGTCCCTTCAGCGATGCTTCTATTATAAAAACACCATGATGTGAGACCTTGAGGACACTTATCGTGCTGAGGTTTTGCATCTGTTGACACATAGTGACTGAGGGTTGCTTCATTTTGGGAATACTAGGAATGTTGTTCACTATTGCTTGTCTGTAGTAATTTGTCAACTTTGTAATTGTGGCAGTGGTAAGTGTCCCAGCTCCTTGCCCTCCTAGCTTTACTCCCTTCTTCTTCCAGGTTTCCACCATTTGTCGCAGTCCAGTGCCCATTCTTTTTGCAACATGGTTGACACATTCTTCTTTCTTTAGTCCAACTGTGCTGCCAGTCCCAGAGTCCCTTAAGCAAAAGCTGATATTCATTCTGTAGAATAAATTTTATAGTATTAGCTCGATTCCTTGCAGCACTAAAATTACCTTTAAACCAAGTTATTTCTAGAGTTGTGTCACAATGTGGTGCTACAAAATTTTAAGAATTGTTTTTGGTCTTTAAGGTTCAATAAAGCAATCGATTTTACCGAAACACATCTCAAACACTGAATTTTTAATGTCATATATTATCTAATGGTAATCTTGCGTACCACGTTACCCTGTCACGGCAGGTACCGCGCAACGCCAGGCAGGCAACCTCGCGTGACAACATAACTCCAAGAAATCTTCAAGGTCCTTAGCAAATAGTTTTCAATGCGTAGAGGTTGTTGCTTAGCTTTTAATGACGTCATTTGGCGCGATTTATTTCTTCCGGATGTAGTGATTTAATTTTTGTGGCGCAAAGTATTTCTTCCGCAGCTTTGATTCTTTATGCACTTGCTGTGTATTCACTATGGGGAGCACGTGTATAATTGAGGACCACGAGATTTTAAACTAGACGGAAATCAGAACTATTACTGTTTTGGTTGGCATAATAAACGGAGCCAGCGCCATCTGAAGAGAGAATATATATTTGAAATCTTCAGGGAATGGGGAAGCTATGCTATTTGTTTCGTCAGTTTGGGCGACTGTATTTATTTTAGTTTAACAGTTCGTTTTCGTACACTATGAATCATTTCTCTTATATTTGTTATTATTACCCTTCCTATAGCTATTTGCTGCTATTTTATAACTACTTATTGTAGTTGTTATTATATTATAGTATATTATTTTAGTTTCACTTTCCTTTTCGTACATTTCTCGCAGTTTTGTTTTGACTCATTTATTAAATTGCCTATATTTTATAACAACTTCCGTGTACTACAATGAATTTGCTTTGACCTATACAGTACATTGAGGAACAATACCAACTTCTTCCTACTATTGCATAAACGTAGTGGTTTTTAAATGTCAATGTTGGTGTTTCGTATTGCGCACTGACAGCATCCGCCATGACTGGGTAACCTGGTGCGCAAGATTACCGTTTTAATATGCATCTCCTTTGGTTTGCCGTAATATACTAATATTTGCATTTGATTTCCTCATTACCACAAGTTAGGTATGGTTTTACATAGTTATTTATCACGTAGATAATAATGGGAATCATAACTTACCATTTCCGGAGCATGATATTGATGAATTTACGTTCCATCATATACATCCACAACATATTAATCTTTGCCTCATTTTGAAACGTCATTGTTTTTGTGTCTGCTCCGCCGGAGTTGCCAAACGTAAAATCAGAGACACGGGTTGTTGACTGGACTATGTCCCGTCTTCGTTTTAACAATACAACACAGTTTGAGTCTCCGATCATGTCCTGAAACCCATGAGCCCAAGCCATGGTTTACGTCACGGCTCAGAAAGTTGGGCGGCAATCTCTCTTAGACCTAAATGATCATTTTCAGACAACATTTGCTTCACTTAAGCGATGTTCAGTCCAGTTGATACCTGAGCTAGACAAATCTTCCACATCTTGACCACTTTTGATGGACTGTACCACTCATGTGCACGTGTTTTTTTTTTTTTTTTTTTTAATCGATTCACCGTAAACCCTCTGTAACATTTTCGGCATACGAAATACATGTATGTATGCACTGTGCAGCGTTAACAGTTTCCAAGATATTCCTTATTATTTGTTTCAATTTTAAACCACTTAAACTTTTGTCAACTTTCGTTTAATACCTTTTGTTTTACTTTCCCAATTGTTTGAGATAGCGGTAGCTTTTAAAAACTTTGGTTATCGCGTTAGCCTAGTGGATTTCCTTCTTTCGCATTTATTTACAAGGAAGCAAGTAATAAGACCATTTCTGTTAATGTTTTTTCTCGACTAGCATGACGTAAGATAAAAGGAATAATATTTTGTAAGAAAAGTTTGTGGACCAGCTAGAGAAAGTCGCATGAATGGTACACATCAGATTATTTTTCTTTAAGTTTAGCGACCTTTAACTCGTTAGACCTCATAGACAATGAATAAATAAAATGTGTGAAATTATGCTCAAATGAGCCCGGGATCAATAATATGAATTAAGGGTTATCTGATATCCATATTTTAACAGAAGGAAAATCTCTTATCTGATTCTCATGCAAATCGAGATTCCAATTCAGTTCCTCTTAATTGTGAGGGCACACTCGCTACCCTATCATAGATGCGGACTACCTATATATTCCTAGAGCCGTCAATTCATTTATGTTAAAGTTTTATGACGTATGACACTTAATTTTATGAACAACAAATAACCTTTCCTCACGTTGTGCGTCCTTATATAGTAAACCCGCCTTTAAGGTGTGTGGGGGCATGTCTGCCTAACATTCAAGAGGTCCCGAGTTCAAATCTAGGTTGGGTGTTACAAGGAGCATTTTTTCTGGAGTTTTTCCTTATCCTGAAAAGAAAATGTCCAGAAACTTAAAGCACCATGGACCTCGGCCTTATCTGAGCTTCATTTCACCGAATTCCTTCATTGTCCGATATGACCTACCAGGTTAATGCATGATAAAATATAAGAAAAAATCAATACAAAAATAAATTAGTCATGCTTTTTTAGACCACAGTACGTTTTTATGTTTCTTGCAGGCAACAATTTAATTGTTTTTGCAAATTAATATGTTTATAGGCATCATATGTTAATAGGTAAATGCTGCTCACAAGACATTATTTCCCAATGGGAGAAAAAGAAAACATGGAAAATGAGCAAGAGTTTTTTAAGGGGAGGTAGAAACGTTTAAAGACATATTACAGTTACGATAGATTGGCACCACAGATTTCTGAGAATTGTCCATAGAATACTCCAGGACAATTAAATAAAAAACGAAAGCAACAGTTTCAAAAAGGAAGGCTCAAGATTTTGTCTTTTGTAACTTCTATTTTCGTGTTTCTGCCTTTCCTTCAAAAACTCTAGCTCACCTTCCATTTTGTTTTTCTCGCCCATTGGGATTTAAGTCTTGCTTCAGAGAGCATATGTGATATCAAAGCTATTACTAAGAGCTTATCTTGTACATGAAAATACAACAGAAAAAAATACGTTGAGAAAATAGGTTCAATGATAATGCAAAGGTTTTATTAATTCGTTTATTTTCAGTAGATTGTAAAATAACAGATATTACAATACAAACAACACTTCATGTTTTATTGTTTGCTATTTTCTTTGATACGACCAACTATTTCTTCTAGGCTTTTGCACTTGCTCTCAGTCGAGAGAGATGTATATTGTGGCATGACGTCTGGAGATATCTTTGATAGTTGCGATATGTATACTGGATGATTAGTGCTTATCCTTTGAGCTGGATGAGGAATAAAATGAGGAATGACATCTGGGCTTGCAGTGGACATCCTCTGTTGCTGAGCAGCATGTGCAGTTTGTCTAGGAAAAATTCTGAAAAATGATTAAACACAATTCTGGGCTTATCGAGGTAAATAGTAATATCGTATTTATTTAAAAACATGTATTGTTGTGAATTAAAAACTTATATCAATTCTTGGTCAGAACAGATGATCTAGAATTATGAGTTTTATGCCACATAATTCTGCAGTTCTGTGTAATGAAAGTTAATGAAATGGAGAGAATTCCCAGACAAGTTTCTGTAATGGAAAGTGCGTTAATTAGCACACAGCATATTCAATAGTGGAGACGTAACAGAATCATATAGTTTCTTTTTTTAACTGAAAAGGCCACATTTTACTTTCTCTTCCACTCCATGTGTGGCTAGGAAAAGAATCTCGTGTAGGCATGTACCTAAACACCTCAAAACCAAACAGTCTGATAAGCAACAAATTCCATACTCAAATGAGATGCTTTTTAAGCAACCCAGGCTAAGATTCTGGCTGTTCCAGAAGTACCCGACTTGACATATAGATAATACAATGGTAAAAAGTACCAACCTTAGAAAGCTTAAGTTTGAAGTTTGACGAGTTTACATTGTTTAACATTTGTTTGGCACCCATCATTAGTGAATGCTCTCAGAGAATTAGTAAACATGGATAAAACTGGTCATCGTTATGTGATAAAACACGATCAGCTGAAAAATATTAGACCAACTAATATTAAAGCTGAGTCTGCTCCTTCGTTTACAATGGTGAAATACTGGGTGGCAGAGTTTAAGCACGGCCGTACGAGCTGCCAAGACGAACATCGCAGTAGTCGACCAGATGAGGTTACCAGCTCAGAAATTGTAAAGAAAATCCACAAAATGTTATTGGATGCCCGTCGGCTAAAAGTGCGCGAGCTAGCAGACATTGCATGTATTTCAAAAAATGTTGTCCATCGTATATTGACTGAAAATTTGGATATGAGAAAGGTACAAGGTGGGTGCGGCGTTTGCTCACAATAGAATAAAAACAGCGATGAGAGGATGCTTCAGTCGAGTGTTTGGTAATGTTTTGCTGCAATAAAGCTGAGTTTTTGTATCGATTCATAACAATGGATGAAACCTCGGTCAAACACTTCACACCTAAGACGAAGGAACAATCAAAACAGTGGAGGGGAAGGCGAGAATCGGCTCCAAAGAAGGCGAAGGTTATGGCGTCAGTTTTCTGGGACGCACGCGAGATAATTTGCATTGATATCTCAAAAAAGGGAAAATAATCAACGGCGAATTGTTACAGCATTTGAGTAATGGAATCGAGCAAAACCGGCCGCATTTGGCAAAAAAGAAACTTTTGTTTCATCAAGACAATGCACCAGTTCACACTTCCATTATCGTCATGGTCAAAATCAATAAGTTAAAGTTCGAATTGCTTCTTCATGCACCCTATTCGCCAGATTTAGCTCCCTCTGATTATTTTCTGTTTTCAAACTTGAAGAAATGGCTTGGTGGTAGAAGATTTACCAATAATGAAGAGGTGAAGTCTGCAATTGATGGCTGTTTTGCAGACTCGATAGTTCTCACTATAAACAGGGTATCGAAGCTATTGAACATCGCTGGAAAAAGTGTATCGAGCTGAAAGGAGACTATGTAAAGAAATAAAGATATTTTCCCCCCAAATGTTTGTGTTTTCTTTGTTAGGTCGGGTACTTCTGGGACAGCCCTCGTGTGTGTATGTATATATTTATGTATTCATGTATGTATGTATGTATGTATGTATGTATGTATGTATGTATGTATGTATGTATGTATGTATGTATGTATGTATGTATGTATGTAAGTAAGTAAGTATGTATGTATATTATTTGTCGTTCCCTCAAAAAATGCTCTACGATTCGGTAGCCAAAGCACTGAACACGCTGGGAAGACGTGACCCTTTGAGTACACTAAACACAGCTATGCTCCTTCCGAAATAACAAGCACACTTGAGGTAATAATTAAAAACAAAACAAACAAACAAACAAAAAAAGCGAGAAGCAGTCCCCAGCAAATGGCCGCAGCAAATAATAATCGCTCTCGTTGACCCCTGACCGCAACACCCAATCTAAAGAGTAAAACAAAGATCCCATTTCTATATTTTTTTGCTTACTTTTAAAATATACTATCATAAACATCTAGTGATTTCATTACAATATGCTACATTTCAGTGTTACTTGTAAACAGAAACAAACCAATTTCTTGAAACTGAGCAGTTACCACATATCGAATATGTAGGGTCTTACAAAAGTCACTTCAAACTTTAAACAGTTATAAATTTTATAGCATTTGAGATAAGGGGGGAAAAAGTCACATACTTGGCAAACAATGGTGTTTTATAAAACATTGGGAAGAGGTGCTCCGGTTTCTTGTTCAACGGATACCATTCTTTCTGGGCCTCCATGCACAGCATATTGCAGATGATATATTGGAATATCTTTCAGTTTCTGTCGGGTTACCGGATGTCAGGTAAACTCGTTGTTTAAGGTAGCCTCACAACCAAAATTCGGTATGATTGAGATCTGGAGATCGCTGCGGTCCCTTTGTTGGAAAGTCACTGGCCTTCCAGATTTCTTATCAACAACAGAATCAGTTTTCCCAAACTTTTTGATAAAAGCCACAAAATTATGTATGGAACATGGGCACACTCTTAAATTGTTAAGAGTTCTGCATTTCTCAGACCTTGAGAAAACTCCTCTTGCTTTCTAATAGTATTGAATCATCTGTATTTTTATAATTTTATGATAAATCCAAGATTTTAATGTACAAATTCTTATAGCAGTATGAATAAAATTACTGATGTTTTATTCAACAAACTGTACCCATGGTAATGGTGAACTGAGAGAGAGAAAGAGAGAGAGAGAGAGAGAGAGAGAGAGAGAGAGAGAGAGAGAGAGAGAGAGAGAGAGCTAAACTCCATTGCTTGATCAATATGTGATTTATTTTATTTTTAACCCATTGAAATATTATGATTTTTATAGCGGTTTAAAGTTTGAAGTGACTCTTGAAAGACACTAAATATGCTGTGATTGTGTTGCTGGGAATAATACAAAATGTTTCTCCTAGAACTGATCCAGAATATGTAGATTACGGAGAGTAAGGGCGCCGCAATAAAACAAAAACTGATAGCTTCTGAATGCCTTTTTTGTTCCTTAAAAGTCAAAGCTGGCGCTGAAGTGGTTCGAACAGTCTCAGAGTGAATATATGCTAGAGTTGTCGAATCCAGTGAAGGATCAGCTCTTAAATCGCTGTTTTTAATATCATAGGAATTTAAAATACATGCTATGTTCAGCAGCGCGTAGACATTTTAATTTTCTTGCGTCAATGAACTTCATAATAGTAACTGTTATTACATAATCGAACGAGGTGGCGTCGCGGGGGTACCGGGTTTGATCCCTGGCGCCCGCCCACTGTGGCTGCGAAAGTTTTCCCTAGACGCCTAAGTGAAAGCTAGAGTATTTATTGTATCACGATTTATTTTCCATATTATGCTACATACCGTGTGCTTATCTTTGGGTGTACACCTATGTTCATTGTGCATTGGGCTCGGGCGCGGATGCATGCTCAATGGAAAGAATACTCTCCCTGTGGATAGTAGACGGTTGGTTGATTACCTTCTCTGGTGGCTCCAGCAATGGGAGGGGTTATCTTGAAAATGTTAGGAACTTTCGGACATCTGCGTGGCCCACCTGCGGCCTGTAGCCCCTTATGGTTTCCTCACTCCATCTTTTCCGCCTATGGATGTTAGCCACAATAGATATGCGTATCTCGCAGAACGCGAGGTGTCTCCCTCCGTTGTCTTCCTTCACCTTTACTACTACTCAATATGAAAATGAAGAAAGTTCACTCTTTGCTTAATTGACGAGTCTCCATTTCACCACAGTAATTTTAGTGGGCAGCATCTCTGAGTGGAGAAAACGCTTGAAGAAGGGAAGGCATTATAAATCGGATTTCTTATATCTTCACACAGCTTATGCATACTTATTTTTAATGTATCACTACTGCACTGCTAAATAACACAAACAACTTCACATACAACCATAGGTGCCGACTAAGGGAGGGGAAAGCACTTTCTGCCCGCCCTTTTTGCAAACCAATGGCAATTCCCCTCCAACAATTTTACTTGAGGGGCCTGGTCCTTTTCTCTCAAGTTCAAAGATACTAAAAACACACCTAAACATTGTAAGAATAGACCAAACGGAGTTGCGAACAAAAGGACTGGAATAATAAAGGGACTCGCTTCGCCGAAAGAATGTAATGTGTGACGTCACGAATCTATAGTTTATGTAACCCTCGCTCAAGTGGTATGAGTTGAACCGTTAAATAGACTCGATATATATATGTTTCTTCGGTGAATAGATTCTATTGTATTCTCACTTTGATTTTCTACTATAGCTTTATATGTCACTATATATCTTCTCATAGTTTGTTGTTATTGCCTTTAATTATTCTTGCAAAAGTATAAAATATTTAATATAATACCCTATATATGCAAGTCGTTACGTTTCTTTTAGAAAATGCAACAAAAGAGTAAACATTTCAGTGTGCTTAGTAAATAAATATTTGCAATTGATCTTTGTTTCTAATTTATTTAAAAAGCTAAGAGGAAACAAATGACAAAAACGTGAATACTTCAATGTCATAGTATTGAGAATAAAGTTTATAGGGTTTAACTATGTTTATAAACTTGCTAATTCAAATGATGTAAACAATAGGTTTCGCTGATGGTATAAAACGAGTAATAAAGATTTTAAAAATTTTAGTTAGAAATAACCGGAATAAGATTAATTAGATTCAGCGATGGTTCTCGTTTTATACTGTATAAAATAATTAAATGAAAAATACATGCATAACTGCACGTTTATGATTTTTCACATATAAAAAACAAACACTGACCTTGGCCGTGTTTGAAGCAAAGTTTCCAGTTCAGCAAGTCAGAACTTAACCATATGAGTAACTCTAGCCAAAGTTCGCTATAATCAGTTGCTGGAAACCCGATTAATTCAAGCGAATAAAGCAACTAACTGACTATTCGTAGTATATTGTATCTGTCACGCAATTTGGAATTGATTGTTAGTTTGGTTTTTCGATACCTATCCACAAAGGCACCAAAACATATTTTGAGTGTAGACTCACGTGAAGAAGTCCCTAATAAGGCTGGCAGAGTCTGTAAGACATTTCATTGCAATCCACTTTGAAACTTCAGACAAATAATTTAACAAATGCGGCCAATTTGCAGCATGCTCGAATAGTTCAAGACTACCCGAGAAATGAGATCTTGACCTGAGCTCAAAGCACAGCACTAACTAAAACTAAACCCATATTAAAATATCAAAGGTAGGAGTAAGCCCCTCTGTATTTTAGTCCTCCTCCTCCCCCTCCTTCTTCTTCTTCTTCTTCTTCTTCTTCTGTGCTACCAATGTCGGGTTCACCTCGCTCCGTCCAGATCCTCCAGTCCCTACACAATCTCCTAATTTCCATTATTGTTTTCCCCCTCTTCACCCCCGGTCATTCAAATGTATTCTGACAGTTCATCCCTCTGTCTTCCTTCCACTCACATTTCCATTACTTGCTTTGTTCCCCTTTCTTCGGGCATCCTTTGGATATGACCGATATTTCAGTTGTCTTTCTTCTATGTTATTCTAGCTTCTTTGTTTTATTTAGTCCTCTTGGTTGCGAAGGATTAGCTTTACTTCAAGTGCCGAGTTCAACTGTTAAACAAACACAATGATGACGAAACCTAGGTGTCAGCCACAGTTAACTGAAGTTGCTGCGGCGCGAACTGAAATTGCGTGATTCTTCTAGTCCAGTCTGGTCCGATGAAGTAAAATTATAGTCGCATAATACATCTATATTCTACAGTAAAAAAGAAATTGCATATTAAATTAGAAGAAAAGATACAGTTAAATCACGAGGCAATTCAATATTAGCCATGTATGATTACTACGTAGTGCTGACTTGTAAGCCATGGATTTGAGACGTTAATATATGGAAGCCAAGTGTTTTCATACCAAGTGTTTATTTTTACTTTCTCTAGCCCCGTATGTATAATGTACATAGGGATAGAAAAGTATTCTTGAATTTTCTGGGAATAGCCTCTGAAGAGTACTTTATTCTGGATGAATTTTACGGAATTTTGAATAACTGCTAAACCGTAAGAGATAGACAAAAGTTTACTACTCAAAAAATGTAGAGCACGTTAAAAGACACAATTTATGTTATGTAGGTTTTTTTCGTGGAGTTCGTCGTTTTTGAGACATTCGTCGTTTTTGAAACATTCCTTGTTTTTGGTTTCTGCTTTGAAAAACATAGCTTTCTCATACAGGAATTTGTCAACTGATGTCCATACAAACAAAGGAACTTCAGTGACATAGCAACCAGCTTTTGACTATCATTTCAACCAATGGTACTCTCTTATTTCGCTTCTACTTACAATGAAGCAAGTAATAAGACTATTTTTGCTAATTATTTTCTGATTAGCATGAAGTAAATAGAAGTATAAGCTTTTTAAGAATAATTTGTTGCAGAGATGTAGAGAAAGTCATATGAATGGTACAATCAGACTTTTCATATTAAAATCAGCTACATTCTTCTTAGTTGCTGCTAAAATGGCTCGTTCGCTCAACCAAGCATAGTTTTTGTAATTTGCACAAATATTTGGGAACACTTTCGATATTAATTCTTTCTTGGACGTTGTAAAGTGACAAAATTTTGATGGAAACGAAATGAGGCCAGTAGAAGTGTCAACAGGTATTTGGCCAATGCCAATGTCTAATAATGCCTTTGCATCTGAAAAGCGCAATGTAGCATATATAGCATGTAGTATAGTCAGCGCATCCATAAGGTATTGTGGAAAGGATGACATATGCAGTTAACAACGTGGGCAACCAAAGATGTTGGTATAATAATGGCAATGCTTACATAGTGTGGCGGGTAAACGCTGAAATAGGTAATGAATTACATTTAGGAGAAAGTCACAAACTAACATTAATGCTTCTTCCGAATCTCTTTCTTTCCTTTACTCCTAATGTTTTCCACCTCTTTCTTTATTTTCTCCGATTTCAAAACAGCCTCTTTTAAGGCTAACAATGACATAACTAAAGAGCACTAGATTGGTTGGGCAACCGATAAGCTTTTATTTGATGATGGCTTTGTGTATTAAATTTCTCCATCTAATCCAAAATATTACTTGACCAAAATATATTAAGAGCACCGCAATTGCAGTGTGATGGTGACGCGGGGATCTTCATGTTCTTTAGCTAGCTCATGTACCACATAACGTCAAATAATCAATATCTGCAATAGGAAACTAACCTAAAACGGATCCCGTCATTTCGTCACCATTTTCAGATTCCAAGGAGGGTTAATGGTTATGTGCACAGTTTATAACTTGCTCATTTTAAAGAATTACAACAAAACTATACTTATTTCTTTATTTAAATGACGTGACCAAGGGAACGATAGTCAATACATAAGAAATGTATTTGATTTTCAGTTATCTTGCGTCACTGTATCCATAACCGGGTGTATTTCCATAGTATTGAGGTAGTTAGGTAGGGGATTTAGGGATTTATTCTTGGCTGCTTCAGGGATTTTCTCTCTTCAGCCGTCTTAGTATTGAATGAGGAAGAAAAATAGAGCAGTTGGTACTACGGCCATCTGGTGGCAAATAAATAAGTGCGTATTTTAGGTGTTCGTCGCCAGGAAAGCGTATTTATTTTAAACGATAGGAGTAAGGAAAGAACAGTTAATACATAAAAATGTATTTGAATTTCCTGCTGCGTTGTGTCATCTCTATAAACTGTTGCGTTACCTTAACATTGGATGGGGAGGGAAAATACTACTACAGCTATCTAGCGGCAAATAAATAAGTACTTACTAGGTGTTCGTCGCCAGAAAAGCTTCTTTACGTCTTTATTTTAAACGATAGGAGTAAGGAAAAGGCAGTTAATACATAAAAAAGTATTTGAATTTCACTGCCGATTGTGTCATTATCTCAATAAACTGTTGCGTTGCCTTAACATTGAATGGCGAGGAAAAATACTACTTTGGCCATCTACCGGCCATCTCTCGGTGTTCGTCGCCAGAAAAGCTTCTTTACGTCTTTATTTTAAACGATAGGAGTAAGGAAAGGACAGTTAATATATACAAATGTATTTAATTTCACTGCCGCGTTGTGTCATTGTGTCGACAAACTGGTGCGTTACCTTAACATTAAACGGGGTGGGAAATTATAGCAGTACTACGCTATTTAGCAACAAATAACTGTGATACCACCGCCATCTGGCGGTCATTAACCGAAACGCGTTCCCTTGTCAGTGTTTTTATTCATTTATGAGATTTTAAAAACTTTCCCGTACTATTTTTAAAAATTTTCTTTTCAACAAACACAACAACAAAATTGTTCAATTTGGTGCAGTCGTTCGGAAGTGATGCGCATACATACATTTTGACGATTCATTTATATATATAGTAATCCACAGGTCAACTCTTGTATATGAGATCTCGGAAGTTTAACCTCCAGTATATGGCGGGAGCACTTAAAATGACGATTAATGTCTGTTCCGTTCGTGCTCTCCCTGGCAGAACCCAAGACACGCACCTCTGTCGAGAAGCTGCAGAATGAAACACTTGCCCATGTTTAGGATTCTTGTCCTTATATATAATTACTTCGAAACTCCCGCCATCACAAAATCTGATCAATGATCGCGCAAGAACTAAGATCATCCAACTATTAAGTGTAGGAGGAAGTTCATCGCCTCCCTTCACCTGGCAGGACTAGAAGGATCGATATGATAGCAATACCCGCTAACGGTAAAAAGGGATATATAAGCCATCCAACTGTCAGATTCGAAATACATAAAGACCAACCTGAAGAAGTAAACAAAGAGAAGAAAAATATATACGATCCCACAATACCATTTTTCTTGGATATATACAAATCCAAGAAATAGAGGTAATAGTCTTGATAGTGGGTTCTCGTGGGACCATCACCAAGTTCTTCCTTGACCCTTTGGAATATGTTTGGCCTGAAGAAGAACAAAATAGAAGATATTGTTATTACTACCTTAGAGGACCAATAAATTTACTGCATAACCATTTGTACCCCAATTAATTTATCATATATGATTCAAAAAAAGTTATTTCAATTAAAATTTTACTTTATATAGCTCGTATGTACAATGTGCATAGTGGAAGGTATTGTATTCCACCCAAAATTCGGTTCCCTCCGTGGTATAATGGTTACCATGCTAACTTCATATACCCAAGGTCGCGGGTTCAAAAATCCTTAGCATAGCTTCCTTCAGAAGGAAAGTAAAGCCGTGGGTCCCGTGTCGTAGATTTACGGCACGTAAACGAACCTCAAACCTGATAGGCCTCTGAGCTAAAATTTAGCGGTCTTTCACGCCCAGTATAAAATGGGACGCTAAGAACCATAGTAGTTACAGAGCGTCCATAAATAACACGCCATTTCCATTTTTCACTCAAAATTCGATGTCGAGATTTCGCCGGAAATTATGATTTGAGATCGCCTGAGTCTAAAAAAACATTTTTTACTTTCTTTACACGTACGATGTACAGAGTGTATAGAGAAGGTATTGCATTCTACACAAAAAGTCGATAACGAGATTTCACCGGTAATACACGTTTTAGGATCCCCAGTACCCAAAAAGAGCATTTTTTACTTTCTAGCCCGCATGTACAATGTACATAGTGGATAGTGGATAGTGGATAGAGAAGGTATTATATTCCACCCAAAAATTCGATGTCGAGATTTCACTGGAAATATATGTTTTGGGGTGAGTCCGAAGAAAGCATGTTTAGAAAAAGGTCCGTGTGTGTGTGTGGGCAGCATAGCCCAAAAACGAAAAGACCATTAAATACGAAACTCAGCAACTTCCAAGGATGCGACACAAAGGTTTTCAAGAAAATCCCCCCACCATAAACTATTCTTTACATGGAAAAAATTTCGAAAATTTTTATTTTCTTAAAAACGGCTCTAACGATTTTGATTAAAATCCCGTATATTACGGCTATTTAAATTCCAAATAAAATGCATATCTTGAATTTTCTGGGAATAGCCTCAAAAACCTCTTTATTCTGGATGAATTTTGGCGAATTTTGCTTAACTACTAAGCCGTAAGATATAGACAAAAACTTACTACATAAAAAAATATAGGTCTCTTAAAAACACACAATTTATGTCATTTACGTTTTTGTGGTGGAAGTAACCACTTCCGAGATATTCCTTGTTATTGGTTTCAACTGTGAAGTAATTGGTACTTTACTCAGACGGAAGTGTCCGTTTTTCTTTTGTTCTACTCCTGGCCAAGCAAAGTAGGGATTTGCAATTGATTTTAAAACATTTGACTATCACTTTAGCCTAGTACATACCCTTAGTTCCCTTCTACTTATAAGAAACTAAGTAACAAGAACAATCTGGATTAGCAGAAATAAGAATAATCTTTTGCAAGAACTTTATGGAGCAGCTAGAGAAAGTCATGTGAGTGTAACACATCATATTTTAGAAAAAGATCCGCGTGCGCCCGTGTCTGTGAACACGAAAACTCAGAAACGAAAACATCAATATTGGTATTAAGTTTAGTATCTTCCAGGGACGCGACACGAAGATTTTGAGAAAAATCCCCACATCCCAAACTACCTTTGACATGGAAAACATTTTGAAAATTTTCATTTTCTCAATAATAACTCTAACAATTTTGATTAAAACACTATATATTAAAGATGCATATAAAATGTACGAATCTTGAGTTTCCTGGGAATAGCCTCTAAAGACCTTTATTCTGAGTGAATTTTAATGAATTTTACATAACTGGTAAACCGTAAGGAATAGACAAACACCTACTACACAACAAAATGTAGTTCACGTTAAAACATGCAATTAATGCCATATTAATTTTTTTTTTTGGTGGAATTGCCCATTTCTGAGATATTTCTTGTTAAAATTTTCTCACACGGAAGTTAGAAACGCCTGGCCCTGCATAGAAATGGATTTCAACCTTCTACCTACAAGCAAGCAAGTAATTAAGACAAGTTCTACTAATGTTTATCTGAATTATTATAAAGTAGATAAGAGTATATGCTGTTTAACAATAATTTGTTACAGCGATATACAGAAAGGTATGTGAATGGAACACATCAGATTTTTACTTTCTCCATACGCACTAAGTACATAGTGTATAGAGAAAGTATTGCACTCCACCAAAAATTCGATACCGAGATTTCACCGGAAATATATGTTTTAGGGTCCCCAATATCCAAAAAAAAGCATTTTCACAAAAAGGTCCGTGTGTGTGTGTGTGTGTGTGTGTGTGTGTGTGTGTGTGTGTCCGTGTGTCTGTGAACACGATAGCTCAAAAACGAAAAGTCGGTAAAATACCAAACTTGGTATTTAAGTTTAGTATCTTCCAGGGATGCGACACGAAGATTTTGAGAAAAATCCCCCCACACCAACTACCCTTTACATGGAAAATTTTGATTTTCTCAAAAATGGCTCTAACCATTTTGGTTAAAATTTCGGATATTAAACATATTTACCTGACAAATGAAATGTATATCTTGAATTTTCTCGGAATAGCCTCTGAAGAGTACTTTATTCTGGATGAATTTTACTAAATTTTGAATAACTGCTAAACTGTAAGAGATGGACAAAAACTTATTTCACAAAAAATGTAGAGCACATTAAAACACACAATTTATGTTATATACATTTTTTTCGTGGAGTTCGTCGTTTTTGTGACATTCCTTATTTTTGGTTTCTGCTATGAAAAACGTATACTTTTCTCATACTGGAACTTGTCAACTCCTATCCATATAAACAAAGGAACTTCATTGACATAGCAACCAGCTTTTGACTATCACTTTAACCTACAGTTGTCCTTTATTTCGCTTCTACTTACAAGGAAGCGAGTAATAAGACTATTTCTGCTAACTTTTTCTGATTAGCATAAAGTAAATAGAAGTATAAGCTTTTTAAGAATTATTTGTTACTGGGATATGGAGAAAGTCATGTGAATGGTTCACATCAGATTTTTTGTAAAAGGTTTTGCGTGTGTGCGTGTGAGTGTGTGTGTGTGTGTGTGTGTGTATGTGTGTGTGAGCGCGGCGTCAAAAACGAAAGGATCATTAAGAACCAAATTTGGTAGTTAAATTTAGTTTGTTTCAAGGATACGACATAAAGATTTTCAAGAAAATTTCCCCACCGCAAACTACCCTTTGCATTGAAATTTTTTTAAAATTTCGATTTTTTTGAAAAATGGCTCTAACAATTTTGATTAAAGTGGTATATGAAGATATTTACTGTAAACTGTATATTCTGAATTTTCTGTGAATAGTCTCTTAAGACCTCTTTATTCTGGATGAAGTTTGCATAATTTTGCATAACGGTTAAACAGTAAGAAATAGAGAAGAACTTACTGCACCAAAGATGTAGATCTCATTATAACATATCATTTATTTCATATACGTCTTTTATGTAGAGCTGACCATTTTTTAAATATTCCTTGTTATTGGTTTTAAATTTAAACTAACTTTTCTCAAACGGGAAGTGACGTTTTGTTTCGTCTCTTTTGTTGAACTGCAGGCCATGCAAAGCGAACTGAACTTCAGTTGTTTCACATTGGACCAGCTTTTAAAACATTTGACTATCAATTTAGTCTACAGTATTCCCTTATGTCCCTTCTATTTACAAGAAATTAATTCATAAGACAATTTCTGTTGATATTTACCTTGATTAGCATGTGGTAGATAATACATTTTGTAAGGAAAGTTGTTTGTATAACAGAGAGAAAGCCATGCGAATGGAACACAGCAGACCTTTTTTATCGTGTAATGGTTACCATGCTAACTTCATATACCCAAAGTCGCGGGTTCAAACCCGGCGGAGGACGATGGATTTTTTTCGGGTGGGAAAATCCCTCCTTCGGAAGGGAAGTAAAGCCATTGGTCCCGTGTCATAGATTTACGGCACGTAAAAGAACCTCAAAAATAAATGGCGTGTTATTTATGGACGCTCTTTAACTACTGTGGTTCTCAGCGTCCCATTCTAAATTGGACGTGAAAGACCGCTTAATTTTGCTTAGAGGCCTCACTATCAGGCTTGAGGTTCTTTTACGTGCCGTAAATCTACGACACGGGACCAACGGATTTACTTCCCTTCCGAAGGAAGCCATGCTAAGGATTTTTACACCCGAAAAAATCCATCGTCCTCCACCAGGTTTGAACTCGCGTCCTTGGGTATACGAAGTTAGTAAGGTAACCATTACACCACGGAGGGCGACTAAAAGAACCTCAAGTCTGATAGAAAGGCCTCTGAGCAAAATTAAGCGGTATTTCACGCCCAGTATAGAATGAGACGCTGAGAACCACAGCAGTTAAAGAGTGTCCATAAATAAAACGCCATTTATTTATTTTCAGATTTTTACTTTCTCTACATAATACATGGTACTTAGGCAGAGAAAGTATTGTATTCCACCCAAAATTCGAAACCGAGACTTCACCGAAAATTAACGTTATAGGTCACCTGAATAAAAAAAAATTCTAGAAAAAGGTCTGTGTGTGCGTGCGTGTGTGTGTGTGTGTGTGGGGGGGGGGGGGTTAGCAGATAGATCAAAAAGGAAAAGTTCTTTAAATATCAAACTTGATATTAAGTTCAGTATCTTCCAAAGATTTTACATGAAGGTTTTCAAGAAAATCCCCCTCCACCCCCAACTATGGTTTACATGGAAAAATATTGGTTTCCTCAAAAATGGCTCTAAATATTTTGATTAAAGTATCTTATATTTAAAATAGTTACATGCCAAATAAAATGTATATCTTGAATTTTCTGGAAATAGCCTCTGGAAACCTCTTTATTCTGGATGATATTTTCTGAATTTTGCATAACTGGTAAACCGTAAGATATATATATTTTTTTTTTTTTTTATTGTGGAGTTGACTGTTTTTGAGATATTGCTTGTTATTGGTTTCAGTTTTAAAATACTTAAAACTTTTCTCATACTTGTCAAATCCTGGCCATGCAAAGAAACAGATTTCAATCACATAGCAACTACATTTTAAAACATATGACTGTTGGTTTAGCCTAGTGTATTCCCTTATTCCCCTTCTACTTACAAGGAACTAAGTATTAAGACTGTTTCTGCTAATGTTTATCTCGATTACCATGAAGTAGATAGAGAATTAGCTTATATAGATGTACAGAAAGTATAGGAATGGAACATATCAGATTTTTTTATTTTTGCATTTGATTCAGGTTTATTTTCTATCTTGTATATGTTTCTATCTTGTTTATGTTATTTTCTATGTATATGTTTCTAACCGTGAGGGTTCAGTGCCAATCTCCCATCGGGCGCCTCCCCAGGTGGCGGAACGGGGAATGCCTCCTAGATATAGATGGTACCGAGGAAATAAAATACTCGGGGTGGGCCAAAACTGCCACAACGGGGGATGGACTCAAAAATCGAGGTGAAGACAACACATCTAGAGTAAATGCCCAAAAAGCATCTGCAAGTTCAGGAGCAGAGAGGTGGCAGCCCCACCACTGAACTAGCTCTGCACAGCGTTCGTACCGCGGCCAGAGTGAAACTTTTACATACTGAACAGCCTCAAAATAATAGCCGGATTGATAATATCGGATTTCGACCACAGCAAAAGAAAAAGGACGCACGATTTGGAATTGCAGAACCACTAAAAATAGGAACATGGAATGTGAGAGGAATATCCACAAAAGAAGAAGAATTAGTAAAAGAAATAGAAACAATGAAGGTAAATATAACGGTACTTACTGAAACTAAAAAGAAATTAAAAGGTACAGAAAAATAGGGAAATACACTTTAGTATATAGTGGGGTTTCATTAAAACAAACAGCTGCAAAAGAAGTAGCAATATTAATTGATGAAAAATGGACAAAGAGAATTGAACACTATACTTTTATTAATGAACGAATTATACAAGTAACGTTTAAAATCCACAGAGGACATCTAATTGTTGTGGGAGTGTATAGTCCTGAAGAGGGAAAAAAGGAAGAGGTTTTAGAATTCTATGAACAATTACAAGAAGCAGTAAATAAAAGCAAAACCCAATATATGATCATTGCTGGAGATTTGAATGCAAGAGTTGGGAAACAACCTATACCTAAAATTGTAGGAAAATTTGGAGAAGACCACATTAATGAAAATGGTAAACAATTACGACAGTTTGCAACTTTTAATGAACTTAAGATAACAAATACATTTTTTAGAACAAAAGATGTTCATAAAAATACATAGAATGCACGTGGTCAAAGATCATTGATTATATTATGGTAAATAAAAAATTAATATCACAGACCACACATACTAGGGTCTACAGGGGATGTGATATATCCTCCGACCACTATTTAGTGATATCTAAAATAGAATTATGGACAAGATGGAAAAAATAAAAAATAAGGGCAAATGAGGAACAAAATAAAACTGTTTTCAAAATAAACCTACTTCAAGAATCTAGTATCAGGAGGCTTTATCAAGAAAGATTAAACATTTGCCTAGAAGATACAAAAGAAGAACATATAGATAAAGAATGGTCCAATATAATTAAAGCAATCAAAGGAGCAGCAGAAGAAGCAATCGGAAGAAGAATTAAATATAGAAGAAAAATTGGCTTAAGAATAGGGAATGAAGAAATTAAACAAGCTATTGACAGTAAAAAAGCAGCGTATAAAAGGTTTCTACAAAATAAAACTGAAGAGTCAAGACAAAAGTATAAAGAAAAAAGAAACATCGCAATGGCAATTACAAGAAGAGGACATTAGAATTCATGGGAGAATTTTATTAGCCAGATAGAAAACGACATATATGACAGACAACAATTTGCTTATAAAGTGATTAAGACGTTAACAAAACAAGAGAAAGACAAAGTGAGAATAAACAATATATCTGAAGAAGAATGGTTGAAATATTATAAGGAACTATGGTGTAAATTAGAAGAAAATGGAAAGTCAATAGAGGATCAAGTAATAGTTAAAACATCTATAGATTTAATCACCGAAGAAGAATTACAATTATCTTTACAAAACATGCAAAATAGAAAGGCTCCAGGACCAGATGGAATAAATGTAGAATTAATAAAGTATGCAGGAGATAAATTAAATGTAAGACTACTTAATTTTATCAACAAATGTTGGAAAACGAATAGAATTCCTAAATGCTGGTACGATGCACACGTTATCAATATATTTAAAAAGGGCAAAAGAAATGTATGTAGTAATTACAGAGGTATAAGTCTCCTGAACACAGACTATAAGCTGTATACAAAAATCATAAACAAACGTCTAAGTATAATTACAGAACCGTTATTATTAGAAAACCAAATGGGATTTAAAAAAGGATGATCCTGCACCGATAATACATTTTCTATTAACCAAATTATTGAAAAGAGAAGAGAATATAATTTAGAAACACATATAGCTTTTGTAGATTTAGAAAAAGCTTTTGATAAGGTAAGCAGAACTAGACTCTGGCATATATTAGATAAAAAAGGATACCCAAAACAATTGATAGATGCACTCAGGAATATATATCAAGAAACAAAAATAAAAATAGTTTTAGGAAATGGACGATTATCACAAGATATGATAATTAATAATAGTTTAAGACAAGGATATAGTTTATCTCTGCTTTTAATTAATATCTATATGGATGATATTCTCAGAAAATTAAAAGATGAAATACCATCAGGAATAAAAATAAATAAAGATAATGCCTTAAATATGCTACTCTTTGCAGATGACATGATGTTAAAACAAGACAGAGAAGATAAGCTGCAAATAAGTATGTACAAGCTACAAAAATTGATCCAGGATTATGGTTTAAGTATATCAATAGAAAAATCAAAGATAATGGCATTTATAGGAAAACATATAAAAAGGTCAAAGATAGTGTTAAGCAATAAAGTGTTAGAACATGTGAGAAAATTTAACTACTTGGGTTGTAGTGTAACCTTTAAAACAAACAATGAAGAAATAAATAATAAAGTGAGTATAAGTTCCAATATATTTGTGGAGTAATAGCTCGTACCTTAAAAAGTAAAACCCGAAAAGATACAAACCTAAAATTCTATAAGACAATGATTGTTCCAGTTTTACTGTATGGTCCGGAGACATGGACTCTTAAAAAGAAAGATTGGAGCCAAATACAAGCGGCAGAAATGAAATATCTCCGAGCAGTAAAAGGATGCACCAGACAAGATCATATTAGAAATGAAGACATAAGGAAAGAATTAGACATTTTTTCCTTAAAAGAAAGGAATCAAATAAATAGAGAAAAATCTGATGTGTACCATTCACATGACTTTCTCCATATCCCTGCAACAAATTATTCTTAAAAAGCTTGTACTTTTATTTACTTTCTGCTAATCAGAAAAAAATAGCAGAAATAGTCTAATTACTCGCTTCCTTGTAAGTAGAAGCGAAATAAGGGACAACTGTAGGTTAAAGTGATAGTCAAAAGCTGGTTGCTATGTCAATGAAGTTCCTTTGTCTATATGGATAGGAGTTGACAAGTTCCTGTATGAGAAAAGTATACGTTTTTCATAGCAGAAACCAAAAATAAGGAATGTCACAAAAACGACGAACTCCACAAAAAAAATGTATATAACATAAATTGTGTGTTTTAATGTGCTCTACATTTTTTGTGTAGTAAGTTTTTGTCTATCTCTTACGGTTTAGCAGTTGTTCAAAATTTAGTAAAATTCATCCAGAATAAACTACCCTTCAGAGGATATTCCCAGAAAATTCAAGATATACATTTTATTTGTTAGGTAAATATGTTTAATATACGAAATTTTAATCAAAATCGTTAGAGCCATTTTTGAGAAAATCAAAATGTTCGAAAAAAGTTCCATGTAAAGGGTAGTTGGGGGTGGGGGGATTTTTCTCAAAATCTTCGTGTCGCATCCCTGGAAGATACTAAACTTAAATACCAAGTTTGGTATTTTACCGACTTTTCGTTTTTGAGTTATCGTGTTCACAGGCACATGGACACACGGACACACACACACACACGGACCTTTTTGTGAAAATGATTTTTTTTGGATATTGGGGACCCTAAAACATATTTCTGGTGAAATCTCGGTATCGAATTTTTTGGTGGAGTGCAATACTTTCTCTATACACTATGTATATAGTGCATATGGAGAAAGTAAAAATGGAAAAGCCATTTACAAAGAATGGATAACTCTCGCATTCCATTTCAGTCATACAAATATAAACCTCTAGGCTACAGAACGATAGGAAGACCAGTTAAAATATGGGAAGAAATATGAGGCCAGAACAGGATGAAGAGTTGATGATGATGATGATGATGATGATGATGATGATGATGATGATATATGTTTCTATATATATGGATTAAGCATACTTGGCAATAGCAACCAAAAATTGGAATGACACATACAACATTGTTTCACATGCATGGGGAGCCTTCCAAACCACAGGCACTGCAGTCTCATGGAGAAGAGGTGGCTGATCACTGCAAGAAGAGATCCACATCACACAAAGGGTGCATTAGTAAGCACATTTAACAGGACTGAAGTTGTTCGGTTATCTACTTCAAGTATTCATATATTTTAAGGATCTAATTGATCAATCTCACATTACACAGTGTTATGCTGACTGCATAGTGGTGATCTCTTTGCCCGATGGCCAGTATGTTGTATTTCATTGACACCCACACATTGGCTGCACCGTTTGCGATGGTCCCAAAAGCACCAGATTTGGACCAACGAGGAATGAGGTTGTGTGCTCTTCTCGGATGAGAGCAGATTCAGTCTGAGTAGTAATTCTCGAATTACTCTCATCTGTGAGAGGTGGTAACATATTATGTACCCAGAAATGTCCTTGAATATGATTGTTTTGGTGGCCTGGTTGTTATGTTGTGAGAAGGCATAATGTTGTATGACATCCACATTTTTGAACAGGGTATGTTCATTGGTCAACGTTATTATGATACTGTATTCCTTCCCCAGATACATCTTTTCAGGGGCGCAGTCAGCCCTGGCTTCATTTTTATGGATGACAGTGCATGACCACATTGATCAGCTCAGATGGAGGATCTCTTGAAATCAGAGGCTATTCAGTGAATGGACTGACCTGCCCATTCCTCCAATTTAAATCCCTTTGAACACATGTGGGATGCTTTGTGGAGATGCATTACAGCATGCCCACATATACTTTTGACCATCCAACAGTTGTAAACCGTGCTGGTAGAAGAATGGAATGTCTTACCTCAAGAACACCTTACCAACCTTGTGGCCAGTATGGGAAGCATGATGCAGAGCATGGATTAATGTCCCGGGATCATATGCCCTTTTAAACATCATGTGTCTATTTCTGCAAATCTAGAGAACCATCATATGATGAGGTTACCTCAGTGAAGCTTATTTTCATGAATAAAAGTGTAATTTCTGCTTGTCTCATTGCATATTTCATTTAGTAGCCTACTGTAACAGTTCTCTTTATGTGATTCAAGTTACGTTGAGCTATGTTACTTGGCAGTGGCACAGCATACAAATGTCACTTTTGTCCTTAGAATTTGCACACCAATGTGTGTATATATATGTGTGTGTGTGTGTGTGTGTGTGTGTGTGTTTGAATAAACCATTAATAATATAAACTAAAATAGACTAACATTTAACAGTATACACTGCTACTGAAAGCTGAAACTTCTCAATGAGGCAACTTATTTTATGACTCTGTTGTTAAAAGCATTCACAAATTAAATGATGGGTCTGTATAACTACAGAAGGTTTACAATATAAGTAATTAGAGATGTAAAAATCACCTTCTGATTTAAATGCACAGTATGGTTGTTGTACAGTAGCCTCATACTGAAGACATTATATTTATATTTCAACTCTGGCAAAGCGCTCTCAAATATAACATGATATGCAAATAGCAGCTTGTGCTGCGCAGAAATAACACTGAAACATCTAACAGTTCTTTTTAAAAGACTGTAACATTCAGTCAATATTCTGAGATGACATTACTGTACATATCTGTAGAAGAAATCTAGTTTTAAATTTTAACTTCAAGGGTTGAAGAAGCTAATCAAACATATCCTCACATGTAAATTTTATTCAGTGTCCATGCTCACAAAGTAAAGATAGATTCTGACTTATTACAAAGTAATAAGTTCAAACCTTGAATATGATTTTGTCAAACGTTTCCTTCTTTCTTAAAACTTTGAACTTTAATTGGACCTTCTATGTTGAACAAAAGTAAGTTATGCCAGAAAAAAATTAAGGTCGGTTGGAAAGAGTTACAATTGGATCTGTGGCATTCCCCTTGGAGCTGTTGGGATATAATATTAAGTGAAGAAAATCCTACAGCACGAGATATAGCAGAATATGTTAATGAGTTTGTGATCATAATTTTTGTGTAAACCTCTTCTTTCCTACATTAAAACATTTCTAATCACACATAATATTAATCCTTGGACTTTGAGACTACCTCACAAACTTTGGAGCATTTATCCTATCAACTATTCCACAGTTAGACATATTCCTATTCTTATAATTAAGCCAACTTAATGTTTTAAGTTTTCTGTAACTTCTGGAAAACACCTTTTTCTTTTTAACTTCGCTTAATAATTAATTCTGGTTAGTTGACGGAAGGAATAAATATATTAAAGAACATTATTAATCACATATTTTTGTCAAAACTTAAGAGATTTTCACTTAAACTGCACATCAGAGAAGCAGAAAGTGACATGCAACATTCTATACCTCCAGAGATATGATTTAATTATTATTACCAATTACAGGTTTCAGTAGGAGTAACTTGAAAAGAATATAACACCAGGTTTATAATTTATGCTATAAGAAGCCCAAGCTTATATGAATGTTTTGTTTAATGTATAGTTAGCTTCATTATTATCTATAATAAGTTCTACTTTTCAAAATAATTATTTGAAAGAAATGTTCTTAAAGTGAAGAATTTCTTTATGCTCCCTTTTAAACATTTTGTTATTGCTATTGGCCTAATATTTTGTTTCAGTGTAATATACACATTAAGTATATAAAATCAAATTTTAAAATAAATATATGTACTGGATGCAATAATACCTATGACTAATAGGAGAATAAATCCCCCAAAATCTTCCTCCATATTGATTGACACAACCATGTGACTGTTCCAAACAGGGGTTCATAGAAGACTGAGGCTGACCAATCATAACTGGTCTTTGGCTTATCTGCACCTGAAACATACCATAGTTTATATAAAGTTACAGGGAAATGAAAGATTGTATGCAAAGGAACATTGGTTAAAGGCTCAGATTATAAATTAATCATAATACAGCTTACCCTTTGTTGCATAAATCTTGAGTCATAAACAGTATAAGGTTGATACACAGGGCGATATGCCGGCCATAAGGACTCAATTGGCTTTCTGCTTTCTGGTAATTTCATTATCCACTCTTGACCATCTGCAGTAGTAACATGCTTTGGAGGTACTGAACGGGGAATACTGAATGAGGATGACAGCGGCAGTGATGATGGTAGCTGGGGTGTTGATGGCAGTGACATTGGTGGTGGAGGTAATGGTGAGATTGGCACACCGTCAGATTTAGGCAAAGAATGCATAGCATATGATCTTATTTTTGACAAGTTATACCCAGTACATGCACTGCTATTTTCTTCATTGACTGAGTTTATGGGAAGCCTTTGGGCTGTCATTCCATGGCATCCTGATAAGGAGTTATTTCTCATTCCTTGACCAATCCAGCTTTCTGTTGAAGAATTTAGACAATCGTTTTTGTAATGTATACCTTCTGGAGCAACTGAAACAGTGACTGTAGTTGTTGTTTCTATTTCCTGGCAAGCTTCCCTTTTCAAACAGTTCCTTGATGCTTCATTTTCAGGAGTAGATGAAGTTACACAACTATCAGAATCAGCAGGCACTTTCAGATCAGAAAATTTTGAAAGTGCTAATTCATGTAGGTATACCAAATGTTCTGCAGAAGTGTATGAACGGTATCTCTTGAAACCATGTGCAACAGGGATGGAAGGTATTATAGTGGCTGGAGTACTGGCATCATTTTGTATTGGAATATCTTGTTTGTTTAGAAGTACTTCTTCATTTTGTTCTAAACCTACATCTAATAATTTTGCATTCTTTTTGCTCCATTCACGATCACTCAATAAGCTGTGTGAAGGTGCAATATACTCATTTGATTCAGCTTTGTCAACAGAAGCAGGGCCAAATGCTTCAGTTTTAACACTGTTTTTCAAACCCTGTAGTGTATTATGGTCTAAGGTTGTATGGCTTTGAACATTATTTGCAGTAAATGAGTCCTTTAACTGTTTATTTTGCTTTAGCTTCTCTCCTTTTTCTTCTTTTATCAAGCATGTATATGAATCTGAAAATTGCTGTAATTCTGACAGAATATAACTCATGGGCACTTGTTGATTAGAAGTTTCACTAGTGTCCCTAATCATGTGTCTTAAAGCATTGTCAGCATCTTCGTTTAAAGCTTCATTCTGATCAGTAACATCCTTTAAATCACTTTGTACGCATTCTCTTTTGCTTTCTTGTTTCAACTTCAAATCATTGTCATTTTGACCACTGTCTTGCACACAAATGGTGCTGTTTTCCTCAATTTCTAATATTTCAATATCTGTATCATCATCATCCTCATCCACTAAATCATTTTTGATAATACTTGATGAGGAATCATTTGAGCATGAAAGCAGTGAATGTTTAATTGGTTCTGGAAATTTGTCTAATTTATTTGCACCACTAGATGATATTATGTTGCTAGCAGGGATTTTAGATGCCTCATCCAAAGATCCTGAAAACATAAAGCACCAATGATGTTAAGAATAAACAAAATAAAATAGAAATAATTAAGTTACAAGATAGACAAATATGTAAACTTTTGGCAGTATATATATCAACTCATGTACAATTTATTTAAACTGAAAATATGCTGTGAATATGAGAATTTGTATATCAATGCCTATCTTAACCAGTATTTCACTTTTAGACATATGGCATAATTCTAGTAAGAGTGCGCTTTGCTCCTCTAATAATTTTGTATTTTATGCAGCAACATATAATTAGCAAAGGATTCTGTTAGTTTAATATTAAATCTATATATGTTGCACCTATACTGCATCTGGAATAAAACATTACTTAGAAACGAAGAACAAATATCAGACATCATCTTTCTGGCTATTTAGTATTGACAAACCATAAACCAGCCATTATATAATTATTCTTTAACATTTACCTTACAGTAGCTCCAATATTAACTCCCCAAAAATTTTCCTTGGATATATCAGAATATCAAACAACAAAAGGCCTGGTAATAAGGACCACTATTTATATCATAAGGCAGTGAATTACCTTATATGAGCAGAACCTCTACACCCATTTGACTGAGCGTGTGTCAATTTTTATTGAAATCAAGATATTATTGGAGCTTTGATAAGTATGTTAAGATACATAATAAGAAACAATTATTTTAGGATAGCAGTGACTTGTATTGAAATGGTTAATTTTACATAGGCTGCTTAATAAGAGCACAAAAGCAGTGAACATCCTAACTAGACACTTTGTGTTTCTTTTGGTTATTTTCTCTTAAAGCTATTGAAAGTAAAGTATATACAGTAATTTAAATTCTATGCATTTAAATATACTGAGCTATTCCTCCAAACTCAATAAAATGTGGCAATAGGGGTGATAGTAAATCTTGAGTTGTGCATTTTAAGAAGTCTTTGAACATGCACAACTGGTATGACAGAAATGGTTACCAACTGAACTGTAGTGTAATTATGCTACATATACCATAATTAGTCTGTAGCATGTAGTCCATTTTTACATTTATATGTTTACATTACATTGCAACCTGTGGATCCTGTTTTGAGATTAGACACAAAGTCTAATTCTAGGATTAGATTAAGTCAGAAATTACATTTATTGGTTATTCTTGATAATTAGTAATACATTTATTTACAAAGATTAACTCTGATATTGAATTTTTCAGAGGTGTCAGTTTTGATCATTTACAATTACATGTCTGTTTCAAAACACTAAATCATTTAGTCTGCATTCTTAGAATATTCTTGAGTATTATGTTTACAACACAGCATTAACTATTACCAGTATTTTTTGATTGAATGAAATCTTCCTCTGTATAAAAGGTGTGAATAATGAGGTATTTTTTTAATTCTGACCTAAACTTGTTTTTGTTCATATACAATTCTTTATAGGAGATTGAAGTGAATTAAATAAAACTATTCCATTATAGTTACCCCCTTTTTGGAATGTCTGCAAATTAATTGTTGGTCTATGTAAATCCTGTTTGTGTCTCATCTCTTTGTAATGTATATCTGCACTTTTTGTAAACTTTTCTGGTTTATTTATTACAAATAACAATATGGCTAGATTATATTCACACCTAATGGTAAAATTCCAAACATTTTGAATAGTGGTTTACAGTGAGTTGTCTTGCCCCTGCCATTATTCTTATTAGGTACCTTTTTTGATAATAAACATTTTTTTGGCATCTACCAAATTTCCCCACAATATTATTCCATGGGTCATAAATGAAGAAAATAAGCATAATAAGTTGTTTTAGAATGCTCTTATTTATAAACTAAATTAATGATATGACTGCAAAACATGCAGAGCTCAGTTTGGTTAAGATATAATCAATATATTGTTTTTAATACATATTACGATTTGTGATAAAACCCAGGAATTTTATATTGGTAGATTCTGCAATTTGACTACTTTCACTTAAGTCTGAAATGCTTCTTTGCTTTATGCAAAACTTAATGTCGTGGTTAGTTTTTTTCATAATGTATGCAAATTTTATTTCTTTCAAACCAATTATCTACTATACTGAAGATTTTGTTAGTTGAATCTGTGAGCTGACTGGTTTTGTGTTCTTTATAATTATAATGTTTGTATCATCTGCAAAAAAAGCTGGATAAGCATATTTGGTTATTACTGCAGGTAGATCATTAATGTACAGTAAAAATAATAAGGGACCCAGTATAAATAACATACTTTATTTCAGACCATTCAGAGGAATCATTTCTATTATATGAAGTGTTTATTACAAACTTTTGTTTTCTGTTCGATAAGATAAGTAAGATGCAATCCATTGATACCTTAGGTCTCTAATCCATAGTATGATAATTTTGATAGATGTATTTTATGATTAACACAGTCAAACAGCTTTGATAGATCACAGAACATTCCTAGTGTATTAAGTTTGGCATCCAAGGGTATGAGAACCACATTAGTTAACATTTAGATGGCATTGTTGGTTGACATGTTCTTCCTGAATACAAACTGTTCATCTGCTAAAACATCATTCTTATCTAGATGGTGATAAATTATTTTAAACACAATTTTTCAAAGATTTTGATAAAGGTACTGAGGTGAAGATACTGGTCTATAGTTGACATTTATGAATTTTGTCTCTTTTGTATAATGGCTTAACAAATGAATATTTTAATCTGCCTGGGAATGTCTCTGCTAAAAATGATATATTGCATATATGATTTAAAGGTTTGCAAATAATATCAGCATATAGTTTTAATATTTTTATGGTTATTTCATCACATAAATGATAAATTTTGCTTTTAAGGGATTAGATTACTGTTTTATTTTGGTTGCACTTGTGGGTACTATCTCCAAAGATGTGAAATTTTCTAGATGGAATTCCTGAAGGTAAGAAATTGGATCTTTCTTAAGTTAATTTTTTGTCAATAGGTTTTCTGCTACTTGAATGAAATATTCATTAGATTCAGTTGCTATCTTCAGAGGATCATTTTTACTTTCTCTAACCCATATGTACAGTGTACATAGTGGATAGAGAAAGTATTGTATTCCACCCAAATATTTGATGTGGAGATTTCACTAGAAATATGTTTTGAGGTCCCCTGAGTCTAAAAAGCATTTTTAGAAAAAGGTCAATGTGTGTGTCTGTGAAATGAAATGGTGTTTTATTTATGGACACTCTTTAACTGCTTTGGTACTCAGTGTCCTGTTCTATTTAGGACATGAAAGACCTCTTAATTTTTCTCACAAGCCTCTTTATCAGGCTTGAGGTTCTTTTACGTACTGAAAATGTATGACATGGGATCAACAGTTTCCCTTCCAAAGGAAGCCATACTGAGAATTTTTACACCCCAAAAATTCATGGCACTATGGCTCAAAAATGGAAAGACTGTTAAGCAACAAACTTGGTATTTAGATTTAGCATCTTCCAAGGATGCAACACAAAGATTTTCAAGAAAATCTCTCACCATAAATGGAAAATGTTTTGAAAATTTTGTTTTTCTAAAAAATGGCTCTACAATTTTGATTAAAATACACTATATTAAAGATACTTATATCCCAAATACAATGTATATTTTGAATTTTCTGGGAATAGCCTCTGAAGATCTCTTTATTTTGGAAGAGTTTTGCAAAATGATTAAACAGTAAGAGATGGACAAAAACTTACTACACAAAAAATGTACATCTCATTAAAACACATAATTTATGTTATATACATTTTTCTTGTAGAGTTGACAGTTTTCGAAGTATTCTTATTAGTAGTTTTCTCAAGCGATACTATGCAAAGCGAATGGGACTTCAATTGCGTGAAAGAGCAACCAGGTTTTAAAAGTTTAATTATTGCTTTAGTCTAATGTATCTCTTAGTTCCTTTCTACTTACAAGAAAGTAAGTAATAAGACCAATTCTGGTAATGTTGGTAATGTTTGTCTCAGCATGATGCAGATTAGAAATAATCTTTTGTAAGAATGGTTTATATGGAACAGCTAGAGAAAGTAATGTGAATGGAACACATAAGATTTTTTTTATATTATTTTCTGAGTGACACTTACCAGTCTTCTTTTTAATAACGTTCCGTATGGTGCTAGGTCTATTGTGTGAGGACTCTTTGTTTTCATAACAATGCTTTTTTCCTACATTTATAAGCTCTTTACAACTACTTTATATTGATGTTTATGCCTATCATCGCTTTCCCTAGTAAAGTTCTCTTTTATTTTACGTTATTTAATTAGGACTTCACACACTCACACCCACTCTCTCTCTCTCTCTCTCTCTCTCTCTCTCTCTCTCTCTCTCTCACACACACACACACACACACATATGTCCTAGAAGTTTGATTTTTGTACAATACATAGAAGTAAATAATAGCAAGATATGGCAGTGTTTGGTGCACTGTAAAATAAAGGTGAACAATGAAGCCAACTTAGGCAATGCTTGGCTAAAATTTCTATATCTGAAAATTGTCATACACTATTTATTACATTTTGGGCATAAGCTCCAAAGTACACAAGTAACAGTTTCATAAATTTTTAACTATCTACGATCAATAGAAGTTGTACCACTTTAGAAGTCGTAATGGTAATTTAGAATACAAATTTTAAAAATCTGATGTGTTAAATCTGCAGTACATCTACCTATTCTGCAGTAAACAATCCTTATAAACATGTTACAAATAAGCCACTAGATATTTCATTCAATTCATAATCATTTTTTCTGCTTATTCTTCTTTCTACTTTGTGCTAATTTAGATAAACATTAGCAGAAATAGTTTTATTTATATTTTTTTGTAGATTCAAGGGGAATAAGGGAATACACATATTTTAAGGGCTGGTTACTAAGAGAGGGTCTTAAAAGTCCATTCTATTTGTATGACCAGGATAAAAAAAGAAAAGAAAAAAGTCTGATGTGCTACATTAGCTTAATTTTCTCTATCTATGGTACAACAAGCTATTCTTACATAAACTTACTCTTATATCTACGTCATGCTTAACAGGATAAATATCAACAGAAATAGTTATATTACATATTATTTTCTTGTACAAGAGGAATAAGGCACTACAACAGGTTAAAGATGATCACTATGTGATGGTCTTTGCTTGACCAGAAGAAAGAAACATGAGCAACAACTTCCATGACAGAATTGAAACCAATAACAAGGAATATCTCCCTAATAATTAACTCCACAAGAAATTGCATTTTACATAAATTATGTTTTAACAAGATCTACGTTGTCTGTGTAGTATGTTTTTGTCAAACCCCGAAAGGCTGTATTCCAACTTCGTCGATTTACAAAGTATGCCTACACCTCCGCCAACGTCTTCCCGTCAAGCTACAGATCCATCAGCTGGCTCCCGACCGTATTGAAAATATTCGAGCGGTTACTCTTACCCCGCCTCACCCCTCTCTTTGAGGAGAGGCTCCTACTCCCGGATCATCAGTTTGGTTTTGGTCATGGACATTCCACAACCTTGCAGTTGTTGCGACTGGCTGAGAAGGCTGCCCTGGGCTTCCAGGACAACTTCAAAACAGTCGCGGTACTCTTGACCTTCGCCACCACGTGGCACCAGGGATTATTATACAGACTCAAGAACGCAGAGATCCCTCCTCCCTACCTTCACCTGCCTAGTAGCTTCCTTCGGGACCGAACTTTCCGTGTGAGGGTGGAGGGGAGGCAATCCACAGTCAGACCTATAGCGGCAGGAGTGCCGCAGGGTAGCGTGCTGTCACCTTCACTCTTTGTCTACCCTTCACTCTTTGTCACCTTCACTCCCTTGTCGCCTACATGTCTGACTTTCCCACACTACTGTTACTTGCCAATATGCCGACGATGTCCTCATAATGGCAAGTAACAAGAACGCCCGCTTCTGCTGCCCCCCCCCCCCGATTCAAAGACAGCTCCAGGCTATCGGCAAATGGAATGAAAAATGGAGGATGGCCATCAGCTCACAGAAGAGCTTCGCTCTCCTGCTGGCTTAAGTCCGTCACTGGCGGCCGGAGAGGTCCCTGACGTTGCGGCGAAGGCGAATCCCCTGGGTCCGCACCGCCAAATCCTCGGAGTCCTGCTCGACCGCGGCCTTACATTCACTCCACATGTCAGGAAACAGGCCGGGATGGGGCACGCCACACTTCGGCATTTTTATCCCATCTTCCGCTCCATCATGCTCTCACACCGAAAACTACGGCTGTATCGTGCAGTCATCCCGCATCTGATGCTGTACGGCTGCGAAGTCTGGAATTCGGTGGCTCGATCCACTATCCGCAGACTGTCTAGAAGACGCGTCAGCTACCTGTTTCCCAATGACGCCTTGTGATGACGGTTTCTGCCGCCTCTCCCTTCAAAACACTAATCCCGCCAAGTTAAGCAACATTGGGCCCGGTCAGGACTTGGTTGGGTGACCACGAAGTCGTACACCGACCAGCTGCATAACTGGCCCACCCCCACCTACTAGCTACTCCCTCAATCCCCTCCGTTCTCCGCGCTAACTGGCACTGCTTCCTTTGACAGTCCGTAGGCGGCTGGCCAAGTTAAGCAGCATCAGGCCCGGTCTCTTCCTGGGTGGGTGGTCACCCCGGGAGGTAAACCAGCCCGCGGTGGTAGCACTAAGGGAAACACTTAGTTCACAGTCTAATTACACGGACAAACGCTTGCACATGACTACACATACTATATTGCACGGGTAAATCCGCAAGAAAAGCGGATAGCCGCCGTTAAGTATGCTAAGTCGTTCTTCCAACATCCGGATGCCGGTGCTCTCGATTCAGGTAGAGGTCCACAGCTCGATAATCGCTTAGCAGCTAGGAAATACTCCCTACTTCAATGGCCCACCAAAACAACTAATTCATTCAGTACTTCTCGACTTAAGCACACTAAAGGGTTTCACATTGGAGAAGTTCCAACAGATTATTATTTGTCTTCATTAAACCCTCACCTCCAGAAAATAATCAACACTACAAAGGAATACAACGAATTAAGGGCTGCGTTTCTTCGAGGTTTGTCTTGCTTTTATGGGTAGGCGCTACATACCTTTCACTAGTTTTTCATATATCGCGAATTAGAGGGGAGGCTGATGAATACGAAGATTTTGCGCTCCCAGGCCAAGAGTTAACGTCTTTATATATTTTAAAATATATAATTGATATATATTGTTTGGAATTCAATAATTGCATTTGTCTTATTTACATAATTTTCTGTGGAATAACAGAATAACAATGTTCTGCTTCGTTGCAATCTCAACGAAAATTCAAAGCTTCCTGTGCCAGTGCTTTCCCTTATAACTCCAAAGTTCCTTTTCAACACAGTAAATAAGTGTTGGCCTTTTAACGATTTATGTATCGAAATTAGCGAGTATTTTCAGGCCCATGTCAGCCAGAGAGAGAGAGAGACAGAGAGAGAGAGAGTATGGAGAGTATAGCGGGATTCGAATCCGTGGCCCTTTTGCGGTAGATCGTCAACACCAAAAGCGCCATTGAACACAGCTACTGGTGCTGGCCGTTATAGTTTTAGTATAGATTAATGAGTGTGCAGGTTGATTTTTAAGCATTGCGACTGCCTCGGAGTAGCAGTAGCATGTGTGTGTGTGTGTGTGTGTGTGTGTGTGTGTGTGTGTGTGTGTGTGTGCGCGTGCGCGTGTGCGCGTGCGTGCATTACTCTCCGTAATTGGGCACTGCCCGGTGGCAGAGTTAAATGAACAAAATTCACTTATAATAATCTAACAATTAATAATAGTAAATCAAATTAATACTAGGGTCGGCTGGTTAGTCCCGGGCCTCACACAGAGATATGACGCCACTAGGCCAATTAGAGTCGCCCTCCGTGGTGTAATGGTCACCGTGCTAACTTCATATACCCAAGGTCACGGGTTCAAACCCGGTGGAGGACAATGGATTTTTTTCGGGTGTAAAAATCCTTCATGGAAGTAAAGCCGTTGGTCGCGTGTCGTAGATTTACGGCACGTAAAAGAACCTCAAGCCTGATAGAAAGCAAAATTAAGCGGTCTTTCACGCCCAATTTAGAATGGGACGCTGAAAACCACAGTAGTTAAAGGGCGTCCATAATTAACACGCCATTTACATTTTATTTAGGTCAGTTAGACGGTAAAATCGTAAGGTTTAGCTCTAGACTAGCTTATATCCATAGTTACAAGTCAATAGCTTGTTTAGTTTTTCAATGACAGCATTTTAAACAGGACAACTTTAGAGTTTTTACGAAAATGGAGGATTTGGAAAAACGAGCAGTGATTAAATACTTCCATTTGAAAGGCTTAACGCCTAAAGAAATCAAGGAGGAAATGGACAGTACATTGAAAGACTCTGCCCCTTCATATTAAATGATTAAAAGGTGGGTTGCAGAGTTTAAAATGGGACATACGAGCACTGGTGATGAGCGTCGCTCTGGACGTCCTGTAGAAGTGACAACTCCAGAGATCATTGTTTAGTACTGGAAGACCCCAGATTAAAGTTGTTTGAGATAGCAGAGGCTGTAAACATATCAAAGGGTTGAAATTAATAGCTCCAATGGGTATCAAAATAGTGCCTCAGATTGAAAATCAGTAAAACATGGTGTTCCCCAGAGTTCAATCTTAGACCTCTTTCGTTCTTGGTTTACATAAATGACCTCCCATTATATATTAACCGTATTGCAAGTATTTATTTATTCGCAGATGACACTAGTGTTCTAGTAACAAGTAAAGATTTCAATGACTGTAGTAAAATTAAACTATGCTCTAAATTGTATGTCAAATTGGTTCAAAGCAAACAAACTCTCAGTAAACCTTGAAAAAACAAAAACAATTAAATTTATAACTATTCGCCCACCACAAACACACATAGAAGTAGGAATTAATGATACATTGTTAGAACGGCTAAATGAAGTCAAATTTCTCGGCCTTCAGGTAGATAAGCATTTGGACTGAAAATCACATATTAGCTACATCACACCTAAACTTATCTCAGCATGTTAACTGGTTAACTGGTTAAATTTCACTCAATCGATACACTTAAATTGGTGTATTTTGCCTACTTTAACTCCATCATCGAGTATGGAATAATATTTTGGGGTAATTCAATGGATTGTAAATGAATATTCCGGATACAGAAGAAAGCTATACAAATAATCTGTAATACTTATAGCAGACAGCCATGCAAAAAACTATTTAAAAAATTGGGCATACTCACCTTACCTTGTGTTTATATATTATCCATTTTAAAATTCTATGCAGTTAATCGACATAGTTTTATAACAAACATGGAAATTCATAGCATTAATACTAGACAAAAGGGATATATTCATCGTCCCAATGCCAATCATCGTTGCTTTCAGAAAGGTGTATATTATGAAACAATCAAGATATTTAATGCTCTCCCCAGTAATCTCAAAGAAAATGTTGGGAATTTCAGGGCTTTTAAGGCCTCTCTGAAGGAGTACCTTTGCAATAAATCATTTTACTCTGTAGATGAATATTTAAGTGACACACCTGTCTGACAATACTGTCAACAATCATTGTATTTATAAGTATTATAATGTATTGTGTTTTGTGTATATTAATGTGTGTGATTTATATTAAAATTAAACTGATGTATACTTTGACTTGCACGAATGTGTCAAATGAATTTTTTAGTATTTAGTAATGACACAAATTCTGTAAAGCCTAATGCTTTGATATTTTACACTCTGGGGCATAATTGTAAATTTTTACAATGGAAATTCTATAACATATTTGTAAATATGTATTGTAATTTGTTGCCATTTATGCAATGATCATATTTTAGTTTTATATAAGTACTAGTAGTAACTATTATGTCGATAATTAGAAAACTATCATCTGATATTACATCAGTGTTACATATAATGAAATTATATTTATTTATACATTTTAACACTAAATTTTGATACTCTTTGTGTTTATGTGATTGAAAAAAAAAGGAAGTTCATGTGCTTTTATAGAGTACATTAAGTATAGTAGAGGCCTCAAATACAAATGGTGTGATTATATGTCTATTCTGCTGTTTTTGTAACTCAAGAACTCGAGCTTTAAGCACGAGCTTTATACATTCTTTTTTTTTTCTCTCTCCATAGTATACAATCATATGTATACAAGTATATGTCTTGACAAGTTCTATGTTCAGTGGCTTCCTGGCCTGAACGAACCTACCGAATGCTTTCTAATCTAATCTAAAGAACGTGCAGGTAATATTTTAAGTAATATTTTGGGCTTTCACAAGGTCTGTGCAAGATAGGTGCGCGTTTGTTGACACCTGATCATCATTTGCAAAGAAAAACTGTTTCAGTTAAGAATGTGGAGCTCTACCGTAAAAATCCCAGTGAATTTTGAGACGGCATGGATGAAACTTGGATATATCACTACACTCCAAAAAGTAAATCACAGTCATAACAGTGGATTGCGCCAGGTGAACCAACTCCAAAAAAGGCAAAGTCAATTTTGTCAACCAACAAGATTATTCCGAGTGTTTTCTGGGATGCACAGGGAATTATTTTTATTGATTACTTGGAAAAGGCTGAAAGTATCACTGGTGACTACTACGCAAGTTTACTGCAATGTTTGAGTGATGAGGTGAAAAGAAAACCTCTTTTGGCAAAAAAAAAAAAAAAAAAAAGACAATCTTGTTTCATCACGACAATGTTCCGGCCCATCGTTCAGTAATTGCAATGGGGAAAATGTGCGAATTAAAGCTGGAATTGCTTGAAATGCCACCTTATTCGCCATATCTATCACCCAGTGACTATCACCTGTTCCCAAACCTCAAAAAAATTCTTGGAGGACGAAGATTTCACAGCAACGAGGAGGTCATTGATGCGGCAAACAGCTATTTTGAGCACCTTGATAAATCGCACTACAGAGATGGTTTAATTAAACTAGAACACCGATTTGACAAATATATTAGCCTTTTTGGAGATTATGTTGAGAAAAAACAAATTAAATGATGTTTTTATTGAGAGGCTCGCGTCTTATCAGCCGACCCTTGTAATGGTAAATAAAATTAAAATTAATATAAAATTAAATATAAAATTAATATAATTAATTTTTACTTTCTCTGGGACTACTTGGGGCCTTTAACAATACATTTGCATTGATGGCGCTGTTGTGTTCAGTCAACCATACAGTTTAAACCGACCATTTACTGTTTTCGGCCTTATCTGTACGGTATACGTTGAAACATTGAAGCGTATAGTATTTTTCAGAACATGATAACCCTCTGCCAAAGGTGGTGTGACTAAAGTTTGCGGTTGGAAACCAACCCTCGCAGTTGCCAAGTCATTCACTTACTGGGTCCCTTAACTCAGGCGCGAATCTCGACTTGCAAACAGTCTTCGAATCTCTAGGAAACAGAGAGTTTATTACGTGTCCTCTCACTCCTATTACAGAGTCGTCTTTTGTTTGCTAATGGTTATTGCCCACTGGCAGGGGGGAGTAGTCCAGTTTGAAGGCCATCATGTATTGGAGAACAGTATACTCAGTGAATACGGTCTCACGATATAAGTATATTTTTGAAACTGGACAACTCTTACTCCTTGGTTATTCCTACACCATCTAAAAGACTTACTGCCGATGCAGTCAACTTTACAAATAGGCTGTATGGAATAAAAAAATGGCACAACTTTGGTGACCCATTATTGTCACTTCTGGCTCTCCTCACGCCGAAAAGAGCGTTGGTAGATATAGAACGAATTCACTGACACCTTTGCCACACAGTTACCCATGTCTGTCTCCGTGTCACAAATATCCGGTGATAATGAGAGCGAGGGGGGGGAGGGGATCAGATGTGAAGATATCTGTAATTCAATCAAGTTGACGATTATTATTATTATTATTATTGGTGACGACTTTTACCATTTTAAGACGTTGCGGAAAACTCCTATTCGTAACGGGTTTCTTTTATTTTTTTTTCCTCTCTTTTTCTGTCATTTTGCTGTCTCGGCCCTAAGTAGCCGCACTCGAATGCTGATTTCGAGAGTGCATTTATCAAATTAATATTAAAGTGAGACAGAAATAGGGTTTGTATAATCACTAGATAGTGATGAAGCATCTTTAAATTTTGGACAGTAAATTCTAGTGAGTGAACATACATATGTTATGTTTATTGGCACATTTGACGCTGATAGTTTACCTCTTTTAATTTGTTTTCTTCATTTCTTACTTCTATAATGTGCATTTTGAAATATTTTGTTAAAAATTTGTACCGTACTGTTTTCAGTTCGGAAATAGCTCAATTTTTGCATGCCTGTACGGTTTTCTGATTGTCGAAAGTTGTTAACACTTATGTTTACGTTCAGTAGCCTGAACTGAACTCACTATATCGCGCGTTTGTACTCTGTATACATCAAGTAGCAAACACAGCAATCTGAAATAAAAACACCTCCAAATTATTTCAATAGCAATATTTATTATTTAAAATAATGATAACTTACCATTTCCCTCAGTGAAGGATGAACCATAAGCCATTGCAATAAACTTGTGTATGCTTTCCTTGAGCGCTGTATTAGGATTCAAATCAAAGTTGGTCATGTTTTCAACCTTGAAAAAAAAACCAAATTCACACAAATAATAGTCATAGCTATGACATGTTTATAAAGACGCATTACTAACTTTTATTGTATCAGCAGTGCTATCACTGTTGCACTAAATCCTCTAATAGCAATCCTAAAATAGATAACTGTAAATGAAATGCTAGCTAACGAAATCCTTTTATTCTTAATATGAGAAATCAGGGCTGGTAAGCAAATGTGACTGTTTCGTCGTGTGTTCAGAGGCCTTAGCGAGCCAGTTAGCCTGTTTTAATTATTCATGGATATATGGTAAAACTTCGATTATTAACATCTATTTTCACTGTTACTATTGTTTTTGGCTTAAGAAGCTTTGGGTCGTGGTATTATATATTAAATCCATTATTTACTTTGGTGACTGAGGAAAATCCCGAAAAATAAACCAGTTACATTAATTAGCCGACGGCATTTGAACCCGGAACTTCCCGAATGGGGCCACAGACATAACTGGCTTCTTTCTTATGTTTTCCGGTTTTAACCCTATACAGTAGAACTCCAATTAACCAGTATAATGGGGGAGGTGAGATTAACGGAAATTGAGAGCTTAATTAATATAAACTGTGAGTTTAATAGGCAATTACCCAAAAAATTCACCACACACACGGTCCCTACCAGATTTCTTTATTTCTTAATTTATTTTTAAGGTTGTTTTAACATTGAGGTTGCATCTCTTCATGTAATTAATATGAGATTGTGGTAATGGAGTAGGGCTCCAAGGTAAGAGGTAATGAACAACCACCACCGCCACCGCCGCTGCCGCTGCTACTACCCCAAGGGGCTTACTTCTTGTAGGTACGGGTCTGGCACACCCGGGGTTTCGGGTGAGATCCTCTTTTCCTGTTTTCTTCTTCTCCCTTTTCTTTCCTTTCTTCTACCTTTTATCTGGCCTGATGTTTTATAGCCGATCGGCGTGTCTTTGATTATTATATACACTTCATTGATTGTTTTGTACCGGATGATTTGTTACGGGATAGGGGCTTCGGAACCCCAGAACCGGCCTTGGATTCCTTTACAGCTACTGGAGATGTTGCTGATAGTTTACCGTGTCAGCCAGATAAGTTCAATCGTGAGGGTGTGAAGATCCGAGCTGCTGGCAGTGTGTGTGTGATTCTCCACGTATGTCGTCGTCATTGGAGTCCCCGTGTTCTGATGTCCTGGGGGAGCGTCGTCTATGGTGCGCAAATCTCGTAGCATAGCTAAGCGGCCTATTGTAGCTTTTACTGAGAATGAAGCCGATGAAGTTCTTTCTGAGTTGATTGATCTGGCGCTGGTTTGAGTCTTATGGGCCTTAACACTAAGATGGAGATTAAAATTTTTATTCAGAAGGTTAAGCACTTTGCTGACTTGTTGACTACACGGAGCACTTCGGAACTTGAGCTGCCTTCTAAATCTAAGCCCAAGCTTAGCAGCCAAGGTCTTGCACTTCGTTGGGGTGCAAACTGACCCGGCTTTCTTAGGTGTGTCGCTGGACTTGGCGGATAGGATTGCTGAGGAAACACGTATTGCTTTGGAAATAAGGGTAGAATTTGCTGGCATTAGGAACGCTGCTCATCTTCAAAGCTTGTTGGACAAGTCTGGCCTGAGTGTTCTTTGCAGATATGAAAATTATGACGGGAAATCCCCTCTTATCGGGTGAGGAAGACGGTCTGGCTATTGTAACAGATGATCCCAATATGTATCAGGGCATCAATCGCCTGTTCAAGGATCGATACCCAGAAATAGTGGATCTCGCAAGTGTTGATGAAGATTTTAGTGGCATATTTTTCTTCCATTACAACAGTGCCTGTAGACGGCAGCTTACGGAGTACTGAGCGTTTCATTTTAAAAATCACTGTGCCCGAGCTTCTAGAGAAGGGAGATGCTTTCCAACCCCTGGGTAATAGATTGTTACATGCGAGCCTTGGCTTACAAACATGGGAAACGAAAGTTTCGCTTGCCTCTACCTTCTGGGTGTGACATGACAATACTCCGGAAGCTTCTTGAGAATGTTTTTAAGAACTCTGACATTTCTCTCTATCTACATGTCCCGCCGCAACAGCGCGGGAATGTTGTCACTAGTGATGGGGGGGGGGGTCTCGATCTGGACCGACTCCGGAGACTGTTGCTTCTCGTTTGGATACCGGGGCTCTTATTATCAACCCTGGAGTGCGTACCTATGCTGAATTGCTGAAGGAAGTTAAGAGCACTGTAAACTTGAAGGATATTGGTGTGGAGGAACAAAATCAACGGAAGACTCGTACAGGAGAGCTAGTTTTCAAGGTTAAAGGAGGGGCTGACAAAGTGGAGCCATTACGAAAAGCTATTATGTTCACCCATTAAACACACCGCTGTACGCTGTTCTCGGTGGAATGACATTGCTTTATATGTTCATGACATTGATGCCATTACTACCACGGCGGAGGTGCAGAATGCAATCTCACAAGTTTTGGAACTGGATTCCAACGCCTTTCAGGTTACCTCGATGAGACCTACAGCAACTGAGGGTCAGATTGCTACGATTGCATTAAGCGTAGACCTGAACCATCGACTACTGCATTTCGGCTCAGTCCACATCGGCTGGTGTTCCTGCAGAGTTCAAGAACGGGTTTTTATTTCACGATGTTTAAACTGTCAGGAGTTTGGACGTCGTGCCCACAGGTGCAATGGACCTAATAGAAGACATGTTTGTCTGAACTGTGGCAAAGACAGGCACCTGGCTGTGCAGTGCACTAGTGAATCCTATTGTCTGACGTGTAAAACTCTGGGTCATAAACTTATCAGTAATCGTTGCCATCGTTATCATAAACTGGTCAATGGAGCTAGAACCCTACGCCTCAATCACTCCCAATGGCAGTCTCCCATTTGAACTTGGACCAACCACCTGTCTTAAGGATACTTCAAAGTAATATCGATAGAGATCCGCAATGGATCTCTTGTTCCAAGCGGCCATGGAACTTAGGGTTGATATGGTTATAATGGCTGAATCTACTGCACACGATATTCACACGATATACTGGCCACACAAGATAAGTCCGCCTTTAGGCGTACATGGTGTCGAAGGATCAACTCACCGCCCATAGATGGCAAGGAAGAAATCGCGACTTGCGACGTGAAAATTGTGAAATCGGGGCCAGGGACCTTTTCTTTCGCAGAATGGGGTTCATTTACGTGAAAATAAATATCACACCTAATCAATGGCTTTACTTCCATTCGAAAAAAGCCATGCTAAGGATTTTTACGTCCGAAAAAAGATCCATAACTTGCCGCCAGTTTGAACACGCAACCTTGGTCTTAGCGGCTGGCATGGAAACTACTACACCGTGGAGGGCGACTGTTGGCCTTTGGTGAAGTAATATTTTGGAAAATCTCTCATCTACTATTCTCTCTTCATTGAAGTATATTTTAAAAGATTTTTTATGATATTTTCATTTCACTTTTTATCTAAACTGGTGATTCCCACCACTGAAGTAAAAATCTTATCTCCCTGCTTTTTATTCTCCTATCATAGTATTTATTCTTCAATTTTCACTTCCATAAATGAACATAAGACAGCATTTATTTAATAAAACTTCATTTGTGTTCATAACCTTGTTTTGCCTTTTAATGTACGTCGAAAGATGTTACGCATTGTATGAAATGTACGGATTTTTACTTTCAATACCCTGTATAATATGAATAGTAGGTAGAGAAGGTAATTCATTCCACCCAAAAATACTATACCGAGATTTTACAGAAAATGCAGGTTTTCAGGATCCCTAAATAAACTAATAAGGTCCCCATTTGTCACTGGTTAAAACTTACATATGCACATTTTGTCAACTGCGCCACAATGTACCTTAAAGTGCACAAAATTAGCTCTTTGTGGTATTTAAAAACCACTTCGATGAACCCCAGTATCTTTAAGTTTGCAACAGTGTTTTCAAACTACCTTTCCTTCATACTGTCATCTCTAGTTATGGTCTGGTCCTGGTAAATGTGGCATATCACAGCCCGTCCAACTAGCTGAGCAACGTTACACCTGTTTCAGTGCAAGATGCTCTCCTGGTTTGCGTATTTTTGCCAATATCACCATTGTTATGGTATCTGTAGCAATATAAATATTGCATAGCATACCAGTTATGTGTACAATGCCAGGGTGCGTAAGGAATTAAATCAAACAAATATACATAATTCAGTTTGGTTTAAGTAATTTCTTTTCTATTAACATGATGAATACTGAAGGATATATTTGTTTTCGGTTACCTAATAAACCCGTTCTATCCAGTAAATAAATTCGTTCTCTTCCAAGGGCAGATTGGTCACAATTTAGCAGATCTGTGCTACGTGTGAAACATTTTCAGGAAAGTTAGTGGGTTGTGTTGAGAAATATGCAGACAATGATGGAACTGCGTGTTTTCCTAAACGCGATCATTCAGTCGTTTCCGAATTTGCCTTCACATCTAAGTTGTGCGAGTGAAACTAAACGAATCACAAAATCTGATGTGTTCCATTTATATAACTTTCTCTAGTTGTTCCAAATACAAATTACTCTTATAAAAGATTATTCTTTGATCTACATCATGCTAATTGAGATAAACATTAAGAGAAATGGCCTTATTACTTGCTTCATTGTAAGTAGAAATGTAATAAGGGAACACATTAGGCTAAAGCGATAGTCAAATCTTTTAAAGGCTGGTCGCTATGTGAAACAACTGAGGCTTGGTTCGGTTCGCTATGCATGGTCCCGTTTGGGAAAAATTAGATTGAATTAATTGTTTAAAATTGAAACCAATAAACAAGGAATATCTCAAAACGGTTAACTCTACAAGAAACATGTACATGGCATAACTTAGGTGTTTTAACGGGATCTATATATTTGTGTATTAAGATTTTACTTATCCCCTATGGTTTAACCCGTTAAACAAAATTCTACAATCCAGAATAAAGAGGTATTCAGAGACTATTCCCAAAAATTCAAAATATACATTTTATTTATGATATAAATATCTTTAATATGCGGCATTCTAATTAAAATCTTTAATACTATTTTTGAGAAAAACAAAATTTTCAAAAAAAATTCCATGTAAAGGATAGTTTGTGGTGGGGATATTTTTTTAAAAATCTTCATGTTGCATCCTTGGAAGCTATTAAACTTAAATACCAAGTTTGATTTTTAACGATCTTTTCGTTTTTCAGCTTAACTATTCACACACACACACACGCACACACACACACACCATGAGCATTTTATAAAAAAATCTGATGTGTTCCATTCACATGACTTTCTTTACATCTCTGTGACAAATTATTGTTAAGAAGCTTATGCTCCTATTTACTTCATGCTAATCGAGAAAAAACTAGCAGAAAAGGTCTTATCACTTGCTTCCTTGTAAGCAGAAGCGAAATAAGGAAGTGTCATAGGTAAAAGTGATAGTCAAAAACTGGTTGCTATGTGATTGAAGTTCCTTTGTTTGTATGGACAGGAGTTGACAAATTCCAAAAGTATAAGTTTTTTCAAAGCTGAAACCAAAAACAAAAAATATCTAGAAAACGATCAGCTCCACGAAAAAAATGTATACTACATAAATTATGTGTTTTAACGTGCTCTATATTTTTGTGTGGTAAGTTTTTGTCCATCTCTTACGGTTTAGCAGTTATGCAAAATTCCGTAAAATTTATCCAGAAGAAAGTAGTTTTCAGAGGCTATTTCCAGAAAATTATAGATATGCGTTTTATTTGTCAGGTAAATATTTTTAGTATACGATATTTTAATCAAAATCGTTAGAGCCATTTTTCAGAAAATCAAAATTTTCGAAAAAAGTTCCACGTAAAGGGTAGTTGGGAGTTGGGGGGATTTTCTTGAAAACCTTCGTGTCGCATCCTTGGTAGATACCAAACTTAAATACCAAGTTTGGTATTCAACGGTCTTTTCGTTTTTGAGCTATGCTATCCACAGACATACACAGGCACACAGACACACACAAGCCCACACACGGATCTTTTTCTGAAAATGCTTTTTTTTTTTATTCAGGGGGACCCAAAACATGCATTTCCGGTGAAATCTCGGTATCGAATTTTTGAGTGGAATGCACTACCTTCTCTATACACTATGTATATAGTACGTGTAGAGAAAGTAAAAAACTCGGATTGAGAGGACCTCAAAACATATATTTCGAATGAAATCTCGTCATTGAATTTTTGGGTGGAATAAATACCTTCTCTAGCTACTATGCACATTATATGTACAGCGATGGACAAGAAAAAATGAGTCATGTCTGGAACGCTAAATTCGCCTAAATCCTACACGGCACAGCGCCTTGTGTACACCATCCGCGATACAGTTGTGTAGCGACGCAACAAGTTGTTACAAGTTCCAAATCTTAATACTACTAACCATTTCATCAATAATCATAATCAAATACACAACTTAAGCTTCAAAAACAAAAATCAACATTAACTAAAAATACTAACACACAAAACATGATACAGTTTGTATTTTACAGCATTACTAAGTCGCCCTCCGTTTAAATCCGGCGGAGGACGATGGACTTTTTCGGGTGTAAAAATCCTTAGCATGGCTTCCTTCGGAAGGGAAGTAAAGTCGTTGGTCCCGTGTCGTAGATTTACGGCACGTAAAAGAACCTCAAGCCTGATAGAGAGGCCCCTGAGCAAAATTAAGCGGTCTTTCACGCCCAGTATAGAATGGGACGCTGAAGACCACAGCAGTTAAAGAGCGTCCAGAAATAACACTCCATTTACATTTTTACAGCATTACTAAACCTGCCACTTGTCTGGTGAGTTCACTGTGACGCTGTGGCAAAACATTATAATGCTTCTTTAAGGGTTTATTCTACAAAACAGCAATATACTGCACACGAAAGCATGAGGCTTGATCAGTTCTCTCTCGAAATGAATGGAATCTGCATATTATGAAAAGAAAAAAAAAAGAAAAATACTAACAATATTTTGTGGAAAATCAATGTTTTGAAACATTTTATGAATAAAATGTTGGGCAATTTTTTTAAGGTAACAACTTTATATACGTAAGGGAGATGTGATTGTCTATTATCCAAATAGATCCCGATACGATGCAAAATAGGTGGCTTTACAATTTCATTATGGTCGCGTATCTGTATCGTGTTGGAGATGGATATCGAGGGGCGATCTAGGTGTGCTGTGATAACTTGACGATACACTGAACGGTGTGCAGTACACGGTAATACTCAATAATATTTCGATTCCCTCTGTGAGGATGATATATCCCGACGGAATTGTTGAATTTGTACAGGATAATAATCTCGAAAGGTTTTAAATTGGTTTTCAGAGAGGCAGGATACCAGAGTGTTAGACTAGCCTCCCTGTTCACCAGATTTAAACCCTATTAAGAATATGTGGATTTAGGTGAAAAGGGAGCTGCACTCCAATTTACAAATGGGTTCTGGGCAACATTTAAAAAGCCTGGGATCTTGTCCACATTACTGCAGGCATTTAACTGTCCCGAAGATTGAGGACAATTATACGGGCCGAGGGTGCTACACCTGATATTAATTATGTTTAGTTTTTGTGTTTTAGTTTTAGACGAAGTAGTTTATTTAATTATCTGTGTTTTGTGTGCACAGATACGCCTATAACTTCAAATGCCAAAGTTATATTAATGCAATATTATGTTCTACACCTCCAGTCGTAAAATTAATGAACATGAAACATGATATGCAGCGTGCGATTTGAACCTATGAACTTAAAGAGTGGAGCAATGCCTTCTTTCCCTCTCGTCCACCGTAACGTTGTTCTGTCATCTGGTTTCAGTACTCACAAGTTAACCATTGCGCTGTCAACCACAGACATAGGTTCTTTGGTATGCATTGTGAACACAACTTTTACGAAGTTATAGGCAGCTCGACACATGGTTCTGGGGATGACTCATTTTTTGTGTTCGCAGCCGTACATACAGCTAGAGAAAGTAAAAATCCACAATAGAAAAGAGAAAACATTTAACATCGTCTTAAAAAGCTCAAGGATGATGAATATAAATACGCAGAGGAAGAAACCCATATACGGGATTTTCCGAATTTTGCACGTAAAGTATCCCATAACCGCCGAAAAAGAATGACTGGGTCTAATATAAAACGAATCGTGTTGTATAGTGTAGAAATAACTAATGCTCTAAAATAATTTCCGGCAGTAGAATGAACAGGGATCTTAGTGTAGAGTGCAAATAAATGGTGTACGTCTATCAAATGAGGTACCTGAGACCGTTAGTCGGCCTCTCTACAATGACTGTCGTTATTTCTATCAATTGTTCATCAGTTAATATTTAAGAGTGTTAATAATCAATCAAGAGTGTAAAGCTAGCTTATAGCAAGAGCAGTTTAGAGTTGTTTACTCAAACTTGGAAAGTGGAAAGGGGAACACTCTTTGTGAGGAAATCACTCTTTTGTCAAGTACGTACATGGAGCGTGTGAGGGCAATAGAGAAATAAGTGATGGTGAAGACCCTTCTAGTGGCGAGATCAGTCTTTTTCCATTGTGTAATGTTTGTCACGTAGGTGGTATGATGCATTCTGGGTAGGAAATGATGCAACGCCAAGTTCGCGGTCTTTCTGACCAATCAGAAAGAAGCCGCCATGACAGTAATTCTGCTATATAAGTAGGAGATTGTAGCACATCGGGACACTCAGTGATGGATATTTAGGCACCCAGTTAAACACAGCTATCCACGCACTCAGTGATGGTTATTTAGGCACTCAGTTAAGAACATCGATATACAGTTGCGCACGCACTCAGTATTACATACGTACTCTGTCTTACGCGCATCAAGGCTATATTCATTAGTACGGTTTAAAGTAATAAGTGAAAGAAACAAGTTTATTGAGTGAAATACGTGTACGTCGTCAAGCAAGGAAAGCTCATAGAAGCTATAGTAACCTATTAGATTGTAAAGCAAACTGCTTTTCGCAAATTTTTCTAGTTTGGAATAAATCGAAATAGAAATTAAAGTGTGTTTAACTATTTTTATAAGATCACTCCCCATGCTACCCTCATTGCTACCACCCCGAGTGAGCCAAACCCACATGCAGACTGAGTTGAGCCGAGGCAAATTACCGGTAGTAGATCTTCTAAACAAAGGTACGTGGAGGTCTACTCATTTGGTAGAGGAATGAGCCTGTAAGCACCCGTCCACTTGACATACGCAAAGTAGTGCATCTTATAATATAATTCCCGTCGCATATCTGGATCAACGTGGAGGCAAACGCTTCATACTAAATGGATAGTTTTCAACGTGCTAAGATGTAGAAATGCATTGCTTGGAGAATGGAGTCAACTTTCATCCCTAAAAGGGCGTCTGCGATTGTTATGTCTCACCAATTATCACAACAAAATAAACCTTGTATTCCAAATTAAAGCCTTCCTAAAAGTTTGTTTGTAATTGTTTGTAAACGATGAGAATAGTTTTAAAAATTAGGTTCTTTGTGAAATCAATTTGAACTAATATTAAAACCATGGTTGGATGACAAATTGAAATGAAAACATAGAGATCTGTCGTGTTCCTTTGAATTACAATGTAATTGAAAATCCACTATCAGCAACATACTATTTACATATGATAATTACTCAAAGGCAAAGAACAAATTTTCAGACAAATCGAACAATAGAAGAAAATATAAAATACTATCGTTAATTCCTCGTGTAAATAAAAATCCCTGTAAATACAGCAGTATTAAATTGCTGTACTGAAGCTATTATTTCATTAACATGGCCCACCCTCACTAAGAAAATGTAATACAGAAGCAGCCTTAAAAGAAAATATTCACTTTGTAACAAGTCAAAAGCCATAGTGAATCAAAGATAATAAACCAGTTCTGTTTAAATATAAAAACAAGTGGACGTTCTGAGACATTTAATAGAGTGTAGTAAGGCCGTCTCGTGGCCGAGTGGTTAGACCACTTGCCTCTGACCACCTTTTCGGCCCCAGGCGACCGCATGTGGGATTTGTAGTGGACAAACCAGGGGTGGGTTTTCGATTCTCCGGTTTCTTCCACCATCGCATTCCACCGGTGCTTCATCTTCATTCCATGTATCAACAGTGTCACATCCTGCGGTGTCACAGTAGTACACGTGGGCGTTAAACACTATTTGAAAAAGCATGTGTAGCAGGACGGCAAAGAACTCGCTATGCGATATTGCCGGGTAAGGAGGGGCAGGTCATGACTACAGACGGATATTATACGGCTTATAATTTAGGTTTGTTAGCTGAAAAATTCCGATGTTCCATTCAGGACCTTCTCTATCTATTCTGCAACAAATTATTATTTCAAAAGCATGTTCTTCTATGTATTTTTATGTGCGCTAATTGAGATAAATATTAACAGAAATAGTACAGTGTTACTATAAATTATCTTTCCGATAACAAACTTGAATGATTACGTTAGGAGACACTCAGAAATATGACATTGGTATCAATGGAAAGAGAAACCAAATATTTTTGTTATGTTGGTAAACTTATCTTATATTTATTAATTTTGTTGCTAAGAGCCTATATAACACAAAAATTGCTGCAAACTCAGAATTATATGCCAATTTGTGTGCTAGATTTTCACATTTCTCAGTTTGTCATTGTACAACGCAATTTTAGAAGAAAATTTGGTGTTGATCTTCTGAGAGGGTCCAATACCCGTAAGAGGTTTGCTGACTTCAAAACGAGAGGATGCATATGTAAGCAGAAGTCAAACGGTCGTCTATTAGTAGGTGAGGCAAATAGCAGGTAAGAGAAAGACTTACACGAAGTCCACAGAAATCCCCCTAACAGCCGATATAGAACTAAACATCTCCAACATCTTTTAGGATGTTTTTACAGAAAAGAGTAAAGCAATTGTATCAAATAAATGTTAGGATTTTCCAAAGGCTATATCCCGACATTGTTTGAGCACTTTTTCTGACAGATGGAAAGTGGCTTCATCACTAAATACCAATGTTTCAATAAAACTTTGGTTTCTATTCTAAGTTGCATCTCCTTGCAGAAAGATTGTTGCTTGGCTTTATTGTCTGGTTTCAGAGCCTACAATAATTTATTGCAGATGGTATGGATGGAACTTCAAACGTTTCCGTAAAAGCTTCCACACAGTTAGTTAAGGACGTTCAATTCTCTACTGTTTTTACGGTGGATTTCAGTGGACTTCGTGCGAGACACATACACATACACTCTCTCTCTCTCTCTCTCTCTCTCTCTCTCTCTCTCTCGCTCTCTCGCTCGCTCCACCTTTGCCTCACTGATGGACAACCATTTGACTTCCGCTTATAGATGCATCCCCTCGTTTTGAAGTCAGCGTACTTACCACTTACGGGTACTTGGCCTACTGTGGATCAAAAATTGCGTTATACAGTTACAACAGACTGGAATATGTGAAAATCTAGTACACAAAATGCCCTCCTTATCTTCGTTTGCAGCCATGTTTCAGTTATAACGTCTCCTAGAAACGAAATAAATAAATAAATGTGCAATAGGTTCACCAACATAACAGATAATACTTGAAGTTCTATTTCCATTGATACCAACATCATGTTTCTAAGTGTCTCCTAACGATAGTTATTCAAGTTTGTAAACGGAAAGATCATTCATAGTAACTCTGTATTATTATCTATTTTCTTGTAGATAGAGTAGTGTGGGACAAGTGAATGCAGTTAACCTTTCAAGACTTCTGCAATCGCATGCATTTAATTGGAACAAGTGAGAGTTTTTGATTCGTTAATTCACCACAAAGTGCTTAAAACCTCTTTTTCACTCAACAAGATATTTAAAAAAATTTAGGTCAAAAAGGATACATGCAAAATTTTGTCCCATAGATTGGGGTAAGAGTGCGTAGAAAAAAAAAAAAAAAACAAATGTTTAATTGCACCTAAGAGTCATGACTTAATGACAGTAAAAATATATCATAGGACTGTGGTCTGTTTCATATTAGGCATCATTTATTTAAACAATAATATAACATCCTAAAATAGATGATTTAGTCTTTCTCATTAATAGTCTCAATAAATTAGGTACTTCCCTCATGATTGAAACAAGAGGCGTGTCACCAGATTTAAATGGAATTCACTGTACAAATGCAAGAATGTTGTAAAAGTACGCAGCACCTTCAGTTTTAGAACAAGAAATTAGAACAAAATTAAATTGTGACCTTGCTGTGATGTTTAACGCAATACTACCTACTTATCAATAATAACTTCTGACAGGCTAAAAAATGTGTGATTATATTAAATATTCTCTCAACTACAAATCTCTCCCCTTCCATTCTCCTTTGTATTTTATTTCAAAAACTTGGAAAAACAATTAATTTGACAGATGCTGCATGTGGCGTGTATGGTATAATGTAGCACCGCAAGATGTCGGCTGGTCAAAAACCGTGCTTCAGAAAAACGCTAGGCATTTCCGCCCTATGTGGCAAACTTATAAGAAACAAGGGTTAGAGTCCATGATGGTATACAAGAAAAATGTAAGCACGCGGAGAAAGTTAAAATGATTTCCACTTCAATTACAGAGCCGCTATTAGAGAATAAAGCCACCTTTTACTCATAAGTAAACAAAAATTCTTCTTCTCCCATTAATATAAGGCAATAACTAATTTTGTAATTGTGTAATGTGGTTATATCAACAAAAACCATGCATGAAATCACGTAGTGTTTTACTGTATTATTATTTATTATTATTGTGGTGGTAGTTTGGTTGGGGGATTTTCTTGAAAATCCTCGCATAGTATTATTGAAAAATGTTGAATTAAAATACCAAGTTTGGTATTTAATGTGCTTTTCCTTCGTGCGTACTTTTTGGGGGGGGGTTATGCTGTTCACAAACATAATTAGAACTTTTACTAATAATATTGCTTTTATTCAGCAGACCTCAAAGCATCTTTCCGGAGAATTCCGAACAAAGAATTTTTGGGTGGAATACAATACCTTCTCTACCTATTATGTACATTGTACCAGGTGGTCCAACTGCTCCGCATTAGACGCGTGCAGATATCCCTTGGTGCATCAAAAGAGTTGCAAATCTCAACAGGGCTATTTCAAGTTAAAAACGGCAGTAGACTGACGAGACTGCGAGACTGAGGTTCGTTTTACCCCTCGCAATGAGATAAGCAAGACGGTGAAAGCAAAGGTCACTCTCGCCAGTTCTCTACTGGCATACTTTTACTTGAAATAACCCCATTGAGTTCTCCAACTCTTAACGCGCGAACTAATGTCTGCACACATCATATAGGGGCAGTTTCGTCATCTGGTATGTGTGTACATAGAAGAGAAAGGTACAAAGTGGTGACACTCTTATATTCACATTCACTTGGATTTCAAATTTGCCTCTACAAGTACTATGTGCATAGTGTATAGAGTACGTCTTTCATTCCACCCAAATATTCGATACCGAGATTTCATCGGAAATAGGCGTTTTAGGGTCAGCTCTGTGTATATATATACTAGCTGACCCGGAAGACTTCGTACTGCCTCAATTGATAATTAAAAGAGCTAAACTTTTGTATAAAATAAACTTAAAGCAAACAAAAGGAATCCGTAATTAATGAAAAAAAAAAATGCTTGGTATGAATGAAGTTTTATTATTATTTTCGATTGATTACCCATGATGTTGCTTACTTACAAAACAGAGTTTTTCGGAAATACTGACTATTTATAAGGTTTCAATTTGATATTGACAGACACACACAGCTATGATACAGTCTGTTAATCAATTTAAAGCTTTCTGATAAACTATATTTTTTTGTTTTGTTTTGTGGTGCGTAAATAAACAAAGATGACGGTTTTCCGACGCGCAAACACGCGACGTATAATTGTCCATGCGCGAAACAGGGAAACTCCAAGTTGATTCCGCAAACTTCCGACTGGCCTTACGATTTATATATGGTCATCGCAAAGGCCAGACGTACTGGAAATTGTAAACGTTTAAAATCGAATGGTAAATCCATTGGAATCATTGGTATACGCGGGTTCAAGACATCCTCTCCTTTTTATTTTCCCTTTATGATTGTTGCCTCAATGACGTTATTCATCACCTTTTTCACAGCCAGCCTTGTTCCATTGCACAGTCGAGGTTGATTAATGTTACGCAGCATGATGATAACTGATCCAACTTTTAACTGCAAATTGTGAGGTGGTAATCCAGGCAATTCCAGTGAATTTAAAAACTCCGTGGGATAGTTGACTACGTCATCCTGGTTCATAACGGTGTCGACTGATTTGAAGGAGACCAACTGTCCCGAAAGAAGATTCTGAATTGTCGCATTGAGATCCTCGACATCTTTATTTTTCGCCGCCAATATTCCTCGTTCACCTAGCCAATTATGGTTATTGAACTTTTGTGCTATATCTGGAAAAACACGCTGAATAAGCTCCTCTTTTGAGTCTGTGATGTGACAGAAATCTGTGGGTAATGTGATGAATCCGTTCGAGGTGTCCACTGCGACTTTATTATTTCCAATGTCTAACAACTGCTTCGCAAACACATTTGCAGTTTCATCTTGTTGCAAAAAGACTCGCATGTTAGCTGTTAATTGGAGTGACTTTACGTACCGCCACAAATATGATGATTTTAGGCATGCGTTTAGTTCATTAGCAACAGTTGATCGGGGAATAACTGGAAGTGTCTGACGAAAATCACCTGACAACAGAATCATGGCCCCACCAAAAATATGTTGGTTGTCACGAAGATCTTTCAACGTTCTGTCCATCGCCTCCAGTGACCTCTTATGGGTCATTGTGCATTCATCCCAAACAATAAATTTGCTTACCTGTAGGATCTTGGCCGTTGCGCTATTTTTGGAGATGTTGCAAATTGGTGTTTCGTTGATTTGCATGTTTAATGGCAATTTCAAGGCAGAATGTGCAGTTCGCCCGCCTTCTAGCAGAGTCGCAGCTATTCCAAATGAAGCCAACGCTAGAGCTACATAATTTCGCGATCTGATCCTCGACAAAAGCAATGAAATTAAGAACGTTTTTTCCTGTTCCTTCGGAAGCATCAAGGAAATAAATTCCACCAGATCCACTGTTCACAGCTTCTATCAAAGTGTCGTAAGCAATTCTTTGTTGTTGATTTAATTGTGGAACATTTGTAAGAACTGTTTCGGCCAATGCTTCAATGTCGTACTGTTGTTCTCTTTGCAACTCGTGGTTTAATGCATCGTGCATATGACGATTGGGTGCTGTCATTCCCAAACACGACAATACTTTATTTGTCATCAATAAACACATATCTTCAATCATGATCAATGTCTCAATGTAAATTTCTGCAGTCATTTGTAGTGTAGGATTCAAAGTTTGACGGCGCACTCGATGCAAAACATCCTCAGACATGTCATCTCTATACTTAACCCACAAATCTTGGATTCGAGGGGAAACATGTCGATATGATAATCGCAAACAATGTACGAATTTGATGTGGTGATGAAGATATTACGGAATCCTTGAGCGTATCATCCCAGTGCGAATCGTTCTCGAGTAAATTTAATAGTTGACATGCCTCACGGTAAGTCGTACACAGCTGCCCATTAACTGTTCTCGGTAGTTTAAACGATGTAGGACCACGAACATTCACCAACAACAACCGCAAATAATAACATTCATCGTTATTTGGATGTACTGTGTAGATACAACCTAGAGCTTCTGAAGCAAATACATTTGGATGTCCTTCAACTGGTATTCCTTGTTTTCGACGCTGAAACGATTTCGATGATGCATTCCATGTGTAATAGCGTGGTATGTCAGCATACAGCAAAGTGCGATTAAAATCATCAGTTTGATAGACTGTGAAGAAACTTGTTAATGTTGTCGACGGTGGACGTGCCGTTCTGTCCGCCACGTTCGATTTATTAAAATAAACTCGTTGACCATTTTCTAAATGGACTGCCAAATGGACTACTGTGGTACTTCATCATTTGTATTGGTTACAGCGAAGACGGCCATATCGCTACCTTTGTTAACATATTTACATACGTACTTTATCGACTTCACAGAGTTACAATATTCCACACTGATGTGAGTCTCAAAAGCTTTGCACAATATTGGCGAGTATGGCACAAACCAACGATTGTCTACATCAAAATTTTGTCCTCTTACCTTCACAACGACCGATCGCCCATTGTCCGCAACTGATCGCCGACGATACAATGGGTATCCATCATTTCCCGTTATGGTTTCAGCAATCAGCAATTGGGTATCGCTTGGAACACTTGCCGTCGACCATACAGGGTGGATTGTAGTTGAAAACTCCGCAAGGTCCATATATCATGTGTTTGGTAACTACTGCATGCAATTTTGGGTCAACTGTTTCATCAGGAATTTCAGCTGAAATTATGGAGTCAATCTCATCTGGCCTTATTCTGTCCACTAACCAGACTAAAATGTGCGCATGTGGCAGACCACGATTTTGCCATTCTACAGAGTACATCCAACAACGAACTTGGCCATACACGCGATGCTTTATGAAGAAATTCATGAGAGATTTTAATTTTTGTTTAAAAACTCTGGCAGTGATGTCATGTCTATCAACTGGTGTTTGGCTATGTAGCAATTCCCTCTTGATTTCGTACCATTGTGGGTTACAGGTGAATGTAACAAATAAGTCTGGGCGGCTATAATGCCTAACATATGACATAGCATCCTGAGCATATTCGTGCATGTGGCGCGGGCTTCCTATGTAAGTGCTGGCAAAATTGTCATTCTTCCCACATTATTCACATTGCCATCGGCATTTATAGCATCGCGGAGATGCATGTATTCCTCTGATCGAAGGTGTCGTTGGTTCAAACGGATGTATGTCAATCGTTCAGTCTCAATTTTGACATACATGTCAACTGCAAACTGATGAAAAAGTCGTCGACACATCAAAATATGATTTACTTCACCTTCACGGATCATGAGTCTGTATGAATAGAAATTCATAGCACTAACTTTTTTTGTTGGTTTCAGCACCTGCAATCAAAAATGATACATTTTTAATTTGTTATTTAGATGATGATTTGAATTTTAAAAATATTATTTAGTATTGTTTAATCTAGTTACCTGTTATTTGATTTGCCATTTTGATATTAAAATGGTATCCATCTTCCCCCATCTTCCTCTATTGTAACGCATCATAAGTCCTGTGTGTTTCAGATACACGTTTTAAATCATTATTCCGACGATGAAGCACAATATCTCCAGATTGTAAATTTTTTCCCACAATGACAACAGCCACTTCGTCAATGGTGGGTGAATTAAACCTCCTTGTGTGTTCACCGGCAGGTGTTTTGTCAGATCGAATGACAATATTATGGCTGCCAGATGGCATCCGATCCAATGCTATTTTGAACAGGTTTACTAAATTGTTGTTCTGATGAAGAAACGTTTGTAATTCTTGGACAATGGTTCTCTTCACTGTTGGATTGTGAGCACAACGCTTATCAACTTCCGCATCTGGATTAAATAAATATCCTTATTTAGTTGAATTTAAGTAAGAAGCAAATTAATTGTAATCAGTTTCGACCCACTATTCACAGGATTATCCCTTAACCCAAACTCATTAAAAACTCAATTTTTAACAATATTTGCCCATAAAATAAATTTGTAAAAATTGATGATCTGTATCTGGTAGTAGTAACAGCGCCCCCAGTCAGTTATAAATTTGTCCTTGTATCTGTTATTTTTAAAGATTTGTCCAATAATTATTTCCGATATGTACTTTAATACAAACTTGAATATTATAAAAAATATTATGGTATAATACCTTAAAGGTGGGCATGAAATTGTACTGTATAATATGTGTAGCGCCAAACGATGTCATCTGGAAACAGCTGTTATATTTCTGAATGTTGGCCAAGAAGTGCTTAGAATCATTTCCAATCCCAGAAACTAAAGAGCGTAAAGGATCTGGTGGTGGGACCAATAATGGCAATTTTACTTTGCCTCCAGCACAACATAATCCAGTAGATTCATCACTGTATTTTAACACCTTACAATACTTACAAATTATTGTCATTTTCCCAATTGTTACTGATTTGTCGGCACAATAATCTATTGCCGGATCATAGTGGAATGCAGCTTGTTCCAGAATCGCAGGAGCACTGCGTCTGCGGAATCGCTTAATTTCATTATGTCGTGCTCGCTGTTGTTGTGTTTGATGTGCACGAACTCGTTGCATTCTAAGCCTATCTACTTCATTGTCACTCACTAAAGAACGTAATTCTGACAAAACAATACGACTATTTTCTTGATCTGTCTCTCTCTGGTCATCAGTGCGGTTAGCACGTGAGGTAGCTCTTCGCACATTTAATTCACTGCGACGACCTTAATTAGGTCGTTTTCTCTTCGGCATCGTAAATTGTAGTTAATCAAAGTGAGAAAAGTTCTCGCGCACTTAGCAAAATGTCAAATATTATGGTTGCGTTCAGAAATTTAATTTGTGACAAAACTTAAGATTTATCAATATACATAAAAATAATCTGATAGATAGTTAACAACTGTAATTAACCTACCAATTGAAGTTAGCTAAAACTAAGTTTATTTTTTACCTCCTAAGAATAAATATGTAATTAGAAATATATAAAAATTTTAACTAGTTATTCATTTTAAACTATTCTTTCAATTTGATTTCTAAACGACGGGGGACACATCAAAGGAAAAACAAGATTGGTGTTTTTATTTAATTCCGAGCATTTTCATATTTATTCACCTTTTTGAACCTTCTCTGGACTTCCACAAATAATTCAAGACCAAAATTAGCCAAATCGGTCCAGTCGTTCTCGAGTTTTAGTGAGACTAACGAACAGCAATTCATTTATATATATATATATATATATATATATATATATATATATATATATATATATATAAATAAAGCATTTTAGAAAAACATCTGCGCGCGCGTGTGTGTGTGTGTGTCTGTGAACATGATAACTCAAAAAGGAAAAATTCGGTAAAATACCAAACTTGGTATGTAAGTTTAGTATCTTCCACGGATGCGACATGAAGATTTTGAGGAAAATCCCCACATCCTAAACTATCCTTTCATGGAAAAATTTTCGAAAATGTTTATTTGCTCAAAAATGGCTCTAACGATTTTTATTAAAATACCGTATATTAAAGGTATTTACACGAAAAATAAAATGTGTATCTTGAATTTTTTGGAAATAGCCTATGAAGACCTCTTTATTCTGAATGAATTTTACTGGATATTTCATAACTAGTAAATAACTAGTAAACCGTAAGAGATAGACAAAAACTTCCTACACAAAATAAGTAGATTTTGTTGAAACTCACAATTTATGTCACATTTTTTTCGTGGAGTTGACGATTTTTAAGATATTCTTTGTTGTTGCTTTCAGTCTTAAAATACTTACACTTTTCACATACGGGAATTTCTCAACTCCTGGCATTAAAAAAAAAAAAAAAATTTAATCTACGTGGCAACTAGTTTTTAAAAGATTTGACCTACGTTTTAGCCTAGTCTAGTGTATTCCATTATGTCCATTCAACTTAAAAGACAGCATTTCGCCTGTTTATCTCGATTAGCATGAAGTAGAAGAATAAGCTTTCAACAAAATTTGTTACAGAGCTGTAGAGAAAGTCATGTGAACGGAACGCGTCAGATATTTTTAGCTTCTTCCCTGGTTCAATTTGCAGATCTAGTAGTATATTTTGGATGACATTATCCCAAATGGCTCCTCTTATTTAAATGTTAAGGTGGATTTCGGCATGAAGGGGTTGGTACTGTTAGTTTTGATGAAATATATAAATAACAAATATCTAACAACATTCAAAAATGTGTTTAAATTATGATGAAGCGGGTTCATCATGCAACTTAGATATTGGGCGCTTAACAGATTATTTTTCTTTCTATAATCTGAATTATGTACACGTCACTTTTATAATACACATATCTAGATCCTAGTTAAAGATTTACACAAGATAATTTTAATTTCAGTTCACTTAAAATCTAATAAAGTAACGCTATAACTTACTGAAAATATTGCAGAGCTGTCAGCTGAACTTAATTGTTCAATTTCTTCATTTATTTCGATAGGTTCATCATCTACTAATTGATCAAATGATTCGTTGCTGCTCTCATTAGAAATATCAATGTTGTTAGCACCATACACCGTAATAATTTCATTTAAAAATGCGTCTGAAGCATTTCCTGTAACCTGTATCAGACGATATTCACTCAATGTAGGCTCTTCTATTTTTACATCGCCTGCTTCAAGAAAATTTGTTTTACCGCAGCTGGTTTCGTCTGATGAGTCAAGGCGTATATTATTCAATGAATTAGATTCTTCTATGTTGTCAAATTTGACAGGAGTGTAACTGAAAATAAAAAGCTGGAGTTACACATAAGGATAATATTTTATTGCTAATATTATAATGCTACACACAGACTTAATATACTTCTAAGTCCATTTTTGTGGAATGTGTTATAGTCATATACTGTTTATAAATATTTTGCTGTAGCAGGTCATATCTTAGGATTAAGTACATTCACATCCTAGAGTACGCTACAGAAATAAAACACCTGTTGTACCTGCTATATTCCATTTTCTTATTCCGTCGCTCAACATTGAATGCTTCAACGGTTGTCTTAGAGGTTCTACCAACATTTAAGAACACCTATTGATATTTTTAAATATATATTCGAGGAACATGTACCACATTGTATATGTATACTAGACATTTAAAACCTGTTGTTTCAAACATATTTTGCAGATGATTTTAATACGTGTTTAGGCCTCCTATGACTTTGAAATACAGGTTTACTCATTTGGGCACAATGTTCACTAGATAAGTTCTTGCACGGTAATTCTATTCCAAGATTCTGATAATTCAGGAAAATCTCCCCACCCCTAACTACCCTTTACATGGAAACATTTTTGAACATTTTATTTTTCTTAAAAATGGCTCTAACGATTTTGATTAAAATGCCACATATTAAAACCATTTCTATCACAAATAAAATGTATAGCTTGAATTTTCTGGGAATATCTTATAAAGAGTTGTTTATTCTGAATGAATGTCGCTTAATTCGGCATAACTAGTAAACCGTAAGAGATAGGCAAAAACTTACTATACAAAAAATGCAGATCTTGTTAAAATACATACTTTTTTTTCGTGGAGCTTACCGTTTTCGAGATATTCCTTGTCATTAGTTTCAGTTGTGAAGTACTTATACTTTTCTCCGTTTCGCTTTTGTTCTACTCCTGGTCAAGCAAAGAAGCGATTAGCAATGACAATCGCACATTGACAGCTTTTAAAACATTTGACTTTTACTTAAGCCTAGTGCATTCCCTAACTTCATATACCCAAGGTTGCGGATTCAAACCCGGCGGAGGACGATGGATTTTTTTCGGGCGTAAAAATACTTAGCATTGTTTCCTTCGGAAGGGAAGTAAAGCCGCGGGTCCCGTGTTGTAGACTTACGGCACTTAAAAGAACCTCAAGCCTGATAGAGAAGCCTCTAAGCAAAATTAAGCGATCTTGTACGCCCAATATAGAATGGGACGCTGAGAACCACAGCAGTTAAAGAGCGTCCATAAATAAAACTTCATTTCATTTTTAGTGCATTCCCTTAGTTCCAGTCTACTTATAAAGAACTAAGTAATAAACTTCTGTTAATGTTTATCTTGATTAGCGTGGTGTTGAAAGAAGAATTATCTTTTGTAAGAAGTTTGTTTGTAGAATAGCTAGAGAAAGTCGTGTGGGTGTAACACATCAGATTTTTGAAGTTATGTTCTGACCAAACGCCACAGAATTTCCCCTCCGCTTTCCTTTAAAGCAATAAACGTTATATCAATTCTTGATAAATCAGTACACCATTACAATATTATATTTATAAATGTTGCTTATACATGTTCTTTGCTCTTCAGAAAAAAAATCCCAGATATTTATATGCCCAGACTTCAACAAAACTTAAGAAATGAGAATACTTTTCAGTTAGGTATTTAAAAAGCGCAAAAATACCATAGCTTATGTACAAATAATGGCTTCTACATAACCCTTTTATTAAAATGTATTTCTCTGTAAGCTAATTCTTCTGAAGAAAAATAAGGCCGCTGAACATAATATGATTGAGGCAAATGCATTTCGTTATAATACGCATATGTCCTTATTTTTTTTTTTTTTCAACAGTACCCGAGTCTGGTCAGGACTCCGGCGCTGTATCCCCTGTTTACATTCCCCCCCCCCCTAAATTTACTGTATGATTATTGGTTTTGCTGTTCCTTTACACAAACATAGACACATTGCACAAAATATAACACCCATGCCCAAGGCGGGACTCGAACCCACGATCCCCTGTCCACGAAGCACCAAAGCAACGCCTTAGCGAGCGTGGCTATGAGGACCGGCATAATCTTTTGGTAGGCACCGTATTAATACGGCTAAGGTGCGCTGGCCGGCCAGGCAGCCTAACTTCTCCCCCAGGGCTGCGCAAGGGAACGGCACTCCCGTACCCGAGCGACAGCAGGGGCAGGAGGCGGCTGGCGGCGTGCCGGCGCCCCGAAGCACTCCTACACCCTCACCCAGAAACATAACCCCCACCACTCCTCCTGTCCTGCAGATGTCGGATGTGATGGCGTGGATACAGCAGCTACTGCTGAACCACGGCCGGAGCATCTGTGATCTGCTGGTCAGATTCCTATATGCCACAGACCCAGCCGCAAAGATGGCTGTCGCCATGGAGGGACTTGCCCTCCTGACCGTGATCGTCCAGACCGCCCAGAATGGCGAGTCGAAATAGGTCTCGTACCTCTTTTCGATTCGCGTTCTGGAACGCGTGTGGCCTGAACGGTCAGGGGAGTGAGCTCCAGCATTTTGCCGGCTCATTTGCCCTAGACCTTGTGCTAGTCAGCGAAACACATCTCCGTCCAGATACCCCTTTCCGACTTCCGGGCTACAACTGCCTCAGAGTGGATCGTGTGGGCCGCCGAGGAGGTGGCACAGCGATCTTCGTGAGAAACAGGGTAGTCCACAAACCCATCCAGCTCCCACCTCTTCAAACCATGGAAGCCACGGCTGTCTGTGTTGACCTAGGCGGTACGGAAGTTTTACTGGTGTCTGTATACCATCCACCCCATAGGCAGTTCGTAATAAACGATTACCTTTCCATCCTAGCCCTTCATCCTAATGTCATCCTGGCCGGGGACTTCAATGCCAAACATCCGCGTTGGCATTGCGGCCCCCGGGCGGACGCCCGAGGCAATGATATCATACGCATGATAGATGCGGACCCTCAACTCAGAGTAGAGGGCCCCTGGCAACCCACACACCATCCACGAGGTCAAGGACGGGCATCCGTTATTGACTTCGCGATCATCAAACAATTCCCTTTTCATACATCTCTCACATCGATAAACGCACTTCATTCCGATCATAATCCCGTGTTAGCTGAGGTTAACACACGGGTTGCCAGTCACGACGTCTCGGTTCAAAACCGCGACGTTGACTGGGAATGCGTCAGGGTTTGCCTCAACGACTCCATCCCGCCGAACCCTAGGATCACAGACATCCCATCCCTAGAGGCTGCGGTCCAATCCTTTACCTCCATCGTGGTGCGAACTGCCCATAACCTAACTGTTCACACCCCAGCTCCTCTACACCCAGATGTCCTACCCCTAGAACTCCATCTGCTTGTACGCCGTTCCTGGGCTGCCCGCAGACTATACCAGCGTCACCGCACGCCACATAACCGAGCACTCCTGAGGCGTTTACGCCGAGAGGTCCGGACCCGACTACGCGAGCACAGGGTGCGAGCGTGGGAGGAGACTATGACCCGCTTGAGGCTCGAGGATGGCGACGTGTGGAGGATTGCCAAAGCTCTCCGGCACCGCGGAGGTCAAATCACCTCCCCAATCCAAGGCACCCAAGGCCTGGCTTATGAACCCCGAGCCAAAGCTGATGTGTTCGCTGACTACCTCGAAAGGTCTATGAGGCCACGAGAAGACCCCCAGGACGAAGACTTCTCGGACCGTGCTCGGCGGGAGGTGCGTCGATACCTTCGGCGCCCCCCCCCCCGACGAGGCGGACCGACTTCCCGTCATCCGACCCAGTGAACTCCAGGGCGCACTCCGGCGCCTCAACCCCAAAAAGGCAGCGGGTCCTGATGGACTAACCCCCGCCATGCTCCGATGCCTTCCCATCAATGCGGTACTCTTTCTAACCAAGGTTTTCAACATGTGCCTCACCTTGTGCCACTTTCCACGCGAGTGGAGGGAGGCCTGGGTGATATGCATCTTGAAGCCGGGGAAAGACCCGTTACACCCATCCAATTACCGATCCATCAGTCTCCTATCAGTTCTCTCGAAGGTTTTCGAGAAGCTAATACTAGCCCGCTTGTCCCCTCTCTTGGGCGACATTCATGCCATCCCAGATCACCAATTTGGTTTTCGTCCTGGGCATTCTACACCCCAGCAACTACTGAGAGTGGTGGAGGCCGCTGCCCTGGGCTTCCAGGACAGAGCCTACACTGCGGCAGTGTCGCTGGACGTGGAGAAAGCCTTCTCTACGACCTGGCACGCGGGTCTGCTCCTCAAATTCATCCGACTGGAGCTCCCGACACACATCATACACCTACTACACTCATATCTTAAACACAGATTTTTTGTAGTTTCAGTTGCGGGACACAAATCAACACCTAGGCCAGCAAGAGGCGGAGTCCCCGAAGGCTCTGTACTTTCCCCTACGCTCTTTAGCGTCTACATGGCCGACCTACCAACAGTGCAGCAAGTCAACATAGCTCAGTATGCTGATGACGTGCTGTTATACTGTACAAATAAACACCCACGCAGAGCCTTCAACCCTATCCAGAGACACCTCTGCCTCATCCAAGAGTGGTGCGAGCGTTGGCGATTGTCCATAAATCCGGAGAAAAGCCACGCTATTCTCTTCACCAAGCGCCGCTTTCCCGCAAACTTCCCCACATTCACGTACCTCAGACGAAGGATACAATGGACCAACACCATCACCTACTTGGGGGTTAAGCTTGACAGGGGCGTCACTTTTAGGGAGCACGTCCGGGGGCTGTGGTGCCGGGGCAATGGGGCTGCGGCCTCACTGTACCCGATGCTGAGGTCCTCGATGACGGTTCCCCTTAAGTTGCGCCTTTTGAGGGCTCTTATTATCCCCTTGTTAATCTACGCCTGTGAGATCTGGGGCATGGCGGCAGACTCCAGTCTGCTGTTGCTTCAGCGGGTACAGAATAGGTGTCTCCGGGCTATCTATTCTGTGCCTCGAGGCTTTCCAACGAGACTCCTGCACGAAGCCTCTGGTCTACCATACCTGGAGGACGAGATTAGGCGTCGGGCAACAAAATTCAACGAAGGGTTACCATTCCATCGGAGCGCCCTCGTTAGGTCTCTTGGGGATTACGATCCCACAAACCGCCGCTTCAGGCGATACCGGCTTCCCCGCATGGCTTGCGGGCATCCCCGGTAACGAAGGAGCACCACCAACAGCTGCTACGGCTAAGCTCCTTACTATCCTTCAAGAGTTGCTTGGATTAAAAATTTAACCTCAAGAAACATTTTGATAAAAACACACCAGCGGTGCACAAGGGCCGTTGCACCATCAAGGCAACCGTCGAGGAGCAATATTCGCCTCCTCCTGTCACTCCACAACCCCAATACACACCCGCCATCCTACAAAACCCACAATCCCGTCAGAACGTGGTTAAGTACTCTCTGAGAACAGGGACACGTCTAACACACCTCGGGCTGCCCTCAGCCTGCCAATCACAATGGACTGGTATTAATACGTATCAGTGGCATCTCTACACTGATGCGATTAATGTATCGCATCCCTTATAAAATTAATATTCATGGTGCGTATTTCGTTATTAGTTTCATTTTTATTTAAATAAAATTAGCGCTAATAATCGCAGGTTTTAAAGTCGTCATATTAGCCTTTGTTATCGGCTGTTAATTTCTGATAACTTCTAAGCAATACTGAAGGTGGCAGTGACAGGACGTTTCAGTTAGAAGGAACATGGGGAAACTTTTTGTTGTAAAACATTTTCGTACACTAGGAATTCAGAACGATCTGTCGCAGCCATGTTAAGATAGCAGTGGATGACTTGAGCAGTATTTGCCCTTTAAACTGTTTAGTATTTATTGTTTAACGAAATGTTGAATTATGATTTTTCAAATGAGTTTTTAAAGTATCATAAAAGATAAATTACTAATCTTAATGTAGTTGTCAGATGTACTGAGTTGCATCCATTTCAGGAGTAAATAAAATGGATGATTCAATTTTAAAAAGGCATCACCTGTAGTTTAGCACATTCTTTCACGAAAAAAGTAAAGGGATGGAAACCACACATTGAAACCGTATGTTCCTCACTTTAATATAAGTATTTATGAGTGAACTTTGGTATTGTGCAACGTGAGGTACTAAATGAATGCAATTTTCTGTTGGCCTTAGTGCTTTCTCAGGAAAAAGAGTGAGAATGACCGTGATTACACTGACTTGAACAGTTATTTATAGACATAGTAAACGACATTAAGATTCAGTTATCACATTAAATGTGAAAAACAACTGCTCTTGGTGGACAATTTTTCATTAAAAAGAATATATATTCACTTAAGCTTATAACATATTTATTTATTCATTAACTTTTCAATTTTACATAAGAAATTTTGGTGTTAATCGCCATCGGGTTTGCGTGAACTATTTTTCATTTTTGAAATCAGTTATAGCCACTAACCAACAGGTCAGGAGTCGCCACTGACTGATACACATTTTAGACATGTGCTAAAATAGAGACCTGTTCTTTAATCGGGCTACAATGTAGAATCGGCAACATTTGAATGTAAAAGTTTGTGTTAAAATAGCAAAAGAAATGTCGAGCTTTTCAGAACTATTGCACATACACAGCATAAATTCCCGTTTAGAGTTCCTAATTAAGATCACAATTATTATACATTATAAGCTTCAAAGTAGATAATTAATAAGAGCGGCAGCTAGTGTGCTGACAAACGGCGACAATTATTATACATTATAAGCTTCAAAGTAGATAATTAGTAAGAGCGGCAGCTAGTGTGCTGACAAACGGCGACGTAAGCCGTACAAAAATGCTAAAAGTAACTACTTACCCGTAACTTCATTAAATAAGGGAATATGTGTACAAATGCATTAATAACTTGTGCATGTTCCAATTAAACTTTATATCTAAGAATATTTTGCATTATATTAATAAATTGTTAAACAGAAATAAATTACGTAGTCAAGTAATTCAGGTTCAACTTTCTGCCGGTCCATGCCAAAACCAATGCTTAGGATACGCCTCTCCCCTTACTTAAAAAAAAAACCTGAAAACCTGAAAACCACTAATAGGGTGGTATATAGACAGTGCATTTAGGATGGAAATGAAATGAGATGGCGTTTTATTTATGGACACTTTAACTGCTGTGGTTCTCAGCGTCCCATTCTATACTGGGCGTGAAAGACCGCTTAATTTTGTTCTCTATCAACGGCTTTACTTCCCATACTAAGGATTTTTTTAGGATGAAGGCTGAGTCGCGCGATGTGAGGGATACAGGAGCTACCAAAAGAGATTAGATATCCAAGGATATGAGCTGATTTAGCTAAAAGGGAATATCGACTAAATAGGATTTGATGAGTCAGTATTATCAACAACCAAAATTTTAAGTATTTATAGTAAGAACCAAACGGCAAATAAAGAGTATATAGGGACCAAACTTCCTGGCCAGGACTCATGATAATCAGGTGTGTTAGCCACTAGAGACTATCGGGAGCCCCACTCCGAAGTACTGTAGTGTTACATTTAATATTAGGCTTCTGACAAGCTGCGGATAGTGAAATAAGTGAAGCGAACCGTTTAATCAATGCAGTCAATCAGCATATGGAGTGATAAGTTTTTAAAAAACGGACTAAATTCCCTGTCAGATTCCAACATTTTAGTAGTAATAAAATTATGGGTCGCCTGACCCATAAAGGTACCGTCTCATTAGTATAATTGGTTCTTCGTGTTGACAGCTCATTAATGTCAGCTCACAAAAGAAGGATGAGAGGTGAGTGAATTGTTACTTAAGATTATAAATTTGACTCGAGATAATTTAATTTTAGTGTAAAGCTGACAACTTAATAGTTTCCCATGACAGTAAATTTCTATTATCGGAGCCAGCGAAGAGATTGACACGATGACTAATGATATTTATGATCAAAGTGGCTGAAAAGGGATTATTCATTTCCATATTAATGGAAACTCGCCAGCCAGGTGCGCCGGTCGCTTTAGACCGTGTAAATTATTACCTGAGGATGAAATAAAAGGCTAGTTTATTTTCAATACAAAAGGAATCCTAAGCATATCCCTTAAAAGGGGACAGATTTAATAAACGATTGACCTTTAAAAATGTTCGCATTTTGAAATTCACTAGAATGTCCTTTAAATGAGCACGACACGTCATCTCTTATCAGATTTTGAGGCGAATTCATTGGAAGCATCAGTATTCGTCTAGCATTAAAACACCTTTAGAAATGATTATTTTTGTAATCAACATGCAAATTCTCGGTTTTCAATATATAAGTGCGTTAAATCAGTGTGTTTTCTTCCAGAAAATTCAATGGTAACATCAGAATTCATCAAATTACAAATTAGATTTATATATATATATATATATATATATATATATAATTATCTCTAAACAAATTCTCGGAGCACTCCTTGGTTTTCAATATACAAGCGCGTCGAAACAGCGTGTTTTCTTCTAGAGAATTCAATGCTGACATCAGAATTCGTCTAATTAAAATTTAATTTTATTGATTTATATTATAATTAATATTGTGCAAACAAACTACCCAAGTCTCTCTTGCTTTTCATTATAGTTACATCAACTGAGGTGTTTTTTTTTTCTGGAGAATTCAAGAACTCAACAGAATCAATCAACTATCAATATTATACTAAATTATTCATAATTTTCACTATTACCTAATTAGATTTAAAATGCCAGGTTTACCCAGTATATATATATATATATATATATATATATATATATATATATATATATATATGATATACACCTATAAATTCTAATATAAATGCAATGAAAACTGGGTATACTTTGTATGTATATTAATGTGTGCATATAGATGCTTGCCCAGCTTCGAATCTCACTATTACGTATTACAGAGACATTATTTTGTAAGTAATGTGGCCCAATTGTCGCTTCAACTACCGGCTCTTTCTGGGAGACCAATTTAGTTTTCTTCTATGTTATGTATATTAACGCTAAATAAATGATGATTGTTTACAAGAAAGAATATTTAACATCGAGAATAAATACTTCTAATCATTGCGACCCCTGCTTCGATACAGTTGTTTAGAAATTATTTCGAAATTCTTCCTCAATGTCTTGACCACTGATCTTAAACACACTGCAGGGAGCTAAAGAGAGGAGAAAAAGAGAGAGATAAAGTGTGAGAGAGGGAAAGTGTAAAATCTTCATATCTTCCAGAGAACAAAATCAAGAGTAGCACTGAAACTTTATCATTCGAGATTTTAGCAAAAATGCCTAAACGGATGCACTTAAGTGCAAGATTCTTAAAGGACTCAGGAAGTTTTAGAAGTGTTCCAATACACTGAAGTTTCAACCTCTTTGAAATTTTACTTATTAAAATAGATGTAATTAAATAACGTTTTACGCCAAGCGATTCACATATTTTTAAGAAATACATTTTTAGTATTTTCATGCAGTTCACTGACTTTTATGACAAGTTGCTAACTTTGATTGTTTTGCAAATGTAAATTAATCACAGAATTTACGGTGGTTTCAAACATTTTTGAGAGTTTCACCATCATAGCGTGATTTCAGATCCCTCAGTGCTAAATTCTTCCTAACTCTAGAACATAACAAATGGTATGCTAAATTCACATAACTTGAACCAAAATATTCTTTAAAAAGCTTATTCTTCTATGTACTTCACGCTAATCAAGATAAACTTCAGCACTAACGATTTTTATTAGACATGATTTCAGTGGCGGCTCATCAGTCGTGAATATGGGGGCTCACACTTGCATTAACCCCCGCAAAAAAAAAAAAAAAAAAAAAAAAAAAAAAAAAAAAAAAGTGAGAAGAATTTAAGTATTGAATGATAATAGCATTTTATATATAGCAATTCATAACTATCGAAAGCATATTTAATATAAAGGGATGCTACTAATTAACACATAAAATAAATTTTGATTTCAATTATTTCTCGAAATCTTTTATTTTGTAAAATGCATATATAAACTTGAATTGCTGGAATCGTAACTCAGAATTTATAAGGGAAATTAATTATAAGTTAAATAAGTAATTAAATTAATAGCAACGAAACAGTGGCTATATAGTCACGAATGCAGTGATAATTACATAATGATGCTAATTACAATGATAATGAGGAACCTACAGATAATTATGTGCAGTTTATAAACAAAATTCATTCGTCTTTCCTTTTTTGATGCAAATAGATCAATCACTTTTTCGTTGAAATTTGACATGTCACTTATCATGTTATTTTCTATTGATAACATTGCCAATGCACTCAATCTGTCTACCATTGTGCTTCTCAAAAATGTCTTTATTCGCTTCAAAGTTGAGAAGCATCTTTCAGCTTCTGAGGTGGTCATGGGTATGGTACACACCGCCAATAATAATTTGTAGGTCTCAGAAAATGTAGTCTCCAGGTTGTTTTCTATAATGAACTGCAGGAAACAGGTAGCATCACTCATTACACCCAATTCAGTTCTTAGGCGTTCTTTCTCCAAAAAGGTGTACACTTCCACGGTCTGGTCAAGTAAATGAACTGGAAATTTCCTGTCATGCTGCTCAAATTGTCTTGCATCAAACAGAGATGCAGCAGAGTACCATGTTGTGAAAGAAAATCGTGTACTTATTTGATTAATTATCACATCACACACTTCTTTTGCTGCTACAGTGCTGTTTAAGTGCATGTTTTCAACTCTCCTTTTCTTCAAAGTTGGTTCTGGAACCGGTCTCTGCCTGCTGCCTTATGTTGTCCATGAATGCCCTTTCCTTTTCAATGGATGTCCGAAAAGTCTCAATCAGCCTTTTAGACTGCACTACATCCGCAGTCCTTTTCTGAAGTTGACTATATAAAATGTCAACTTGAAGCATAATATTCTGGAAGATTCTTGGCCAAAAGACAAACACTGGATCTCTTAGCATACGTCGAATGACTTGGTTAATTGTTGACGACTGCTTGGCTGATGATTCTATTTCTCCCATCCACTTAATTAGTTATGCTCGATATTCATATACGGTATTCACTGTTCGGCTCTTGAAGTTCCATCTTGTGGTAGAAGCACGAGGTATTCTTTTGCCAACAACTTTATCCAGAGCAGAAATACTTTGGGGGGAATTGCTGAAGAAGTTGGTAATGTCAGTCAAATTGGAAAAAAACACTCGAACTTGATGGTTTTGACTTGCGGCCTGCGCTACAACCAAGTTAAGTTGGTGCGCATAGCATTGTACAAAACTAGCGTATCTATGTTGTTGCCGAATAATTTGTTGAATGTCACTTATATGTCCACTCATCACACTGGCCCCACCGCAGCTCTGAGAAATCAATTTGTCAGAATTCTGAACTACATTTACTAATGCTTGTTGAATACTCGCAGCAATAGATGTCGCGTCATGCCCGGAGGGATTGGCAAAGTGCCCGAATCTTTCAACAGGCTGTCCATTAGGCAAAACGTAACGAAAAACAACCACCAATTGAAATGCAGATGACACATCACTAGTTTCATCCGCAATCACTGACACGAAACTTGCAGTAGCTACTTCTTGTCTTATATGCTCATGACACACAGTGAGCATACAATCCAACAAATCATTTTGGATTTCTTTGGATGTTCCTTTAAAAACCGTTGCAGTAGCAACATGATCTTTCAGAGATGCGTCAAGCTCCGCCGAGAAATTTATGAGGCCCCTAAAAAGTCCAGGATGCGACGATTCTTCACTTTCATTGTGACCTCTGAGTGCTAATTCAAAAGCATCGATAATTTTTGAAAGTACATATCTATTTTTTGTCACAATGTCATTATGTTTTCTGATATTCAGGCGATAGACACTGTCTAATTGTTGCCGAATATCAATTTTCCCTAGAATATTAAATTCAACTATAAAATTTATGTGGGATTTTGCAGTTTCGTGTTTCTTAATCTTCTGTTAGGTGTGACAAATCAGCCACGCCGTTGCTTACCCAAGAAGTCTCGTCATCATGTTTTGCAAATAACAGACAATGAAAGCAAAACAATCTACTTGTTACCTCACAGCCACAAATCAATTTTTTCTTTTCATACAGCTTTACTTTAAATTCTCTTCTATAATCCCTGTTTTTGGATTTAGTTATTTGTTGTATGTTCAGATGAGGTGTTGGTCTGCTTCCTTATATTTCCACTTTCTTTTCCAATGGTAAGTTAGAGAAGGCAAATTCCTTTAGTTCCGTGACTTTTAATGCAATTAAAGCCATTTCTTATGTCACAACACAACGAAAATGTTTACTGAAATAACAGAAGGTGTAAGACGTGAAAGTGTTGAGGGAAAAATGTTAAATTATCTCCTACAAATATTGTTAAAAATTGAGCTTTTAATTTAAATTATTATTTTAATATATTTAAATTATTATTTTAATATATTTAAATATTATGGATTTAAAAAAGTAAAAAGAGCAGAGAAAAAAAACTGCAACAAACAAACACAACTCACACACGTTTCAGAGCTCGCTTGGAGCACAACTAAATTGTGCGATGCCAAGTCTTATGAGCAGATACCCCCACCACCGCACTTCTTACTGTCCATACCAGCAGTCTCAATGCTTGTTCACTCGCACGTGCGAGCGGCGGAAATGGAATCAAGCAGGTGAAATACAGGAAATGGAATCAAGCCTGACATGCAAAGTATGGGAGACTCCATTCCATTGGAATGTATGGTTTTATTTTTGCGTCATTAATGAATATATTGTTTGTAAGTATCTTGAAATGAATTCTTTAGTTTTTATGCATTTTATTAAAAAATAAATTGTTAAAAAATCACGTGCGACTGTGCGCAAATGGAAGAGCCGCCCCTGCGTGATTTCCTTGTACAAGAGGAATACGGGAATACAACAAGCTAAAGCGATAGTCAGCCTCTTTAAAAACCGGTCGCTATGCGATGGTATTAAATGCCGTTGTCTTTGCTTGACCAAAGTAAACAAATTTGAATACCGATTTCTCATTTGAGAGAAGTTTAAGTATTGCAAAATTGAAACCAATAATAATGAATATCTTAGAAATAGTTAGCTCCACAAAAAATTGCGTTTGTCATAAATAGTGTGATTTAGCGACATTTACATCGTGTGTGTGTGTGTGTGTGTGTGTGTGTGTGTGTGTGTGTGTGTGTGGGAGGGTGTTAAGTCTTTAGTTTGTATCTTATAGTTCACCAGTTATGCAAAAGTCCTCCAAACGAATAGGGCTTCAGAGGTTATTCCCAGAAAATTGGAGACGTAACTTAAATTGTGATACAAATATCTTAACCATGTGGTATTTTAATAAAAAATCGGTAGAATATTTTTTTTTAAAATCAAAATCTTCGGAAACGTTTGCATGTAAAGTGTAGTTTGTGGTGGAGGGCTGTTCTTGCAAATCTTCTTGCCGTATTCTTGAGAGATGCAGAACTTAATACCAAGCTTGGTGTTTAACAGACTATTGGTTTTTGAGTTATAATTTTCACAGCCACATGGACACACAGACCTTTTATCTAAAAACGCTTGTTTTGAATTCAGGGAACCTCCCGGTGAAGTAACGATATGGAATGTTTGGGTGTAAGACAATACCTTCTATACCTAGTATGTACATAGTACGTTGTAGAAAAAGTAAAAACACTCTTAGTTCACACGCCCGCAAAAGGACATCAACTGATACATTTAATGATACGAGCTATTTTAATGACTCTTGAAGAGCTTTAGAGTTCAAATTCAATTGAAAGGCAAGAAATGTATAATACCCTCACTCATTTCGAGTAGTAACAGCAACCTTTTTCTAATGGTTGTTTTGCAGAGTTTAAGGGGCTTCGAAACATGTATTTAAGGTGAAACCTTAGTAACAAGATTTTGGGTGGCATTCTACCTGCTAAGTACCAGGCAGGAGAAGTAAAAATAGCCATGTGAAATGTACAACATGATAAAAATTTCGGAAGCTCATACTTTTACATTTTGTTTATTCCTGAAATTTAAACTTAAATATTACCATTTCTGAATATTTAAATTCTTCGTGAATAAAATAATGAATTACATAACTCATTTAATTCTTAAAACATAAATCCTATATTAAATTATTAAAATTTAGATTCAAAGCTTTTCTAGAAATGGTTCCTTAAGAGGTCTTCATGAACCTTTTAAGAGCATACAATGAAAATTTAAAGAAATTGAATGCATAATGGGGAGCATTTTTACGACAAGCAGTACAAACGTAGGAAGTGGATTAAAGAAGATCAAAATTTAAACCTTCACAAGCTATTTGCTTACACTTACACACGACTATTTAAAACTTCGAGTTTAAACATTCAATAGCTAGAAAATAATGACCTTTTGGATATTTTGTGTAAAATTCAGTATCCTGTACCCTTAGATATTATGTTCCTATTTTACCGGTTTTAATATAGCTTATACTTATTCTACAATGTATGAGCAATAATGTATTTGCTGGAGCGGTCTGAAAGTTTTTGATTGATTACACAATATGTAGGGTGCAACTGGCAAGATTCTTTTTATGTTAGCACACCCGCTTCAACCCACCATGAAGTACCATCAATTTAATTAACCTATTAAACATCTATCTTCAGGCGTATTATAACATACTGTCTATTTGTCTAATGCTCCCAGCGGGAGCACTAAGCGTTATAAAAGACATTATTTATATAAAGAACTGAACATTAAATAATCTAGATTGAATTGGGCTTGTGCAAAAAAAAAAAAAAAAAAAAAAAAAAAGTATATATATTCTATATCCAGCCGGCCTTGATGTAAACAAAAGCACATGGATGTGCATTTATGCTGGTTATGTGGTTCAGGTCAAAAGCACGTGTCTTCAAATAGTGCGTATTCCCCGCCCAAAACCTAGTATCTAATACAATTTACAGACCAGTGTTGCGCGCTTTTTTGTTTACATCCGGTTCCCTGCTAAGGCCGACAGAACTATCGACTTATAAACAGCCAAAATCATACATATCAGAATGGCTCAGGCAGTTACATCGCTTACTTGCTTTCGGGAGGTCGCGGGTTCGAAACCCGTGGCCGGTCTATCTGATTCGTTTTGTTTTCGAAGGGGTCTCCCCAGGCGAATGCTCTGTAGGTTCTTTACACCTCCGAATTTTCCGATCCATCATTACCTGTTCCCATAATTTCCAAGTCATCTCTTTCAGAGTATAGACTCGATGTCCAGTGGGTTGCGGCTGAATGATGGCTTGCACCTGTAAAGGTTTATCCTGGCGTCGACTGTATCGTTCGATCAAGACCCGCCTTCGGGTTATGATCCTCCCTCTGGAGGCCGTCGGAGGCTCGGCGCTCGGTCGTGCTCCAGTTACTGGAGGCCTTTACATTTGACTATTAACTCCTGTATCCATTCTAATATGCCAGAATCACAATTACTGTAATACCAAGTTATCCTATGTTTACTAAAGGTAGATTTACGGTTCGCTTTTTCCTTTGATATTTGAAATTTAAATAAAAATTCGAGATATACTTCAAATACATTAACTCTCGCCTTTCATGCTGATGTGGATACCTTGGGTAGCCATATGTAACAATTAATCATTCTTTTAGTAACAATAAAATACATCAAAAGCTAATCCTATTTCGGGCAAAGAAGATGCACAGAGGATAGCAGAACGATCGTATTAATTACTTCCTTGTAAGTTGTAGAAGGGAAATGAGGAAGTACACTAGGTTAAAGCGATAGTCAAGTGCTTTAAAAGCTGTTGCTATGTGATTGAAATTCGTTTCTTTACATAACCAGGAGTTGACAAGTATTTGAAAACTGAATCCAATAACAAGGAATATTTCGGAAATTGTCAACTGCACGAAAAAATGCCTATTACATACACTTTTTTGTTTTAACGAGATCTACATTTTTTGTGTAGCAACTTTTTGTTTATCTCTGAACGTTTACCAATTATGTAAAAGTCATCCAGAATATCTTTAACATACGCTATTTTAATTAAAAACGTTAGAGCCATTTTTGAGAAAATCAAAATTTACTACATTTTTTCCATGAAAAGAATAGTTTGGGGTGGGGGAATTTCCTCAAAATCTTCGTATCCTTGGAAGATAATCCTAAATCCCAGCCTTTAATATAATATTAATATAATATACCTATATATACCTTGGCATTCATATCTCTCGTTTTTGAGATATCGTGTTCACAGACACACACATGGACCTTTTTCTAAATATGCTTTTTTGGATACAGGGGACTCTAAAACGTGTATTTCCGGAGAAATCTCGGTATCGAATTTTTAGATGGAATGTAATACCTACTATATACATTGTACATACGTGCTAGAAGAAGTAAAAATTCGATAATAACGTTTCATCAGAAATACATTTTTGAGGTTCCTTGAGTAACATATTAGAACATCTCTGTGTTTATGAATAGCATAACTTAAAAATCAGATGTGTACCATTCACATGCCTTTCTCTACATCTCTGTAACAAATTATTGTTAAAAAGCTTATGCCTCTATTTACTTCACGCTACTCGAGAACAAATTAGCAGAAATAGTCTTATTATTTGTTTCCTTATAAGTAGAAGCGAAATAAGGGAGTACCATAGGTTAAAGTGATAGTCAAAAGCAGGTTGCTATGTGACAAGTGCCTTTGTTTATATGGATAGGAGTTGACAAATTCCTATATGAGAAAAGTAAGTTTTTCATAGCTCAAACCACAAACAATGAATGTCTCAAAAACGATCAACTCCGCGAAAAAATTATAAATGTATAAAATGTATAAAATATAAATTGTACGTTTTAACGTGCTCTACATTTCTTGTATAGTAGGTTTTTATCTAAGTCTTACAGTTAGCAGTTATGCAAAATTCCGTAAAATTCGTACAGAATAAAGTAGTCTTCAGAGGCTATTCCTAGAAAATTCAAGATATACATTTTGTTTGTCAGGTAAATATCTTTAATATTTTATATTTTAATCAAAATCGTTAGAGCCATTTTTGCGAAAATCAACATTTTCGAAAAAAGTTCCATGTAAAGGGTAGTTTGGGATGGGGGGATTTTTCTCAAAACCTTCGTGTCGCATCCCTGGAAGATACTAAACTTAAATACCAAATTTGGTATTTTACCGACTTTTCGTTTTTGAGTTATCGTGTTCACAGACACACGGACACACACACACAAATGGACGTTTTTGTGAAAATGCTTTTTTTTTGTGGATATAAGTGACCCTAGAACATATATTTCCGGTGAAATCTCGGTATCGAATTTTTGGGTGGAGTTCAATACCTTCTCTATGCTCTATGCACATAGTGCGTGTAGAGAAAGTAAAAATGAAACCTTGGATGAATTTGCGACACGAAGATTTCCAAGTAAATCCCGCTGATCTAAATTATTCTTAAATGGAAATGTGTATGTGATTATCTTTCGTGTTCTTAAAACTGTCCCTAACGATTATTATTGTTATGATTATGATTATTATTATGTCATTTATTATATCATAGATTAACGCCACTAAACCTGATAGGTCGTATAGGACGATGAATGAAATGGATGAAATTATATTCAAATGAGCTCGGAGGCCACACCGCTTTCAGTTACCTGATATTCATATTTTAGAATAAAGGAAAACCCCAAAAAATCCTCAAGTGAGTAACTCACCCGAACTGACATTCGAACTTGACACCTGTAACGATTTTAATTAAATGAACTATATGCATTATTTGTATTATTAATAAAATCTGAAAATTGTTGTGTTTTCTGTAAATAGCTGTGTAACGTGTTACGTCGTCTTCGTTTTACTTAATGTTTATAATTTTGAAGAACTGCTAAATTCTAAGATATAGACAAAAACTTACTACAGAAAAACTGTACATCTGGAGGTTTTTCTGACATTAAGCATTTCCGAGATATTAGTTGTTATAGCATACATTTTCAAATGTTTATTACTTTTTTAAACTCCTAAGTCACTTCATTTTTAGTTTCGTAAGACATTGTTAATGTGTTTCAGCCAAAAATGTAATATGGAGATTTCACTAGAAACATATGTTTTCGGGTCCCCTGGATAAACTAAAACTGATATTTTACATTCGCATGACCAATACCGTTTATTTGACATGGTTTCTACAAAGTGTTCTTACAAACGCTTGTTATTATAGCTACCATGCACCTAGTAGGTAGAGGAACCATTGTATTCTGCATATGAATTCTATTTCGAGATTTCATCGAAAATCCACTGAATCCAAAAAATCATTTATTAAGAAAGGCCCGTGATGTGTATGTGTGTCTGTGAACAATATACTTCAAAAACTATATCTCTATATCCCCCCTAGAAGTATCAGGATCTTTTGGTGATATCAGCAGCAGAGTTTCTGCAAGGGAATAAAGGGGAGGTACCAGACAAAGAAGCGACTTACTAACCTAGAGGCCACGGTTGAGAACCCTGATGGAGCTCCCAGCTGGAAAACCATTCAATATGTAGGAGATCTGGTGTATCTAATCCAATATGGAAATGCATCGTGCCGATGGATGTATGGCGCTGAGATAGTGAAAAGTGTTGTGAGCGATCTCCACAGAGCACTATGCGACTATCGAGGTTCTGTGCTGGGCGATATTTATTATTTTGGTACTCCTCGGACCTTTATGGAAACATTAAAATATAGCACGCACTCAAGAACCTTGGCCATAAACGCACGCTATAAGAGTGTACTGGGAGTAAATTATATTTACAAAAACAATGATATTCCAAGAACTTTCATCTATGCTGGTTATATGTAAAGTATTGTGTAGGGATGTGTCCGCTATTGAAATATCCTTAATGATGGACGTGAGCCTAGGTACCTACGAGGGTAAATAAATATAAACGAGACCTTTAGTTCTGAAGCCGTAATCTTAAACAGAGCGCGCTGCTACTTCTACGAATACATACTTACAACGTAGGCGCTATTAAAAACAGTTGTAACAAGTTGTGTTGATTTTATTGATCAACGAAATTATATAGTATCACTAATTATTTAACTAAAATCGAAAATTATTGTAAAAACAATGGGTCCCAGTTTTATTGCATATAGCTTTGTAAATACCTAAAAAGTTTGACATAAAGGTAACAAAAGTTAATCTTTTTACGCTAATCCTTTAAGTAACTCACGGGCATTTAAAACAAAACACGAGCAATTTGCTTGGTATATTTAATTTATACATGCGGGCAGTATCTCTGGAGCATGACTTAATTTGCTCTCAACTCATTCGCGGAGTTCGGTTTTATGTCTAAAATGAATCATAATTAATATATATTTTAATAATAAGTATTTATTCTTATACCATTATCATCTTCATAATTCCCTTTTCCCTTGCTCATTCATAACATTTACGATGTTGAGGGCTTTTACATAAAAAGCATATAATATTTCGTTTCTAGTTGACGTCTCAAACATTTCACAAAGTAGAGCAAATATGTATATTCTAGTTCTAGAAGACTGTGGAGCTCTCAATGAGTGTGTAAATGTATTTGTAGTTACAGATTGTATCAGAGTGGCCCTGGGTTAAGAAAAATAAAAAGCCTCGTTTATATATTTGTGTGAATAGAGGCATAGCGCTTTCAGCTTACGGCATCATCAACCTGGCAGGTGGGCGGATGCGGCACTCTGTTGTGACCATCACTGCTTATTGTAGCAAACAATGAAAGAATTAATTCTCCTCCAACACCGCAAGTTGGAAGAGATTAAACGGATACCATTTGACCACCTTCCCTACAGTCCAGGCATATCGCCCTGCGATTTTTATCTCTTTGGGCCACTTAAGGAGACACTAGGATGCAAATAATTTAGGAATGACGTAAATGTGAAAGACACTGTACGCAGTTAGCTAGTGACACCGCAATCTTGTAACAATGAGAATGTCAAAAGCCGCCCATGCGCTGGGCTAAGTGAATTTCCAAATTAGGAGTTTATATAGAAAAGTGACATTGTTATTTTGTTACTTCAAATAAAATAAAATTAGAAGAAAGGTCTTGATCATATTTGATTTACTTCGTGCCTTATGATGAAATTAATTTGCCGTAAAAACTTGGAGGCCGGAGGCAGTAAAAACTTGGCAAGTCTCTGCAGTCAAATAGATAAGAAACTGATAGGATTGGACATAGGGGATGATTCCAATGCCCTTTATGTAAATGGGACAAAACTGACATCAGAACAAAGAGAGCAACTGACAGAATATTTGCTAAGTACAGAGCTAATTATTTTGAATAAAGTCAATCAGCCGAGCTTTGTTACTTCTTAAAGAAGGAAGTCATTGAAATTATGCTAAGGACTACGTTGTTTGAAGACCTATTTCTAACTAGCATTTATCTTCGATGTCTCGGTATCTGGCCACAGACACGTTTGCTTTATTGTCAGGCCTTAATGCTATTTTGCATGACGTTATTAGGTTTCTTAAGTAAGTAATTATATTTTATTTTAGTCCACATCCGCGAAAGCTATGGGCGACACTAGCCAGTTTCTGCTGCCCCCAACCTTTGGTGAAGCCAAACTTTTTCTAGCTATTTTTGATGAACTTATGTTGCGTTTTCGGTTTACAGAATGAAATGGGGAAGTGAAGATATAATTGTCTGCATTTTGTATTCATTGCGTGTGAATAGGCGGTCAATATTTAAAAATTCTGTGTGTGTGTGTGTGTGTGTGTGTGTGCGCGCGTGCGCGCGTATGCGTGTGTGTGTGTGATGTCAGAGAGAATTCCGCACTGCAGCCAATGGATTATTGTACGTCAGACCCCAAGAGGGTAGGATGACAGTAAATTCAAAGGGTGGTCTTAACCGGGCGACGGAAGAAGAGCCAACACGCAGGGTCCCTAACATATTCCAAGAAGTTCTTCATCCCGGCTCGGGGAGCGCTAGGAACCCGTGTCCCAGGTCTGACCAAATATTCTGGGTGTACAGATGATGCAATCCGCCGCCGAGAGCTGTATTTCCAGAGCGCAGTCACCAACACGGAAGGGCGCCATCACCGCAGTCCTCTGAAAGAGACCGGTTGGATGAAATGGAGATGAAATAAAGGTACATAAAGTTCGGGGGATGAAGAAACCTCCCCAGCATTGCCTAGTGACCCGGAACCCCCCCCCATAAAACCCACGAGTCAGAGAGTTCGGCCGCGGGAATCAACCCCACAGCCTCTTGATCCCACGCCTGAGCCACCTGGCTCGGTTAAAGACATTGTAATAGCATTTGTGCGACTTCAGTGGTTACTGTTAAAATTAAAGTGAAATTCCTGCTGTGCTTGAATTACTTATTATAGATAAGATAGCATTAGAAGAACTAATAACGCGAATCCATTCCATAAGAAATACCTACATATATAATAAAATTTGGATCCTTTACAACGATTCCCTTTAAGAAAGTTCCAAAAGACCTCCAAGAATCCAAGATCTAGTCCACATTCATTTCTTTTGATTTTTTTCAATTTTTAAGGCCAGTAGTAAGATCTCCGCCACTACTTTAGCTCCTCCAATTTCTTGATCACCCATTTTTACAAACTATCAGTAGAAATTAAAAAAAAAACAACAACAACATAAAACCACAGTACACACAAGTTTCCGAAATCTAAATAAAATCTTGTGCAATTAGTTTCATGAAAAATGATTTAATGAAACTAGTTGCGAAACCTAGTCTCGTCATGTAAACTAGACTTAAGGTTATTAATCCTGTGATATACGAGAGTTGGGGCAAAAGTTAAGGCAACTATTGATTTTCTTGAAGATACCAGTCCGGTTGGAAAATGTGACATATACAGCCGAAAGGACAAGGACTTAACCTCATATGTGGACAATGAATAGCACTGAATATCGCACACAACAATTTGTTACGGTAGTATACAGGGAAATATGGCCTCCTCGGTGCAAAAGAATGACAACACAGTACACATACAGTTGACATGACAAACCTGGACCTAAATACCCTCAAAGTAATCCTCTGCTACTGTCACCACACGCTGCCAACGATGTGAGTGGCGCTGAGTACCAACTACCGCAGCATTTGCCGCACCAAGTGTGAATCGGGTCATCTGTTCACGCACAGCATTTGCAATGTCCTCTCGTGTTGCAAACCGCCTACCACGTAGTGATTCCTTAATCTTGCGAATGAGATCAAAGTCACAGGGTGAAATGTTGGGAGAGTACGGCGGGTGCTCCAATTCTTCCCATCCCCAACGTCAAGTAGCTATCCTACACACTCTACTTTATGTGGTTTTGCATTGTCGAGCAGGATTATTGCTCTGTCCACAAGATCCGAACGTTTCTCCCGAACGCCACGCCGTATCTGTCGCACCAGGAAGTCCCTGCAGTACTCTGCGGTCACTATTCTGCCATTTGGAACAAAATGGCAAACAATATCACCCCTGACGTCATATGCGACGATCACCATCAATTTGACTGGGGAAGGATTCTGACTGAACTTCTGCCTCCTTGGTGATCCAGAATGTCGCCACTCTGCGGACTGACGTTTCAGTTTTGGTTCGTATGCCCTGACCCAAAATTCATCGATGGCGATTATTCGTGACAAGAATTGATCGCCGCCGTCCTGTTGCCAGCGTGCAAGGTGGTCGGAGCATATTGCATAGCGCACCCATCTTTGAACTTCCGTCAGTGCATGTGGTATCCACCGCGATGCGATTTTGCGTAGTTGCAGCTCATTCCGTAATATCCTGTGGACGGTGCGTTTCTCGATGCCGCTTGCCCTCTCTAACTCCAGTAGCGTCCATCGTCTGTCTTCGTTCAGGAGCTGCTCGATGACGGCACGTGCCACGTCGGTCCGCACACTGACAGGTCGTCCCGAACGTTGCTCATCACTGATTGACACACGTCCTTGCTGAAACTTTCCTACCCACCGTGCTACTGTACGGTATGGTAGGGCATTATTCCCAAGGGCTTATACTAATTCACTGTGACATACGTGTTACTTCCATCTAGCACGACACTCACCAACTGACTGATTTCACAGCCCCCGCTGCGCTACTACCAGCTATCACATCTGTTGTTCTGCATACACAGTATGCCTGCAGAACTTCCACACGACGCATATACGTTTGTGATCCGTTCACATATCTCCAAGAAAAAAATTAGTTGCCATTACGTTTGTCCCAACCCAGGAGCTGCTCATTGAGTGTTAGTCGCCACAAGTACCTATAAAAGGGTTCTTCAGCATTAGTATTGGGAACACACAAAATCATTCGGTATGGAATATGAGTTGGCCTCTGACCAGACGGTGTGTGTGTGTGTGTGTGTGTGTGTGTGTGAGCAGTATGACTCGAAAACATTTCAGATACATATATGGCATGGCAGTTCAATATCCAAAGATTTTCATTTACTCAAACTTAACGATGTGGCTAACATTTAAAGATGTTTATATTCGAATAAAATATCTTAAATTATCTGGAAATACTCTTTTTTCGGAAGAACTTATGTAGATATATTCGTTAAATTGATAAATCTGAGAGTTAGACAAATATTTACTACCAAAATGTGGATATCTGAAACATATAAATTTGTTTCAAAGAAGTTATTTTTTGAGTAGCATCAACCACTTTCTAGATATCCGTTGTAGTTGGTTTTAATGCTCTCAGTATTCTGTCAGTGTTTTAAATGGTCCCCATTTAATTGTTTCTCATGGTATAATGAAAATAGTATAAAAGAACAAATTTAATAAATAGCGACCGAGTTTAAACATTTACTTATATACATGTTGTTCGTGTAAATATATTTAATATACAGTAATAAAATTTTTCGAATATTTTTCCAGGAAAAGACAGTTTCAGAATCTTCGTGTGGTATCCTTGGAAAGTACTAAACTTAAATACCAAGTTTGGTATTTAACGGACGTTCATCTTTGAGTTGCTGTCCACAGACAGGCAAGCAGACATATTTTTCTTTCCTATATATATATATATTTTTTTTTTTTTTTTTTTTTTTTTTTTAAATTTTGGGGTCCTCAAGAAATGGATTTCTGGTGAAATCTCGACATCGAATTGTTGGACAGCTATGTACATCGTATATACGTGCTAGAGAAATTAAAAAACTGATGTGTTCCATTCATATGACTATTTCTAAATATTCTGTACCGAACTATTCTTACATATTTCATTTGATGCTAATCAAGGTAGGCATTATCAGTTCGCCTCTTTTGTGTGGGGGTAGCGTGTCTGTCTCACATTCAAGAGCTCCCGAGTTAACCATATCTCGGTTAAGGCAAGTTACCTGGATATGGTTTTTATTCGTGAATTTCGCTTATCCTGAGAAGACGAATGCAAGTAAGTTTAATCTCCATAGGCCCCAGGCTCAATTGAGCATCATTTCATTCAATGCCCGATATTGTATACATATATCCGTGTGTATAAACCATATCCAGGTATTTCTTCGGGGATTTCCCTTATTTTGAGAAGACGAATGTCAAGTAAGTTTGAGCTTTATTTCATTCAATGTCCGATATGAATTAAATATATACAGTAAAAAAGACACATTACTTACTTCCTTATATGTAGCAGAAAAATAAAGGGAACACACTTCGCTAAAGCGATAGTCAAATATTTTAAAAGCCGGCCGATTTGTTTTACCAGGAATAAAACAAAAGAAACAGGAATGTCAAAATCCATTTGAGAAAGTTTAAGTACCTAATTTAAAATTGAAAGCAATAACAAGGAATGTCTTAGTAACTATATGATATTGGGAACACTTTCGATATTAATTCTTCCTTTGATGTTGTGAAGTGATAAAAAATTGGCGGACACGAAATGGGGCCAGTAGAAGTGTCAACAGAAATTCTCCCATTGCCAATGTCTAATAATGCCTTTGCATCTGAAAAGCGCAATGAAGCGCAATGATCTGCGTAATGTAGCACATATAGTTGGTATTGCGAAAAGGAGGAAGTCAGTGCACCCATTAGGTAGTGTGGAAAGGATGACATATGCAGTTAACAGCGTGGGTAAGCAAGGATGCCATTGGCATAACAGTAATGGTAGCGCTTCTATAGTGTGGCGGGTAAACGCTTAAATAGGTATTGCATTACATTAAGGAGAGTCACAAAGTAACATTCGTGCTTCTTCCGAACCTCTTTCTTTCCTTTACTCCTACTGTTTTTCACCTCTCTTTATTTTCTTCTATGTCAAAACAGCCATTGTTAAGGCTAATAATGACATAACCAAAGAGCAAGTAGATTTAGTTGGGCAATTGATAAGCTTTTATTTGAAGATAGCTTTGTGTATTAAATTTCTTGATCAAATGTATTAAGAACATCGCAATTGCAGTGTGACGGTGACGGGAGTTATATTTATGTTCTGATGAAATCACCTTTAGCTAGCCCATACACCACATAACCTCAAATAACCAATATCTACAATTGGAAGTTAACGTAAAGCGGTTTACTTCCGGGCCCCGTCATTTCTGTGCCATTTTCAGATTCCAAGAAGAATTATTGGCTAAGTGTATAGTTTATAACTTGTTTATTCTAAAGAATTACAACACAAATGTACTTTATGAATGAAAAAAAGTACATTATCTCTTTATTTAAACGATGTGACCAAGGGAACGATACTTAATATATAAAACATATATTTGATTTTCAGTTATCTTACGTCATTGACTCCATAATCGGGTGCATTCCCTTACCATTGAATGGGGAAGAAAAATAAAGCAGTACAGCGGCCATCTAGCGGAAAATAAATACACAAGTACGTAAACTAGATGTTCGTCGTCAGGAAAGCCTTGCTTATTTATTTTAAACGATAGGAGTAAGGAAAGGACAGTTAATACATAAAAATGTATCTGAATTTCGCTGTTGCGTCACGTCGTTGTCTCGATAAACTGGTGCGTTGCCTTAACATTGAATGGAGAGGAAAAATAGAGCCAGTAGTAACTACTGCCATTTAACAACAAACTACCGTAGTACCACTGCCATATGGCAGCTATTAACCGACTGCGTTTCCTTGGCACTGTATGCTGATTCATATTATGAGACTTTAAAAGCTTTCCCTACGATTTTTAAACATTTTTTTTACACAAACTTTGTCGTAACAATAACGAGAGAATTGTTCAGTTTGGTGCAGTCGTTCGAAAGTGGTGCGCGTACATACATTTTGGCGAGTTATTTTTTTATATATATTATAGATGTGTGTATGTATATATATGTGTGTGTGTGTGCGCGCGCGCGTGTGTCTTAAGTTTTAGTTTATCTCTTACGATTTACCAGCTAGGCAAAAGCTATCCAGAATAAGGAAAGAGGTCCTTAGAGGCTATTCCCAGAAAATTAAAGGTATACATTTTGTCATGCAAATATATTTAATATACTAAGCTGTTAGAGTCATTTTTGTGAAAATCGAAAATTTCTAAAACTATTCTATGTAAAAGGTAGTGGTTTGGTGGAATTTTCCCGAAAATCTTCACATAGCATCCCTGGATAATACTAATCTTAGATGCCAAGTTGGTATTTCACAGGCTTTTCGTGTTTGAGCTATGATGTCCATAAACACGCACACACGCCTCATGGACCTTTTTTAAGTTCAGGAGTCCTCAAAACATGTATTTGGGGAAATCTCGGTTTCAAATGTTTGGGTGGAATACAATACCTTATCTACCTTCTATGTACATTTTATGGTAGAGAAAGCCAAATTGCCTTTTTTTATCATTCACGGATCCTCAAAAATGTATTTCCAGGGATATCTCGGTACCGAATTTTTTGGGTGGAGTCCTATAGCCTAATATGCCTCTGAGCAAAATTAACCGGTCTTTCATTTCCAGTATAAAATGGGAAGCTGAGAACCACATTAATTAAAGAGTGTCCATAAATAAAACTCAATTTAATTTTATGTATATATCATGTACACTTTGGTGGTAGAGAAAGTAAAAATTTTTTCTTCTTTTTTGATTCAGGGGTCCTCAAAAATGCATTTCTTGTGAAATATTGTTAGCGACATTTTGGGTGATTCCAATGCCTTTCCTACCACTGTGTACGTAGGTAGTGTTGTAGAAAAAGTAAAAATCTAATGTATTCCATTCACATACCTTATTTTTTATCTGTTCTACAAACTATTCTTATAAAAGATTACTCACTTGTTTAGATAATGTTAATCAATATAAACATTATAAAAATAGTCCTATTACTTAGTCTCTGATGAGTAGAAGGAGAATTAGGGAATACACTAATGAATACTAGGTTAAAGCAACAGTCAAACCTTTTAAATTCTGTCACTATACAATTATCATTGAAATTCGGTTCTCTTTCCATGGCCCAGGAGAAAACAAAAGAAATATGAAACGCATGAGAAAACTTCCCATTTGAGCAAAGTTTAAGTAAAAAATTAAAACCAACAACAGGGAATATCTGTAAAATGGTTAGATGTACAAGAAAAACTGTTTATGACATAAATTATGTGTTTTAACGAGATCTACGTTTTTGTGCAGTAAGTTTTTTTTTCTATATCTTATGGTTTACCAGTTATGGTAAAGTCATTTAGAATAAAGAGGACTTCAGGGGCTATTCCAAGAAATTCAGGATATAAACTTTTATTGCCATGTTAACATCTTTAATATATGGAATTTTAATCAAAGCTGTTAGAACCGTCATTTAGAAAATCGGACATTTCGAAGAATGTTCCATGTAAACGGTATTTTGGGGTGGAGGGTTTTTCTGAAAATTTTCGTGTGGCATCTTGGAAGATACTAAACTAAAATGCTAAGTTTTTGAGTTATGCTGCCCATAAACACACACGCTGATATTTTTCTAAAAATGCTTTTTTGGATTCAGGGATCCTCAAAACATGTATTTCCGGTGAAATCTCGCTTTAAATGTTTGGGTGGAATAGCTTTCATTCTCTACCTCTACACTGTACATACGTGCTAGAAAGTAAAAAGGGTCCGTCACTTTCCTAGGTTTTGAAAACCAACACGTATATACTAGGTATAGGCTGCACGAATGAAAAATTAAGTCGCGACACACACTTGGACGATGTCTGCACTTGAGCCTCTTGCAAAGAACTAACGAACGATGAGTAGGTAGATTTAGAGATCACCTTAGTGAAATGGGACCTGTATCGCGCCTGCCCAATTGGAACATTTGGAACATTCGCTTGCGTCTTGTAAACTCGCAATCGCAGTATTTATGCTGATAGGTATCTCAAATAATAGGACGGTTATGGTAATGTAGAATGTTTTAATGACACTATTTCCCATTACAATAAACGCTTGTTCATATTCTTGATATGTCCCGGAGAAAATTAGTTCTGCACCGCTCAGTACATCATCCTGTTTACGAAGTCGGCAATGCATGCAGCTCAAAGTTCAATTCCGCACCTCCCCTTTGAGACAAGCGGCTCACTGAACTAATAATGACGTCATAATTTAAACCCAACGGCGCTAAAGGCCGAATAAATATGAAGACACAGTGTGTGTGTATGTATGTGTATACATACACACACACACACACACACACTCCCGTCAAAAACATAATAATATAGCAATGGAAAAATTGAAAGATCTGAAGGTGAAATTACTGCAGTTATATTCCCCGTGTATCTCCCCCTAATTTCCCTTTGTTTGTCAAAACACAAACCACTTCCTTTCAGGTCGGGATAAAACTGCAGCTGTCAAAAAGTGTTTGACAAACCCTTATAAATGGGATGCATGGGTATTGGTGAGTTACTGGAATAAATGGTTACCATTCAAGTTTGGTTATACTAAAAACATTCAGACCACTTCAGTACAATGCACCAATTGAGAGTAATCACTTACATGCAATGAAAAGCAGGAATGCTTAGTAATGACATGCCACTGATTCTTTTAACTTCTTCCTGAATAAATATCCGCTTGTATTGTCCACATGATTGAGGAAGGGGGATGATGGATAGCAAATAATTTAGCATGTTAGAATCGATCCCTACCAATAACACACAAATAACTTGGATTAGCTGAAAAATAAACAATGTTTAATAAAGGTTAGTTTGCAAATATCTCAGTATACCTATTTCTTCGAAACATTCTACTTAAGTATTTACATTACAAGTACGTATTTATATGCCTGCCTCTACTGGTTTTAATCCGAAGAATCTAACTTACCTTATGCTCTGAAATTAATTACTACTAAGACTCTTTTTGGACAAAAAGTTTACTAGCGTAAGTGGTTTATGTGCATTAACTTATTCTTAATAAGTGGAAATCGGAGAAAGATGATAATGATGAAACGAAGAAGATAATTCAACTTCAAGATCATTTGCGCCCTAAAATATATATTATGGCAAAAGCTAGAGATAAACAATAATATTAACATAAATCACACCAAAGTAGAATATAAAATCAGATGATATAAAACTAATAATGGCAAAAGCCAGAGATAAAGACCAGTTTACAAAACAAGGCCAAAAGGTGCGAAAGAATATATAAATATAACTAAATTCTAATTGGAATGCATATCGTAAAAAACTTAAAAACCTTTCTGATGAAAGATATTGTCCACCAGCATCTCTGCAAGATTGGATGGCAGGTGCAGAGAGCCCCGAAGATGTGCTTGAGGAATACAATCTAGCAACACATTACCGACCGCAATACCTTCGTTATACAGCGGATAAATAGAGGCAGGATCTCCCTTAAAAAGGCAAAAGTGTAATGGCCATTACGCCACTGAGCCCAAATCACTTCCTCACGACAAGAGGTAGTTACTCAGTTCATTGGAATGGTCTTCATTACTCTAAGATTGTTTCTGCGGTGAGCCAGCCACACTTGTGCCAGAGCGATAGCACCGTTCTCCTCACAATAAACCGGAAGTCCTCCGATGTACATGAAATACTGCATTACTAGGTTGTGGGTTACCGCCTTTGCTGCAAAATGCGCCAGTTCATTCCCCAGCAAGCCAGGGTGACCAGGAATCCAAGCACATTTCTAATAACATCGGAGCGTGTAAGACATGGACAACCAAATGCGCTGCATAATGGGGTGGTATTTGTAGCCCATGAAAACTCTGAAGTGCGTAAGGGAATCATTCATAACGAAGCAGTCGCTCAACTTTCGATGGCATGTACATGGCACACAGCTCTGCAGAAGTGCTACTCTGAAAATCGAATGGAGACGATCTCGGCTCCATCAAATGGTACACTTAGATTCTTCAGTGTAGATAAAAACCCAGTCACTATAACATTACACAGCTTCTAAAAAAAATCTGATGTGTTACACTCACATAACTTTCTCTAGCTGCTCCAGAAACCTCCTACAAAAGATTATTCTTCTTTGTACACAATGCTAATCGATATAAATATCAGCAGAATGTTCTTATTACTTAGTTCCTTATAAGTAGAAGGGAATAAGGAAATGCGCTATGCTGAAGTGATTGTCAAATGTTTTAAAAGCTATCGTTATGCGATTGTCATTGCAAATCACGTCTTTGCTTGGCCAGGAGTAGAATAAAAGAAAAATGGAAATTTTCTGTCTGAGAACAGTTTAAGTACTTAACAATTGAAACCAATAACAAGGAATATCTCGGAAACGGTTACCTCCACAACAAAAACGTAAAGGACATAAATTGTGTGTTTTGTCGTGATGTACATTTTTTGTGCAGTGAGCTCTTTTCTATCTCTTACAGTTTAGCAGTTAAGTAAAATTCGGCAAAATTAATCCAGAATAAAGAGGTCTTCAGAGGCTATTCCCAAAAAATTCTAGGTATACATTTTATTACGGACATAAACAGTTTTAATATACGGGATTTTAATCAAAATCGTTAGAGCCATTATTAAGAAAATCAAAATTTTCGAAATTTTTTCCATGTAAAGGGTAGTTTGAGGTGAGGGGATTTTTTTGAAAATCTTCGTGTCGCATCCTTGGAAGATAATAAACCTAAATACGAAGTTTGGTATTTAACGCTCTTTTAGTTTTGGGGCTATGCTGTCCACAGACACACAGACAGACAGACAGACAGACAGACAGACACACACACACACACATACACACACACACGGACTTTTTTTTTAAAAAATCTGATGTCTACCATTCACGTGACTTTCTCTACATCTCTGCAACAAATTATTCTTAAAAAGCTTATACTTCTATTTACTTCATGCTAAGCAGAAAAAATTAAAAGAAATAGTCTTAATACTTGCTTCCTTGTAAGTAGAAGCGAAATAAGAGAATACCATAGGTTAAAGTGACAGTCAAAAGCTGGTTGCTTTGTGACTGAAGTTCCTTTGTTTGTATGGACATGAGTTGACAAGTTCCTGTATGAGAAAAGTATGTTTTTCAAAGCAGAAACCAAAAACAAGAAATGTCTAAAAAACGATGAACTCCACGAAAAAAATGTATATAACATAAATTGTGTCTTTTAACGTGCGCTACATTTTTCGTGGATTAAGATTTTGTCCATCTCTTACGGTTTAGCAGTTATTCAAAATTCCGTAAAATTCATCCGGAATAAAGTGGTCTTCATAGGCTATTCCCAGAAAATTCAAGATATACATTTTATTTGTCAGGTAAATATCTTTAATATACGAAATTTTAATCAAAATCGTTAGAGCCATTTTTGAGAAAATCAAAATTTTCGAAAAAAGTTCCATGTAAAGAGTAGTTGGGGGTAGGGGGATTTTTCTCAAAATCTTCGTGTCGCATCCCTGGAAGATAATAAATTTAAATACCAAGTTTGGTATTTTACCGACTTTTCACTTTTGATTTATCGTGTTCACAAACACACGGACACACACACACACACACACACACACACACACACACACGGACCTGTTTCCGAAAATGCTTTTTTTAGATAAAGGGGAACCGGTGGAACTCGGTATCGAATTTCTTGGTGGAGTGCAATACCTTCTCTATACACTATGTATATAGTGCGTATAGAGAAAGTAAAAATCGTATGTGTCCCATTCACATGACTTTCTCTACATCCCTGATCTAACTGTTAAAGTTAGCTGAAATTGTGTTATTACATGCTTCCTTGTAAGTAGGAGAGAAATAAGGGAGTATAGTACCCAAAGACACGGGTTTAAACCCGCCGGAGGTCAATGGATTATTGAGGCGTAAAAATACTTAGCATGGCTTCCTACGGGGTCGCGCCGTGGCCGACTGGTTAGACCACTTGTCTCTCACTTAGACGGCCGGGGTTCGATCCCAAGTGACCGCATGTGAGATTTGCGGTGGACAAAGCGGCGCTGGGGTGGGCTTTCTCCGGGTACTCCGGTTTCCCCCGCCTTAGCATTTCACCGGTGCTCCATCATCATTCATGTATCGCCATAAGTAGTTAAAGCGGTGCCATAAGTAGTTAAAGCGGGCGTTAAGCACTACCAAAAAAAAATCTGATGTGTACCATTCACAGGACTTTCTCCATATCCCTGCAACAAATAATTCTTAAAAAGCTTATACTTCTATTTACATTTATGCTAATCAGAAAAAATTAGCAGAAATAGTCTTATTACTCGCATCCTTGTAAGTAGAAGCGAAATAACGGACAACCGTAGGTTAAAGTGATAGTCAAAAGCTGGTTGCTATGTCAATGAAGTTCCTTTGTTTATATGGATAGGAGTTGAGAAGTTCCAGTATGAGAAAAGTATACGTTTTTCATAGCAGAAACCAAAAATAAGGAATGTCACAAAAACGACGAGCTCCACGAAAAAAAATGTATATAACATAAATTGTGTGTTTTAATGTGTTCTACATTTTTTGTGTAGTAAGTTTTTGCCCATCTCTTACGGTTTAGCAGTTATTCAAAATTTAGTAAAATTCATTCAGAATAAACTACTCTTCAGAGGCTATTCCCAGAAAATTCAAGATAAACATTTTATTAGTCATGTAAGTATGTTTAATATACGAAATTTTAATCAAAATCGTTAGAGCCATTTTTGAGAAAATCAAAATTTTCGAAAAAAGTTCCATGTAAAGGGTAGTTGGGGGTAGGGGGATTTTTCTCAAAATCTTGGTGTCGCAACCCTGGAAGATACTAAACTTAAATACCAATTTTGGTATTTTACCGACTTTTCGTTTTTGAGTTATCGTGTTCACAGACACACGGACACACACACACGGACCTTTTTGTGAAAATGCTTTTTTTGGATATTGGGGACCCTAAAACATATATTTCCGGTGAAATCTTGGTATTGAATTTTTGGTGGAGTGCAATACTTTCTCTATACACTATGTACATAGTGCGTATGGAGAAAGTAAAAAAAGAGAATAAATAAAAATAAATTAAAAAACGTATATTACAGAAAGTATGCGTTTTAACGAGTTCTACATTTTTTGTATAGTAGGATTTGTCTATCTCTTACAGTTTACCAGTTATGCAACATTTAGCCAAATTCATCCAGAACAAAGTTAAAATATGGTATTTTCAGCAAAATTGTTAGAGTATTTTTGAGAAAATCAAAATTTTCGAAATTTTTTCCATGTACAGGGTAGCTTAGGAAGGGTGATTTTCTTGAAATCTTCGTATAGCATCTTTTTGAGATACTAAACTTAAATATCAAGTTTGGTTTTTAACAGACTTTTCGTTTTTGAGTTATTCTGTCCACAGACACACAGAGATCTTTTTCTATTTCTTTTATTCAGGGGGTCTCAAAACATGTCTTTTCGGTGAAAACTCGGTATCGAATTTCTGGGTGGAATGCAATATTTTCTGTATGCACTATATAAAAAGTACTGCAGAGAAAATAAAAAAAGTACGAATACTAAACACAGACACTACAGTAATGTCGTCAACTACACAATCTCCCGCTTAGAAAACGTGCTAGATATTTCAATATCGTGTTCCTAAGAAGATCTCGGAAACGAACCCTGCAGCTCTTGGAGTAGTGAGGTGTTCCAATAAGGTTCGTCCCGCGCGGAGTTGAAGAAAGGAGCGAACATTGGATGTGTAGGCATACATTTAAGCCCATACTACTTCACGAGGATATCATTCAGGTGGTTCTGCGATTCGGTGTAAAGGCTCACAGCTGGGCTCCAACAGCCACATGAATGCTCCGATTATTAACTCTGTCTAATCTTCTTACTTAGGATGGTCGTGCTGAAGAATAAACGATGCATCCATAATCTAACTTGGATTGGATTAGTGCGCGATAATGTCCCATAAAACTGTCCTATCTGTTCCCCAATTTTGCCCCTTATTATCCGCAAAATGTTCACAGAAAGGTCACATCGTGCTCTCAGCTTCGCTATTTTCAATAACCAACTTAGTTTCCTATCGAGCGTCAACCCCAAAAATCTCGTCTCATTTGCGAATGGAAGCAAATCCCGGAGTGAAGGTGACAATCTCTTCTGTGATGCCAGAAGTTAATGCAGATTGACTTCTCAGTTGAGAATTGAAAGACGTTTTTGAACTCCATTCTCTAAGGTTGTGTAAACATTACTGGAGACGTTGGAAAAACGGTGTATAGTGAGAAATACAACAGATGGTAAAGTCTATGAATAAGCAGAACAATGCCCCTGGATTCGAAATAGGACTTATTGCTAAAGCCAGGGCTGAGGCACCACACTTTTTTGACAAAAAATAGATCTGAAATACCGATGCGACCTTACTCGGAAAATGCGATTCTTAACAAACTTCTGAATGTACAGCGGCAAACGCCCATATATATTCCATTTGTGTATGGAACACAGCTTCGCCAACACGTACCATAAACCTTCTCGAGGCAAAACATATTCTAGTTGTTTTACTGTTATTCATGATCCTTGACAATATGGACACAAGGTTGGCAATAGTTGAACGGTGTCGTCGAAAACCGCACTGGGTGTTGGTCAGTAAGTCGTGAGTTTCTATCCCCCATAACAACCGTCCTTGGACCATGCGTTCCATCACCTTGTAAACGCAACTGGTAAGGAAATTAGGACGGTAGTGGGCGGGAGATAACGGTCCTCTTGAGCCTTCAAATGGGAGGATTTTTTTTTTGGTAGTGTTTAACGCCCGCTTTAACTACTTATGACACCGCAGGTGGTGACACTGATGATACATGAATGATGATGGAGCACCGGTGGAATGCGATGGCGGGGGAAACCGGAGTACCCGGAGAAAATCCGCCCCAGCGCCGCTTTGTCCACCACAAATCTCACATGCGGTCGCTTGGGATCGAACCCCGGCCGTCTAGGTGAGAGGCGAGTAATGGGAGGATGGTGGCCTCCCGACATTTTCCTTGAAAAGTTGCGTCAACACAAGCAAGCACGGTTACAGACCTAACCTTAACTTCATTAGTGATATGTTGCACTTGTACGTGGATACCGTTAAATCCTGGAGCTGCAAATTGAGAAGATTAAAGTGCACGGTCTATCTCCACCAGGGTGAATCTTTGAGGTTTCCAGAACGAAACGAGAAACCTTGAAGTCCCTCTTGAGTCTTAATTAAAAGGAACTCATGAGGATAGTTATCCGAGCTAGATATTTGAACAAAAGCATTGCCAAAGGTGTTAGCAATTTTAAATGTATGTACAATAACTACTGTAGCTGTTTTTGGATCCGCTGGAAAACCCTAAGAGCACCTCTGCGAGCAAGTATGGCATTTCGGCATTCATCCATCCACCAACCGGAAATCGCCCGGGATTATGCAGTCGACAGCGGAAAAAAAATTGTTCAGCAGGTATAAGAATCATCTCTGTGAGATCTTTGGCTAAAATATTCACAGAGTATACTCATTGTAATTAAACATTAGCAAATGGGAGTAAAGGTTTCAATTGGCTTAATCCAAGCTCCATATAGGCAAACGTGTGGACAATATATCTGGTGTTAAGAGACTAATAAGACATAGAAAGTAGTCATTAGAACATAAATCAGAGATGACATTCCATTGTAAGACAACTGCTCACTGTAGACAAACTGCTAAATCAAAGCGTGGAAAGATATGAAAAGAAAGATGTGTAAAGAGTCTGAAAGAAATCTATATTCTTTGGTGTTCAGGTTAGCTAGGTTATAATTGTCCAGAATTCGACGATTAATATAGCTGTCACACAAGTCCGAGGGTGATGGGTAGTGACATTTTCCACAAACGGAAAAAATGTCGGTAACTGCGAAACTAGATCTAAATCAGTGAACAGATGTCAGATTATATACAAATGGTGAATTGCATGAATGGTAGTTTAATCCCTACAGTCACAGACTGGATGTCAGACTATAAAGATACCGATTCCACGAATATATGTTATTTTATGAGGTCAATTTATGTGCAGGAACGTCCTCTTCAAGTGAAATGTCTCACCGTACAGGGATGATTCGTCTGATGTGAAATCCATCTTGCCGATGAAGCTTTGTAACTTGTATAAGTAAGAATAATGGCTTGTTGTTATTTAGCAACAGTTCAAGCTCTGGTCAATGTGTTATAATACGTTCTATTGTAGTATAGTTATGGTATTTTTGGGATCAATTGGAAGTAGAGATGGCGAAGATAAAAATCGCCCATCGGAGTCCCTCCCAGAAGATACTTCAGGACAGAATTGCCGAGGAGATGCTCGTGAATTTCCTTTCTCTTTGAAGTTTTGGAAGCAGACTTGACTGCATTCAACCATTTTATCTCTACATGAAAGGCAAATGGAAAGAGGCTTTAATGTATCCGAATATTCGATACAGTATCCCAAGTACAAAATACAGCAAATCACCAGAGGAACTGTTCAATGTGACAACCGGCAACTTCCCTGCAGAGGTTGCACCTACGAAGAAATGAACCTCACATCCTGTCAAAAATACCAGGAGTATTGTGAACCTCACACTACAAGCAGCTAAAGCTCGTGTCAGAAATTGTTCATTAGATTCAACGAGCAACTGATAAGCGAAGTTCTCAAGCATGCGCTATGGTACCACGCGGCACCAAAAAGCACATGAGCTCAGAAGTTCGCAACTTAGATTTTCTTGGGATGTTTGTGTGATCGTTTCGTAGCTCGTTAAAACGATTTCTTTCCTTACACATAATGTGTAATTTTTTACACAATTTTTTTGGACACAAAGTTTAGCAATTAAAGGTTCTCACAGTAGTTACGTGTAGGCATTAGACAAGATTTTCAGGGGTACATTCTCGCACGACCAGTAGCTTCAATGGTTAAAACGGCATAATATCGGATAAATTCAAAGTACCGCTGTTCGAATCTAAGAAATGAGCAGGTTTTTTTTATTTCCCTCCAAAAACATAGTTTAGTTATTGCATTTCAATGCACACATTACATAAATGTTTTCAACAAACATAATTGTTTTATTGCATTAAACTGCGCAGTTTCTTTGATAATTACTGCACTTAACATTGAATGCTACCCAGATATCATTCACAGTCTTCTGAAAGTAATTTGTTTATCGTCTTGGCTTCAGAAATGTAAACTAAGCGTAATAGTTATGTTAAAATTGTGTTCCTCGTCGAGAAAAACAGGAACATTAAAAAACTAAATTAAAAAAAAGCTGATGTATTCCATTCACATGACTTTCTCTACTTCTCGGTAACAAATTATTGTTAATAAGCTTATTCTTCTATTTACTTCATGACAATCAAGAAAAAATTAGCAGAAATAGTCTAATTACTTGCTTCCTTGTAAGTAGAAGCGAAATATGGGAGTATCATTAGTTAAAGTGAAGTCAAAAGCTGGTTACTAGGTGACTGAAGCTCCTTTGTTTGTATGGACACGAGTTGATAAATTCCTATATGAGAAAAGTACGAGTTTTTCAAAGCTGAAGCCAAAAGCAAGGAATATTTAAAAAGCGATCAACTCCTCGTAAAAAGTTTATATAACATAAAATGTGTGTTTTAATGTGCTCTACATTTTTTGTGTGGTACGTTTTTGTCCATTTCTTTCGGTTTAGCAGTTATGCGAAATTTCGTAAAATTCATCCAGAATAAAGCAGTCTTCAGAGGCTATTCCCAGAAAATTCAAGATATATATATTAGTTGTCAGGTAAATATTTTTAATATACGATATTTTAATCAAAATCGTTAGAGGCATTTTTGAGAAAATCAAAATTTTCGAAAAAAGTTCCACGTAAAGGGTAGTTGGGGGTGGAGTATTTTCTTGAAAATCTTCGTGTCGCTTCCTTGGAAGATACAAAACTTAAATACCAAGTTTGGTATTTAACGATCTTTTCGTTTTTGAGCTATGCTGTCCACAGACACACACACGGACCTTTTTCCAAAAATGTTTTTTTTTTATTCAGGGGCACCCAAAACACGTCTTTCCGGTGAAATCTCGGTATCGAATTTTTGGTGCAATACAATATCTTCTCTATACACTATGTAAATAGTTCGTGTAAAAGTAAAAATGGAAGCTTCAGAGAGCGGCGCCAACTTGGTATTGTAGAATTCAATGACCAGCGCTATACCGACTCACACACCGTATGTAAGAACGGGGCGCTCTCGCTTACTACATTGTATGATCTGAATCAACCGAACTGTTATCAGCGGCGTACATACCCGCAAAGAACAGGCCAAATTGCCAAAGTTGTAAGTTCAATAATTTTAAATATCGTATGGATTGTGCACCAATAATACATTCCTTCGACTAGTGGAATACAAATGAGGCACTCTGAATGAAAATAGGACACACACGTCCACATTTTTACTTTCTCTATACTTACTATGTACATAGTGTATAGAGAAGGTATTGTATTGCACCAAAAAATTCGATACTGAGATTTCACCGGAAATATATGTTTGGAGACCCCCTGAAACAAAAAAAAAGCATTTTTAGAAAAAATGTCCGTGTGTGTGAACCCGTGGTAGCATGGTAACCATTACACTTCGGAGGGCGACTATGAATGAAGATGGAGCACCGTTGGAATGCGATGACGGAGGAAACCAGCGCCGCTTTGTGAGACCCGAGTGGTCTAACCAGTCGACCACGGCGCGGCCGTAGACGAGGTTGTTAGGTCGTTATCCATTTTTTTAATTTTTTTTATTTAAAATACAGTTCCGGAGGCTTGTCAGGACTCCGGCGCTGTATTCCTTTTTTCTCCAGTTTCCTATATTTCCTTAGTAGACCTTATTATTCTTAACGTTTTCATTTTTACATATATATACACACATAAACATACACATTTACAAACACAAACACCCATGCCCAAGGCGGGACTCGAACCCACGATCCTGTGTACCACGAAGCGCCAAAGCGAGACACTTTAGCGAGCGCGGCCACCGGGATCGGCAAACCATTAAATGCCATGTCAAAAGTGCCAGCAGGTGGTGGTTCGATTCTCACCTCCCGCCTGATTATTTTCTGAAACGGGACATTAACACGTTTCGAGATTATCTATTGTCATCAGGAATGGAGAATCAGGATAAAGGTACACTTCTAGAGAGCCAGTTAATTGGGAAATGACAACATTCTATAGTGCTGGAAATAAACATGATGGCAACGCTGCTAGGTGTAAAGGTTGCTTCACGTTCAAGCAATCCATAACCTCATTCTGTAGTGTTTAATTAATTCATTCCCTAGCATTTGCTACTTTTTAGAACTCATTTTTCGACCATGAAAACAATGTTTATTCTATTAAATGCTATTCTATGGTATATAATATATTGAATTTATTTGTTTGCGATACTTTTGATACAATACCATTGTATCTGGATCGCATATTGCATAATTAATTATAAAAGAACGTAATCATACCAGTTCAATAAACATTTCTAAAGAAATTATTTTCATTTTTGTAGTTGTAGCAATTTTAATTTCCTTCCCATCTAGCGAGACCTTCCAATGTGAAGGAAATATATATGTATATATATATATATATATATATATATATATATTCCTTATATCCATTGTAAGCTAATATAAACATTAACAATGCATAGCCGAAATAATTCCTCTAACCTGATAATAGTATTCGAAAATTATACAGTTGCCTTTGTATATGGATGTTTAAAGGAACATTGATTTTTGGTAGGAATATTTTCCAGTTGAATTAGGAATAATTCCGTTTTATTTGCAGTATTTTCAACCTATATTTGATAAAATATTTGTTGTAAAATTTCAATCGTAAAGTTCGTAAAGCGGTGGCAAATATTACAGCGCTATGCAAAATAAAACTAGCCATGTAATTTGCTGCTTTACGGAAGGTGTTTTATCAGAAAGAGGTTTCATTAATCTGTCGAGTATATATTTTACACAGGTCACAAAAATAAAAGAAAAAATAAATAAAATAAGGCGCGTGTTACACAGGATTCGACCAACCTCCCAACCTCTCCGTTATTCAGCAGAAGCATACTAACCATCCTTTACACAGAAAATATTTCGAATTTTTTGGTTTTCTCAAAAATGGCTCTAACGATTTTTATTAAATTCTCTTATATTTAAGATATTTACATGACAAATATAATGTATATCTTGAATTTTCTGAAAATAGCCTCTGCCGACCTATTTAATCTGGATGAATTTTTCAGAATTTTGAATAACTGGTAACCCGTAACAGACAGACAAAAACTTACTAAACAAAAAATGTAGATCTCCTTAAAATACAAAATTTACGTCATATACATTTTTTGTGGAGTTGACCATTTTCGAAATATGCCTTTGTTGGTTTAGTTTTAAAATATTTGACACATTTCTTAAACGGGACTTGCCAACTTCTGCCACGCAAAGAAATGGATTTCAGTCCCATAGCAACCACATTTTAAAACATTTGACTGTTAGTTTAGCCTAATGTATTACCTTATTTCCCTTCTACTTATAAGGACCTAAGTAGTAAATCCGTTTCTGCTAATGTTTATCTCGATTAGCATAAAGAAGAGAGAAGAATAAGCTTATTAACAATAAATTGTAACATAGATATAGAGAAAGTCATGTGAATTGAACCATATTTTTATGTAATGGTTGTAATATTACAATAACCATTAATAGGAGAGACGGTAATTGTTTTAATGGGTATTATTATCAAGAAAAATAGGATATAGATGATCATAATTAAAGTTTATTTTACCCTTTGATGCACTTGTAATTTATGTTTCGACAGCGTGTTTTTATTTATTTTTATTTATTTATTTATTTAAAGCTTAATATCCCTTAACTGGTTGTTCATATTGAACGATAAATGAAATTGGTGATATGCTGAAATTATCTCTGGGTCCATGAAGCTTAAGTTACTCGACATTCGTCTTTTCAGAATAAGGGAAAACCCTGAAAAAAAACTTACCCAGGTAATTCACCACAAGCGAGATTCGTACTCGCGACCTGTTGAATGTGAGGCAGAGACGCTACCACCACACTACCCAGGCGGGCTGTTGTGTCGTGTGTGTGTGAGTGTGTGTGTTATTTTTTTTTTCAAGGCTATAAAGCATAGATTTCGCTGCCCAGTAACTATGAACTAAGTTATCGCTAATTATTATAATAGTACACAAACTTTTGCGTTTTATGTTTTTTTTTTTTTGTTTTTTTTTTCTACCCATTTTGAAACCGGCGAAATGATGATGCTCAAATAATGCCGGGTCCATTGAGGTAGAGTTGTCGACATTCGTCTTCTCAAGATAAGGAAAACCACGGGGGGGGGGGTACTTATCAGAGTAATTCAACCTAACCGAGATTCGACCTGAGGATCTCTTGAAATTTTGCATTTTATAAATATAAAACAACCAGCATATGTTCTCTGAAAATCTTAAATAATAGACTAAACTGAGTTTTTGAAATAACACAGAGATTGTTCAAGAAGCATGGTAGATATACTGCTTGTTACAGTGCAGACCTGCGAATGACAAATCATTTGGTGGATGTTATACACTTCCTAAGGAAGGATGTGAATACAACAGAAATGCGTACCAATATGGCATATACTCCAGGGACTTTGTACTATAATTTTCCTGTTTTCAAGTTGATCGCCGAGAAAGCTTGGAATATGATGCACGCAGAGGAGATCATCAATAAAGCACACGACATGGTTCTGCAGGAGCGCCAAATGAAGGAGTCCAAAATTTTGGAAATTCTGGGCATTTTAGGGGAATGTGTGTTTTACGAATTGAAACAGGAATTGTTCATGGAAAATTATCTCCAAGATGGTAAGGCGACTCTGACTTAGGATAAAAAATATAACGCTAATGACCTAGTAGTTGGACGCCCTTAAACATCAAACATCATCTTTGGATCAAAAGGGAATCGGAATACAAACGTTAGAGCAAAGTTTAGCTCGTTTTCAGAGACTCCATCGACTCTATGCGCCATTATACATATTACAAACATGAATGTGGGTGCATTACTGCTACAGAGGTCTAAGCTTTGGAAACACCAATTTTATTTATTGCCCACCAAAGAAAGCAAAGTGTGTTAAATCGCTCCTAATCATGCGTTTAAATTGGGTTTTTACTTTCTCTACACGTATTATTTTTATAGAGAAAGTATTGTATTCACACAAAAATTCCAATGTAGAAATTTCACCGGAAATATTTTGAGGTTCCCTGAGTCAAAAAAAAAAAAGCATTTTTAGAAAAATTATGCCCACGCGCGCGCGTGGTGTGTGTGTGTGGGGAGGCATAGCTCAAAAACTAAAAGTCCGTTAAATACCAAACTTGGTATATAAGTTTGATGTTTTCCAAGGATGTGACACGAAGATTTTCAAAAAAATCCCTCTATCCCAAACTACCTTTTACATGGAAAAATGTTTGATATGTTTTTTTTTTTAAAAAATAGCTCTATTTGATTCAAATACCGCATATAAAGTATATTTACATCACAAACAAAATGTATATCTTCAATTTTTTGGGAATCGGTAGATTCTGAAGATTCTGGGAGCCGGTAGATTCTATTTTTGAAAAAAAATAGCTCTAGATTTGATTAAAATACCGTATATTAAATATATTTACATCATAAACAAAATGTATTTCTTCAATTTGCTTGGAATCGGTAGATTCTGAAGACCTGTGCATTCTGAATAAATTTTGTTAAATTTTGTATAACTACTAAATCGTAAGAAATAGATAAAAACGTACAACAAACAATGTAGATCTCGTTAAAATATACAACTAATGTCATATACATTTTTGTTGTAGAGTTGACTGTTTCCGAGATATTAATTGTTATTGGTTTCAATTTTAAACTATGTTTTTTCTCAAACGGGGTCACCTTTCGCTTCATCCTTTGCTATAGTGACAATGCAAAGAGAACCGAACTTTTAAAAGATTTGACTATCGCTTTAGCTATCGTATTCCCTTAGGCCCCTTCTACTTAGAATGAAGCAAGTATTACGACAATTTCTGCTATGCTTATCTGGATTAGCATTATATAAACATTATTAAATAAATATAATTAAATAATGTTTTGTAACTATTTGGTTTGCAAAACAGGTAGAGAAATGAAAGGAACACATAAGATTTTTACTTTCTCTACACGCACTATGTCCATCCAAAAAGCATTTTATTTTCTCTAGCGCATATGTACATGCAATGCACATAATAGCTAGCGAAGGTATCGTATTCCATCCAACAATTCGATGTCGATATTTCACCGGAAATATATGTTTTGATATGCCCTGAATCCGAAAAAAAGTATTTTTAGGAAAAGGTCTGTGTGTGGGGGGGGTGAGGGCAGCCTAGCTCAAAAACTAAATGATCGTTAAATACTAAACTTGGTATATAAACTTGGTTTCTTCCAAGGATGCGACACGAAGATTTTTTTTAGGAAAATCCCCCTACCACAAACTACCCTTTACATGGAAAAATTGTTGCAAGTTTAGTTTTTTCTGAAAATGGTTTAACGATTTTGATCAAAATACCACATATTTAAGAAATTTACATCACAAATAAAATGTATATTTTGAATTTTCTGGGAATAACCTCTGAAGACCTCGTTGTTCTGGATGAGTTTTGCAGAATTTTGAATAAATGTTAAAGCGTACGAGTTAGACCAAAAACTTTTTACACAAAAATACAGATCTCATTAAAACACATAATTTACGTCACATACGTTTTTCTTGTAGAGTTGACCAGTTTGGAGATATTACTATTGGTTTCAATTTTGAACCATCTCTTCTCAAACGACATCATGCAAAGCGAACCGAACTTCACTTGTCTCACATAGCGACCAACTTTTAAAATATTTGACTATAGCTTTATCGTAATGGATTCGCTTATTTCCCTTCTACTTACAAGGAACCAAATAGTAACACAAATTCTGCTAATGTTTATCACGATTAGGATGGTGTAGATAAATTAGTAATCTATAGTGAGAACTTTTGCTGTATGGAATAGCTAGAGAAAGTTATGTGAATGTAACACATCAGATTTTTACTTTCTCTACACCTACTATGTATTATCTTTCACAAAAGTAAATACCCACTTTCTGTTTAAGTGAGCGATGGGTCACTTATATCTTTGGTACTCCTACGTATGAGAATGAAATTTGTGATATGACTCCCTTCTCATTGTATTCAAGAGGGTATGGCAGCCATTCGCTCACCTCGCAGTTTTGGAAATCAATATTTCAGCAATCATTGTAAACTAACGGAAAATGCTGCGAATTCACCTTCAATACACTTGCAGATGTATTACTACTGTGTTTCGATTAAATAGTGCATCTGAAGTAAAACGCTCCTAGTGTTGGGTGCTTTGCTTACAAGGGTAAATTTAATCAGCCCCACTCGCGCCTGCGACTAGAATAACCGAAGTGGTTAAAGGAGTTTCTGCCGAATGCTAGAGAAAGTCAGAAAGTGGGTTAAATCTCGTATAACGCCCACATACTTTTATTTTCTTTTCAAATTTTACATTCCTGACTTGTGCGAAATATAAATTTGACATATATATAGAAACTCTTTATGATAAAACTTTCCCTCTCAGCAAATTACATGGTTTGTTTTGTTTCACATAGCGAAATATTAATTTGCTGCCATCTAACGAACGCTGCAACACGATTGAAGTTTTAGAACTAAATGGTTTATAACACATAAATTGTGTATGCTGTAAATAAAGTGGCAAACATTCCTCCCAAAATCATAATTTTCCTTTAAACGCCCAAATTCAAATGCATCTGACTATAATATTCGAATACTATTATCAGGTTAAAAAACTATATTTCGCCCGCGCCTTTTTTTAATGCTTATGTTAGCTAAAAATTGATATAAGAAAGCATTTATATCTATTTCGAGTTGGAAAGCCTCACTAGATAAGAAGAAAATTAAAATGTTATATGCACAAATACGACAATAATTACCTTAGTAATGTTGAGTGAACTCAGCATGATTACATACTACAGTATCAAGAAAGTTTCGAGAATTTGCCAATAAAACACAAAACATGGATTATTCATCCAATTTTATTTTATCGCATTCAAAGTAGGCACCTTCTGAAATTATACAGTTATGCCAACGAATAATCCAATCATCAAAACATTTTGCGTAGGCACTTTTAGGAATCGATGTTAATTGTCGCCGCGAATTTTCCTTTATGTCTTCTATCGACTGAAAACGGATACCTCGAAGTGGTAACTTGAGTTTTGGAAAGAGAAAAAAATCAACAGGAGCCAGATCAGGTGAATGCGGTGGCTGTTCGATGAAATTTGTTGAGTTTTGACCAGAAATTCGTTCACAATAATAGCCTTGTGAGCTGGTGTGTTATCATGGTGCAGAATCCATGAGTTGTCGTTCCACAAATCTGGTCTTTTTCGCCGTATTTGTTCTCTCAAACGCCGCATGACGCTCAGATAATAGTCTTTATTTACCATCTGACCTTCTGGCAAGAACCCTGAATGCACGACACCGCGATAATCGAAAAAAACTGTCAACATGACCTTTAGTTTTGATCGAGTTTGACATGCTCTTTTAGGTTTCGGTTCAGTTGGAAGACGCCATTCGGAAGCTTGTTGACTGGTTTGAGTGTCAAACTCGTAAACCCACGTCTCATCACCAGTTACAATGCGTTTCATGAATGTGGGGTCGGAACTGGCTCGTTCTAGCATGACTTCAGCAATCCTTCCGCGACTGAGTTTTTGTAAAAAATTCAAGTCTTTCGGAACTAACCGAGCTGCAACGCGTGTCATGCCCAAATAATCGTTTAAAATGGTACGAATCGATTCGTGAGACACAGAAAGCTCAGCGGCAATCTCTCTCAGACCTAAATGACGATTTTCAGACACCATTTTATTCACTTTAGCGATGTTCAGTTCAGTTGAAACCGTTGATGGTCGACCAGAGCGAGGCAAATATTCCACAACATCTCGACCACTTTTGAATGCACTGTACCACTCATATGCACGTGTTTTTGATAAGAGCAATTCACCATAAGCCCTGTGTAACATTTTCATCGATTCGGCACACAAAATACTACTTGCAATGCAAAATTTGAGACAGATTCTTTGTTCAATATTTGTATCCATCGTAAAATCGCAAATCACCTTTGAGATGACCTAACAAAATAGCGTACTGTAAACAAACTAGATGACAGATGACGATCAAACTCCTCGTGGGTATAGAGGAAAGTTGTACCAACTTAGCGACAACAATAATTTCGAATCTCCTTTTAAACAGGATTTTTAAATGAATTCCCGGTACTTTCTTGACAGAATGTACATTTATAATAGTTAATTATGCAGTAATACGACACAAATACAAATGCTCTGTGAGAATAGGACTCAAAAGTGTCGAAAGCAAATAAATTTAGCATATTCTACGTTGTAATAATGGTCATAAAATGCATTGTAAAAACCAGCGAATAAACCAATCACGGTATGTTAAACAGAGTGCAGTACAGTCGTGGATTGCTTGAACGTGAAGCAGCCTTTAACTTATCAGCGTTGCCATTACTTTATTGCCAGCACTATACAGTGTTGCCATGGATCCATTAACTGGCTGTTTAGAAGTGTGCCTTTGTCCTGATTCTCCATCCCTGATGACAAATGATAATCTCGAGGAATTAAAGACGTTTGTTAATGTTCCGTTTCAGAAATTAAGTACACGGGAGGATCGAACCACCACCTGCCGGTACTTTTGAATTCAGGGATAGCGACCTCGGCTATTTCTCAGTAGAATAAGCTCTATTCGCCTAATATGCAACATATTTCCTTGCAAGTTGGAAGTTCGCAAGTTGGTGTAAATATTTTCCTTTTGTTTCTAGATATTAATACATTTATAGGAATGAAAAGAGAAGGTTACCTAGAACGAACATGAATATCGCAGATTTTAGTGTGGAGTATAAGGTCTTTTAGTTATTTTTGTTAATGACAGGCAAATGATTATATCATTAAATCGCTCTGTATAGAGAAAGAATCGCATTCCACCCAAAAATTCGATACCGAGATTCACCGGAAATTAACGTTTTACAGTCCACTGTATCAAAAAAAAAAATTATAAAAAGGTCCATGTGTGTGAGTGTGTGTGTGTGTGTGTGTATGTGCGTGAACACGACAATTCAAAAACGAAAAGTCGATAAAAACCCTTACTTGATATTAAAGTTTAGTATCCTTCAAGGATGCCACTCGGAGATTCCGAGTAAACCCCCCCCCCCCAAACTTCCCTTAACACGGAAAAAAGTTTGAAATTTGTTATTTTCTCAAACATGACTCTACCAATTTTGATAAAAATATAGTATATTAAAGATATTTACATGTCAAATAAAATGCATATCTTGAATTTTCTGACAATAGCCTCTAAATACCTCTTTATTCTGGATGGGTTTGCTGAGTTTTGTATTACTAGTAAACTGTAAGAGATAGGCAAAAAAAGCACTACACAAGAATGAAAATCTCGTTAAAACATACCATTTATGTTGTATACATTTTTTTCGTGGAGATGACCATTTTTGGGACATTCCTTGTTATTGGGTTTAGTTTTAAAATACTTAAAGTTTTCTTATGTGTGAATTTGTCAACTCTTGGTCATGCAAAGATACTGATTTTAATAACATAGCAACCAACTTTTAAAAGATTTGACTATCGCTTTAGCATAAGGTACTGCCCTATTTTGCTTCTACTTACAAGGAAGCAAGCAATAAGACCATGCCTGCTTATCGATTAGCATGAAGTAGATAGAAGAATAAGCTTTTAACAATAATTTATCTCAGAGATGTAGGGAAAGTGAAGTGAATGGAACACATCAGATTTTGTTTTGTAAGTGCGGTCGTCATTGTGGGTCAGCACATATCAGTGTTAGGAAAGGCCGGCTTCGCCAGGTAAAGCAGTCAAGTGAGGCAGTTGCTGGTTGTGTTAATTTAATATCTTTATGGTTGTATTCCAGCTAATATGTTTGGCACAAGCGTTATGCAAATACGACAGATTATTATTAAACAGACATCTTAATTACTTTTGGCAGTTGTATCAACTGAATCAAATGAGATAATTTGATATCATAATACTCCCTAGGCCTTACCATCAACAGCTATTTTCCGTGTTGAGCCTGGATGGCATTTTTCTTACAGTGCGTCAATGAGTAAAAAATTGTAGAGTGATAGAGAACATCCATAGGTCATTATGCATATTAGTCTGACAAATTTATGTTTCGTTATGCAAATAATGTTTCATTACTACCGTTTTCACTGTCCTGACGAATAGCTCTGATAAATAAGAGTAAACGGGATGGTCGAGTTTATCTACTACAGTGCATTAAAGTATAAATGGCATTATAAATGGTACATTGCCGTGTGTATTTCTGTTGAGAGAAATATAAAAAATCAGTAAATCGACGCCATAGATTTATTTTGAGGTGTTTTGCATATTATTGTATAAATTTCGAATCATGTATTGTTTAGAAACTCTGTTCCATATGCCTGTCTCTGTAGTTTAGGGTTAGTAACATCACAATAAAGAGGCCCCGAGTTCGAATCTCGCTTAGGGCGAATTAAGGCATGTTTTTTCCGGGATTTTACCTTGTACTTAGAAGACGAATGTTCAGTAACTTTGTGTTCCATGAACCCGGATATCATTTGAGGATAAGTTCACAGATTTAATTCATCGTCATATATGATAAACCTGGTTAAACGTCATTAAACTGAAGAGAAAAAAAACTGTTTCGCGTCATCTTAAATTTACTGATTTCCAAAATAAAAACAGTGGGGAAAAATCTTTTTGCACTATTTTCCGTATTGAGAATGCCATGGGGAACAAGTGAGATATACAAGAAAATGCGATTTATTTCATTTTTCAAATATATCTTGGTAATATAAAATTACAAATGACGGAAAAAAATTGTTTCTTACTATGCCACATAAGGATTTTCTAGGATATGTTTTTAAATCACGTAATTGTCTGAGCTTTCTTAACCCGAAAAATAAAAACAAACATACAAACAAACAAAATCAGCGGAACACACTAATGAGTGCATGTCTCCCTATATTTACAGCAATTCAATTGTTATCTGTAGAAATAAAACAAAAGTTTTATAATCTATACTGAGAGTAATCCACGTGTTACAATGTAGTGTGACATACTACCCTTCAAAGTTGAGCTTGATGAAGGGAAAGGAGGGCAGTCGCTAGAGCAGCAGTGGAGGGGAGACTGTCATGGAAACGTACTGTAAGAACCCAAGCCCCAAGTGTTTGCTCGGTATGAGAATGTCGGTTAGGAGGGGTGACACGTGATGCCTGGGTAGCCTTTCCCTGCAATTACACCTCCCAGTGGTGGTTCTTTCGCACACCACAGTTAAAGCGCTGCCCTTAGAGTGATGAGTGAAATTTAGGTTTTCCACAGTAGGCTTAATTTCTAGTATGCGCGTCGTATAAAAAGCTGATGAATGCACTCACATGACTTTCTTTACCTGGCCTACAAACAAACCTATTCCACAAATTATTCTTTTCTTTACATCATGCTAATCGAGATAATCATTCTCACAAACTTTCTTATTATTTGCTTGTACCTATAGCAGAAGGGAAATAATGGAATGCATTAGGCAAAATCGATAGTCAAATATTTTAAAAGCTGGCCCCTATTTGAACAAAAGCTGTTCATAATTTGCCAGAAATAAAACAAAAGAGATATGAAACAAAGAATGACTTCCCGTTAGAGAAAAGTCTACGCAGTTTAATATTGAAACCAGTAACAAAGAATATCACGAAACAGTTAACTAAAAAAAAATAAATAAAGAAACATCTGACATAAATTGTGTGTTTCAACGAGCTCTATGTTGTTTTTTTTTAATCTGTGTATGCGCGCGCACACACACACGTACGCGCGCGCACACACATACACACACAGAGTCGGACCCTTTTCTAAAACAAAATAAAATTTATTCGGAGGACCTCAAAACATATTCCCTGTGAAATCTCAGCATCGAATTTTTGGTTGTCACACAATACCTTTTCTACGTACTCTGTGCATAGTAGGATGTGTATAGAAAGTAAAAATTCATCGTTCCGCCAACTTTCGTTTCTCTAGATATAACATTTTTGAGTTATCAACATTTTTGGTTTAAAATATGAATTCCTTAAAATCTATCCTCTCGTACAGTTCTTGAGTAAAATGACTAAACTTTCTTGAAAATGCCTTACAATCATATAGAAAAGATATAAGTTCGGATTTTCCTTACGATTAAAATGGGATTACAAGAGAGAGAAAAAAAAAACTGTATTCATTATAAGAACAACATTTATAAGCCTTTTACGTTTCTCCACTTATTTTAATTTTGTATTTCAAAAATTAATGCTAAAGAAAAAAAAAAAAGAAAAAGAACAATGTCATGCTTAGTTTTATTAAAAACAACTTTGAAGTATCCGTAACATTTTCAAATTTATAACATATATTTTGTGGTGTATATTAAGTTTTAAATTACCCGATGTGTTGTAAAAATCAAGTCTAGAGGCGTATTAAATAGAGCAGATCTTTAAATATGGTGCAATTAAGCCAATCTGTACGCATCATAGAACTTTGAAATGTTACATATACATGTATTTTAACATATCTGATATTCCTCTCCCCAAAAAGCATATTGCTTCCTACACGTGTTATGTACACAGTGTATACAGAATGTATTGAATTCCACCCAAAATTTGATACCGAGATTTCACCGGAAATGTGCGTTTTAGGGCCCCTGTATAAAAAAAAGAGAATTTTTGAAAAAAGGTCCGTGTGTGTGTGTGTGTGTGTGTGTGTGTGTGTGTGTGTGTGTGTGTGTGTGTGTGTTGGGAGGGTGGGTGGGTGGGTCCGTGTGTATCCGTAGGTTTGTGAACACGATAACTCAAAAACAAAAAGTCGGTAAAATATCAAACTAGATATTTAATTTTTTGTATCTTCCAGAGATGCGACACAAAGCTTTTGAGAAAAATTCCCCCACCCCAAACTACACTTTAAATGGAAAAATTTTGAAAAATGTTATTGGCTCTAACGATTTTGATTCCGTATATTAAAGATATTAACATGACAAATAAAATGTATATCTAGAATTTTCTGGATGACCTCTTTATTCTGGATGAATTTTGCATAATTGGTAAACCGTAAGAGATAGACAAAAACTTACTACATAAATAATGTAGGTCTTGTTATAACACAGAGTTTATGTCATATACGAGATTTTCATCTGAAATTCGTGTTATTCTTTTGAATTAATAAATAATTTAAGCAGATTATGTTTCAAAATAACGGGGAGGACATTTGCTAGTGCGAGTCATCACTGGTTATAGTGCTCCTCAATAATTTGCAAACAAGGGTTGTTTGGAAAGCCTTGAACGTTCCACCATTTTTCAGCTGTTTTGTTTGGGAGCATCGCCAACTCAATTATAACAAAAAAACAGAAGAACAAAATGTAAGACGTGTTTCATTCACATGACTTTCTCTAACTGTTCTGCAAACAAGCTATACTTACAAAAGATTATTCCTTTATCTTCATCATGCTGATAGAGATAAACATTAGTCTTATTTTATTACTTGCTTATGGTCTTATTACTTTCTTCCTTGTAAGTCGAAGGGAAACAAGGGACAGGCTAAAGTGACAGTCAAATCTCTTAAAAGCCGGTCGTATATGAACAAGTGAAGTTCGGTTCGCTATGCATTTCCAGAAAAACAAAAGAGAGATGAAATGAAAGGTGTCCCCATCTGAGAAGATATCTAGTTTAAAATTGAAGCAAATAAGAAGGAATATCTGGGAAACGGTCAGCACAAAAAAAATGTATATGACATAAATTGTGTAAAGATCTACATTTTTAGGTAGTACGTTTTTGTCTATCTCTTATGGTTTACCAGTTATGCAAAATTCATCCAGAATGACTAGGTCCTCAGAAACTATTCCCAGAAAATTCCATATATACATTTAAATAGTTTTAATATGCGGTATTTTAATCAAAATCGTTAGAGCCATTTTTGAGAAACTCAAAATCTCCAAAACTTTATCACGTAAAGAATAGTTTGGGGTGCTGGGATTTTCCTGAAAATCTTCGTGTCACTCCTTGGAAGATAACTTAAATATCAAGTTTGGTGTTTAACGATCTTCTAGACTTCTAGCTATGCTGTCCACAAACACACACAGACCTTTTTACTTTTTTTACACGTGTATAGAGGAAGTATTGTATTCCACCCAAAAATTCGATATCGAGATTTCACCGAAAATACATTTTTAGGACCGCCTGAATCCAAAAAAGCATTTTCAGAAAAAGGTCCGTGTGTGTTTGTGGATGTCTGTGAATAGCATACAAAAACGAAAACTTTGGCGTCTTCCAAGGACGCGACACGAAGATTATCAAGAAACTCCCTCCACCCCAACTACCCTTTACATGGAAAAAATTTCGAAAATTTTGATTTTCTAAAAAATGGCTTTAACAATTTTGATTAAAATCCCGTAAATTAAACATATTTACATACCAAATAAAATGTATATCTTGAATTTTCTAGGAATAGCCTCTGAAGACCTCGTTATTTTGGATAAATTTCGCTGAATCTTGCTTAAATTGTAAAAGATAGACAAAAACTTACTGCACAGAAAATGTAGATCTCGTCAAAACACACAATTTATGTCCTTTGTATTTTTGTTGTGGAGGTGACCGTTTCCGAGATATTCCTTGCTATTGGTTTCAGTTGTGAAGTACTTATATTTTTCTCAGTCAGTAAGTGTCCGTTTTTCTTTTGTTCAACTCCTGGCCAAGCAAACAAGCGAATTGTAATGACAATCGCATAACGACAACTTTTAAAACATTTGACTATCGGTTTAACCTAGTGTATTTCTTTATTTTCTTCCTACTTGTATGGAACTGAGTAATAAGAACATTCTGCTAATGATTGTCTCGATTAGCAAAGTGCAGAAAGAAGAAGAATTTTATGCAAGAAGTTTGTAGAACAGCTAAAGAAAGTCATGTGAGTGTAACGCATCTGTTTTTGCCTCAGAGGACCTCAAAACATATATTTCAGTTGAAATTTTGACATTGAATTTTTTGTTGTAATACAATACCTTTTCTATATATTTTGTACATACTACGTGTACAGAAAGTAAAAGATATGATGTGTTTCATTCACATCACGTTCTCCACATATCTGCAACAAATTGTTAAAAATCTTATTCTTCCTGTTAACTTCTTGCTAATCGAGAAACAAATTGGCAGAAATGGTCTAATTACTTGCTGCCTTGTAAGCAGAAGGGAAATAAGGGGCTACACTAGGCTAAAGCGATAGTCAAGTATTTTAAAAGCTATTTGCCATGTGATTGAAATTCCTTTGTATGGCCAGGAGTTGACAAATTTCCGTGTGATAAAAGCATAAGTATTTTAAAAGAGAAACCAATAACAAGAAATATCTCGAAAACATTCAACTCCACGAACAAGATCTGATGTGTTCCATTCACATGACTACCTCTACATCTCTGTAACAAATTATTGTTAAAAGCCTTGTTCTTCTATCTACTGCATGATAATCAAGATAAACATTAGCAGAAATTGTCCTTATTATTTGGTTCCTTGTACGCAGAATGGAAAAAATCTAATGTGTTCCAATCACATAATGTTCTCTAGCTATTCGGCAAGCATTCCTTTTATTCAGAACATTAGTCATTTATCTACATCTTGCTAATCTCGATAAACATAAGCTTAATTAATCTTATCACTTCCTTGTAAGTAAAAGGTAAATAAGAAAATGCACAGGCTAAAGCGACAGTATCATCCTTTAAAATCCGGTTGCTATATGAAACAACTGAAATTCCAATCTCTTTGCTTGCCAAGAGTAAACAAACCAGAAACGAGAAGAAATATTTCTTCCCGTTTGAGAAAAGTTTAAGTGGCTAAAACTGAAACCAATAATCCGGAATGCCCGCCTGGGTAGTGTGGTGGTAGCGTGTCTGCCTCATATTCAACAGGTCGTGAGTTCGAATCTCGCTTAGGGTGAGTAACCCGGATAAGGGTTTTTTCGGGGTTTTCCCTTATCCTGAGAAGATAAATGTCGAGTAACTTTAAGCTCCATGGACTCCGAGATCATTTGAGCATCATTTCACCAATTTCATTCATCGTCCGATATAACCAACCAGTTTAAGGACGTTAAACTACAAATAAATAAATAAATAAATAATTCGGAATATCTCGAAAATGGTTAACTCTACAAAAAAAAAAATGCATATGACATAAATTATGTGTTTTAATGAATCAACATTTTTGTGTAGCAAGTTTTTGTGTATCTCTTACGCTTTGCTAGTTATATAAAAGTCGTCCAGAATGAATAGGCCTTCAGTGGCTATTCCCAGAAAATTCAAGTTATACATTTCGTTTGTCATAAAAATATCTTAAACATAAGGTACTACTGTGTCAAGAAAGTTCCGGAAATTTGCCAATAAGACACAAAACATGAATTATTCATCCAATTTTATTTTATCGCATTCAAAGTAGACCCCTTCTGAAATTATACATTTATGACAACAAATAATCCAATCATCATTTTTGTACACACTTTTAGGAATCGATGTCAATTGTCGCCGCGAATTTTCCTTTATGTCTTCTATCGACTGAAAACGGGTGCTTCGAAGTGGTAACTTGAGTTTTGGAAAGAGAAAGATATCAGCAGGAACCAGATCAAGTGAATACGCTGGTTCTTTGATGAAATTTGTTGAGTTTTGGCCAGAAATTCGTTCACAATAATAGCCTTGTGAGCTGGTGCCTTATCGTGGTGCAGAATCCATGAGTTGTCGTTCCACAAATCTGTACTTGTTCTCTCAAACGCCGCATAGCGCTCAGATAATAGTGTTTATTTACCATTTGACCTTCTGGCAAGAACTCTGAGTGCACGACACCGCGATAATCGAAAAAAACTGTCAACATGACCTTCAGTTTTGATCGGGTATAACATGCCCTTTTAGGTTTCGGTTCAGTTGCAAGACGCCATTCGGAAGCTTGTTGACTGATTTGAGTGCCAAACTCGTAAACCCACGTCTCATCACCAGTTACAATGCGTTTCATGAATGTGGGGTCGGAACTGGCTCGTTCTAGCATGTCTTCAGCAATCCTTACGAGATTGAGTTTCTGTAGAAAATTCAAGTCTTTCGGGACTAACCGAGCTGCAAAGCGTGTCATGCCCAAATAATCGTTTAAAATGGTACGAATCGATTCGTGAGACACAGAAAGTTCAGCGGCAATCTCTCTCAGACCTAAATGACGATTTTCAGACACCATTTTACTCATTTTAGTGATGTTCAGTTCATTTGAAACCGTTGATGGCCGACCAGAGCGAGGCAAATCTTCCACCACATCTCGACCATTTTTGAATGCACTGTACCACTCATATGCACGTGTTTTTGATAAAGTCGATTCACCGTAAGCCCTCTGTAACATTTTCATCGATTCGGCACACGAAATGCTCTTTGCAATGCAAAATTTGAGACAGATTCTTTATTCATTATTTGTATCCATCGTAAAATCGCAAATCATCTTTGAGATGAACTAACAAAATGGCATACTGTAAACAAACTAGATGACAGATGACGATCAAACTCCGCGTGGGTATAGAGGAAAGTTGTCCAATAGCGACAACAATAATTTCGAATCCCCTTTTAAACAGGATTTTTAAATGATAAATTCCCGGTACTTTCTTAACAGAATGTATTTTAATCAAAATAGTTACATCCATTTTCGAGAAAATAAAAAAAAAAAAAAAAATTAAAAATGTTCCATGTAAAGGGTAGTTGAGGGTGGAGGGATTTTCTAGAAAATATTCGTGTCGCATCCTTGGAAGATACCAAACTTAAATTCCAAGTTCTGTATTTAACGGACTTTTCGTTTTTGCGTTATGTTGCTCACACACACACACACACACACACACACACACAGACAAAAAAACACACACATACACACGCACGCGCGCGGAGCTTTTTCTAGAAATACTTTTTTTGGAATCAGAGGATCTTAAAACATATATTTCCGTTGAAATCTCGACATCCAATTTTTGGGCGCATTACAATACCTTCTCTATACACTATGTACAGAGTACGTGTAAGGAAAATAAAAAATGTATATGACACAAATAGTGTGTTTTAAGGAGATCTACATGTTTTGCATAGTAAGTTTGCGTCTATCTCTTAAGTTTACCAGTTATGCAAAATTGCGCAAAACTCATCCACAATAAAGATGTTTTCAGATGCTATTCCTAGAAAATTCAAGATATATATTTTATTAGTCATATAAATATCTTTAAAATACGATATTTTAATCAAAATCGTTAGAGCCATTTTTGAAAAAATCAAACTTTTCGAAACTTTTTCCATGTAATGGATAATGGTGGAGGAATTTTTTGAAAATCTTCCGTGTGGCACCCTGAAAGATACTGAACTTAAATACAAAGTTTGGTATTTAATGGACATTTCGATTCTGAGGTATGCTGTCCACACACACACACACACACGGATTTTTTTTTGATTCAGGGGGTCTCAAAACATATTTCCGGTGAAATCTCGGTATCGAATTTTTGGGTGGAATACAATACTTTCTCTATACACTAAGTACATAGTACGTGTAGAGAAAGTAAAAATACTAACAACTTCGACAAGATCGTTCGATATGACCAACCATGTAAAAGGACGTTAAGCTACAAAAAAAAAAAAAAAAAAAAATCGACAAGGCTCAAAAATATTACGCTAACAGATGACTGCGATTAGGAAATGTATACTGTCATGCACTCTTTTTTGGGCGTTGGGCTCCCGTCTGGGTTTCGCGCCATTTCGGAAACAGAGCAAAATGACAATTGCTGAGACGTGTACGTATACACTACCAAACCTGTTGTCTTCAATTCTAAAGTTTCATTTTCTCTGTAGATCCCCAGAGTTTACGCAAGTGTGTGTGCATTGTATTTCGTTTAATAATTCATCTAGTTAGTGGTAAATTGGATATCCACCATAATGACCGAGGGTCTCAAAGAAAGAAACTTTCTTTGGTTGACAACTTTCCAGAGAGGCGGGCGAGGGCTCTCTTCTCCCCACGACCCGGCCGACCATCTCTTGACCTTAAAACTAGCGCGCATAGTAAACGTACTAACTGGTCGGCTGACTGGTACACAATCAGAATAATAGGTGTGGAACAAAATCTATTAAACAACTGATAATGTAATTTTTTGTTTATTGTATTGAAATTCCTATCAAATTATAGATTCACAACCAAACGCCTCATTTTCTTTAGCAACTTCTAAATAACTATTTCAGTATTGCCAAATATATTTAAATTGGCACAAATGTTACTTAAATGCTAATATCTGTTAAGATAACATTAGATCCTGATAAGTCTAGAGTGAGCCCAGAACAGTGCGAACAAACTAAATAAACAAAAGCAACCAGAAAATTATAAGTGTAAACTGAAATACATACAGTGATATATGCTTCATAGCCATCTCTAGGGTTATACACATGGAGCAGTTTAATAAGCGTACGATATATTTCCATTTTTTCCATACAGTGAAACTTTAGCAGCAAAAGAAAAGCTTTAAATGAATCTAAATTATTCTTAGTAGCATCTTTACCTGAAAAAAAAAAAAAAAAGCATTTGATTTATATCTACGCCTTCTAAATCATGAAATATACCAGATTTATATTTAAATTCAGTGTTATTGTAATGCTAAAATAGATTTAACCAAGAAAAAGTGATGATAAACATAAACGTTTGGAATGATAGCTGGTAAAACCAGCATTATGGTGGTCCTACAAATTAATAAATCTTATACAGAAATACACGTTATTACCATATTAATGGTTACACAATTGTATCGTAGTATGCCAGTTTGTTAAGCAATTGAAAGCATTCCACAAAGTCAGTAATCCATTATCTATTTAGTTTCAGAAATTTCTCTAATTTTAATAGTCACCATATAATACAAAAACTATTATACTGTCGAGATACGTACTGTTTATAAAATGCGTTGTATCTGTACCTTCATTTCTCAATGAAATCCATCTATGAGCACTACTCATTATTTGTTTTCCAAAATCTTGCAACGGATTTAATTCACCTGAAACAGAAAACAAATATGCAAATGTCCATAAATGTCTCATTATGAACTTATTTTAATATTTTACTAAGATATAACCTACATGATATAAATGAGAAAGTCGGAAATAATTGTTTTCCTTATTTCATACAAAGTGGTACATAGTTATTGACTGTGATTGATGCAACAATTCATTCCTGCTGGGCACATTAAAAAAGCTGAGGATTTCATATTATATTATCATCACCGGAAGTTAACTTTGGATAAGATAAAATTCCTATAAAAAGCTAGTTGAAAACGGAGGATTAAGTTAGTTCCAAGTTGGGTGCTAAGATTAATTATCTTCGAAACAGAATGCATTATACATATTGGAGAGATTTATTGTAACTTTTGTTTGAGTGACAATATAATAGCTGTTTCTATGTTAATATAATAACAATAATAATAATACAAAATGAGAAGTCCTCGACAGAATTTTTCTTAACTATAAAATTGGAAACCCTCATTCGATTTCAAAGTTTATTCCAATAGTGTAAAATGTAGGTAGACGTCTTTAATGCTTTAGGTTGTAATTTTGTTCAATATCTTGTTTTGTAACGTCTCCGTTACACGATGGATTCTACGACACTTATTGCTTCATCAGTACTCCGCTACACACGCCTATGTCAACCTGAGCCAGCGAATCCAGACGCATGCCTTGACACGTCACGAGTTTCCCTGCTGGAGGGGTGGGGATCTTGGCATCAGTTGGGATCTTACCTTCATCGGTATCGTCTTAGACAGCACCTGGAGGGCGCAATTTCATTGAGGCCATTTGTGCCGTGCTAGATCTTTGTAGAGTGAGCTTTCAGTTTGTCTAAATGTAGTACACTTAATCTTGTAATAGTTTGGCTTTAACTTGACAAAATGGATTAACCTTCTCGTTCCCATATTATGATAAAAATTATTCTGACTGGCCTGAAGTAGCATTTTTTATTTGTGGCGAGCACAAGTCCTTTGTTAATATAGTTTTTTGTTAGTAATGGTGCACACTGTTAAATGGGTGACGTTGGCTTGAATTATTTAAATTTGAAGGTTCACCTTAATCCTGTTTTTACCTGTTCATAGATTCCGGCCTAGGGATTTCTCTTTAACTTGTACGTTTCCACAAAAACAGTTTTATCATTAGGGCCCAAAGGAACAGTTATATACGCAAATGGTAATACGGGTAATAAAGCGAAATTGTTTTTTTACTGTTCTTGTAACCTACAAATTCCTGTTGAGCAGCAAATAACTAGACTTTTCCAGTTCATATACTCTTTCATTTTCTGTTGTGATCGGTTGCTTCTTGTTGTAGCAGTAATGCTGTCTTTAAATGCGCTTCTGTAGTGTAGAGGTAACGTGTCTCTTCACATACAAGAGGTTCCGTGTTCGAATTTCGGTTAGGGTGATGATAAGCTTCTTTTCGGGGTTTTCCCTTATCCTGAGAAGACGAACGTCGAGTAACTTTTAAGTCTCATGGGCCCCGGACTCATTTGAGCACTATTTAACCGATTTAAACCATCGTCCGACGTTACCCACCAGGTTAAATTACCTTATAAAAACAACCAAAAAACGTTTGTTTAGGTTAAAATAAAATATAATGGGATTTCGCACAAAGTGACATGTTAAACAGTTATTGTGATAATGAATTTATGGACATCTTAGAAGCAACCTTAGTCTTAAATTAAAATAAAAATATTACGTCAACCAAAATAGCGTACAAATCCATTCTATGAATAAATTACTGGCTTTCCCTTCGCAGCGCGGCGACGAATAAATATCATCCATACTTCCTTCACTGTTGCCTATAAAATTATTGTGCAATGATCTAGAGGATTTTATGTTGAATTCTCTCCTTTATTTTTTTATAATTGTAATTTTATCAATCCCTATTATTCCAAAGACGTGTACCCATCCTTGCTGGAGTTTAATCACGTCCTGATGGGAATGTGGAGTTTGCAGGATGTCGGGTATAGATGAGGTTGAGGTAAAATATCGGTGGAACGTCCATCTCCTTAACCTTTCACCGACAGACTTTCGATTAATCGCTTACATAATTATATTGGCTTACATTTTAAACCTCGAAATTTCCATAGTTATTGAACAATAGCTACATAATTTTTATATAACACATTTTTCTAAAAATGTTTTTTTTTTTTTTTTCGAATTCAGGGGACCTTGAATATATTTCTGGTGAAATCTCGACATCGAATTTTCGGGTGGAATACAATACCTTTTTTATCCATTAAGTACATAGTAAATACGGGGCTAGAGAAAAGAATAAATAAGAGAAAAAATCTGATGTGTTACACGCACATGACTTTCTCTAGCTGCTCTACAAACAAACTTTTTACAAAAGCTTATTCTTCTTCCTACACCATGCTAATCGAGGTAAACATCAGCAAAATGTTATTATTACTTATTCCTTAAAGTAAGAAGGGAACTAAAGGAATGCTCCATGCTAAAGTGATAGTCAAATGTCATTATGCAATTGTCATTGCAAATCGCTTCTTTGCTTGGCCAGGAGTAGAACAAAAGAAAAACGGACACGTCCTGTCTGAGAAAAGTATAAATACTTTACAGTTGAAACCAATAACGACGAATATCTCGGAAACGGTTACCTACACAACAAAAAAGTAAACGATATAAATTGTGTGTTTTGACAAGATCTACATTTTTTGTGCAGTAAGTTTTTGTCTTTCTTACAGTTTAGCAGTTAAGAGAAATACGACCAAATTCATCCAGAAAAAAGAGGTCTACAGAGGGTATTCCAAGAAAATTCAAGATAACAGATTTTATTTTGGATGTATATAGCTTTAATATACGGTATTTTAATCAAAATCGTTAGAGCCATTTTTAAGAAAATAAAAATATTTGACAATTTTTCCATTTAAAGGGTAGCTTTTGGTGGGGGGATTTTCTTGAATTCTTGGAATATACCAAACCTAAATACCAAGTTTGATATTTAACGGTCTTTTCGTTTTTGAGCTATGCAGTCCACACACACACACGCGCGCGCGCGCGTGCGGAGCTTCTTCTACAGATTCAGGAGACCCCAAAGCCTATATCTCCGGTGAAATCTCGACATCGAATTTTTGGGTGGAAAGCAATACTTCTCTATCCACTATTGCAGTATACATGCGGGCTAGAGAAAGTAAAAATACAACTAAATTAAAAAATGTTGAATTTCGGCACTATTCGTATGCCTCCTGGAATTTGAGAAAGCTTGGATGAAAAAATACATTATTTATTTAACACTTCAACATTCTTTACATCTCAGGAATGATGTCAAGTGGTTTTTACTTTCTCTACACATACTATGTACATAGTGTATAGAGAAGGTATTGCACTCCACCCAAAAATTCGATACCGAGATTTCACCGGAAATATATGTTTAAGGGTCCCCTGTATCCAAAAAAAATATTTTCAGAAAAAGGTCCGTGTGTTGTGTGTCAGTGTGTCCGTGTGTCTGTGAACTCGATAACTCAAAAACGAAAAGTCGGTAAAATACCAAACTTGGTATTTAAGTTTAGTATCTTCCAGGGATGCGACACGAAGATTTTGAAAAAAAATCCCCCCACCCCAAACTACCCTTTACATGAACTTTTTTCGAAAATTTTGATTTTCTAAAAAATGGCTCTAACGATTTTGATTAAAAGTTCGTATATTAAAAATATTTATCTGAAAAATAAAATGTATGTTTTGAATTTTCTGGGAATAGCCTCTGAAGACTACTTTATTCTGGATGAATTTTACGGAATTTTAGATAACTGCTAAACCGTAAGAGATAGACAAAAACTTACCTCACAAAAGATGTAGAGCACTTTGAAACACGCAATTTATGTTATATACATTTTTTTTTTCTTGGAGTTGATTGTTTTTTTTTTTTTTAGATATTCCTTGTTTTTTGGTTTCAGCTATGAAAAACTTATACTTTTCTCATACAGGAATTTGTCAACTCCTGTCCATACAAACAAAAGAAGTTCAGTCACAGCAACCAGCTTTTGACTATCAGTTTAACCTATGGTACTACCTTATTTCGGTCGTCTCCTTAGCGCGGTGGTAGCGCAGCTGCCTACCAAGCGGGAGACCTGGGTTCGATCCCCAGTACCGGCGTGGGGATTTTTCCCCCGCTGGGAGACCTGGACCGGGGTGCACTCAGCCTCGTGAGGTCCCTGGGGGGCCAATTGAGGAGCTACTTGATGAAGAAGTAGCGGCTCCAGGTCGTGAGGACCGCATTAACCGGCCGGGAGGGGCTCGAGGCGCTGACCACGTCTCACCCTCCAATACTGCACCCCATCCATGACGTCTGTAGTGGACCGAGATGGGGGACGCAGCGGCCGGGCGGTAGGCCAAGGTTCCCCGTGAGCTGTCGTGCCATGGAGCTACTACCTTATTTCGCTTTTACTTACAAGGAAGCATGTAATAAGACTATTTCTGCTAGTTTTTTTTTTTTTTTTCTCGATTAGCATGAAGTAAATAGAAGCATAAGCTTTTTAACAATAATTTGTGTCAGAGATGTAGAGAAAGTCATGTGAATTGAACACATAAGATTTTTTGCCTTTAGCTGTCGTCAATGTTGAACCTTTAAATGCCAGAATCGCGCCCACTCGGCTAAAAATATAATTTGCTCAAAATGATACTTTTATCTATTTATTGGAAATGTTCTATGCAGGAAGTATTTTACCAATTTTAATTAAAGCTTTCAGGTATGTTCTAGAATACACATATTAAGATTCTGAAATAGAGTTTTGAATTGCCGGTAAGCGATAACAATAATTAATATGTGATAGGTTTTTATTTAGGACAAAAGAAGTCAATATTGTGAGATTTAACAATCATAAATTATTTTGCTGAACCGAACGATATACGTTTAAAATGTCATCTTAAAATTAATAGAACTTAAAACTTTCATAAAATAATAAAAATTTTAATTCTAAAAATTAAGGGCATGGAATGTTTCGAATAGTACACTATTCTGCATATTATTGTATAAAAATTAGTATATACACGGTAGTGTATTGAATTTTTCAGGCTTACTCTACTTATCCCATTTCTGTCCTACAAAAAACAACTAAATTAACACTAATGGACTATTAGTGGCTGAACTATGAAGCTGGGACTTAAAGTGCTTACGACATTGTAAGTTCAAACTGATTTGAGATCACCTTGTGGTTTACCGGGAATTATGTGAATAATTGAAGAATTTAATGCCGCGTCGATATGTTTTCATGGTATCTCAGTGGATAGAGCAACCACCTAGAGAACCGGTAGATCCGTGGTCCAAAGTCCAGCGATGGCATTTTCAGTCTGACTCTACCTATTCAACTCTTGTCCTACACATGATGTGTGTGAAAAAAAATTAAATTAACATTAATTTACCTAATAGGTAAATGAAGCCCGGGACTTACAGTACTTGCGACATTGTAAGTCACCATTGGGGCATGTCGTCTCAAAATAATTAGAGAAAACATTTGAGTCAGTTGAGGAATTCAATGTAATCCCGGTATATTATCATGGTAGCTCAGTGATTGAGCAGCCGGCTAGAGACCGGGAGATCCGTGGTTCAAATCCCGGTTATAGCTTTGAATTCTTCGGTCTGACTATACCTATAGTTGTTCAATTGAGCTGAAATTGTGTATGTTGCTTATTATTGCACAGATATACACAATACGAAAAATCTTACGTATTATATCTTCATAACGTTCTCTACCATCTATCGTTTAATAAAGGGTATACAAAACAATTCTTATTACTTTTTTTCTGCCTACTTCGTTCTGAAATAGACCTTTGCCGAAATAGCTGTTATAAATTACATTTCGTTATAGACGCAAAGAGAATAAAGCTAGTCCTACGTATAAACTGGTCAAACTCAAGTGAGCTGAACTCAGGATCTACTCCTCTTGTTAGTCGCCCTCCGTGGTATAATGGTTACCATGCTAACTTCATATACCCAAGGTCGCGGGTTCAAACCCGGCGGAGGACGACGGATTTTTTTTCGGGCGTAAAAATCCTTAGCATGGCTTACTTCGGAAGGGAAGTAAAGCCGTTGGTTCCGTGTCATAGATTTACGGCACATAAAAGAACCTCAAGCCTGATAGAGAGGCCTCTGAGCAAAATTAATCGGTCTTTCACGCCCAGTATAGAATGGGACGCTGAAAACCACAGCAGTTAAAGAGCGTCCATAAATAACACTCCATTTCATTTTGCTCCTCTCGTCCATACTGTTTCAAAAACTGTAAATCTCTTTCAGTCACACAATTTCTTGAAAATGTGTTTGTGTTATCTAAACATTTCGAGGACGAAGACATCGGTTATCAATTTATGAAATTGTTCAAAACTTTCGTCATTTTTGTTGGAATACAATACTTCTACTTACTATACGTAACAGAGAAAATAAAACTTAGTTCAGAATGAATATAATTTCAGCGGCTACTAGAAAGCTCAAGATATACGCTTTATACTGTAAATATATTAAATATGTGGCATTTTAAACAAAATAGCTGTAGCCATTGTTGGTAAAATAACTAATGACAAACTTTCCATGTCAAGGATAGTTTGAATCGAGTATTTTCTTGAAAATCTTCGGGTTGCATCTTTAGAGGATACTCAAATTTGGTATTTAACCAGACCTTCCATTACTGAATTACAACACACACACACACACGCGCGCGCGCGCGCGCATATACCTTTCTATCAATGATTTTTGGAGGATCAGCGGACTTCAAAACATAATATCTGGTGGAACCTCGACATTGTATTTTTGAGTGGAATACAGTAATTCGCCTACTTACTACACGTAGCAGAGAAGTAAAAAAAGAAAAAAATCACTCAGAATAAAAATTGAGTTTTTATTTATGTACGCTATTTATCCATTTTTTTAATATTTTTTGTGGTATTTAACGTCCGATTTTACTACAAATGGTAGTGCAGGCAATTGCACTAAGGATACAGGAATGAAGATGGAGCACCGGTGGAATGCGATGGCGGGGGAAACCAAAGAACCCGGAAAAAAACCGTTCCTGCACCGCCTTTGTCCACCACAAATCCGAAATGCGGTTGCTTGGAATCGAACCCATACCGTCTAGGTGGAAGGCGAGTGGTCCGACTACTCGGCCACGGCGCGGTCCCACGCTCTTTAGTCTTTAACTTCTGTGGTTCTTAGCGTCCCAGTCTATATTGGGCGTGACAGACCCTTAATTTTGCTCAGAGTAACCTTTGCCAGGGTTGAGATTCTTTTACATGCCGCAAATTTACGACGCGGGACCATCGACTTTACTTCCCTTCCGAAGGAAGCCATGATAAGGACTTTTACTTCCTTTCTTTCTTTGCTTATCCTCCTATGTAGGACATACCCCTAAGCCAATGCCGGCAGACGCCTGTTGAGAAACAGAGGCTCCGGATCAGAGAAAAGCCAGGATGAGTGATCAGTCCGATGCCTGGTATAAAATAGGAAGTGGATAATAGGATGAAATGGAAGACAGGAAAGATTATAAAGCAATTGGTGGAATGAATAACGGGGAAACCGGGAAACCCGGAAAAAATTTGCTCAGACGCCGCTTCGTCCACCACAAATCACACATGCGGTTCACTGGAATCTAGGTGAGATCCTAGCGGTCATGGCCACGGAACCACCGAAAGGATTTTTACGCCCGAAAAAAATCCATTGCTCTCTGCCGGGTTTGAATCTAGGGAAACCAGAGGGCAATCATGTTACTCCTAAATCCAAGGAGGACGTCATTTAGCTGTGGGGTTTAATTGAATGTTTTCCTGTTACATTCTTGGAGGTTACTGAACTAAAATAGGAACATTTGGCATTTAACCGACTTTTCGTTTCTGATTTAAGCTGCTGCTCTCTCTCTCTCTCTCTCTCTCTCTCTCTCTCTCTCTCTCTCTCTATCTATCTTTCTTACACACACACACACACGTGCATTTCTACTAAAATCTCGGTATCGACTTTTTTAGTAGAATGCAACACTTCAAGCAATAGAGAAAGTAAAAATACAGCAAGGTTAAGTTTGAAGAAATAGGTTATAAACATAACGCTTTTGGTACAAGTTCTGAATAACAATGTCACATTATTTCCAGTAAATAAGCTTTTATATTTTCAAAAAAGTTTATATTTCATCACTATACGAACTTTGAGGTTTTTGAATTCGTAAAATGCATACATAAATGATTTAACAATAAAGCATTCGCCACTTCTGCTGCCAGATGGCAAGTAGATATTCAACAGTTTTTCGCAGATATGTTTGTATACCCAGTGATATTATCTATTACTTTCTCTATACGTACTATGTACATAGTTATAGAGAAGGTATTGCACTCCACCCAAAAAATCGATCCCGAGATTTCACCGGAAATATATGTTTTAGGGTCCCCTTTATCTAAAAAAAGCAATTTCGGAAAAAGGTCCGTGTGTGTGTGTGTGTGTGTGTGGTATTTAATTTTAGTATCTTCCAGGGATGCGACACGAAGATTTTGAGAAAAATCCCCTCACCCCCTCCTACCCTTTAGATGGAACTTTTTTCGAAAATTTTGATTTTCTCAAAAATGGCTCTAACGATTTTGATTAAAATTTCGTATATTAAACATATTTACCTCACAAATAAAATGTATATCTTGAATTTGCTGGGAATAGCCTCTGAAGAGTAGTTTATTCTTGATAAATTTTACTGAATTTTGAATAACTGCTAAACCGTAAGAGATGTAGAAAAACTTACTGCCCAGAAAGTTAAAAGTTACTGCAAGTTAAAACACACAATTTATGTTATATACATTTTTTTCGTGGAGTTCGTCGTTTTTGAGACATTCCTTATTTTTTATTTTTGCTATGAAAAACTTATACTTTTCTCATACAGGAATTTGTCAATTGCTGTCCATACAAAGGAACTTCAGTGACAAAGTAACCAACTTTGATTATCACTTTAACTTATGGTACTCCCTTATTTCGCTTCTACTTACAAGGAAGTAAGTAATATGGCTATTTCTGCTAATTTGCTACTGATTAGCATGAAGCAAATAGAAGTATGAGCTTTTGAAGAATAATTTGTTGCAGAGATGTAGAGAAAATCATGTGAATGGTACACATCAGATCTTTTTGTATTCTCTTCTTGTTTGAATAAAAGCTGTTCTCCTAGTTTTTTCATAAAAGTGGGCTTTTCATTACGGACAGCTCGCATTCTGATCACAATTTAGAACGAAGGAAGCATTGGAAGTATCAGTTTACTTTAGCATGAATGTAAAATACGGCAAATCAATGCTGAAGTAAGAACATATGACTGAGACCTCATTTTTACAAGGTGATTCGATTATATACAGGTTACAATTTTCATGCCAACGCATTCTCAAATTGGATACCTTACATGGGGATCTAAGGAACATAAATTTGTGCACTAGCGTACCCTCCGTTTATCATTTGGTGCATAGCATTAATTTTCCGGTTTGAAAAACTATGGATAACAAATGTATAATTACCCACACTGCTACATAATTTTGTGTTTTGCAAGTTCTATGGTGCATTGTAAATAATACTTCTTACTAAAGAGGAGCATAATGCATTTAGATAGTATCACTTAATACCTATTATTTTTATTTATTTATTGTGCATTTTCGCGTCTTTCAATACCGTACGGTGAATCAATGAAATGGGTGAAATGATACTCAAATGTTTATGGGGTCCAGAGACATTAGTTTATATTCATCTGCTCAAGATAATAAAACAATCACTAGGGAAAAGGCAATTAATCCACACCCCTTTCCTCTCCCCGAGGTTCACACGCGGAATAAGATTCAGGCTCCAAAATATGCATCCCCAAACAAAAAGTGCTTTAATGGTATTAGCTATCACAGTATTGTGATTCTCGCCCCCTCCCGCATCATTGTTGTACTGCATTTGGTAATATTCCAGAAACCATCGCAAGCACGAGATCCATGATCCTTCCCCTGTTATGCTGCACTTTTGAAATATTCTGAAAAGATGTATTTAAGCAATTTCTTCAATGATAAATAACTACCTTTTTCAATTGTGGCTCTTTTTGCTTCTTTTTTAACATGTGACTTATGATATAAGAAAAATAATGTCTATGCAAGATCGTGAGCTAAAAAAAGAAAACAAACAAAATCAACTTTTTTTTAAAAACCACTGTCTTAAACCCTCGTAAATCTCGATTAATGGTGAGAACTCTATTTGCATAACAACTCTATTGTATTCCATGTGCCTGCTAGGGGAATTGTGAACGCTTACATTTTCATAATACAATTATTCAGAAATAACGCAACACTGCAAATCGGTTGTTAAATAAATTGCCTCTTAAAAACTAGCACATACATCCAGCTACAAAATGGCGCATAGGTATACTGAAGATAGTTATTATAATAAACAGTACAAAGCTGGTTATTGTGGAGCAATGCATTTTTAAAATAGCTATAGCAAGAGAGTAGGTAACATTTGCATATAAGCCGCTTACCACAATATCTTGTTTGTCGGCAGATGTTGCTTTATATAGTATGCTTCTTTTCTGAATCACGTAGCAGACATCCGGCTTGGAACTGTGGAAAATTCCTGTCTGAGAAACAAATGTCACGGTTATAATTAAATAGGTTGATGTAAGCTGCGCTAGTAATAACTGCTTTGGAAAAACAGCAGCAAGTTAGGCCAACTAGACTCTTCAGCAGAATGGAATTCAACTAACAAAAAGCTATTCCTTTACATTGTTTAGTTTAGCTCAGAGCGACAATGGGCGTTGACTTGTTTATATATGAAAATGTAGGAGGTTCAGGAGAACTTACACAAATTTCGTCAAGCTTAGCAACACAAACAAGGCAGGCGCACCCATTATGTTGAAAACCCAGACGAAAAATAATAGTAAAAAATAATCCTTAGTTTTTAGGTTCGTGTTTCTTCCCTTGTATTCCGTAATTATGGATAATCGATAACGTTAGGTACATTATTTCTATTGCTTCTGAACTTTTGTCAATTTGAAGGAGGAAGGTACAGAAAAATACACATACCTTTCAATGAAAGGCGATATATTATATCAGGGACACTTATGAAATGAACGCAGTAAAAACAAAACAAAAAAGATATACAGTAGGGGTTAATGGAAGTTCAAAAGTGCTTTGAACTAGAGTCAATTACATTAAAATTATATTTGACATGGATTAAATGTATTATTGCGATTTAAATATTTATTTTACTGCATTTTTTTGACATTTGAAAATACTAGATGAAAAATTATACTGTAGTAAGTGAGATGTCAGATAGGATATCTTTACCCAATACTAAAACGTTCTTAGATGCAAAAGGAACTCTCCTTAGTGTGAAAGAAATGCAAGCTTGTTTTTTGATATTTCTTATAGTAATGAAAGTTGAATTATAAACGAAAACTTACTAGACGATGTTTTCCATCAGTTCCTTGTTTTGATTTGTGTAATGGCGCATGAGAGCAGCTGTAGAACGCTGAATACCTTCCCTGTAGAAACAAGTTATAATACAAAAGACACTGTAACACTAATCAAGAAACTTTGTCGCCTGCGTCATTCCAATCCAGAAGAGTTCCTGTATCACAGCCTGTGTGTTATAACAATGGTTGTGTATTACTCTCCTTGCTCTTATAGCAAAGCTAACTTTCAGCGTCTATCATTTTCAGAGATAAAGAATTTGAGATATTGTATATTGTTCTTGCACAAAAATAGCGATTTATCATACATTGAAGTTTACTAATATTCTCTTATAAAGTTATAACTATTTACCATACATTGTATGGTTGGCAAAACTGTTTGTTGAACACCAATGCAACAATACCGGAGAGGCAGGTGCAAGTGTTAAGATAAAGTCTTAGAGTTTTGTTGGGGCTGTCAGTATCGCATCCAATCAGGAAACGGAGTCTATTTAAACTGAAAGCATTAATAAACCCCCTCCAAAAAAAGGAGAATTCCACTTAACATGTTTTAACCTCTGTTTAAAAAAGTTGATAGAAGTTTTATGCTATACCATAGGATTATGATTTTGTATGTAAATGAATAAACTAGGAGTAATGGTATTGCCGACTGCTTTTCGTCACCACCAAATTAAAATTGAATAATTTTAGTCATAACTAATCAAATTTTACAGTTGTTAATCTTCTACATTTGCAAATTGTTTTCATGAAGGCAATGTCTATGAAAATATTTTCCTCATAAAACTATTAAACCAAAATATTTCTAATAATGTGACACAGGAATTGATGGAAAACAAGCAGCCTCGAATGAGTATGACCGGCTACAAAGTTGGGGGGAGGGGGCGGGGGGGCTGTGATTTTCAAAAGAGATCAAGTGTGGGGAAAAAATATGGTCTTACTTTACATTTAATTTTACCGTATTATAATTTACTTAAATAGCAGGGGAAGACCATTGCAAATGTCGCCATGGAGGCAAAAGAAACGAAAGAAAAAAAGGCGCGAATCACAAGGGGTCATTGTCTCATTGTACAGATCGAGCTGGGACTATTTTAGTGAAATTAGATCGAAAATAAAAATTCCCGTGTCTCAGTATTGAATCCCATTGACATGGAAAAACAATTCCAAATTAGAATATCTAACTCCTTGCATATATGGTTGTTTAAAAATTATTAAACGATATGACTTAGATAAACATGCAATTTTTACCTCTTCTGTGTTTTTCACTGGGCAAAAAATGAAATGTAAATGTGGCCGATTTTGTCTCTACACCATGAAACCTTGGTTATAAGTTATTTATGATGCGGTCTTGCGCACAGATGCTTGTAGCCTAGGTGCGGGCAAAGCTCATTATCAGCGTCTGACATTCTACAAGGCCGCTGATCGATGGGCGGTAGACAGATCTAACTTAAAATTGCATTATTTTTCCATTGGTTTAGGGCCCTATGGAAGAGAAAACCGAAACACGGTGTTTTGATTTCGATGTATTTTCAGCATAAAAATTGCAGCTCAGTTTGTTACATCAATGTGACAATAATCCAGTTTGTTACATCAATGTGACAATAATCCATTGTTATTTTGTCTAAAAGCGCGCCTTTCCGATAGAGGAACTCGACGACAAATCAAAAACAAACTTGTTTAGCAACGTTGACAACCGAGAAGCACCATCTAAGTAATGTGTGATGCTGATGATGATGCTTTTTAAAGGAGCAAGTAAATCACGTCGATTGGAACTCATCTTCGAAGACCAGGGTATGACAGGGCATGCTATAGCAATGGCTTTCGATAGAAGAATTGAATGGCACAGTGATTCGTTTTAAGGACAGGTTATACCACTATTAAATGGGTTCTTACGAAGAAAGGTGGCGACGTTTCGAACAATATTTAATGTATAAACTACCGGGGAATATTACGATTTTTAGTCTTAATGCAAAATGTATGTCGCAATATTAAGCTATACTGTAAGCCAAAGCTAGATTAGCAAGTGCTGTGTTTTACAGTGTCTTACTGATTAGAACACTTAACTGTTTCGAATAGTGAAGTAATGGTGCACGATACACACGTGCTATTCGTGCTGTTCACAAGAGGCACGTACTCAAAAAGCAGTTCGTTTTTAAAGAATGCTACGCGACACACACGTCCTTCGGCGTGAACTGTAATTTTTGCAGTATACTATAGGAATGATCTAAGAGCAATTTAGAAGTCTGAAATGTTCGACGAGCACAGTTAGGAGCTACACTCTTGACTTAAACTCTGCATACAGAATATCAGAAAATATTTAGTCCATTTGAAATTGAGAAATGGTTAAATAAATTACGCACAAAATCTTTTGTTAATTAGTACCACGTTATCTTGAATTCAAGTAGTTTATCAGCCTTGAGTGAAATAGTATTTCCCTTCTGTAAATATAAGCTGTCAAAATAATAATAATAATAATAATAATAAAAATAATAATAATAAATTTCAACAGCAAGCATTTTTATATTATGACATTGAAATTACCGTAAATCTACGACACGGAGCCAACGGCTTAGAAACCAGAGGCTAGCATGTTACCCCTAGACCACGGAGGACGACTCTTTAACCTGTAGGATATCGGCACTCTCAAACCGGTTTTTAAAATGTCAGGATTTTATTATGATAAAAAACTATATAATATGCTTCAATTACACGACTTTCTCTGCCGATTCTTCAACGAACTACTCTTAAAATACTTCTTCTATCTGTTACGTTAGTCGAGAAAAACATTTATAAAATGATTTTATTGCATTTTTTCTTGGAGATATAACGGGAACAGGGGAATATACTACACTAAAGTGATAGTCGCTATGTGGCTTTGAAATTCCCTTCTCAGGAAAAATACAATCAAATAACCACTTCCCATTAGAGAAAAGCATAAGTACTGAAGAATTGAAACCAATCAATCAAGGATTAAAATATATATATCAAATTCTGTGTTTTAACGAGATTTCATTTTAATTTTCTCTAGCATGCATGTGCAATGTATGTAGTTGATAGAGAAAGTGTTGTATTCCGCCGAAAAATTCGATACTGAGATTTCACCCGAAGTACATGTTTTAGGTCTCTTGATTAAAATAAAAGTATTTTTAGAAAACGGTCCATATGCATGCACGCAGCGTGGAGGGGGGCAGCATAACTAAAAAACCTGTGTTCCAGTCACATTACTGTCGCTACATCTTAGCAACAAATTATTGTTAAAAAGCAAATTCTTCTATCTACTGCATGCTAATTAAGATAAACATTAACAGAAATGTTCTCATTACTTGCTTCCTTGTAAGTAGAAGGGAGATAAAGGAATGCGCTACTTTAAAACGACAGTAAACTATTTCAAAAGCTGATTGCCTTGCCCTGTGGATGAAATCCGTTTCTTTGCATTGCTAGGAGTGAAAAGCCAATAATAATTAATATCTAAAAATGGTCAACTCCATGAAAAAAACTGTAAATTATATAAAATATGTGTTTTAACAAGGTCTACATTTTTTTGTGCAATAAGATTTTGTATATCTCTTACGGTTCACTAGTTATGCAATATTCAGAAATACGCATCCAGAATGAACAGATCTTCAGAGGCTATTCCCAGAAAATTCCGGATATTTATTTTATTTATCCTAAGTAATGTAACGAGAGTTCCAACTTTTATCGATAAATTCGCGAGCAACTTGTTGCGAGCGTAAATATCTAGAGAAAAGATGCAGCTCAAGTTGTATTTAACAAGACTATTTCGTGAATAAAGTAATAATGATTAGCCTATATGGACACGAACCTAAACCCCATTTGGCTTGCACTGAAATCACGGCAACGTGATGTCCATTCCATAAATTTCAGATCTCTTTATATTACTACATTATGTACGGGAATATCACTGCACACTAATATTTTTATTATGAGACGAACATTAATTAGTTCGGAGAGAAAACAAATGTACGTGGGTGCGATAAATTTAGTTGCACGTGCGTGTGATAAAAAACGATTAAAATGCAGAGATAATGAGTTCCGATTGGTTGGAATTTTACGCACCAAGGTACTGGATTGGCCACTTCCTACGATCACGTGTCATGAACGAAACAGTCATGTAAATATATTTAATGTACAGTATTATAATCAAAATCGATAGAGCCATTTTCGAGAAAATCAAAATGTTCGATTTTTTTTTTTTTTTTTTTTTTCATGTAAAGGATAGTTTGGAGTAAGGGATTTTTCTTAAAATCTCTATGTCCAAGTTTGGTATTTTGCCAAATTTTCTTTTTGTGTTATCGTGTTCACCTACACATGGACTCACATGGACCTTTTTCAAAAATGCTTGTTTTGTAGAGGGGAACTTAAACTTGTATTTCTGGTGAAATGTATCGAATTTTTGTGTGGAATACAATACCTTCCCTACACTATGTACATCAGTCGCCCTCGGTGGTGTAATGGTTACCATGCTAACTTCATACACCCAAGACCGCGGGTTCAAATCCGGCGGAAGACGACGGATTTTTTTGGGCGTAAAAATCCTTAACACGGCTTCCTTCGGAAGGGAAGTAAAGCCGTTGGTCCCGTGTCGTAGATTTACGGCACTTAAAAGAACCTCAAGCCTGATAGAGAGGCCTCTGAGCAAAATTAAGCGGTCTTTCACGCCCAATGTAGAATGGGACGCTGAAAACCACAGCAGTTAAAGAGCGCCCATAAATAAAACGCCATTTTTTATTTTCTATGTAGGTACATAGTACATATAGAGAAAGTAAAAACGAAAAGTCGGTTAAATACCAAACTTGGTATTTGAATTCACTATTTTCCAAGAATGCAATACGAATATTTCAGAAAATTTCCCCACCCCCAACTACTCTTTACATGGAATATTTTTCGAAAATAGATCTAAACAATTTTGATTAAAATACCGTATGTTTAAGACACATTTCTCATATTTCTTTCTCATTAGTGGATGGAGAAGGAAGGTATTATATTCCACCCAAAAATTCGATTCCGATATTTCACCGGAAATACAGTTTTGAGACCTTTGAATCCAACAAATGCATTTTTAAAAACATGTCAATATCCGTATGTGTGTGTGTGTGTGTGTGTGGTGAGAGAGAGAGAGAGAGAGAGAGAGAGAGAGAGAGAGAGACTATCTCTTCAGCCTAGAGCATTCTCTTATTTCAATTTGTTTACAAATAAGCTAATAACAAGACCAATTCTGCTAATGTTTATCTCGATTAACAAGATGTACAGTCATGGAAATAATTATTGAGCGCTGTAACCTTTCAAGGTATCGCTTCGGCCTCACGGAAACACACGAAGTTACACAAGCTGGATTTACACGTGCACGTGAGTTATGATACAAAACATGTTTTTATACAACGAGGTAAGACGTAGTATTGCTTTATAACATAAAATAGCAACCAGGGAACAACCAAGATAACTGTTTTTCACTAACATGCACAAAAACACTAAAAATAAAATAAACCTCGACAGTTGAGCTGTCCACTACAGTTCCTATAAACAGGAGAAATGGTGCTAAAAGTAGAAATGGCTCAGTCCTAACGTGTTCCGATTGAAACTCAGTATGCTAACAAGCGTAGATTCGAGCCCACTAAGCCTCACAGATTTTTTTTTAAGCTCATATTAGTACTCTTTACAACCGATGTAGATTACGTCATATAATTCATTCACTCTGCTGCTTCCACAAACTAGAAAACAAAGAAAAACACTGCAACCTGATCTCCAGTTGCTTTTAAATGCGACAAAAGGCTAATAAAACAAGAGAAACCAAATTCTAATACTTTATGTGGTCCCCATTATTTGCTATCACTGCCATCAATTTTCGGGGCATGGAATCCCTGGCGTTTGAAAATAAGTAATGTCCTCTGCTAGTGAATGTGTCTGTCATGGCACACCAGAGTTGTGTAGCATTATTCAATCTGGAACCTCGAGAAAGCATCTGCTTTACTTTCGTCCAAACATGTTCAATTGGGTTGAGATCTGCTGACTTTTTAGACCACGGTATCTGCTCTAAGATATTCCTGGTGCTTCGAAAACCACTTTTGAACTTTGAACGACTTGTAGGCCGAATGATTATCCTGTTGGAATCTAATAATACCTTCAGGATAACGCTTTTGGGCAGTTCGGAAGCAGAATGTTCTAGAATTTTAGAATAGGTTTCCTTATTCATCTTTCCATGATCACGTTCCAGCATACCTGCACCTTCCCTAGATATCCATGCTCAAGCAGTAACGGTTGTTCGACCACTTCTTGCAGCTATTGCAACATTTATCAAGGAAATTCTGCAGGAGAAACATGAGTATGGCAAAATATTGAAGTCAAATCAAAATAGAGATAACTCAAACTGAAGTAATTAAATAGGGAAAATGAACACCATGGTGTCATCGTCTCTTGAAGTAATGCCTCCAGCAGTTCCAAGAGACGTAATATGACGGGAAATAGGGGTTTTTAGTTTGTGAAAATCCAACTCCAACACAGAGTGGTGTCTTTGAAATAGTTTCCTCTAATATATATAAAACACTGCTTACACGAGTGAACAAATAACGCATATCATATCGAGTACCACTAGGCCTATAAACAAACACAGTGGAATTGACATCTGCATTAGTAGAACGTAGCTTCGTCGGAGAAAACTACTTCACTCTAATCGAAGTTCTCGTACTGTACAGTAAATGCCAACCTGTCAATTTTGTGGGCTGCAGTTAGCACTTCCTTTACTGCCGCGCGTCTACGCCAAATTCCGCATCTTTACAGTGATTGCTAACCGTTCGTGCACTACCTGGGAATAAAGATAAAGCCTTGTATTCAGCGGCCGTCAGAAACGGATCTCTTTCGACCTCTCGGTAGATACACATGAGCGACCAGTGCTCTTCCTTGCAGCAACCTGTCTCTCTTCATTATATAACGTTGCCCACCTCTTCGCAGTGGACTGTGTAACATCACAAATGCTAACCGCTCTGGTGGCCGTATAACCGTGAAACCAGGGTGAGAACAGCAGAAGCTTATCAACGGCCTCTGCCATTGCTAAAGTATGAATGAATGCGTCGTTGTAATGATTGAGGACCTCTTTCGGTGACTAATGGAACCAAGCACAAACATATGACCAACACAGAAAGAAACAAATAACGACTAGGGAATCAAACTTATCATCAGCAGTTGTAAACTTTGGTCATTATCATTATACATAATATATATCTGCATATTATCTAATACTCAAATTATAACTAATAAAGCGGAAACTCTGTATTAGCATACATTAATAAAGTGCAATAGAAAATATGATAGAAGAAACAACAAAAATGAAGGAGAAAAAAGTTATTCTGTTGCAGAGGTTTGATCTCGTGTTCGGTAATTTTCAAAGCGCTTGCGTTACCTCTGAGCTATGTTTGTTTGGGTGAAATGGTGTCTGCTGCCACATTTATATATGCGCTGTAATACCAGTTTATCGTTTTCAGGGTACTTCATGGCTTCTGAACCAGCTCATGGGTTGATTCAATTGATTGGGAAATTGGTTACTCCACCTATATGTATAACTACCAATGAGCATAGCATCAGGTAGAAACACTTTTGGGTTTGTTTAGTAATTGGCCAACGAAGAATGGGTAGCATGCCGCTTGTTGCCGAATTCTCTATCAGGAGCGAATACTAATGCGAGCACGGTGCAAGAAACAGCCTGTTAATGCGTTCGACAGGCGATAATGTATGTCGCAGACACTGTTAGGTAAAGTCTAGCTGCATATAGGACCAGTGTAAACCTCGCTGCGAAACGAAGCGGGGCTTTGAAATATTCTGCTCTCAGAGTGCGTTCAATCATTTGTTCCATGACTGTACCTAGATAAAAGAATGTTTAAGAATAGTTTGTTTGCAGAACAGCTAGAGAAAGTAATATGAATGCAATATATAAGATTTTTTGTCCATATTGTACGGTTTACCAGTTATGTAAAAGTAATCCAAAATGAAAAACAGTTAATGAAAGTGCAAAATATACATGTTATTTGCAATTGAAATATCTTACACGTGTGATATTTTAATCGAAATTGTTGGAGTGATTTTTGAGAAATCAGAATTTTCTATATTCCACCTAAAGGATCATATGGGATTGGGGAATTTTCTTGAAAACCTTCGTATCGCATTCTTGGAAGGTGCTGAACTTAAATATCAAGTTTAATATTTAATGGACTTTTTGTTTTTTAGTTATGCAGTTTAGACACACATGGTACTTTTTTTCCTAAAAGAATCTTCAAAAGTGTTTTTGGTGAAATCTGGGTATATAATTTTGGGTGGAATGCAAAACCTTCTCTGAGTGCCTCCGTGGTCGAGTGGTCGGCGAGCAGACGTTTTCACCCGGAGATCCTGGGTTCGATTCCCTGCTGGGGAATCATTCCCTATCCCCCACAGAGTCAAGAAGTATGCATATGAGAGCGTATGTGTGTTTGAGGGAAATAAAACGATTTAGACTCAACGTAAAGAACCTACACGTGAGTTGTTTCTAATGCAAAGCCCTGATATGACCTTGATGTTAAAGGGAGCTATATAAATGAAAAAATAAGGGAGTACCATAAGTTAAAGTGATAGTCAAAATATGGTTGCTATGTGACTGAAGTTCCTTCGTTTGTATGGCCAGTTGACAAATTCCCGTATGAGAAAAGTATAAGCCTTTTAAAGCTGAAACCAATAACAAAGAATATCTAAAAACGATCCACTTCACGAAAAACAAATCTGATGTGTACCATTCACATGACTTTCTCCATATCCCTGCAACAAATAATTCTTAAAAAGCTTATACTTTTATTTACTTTATGCTAATCAGAAAAAATAGCAGAAATAGTCTAATTACTCGCTTCCTTGTAAGTAGAAGCGAAATAAGGGACAACTGTAGGTTAAAGTGATAGTCAAAAGCTGGTTGCTATGTCAATGAAGTTCCTTTGTCTATATGGATAGGAGCTGACAAGTTCCTGTATGAGAAAAGTATACGTTTTTCATAGCAAAAACCAAAAATAAGGAATGTCACAAAAACGACGAGCTCCACGAAAAAAAATGTATATAACATAAATTGTGTGTTTTAATGTGTTCTACATTTTTTGTGTAGTAAGTTTTTGCCCATCTCTTACGGTTTAGCAGTTATTCAAAATTTAGTAAAATTCATTCAGAATAAACTACTCTTCAGAGGCTATTCCCAGAAAATTCAAGATAAACATTTTATTAGTCATGTAAGTATGTTTAATATACGAAATTTTAATCAAAATCGTTAGAGCCATTTTTGAGAAAATAAAAATTTTCGAAAAAAGTTCCATGTAAAGGGTAGTTGGGGGTGAGGGGAGTTTTCTCAAAATCTTCGTGTCGCATCCCTGGAAGATACTAAACTTAAATACCAAGTTTGGTATTTTACCGACTTTTCGTTTTTGAGTTATCGTGTTCACAGACACACGGACACACGAACACACACACACACACACACACACACACGGACCTTTTTGTGAAAATGCTTTTTTTGGATATTGGGGACCTTAAAACATATATTTCCGGTGAAATCTCGGTATCGAATTTTTTGGTGGAGCGCAATAGTTTCTCTATACACTATGTACATAGTGCGTATGGAGAAAGTAAAAATGTGTATAACATAAATTGTGTGTTTTACAGAGCTCTACATTTTGTGTTAAGTAAGTTTTTCTCTATCTCTTACGGTTTGCCAGTTATACAAATTCTGTAAAATTCACTCAGAATAGTCTTCAGAGGCTATTCCCAGAAAATTCAATATACTTTTATTTGACAAGTAAATATTTTTAATATACGGTATTTTAATCAAAATCGTTAGAGCCATTTTTGAGAAAATCAAAATTTTCGAAAAATTGTCCATGTACAAAGCAGTTGGGGGTGGGGGAAATTTCTTGAAAATCTTCGTGTCGCATCCTTGGAAGATACAGAACTTAAATACCAAGTTTGGTATTTAACGGACTTTTCGTTTTTGAGCTATGCTGTCCAGACACACACACACACACACACACACACACACACACACACACATGGACTTTTTCTAAAAATGCATTTTTTTTTAATTCAGGGAGACCCAAAACCTGTATTTCCGGTGAAATCTCGGTATCGAATTTTTGGGTGCATTACAATACCTTCTCTATACACAATGTACATAGTACGTGTAGAGAAAGTGAAAATACTTACCTTTTCTGCCGACTACATAATTGTACATTGTACAGGAAACAAAAATACTTTTTTAATTTTTTTTTATATTTTTTTCAGAGGGCTTAAAACATATATTTCGATACAATTTCGATATCGAATTTTTGGATAAAATATAGAAAAATAAAGCTGTCGTATTACATGCACATAGCTTTCTCTACCCACTAGGTTTATTTTTATACAGCTTCTATAAACTATTCTTGCGAAGCTTATTTTTACTGACTCTATCAAGTACAATGTTAGAGAGCAGAGACGTTATTGCATTTCATAAAAAATTCGATACCAATATCACACAGGAAATACATGTTTTGTGATCTCTTGAATAAAAAGAAACAATTTTTAGAAAAAGGTCTGTGTATGTACATGTGTAGGTAGGTGTGTGTCCATTTGTATACAGAATAAAAACGAAAACTCCATTAAATACCAAAAATAGCATTAAAGTTCAGTTTCTTACAAGGTTGCGACAAGAACATATTCAAGAAAATCCCCCAGCCTAAACCATCCTTTACTTGGAAACATTTTCGAAAATATTTATTTTTTTTAAAAAAGTTTTCAACGATTTTGAGTAAAATATATGTTTAAGACTTTTTATGGCAACCAAATGTATATCTTGGATTTTCTCGGAATAGCCTCTGAGGTGCTCTTCATTCTGGATGACGTTTGCATAGCTCATAAACCGTAATAAGAGATAGACAAATATAATAACAATATATATATATATTATTATTAAAACCACAATTTATGTTAAATGCATTTTTGATTAACCATTTCAGAGATATTCCTTATTACTTCTTAGTGTGTGTTTAAATTTTCAAATACTTAAAATGGAATTTCAATATCATCACTTCATCACTTCGGACCAGCTTTCAGCTTTTAAAAGATTTGACTTTTACTCTAGCCTAATGCATTCCCTTATATCTCTTTTTCCTACAAGACTATTTCTGTTGATGTTTATTTTGATTAGCATGGCATAGGGAGAAGAAAAAGCTTTTTTTAAGTATAATTTATGCAGCATGGAGACAAAAAGTCATGTGAAGGTAACACATATGTTTTAGTTCATATTAATTGGTACGAACGTTTGAGGAAATAGTTTCATTGCAGGCACAAGGGGGATAGAGGAGACCGAAACGATAGTCAGAAGTTTAAAAGATAATCGCTAAATTTTCTCTCCATGAGAAACAAGGATAGCGATTGGACTTTTAAGAAAAATCTGATCTGTACCATTCACATGACTTTCTCTATATCCCTGCAACAAATTATTCTTAAAAAGCTTATACTTTTATTTACTTTATGCTAATCAGAAAAAATAAGCAGAAATAGTCTTATTACTTGCTTCCTTGTAAGTAGGAGCGAAATAAGGGACTACCATAGGTTAAAATGATAGAAGCTGGTTGCTATGTCAATGAAGTTCCTTTGTTTATATGGATAGGAGTTGACAAGTTCCTATATGAGAAATGTATGTTTTTCATAGCAGAAACCATAAAATAAGGAATGTCACAAAAACGACGAACTCCACGAAAAAAATGTATATAACATAAACTGTGTGTTTAAACGTGCTCTACATTTTTTGTGTAGTAAGTTTTTGTTCATCTCTTACGGTTTAGCAGTTATTGAAAATTCCGTAAAATGCATTAAGAATAAAGTATTCTTCAGAGGCTATTCCCAGAAAATTCAAGATATACATTTTATTTTTCAGGTAGATATCTGTAATATACGAAATTTTAATCAAAATCGTTAGAGCCATTTTTGAGAAAATCAAAATGTTCGAAAAAAGTTCCATGTAAAGGGTAGTTGGGGGTGGGGGGATTTTTCTCAAAATCTTCGTGTCGCATCCCTGGAAGATACCAAATTTAAATACCAAGTTTGGTATTTTACCGACTTTTCGTTTTTGAGTTATCGTGTTCACAGACACACGGACACACGGACACACACACGGACGTTTTTGTGAAAATGCTTTTTACTTTCTCCATACGCACTATGTACATAGTGTATAGAGAAAGTATTGCACTCCACCAAAAAATTCGATACCGAGATTTCACCGGAAATATATGTTTTAGGGTCCCCAATATCCAAAAAAAGCATTTTCACAAAAAAGTCCGTGTGTGTGTGTCCGTGTGTCTGTGAACACGATAACTCAAAAACGAAAAGTAGGTAAAATACCAAACTTGGTATTTAAGTTTAGCATCTTCCAGGGATGCGACACGAAGATTTTGAGAAAAATCCCCCCACCCCCAACTACCCTTTACATGGAACTTTTTTCAAAAATTTTGATTTTCTCAAAAATGGCTGTAACGATTTTGATTAAAATTTCGTATAGTAAACATATTTACCTGACAAATAAAATGTATATCTTGAATTTTCTGGGAATAGCCTCTGAAGAGTAGTTTATTCTGAATTAATTTTACTACATTTTGAATAACTGCTAAACCGTAAGAGATAGACAAAAACTTACTACACGAAAAACACACAACAGCACATTAAAACACACAATTTATGTTATATACATTTTTTTCGTGAAGTTCGTCGTTTTTGTGACATTCCTTATTTTTGGTTTCTGCTATGAAAACCGTATACCTTTCTAATATTTTAAATTGTCAACTCCTATCCATATAAACAAAGGAACTTCATTGACATAGCAACCAGCTTTTGACTATCACTTTAACCTACGGTTTCCCTTAATTCGCTTCTACTTACAAGGAAGCGAGTAATTAGACCATTTCTACTATTTTTTTCTGATTAGCATAAAGTAAATAGAAGTATAAGCTTTTTAAAAATTATTTGTTGCAGGGATATGGAGAAAATCATGTGAATGGTGCACATCAGATTTTTTGGATATTGGGGACCATAAAACGTATATTTCCGGTGAAATCTCGGTATCGAATTTTTTGTTGGCGTGCAATACAATCTCTATACACTATGTACATAGTGCCTATAGAGAAAGTAAAAATCTGATGTGTACCATTCACATGACTTTCTCTATATCCCTGCAACAAATTATTCTTAAAAAGCTTATACTTCTATTTACTTTATACTAATCAGAAAAAAAATTAGCATAAATAGCCTTATTACTTGCTTCCTTGTAAGAAGAAGCGAAATAAGGGACTACCATAGGTTAAAGTGACAGTCAAAAACTGGTTGCTATGTCACTGAAGTTCCTTTCTTTTTATGAATAGGAGTTGACAAATTCCTGTATGAGAAAAGTATAAGTTTTTCATAGCAGAAACCAAAAACAAGGAATGTCTCAAACATGATGAACTTTACGAAAAAAATGTATATTACATAAATTGTGTATTTTAACGTGCTCTACATTTTTCGTGCAGTAAGTTTTTGTCCATCTCTTACGGTTTAGCAGTTATTCAAAATTCCGTAAAATTAATCCAGAATAAAGTACTCTTCACAGGCTATTCCCAGAAAATTCGAAATATACGTTTTATTTGTCAGGTAAATAGCTTTAATATATGATATTTTAATCAAAATCGTTAGAGCCATTTTTAAGAAAATCAAAATTTTCGAAAAAAGTTCCATATAAAGGGTAATTGGAGGTGGGGGGATTTTTCTCAAAATCTTCATCTCGCATCCCAAGAAGATACTAAATTAAATACCAAGTTTGGTATTTTACCTACTTTTCGTTTTTGGGTTAACATGTTCACAGACACACGGACACGCACACACACACACACGGATCTTTTTCTGAAAATACTTTTTTTGGATACTGGCGACCCTAAAACATATATTTCCGGTGAAATCTCGGTATCGAATTTTTTGGTGGAGTGCAATACATTCTCTATTCACTATGTACATAGTGAGTATAGAGAAAGTAAAAATAAAAATCTGATGTGTACCATTCACATGACTTTCTCCGTATTCCTGCAGCAAATAATTCTTAAAAAGCCTATACTTCTATATACTTTATGCTAATCAGAAAAAAATAACAGAAATAGTCTTATTACTCGCTTCCTTGTAAGTTGAAGCGAAATAAGGGACAACCGTAGGTTAAAGTGGTAGTCAAAAGCTGGTTACTATGTCAATGAAGTTCCTTTGTTTATATGGATAGGAGTTGACAAGTTCCTGTATGAGAAAAGTATACGCTTTTCATAGCAGAAAACAAAAATAAGGAAATAAGGAAAAACACGACAAAAACGACGAACTCCACGAAAAAAATGTATATAACATAAATTGTGTGTTTTAATGTGCTCTACATTTTTTGTGCAGTAAGTTTTTGTTCATCTCTTACGGTTTAGCAGTTATTCAAAATGTAGTAAAATTCATTCAGAATAAACTACTCTTCAGAGGCTATTCCCAGAAAATTCAAGATATACATTTTATTTGTCAGGTAAATATGTTTAATATCCGAAATTCTAATCAAAATAGTTAGTCATTTTTTGAGAAAATCAACATTTTCGAAAAAAGTTCCATGTAAAGGGTAGTTGGGGGTGGGGGGATTTTTCTCAAAATCTTCGTGTCGCATCCCTGGAAGATACTAAACTTAAATACCAAGTTTGGTATTTTACCGACTTTTCGTTTTTGAGTTATCGTGTTCACAGACACACGGACACACAGACACACGGACACACACACACACACACACACACGGACCTTTTTGTAAAAATCCTTTTTCCGATATTGGGGACTCTAAAACATATATTTCCGGTGAAATCTCGGTATCGAATTTTTTGGTGGAGTGCAATACATTCTCTATACACTATGTACATAGTACGTATAGAGAAAGTAAAAACCGGACATTTCCCGTCTGAGAAAAGTATTAAGTATTTCAAATTTGAAACTAATAACAAGGAATATGTCAAAAACGGTTAACTCAACAAAAATGTAAAGGACGTAAATTGCGTGTTTTGATGAGATCTACATTTTTTGTACAGTACGTTTTTGTCTATCTCTCATGATTTATCAGTTAAGCAAAATTGGGCAAAATTCATCCAGAATGAAGAGGTCCTAAGAGGCTATTCCCAAAAAATTCAATACATACATACACACATACACACACACACATACATTCATTCATTTTATTTGTGGTGTAAATAGCGTTAATATACTGTATTTTAATTAAACCATTAGAGCCATTTTTGAGAACATAAAAAATTCGAAAAATGTTCCATGTAAAGGGTAGTTGGGGGTGTGAGATGTTCTTAAAAAGGTTCGTGTCGCATCCTTGGAAGATACTGAACTTTAATACCAAGTTTGGTATTTAACGGACTTTTTGTTTTTGAGTTTCTAAAGACAGACACACACGGACATTTTTCTAAAACGGTTTTTTTCGGAATCAGGGGACCTCAAAACATATATTCCCGGTGAAATCTCGGTATCGAATTTTAGGGTGGAATATAATACCTTCTCTTTCCACTGTGTAATTTGTACTATACGGGCTAGAGAAAGTAAAAAAAGGAGTTTATGTTCAAATACTATACCTACTACCCCTACTTGCTATACATAGATGTAATATAGCAAGGGGGTGTATCTTTCAGTATGAGATGATGCTCGCCTTCTTAAATAAATTAAATGAAGCAATTTTTTAAAAATAAATCCACCGCCGTTCAGATACGCCGTTCCCTTGTCGAAGGAAAATATCGCAATAAATAATAGGAGGATGGAAGAAATGCCAGGCTTCTGGAAAATTGATCACCGGTTATATCAGAAGCAAACTTTTTTTTTTTTTTTTTTGGCTATATCGTGGTGGTGTGATTGAGCATACAGTTTGTTGTTTGTCCCCCCCCCCCATCCCCTATTCGAATGAATCATCTGTTCCCGGAGTTCTTATTCTTTTTCAATGACTTGCCATTGCAATCAATACAGGATTTAGATATTGACTACTTTTTTCCAGGGAAATACGTAACTTTGTGAAGAAAGAAAGAACGCTGTTAAACATATTCCTTTGTTTTCTGAAATATCTTATAAATTAACTTTGTTAAGGTTACATAGTAATTAAAGTATGTTATTTCAAAATGAATTCTTCGAGTACGCCCTGTGGTTTATGCATAAACATAAGCTGTGTGTTACATTCACATGACTTTCCTACCTATTCTGCAACAAACTATTCTTATAAAAGTCTATTCTACTCATGCTAATCGAGGTGAATATTAACTGAAATGGTTTTATCATATATTTCCTTGTAAATACAAAGGGAATAAGACAATACATTAGGCTAAAATGATAGTCAATTCTTTAAAAAGCCTGTTGCTGTGTGATGGCTTTGAAATTCCGTTGAAACCGATAAAAAGGCCTGGAAGTCATTAACTCTACAAAAAATTGCATGTCACAAATTGTGTTTTAACGAAATCTACTCTTTTTTTTGCACAGCAAGTGTTGTCTACCTCTTACGGTTTACTCATTAAGCAAACTCATCCTCCAAAATGAAGAGGACTTGAGAAACTATTCTCAGAAAATTCAATATATATATATATATATATATATATATATATATATATACACACACACACACACACTTATACTTAGGTTATCGTGAATATTTCTTAAATGTATGAAATTTTAATCAAAATCGTTAGAGACATCTTTGGCAAAAGAAAATATCCTGAAAATCTTCGTGCTGCATCCTTAGGTGATGCTGGATTTAAATATCAAGTGTATTTAACCGCCTTTTCGTTTTTTAGTTATGCTGTTCACACATGCATATTTAAAATGAGTTTATTACTCATGGGACCTCAAAACGCACATTTCCAGCGAAATATTTTGGGTGGGATGTAATAGATTCTTTTCCTATTATGTACGTGGTAGAATAAGTAAAAGTATAAATCAGTTGGGGAATTTACTATCATGCTGACATTTACCCATAGTAGTTCACTTGGTTGGAATAACAGCACGGAAAGCCAAAGAGCCGTGGTTTTAATCCAGGCTACGGCATTGAACTGTTGAGTCTGATTTTACATTTCTAAAAATAAAACATAGATAGACATAAATGAATAAAATTGAATTTTAAAAATAACTGCACTGTTTTCTTATCTGGAAAAGCGTTTCGCAGTTTAAAACAAAAAAACAAAAACAAAAAAACAACAAAAAATATTGTTGTCTGATCAAATATATTTGAGCTCGTCTCTACACTTCTGTACTGTGGGGGAAGTGTGTCTGCCTCACATTCAAGAGTTCGAATTTCGGTTAGGGTGCATTACCGATAAGATACAGTTTTGTCGTCGTATGAGTGAAGTTGAACTTCCGTCTTATTGTTTACCTGAACAGTAAGTAGAAAAGTATTGCATTCCATCCAAAAATCCAATTCCGAGATTTCAGTGGAAATTCACGTTTCGAGATCCTCTGAATAAAAAAAAAATATGCTCAACAGTTATCAAGAATGCGACAGTTCGGTTTTGAATAAAATCTCTCCCTAGGCTATATTTTAAATTGAAAATTTAAATTTATCTAAAATAGCTTTAACAGGTTTATTTGAAATACTGTATGCTTAATATATTATACTATGTTAAACATTTCCGAGACATTCCTTGTTATTAGTTGAATTTTCAAAGAACTATTCTTTTCTCAAATGGGAAGCTGTTATTCGTTTTTTCTACTGCGCTTGGAAAGAGAACGGAAGTTCATAGCTACTAAGAGTTGGCTCCTCGTCAACTCTTATAAGATTTGACTATCGCTTAACCTGCTGCACTGCATGCTGTATTCCCTACATGGAAATATGTATAGTTCCATATGTAATAAAACCATGTTTGCATATATTTATCTGGATTAATATGAAGTAGACAGAGAATAAGTTTTCATTAGTATAATTTGTTGAAACGGTAGAGATAGTCATGTGAATGTAACACATCATTTCTATGCGGAACCACACAGAAGTTTATGATACGTTAAAATCTATTGTTTCCTTTTAGTTATAACAGAACGGTATTTTTGGTATTTGTAAAACAAATCTTAATTTATCTTTTTTGATAAATTTGTTACGTTTCACTCGGCATTAACTCACGAACCATTGTTTGAGAACCCCTGATCTATACCAATCCCACAAGTTACCAGGAGGAACAACATGGGGAAATAATTTTAATTGTCACAGGTGGCTCTGAGATAATCCTACGTCACATGAAGATGATTAATAATGCCAGCCGATATAAAAGCCTCATTATTTAGACGCTGGTGCCAGAAGTCAGCTTTCCTGTTGGACAAAATGAAGCTGTTCGCAGTGGCAATTACAGGATTCTTGACGCTAAATATTATTTCTGTGGCATTTACGGCTTCTGTGAGAAGTTATACAGTCTCAGATTCTGAACCACCCGATTGGAAGGAGCATGTATCAGAAGGTAAGCACTATACAATTTCTGCTTACAAGTAAATTAAAAAGATCTATTCAAAAATTAGTTGCTTAAACTACAAGATCTCAAAATCGAGGCTTAATACTGCAATGGCAATGCCGTACGTAATCAGGCGACGCATAGAAGAGCATTTCTATTTCTGCTTGAAGCGGAATACCGGCACCCTTGGCGGTAGATCATGCAGGTAGACAGACCGTCAGAGCAATCCGCGTTCGTTTTTCAAGTAACCGTATATGAGTTTTGGGTCTCCTTAATCTGTTTAAGAGTTATTGGGATTTCCCTCCGACAATCAAAGGGAACTGAGTGTTGTAGCACGGTTCACACAGACCTGCAACGTTAACGAAATCGAAATTTCTCAGGGAAAGTCAAAGAAGTTATTTATTACACGATAAAAAGTTAGGGAAATGAATTTCGATTGCCATTAAACTCAGGAATTTTGACATGTGGCGATCTAAAAAATTATCCAACTGTAAGTAAGGTAAATTTATGTTCTAATGGCTATCCAAAATTATTAATGGATGGCATACTATTGCATTGTGCATTGATATTTAGTGGCTAGAAAAAAACTGTCTTAAAGAGCGAATTCTAATCTTTCTTATTTCTCGTATTTGAGCTATTCACACTTTTATCTTTTAATTTTATTTTAGTTTTGTATCTCAACGTCCTTTAACCTGGTTGATTATATCGAACGATGAATGAAATTGGTGAAATGATGCTCAAATGATTTTGGGGTCCATAGAGCTTAAAGTTACTTGACATTCGTCTTCTCAGGATAAGGGAAAACCCCGAAAAAAAAAAAAAAAAAACTTATCCACGTAACTCACCCTAAGTGAGATTCGAACTCGCGACCTGTTAAATGTGAGACAGACACGTTACCACCCTACCCAGGCGACCTTAATGTTATTCTTGTTTCTTAACTGAGTCAGGGAAATGGATATAAAAAGATCAGGGAAAGGGTTATAACATTTCTGTGTGTAGTGAAAAGTCTATAAAAAGAACTCATTCACAGTAAAGTTGGGCAGATATCCGATTATTCGAAACATTCTGTACGCTTATTAATTGCTCGTCATTTGCTTGCTTGCTTCATCTTAAGATAATTCATCTGCTTTCGTATTCCGAAAAGATGGATAGAAATGGTATGCTGTTACCTGAACTAAAAAATTCAGGAAATGTGCCTTAAGTGGTGATTAAGATTACAAGTGCGTAAATATGTTTACCCTAATCTTGATACCTTGCGTCTTTTTTGCAATGTATTAGATACCTACAGGATACACGGATAAGTAACATATATTATTTGTAGCTATTTTTACTTTAAGCTGTAAATGTTTTCAATTTTGAATAATTAAATGAATTTCAGTTATATTAATAGTAAAATGTACATATAACAAACAGCATATACAAAGAATATGATGTACACTGCCTTTAACTGCAATATGTTGTCATTGGATTTTCCCCCTTATTTTGAGTTTTGTACATCACACACACACATAGACACACTCACACACACTGTATAATTCATCCTTCCAGACAATGAAGAGGATAAGGCATAATCAAGCTAAACATAAAATTCTCAGCGCTAGCTGGGAATCGAACTTGGGGCTCCTCTCACCACAGGCAGTGCTTTGCCAAGCTACTTTGCCACTCTTATGCACAACTTATCGAGTTCTGTAAAATATTTTACTCACCCGCTCTCTCTATACAACAGAGCTATAAATAATCAGATTGTTAAGGGTATAGGTACAGTGTTGTTTTTTACTTTCTCTAGCACGTATTGTTTATATTGAAGATATTGTTTGTATTCCACTAAAAAATTTGATACTGAGATTTCACCAGAAATACTTGATTTGATACCCTCAGAATAAAACTAAATAAAAAAAGCATATTTAGAAAAAGGTCTGTATGTGTGTGGGTGTGTGTGTGTGTGTGTATGTATGTAGATGGCATAGCTAAAAATGAAAATACTATTAAATACCAAACTTGGTATTTAAGCAGTGTGACAAAGATTTTCAAGAAAATCCCTCACCAACTACCTTTACATGGAGTATTTTTCAAAAATTTTGATTTTCCCAAAAATGGTTCTAACGATAAAAATGTTTATCTTGAATTTTCTGGGAAGAGCCTCTGAAGATCTCTTCATTCTGGATGAATTTTGCATAACTGATTAACCCTAAGAGAGAGACAAAAACTTACCATACAAAAAAATGCAGATCTCATTAAAACATACAATTAATGGCATGTGTATAATTTTTTTTTTTTTTTTTATAGAGTTGATCATTTCAGAGATAGTGCTTGTTATTGGTTTAAATTTTAAGCCACTTAAATAAATGAGAAATCAAATGGAAAGTCATCTTTCATTTTGTCTCTCTTTAGTTTTACTCCTGGTCATACAAAGAGAGCCAAACTTCAATTTTGCACATAGCGACCAGCCTTTTAAAAAATTTGACTATTACTTTAGCCAGATGTATTCCCTTATTTCCTTTTTGCTTAGAAGGAAGCAAGCGATTAGACACTTTCTGCTAATATTTATCTCAATTAGCATGATGCACATATAAGAACATTTTTGGAAGAATAGATTTCAGAACAGGCTATTATTATAGTATTCTTTTTGCTTCCACTTATTAACACTTCAATAATCAACTAAATGTATATAATCTTTCCTCTAATTTTTTTTCTATAAAAGTAGACATTTTAGATACAACAATACCTTATAATTTAACAACCCTATGGTCAGTCTTTTGAGGCTTTGGAAGGAGGAAATGTCACATGGCTGCTACCACAAATAGCCACACCATATGACTGATCTGAGCATGAACAATTGTTTCATATCTACTTTGCCCATTGCACTCTCTCAAAAGACTCTAACCAAAGAATGCATAAAAACCATGATCGATTCCTCCATTTGTATTTAGTTTCATGTAAGTGACCTCAACATTTATTATTGTGAAACCTGCCCGCTCTGGGGATAGTAGCACATATGGCTTGTGTGTGCCATTCATACTTGGAGGTACTAATCAACCTAAAAAATACAGTTCTTAACAACCAACATTTTTAGTCTCCAAAAGAAGTAAATATTGATGTAATGTTGTTCATTTCACTGAACTCAATACATATATATGCACCTATACCCTAACAACCTGTACAAAAACTGTTTATGTAACACTATCAGTATAAACAGGTTGTTGTGGTTCTTTATCATGCATAATTGGCTCATTATGGTACACACAACAACAACAACAACAATGACGAAGCTCCTAAGGCAATGATGCAATACTGACAAAGTTTCCCTCCTTTATGCAGAGAAAAAGGTCCATGTCTGTCTATATGTGTGCGCCTGTGTATAAATAAAATGGAAAGTTGGATAAATACCAAATTTGGTATTCCAAAAATGTGATAAAAATTGCTCTAGAAAATTTCCCTACCTCAAACTACCCTTTGGATGAAATATTCTTCAAATAATTTGAGTTTCTCAAAAATTACTCTAGGATTTTAATTAAAATACCATATTGAGAGTCATTAAATTATAAGATAACCAACCCCTCTCGCAGCTTTTCTCCACTGTGCAAGAGATCCGAGAGTCACTGGAGAAGAGGTGCCAATAAAGGTGCACTACAGTCCTTACCTTAAATAAGTGCTAAAAATATTGATCATCTGCTCCTAAATAGGCAATATAACAAGTTAAAGAAGTTCTCGCTCATTCACCTAAGCTCAGCAGCAGAAATTCCCGTGCAATCTACAGAAGCTTAGTGATAGCATCATGCAAGAAATCCTGCTGCTAAGATAGATAACAGACTGAGAATATTTTTGCAAATTGTGCTGCTGCATAATTTATCTTAAGATATGTATTTTAGTGCGCCTTTGCCAGCACCACTTTCCCAGCAACTCTTGGATTTCTTGCACAGTGGAGAGAGGCCATGACAGGGGTTACCTTATAATTTAACAACCGTATATTAAGGATGTTTTCATTGCAAATAAAATAGAATATGCATTTTATTGGAATAGCCTGTAAAGTCCACTTTGTTCATAAGGAATTTTTATAATTCTGTATAATTGCTATGTGTTAAGATGAAAATGTACTAAACAAACAACTAGAACTCTTTTATGTCAAAAGCCATCTCCAAGATATTTGTTATTAATTGTTCAATACACATCACTCTTAAGTTCTGTAAATTTTATGTTGTTTCTCTGGTTGCATAAGAAGAATAGATCATTTTAAGGCCAGCATATGGCATCCAGCCCCTAAACTTTTGACTGTCACTGTTCTCTTTGTATCTACAGTATAACAAAACGAGTAATGTTGATATTTCTGCAAAAATTTATATTGATTGAAATGAAATATTTTGTAAACTCCAGGAGATCAAAGCTCCTCAGAGCTGTAAACCCAGAAGAGAAGAAAAAGATTTAAAAAAATAAGCTTTCATAAGAATAGTTTGTACACAATTAATAAACAAAAGAAATCTGAGAGAAAGTCATGTGAATGTAACATATCAGATTTTTTTTTTATTTTAAATTTTGGTTTATATATGTATATAGCTACCCTCAACTTGTGAAATCACATCAATGGCTTTGACAATGGAAACAAATTCAAATTTCCTTAATTGGCCTAACTTGAATAAAGATCCTTCCCATTGATGATGATTGGTGTTGAGGAAATATCCTTCCCATTTATAGTTTCAGACTCTTTCTTTCTCCACATGAATCAAATACAGCATTAAATGACACTTTTTTTAGTGACTTTCCTTCTCAAGCAATTAATTAGCCAGTTCTAGGTATACTACAAGCTTCCACTGTCCTTTCGTCAAATTTGGCAACTCTACATAATGGTCTGGAGAAAGAAAGAGTTTGAAAGTATAAATGGGAAGTGAATCACTGTGTACTTCAATGTTTCAACTAACAAATCAAAGTTATTTGATCTGTCTCACTCATGAATTCATAACAGTAATCATACCTACTTCCTTGACAAAAAGCTTTACTCTTCTATGCACAAACAACCCTTTCCAGACTAACAGTTAAATTGGAATATATTTTGTTACTAATGTGAATAAAGGATGTTCTAGTTAAAACCTATTTCTCTATTGAAATTTTTACTCTTGGAAAAGTTATACTTTTGCAAAATCTTTATGAATAAAAATGTTATATATTCAATCTAAATGTAAGAAAAGCATGATATTTCATGAGTCTGGGCCCTATATATAAGCATATGCAGAAAAGGATTTTTGTATGTTTCCTTGTTGGTGAAATAGAAATAAAGGTACACAGTAGGCTTTAGGCAATAATCAAATCTTTTAAGAGCAGGTCATTATGTGAAATACCATTTTTAAATGATCATGAGGAAAAACAGAAAAGAATAATGACTTCTCAGGCAGAAAATTATAAGTATATAAAAATTTAAACCAATAAATAATAAGGAATGTCTTGGGTATGGTTATGTCCACAAAGATGCATTTGATATAAATGGTATGTTTTAACAATATCTATATTTTTTGTGTACTAAGAGTTATTCTATTGCTTATGGTTTTCCAGTAATGCAAAAGTCATTCAGAATGAAGAGAGCTTTAGAAGGTAATCCTGGAAAATTCAACATACAGGTATATTTTATTTGTCATGAAAAGGTCTTAAACGTATGATATTTTAAATAAAATCCTCAGAGCTAAAATCAAAATCAAAATGTTCTAAACATTTTCAATCTTTTTATTACATTTTTGCAAAATACAGAACTTAAATACCAAAGTTTGATTTTTATGCATGCACACAGGGAACTAATAAGATTATGTTTTTCCATAGCAATCTTGTAATAGATGTTTAGGTAGAACAGAATGCTTCATCCTCTTACTGTTAAGTATGTAGTATACAAAGTAAAATGCGCAAAATAAACTCTTCATATTTATTAAAATAATTAATTAATGACAAATTAGATGATAACTTTGATGATTAAATTTAATGTTTTACATTTCCAAATAGGTTTTATGAAAGAAGAGTTTTTGTGTCATAAAATGTTGATATTGCCTCAATATTATGAATGATTAGCAAATCTGTGAAACAAATTTAGAGTTTGCTGTTTTGAGTTTTCTTTATAGAAGGGATTCAGTTGAAATTATTCCAAAATGAGAATGAATGTGCCACCATACTATGAATGATGAGCAGATGAATGACACACATTTTATTACCTGAATATTACTAATAAAAAAATAATTCTTGTGATTAATGCTTATATATTATTAATAAAAAGTAATTTTGTGAGCTTTAGCAGTTTTAAAAAAGGCAAACTTGAAATTATGCAGCAGGAATTCATGCTAGGTTATATGCATGAATAGCTGAATAAATAACGGAATTAATTCCTTTGTATCATCCCAATATAAAGGAATAAATGTTGAAAAAAATTGAAACCTGAAATGGTTTAAAATTGAAGGAATGTAATTGAATTAAAACACTTCATAAAGTTATTTTAAGTAAAATTTAATAGTAAAAGTATATTATATGCTACCCCCTGATTGGCCTTCTTAGTCATGATAATTTAGTTAGCAGTTATTCAAATGTATCCAAAAATATTTTGTATTAGAGAGCCAGTCTGTATCCTTTTCTTCAGACATTTTATCTAGTATTTGGTGTTATAAGACACAAAGAGCATGCATCATGTTTCAGCCAAGAATTGAGCAGGATGAGGCTGGTAGTATGAGAGGTAAACAGCAGCATTGTAGATGCATAATTTCCCGAATATTCTATTTATAAACTTTCATTAGTCTATGGTGTGTGAACAACCATTGTTTTATTTCCCCAACATGGTTACCAATAGTTACTCAATGTAATCTCCTTCAGTTTCCTGCCAGGGTATCTGTCTATAAATTTCCTTCACACCTGTCAGCATCTATTTTTATGTAAGTTCATACACAAATATTATTATTAAAGAGTAACTTGAAAGTATATAAGAGAAAACGCATTCTAACACTTAAAACTGCACAAAGCAATTACTGGTAACATATAACCCATGCAAACAACTTAAATTATACTTAGCATTCACCAGAACCATGTGGGCCCATGCAGCATTTAAGCAAAGTGATGGAAACCAGAACACTGCTATTTACTTTGTGCTCAAATGGCTTTCTCCTGCCTGTTTCTTGATTCAAGAGTGAGTTGGATGCTCCATTTAATATAGCCAGCTCACTCATATTTTTCATACAAAATGCTAGGTAGGAGCTATTAACTTTAAAGTTTAACACAAAGACAAAGCAAGCAGTACCTATTTTATTTTAATAATAGATTTATTAACTAGATATTTTTTGCATACAAATTATAATATAACATATATACAATGAATCATTTCTATGTCCCATTAGCTCTATGTTTTGGGGGTTGCTTGTAATAATGATGATCTTTACTGATGTTTTCGATTGAAAGGGTTATATCAACATTGCTGGTATGCCAGAATTTTTATCAAATAAATGATTCCTCAAGAACTAGGAGCCATCCAGCCAGGAGGTTGGACTGTTATATTAATCTGCCAAGATAATTCATATAATATTGCACATTTAAATAAAATAAATTGCTAATCAGTTGTATATTGTCTGCTGCCTGAGCAGACTAGTTAGGTTAATGTGAAGCAGACTAAATTGTTGCATTTGGGTGGTTCAATTACATTATTCTTGTTCTTAATATCTTACATGTCAAGAGCATATAAAGTATTTTATATGTATCATCTTCCACTCCTACTTTGTCTCTCTTAAATCACAGATAAAAATCCTGGGCATGTTGTATTTAATCTACTGCATTTCTAATCCATAGGCTGATTTTTCAGAAGTCAACAACAGTGAAATATCATGCAGAAAAAGAAGTATAAAATATAAATTCAATGTGCCTGTCACTAGCATTAACTAAAGGTCCCAGGTTTGATTTCGAGTGAGTGAGTGGAGAATAATCTACTTTCAGGAAAATTTCCATGAGCTCCCCAGATATGGGTGTTGTGTTTATTGTAAAGAAATCCATATATTCTGTTTTAAAATCTATATATTCATAGATAACACCAAAATACCATATATCTAAGGTTAAATCCATGGAATTGAAAGACAGTGAATGGGTGATATATGGCTACTAATCAAAACCTTGCTTTCAGTATAGAGGATTGTTATACCACTGCTTTGAACATAACTTGGGGAGACATAAGGTATCTAAACTTGAAACCTAAGAAATACTGTGATGCCTCAGATATCCATTCTGCAAATAAACATTAAATAAACAAAAGTGAACATCTCAGAAAAGTTAATGCTATAAAATTGCAAAATTAAAAATATGGGTTTTTTACAAAGTTTACAGAGGTCTGCAGTTTCTTAAATAAAATTTTCCCTGTCATTTATGTTTTTAAAATAAATAAAGACTTTAAAACACAAAAGTTAATATCTCAGAAATGGAAAAAACTCACATAATATAATTGTGTATTTTACAGAGCTCTACATTTTTCCTTCAGTAGGATTTTCCCTTTTGTGTATCATTCTATATTATACAGAATTATTACCAGTGAAAAAAGTTAAGATTCTCAGAAATCTTAAGGTATGCATTTTATTAGTGGTCTTTAACACTTGTAACATATCATAAAAGTATGTAGCCTTTTCGAAAAATATTTTGTTCTATGTAAAGTGTAGCTTTAGTAGGGAGGATTTATTTAAAAATATTTGTCTTGTACACTTAAGTATGAGATTTGCGTATTCCTGTTTCTCTGTAAAGGGTAGTTTTGGTTGGGAGGATTTATCTGGAAATCTTTGCACTACGTCCTGGTATTTCAGTAACTTTTAATTTTTGAATTATAATATTAACACACACGCGAACAAGCACACTTAGACCTTTTCCCAAAAAATGCTTTTTTTATTCAGGGGACCCCAAAATGTATAGATCTGCTAAATTCTCAACATTGAATTTTGTATGAATGTTACACTTCCTCTGCCTATTGTCCTTTTGGACTGGAACAGAGAGAGCAAAATAGAATTTGTTGAATGTTGAATTAACTTAAGGTAACCTTCCCAACATTTTTGAATCAACGAATAAAATGCAATGCTCTTTAGATTTGGAAATATTTCACTTTGAAAGTATGTTTCTTATAGTCCTACTTTAATAATTATTATATACCCACTCACCAAAATCACAACACAATATTGACTTCATGCACAACTACAGCAAAACTGTATAATAAATGCTTTCATAAACCTTTTTCCATTGTTTGAAGTTCCTTCCAATGGAGTTAAGACTGCCAAAAGATTGCATTACTGAAGGAACCTTGACAGTGCTATACTGGAGAACTATTATGCCTGTGAAATCCATGTCCCCCTCTTCATTTCTATTTCCTTGAACAAATATCTGATTTAAATGGATATGTCCCATTATCTAACAGTTGCTCTATTATCTAAGTACCAATGATTAGTTCGACAGCCACAGCAAGGTTTAATCGCAAAGAGAGTTTGGCACACCCCTTTCCTTGCTCCTTCCTTCAACACACCTATCGCACACCTTAATGGGCTGCCTTGAGAGTTTGCCTCGCAGTAGCAAACCTACAAGCCCCTTGAGGAGCTGCGTCTGTTGTCACCTTGTTCTGCACACATTTTATATGTTTATTTGCACTAAAGAATATAACAAAATTATTCTTTCTATTCACAAATCTAGACAGATTTACCTATATTCTTCATTAATGGCAAATTTAATTAAAAAAGATGGTTTTAAATTTGTATGAAAGTTTTCTTGTTTTCTACTTGATATTTTTTTATTCTTATTGATAAAGTAATGGAATGATTGTCGCTATTAAATCAACTAACTCATCTTCTTGCTTTGCCTCCATTACTTTTGGTAGATTGCTTTTTGCCATCATGTAATAATAAACATGTATATTCAGAACAGCAAGTATAAACATACCACTTGTCTCAGTAACTACCTACACAGTATGCTGTTGATCTCAGGTTTATTGAGATATGATGACAAGAAGTGAATAGAATTGCTTTTGTTAGTGTTAAAGCATACTTATCATACAATTTATGACATGCACGCATGCATGCACACATACACACACACACTCACTCACTCTCACACACACATACACACACACACACACACACATGTACATTTGGTTATATGTCTACTTAATATTTAAATGAAGATAAAATCAAACTGATTCTTACTGCTTTGTGAATATTAGACAATTTAATTGTATAAGCTAATGATGTACTAAACCTTATGTTTCATTTATCTTGTTTGCAGCAGAGAAAAGAAGTATGGGATGTACAGGATGTGCTAGCATGGACAAGAATGTTAAAGTAACAGCAGAAAAAAGAACTATGGAATGTACAGGATGTACCAAAATAGAAGATAATGCTGAAGTGCAGCCTATACAGCCGCTTTCTCCCAATCCAATGAATCCTTATTTATCACTTAAACCATTTCTTCCAGCAAAGCCAACATTTTTACCTCCTTTTGTGGATCCCAATTATTTCATAAATAAGAAAGCTGATTTATTGAACAACCTATTTGGAGCAACCAACTCTGAATCATCTGATCCAAAACCATCTTCAGTAGAAGCCAAGAGAGAATCAGGAGATGAATCAGTAAACTCTATGGGACCTCGTCTTGCTCCATTTTCTCCTTTCTTAGCATCATCTCCTACAGTGAAACCTACAATTGTGCCACCGGAATATTGGATGCCCATGAGTGGGCCTGGAATTGTGGATCCAGCCACAATGATTGATAAGAAAACCAAGTTTTTAAATACTCTCTTCAGTAAAACTACTGCTCCAGATTCTTCAGTTGTTGCTCGCCTTGCTCCATTTTCTCCTTCCTTAGCATCATCTCCTACAGTGAAGCCTACAATTGTGCCACCGGAATATTGGATGCCCATGAGTGGGCCTGGAATTGTGGATCCAGCCACAATGATTGATAAGAAAACCAAGTTTTTAAATACTCTCTTCAGTAAAACTACTGCTCCAGATTCTTCAGTTGCTGCTCGTCTTGCTCCATTTTCTCCCTCCTTAATATCATCTCCTACAGTGAAACCTACAATTGTGCCACCAGAATATTGGATGCCCATGAGTGGGCCTGGAATTATGGATCCAGCCACAATGATTGACAAGAAAACCAAGTTTTTAAATACTCTCTTCAGTAAAACTACTGCTCCAGATTCTTCAGTTGTTGCTCGTCTTGCTCCATTTTCTCCTTCCTTAGCATCATCTCCTACAGTGAAGCCTACAATTGTGCCACCGGAATATTGGATGCCCATGAGTGGGCCTGGAATTGTGGATCCAGCCACAATGATTGATAAGAAAACCAAGTTTTTAAATACTCTCTTCAGTAAAACTACTGCTCCAGATTCTTCAGTTGCTGCTCGTCTTGCTCCATTTTCTCCCTCCTTAATATCATCTCCTACAGTGAAACCTACAATTGTGCCACCAGAATATTGGATGCCCATGAGTGGGCCTGGAATTATGGATCCAGCCACAATGATTGACAAGAAAACCAAGTTTTTAAATACTCTCTTCAGTAAAACTACTGCTCCAGATTCTTCAGTTGTTGCTCGTCTTGCTCCATTTTCTCCTTCCTTAGCATCATCTCCTACAGTGAAGCCTACAATTGTGCCACCGGAATATTGGATGCCCATGAGTGGGCCTGGAATTGTGGATCCAGCCACAATGATTGACAAGAAAACCAAGTTTTTAAATACTCTCTTCAGTAAAACTACTGCTCCAGATTCTTCAGTTGCTGCTCGTCTTGCTCCATTTTCTCCCTCCTTAATATCATCTCCTACAGTGAAACCTACAATTGTGCCACTGGAATATTGGATGCCCATGAGTGGGCCTGGAATTGTGGATCCAGCCACAATGATTGACAAGAAAACTAAGTTTTTAAATACTCTCTTCAGCAAAACTACTGCTCCAGATTCTTCAGTTGCTGCACGGGCTGTTGCTCCTGAAGATGTAACATCAGATGTATCAACTGTAAAAGAATCTGTTTTACCACCTGACTTTTGGCTTCAGTTTCTTCCAACGCTTACCACTCCTGAACCTTCAACAGTTAAACCTACCATTGTTCCCCCTGGGTTCTGGATACCTTCTTCTATTAGTAACACTCCTGCAAAGCCGTTTAGTCCAAAAGTCCCTATAGTTGATCCTTCGGAATTTATTGATAAGAAAACTGCTTTTCTTAATACATTGTTCAAAACTTTAAATATTACTACTACTCCTACCACGGAAACAACTGTAGAATCAACTCCTGACTCGATACCTGCCTACCTGCAAAAGACAGTCTCTCCTACAGTGAAGCCTACAATAGTACCACCAGAATATTGGATGCCCTTGAGTGGGCCTGGAATTGTAGGTCCAGCGACAATAATTGACAAGAAAACCAAGTTTTTAAACACTCTCTTCAGTAAAATTGCTGCTTCAGATTCTTCAGTAGCTGCTAGGGCTGTTGTTCCTGAAGCTTTAACATCAGCTGCATCAACTGCAAAACAGTCTGTTGCACCAGCTGACTTTTGGGTTCAGTTTCTGCCATCTCTTACCACTCCTGAAATTCCAACAGTTAAACCCACCATTGTTCCTCCAGGGTTCTGGGTACCTTCTTATGTGAGCAAGTTTCCTGCCAAGCCATTTGGTCCAAAAATCCCTAGTGTTGATCCTTCAGAATTTATTGATAAGAAAACTGCTTTCCTTAACACACTGTTCAAAACTTTAAATATCACTATTACACCTAGCCCCGTAACAACTCCAGATCCTATAGCAGATTTTCTGTATCAACTGATGTCCTCAGCCATTGATAACAGCACACAGCAAGGCACCCCCAAAAGATCAATGACTGAAAGAGGTGAAAATGGAAAAACTGATGATAGCAGCAGTCCATCTGAAGAACACGAGGCAGTAAATGACATTCTCAAAGTAACAAGGCAATCTTCCACAAAATTTAACAAAAGAAGCACAATCACTGAAGATATCTCAGTCCCATCTCCAATGGCAGTAGATGCAGTTTTGGATGCCAAAGATAGACTAATGAATACCATCATGGGTGCATTATCAGGCATAAAAAATAATATACTGGACACCGTCACTGAGCTTTTGGCACAGCAGAAAGAAGCAGGTGCAATCTCTGCATCAACAGCAAGCAAGAAAAAGCTTGGGCCATCATTTGGGCCTGGTGGTCCATTTGGTCCTTGGGGAGCAGCACTTTTGAAAACCACGCCAAAATCAACACCAGATCCTACACCATTTCAAAACAAAATTGCATTTTTGAGTCAAATGTTTGATGCTGTAACAAAATTAGAAAATGATGTTACAGATGCTTTAAATGAAGCTATAAATGAGAGCTTTAGCAAGTCAACTGATTCTCCCACTGTAACACCAATCAGCTCTATGGACCAAGCAACAAATGCAACTGCTTTACTGCAGCTCATTAAGACTAAGCTCTCTGAACTAGCTAATGACAATACTGATATGCAAGTTCCAAAGTTTTCTCGTGCCACATTTTCTGAAGGATTTTCAACTGGTCTCCCCACTCCTAAGCCCACAATTGTTGAGCCCTCATTCTGGATTCCAAAGGTAACTCCAGGGCTTGCTGTGGATCCCACCTTCTACTTGAGCAAAACACAAGACTTTCTCAGCAAACTCTTTGCTAGTAAAGCTACAGGAACCTCTGCAGACAGTAGTGAAATTGCAAGCAATGACAAAGTAAGGAGTATCAAAATGGCAGTTCATCAAGGTTATCAAAGTCTCCCTCCAGGAACAGAAGAACTGCTGCAAGCTGGAGGTGGCAGTAACTCGATGGATCATGAGGGAGGTGGCTTAAAATTACAGGTAAGATATAGCTGATAAATAAATATATTATTTAATAGCTTAATAAGCAGGTTTTAAACTCAGAACTCCAACAAACTATTTATAATCACTTCTCAAACTGGATTGTGTCACAATTTTCTAATGAGACAGAGACAGGGGATGGGGGAGAAAAACAAAGGCCTATTGATATACTAATCATGAATGTTGGTGTTTATTGGACTGAATCACATATTAAATAATTTTGTTATAAAGGTAAATAATGGCCGTGGCAATATTCTTAATGAAGGGTGGATGGATAATGCAGTGGTAATATTTTCTGTCTCCCTTTCTGAGTGTTGTTTTCTTTTTTTCTCCTCTCACATCTTAGTATGTAATTTATATTCAGGTTCAGCAATTTAAATAAACTAATTTTGGAATTCCATGATGCCCCCCATCACATGATAATTGCCATCACCCTAGTAATTTGTACAATAATGGCATAGAGCTGAGGGAGAAAAGCATGAAATAATATTTGATGGTAAAGTAATAATCTTAATGTATTAGTGGTGATTTTTCCTGACCTCATATTGCTGATATATTCCCATATGTCCCTGAATTTAAGCTTCTACATATTATATATTTACTAGTTACCTGAAACCTAATTTAATTTGAATTTTTGTTTTATTATTGACATAAAAGGTCAAACGTATCCATATGGAAAAACCATTGTTGATCTCTAAAATGTTTAAATAAACTGTTACTAATTTGTCTTACTTGCTTGGGCAGTAATAAGGTGCTAATCCAGTAATAATAGATGCTAAGTTGTTCCAAAATTTAGTCATACTTCACACAAAGCTGAAACAGATAAAATTATAAATTAAGTACCCTCAACAAAATAAAATTTAATACAGAAGAAATTACATTTTGTGTCAACTAGGATATCAGAAGTAACTGAATCAGTGGAAGCTTTTCATTATAGTTATCTATTCTGGACAGCTCAAGGATTTCATTACTCTTTGATTTCTCTAATGCATTTGCTCTCTGTAATTTGCTCATTGCCTGTATATAGTGAACTTTATTTCTTCTACTTCTCTAAGTTTATGGGTATTTTTATTTTCTCTACTGGTTACCTGTAGTAGTTAGAAAAACTAATGCATTCCATCCAAACATTTGGAATTTACATTTCACTGGAAACACACTCTGAAGTCCCTGACTCCATCTCACAAAAAAGTGTGAGAGAGAGATAGGTGGAGAGAAGAGTTTAACACAATGAAAGGCCTCATAAGTATCATATTGCATCTTTTAACTTGGTTAAAAAAAACCTCCCACTGCAAAAGATGCTTTACATGGAAAAATACTTACTATTTTTTACAAAGCATACATAACTTGAGCTGCCGGCCAAACTTGGGACTCAGCTCTTCTTGTCACTGGAAAGTTCTTTACATGTTTTACAAACCATCACAAGTTTTGCAGATTTTGTGTGCCCTCCTCCTCTTTGTGGTTGCTGCCTCATTACAAATTTCCTTTGTTCACCCTTTTCTGTCTCTCTTTTTTTTTTTTTTCTGTCCTATATTCTGTGTTTTGTTTACTCTTTTACCTCCTACTCTAAACTTATTTAAGTATTTGACTTTTCCTTTCCCCTTTATCAGTTTCTTTGACACTAGTCTATCACTTTTCTCTTACCTCTCACCTTTGCTTTGTTCTTATGCCTACTCTTATTTTCTTAAAAACCATTTTTCCCTACCTATTTCTGCTTCTGAATGCCCTACAATTTATCTTACTCTATTACTGCTTAATTACACCTTTCTTATAATTTTCTTGAAACTTAACTTAACCTGCTTTTTACTTTTCCTGCCAAAATCATATATTCCTTTCCACTTATCTCTTGCACATTACCATTGGTCTTACATCTACCCTCTTTTCATCCTATCTGCATCTTCCTGCCTTTTCTTTTGCATAGTTATCTGCTGTGACATATATTTCCCTCCTTGCTCTTTCAGTGATGTACAATATGCCTCCTTTCCCCTTCTAATTGCCACTGACCTGTCTCATCTTTCTACACTTTTAGCTCTTCAGTCTGTTGTTCACCTTTCCTTCCTTGCTTGTAATATGCCATTCTTCCCTTATGGACTTATCCTTCAATTTGTACACTATATAGACTGTCCCTCTTTGCCTTTTACTAATAGTTCTTCTAAATTGCCCTTGATTTCTGTATCACTCCCTTATCCTGGTTGCTTGCTATCCTACTGATCTGTTTTTCTCTTTCTTTACTTACCTATCATTATTTCTTTCTTCTTCTCCTTCTTGGCTTCTATTTCGCCTAAATCTGATATGCTGCCCTTCCTTGCCTCCTCTTCCAGACAGTTTCAGCTGTCTTCTCCTTTCCCGTTTCTGAGATGTGTGATCCTGCTTTGCTTCCCCTATCTTCTCTCTTCTCTGTATTTCAGGCCTGGATGCCTGTTGATCTGCATCCTTCAGTTGCTCCCCTCACAATTCATTGCGCTGCCTTTCTAGATCCTGGTTTATTGCCTTTGTTCTTTCAAGTGTCTCTTCTGCCAATTTATGATCAATCCATGATTTAAAATCTTAAATATTTGCTACTTTTCCTTTATTATGCGCCAACTTTCTTTGTTCTTCTCTTTTGCCTGAAATTCCAGTCCCTAATATAGACATCTATAGCCTTCAATATTTTTGCCTGATTTATTACATCAAAAGCCATTTATATATTTATGCATTTTACCAATATATTCTATTTACCTCTCCTTTTCCCACATCTAAAAGCATCACAAATTCCTTAATTAGTGACTTCCATCTCTCTACTCTTTCACTCAAAAGTTCACATAGTCCCTTCTTGTGTCTCTTCACTTCTTTCTTCTATTCCCAAAATTACCAAATTGTACCTTCTGCTCTTGTCTTCCATATTCTCCACTCTACTTCTTTATTTTCATCCTCCTGGATTTCCTAAAAATTTCTGCTTATTTCCTCTCTTTCTCTATCTTTTTCCATTCCTATACTCAGTTTTATTTTATCTTCCAATTCTCTGAGTGCTGTATTTGTTGCTATGCTCCTTACTACCTTCTTCCTCTCACATGCAGCAGCTAGACGTGTCTGGCTTCTTAAACTGCTTGATATGACTCCATAACTTTGTTAAAAATATTACATGTCTGAATCTGGCATGACATATAAAATCCTTTAATTACATTTTTTGTGAATGGCTTAAGAAACCCTCTTTGTTACTCTTGAAGTTTATAATTACAAAACAATGAGTGAATGGTTAAAAATCATAGAGCTTGTTAAAATGTGCAATGTGTTAAATAACTTTTTTGTAGCATTTATTAGCCATTTCTAGAATATACTACCCAAAAAAATTAAGGGAATTTATGTATTTTCCACTTATTGACAAAATTTTGTCTGATCTAATTAAAATAATAAACAAACATACATATAACTTTTTATGAAGTAAACAAAAATACAATACATTTCAGAGCACTTCACATTTTCACTCTTAGTAGGAATATAGAGAAACTTCACTACAAGCCACTAATAAAATGTCTACTTCCCAATATGGCTATAACAGTTTCATATCTGTACCTAATGAGCAGTATAAGATTTTTCAGGCTATCTTGTAGAATTTATTGCCACTATTCTAACTTTGTAATGTCAGTGGAGGGTCCTGCCAATCTATAACCTTTTTACCAAAGCATCCTGAGCATGCTTAATGGAGATTAGGTCCAATGATCTAGTGGGAAAGTTCATTCACTGAATACCTTGTTTCATGAGCATACTGATTACTAGGGATAGCATCTTGGGGACTGATAGCGGGACACATGCAAATACCAGTTGTGTACCTACCAAGTAGAGACCAATCTACATTGGCAACTGCACATGCTGTATGAAAACAACCTGTAGTATTGTGTTGGGGAACATGACTAACACAGCAGTAATGTTGTATATTATAACACTGTTTTACAAGAAATTAATGCCTTTGATGACACTGCATGCTCTTCAACCAAGATTATAAAATCTCTTGCTTCAAATGGATTGCATGAAGATTTGTAATTTGTATAGAAAAACCTTGCAGATATATCTATGACAATGGGTGGTGTGTATAAAAATGAAACGTGTCTTATAAGACACCACTGGCAGAAAATGTGAGGCGCAGCTAGTCTTGAGATGTGTCTCATTAATTTCGTATGAATAAAAATTTCCCCTCTGAAGTGAGATGCGCTACCTGCGTCTCATACACAATCTGTGTGTAAACAGGCCAACAATGTATTGTTGCATGAATGGAAAGGCTTATTTCAGCATTTATGAATGAATTTATACAATTTATATTGTCAAAATGGAGAAGGAAACATTACTTTTTAATCATGTTTTGTGGATGTTTTAAAAAACTATTTAATAAAATCGTAATTGTCAGAAGATTAGAACTTTTCAATGGCCGGATATAAATAAGGTTTAGGAAAAATTCTTTTCAGGGATTATAATGAAATTAATTTAGGAAAATAATGTGAAAAGTAGAATAAAACAAAAAATCTGATGTTCCATTCATAAGACTTTCTCTAGCTGCTTCACACATAAATCATTCTTTTATCTACATGATACCAATCAATATAAACAGTTTAAAAAGTAAGGAGTTAAAAAAATTATTTAATTCAATAACCTTCCTCCAAAAACTGCAAAAATCATTAGTCCTTACTTCTTTGTGAGTAGAAGGGAAATAAGGTAATATACTAGCCTAAAGCATAGTCAAAACCTTTAAAAACTGATCGTTATGTGAAACAGAAATTTGGTTTGCTTTGCATGACAAGCAGCAAAACTAGAGAGACGAAACGAAGTGGCCTTCCTGTTTTACAACATTTAACGTACTTCAAAATTTAAACCAATAACAAGGAATATATGGAAAACAGTCAACTATAAAAGAAAAATTATATGACATAAATTATGTATTTTAACAAGATCTACATTTTATGTGTAGTAAGTTTTGTGTATCTCTTTATCAGTTACACAAAATTCATCCAGAATAAAGTAGTTTTCAGAGGCTATTCCCAGAAAATACAAGATACACATTTTATTTCTGATGCAAATACCTTAAATATACAGTATTTTTAATCAAAATTGTTAGAGCCATTTTTGTTAAAAACAAATTTTTCAAACATTCTTCCATGTAAATGGTAGTTTGGAGTGAGGGGATTTTCTTCAAAAGCTCTATTTCCCACCCTTGGAAGATACTAAACATAAATACTAAGTTTGATGTTTGCAATTTTTACTTTAACCTATTTAATTCAATAATATACAAAATTCTTAATTCATTCCAAAGAATAAAAAATGTCCTTTGAAAAAACACACACTCACAAACACACAGAACTATTTCTATTTTTTTTTTTGGAATCAGGGGACCTCAAAACATATTACCAGTGAAATCTCGACATCAAAAATGTTGGTGGAATGCAACACCTTCTCCACCTACTGCATACTTTATGTGTTCATATGTGCAAGCGAAAGTAAAAAAGCAAATGCTTTACAAACGACAACAAGCCTATATACACGAAAGAATAGAAACTTGATAAGAGAAACAAATCCTCTGAAAACAATGAAAGTTAAGAATAAAACATTATAAGAGTATTATTTAATTACTTTGTAATAGACATTCTTCTACAAAAATTCTACTGTGTTACGGAGTGCAAAAACCTATTTCTGTAGAACATAATAACAAGTATCATATCTCATGTGCCATAAAAGACAAAGATGACGAACGTGAAGAGTACTTTCATATGTATTAATTTGTAATTGTGTTGATAAAACTAATAATTTAATAACCCTCGTAATAACTTAATTGAAATAACTCAAAAGTTGTACTTATTAAAATACCTATAATTCCTATTAAATATATTACTGTAATATTGCTTTGATTATAAAAGCCTACTTGTGTAACCACTTTATATTCTTGCTATTTGGGTCCCCTTTCCCTAATATACCTGCTTCTCTCCATCATCACCATAATCAACCTCATATTCATGATCATGATCAACATTATAAGCTGGTCTTCCTGCTCTTACTCCTCTCCATAGTCTTGGACCAAGAATCTTGTAGTCATGTTCTTGGAAATGATTATTATGGAGAACCATACAATATACATGAACATAGGTACTCTGTAGCTAACGTTACTTGTTATTAAATTATTTTAAAACTCTTTTGCCTGGCCAAAATATCTGTGTATTATAATACATTCCTTGGCAAGATACCTACATAGGGCATATATGATGTCCATAACCCCATCTTTAAGAAATAGCACATTCATATTAATATTATTATTATTACTACGAATATTTCTGCAGACAAGAATTTTGCTCCTGAATAGAACCATGCCACTTATAAACAATGCCTTTCCTGGTAATGATTTCGTCTACATGAAATTTGTTTTTAAATATGATAGGGTATAGTCTAAAGCTCCAAAAATTGCATCAGGGAATGTATTGCGCTCTTGCCATATATAGTTATTTTAAATGCAGCAGCATTTACCAGAAATTTGATCCAATTAAATGCTCATACCCTTGCGAAGTTGCAGCAAACTTTCCAAAAGGTTATGGATACTGAATGCAGAGAGGCCTCTGTATCTTCTGCAATGCCACACTGAAATCCAAGGTTTATTACCTAGGTCGAATGGTCAGCATTCTAGCTTCTCACCCAAAGGTCCAGGGTTCGATTTTTGGCTGTGTCTTTTTTAACTACAACTATCTTCTATCCCTACGAGTCTCTAAGTATGTGCGTATGAGTGAGTGCGTGTGTGAGAGTTTAATATAATGTGTGTACAACTAAAAATGGCATTAAGAACCTTACAGTTCAGCGAAAAATCTACAGCAGTTGGTTCTAAATTAAAGCCCTCGATACGACTACAGAAGTTAAAGGAGGTTATATAAATGAAAAAAATGACAATAATATTCTAATCTTTGCTCCTTTGTATAAAGTTAAATCTTTTGTTCCTGTTGTTTCGGGAAGAAAATGTTGTACAAGCCACTGCACATTTTGCTTTAGTCTTGAAGTTCATTATAATTTAGTTCTTCAGAACCCCCTCTGATTTATAAAGCTTCCTTCTGCACTCAAAAGACACCAAAACTGGTACCAAATCTGCCTATAATTTGTTATAAGAAGTCATGTCTCATGGGTTGAAACACCTTCTGAGGTGACTCAAAAAATCATGAAACGTGCCTCATGAAAGTGAGATGCAGCTACTTTTTATTCATTCCAAAACCTGAGATATGTATCATTACATAAACACGTGAAACATTAGTCACGATCAAGGTCACCTCCATCTTGAGTCATCGAGTTTTATTCATACAAAAGTGAGATGCGTCTCAAAAATAGAAAGCTTTGAGACATGTCTCATCTTTATTCATACCACCCAATAACACATTTTTGGAATCATTGAATATTGAAATGCCTCGAGCCCTGAAAGCCATTGATGAACTTGTGCAAGCAATTAATCAGACCCCCGTGACACCTGTTTTAGATCATGTGAAAAAGAAAGTGAAAGCTGTGTTTGGAAAAAAAAAAAATGGATTTTCAATGCGTGAATTACAAAATGTGCTACAAGGTGTTGCTATGGAAATAATTGCTGATGAGTATTTTACCGAATAGTTGATGTTTCCTATTTCCGATTTGCCCCAATCACATCTTGTGATATAGAACAAAGTTTTTCATAATATAAAGCCTGTGTACGTACCAATCGGAGACAATTTAAATCTGAGACATTATGAATGTATGTTATGCATTGTAATCTATGTATCTTAAGAGAAAATGAAATGGATAATGATGTTGATGACTTTATGCACAACAGCAATTGAATGTATGTAAATATTAAAATTGTTAGTTCCCATTAATCAGTGGCATTTTGTTTACCACTCATCCAACCTCAATCGTCTTCCATAGCTAGTGACAACATACAGTCTACCACCAAAACACTGCCCCATTTTCCTTCTATTAGAATCAATACGTACACACTGCATTGTCACACATAATTATATACCATGCTGCATTAACTTTGATGCTATCCCTACGGATTACCATTGCTTATACATCATCAACTTACAGAATGAAGGCAAAACTCCAAGATAAGGAACAATTTATGGGTGAGAGAATTTCATCCCTATTACCCCATTAGGGATCTATGATCAACAACATAGAGGTCTACCAATGCTTTTGCCTCCCCAAACCATCAGTCCTCCTCCGACCAATAAACATGCCTGTCTTTAGTGAAATCTAGCTTATGGCTGGTTCCCTGTTCTCTCCATATGTGAACATGACTGTCAGGATGAAAACAAAAGCATGATTCGTCTGAGAATAAAACTAAACATAATGCCAATGTTCTTTCACCCATTCTCTCCAGTGATTCTCAGATCCCGATGTAAGTGGAATGTTTCTCTTCAATTGTTGGGAACAAAGTCCAATATTATACAAATGATTCTTTACTGTTCGCAACAATACATGCTTTCCTGTTGCCAAAACTAGTTGGGTGACATTAAATTAGTGTTTGCAACAACCCAAAAAACCAAGGTATCGATTATCATGTGGTGTGTCAATCTTGGAGGCCTTGATCAGGTTGTCTGTCAACACTCCAGTATTTCCACAATGTCTACAATCTCTACTGAAACTCTTTGTGATACACATAAGACTTTGGACTTCATTCTGCTATGACAACCCTACTTCCAACTTAGGTATGAATGCCCTGTCAAAATAGTGTCTGATTGCACAGTAACCCCTAAGAGGTAAGCTGTATTTATAACTGGTGAGAATCAATCTTTCTATAGCTGATTTAAATCCAGAACCACAGTGCTAATATTTCAACTTAATGTCAATTTCACTATGTTGCGTTCAGTTGATAAATTTACTGATTGATGATGTCACAATCATATTTTCCCTTAATTTTTTGTCCAGTGTTTGCTACTGTATGTTTACATTTCCCCAAGGTGAGGTGTTTAACCCAATGGAAAATTAACTATTTTATGTTTTTGCCATTTTCTCAGTAATAAAAATATTTACTTGATATAAATAATAAAACTGATATAAATAATTTTTTGCTTTTGCATTGTGCATATAATCCAGACCTGATTTGAAACTATTTGCAAGACACTTATCAAGAGTAATGTTAAAATTATGGAAGAATTTGTATATGAACAGCACAATATATAGGGATATCTGTGAAAAGAGAGAGTTGCACTAGCATCACACATAATTTTTTTGTATTTTTATTTATGTACACAATGACTTTAATATCTGATTTAATTTTTTTAATTTAGGTATAATCATAAGATTATTACCTACCAACACATCTTGGATACCGAATTCACAGCAAAAGGAGGATAAAATCTAGTGCAGTGCGCAACTGTATACTATATCACTATGTGATTTTGCATTACATCCCTGCATTTGTTATATAAGTACATAGTGTATTAATTATGTTTACAGTTATAGAACAACAGGATATTAAGACAGTGTATGCTGTACAAATCTAGATTGATCATGGTTGACTTTTAGTAAACTGAGGAGTGTCAATCCTCAGGAATAAACAGCATCTTAATGCATTTGCCATTTTCATTGTTTAAAATGAAAAGTTATGAATCAAACCAATTGAGAAAATTTTGAGACATCCATTGGTGGTGATTAACAAGAACAACTTTGGCATTTCTTTTTTCAGAACATTTTTGAGACCTATTAACTGATCTGGGAGTGCACTTGATAGATCTTCCTCATTCATTTTGAAGAATTACTGCTGCATTGTGAATCTCTTCATTGGAAGCAGTATTTATAAATTTGAGAAAATATTTTTGAAGAAATGGTTAATATTATATATACCCTCTCAATTTGTTTTTTTTAACTGGGCTACAATAATGTCCAAACAGCCATTAAAATAATGGTCCTGAAGTTCATATTCTTATCTAGTAATCACATTGATCAGAATGTTTTTTTCATTTTTTGAAGTCTTTACTTTTCAAATTATGATGAAATACTCCATTCCTTTGCCAATGATGTAGCTGATGACATTGCTTCTTCAAAATTATTTTGGTAGCAAGTTAAGTTATCAGCTGCATTCTGAACAAGAAAACATACATGATCAAACTCTACATTTTCTGGTTGCATAATTTGAGATACAATATTAGTACTTTCTAGAATCTTTGATTGTAACACTATTTAAAAAATGAATTAAAATTTTTCTAATTGATTTTTCAAACCAACAGCTTGTTCTCTTTCTTCTTTTTCTTAGATTTCAATATTATTTTTGACAGAGCCTTAAATACATTGACACAAGCATAATGCAGTGCTTTAACAAACTGGTATCCTGAGGACACATATGGGAAAACCTTTTTTAAGGTACAAGATACCAATTCTTTTAATACCATGACTGAAGAAAAGATAGTGTCATAAAAGGATCTTACTTCTTGAATTCCTCAACATTTTTAAGTACTAGCTTTAAATTATGCGCTGCGCAATTTACATATCTTGCAGTTCTTTATCTTTGTTGAGTTCTAACATTGTATACCTCTGACCATGTAACTTAATTAGTAAGTCTGTTTTTGTCTATTGCACTTAGTATTTCCTTTTCTATTCCTAATGCACTTTGATCTTTATTTCATGAAAACTTAGAAAGCTTTCATTTACTTTCATGTCACAAGGTTCTCCAGTGAAACTGTAACACATTTAAATGTTTGAGTTATTCTTTTTGTTTTATGTTGTATCTATAATAATAGAAAGAATGGGGCAGCTTTAATGTCATTAATAATTTATTTTTCAAATGCATGGAATAGGTCATTTAGTATCTTGAAGAACTGAGATACTTTAGTTTATATTTTGGGTTATTTATTAGGCCATGTAATACAGGATCATACTTTGTAAGAAGTTCAAGAATTGCCAAAAAGTTTCCAATTGCCTTTCTATGTCCCTCTCCCCCAGAAAGCTAGATTATTATATCCCGTGTAACATACATTATACTTCCAGGATCTGTTTCCGTAATGTTCTCTTTTCTTTACTTCAGAATCCATTTCCATATCAACTGAGTTTTTCTTATGCATGGAGTTGAAAATAATGCATGCATTCAAGTGTGCACAAGTACACTATACTTTTTCTCACCTCCAATCTCAAACCCTTTTCCTCCAAGATGATGATGGTTTATGTCCTCCAAAGACCCACCATGATTTACAATAAAGAGCCATTTTTGGGGAGAATGATCTGTGCTCCTGCTTAACATCTTTGGGGAATGGCCCTACTGACTGATAATCACTTTTTAGTTTTATCATTACATTTTACTGATAATCTGCAGGATCATTTGCATACTTTGCAAAATTAATAGCCTAATTATATTTATAGTGATTTTATTACAATCTTCTTTTACGCTTTCAGAATTGCTGTTATCACTTTTCAATTACAAGTGCTCTCATTTGTGACACTACAAACTTCTGTAACTGCTGAGCTAACACTACCCTTAGGAAAAAAAAACTTATTTCCACTAATTTGTTTTTGCACCATTTAAATGTTTGTACTTTAAAAGGTTACATATTTATGTAAAAGTACACAGATAAATTCGAAAAAAGTTAAACTGTTCAAGTTTGAAAAATATCAAGGCACTCAATGATGCACCTATTAACTTCCTGCAAAGAGAGCTCATCTGAAATTGAATCGGCTGTTAACTGGTTGTTACTACACATCTTATTGTTTAACTGACATTGATGTTGAACAAAAGGTGGGACAAAAGTTAAATGTTATGAAAGACAAGCACAAGCATTGTTTGCACACTCTTACAGCTGTGCTGAAGTTAACAGAATCTATGAAAGTTTCATTTGTGTAGACTGGCCTTTGTTTTAACTCATTTTATACATATTTCATTTATATTTGTGAGGAGAATGACAATAAGCGTCTGAACATTAAAAAATATTTATATATATTTTAATGTTTATATTTATTTATAGTCTTATATTTGCTAAAGTCTTGGACCCACTTGTGCCCCTGTTGGTTAAGGTGCTGCTTACGGAGAGCAAATTAATTTTTTTTCTATCATAACAAAAGTATATAAAACTATGTATTTATTTTATTTGGTTATGTTTTAAGTGCATCCATCAATAGTATTGCTCCAAGTTGTGAAGCGGTATTTTCAATTAGTGATTTAATAAAATTAACTCTCCGAAACTGTGGCCATAAAAGATTTCAAAGTTCTTTAGAAACTATGCATAGGGTTTTTCTAGAATGCCAATTTATCTTTCATTTTACAATGTTTCTTTCCAGATCAAAGTACCAGTATAGTCTTCAAAGCCACTTCATTTTAACAGGTACTACACTGTAGAATGCATAACATATCATGAACATTAGTAATAAAATCAGTTATCAATGTGATAGTTATGGTAGGTATGACTAAAAAAAATTTAAGGAAAATTTATATATTAAACATTTAATTGTTATATGTAGTGGTAATATATAGTGAAATTTAGAGAGGAAGCAAAGGTTTTTTATTTTATTTTAAGCATACAATTTATGAAAATAAATTTATGATATATTTCAATAATTTGTTCTTTAAAGAACATAAATTGTCATAAAACAATTGGCTGCAGTGAGCAACTGCGAACGACAGGTTCCTCTGGTTTCAAGATTTCACTGAGGTTAGGTTATGTGTGAGTAAATTAACTGGAATGAAATAAGGGATAAAAATGGAAAATTTTAAAAATAGGCTCTTCTTTCCAATGCAAAATGCATAGTCTTCTGTTCTTCCTGTCTGCTTGTTATGTACTTTTCCAGACATTCGGACTTAGAATATTATATCACCATCTCACATCACATGTTCAAAACAATCTCTAACCTTTCTCATTAAAGAAATATGAATGCATATGAATAATTAGGTACTCACCTGATAATCTATGTTTTCCTTTTAAAGACAAGTTGTCTAGATTGCAAACAATCAACCTAACTCTATGGTTGAACCAGAAGAAGGTGATTAACATAGCAGGCACAAAACTTCTGGAATGATGACCCTGGCCATCAACCCAGCTGCCAAGTCTAGCTTACTCAGAATTTGTCATATGATACCTTTGCAACATAATTACTTTGCTTACTCACAGTCACAACAAGCAAAACATATACAGTCACCTAGTGAACTACTTATCTGGTAACAGAAGATATAAGACTTGCTTCCTAGCTCTCATTAAGATTTTCACATGTCCAGATCTGTTGTGCAGTTATATTGGCAAATAATTCATGCCACAGATGAGAGGGGGAGACAGAGAGAAAGGAATTTACAGTTAACAATTATATCTAAATCACACATAAGGGTTTGGTTTACCATCAATGAGTAATCACCCAGCAATGTGAAGCAATCTTTGTGCATTATTTGATTAATTCCATTTACTGCTCTTGATAAGACATTGAAAATTGTCAGTACTATTAAATATTTAAAATAATTCATCTCCATTGTGTCATCCTCCATGGTCTAGGGATATAATGCTTGTCTTTAGTTGCCAAGGTTGTGGGTTCAAATTAGCAGAATACAATGTATTTTTTCGGGTGTAAAAATCCTTAGCATCCTTTGGAATGGAAATAAAGCCAGTGGTCCTAAGCTGTAGATTTACAGCATATAAATTAACATGTCTGATTAAGAGCATAATTTACAGTCTTTCATACCTAATATAGAATGGAATGCTAAGAACCATATTAGTTTAAGAGCACACATAAATAAAATTGTATTTATTTTTATCTCCACTGCAACAAGCTTTCAGTATTTTCAAAAGTTAGCTTTAGATTAAAGATGGCAGGGTCACTGTAAATAACTAGCTGTGGTAGCTTTCATAGTACAGGGGAAATCACTGAGCATAAAACTAATCTCATTCAAGAAACTAGTTTTTCTGTCTCGTATCTTCTGATTAACATGTCTTATTGACAGCTTCTATGATGAGCCCGTGTGTTTAAAACTGTTAATGCTGGTATCTACTTATTGATATAAAACTTTTCAAGCCACAGTATATATTTTCTGTCTTGATTTCTATGGTTAAGTTTTAGTACAAAAATAGAGGATCATATATATACTCAATTGAAATCTGCAATTCCTTCTGTGCTGTGGCTTCTGGTTCTCTACCTGTTTCAATCTTTCTTTCCTTTAATGTATCTTCCTACAATTTATATTCTTTAATGTAAGTCAAAATGTTAGCATTTTATAGACAAAATTCCACTGATTTCTCAAACAATTGTTGAAAAATAAATGATATTAATCTCTGCTTGTCATGGCTAATTGTGCAGTTTGTAATAGTTGCATCACACAAATAACCACAAATAAATGATTGAACACCATTTTTCCTCATACTGAAGGTTTGGGAGTCATTACTCATACTATGAAAATATGTATTGAATTAGGCACTCAGAATTACGATGTCTAACATTATTAATACTTTTACATTTGTAATTTACAGCTCAACATTCCTTCTTTAATGAAAGCTCCTTTGGCTGTAATGCATACTATATTGTTTTATCATCCCATCTTTTGATGGAACTGTGGGTCTGGGTAGCTCAGTTAAGACACTGGCTTTCTGATCTCAAGGTTACAGATTCAAACCCAGCCCAAACCAATGGTTTTTAAGTGTGCTTAAGAGTATCAGACTCATGTCAATAGATTTAGGGTATGTTAAAGAACTCCTGCAGGACAAAATTACAGCAGACCTGTGACACTGATATGAATCTGGCAATTGACAACATCGTTAACAAATTTTTTTTCTTAATTCTGAATATTTCACATCAAAATTAATAGATCTGCCTGCTATTAAATGTTTACAGCACAATCTTAGAATATGTACAATACCGCCATTCATACAACAAAAAATAACATTTTTCTACAATCCGTTTAAATGAGATCCTTGGTATGGTTTAGATACAATAAAAGCTTTATGATGGGCATCCTGAATTTGATTGTATTTTGTTTTGTTGGTTTCTTTTGCAAGTGCTGTTATGTGCAAACAACATATTCACTCTTGACTTTCCAAAACAATGTTAAAATTTCTTCAATAATACAAGTTTGAGATCTACATTCATTTTCATATGGTATGTATGGCAAATAACGGAATGTCATACCAATACTGTTCACTGTATATACGAGAGTCACTCCAAATTTTTAACAACAACCGCAAATATTTTTCAATTCAGTTGCAACTTTGACAATTTTTCAAAGTATTCTCCATTATGATGATTACATTTTTGTATCTGTTCAAACCACTTTGAAAATGCATCTGTCCAAGCATCTTTTGTAAGAATATCCACAGCCTCCATGAAAATCCCAATGACCTCTAAATGTGATGAGAAATGACAATAACAAAGATCTTCTTTTGTTTCATAAGTAAAAATTCCCATGAAGCTAAATCTGGAGGATAAGGGGGTTAGGAAGGACTCTGAAAAAAAAAAAAAAAAAATGGAAATGGCGTGTTATTTATGGACGCTCTTTAACTGCTTTTGGTTCTCAGCGTCTCATTCTATATTGGGCGTGAAAGATCGCTTAATTTTGCTCAGAGGCCTCTCTTATCAGGCTTGAGGTTCTTTTATGTGCCGTAAATCTACGACATGGGACCCACGACTTTACTTCCCTTCCGAAGGAAGCCAAGCTAAGGATTTTTACGCCCGAAAAAATCCATCGTCCTCCGCTGGGTTTGAACCCGCGACCTTGGGTATATGAAGTTAGCATGGTAACCATTACACCACGGAGGACGACTTGGAAGGACTCTGATGTTAAGACAGCCAAGTAAATGAGTATTCTGGCCACTATGTGTGTAGATGCATTGTCAAGGTGAAGCAACAAGCGAGTAGTCTTCAATCTGGATGCTTTGTTTTCTATGCTGCAGGACACTCACACACCATTCTGCAGTATCTGTTTTTTTGGGGGGGAGGGGTGGGGATATCTAGGGTGTCCAATGCTAAAAGACCAGTTTTTGAGAAAGAAGCCACCATCCTCTTTCCTGCACTTTTGTATCTTCGCAATTTTGTTGGTGCTTGTCATCTGGAAAGCACCAAACCACAAATTGCTGTTTTGTTTCTGGACCATAATGGAATATCCAGAATTTATCTCCTGTGACAATGTTGTAGGTGAACTTTCTTTTCCCATTGTTGAATTTTTCCTGCATGAAATAGCACCACTCCATGTGAGCTGCATTCTGACCTGTAAATGAATGTAACACCCAAAAGGAATAATATTTTGTAGTTTGCTGATGATGACGAAGAATGGCTTTTCACTGCCATTGATCCGATGTTAAGGGTACTCTGAAGATCAACATTTGGCGATATGGGGGTCCTTCATTAATAATTTCTGAGCAGTTGCAATTGTTTCTGGAGTTACTACTGTGTGAGGGTGACCTGTGTGAAGTGCATCTTCCAGCAATTCTTGACCTCTTTCCAACTCCTGAAACCAGTTTCCAATGGTATCTCTAGATGGTGTAGATTCCTGAAAAAGCATCTACCCATGATTGGAGACACTCCTCTGCTGTTAGGCCTGTTTTGAAATCATATTAAATCATGGTATGAAAATCATGTCATAACAGTTACATTATGTTTATCTATCTGTGGAACACTGAGTATACTTCTGGCTGCATCCTTGCTCTAAAACAGTTATCACATTGTTGCATAGTAAAGTGTAGTTTTAGGTTTCTAGTATACCTGTTTTAAATGAAAGCAATTATATTGCTATCATTTTTAAAGTTTAATCACCGCTAAACATTTTTGGAGTGACCTTCATATCTATCAAAATACTAATTTACTTCCAAGATTAAAAAATTGTTTCAAAATTGAGACACACTATGAATAAGCAGCACACATCTCTTGATGTTGTCTCTTACACTTTTTTATTTTTCTTTTATTAACCATTGTAAGCTGTAACCCAAATAAAATTGCTACCATGGTCAATCCAGATATCTAACGGTTTCTTGCTAACCTCTGAGTTTTGAAACCTATCACTCAAATGAATAAATCTAATTGATTTTTGGAGGAATTTAACAGTGACAGTCAAATTATGAGTATTAATTTGTTGAGTTGGTTTTTTAACACGTCACTTACATTGTTATTATGAGGGACTAGTTTCGAAAGCCTATGCTTTCATTTTCAACCTCACAGGTCCAATTGCCAATGCTGGCTGCATTTGCTTGTGCTCTCTTCTCTGGTGGTGAAATGATGAACTTGTTAACTAAGCTGTCTACTGGCGGGATTTCAAAGCTTATTAGGTGATCTTCGTTTTTCTATATGAGGATGTTTTCCCAGGTTGTGAGTTCATTGTGGCCTGACATGGTTTTTAGCAATTTTGGATTTGGATCTAGATTGTGGTTTTCTTTCCAAAAGTGAAATGCTACTGCTGATTTATTTTCTTGTTTCAATTCTAGGTTTCTAAAGTGCTCTTTGGATCTGATTTTTAAACTTCTTTTGGTTTGTCCTATAGAACTTTTCACAATTTGTGCATTTAATTTGATATATTCCTGACCTATTTTCTGGTGGAATTTCATCTTTTATTTTTTAATTTAGTAACTTTATGACAGAAAATCTGTTAATTGGAGCCAGGGTGATGTTTTGTTCTTTGAAGACTTTTTTGAATCTTCTAAATGCTCGGGGGTGGTAAGTGAATTTTTTGAATGTGTTGATATTGTTTTTTCCTGCTGTTAGGGTAGTTATTTCTTTTATGTTTTTTTTTCTGTTTTGCTTGGTTTAGTTTCTTGTATACAAGGTTCTTGCTGTATCCATTTTGTTCTGCTGTTTGAATTATGGTTTTTAATTCTTTGTTGAATTCGGTTGTGCTCATAGGTACATTTACTAATCTATGTGTGAGGCTGTTTATTATTGCATGTTTGTGTAGTAATGGACTGTAGCTTTAATTTTTAATATAATTTTCTGTAGATTCCAAAGTTTACTTTTGTGCCGTTTCTGATGATTCTTAGGTCTAAGAATGTGAATGTTATTGTTTTTTCCTGTATGTTTAATAATTTTATGGCATCATCTAAATGTTAAAGAAGAATCAAATATTATATTAAAATTACTGCACAAAACCTGGGCCTATTTCATGGGTATAGTGCCTCCATTCACTAATGGCTATTACTGTGCACAGCTTATTTGAACCACTTGCATATTGGCATATTTGTGTTTTTTCTAGAATGAAACCTTGTTTATATTATTTGTATTCATTACAATGTGGTTTATGTACACATCAATTTTGTTAATTATAAGTTTCTTCAATTACTGGCAACAGTAATTTTTAAAATTTCCAACTACGATTCTGTAATTGTTAAAAAAATGGCTTTAAGGTCTCCAAATATCAGATTTTATTTTCCCTATTGTTCACTATATTGAAATGTGGCAAACAGAACTGAGTATTGATATATTTTCATGAGTTTTCCTTATATTCCTTGTTATTTTAAGTCATATTAACTGACACTAAGGATTCTACTCACTAAATAAATTGCTAAGAGCACATGCAACTTGCATAAATTTGTTACTGCTAAGTGAGTTTCAAAGTCTCAAATAAATTGAACTTCAAGTTAGCGTTTGCTAAATAATTTGAATGTCAATCAGAAAAACATTTGCATCATTAAGATAAATTCTCTGCTTTTTACAGGATGATGTGGTTCCAGCACCAGCAATACCAAACAACAAAGTGGGCCACCATCATCACAACCATCATAATAACAAGTAGGAATGTCAAACATCTTGAAATTTAATGTCATAAAATAATATTAGGTATTGGAAAAAAGTTATGTAAATAAAATATTCATTACTTACTTTGCTTACCATTTTTGGTACATATGTAATCCTTAAATAAGCTACAGCAATAATGTAATAAATACTTTATTTGTGACTATGTGTTTCATTTATTTTTATTTTAGTCTTATAGTATGTTATCGTGCTGCAACTTGTTATTTCTGATAGATGCTTTTAACATTTCTAAAGCACTAACAAACCTGGCAATTCTCAACATAGAATTTTAACCAGCTGCTGTCAGCACATGCCTGATGGCAAGTTTTAAAGGATAATAAAGGGAATGGAAACTTACCACTTTGAAGCAATTTATGAAAAGTTGCATCTGTATTCCACATTTATTTTGTAAGAATGATATAAATATCTGATTTTCTATGGTCTGAAATATATTCATGGCAATTCATTTCGGCTGATTTTTGTATTTATGTTAAAGTATTAACATTTATAGTAGAACATAACTGCTATATAAAGTTTTCATTTTCTTGCACACTGTTTTACATTTTATTGATATTCTAACTAAAACTTTTCATTTCAAAGCTCTGCAGTTCTCTGATTACTCACATATAGAGAGAATATCAGATAACCTTAGGCATTGTAAAATAGGAATTAGAGACCAAAAGGATATGTTGAAAATGCAATGAAATCGTTGCGAAACTAGTCCAGGCAAGGATTCCAAAAGATAAGTGAAGATTGGTTGCAATTATTATTTTTATATTAATATTAGGAATTAATTTACTTAATTTTTTAATAATTCCATTCACCATTTTAGTGCATACCTTTTACTAAATAAAGCACTAAGAAAATTAAAGACTATGTAATTGCATTATTGTAGAAACTACAAAAGTATGTCATATTACTATCTAATTACAGAATAACAAAAGTAATGCAACACAACAAAGATTGCTAAATTTGAACTTACAATATCAAAACTAATTCTAACAGGAAGATCAAGAATGACAGACTATGCAAGATCTAAGATTCCGAGACTCTGAATGGAATCCTGCTTCAAACTATTGCTGTGTGTTTTACAAGCAATGTTTTGGTAGCGGGATCCAGACAGAGTTCACCAACAACACACCAGAGCACCAGAGGTAAAAATACTGTATCGTATGACAGGACTTCTGAAGTCATTATGATGTAAGCTGTGAAGTCATTATGATGTAAGCTGTAGCATTGATGAGGTAACAGTTTGCACATTACTAGTAGATACTCATGATTAGCATAACTGACTCCCAACACCTGGATACTAGACACACAGTACAGAGCTGCTAGTAGGCACAGCTGCATGCACAGCTATTATAAGTAATTTCTTTAGGATTCCTATTTTTTACCTTATACCTTTCTCAATCTATACTAATTAATTAGAATTATCTTAGCAATTTACAAAATAATGTTTAGGTATAGTATAAAACATCCTCTATGGATAATTAGGCACAGAGACATAGAGAAAAGGGTACTATTAAGAAATATTTATGCCCACTTCCTATATTCTGTTGATTTTATTTGCTATACTGAACTTTGCAGTCAAGGTTCTTCTCAAGCATGGTAGATTAATTAATGTATTCTGAATGGATGGCCTTTGATTAAGATACATAGTATAGTATAGTGTGAAACATCTCCTATGGATAATTAGGCAAAAACAAATTATGCCCATTTCCTATATTGTGATGATTTTATTCACTATGCTGAACTATGCAGTCAAGTTATACTCAAGTATGGTATCTTGATTAATGTTCTGAATGGATGGCCTTTGATTAAGATACTGTGTTGCTTTCCAAAAGAAATTTAATTAAATAATTGGTGATGAAATTTATTCTTATTCATATACTGTGTATGTACAGAATATAAGTTGTAATCTTAAATTCTGTTTAGTGACTCAACTCTAAGCACCAAAAATTGTTTCATACTGAAAGTATGAAAAAAACTGCACATTAAACATTACTGATTCACACACATTCCGAAAGTAATACTAGTCTCAATACTGAGGTTGGAATGATGCATGTTGCAGTGCTCTTTGACAATAACCACAAAAAGGAATATGCTTTCAATGTGAAAAGCCAAAGGACATACAATAATTAGATGGGATAGTGTATTTTTTATCACCATGCATATAATATTTAAGTCCCTGGCAACTCTAATATAAAAACATCGTAGGAAAAGGGTATGTGAATAATTAACTACACAGCAGTCTTATTGTGAAAATGTATTGTAACAATAACCAGAAATTTATGTTATAATGAAAAATATTATATAAGTAAAAAACTGTTTTATAAAAAGTATTACAACTATATTTAAACAAAAATTTATACTATGTGTGACAAATGTATATATGAAATCACCAGCATTTTATTCCATTATTTATAAGCACACATGCTTTAGAAACACATTCCTAGGAAAACCCTAAGATTTTAACAGATAATGTAAATTAGCAAAATTAGGTTTTTGAAGATCTTGCTTCTCAGATACTATTACATGAAATGTTCTAATACAAAGTTTCTGAACAAACCCTCTTTTCAAATGTACATAAATTCATTACATTAATTTATTTGTGCCTTCTGGATAAAAAATGAAATATGTTATTTAATGTTCAGAGTTAATGCTTAACTTATATTCCACAGAAAAATATAGTTTCAAGCACTGTTTAAGTGTAAGAAATGATGATCTCCACAAACTGGCTGATTACTGCAACACTTGCTTTTTAGCGCTTAATTTTCCATAACATTTTGTTATTACAGCCCATCATTGAAGTTTATGGTACATGATAAGGGGCTCGTTTTAATAACTGGTAATCAGTTTTAGAGCTCCTGGTCTTAAAACTGTGCATAACCAGCCAGTTGATTGGACATGACTACCCAGTATTTTCCTCTGCCTCAGGTCTTGAGTGGATGGAGGCAAAGAATGTGGCACATCTACCTGGCCTTAGCATACCTCGAGTTGTCACGTCATTGGAAGAGGGAGGAGTGAATTTTTTGACAAAAAATATTGATCCTTTTGAAAGGTAAAGCAGTCAAAACGTAAACGGATTAGCACTGAAGTTCCCTATCCCATGTTTAATTAAAATCTGGTTACTAATAGATACAGCAGAGAGATAAATGATGAGGATGCATAATGTTTAAAACAGAGATAAATAAATTTAAATGTTGAATTCTAAATAAGTACTGTATAGACTGAACATCAATGTAAAATAGAATAATTTTGGCTTTTTTAGTTAAAATATCAAATTTTGTACTTCAAACATATTCAACAAATAATTATAACTAATAAATAAATATAATAATAATATCTGATTTTGATCAATTACAGGAACATAGTAATGCAAATAGATAATGCATAAATCAAGTCAATATGATTAATAATGCAATTTACTTATTAAATGATGAATGGATTGAAACAATAAAACTTTGTAAAAGATAAACTTTCAGGCTGAAAACTTCAGCAGATGAGTCTGAGGCTTTCCCTTTCCTGCTCTTTATATTGATTTGTGCTAGTTGAGCTTTTCTGTCTCTTGTATTTTATCATTTTCAAGTATCAAAATGCAACAAAAATACAGCTTTGTGCACAAGTAAAAATGTTGGAAGAAGAGAGGTTAAATATGAAAATCTGATGTGTTACACTCACGTGACTTTCTCTAGCCATTCTACAAACTTCTTACATAAGATTATTCTTCTTTCTGCACCTTGTTAATCGAGGTATTCAGCACAATGTTCTTATTACTTAGTTCCTTATAAGTAGGAAGAAAATAAGGGAATACACTAGGCTTAACCAATAGTAAAATGTTTTAAAAGCTGTCGTTATGCGATTGTCATTACAAATCGCTTCTTTTCTTGGCCAGGAGTAGAACAAAAGAAAAGCGGATACTCCCGTCTGAGAAAAATATAAGTACTTCACAACTGAAACTAATAACAATGAATACCTCGAAAATGGTAAGCTCTAAGAAAAAAATGTTTATGACGTAAGTTGTGTATTTTAACAAGGCCTTTTTTTTTTTGTATAGTAAATTTTTCTCTATCTCTTATGGTTTATTAGTTATGTCAAATTAAGCAAAATTCATCCAGAATAAACAGGTCTTTAGAAGCTATTCCCAGAAAATTCAAGATATACATTTTATTTGTCAGGTAAATATCTTTAATATACGATATTTTAATCAAAATTGTTAGAGCCATTTTTAAGAAAATCAAAATTTTTGAAAAAAGTTTCATGTAAAGGGTAGTTTGGCGTGGGGGAATTTTTCTCGAAATCTTCGTGTCGCATCCCTGGAAGATACTGAACTTAAATACCAAGTTTGGTATTTTAGCTACTTTTCGTTTTTGAGTTATCGTGTTTACAGACACACACACACGGACCTTTTTCTGGAAATGCTTTTTTTGGATTCAGGGGGAACTAAAACATGTATTTCCGGTGAAATCTCGACATCAAATTTTTGGGTGGAATGCAATGCTTCTCTATCCCCATGTACAATGTACATATGGGGCAAGAGAAAGCGAAAATGGGCAATGTTCATGCTTGTTGCAGTCAAAAGAAAGCACATTTACTGATGAGTTAATATGTCAGTAAAATATGGATCTTGCCCAGAAATGCATTTTCTCTCCCATCTGTTGCGATAATTGTATACTTCTAAGAAATGTGAACGTTTTGTTTAATATTATTGGACCATTTTCAACAATTGATTTAAGATTCTGAAATAGATTTCACTGATTCTGTAATTGAGAAGAGTTAGGATACATGATATCTTATATTTGTGCATTTTTATTTTTAAACAAAGCTATGGTATAACAAACAATATCAATGATTTTGGAGTATTATGTGATAACTTTAAGACTATATTTCAGCAGATGAAAGGTGAAATCTATTCTGATGACACTGAATCTGTAGATGAAGAAAATCATACATCTATTGGTGATATGGATGATCCTAATTACTACTATAAACAGCTGTAAGCATCTTGGAATGACAAAGCCACAATGTTTGCGGCAAGAAGCTAAGGTTTTAAGAGGACCAGATGAAATTGGTTCATATGTAATATATTATCTTGAAAAGCTGACATTAAGATACTGAAACATATTCCAAAATGGGGAGCAAAATACCTAAGGTAGAATGTTTTCTTGCCAGCAAAGGAGTAAGGAGTTTTTATCAAATATTCATGAGAACTGTTTTCTGTCAAATAATGCCAACTTTTGTATGAATGAAAGAGCTGGCCATAAAGATTACTTATTCATTTCTGAGCATTGGATGGAATTTGCATAGTAAGCAAAGAAAAGAAAACACTCCAGATAAAGAACAAAAAATGATTTTGTGCCTGTTCTTGCATTAAATAGGTTAAAATTCACAGCTGAACTGCAGGGTAAATTGTTACAGATTCAATGTTCAAGTGTAGAATTCAAAATAATTAAAATAAAATTAAAAAAATGTAATGCAATATTTATTAATGGGTATAAAAAATACTCTTATGAAAGTTTATTTTTCTAACTAATTCATTTTAGTCAAGATAAAGCTTTACAGAAATACTTACTTTATACATTTCGTTATAAATGCACAGGGAATTGCAAAATTCAAGTGTTCCATATTCCCTCCATGCAATCACAAAAAACAATTGACTTTGAAATAATGACCAAGTAATGAACAATTTGAACCATTAACACCAGGTAACAAAAAAGTTATTTCTAATTAAAGTTTTGAAAGAAATCCACATTTGTGTGTAGTGCATTTTCATTTATTGTTTGTTTATATATAAAATTCCTTCCAAATGAAGGATACTTCACAGGCACTTCCCTGAAAAAGTTATGCACTTTTATGTCATAATAGTATTTTAATAAAAGTAACTAAAGCCATTTTTGAGAAAATAAAAGATTTAGGAAAACGTTCCATGTAAAGGGTAGCTGGGAGTGAGGGGATTTTCTTGAAAATTTTTGTCACATCTTTGAAGATATTCAACTTAAATAATCTAACTTTTCGTTTTAAAGTTCTGCACACACACAGGCCTTTTTCTAAAAATGTTTTTGGATTTCGGGAGCCTCAAAACATGTATTTCTAGTCAAATCTTGGTATAGAATTTTTAGATGGAATCTAAAATCTGATGTGTTACACTCACATGACTTTCTCTAGCTCTTCTACAAACTTCTTACATAAGATTATTCTTCTTTCTGCACCTTGCTAATCAAGATAATCATTAGCAGAATGTTCTTACTACTTAGTTCCTTATAAGTAGAAAGGAAATAAGGGAATACAGTAGGTTAAACCAATAGTCAAATGTTTTAAAATCTGTTGTTATTCGATTGTCATTGCAAATCACTTCTTTGCTTGGCCAGGGGTAGAACAAAAAAAAAAAAAAAAAAAAAAAAAACGGAGAAGTACTGACAACTGAAACCAAAAACAAGGAATATCTTGGAAACGGTTACCTCCACAACAAAAATGTAAAGGACATATGTTGTATGTTTTGATCAGATCAACATTTTCTGTGTAGCAAGTTTTTGTATATCTCTTTCCGTTTAACAGTTAAGTAACATTTAGCAAAGTTCATCCAGAATAAAGAGCTCTTCAGAGGCTATTCCCAGAAAATTCAAGATATACATTTTATTTGGTATGTAAATATCTTTAATATACAGGATTTTAATCAAAATCGTTAGAGCCATTTTTGAGAAAATCAAAATTTTCGAAAATTTTCCCATGTAAAGGGTAGTTGGGGGCAGGGGATTTTCTTGAAAATCTTTGTGTTGCATCCTTGGAAGATGCCAAACTTAAATAACAAGTTTGGTATTTAACAGTCTTTTCGTTTTTGAGCTATGCTGTCCACACACACACACACGCGTGCAGACCGTTTTGTAAACATGCTTTTTTTTTGGATACAGGGGGACCCAAAGCATACATTTCTGGTGAAATCTCGGTATCAAATTTTTGGGTGCAACCTTCTCTATACACTATGTACAGTTTAGATCCTGAAGAAAAATGGAAGATCCCATGCAGCTTTTTACTAATATACTTTTGGTGAATCACAGCTTTTTCGAGAATCTTACACCCCAGGATCATGCGGTTGCACAAGATCAAATTGTTTTGCCTGACGAAGAGCAATGAATGATGAAACCAATACTTAGGTGTTCAACAAAAAATCAAATATGGTTTAATTAGTATTATGGAATGTAATGTCATGAAACTTTTATGTTATAAATGTATGTATGAATAAAATAGACATGAACCAATGTTCCCCTGAAAATCTATCACTTTATAATTAAAAGAACAAAATTACTGTACCACTAAGAAGAATGGAACGTAATTATGGTTATAGGTTTATTTTCCTGGTATTACCGTGTATCTATTAAAACAAAAAGCTTGTTCTATGTATACTACTTATAATATATTATGTAAACCAGCAAATAAAAGAAAAAACGGCCCAAATGGTTTTCTTGAAAAATGACATGGACACAAACCATTATTTTATTAAAAGGTTCCAAATTGATGCTGACACTTTTATTGTTCTTTGACCAAACACTGTAAACCACTCACATTCCCCTAGAAAGCATTTAAAAATACCCCAAACATTTTTCAACTTTTTTTTTGTTTATTCATATTAGTTTTCTTCATAAATTAGGTGATAGCAGTGATGCCATATGTTCTGAATTATCTTATTTTGTATAGGATCTGCATCCTCATTTTTTTTTCCTTTCAATGTCTTAAAAAGAGTTCCTATTATGTAAAATTCTGCATATCTATAAAAATATTTTACAAAACATATCTGTACAACAGTTAAGTAGATATATGTCAAAGTATTCCAGAGCAATCATTTTTCTAATTTGAACAGCAGTAGAAAGACTAGGTAAGAGTAATTCAGTCAAAGTCTAGAGTGACTGGGGGTCACTTTTCAAACAATGAGCGTTGTATTCACAATACATGTCCAAATTAGGTGAATGTAGCAGTGAATACGCCAAATCAGGAGGTTATGTGTGTGTATGTATGTATATCTTTATTCACAGTTAGAAATTTACAATTTCTTGGCTTTATCAAGAGTAATCACTGGAAATGCTTATGAAATTGTTTCATCTGAAGATCACTAGCAGGAACACATGGACCCACCTGAAATATACATATATAGAAGATTTCCAAGAATAGAAATAAAAATAAAAGTTATGGTGAGAGCCCCCTTCCTAAAACTGCATAATTTGCTGAAATACTGGTTTAAACATCAATGATGTCCCCAAAGTCAGTATTATTCTTACCATCTCTCATTCAAGCCAAAAAAACACAAAAAGGCTCTGCCATGAGTATTTCTTTGCAAAATGAAAACCATACAAAGTCTAATTGAAATACCATTCTAAGTGGTTTGTGTGAATATGCCTTTAAATATAACATTACAAATAAACTTATATTTATTTAAGTTGAATAGTAGCTTGGCAAAGTCATTTCAGTCAGCTGTTGTCTTTGATTTGTTTTTATCCCCTACGAACTTAGGGAGAGAACCACACCCTGGGGATACAATCAGGGGACATTCTTGGAGACCATATTTGAAGCACTCTGGATAAGCCTGGGCATTCAAATATTAAAACATGTGATGTGCTTTACCATATTGTTTAGTGCTGCTTTCCAAATATTATAAAAATTATACAAGATTTTGTGATGACCTTGAGAATGGAAGGTTGCCATTTTGACAAGTCAGAAGATCTGGAATTTTTGTCATCAACATAATTATCAGGTCATTTCCTTCAAAAAATATGCTAGAGTTAGATATATTTTGCACCACCTGCAAGTCTAACATAGATGACCAGAACACTGCAGCAGACTATGCAACAACATAAGAGAAGTACATTTAAAGAAAATGAGAACAAAAAGTAAAGTTACTATAATAAAATGTGATTAAAATTATATATTTTATTCCCATCAAAAAGGAGATAATCGATCTCAATTACACTACATGATGCATATTTCTACTCCCAAAAAGAGACATTTCCCACAGAAAGGTTCTAGTAGGTTTATAAAGGAGAATCAGAATTTTTTAACATGACAATGCATTTCTTTACACCACAACTGCTACAAGTATTGCACAAGATTTCATTAACACCAGAGTTATGAACTTCTTTTTGTCTGGTAGTTAGTTTCATGTTTATAAAAACCCATTGCAACTGATTTTGTAATAACCTTTTGAAAATTCAAGGTATGTACAATATAGAAGCTATATAAATTGTCCAGGTTTTATGTATATTAAACATATTGACTACTTGTTGGATTAACGCAAAGAATTTAAGTTTAACCATCAAAGAGCAAAACTGTAAGTAATTCTTAGTTATTATCTATTTTTACTTTAAATAATCATAAAATGTCAGTTCACAAAAGTAAAAAATTCAAACATTTGTGTGTGGGTATAAGAAACAGAAGAGAATGAGGGAGGTTTTTTTATCACATGTGTTTACAACATTATGATGTACTCTGTATTTATTTCCATTATGGTATGTGATGTTGAAAGCAATGCAGAATAATAATGATGATGTTCTCTGTATGCACTTGCATGAAGGTTTACCAAAAGTTTAGAATATGCCTTTACTTTTGGTGCACAAAGGGAAGGAAAGGACTCTAAATAGATTCAAATACTGGATATTTGGTTATGACAAACTTGTAAGTAGCTTAAATAGAGCCTTTCACTCCTCCCATATTTATACTATGTGTATTGATTGGTTCACTGGAATTGAATCAAGAAGGAAAACAGTATGCAACATTTTGGTTCACAATAACCAGAAAAGAGAATGGGAATACCTATCAATGACCATATCAGTGAGAAAGTGGAAAGTCATTTTGTGCATTATAACATAATTTGTTTGCAACTGAACAATGATATTCTTTTATCCACTTCTAATTCAACCAGCAAAATGCAGGTCAGTCAACATCAAAATTCGATAAGCATTTTCTAAGTGTAGAGAGGCATTATGATCTCCAATTCCTCTGCAAAATTGACTTATCAAAGCCATTCCTTTATTCATAGCATACATGAAAGTCGTTTGTTGTTCTTTATTGTTCTCTGTTAACTTCTGCTTTTTGCTATTCCTTGCAGTTATGTTTTAAGGCAATAAATCAGCTTTGAGTTGCTATTGACAAACTAAAGTGATGCTTTCACTAGAAGAACAATATTCAATGATAATGAGGGCTCAGGATACATGTTTGCTCAAATATCTTCTCGCTTCATTTTCCCAGCTTCAAACGAGAGCTCTAGCAACTATTTCTTGTTACAGGCACCTTGAACAATTTGTAGTGTCTGAGGGAGCCAGGAATTGGAATTTCTTCTGGCTTTGATTACCCAACTTGTAACAGAGAGCTCTGGCAGCTGTTTCTTTTGCAGCCACTTTGAATATCTTGTCCAGTATCCGAGGAAGTCAGGATATATATTTGCTGCAGGTTCTTCCAGTTTTTCTCTTCAGCTTACAACAGAGAACTTAACAGCTATTTCTTGTTTCAAGCTGCCTTGAATAATCTGCACAGTAAATTGCCTTAATATGCACCATTAGGATCTAATTTACCATCCCCAGGAACCAAAAACTTAATCCTTGACCAAGTCTTTTTTCCCATTCACCAGGTAAGGTTTCCCATAATTGTGAACAGTCACATATAATACATGAATTTTAGCTTTGTCCTGTTATTTTGGTTTTCTTTCCTAGTTATTGTGAACATTGCCTATTTGTCTTACCTTCCTACCTTGCTAGTAATATAACTATACATAACAAAAGCAGTAGTTTCTCTAATCTTTTCAATTTTCTCTAATCTTTTCAACACTATTAAGATAACAAGTTGTAACAATCTTTGGTATGCCATACTTAGGCCAAAACAAGGCTAAAGAAGTATTATAGTACCGGTTCTAACAATTGGCCCTATTTGGATGCAAACCTCCAGATGGTCATCTGTATGGCTCCTTCTCAAGGCACTGCAGTAGTTTATTCACTTGCAAAGTGATTCTAATTAACAACAAATAACTTAACAGCACACATGGAAGTGTTATGAAGAGTCCTATTCCTTCAAATATGAGCTTAGGAGCAAAGATTTTCCACACCATTAGATGACGGCAGTGAACTGTAGCAGCAAGCATACATGCAAACATCTGAAACACAGAAAACATTAATCACCCAAAGCTTCGAAGAAAGAATCCAACCTTTAAAACTCTGACGTGTTCCATTCATATGACTTTCTCTACATCTCTGAAACAATTTATTATTATTGCTATTATTATTATTATTAATATTAAAAAGATTATTCATACGTCCACTTCATGCCAATCGAGATACCAATTAAAGAAATGCTTTCTTGTAAGTAGAAGGGAAATAATGGAATACACAGACTAGAACAGTATCAATCTTTTAAAAGCTGGTTGCCATGTGGATGAAATCTGTTACTTTGCATTGCCAGGAGTTAACACATTATCATATGTGAAAAATTTTAAGTATTTTGAAACTGAAGCCAAGAACAAGGAATATCTCAAAAATGCATACAACAAAAATTGTGTGTTTATAAAAGATCTAAATTTTTTGTGTAGTAAGGTTTACTACGGTTTACTAGTTATGGAAAAAACAACAAAATTCTACCTGAATAAAATTCTAGCCATTTTTGAGAAAATTAAAATTTTCGAAAATTTTGCCAAGTTAAGGGTAACTTGTGGTGGTGACTTTCCCCAAAATCTTCTTGTCGCATTCTTGGAATATACTAATCTTATATACCAAGTTTGGTATTTTACGACTTTTCATTTTTGAGTTATCCTGTTCACAGACATACTGACCTTTTTCTAAAAAAGCTTTTTCTGGATACAGGGGACCCTAAAACATTTACAGTGAAATCTAGATATCAAATTTTTGGGTGGAAAGCAATACCTTCTCTATACACTATGTATATAGATATGTAGAGAAAGTAAAAAATCTGTGATGTGTTCCATTCATATTACTTTCTCTAGCTGTTCTGCATACAAGCTACTCTTACAATAGATTATCCTTTTTTCCTTGTGCTAATCAAGATAAACATAAGCAGATATAGTCTTATTACTTAGTTCATTTTAAGTAGGAGGGAAATAATGAAATACACTAGGCTAAAGCAATAGTCTAATCTTTTAAAAGCTAGCTGCTATATGATTGAAATTCAGTTCTTTATACATGGCTCTTTACGCATGGCCAGGAGTTAAACAAAAGAAACATGAATGACAAATTCCCATGTGAGAACAGTTTAAGCATTTTAAAATTGAAACCAATAACAAAAATATCTAGAAAATGGGTAACTCCACAAAAAATACATATAATATACTTTGTGTGTTTTAACAACAGATACATTTTTATTTTCTCTATAGGCACTATGTACATAGTGTATAGAGAATGTATTGCACTCCACCAAAAAAATCGGTAACGAGATTTCACCAGAAATACATGTTTTAGGACCCCCTGTATCCATAAAAAGCATTTTCAGAAAAAGGTCTGTGTGTGTGTGTGTGTGTGTGTGTGTGTGTGTGTGTGTGTGTGTGTGTGTGTGTCCGTGAACACAATAACTCAAAAAGAAAAGAAGCTAAAATACCAAACTTGGTACTTAAGTTTACTATCTTCCAGGGATGCGACACGAAGGTTTTAAGAAAAATCCCCCCGCCCTAAACTACCCTCTACATGGAACTTTTTTCGAAAATTTCAATTTTCTCAAAAATGGCTCTAACGATTTTTATTAAAATATCATATATTAAAGAAATTTACCTGACAAATAAAATGTATATCTTGAATTTTCTGAGAATAGCCTCTGAACAGTGGTTTATTCTGGATGAATTTTACTGAACTTTCAATAACTGCTAAACCGTAAGAGATAGACAAAAACTTACTACACAGAAAATGTAGAGCATGTTAAAACACACAATTTACGTTATATACATTTTTTTCGTGGAGTTCGTTGTTTTTGAGACATTTCTTATTTTTTGTTTCTGCTATGAAAAACATACTTTTCTCATACAGGAACTTGTCAACTCCTATCCATATAAACAAAGGAACTTCATTGACATAGCAACCAGCTTTTGACTATCATTTTAACTATGGTAGTCCCTTATTTCGCTTCTACTTACAAGGAAGCAAGTAGTAAAACTATTTCTGCTAATTTTTTCTGATTAGCATGAAGTAAATATAAATATAAGCTTTTTAATAATAATTTGTTGCAGGGATATAGAGAAAGTCAGGTGAATGGTACACATCAGATTTTTTGTATAGTAAGCTTTTTTCTATCCCTTAAGGTTTAACAGTTATACAAAAATCATCCAGAATGAAGATGTCTTCAGAGGTTATTCCCAGAATTTTCAAGATACAGTGTTTACTCGAATACAAGTTGATCAAATGCAAGGTGAACCCTTTATTCAAAAGTTAATTTTGAAGTTTAGCTTATCGTCTATATAAAATTAAGATATAACTTAATTTTTAAACACATATTTTGAACATATTTTTGATAAGAGGCACAAGCCTGATATGTTTTTTTTTTTTTTTAAATTTTTTTTTACCTATTTTGAATTTTTGCAGACATTCACATAATGGGTGGGAGAGAGAGGGAGAAAGGAGAACACAAATGTATCTGTATGTAGAAGGTGACAGTGGTAACAGCAGTGGAGCTCCAAATAGGATGATGGGCAAGATTTTTATACCTAACACATCGTTCTAAATAGTTTCAAGAAATCAAAATTTGCACAGGATTTTTTTGTAATGGATGAGAGAGAGGAGAGTAGAACTGCTTTGCATGCAATAGGAAGTGTGTGGCAATGGCAGTATACTACTACGACAATGATGGATAAAAATTTTCTATTTAGAGAGCAAGCTTAATATAATATATATTGTAAAAAGTTTTGCGTTATTTGAATTTGTATGGAAATTCACGTGAGTGGAAGGGAGAGAGGATAATGGAAGTGTAGCCAGCAGGCAGAAGGAAACATGCAACTAAACCTCACTTTTTATTTGATCATTGGCTCCCATTGCATTAGATGCAACCATCAATGTGAAAGAAAATCCTGTATTTTTATAACCTCACGTTTTATTTGACCATTGGCTCCCATTGCATTAGATGCAACCACCGATGTGAAAGGTAATCCTTATTTTTATTTTAGTTTCAGAGAGAAGTATATTTTATATGAGAATGCTCACAATCCTAGTTCTGTTAACAGCTAAATTTACATTGCAAAATGAAACCCAAAATCTGCTGCATAAATCATGACCTTAACAATAATCTTTACCATTTCCTCCTGTGCTTGGGCACTACTACAACCCCAAAATTTGAAGCTTGCTCTTTTTTCCTTGCATGCAATTTGGAAAACATATATCACGAATGCAAAACAACATTAATATTGGGGGGGATCTTGTATTTGGGTGAATACCGTCTACATTTTGTTTGTCTCTATTTTAATCAAAATCACTACAGTCACTTTTGAGAAAATTAAAATGTTTGAAAATTTCGCCATATAAAGGATAGGTTGTGGTGAGGAAATTTCCTGAAAATTTTCCTGTTGCATACTTGGAAGATGCCGAATAAACATGCATGCATACAAAGCGACCTTTTTCTTAAAATGCATAACAATTATTTGTCCGGAGAAATTATTTCTGACCGACTAAGTAATAAATTATCTTACTAATGTATTTGATTTTTCTTCTGGCAAACAATTTCCTCCTTGCTAATTATGGGTGTGACAGTTGCAAACATTGTATTAGTCATATCAGTATCACATTTCACATACATTCATGCAGTGAACAATACTGTGTTAGTATACTGAAATATTTTTTAAAAGCAGGGATCTTTTACTGCAGTAATGCTGGAGCATATGTATTCTTAAACTAAGTGCATTCTTTAATTATTTTCAAAGATTTAAAAAGACATAGGAACTGAAATGGGTTATTTGAAGTTTACTTGAATGTTCACTGTTTGCTGCTGTTGTCTGCATAAAATATAATAAATAGTTGATACAAAAGAAAACACTCCACTTACCCTCACACTAAAAAATGTTAAATATTTCAGACTAAGGTTGAACATCCCATGGTATAGCAAGTCTTCATGTTCATACAGAATGAGCTCTCCTGTCTTCATTTTCTTATGTTTATCAAAAGACCTATCTGATGTCAGCAACTTCGGAAACATGACATGAATAGTGAATGGTGCTATGAGTAGCAGAGGCAGTGTAAGGCCCAACAAAATGTGAGAAGCAAATGTGTTGCAGCAGACGAGGAGAGCAGGCACAATGTGATTTGAGAATTGGCCTCCGGTTCCCACAAATGCAGCCTCCCATTGAATACCAGGGAATGTAGGATTGTGACCGGTGCCATAAAAGAAGTACATTGTTAGGAATCCCCAGCATAGAACTGAAGACCAAGGTACATTGAAGAGCTGAGCTGTAACATAAAATAGTATGGATACCATTAGTGAAAAAAGTGACTGGTAATTCTATAAAAAATGTTACAAAAGAAATTAATTAAAAAGACAATTCATAAGGGAGATACATGCAGTAAACCGAATGCATTATACAGAGAGAGTAAATTTAGCAGCTTGAAATACAAGCATTTCATTGCCTCTCCTTGTTAGTCTCACTTTACATAGTCTATAGCAATGCATTATTCTTTACACTAACATACTTCCGGAAAATATTATACAGTACCATAAATATAATTACTGATAGCATTGCTTATAGACTGCATTTAAAATAGATAGTAACTTCCTGTAACTTCTATTTGCTGCGTAGGGCCATCTAACAGAGTTTTCTTGATTGACTAGTACTTCAATTTCCCCACTTGAGTCATGGTGGTGAGGGATCAACTTGTCATCCATAAATGGCACCATAGCAGGAAATCATGACTTGTAGATGTGAAAATGACAGATTTTTCCCAGGAACATTCTCTTTCAAGGTATGAGGTTCTTTTATGTGCAAATAAACATACACAACAGCCTTTATTTGACTTCCAAAGGAAGCCATGCTAAGGATTTTTACACAAAAAAAAAAAAAAATCCTTCAACTTTTGCCGGGTTTGAACCTGCAACCTTGGGTTAGAGGCAAGTATGGTAACCAATTTCCAATCAAAATTCTACAATATTTAGAATAAATAATTAAAATCTTAACTTCTCTATCCTTAATTGTGTTAATAATCTCCTTTATTGTCATAATATTAACTAATTTCCTATCAAAAAAAATTATTGAAGACCGGGAAAAAAACTCCCCTTTTGGATGTGGATTTGATCCAATTAGACTTCTCTCCAAGAGAGAAACTGTTTCATTACATTTAAGCAAAGCATAAACATATTGCTGAAAATTAAACTATATATGAAATTATAAACAAACTAAATGGATCATAATTTTAATGTGTATAAAGATTCTGGAACTTACTTCAGTATCAATTAGTGTCCTACATCGTGTAGTGTTACCATACTAGCCTCTAATATCTATGGATCAAATCCAGCAAAGGGTGATGGATTTTTTCGGACATAAAAATCCTTCCTTTGGAAGTGAAGCAAAGCCAGTTGTCCAGTGTAATGTTTATTTGCATGTAAAAGAACCCCATACTTTGAAAGGAGAAGCCATGTTTCATGTCTGCAAGTCATTTTGTCCTATACTGCCATCTAGGAGTGATGAGTTAATCTCCATCAGCATGTGCACATAGTGGTGAACTCGCATACTTGAAATTCCCTGATCAAGAAACAGTGGTAATGATGGCCCAATATATGTTGACATGGCATGATGGAACTTGAACTTCAGTACCAATTAATGGCAAAGCTTTGGTCCTTACAACATATGATTCAGCATGGCTATGAAATTTGAGCTCAGGCATTTGTCCAGCAGCAGTCCTGAGATGCACTTCTTGTTTAATTTAATAACCAGATGCATACAGAGCAAATTAGTATAAAATATATTCCAGATATACCAAAATATAGAGAAAGAAAAATGTAGTCAATAAGTATCAAACTGGAGTCCGGGGTTGAGCAAGAGCATCTATAATAATCTCACTTCCAAGACCAACGCTTAGGAAATGCACAGAAAAAATATCATCACTTTTCTGTAATGACTAACAATGGTTTCATGAATCCCAAGTGTGCTATAATTTTCGTATAAGAGAGGTGTGCCTGTGTGTATACTTATGTTTGCTTACTACTTTCAGACTATCTTAAGATGTAGAATTTTCAATCAGTAAAGGACAAAGAATAGTGATTCTAAACATAGGAGCATGAAGCAGCTTTGTTCCAGGAGCTATGTTGTGATTCCAAGTACTTTGTTACTTCAAGAGTTAATTATCACAGCAGATAAATTTCAAATTATTCAAAGAATGGTATGTACACGCAACCAGGCTGCTAGAGAAAACCTTTGGTGATTGTAATGATTAACACAAAATATAACTGAATCCCAATTCAAAAACACTGCTGAAATGCTCTATTCTTCCAGATGGTCATAGGGAATATGTTTCCAAAATTTTGAAAACTGCATGTTAGAGATAGCTTTTTCATATTCATGTTACCAAATTTTAAATTCATTTCATTGAAAATAAAATAGAGAATACTTTTGACACTCTATAGAAAAAAAGATAGTACATTTTTCATGACTTCTAGCAAGGGTATAAATGGGGAGATGTAAAATATTTTGAAATTGATCTATTTGGGGATTTAGAGATGTTGTATATTGTTCATATCACCAAATTTCCCACATATTTCATCACTGTGTTATCAACTATATTTTTTGTATGATTTTCACAAACCAGGGTATCTTTCAGTGTAAAGGCATACTGCTATTGCAGAACAACATCCTGCTTTGCCATATACAAGGTGCATATCCATTAGTTCAGCAAAAGTGTAATGTTCCCTGAGCACCTATTTCACTGTTTTAACATAGTGTTGCTGTATATGGAAAGCAAATATGAAGTGAGATGTGAGAGAGCTTGATTACCAAATACTTAAGAAAGAAACAATTACCGTATGTAGCTTTAGTGTCTGCCAGGGATATCAAAGTCATCTATTGGTTGCACTAGGCATTCGTCATAATACCACATAGGTACTAAGCGCCTCTTTTGGGGAGTCATAGTACTTTGTGCTATTGCTTATCACCAATCAACAACTTCAAGGCAATACACACTCCTCCAGCCTCAGCCATCAGATGTGAGAGGAAGCAGCAGTAAACAATACCCTGTGCAATATAAATGATAGTGGTAGTTTGTGATTTTAAGGCATAATCATAATATTGCTCACAAGATGCGGGAAGTCTGCCCATATCCGGTTCAAACTTGATTCCTCAGTGGCTGCTTCCAGTAAAAAAGACGGACTTTACCAGCAGTGTCAACTGGCTTAGCAACTTCTGGTGCTGTACCAATATATCCGAATACCCTGAAAAGGTTGCATTTTGAGTGCTGCACATCAAAATTACCTTGTGTTACTCTCAAAAGATGTCTCTCTTTCAACGAAAGTATATTATGTGTCAGTGATACCAATCATCATTAATATAGGTGAATCATAGAATGGACTAAATAAAAGAAAATACTGAAATAAAATTATAAAGGAATTACTAAATTTGAATTATTTCCATTATGTATCTGGACTGTGAAATAATAGTTTATACTGGCAGTCTGTTCCATAGTCACCTTGATGGAATGTAATCAATTTGAAGTAACTTATTGTAGTGCAATTTCATAACAGTAAGACGCGGAAAGTCTTCTGAAAGAAAAATAGCATGTTTGCAGTTATCCTGTTACAGGGAAAATAAGGGAATTAAATTGTTTTGTTTTCCAAAAGATCCTGAAAGGTAAGACGCTTTCAGAGCATGAGTACAGAATCAGCAATAAAACTAGATTTGAAGTAACTAGCATACAACATGCTGCTGCTTGGTTGTAATAACTTTGTGAAAAAAATTTGTAAAATCTTGTTGCAGATTCTATTGTGCAAATAAAACGATTCATTACAAAATCAACTAATGTATATACTATAATATAATTCTTAATGAAACAGAGATGTCAGTTTTGAAGCGGTATTTATTTCTTAACCAGAACCACCAGCTGTTAAGTTATGCTTTGTTTGTTTGCTTGCTTGCATTTGTTTGGAAGTCCCATTGTAACCAAAGCTTGAAGAAATAGAACACCCTATAAAATGTTTGGCAAACACCTCAACAAACACATGCAATTAAATTATCTGTACTCATCCTTGTTAGTGCATGTAATTTTTAAATTACCAACTGGTCGTGCATACTAAGCACATAAATAACCACCATGTGTTTAAATTATAATAGTCCTAATATCTGTACATGTAATGCTTTTACTGGCTAAAACATCATCTGCATTCCTGGTCATTCTTTGTGGTGCTAGGCATTGGCTAAATCAACTTAAGTTAATGCTGCAGGTTATCTCAGCTCGCCTGCTGTTTTGCATGTTTTCATATAGTTTCAGTGTCACAGGATATGACTAACCTATGGTTTCGCAGTTCAGGGGAGGCAAAGAATTATAGATCCAAATGTACAGGATAGTTTTCAATGGGTTAGTTAAGTTTAAAAATAATGCATGGTTACAACATAACCATATTTTTACTTTCTCTGCTATAAAGCAGAATTAGATGTGTGTTTAGCTTCCTGAAAGAATTGTATAATAATATGGCTATTTATTCAGTGTGTTTACAAATAAAAGCTACAAAAGCAGTTTTATATTTAATAGTCAATATACAATTTTTATATAACTGAGCACCCTTTATGACAAAAATGTTACTGAAAGTTGTCAGTTGCTTATTTTTACTTTCTCTATACGCACTATGTACATAGTGTATAGAGAAGGTATTGCACTCCACCAAAAAATTTGATATCAAGATTTCACTGGAAATATATGTTTTAGAGTCCCCTTTATCTAAAAAAAAGCATTTTCACAAAAAGGTCTGTGTGTGTGCATGTGTGTGTCCCTGTGTCCGTGAACACGATAACTCAAAAACGAAATGTCAGTAAAATACCAAGATTGTGACACGAAGATTTGAGAAAAATTCCCCCACCCCACCCTTTACATGGAACTTTCTTCGAAAATTTTGATTTTCTCAAAAATAGCTCTAACGATTTTGTTTAAAATATCATATATTAAAGACATTTACCTGACAAATAAAATGTATATCTTGAATTTTCTGGGAATAGCCTCTGAAGACTACTTTATTCTGGATAAATTTTAAGGACTTCTAAATAACTGCTAAACCGTAAGAGATGGACAAAAACTTACTACACAAAAAATATAGAGTACGTTAAAACACATAATTTGTTATAAACATTTTTTTCGTGGAGTTCGTTTTTGAGACATTCCTTATTTTTGGTTTCTGCTATGAAAAACATATTTTTCTCATACAGAAATTTGCCAACTGCTGTCCATACAAACAAAGGAACTTCAATGACATAGCAACCAGCGTTTGACTATCACTTCAACCTATGGTACTCTCTTATTTCGCTTCTACTTACAAGGGAGCAAGTAATAAGACTATTTCTTTTAATTTTTTCTGATTAGCATGAAGTAAATAAAAATATAAGCTTTTTAAGAATAATTTGTTGCAGGGATGTAAAGAAAGTCATGTGAATGGTACACATCAGATTTTTATAGTATGGCACATTACTGATGACAATAAGTTGTGACTAGATAGAGTATAGGGAGATATAGGGGATGAATAAACACACTTAAAAGGATGAGCTAATTGTATCTTAGGTTTGTTATTGAGAGGAAGGGACTAACAGATATGCCTATATATAAACAGACAAAACAAGAATTCAAATCATTTACAGAAGTGTTTTGAAGTGCAGATGTGATTTACTAACACTCATTAAAGTATTAAAACTTAAGTAAAAACTTTGTCTTAAAATGCTACAACAAAATTTGTGACATGCTGTAAAATTCATTTAATGATGAACAATTCATTTGTTACAATGCCACTTAAATGCATAAATGATCCTAACAATTTCTGTTACATTTGCGGCAAAATGGTGTTTGCTGAGAAATATCACTCCTGTAATAAAAACAGCTTACAATCTTTATTTTGATGAATTCTGCAAATTAGGAGACCAAGATAAGAGTTGGGCTCCACATATCTGCTGTAAGACTTGCTACACGAATCTTCTGGATTGGTTAAATCACAGGAGACCTTCAATGCCTTTTGTCATTCCAGTTATTTGTTTGGAGCCAACAAAGCACATTGATGACTGTCTATTTTGTATAGTTCCACCAATACAAAGCACCTGATGTTGAATCTGAACATTACAAAATTAGCCGCAGTGAATTAATGATTTAGTCAGAGGCCCAGAACTTTCTAAAGTCCAAGGCAGAGCTGTTAGCATCCAGATTGCAACAATGGAACTACCTTGCCAAAAATGTGAAAGTGACATTTTTTTGTGACTGTCAAAATCACCTTAAGAAATATTTTTCTGAGGAAGGTGATTTAGTGTTTGCAGTGATGTTAGTGGCTTATTCTAGTGCTCTGAACATTAATCACATCTCTGATCAGTGGCTGTTGTTTATAGATACTTCAAAATTAAGTCTCAAAGCTGTATCACTCCATGACAATCAGTTGTCGTCAATTCCTAATGGTTATTTTGTGCATATGAAGGAATCATATGGCAGTCTGAAACTCCTTGATTCAATTCATTATAACACACATAAATGGAAAATGTGTGCAGAGTTCAAAGTAATTACAATATTAACTGCACCCCAACTTTAGGCTACACTAAACACTGTTGTTTTATATATGAATGGGACAGTAGAGATAGAGCTTCTCATTTCATAAAAAAGGAATGGCTTTTAAATCAAGGTATGGAAACTGGAAAAATGAATGTTAAAACATGAACCTCTGGTGGAATCTAAAAACATTTTAATTTCTCCAATACATATAAAACTTGGTCTCATCAAAAACGTTTGCTAAAAAGTTGCACAGAAATAGACTGACATTCAAATATCTAGTTACAAAATTTCCTAGAATTAGTGAGACCAAGTTAAAGGAAGAGTTTTTGTTGGCCCACAGATTCGTCAACTTCACCAAAATGAGAAATTTCAACACCTTTTAAATGATGATAAACAGACATGGATTTCTTTTAGAGAAGTGGTAAACAATTTTTTGGAAAACAAACAAGCTATTAGGATGACATCTTATCACAAAATGGGATGCAACATGTATCTTAAATGACACTTTTTACACTCCCATCTGAATTTTTTTCCTGAAAGTTGAGGGAAAGTAAACAACAAACATGGTGAACATTTCCACCAAAATATCATTAATGGAAAAATGTTACCAGGGAAAGTAGAGTGCAAGAATGCTTGCTGACTACTGCTGGATGGGATGTTCAACTCCACCACTACAAGAGGGAAGCAGAGAGAAAGCATATTTAGTAAAGGTAAGTGATCATGAATCTATTTTACAAGACATCACACAAATTTTCATAGAAACAATTACTATTGTATTTTTCCTTAATATTATTCTCAAGAACCAATCTAGCATTCCTGTTGTCATATTTGTGTTCAGCATAGTGTAGTCCTTAAGAAAAGTGAAGTTTCATTTGTCACAAACAAAATGTCAAAATTTGTTTGTCCAGTGAATCTTTCCCCCTTTTTGCTGGAGTATGTTCTGGCATTCCCTGCATAACTTATATTAACTGCTTACTGCATTTTAGACTCTTTATCACTAATTTATTGCCAACTTGTTTATCTCAGCCACCTTGCATCTTTGTAATTAAATATGTGTTGGCATGCAGGCATTTCATTACAAGCTTATATAAATTTACATTCAATTCACAGTATTGATTACATTTACAGTACTTTTCTTCATTAAATAACCTAAATATATTATGAAATGCTGATGAATGATATATAAACATATTTGCATTATTTTCTGTCATTTGTTTCAGGGTGGCCTAAGTGCACTTGGCAAAAATAATGTTTTTAAAAAGTTAGTCTTTTGTCAATGATGCTATCAACTGCCAATATCATACCAGTATCACCTGTGTACCAGGATTTCATCCTGCAGGGTTCTTTTACTTGCATGAATTAACTGATATGGGGCTGTTACAAGGGTCATCCAATAAATATTATTCTCTGCAAACCATATGTTTTAAAATTTAGTTGGTATTGTAGGAACTTTCATTGGGGTATGGTGGTTACAAAAAAAAAAAAAAAAATGTAAATGGCGTATTATTTATGGACGCTCTTTAACTGCTGTGGTTCTCAGTGTCCCATTCTAAATTGGGCATGAAAGACTGCTTAATTTTGCTCAGAGGCCTCTCTATCAGGCTTGAGGTTCTTTTACATGCCGTAAATCTACGACACGGTACCAACGGTTTTACTTCCCTTCCGAAGGAAGCCATGCTAAGGATTTTTACACCCAAAAAAATCTGTCGTCCTCCGCCAGGTTTGAACCTGCGACCTGGGTATATGAAGTTAACATGGTAACCATTACACCACGGAGGGCGACATGCTGGCTGCACTTGACCTTTAACAGTATATGCTTGCTCCGCATTCACCAGTATGGCACCAGCTGCCATGGAGGTACCACATGGAGACATGTCTGCTTGTGAACTTCGCTCTGTTATTCGCTTTTTCACAGCAAAAAATGACATGGATATCAATATTCTTTGTCATTTAGTGTGTGTTTATGGTGAAGGATGCATGAGCATCCAAATGGTTCACTGCTGGCATTCATGTATTCTAGCATGTCCCACCTAAAAAGCATGTAAAACACCATTTGATCACATTAATGAGTTTACATGTAAGTTAGTACTGGGTTTGTGATATTTCAAATATTTTTACTTTCTCTATGTACTATGTACATAGTGTATTGAGACAATATTATATTGCACCCAAAACTTTGATACCAAGATTCCAACTGAAATATATGTTTTGGGACCCCCTGAACAAAAAAAAATTTAGAAAAATGTGTGTGTGTGTATGTGTGTGTGTGTGTGTGTGTGCACGTGCAGCATAGCTCAAAAATGAAAGTCAGTTAAACACCAAACTTGATATCTAAGTTCAGTATCTTCCAAAGAGTGACACGCAGATACTCAAGAAAATCCCCCCCACCCCCAACTACCCTTTATATAGAAAAAAATTGGAAAATTTTTATTCTCAAAAATGGCTCTATCGATCTTTATTAAAATCTCTTATATTTAAGATATTTATAAAATATTGTTATATATAATTCTCTATTTATTATAATAATATAAAATAATTATTTATAAAATATTGTTATATATAATTCTCTATTTATTATAATAATATAAAATAATAAATAAAGTCAAAATAAATTCTAATCTTAATAAAGTTATTAATAAATGTTTGACAGATAAAATGTAATTTTCTAGGAATAGCTTCTGAAGACCTCTTTATTTTGGATGAATTTTTCTGAATTTTGGATAACTGGTAAACCATAAGAGATAAGACAAAAATTTACTACACAGAAACATAATTTATATCATATACATTTTTTTTGTGGAGTTGACCATTTTTGAGATATTCCTTGTTATTGGTTTCAGTTTTAAAATACTTTTTTCATATAGGAACTTGTCAACTCCTGGCCAAACAAAGAAACAGATTTCAATCCCATAGCAACCACATTTTAAACCATTTGACTGCCGGTTTAATGTATTCCCTTATTTCCCTTCTACTTATAAGGAACTAAGTAATAAGATAATTTCTGTAAATGTTTATCTCAATTAGCATGAACTAGACAAAATGATAAGCTTATTAACAATAATTTGTTAGATGTAGAGAAAATCATATAAATGGAAAACATCAGATTTTTAATGGTAGTAATGTCTGCAATAGTAGCATCAGTGGTTAACTGATTGTTTTTTTGTTTTGTTTTTTTTAAAAATAAAACATCACCTTATCAACCACAGCTTTTAAAGTATGAACTATTTTTAAAATTTGTTTATTATACTTCACACCTATCCCTACCACAGGTTCCCTTTTCTTAATAGGAATCCTTTGAATTGTAAGACCGACAAGATTCACATTCTCATCTAAATTGCCCTCAACTTTTCTTACTACCACTAAGGTCGGAAAAAGGAAGACATTCAAAGATATACCTACTTCCTCATTAGAACAGTCCTATATACACAACATATGTGAAGAATTGTTAAAACTTGGCCACAATAAGTTCCTTCTATGATCCCCCCCCTCTCTATTGTTTGTATATTGTTACCACTTCAAGAATAGTGAGGGCCAGGCTTACAGTCTCTTAGATTGGACTTCAAAGTCCAAACAGAAGTATGCTCGATGTTACACACATATTAGTAGGGCCAATAACAATTAACAAATCAATTCATTCTTGTAACACACCATTCTCTCACACATAATTTGAGCTGCAGCACTTTAAAGTGTGAAAATTCATTACACCTCAATGAAGCCAGTCCCCATGGCCACACTCGCTAAGGCATCTCGCTTTGGTGCTTCCTGGGCAGGGGATCGTGGGTTCGAGTTCTGCCTTGGGCATGGGTGTTATATGTTTGTGCAATGTGTATATGTTTGGGTAAAGGAACAGTAAAACCAGTAATCATACCGTAATTTAGGGGGGAAAATGTAAACAGGGATACAGCGCCAGAGTCCTGACCAGACTCTGGTACTGTTTAAAAAAAAAAATGAACAATAAGCAAGTTTAGGGGGTAAAAATACCAGTATTAAAGCGAGAGAAGACAAAATAAATGATTATTATAAGAGACTTACCTACAGAAATTGCATTTTCATATCGTACAGTTGACAGAATGACTAGGAGCACAACTGCTGAGGAACAGGTGATCAAAACTGATGGAGCTAATGCATCACCAAGTAACAGAGCAACTAACAAAGAGGTAAATACACCAATGTTAACAAAAACTGAGCTATACAGAGTTGCCAAGCCATAAATTATAGGAAGATCACTCCTGTTGTCAGTATTGGCTTTGTTATCAGCTCTGCTCCATGATTTCATGATATCTTTCATGTGATTGAAGAGATGAGGAATGATGTTTGCTTGGCCATACACAGGAACCATCATGCTTTCTGTCCTTCTAGGCACAGCATAAACACTTAATGGTTGAAAGAATAAACTCAGAAATACACTTATAATGAGAGCATATATAATCCATGGTAAGAACTGTATTTGCCATGGAAGAAAAAGTTTGCTCTTCATGTCTTTAGGCAGACCCTGAAGCACCCAAAATCCTCCAGTACAAACAACAATGACAGTAGGTGCATATCTTGCTAATGTCACAATTGGAGAGAAGCCTACAAGGTTCCCACAGCTTCGTAACCATATACGAGCCACAGTAACAAAGAATGCAAAGCAAACCAATGTGATTAAGCATTGTGTGTTATAGTATTTAGTATTTGCAGTGCTTGTAGAAGTATGAACTTTTAGTGACACAAAAGATTCACAGTTTTTTTGCTCTTCTCGACAAACCCAGTAGTATTCTGATATCTTTATCGAAATACTGAAAATTACACCCAGTAAGAGCATATTTGATCTTACTAGATAAAACAAAGACTTACTCACAGATGACTGCTTTTCAAAAGATTTTAAAATCCTAAAATTGTAAACCAGCAACCAAACCAGAGTGAACATAAAATATAACAACATTCTGGCTTCTTCTACTATATAACTATTTGAAAACAAAGCACAAGAAGATAGAAGCAATAAAATTCTACCAAGATTGCTAGGCCAGTCTCTAACTTTGATACAGCTGCTCCATAGATCAAAGATGATAACCCAATTGGAGATAATAACTAGTCCTATTATAAAGAGTGATACTAATCCAGTACTCTGATATACTGATAATTCAATGTTGTTTATAACACCTAATGAGTAGCATGCAAAACTAACAGCAATAGCCAAGATAATAGCACCAATAGTGCCCAAAAGTAATGAGCTACTTAAATATTCTTGCAATTTCTCTCTTGGGAAACTTACGGCAAGAAAACTAAACAAAATAGCAGAGGCCATAACAAGAAGACCATGGGCCATTAGCACTGGATCAAACTCAACCCAAATCTCTTCACACATTTCCCTAACAGATGATAAATACTTTTTTGCTTGCTCAGAAAAGAGAAAGATGTCCTGCAAGTTTAGGGCTTCCTTATACATTTTCTTCAGTGTATTGTAAGTTTTATTTGCAACACTTAATTTTTCATGGGAGAATTGATCAGTTCGTTGAGAATACACTTCAATATATTCAGAAACTTGTTCCACATTCCTCCATAAAGTGTTTATAGCAAACTGCCAATCAGAGTAAGCTGCATTACCCTGAGTCATTGCAGGCAATGCTTCAAGAACAACAGTGCCAAGATTAGAGAATGGTATGGCAATGCCCAAAATAGCTGCAAGAGTTGGAACCAAATCCACTTGTTTAATGGTATCTATAGGAGGAATCAATGAACTAGAAAGAAGAGGCTTTGGTGAGAAAACAAAGAGTGCTGAAGTAACCTCTGCCTCACTATCTCCACCATGATCACCTGAAAGAAAAGATGAAGTGCATATTAATCAGAATGTCTGATTGCTACTAAAACTTAAACAGGAAAGGGATTCAGTAAGTGTGATAGGTTGAGTGACTTGAATAATAGAGAGTAGCTTAGGGTCATTCAATTTGTCTTTTTATTAGCAAACAAGAGCCATTCCATGTGCTGAGCTTAAACTGATACACAGCAAAACATTTGCAACTGTTATATTTTAATTTTATATTTTTTAATTTGTGAAAGTCTATCAATATAATCAACAGGCTGCATTTTGAAAAAGCACAGAATTAACATCAATCCAGCCTTAGAACTAGACTTGATGTAAACAAATCATTTCACATCACTCTCCATTAGCCTTGTGCTCGTATAAACTGTGAGGAACAAACATATGTCAATGTGTATTCATGTCTATAGTGAAAAAGATAATAAAAAATGAGGATAAAACAAAAGTCATATTAATCTGCTATTGCATGTCTAATATGAAGAGGTGTAAAATCTGGGTCTCCATCCAAAATATTCTCTCTGAAAATTATATTCCCCTTATTTCTCTTCACAAACCTAAGACCAACACACCTCTGTAATATGTTATTTGTGTATCTGCCTCAATCAAGAGGTCCAGAGTCCAAATTTTGGTTACATGGACATGATTTTTTATCAGGATTTTTCCTTATGCTGAAAAGATGAATGTTGGGTAACTTTACACTCTAAGACCCAGGGTTTGTTTGAGCATTATTTCACAATTTCATTCATGCATTGTTTGATATGACCTACAGGGTTAAAATACATTAAACTTAAAAAATATCTAAATTCCGTTTAAAGATACAATTTATGAATGATAGATTGCTTAAATGAAGGAAACATACACTCATTGCTGACAGAATTTAAGAGTTTTTTCTAATGTTGACCATTCATTGTTGAAGGAAACTTTGTGCACTTTGCTCTGAATAGCACATCTGATAATGTCATCTATTTGTTAAATACAATGGGCCCTCGAGGAGGCCCCCTGGGAGGGGGCAATGGAGTGAGGTAAGACTGGGCAACTGGAACCAGGAGTGATGAGACATTAACGAGAGGGTCCCTAAAGTTTCCAGTTTCAATGCCCGGCAGTTGGATAGGCACACAGAAGACCCCTGCCCCACATAGAGGTTACAAAGCCAGCCCCCCCCCCCCCCCCAAGAAGGCAGTCTGTATACCCCTGTAAACCATATGTCACCTTTGCTCCTTGCTTTAGCATGGCAGCTTCTGTAACTTATGAACAGCATAGGCCTTATTGAAATATCTTTTAATCGATACTTACAGGGTTTATTCATTGCACATAACTTCTAATCATTAAATCCCAATAGTAAAACCCACTATATTTTTGGCACATTTCTACTAATTTTCCTTGTTACCTTTCTTCACTTTCCTTCTTTATTTATTTGTTTGTTTGTTTTGTTTTTGGCCATTGTACTTCTAGAGAAACAACATGGTATTGAGTGCAGTACATAAAATGTTTTTTATACTTTTATTTTTAAATAAATATAAAATGCTCCTCTCTTTCAACAATGGAGGATACCATCTGTAACTACTCATGTGCAAATCTACATTTACTATACACACATCTAGAATATATTTTTGAAAAGTTGACAGACTTGAAAAGTTCAATGCCATAGATGTGATTGGAACCACTTGGTTCCAGCTGTGAGATTAAAATTGTCAATTCAGACTCAACCTATCAAATTACTGTCTTTAACGGCTAGGGTAAAAGAACACTTCTTTTATTATTGATTTACTTAGAGTAGCTTAACTGCACAGTTATATCATGACATATATGGGGTTAAAAAGTTACAGTACATTGTCATATTCTTTATTACTAATAATTTGCACAGCAAAGTTGTCTTTTTTGGTTTCAACATTTACATATTAAGATAAAACTATCATTATATGCAAATTCAACACTTAGTCAGTTGCTAATTTAGGGTCCAAAATTCCAGAAATTAAACTATTTAAATAGTACAACAGGTACATTTTTTTTTTCCCCCTGAATTTGATGGATATATTTGTGACAGATGACAAAATATGTAACAAATAATATGAATGCTAATGATCTCTATATTGTTTCATATTGGAATTTAATAAATTCGTTTCAGTGCTATAAATTGTTTACTATTATTAAATTGTATGTATTATAAATTGCTTTTAAGTTGGGACCAAAGGAAGCTACAGCGAATTTAGGATATTCTTTATTCTAAATTACATTGTCATGACCATCTATAATATACAAGCTATATGATGTGGAGTATATGTTTTATCTCTCTTCTAAGACATATAACAAATGAATTATTCTCCACTATAGGAATGCAACAAGAACTCAATAGTTTACAAAAAATATTTACCACTTATTTCATGTATTTAATCAGAAGCAAATGTGCTGATGCAACACATTAGGTTTTAAATTGTAGCAAGTGCAAATCAAGGCAACTGCAAAAACTAAAAGTAATTTTCCCAAAATAAAGCAAACAATAGTCAAACTGTAAACCTGTTACAGAAGACAAAATAAAATTGAATTCAACTTTCATGTGTTGCAAATTAAAACAGTTATTCAACATAATTATGATTTGCTACTGGTCACTTCAACATAATATGTTGTGTTTCTTATGATTTATTCATCCTATATTATAATACGCGGGCCGTTCAGAAAGTAGCCTCCGATCGGTCACAGTGCGGGTAGTGGGAGGAGTAGCGACGCCATCTGTGCATTCACGCACTCAGCAGGTCAGTCGGCATCAAGCCATGGTCGAGTGAAAGTCGTACCTGCGCTAGTTTAGTGTTTGTGGCCGTTTGAAATGTGTACTGCAATAGAAAACCCCGCCAAATGTGAAGTGCGTGCTGTTATAAGGTTTTTTACAGCCAAAGGATATTCTGCAGCAGCTATTCATCGTGAGCTTTGTGCCGTGTACGGACCAAGAGTTATGAGTGAAGGAGTGGTCCGTGAATGGATACGTTTATTTAAAAGTGGACGAGAAAACGTTCATGATGAAGAGAGGAGTGGTAGACCATCATTGGTCATGGACGAACTCGTTCAGACAGTTGATGCAAAAGTTTGTGAAAACCGACGTTTCACAATGTCAGAGTTGTCTACTGATTTTCCACAGATTTCTAAGACTCTCTTGTACGAGATAGTGACAGCAAGATTGGGTTACCGTAAGTTCTGTGCACGATGGGTGCCCAAAATTCTTACCGACCACCACAAAACTCAAAGAATGGCCTCTGCATTAGATTTTCTGTCACGTTATGAGGCCGAAGGTGAACCATTGTTAAACAGAATCGTGACCGGGGACGAAACCTGGATTAAGTACATGAACCCTGAGGCAAAAGAACAATCAAAGATGTGGGCACATTCAAATTCGCCTACCAAACCAATAAAAGCCCGGCAAGATTTTTCTGCCCGAAAATTGATGGCAACAGTGTTTTGGGATGCAAAAGGGGTGTTGTTGGTTGAATTCATGGAACGTGGGACGACCATTAATCAAGACGTGTACTGTGAAACACTAAAACAATTACAATGGGCTATACAGAACAAACGCCGTGGTATGCTGACTTCCGGTATCGTTTTTTTGCACGATAACGCCCGTCCTCACTCTGCTCGCAGAACAACAGCCCTTCTTGAGTCCTTCAAGAGGGACGTTGTCAACCATCCACCTTACAGCCCAGATCTGGCGCCAAGCGATTATCACCTCTTCATGCATATGAAGAAATGGCTCGGGTCCCAGCGGTTTGATGACGACGAAGAGCTCAAAGATGCGGTCACAGGCTGGCTCCAGGCACAAGGGGGTGATTTTTATGCAGAAGGAATTTCAAAGCTTGTGAATAGATACGATAAGTGCCTCAATCGTTATGGAAACTATGTAGAAAAATAGTGCAAAGATGTACTTGTAAGATGTATATATCAAAATATTTTTATTTAACTTGGTGAATTTCTTGCAATCAACCGGAGGCTACTTTCTGAACGGCCCTCGTAGAAGTTATTTTATTAAGTTGCTTTATTTTATGGGCTATTCTCCACATACTTTTATGTGTACTCCTGTAATTATCTAATTTATACTCAACTAAAACAAAATCTAAAGGCAAACAGGTTAAAAATCCCCTCCTGTGTTGCATTCACATAACTTTCTCTACTCATTCAACAAAGTGTTCTTACAAAAGCTTATTATTCTATCTACTTCATGTTAATCCAGATGGATATTTGTGAAAATGGTTTTATTACACATTTCCTTGCAGGTATAATGGGAATACAATATTGTAGGCTTAAGCAAGAGTCAAATCCTTTAAGAGCTGGTCACTGGTGATGCTTTGACATTTTCTCTTTGCACAACCACCAGGATAAAAAAACACAAAATGTCTTCCCATTTAAGAAAAGTATTTTTCTTTGAAAATTTAAACCAATAATAAGGAATAGAAGGAGAACCAATTTGAAGAATTAACCTTTCACGAACTGATAAACTATACAGGTATACATCAAAAAGTACTGTACCTGATAATATACCACATGAATTGCTAAAACAACTTCCACTTGAAGGGCTTACATATTTAAATGAAATATACAGCTTGTTTTACGTTTGCCTTTTCCAGAAGTTTACCAATGTGGTCTGTAACTCTGTGAATGTAAGGAAAGAATGCTTTGCCTTGTTGCCTTGCCATCTTTGACTTCTTTGATGTATTTCTTGAGTGCAATGTATGACTTATCTCACTAAGACAACCGCCAATTTTTTGAAAAGCAGTATTAGTGTTACAATACTTCTTCCTCAGCACCTGGATCACGGATATGCCTAACTCTCTCTGTTATAGCACTTTTGCTGAGGGTGGTGGTTTGACCTTTTTTGTAAAGTAGTAATCTTTGTCAGATTAGATATTTTAGATATCAAAATATCTAAGAAAAGGATGATCTTTCTCATATCATATTGTGAATGTATGTTTTTACCAATAATGTTGAGATAGTTGAGAAATTTCTGCAGTTCACTGTCAGCATATGACCAGATTATGAAGCTTAACCCCATACTATAGGTGGATTTAGGTGATCCATGCATATGATCAAATTACTTCAAAAGCATTTTTAATCACATTAGGATTGGTGGATCAGTGATGAAAACTTTTATCCAAAAGTAATGAATATATTGATATAAAAGATGTTTTTCCTTCCCCTTTCTACAAATGCAAAAATTATGAGTCCTCTGAAATGGGCATTTAATTTTACTTGAGTATTGTAGTAAGCAATATTGTAGCTTTCAAGGTAGTAAGCTGTATAAAGTTTTACCCTTAGCTCTACTCAGGAGAACAATCTGATGAGTTTCTTAAAATCCTACCTACAGTTAAATAAAAGAAGACTGAAGCCTTGAGTTACCTGAGTCAGTCATTCCATGATCACCTATAACAAGGAGCATTGTGTTGTCATCAATGGTGTCTACAACAGACCTGTAAAAGAAAAAAGGTATCTTACTTTATGACTATTAGAATAATGAGCTTGTATACCTCCAACCTAGAAGCTTAATACTATTTGGTATTATACACTTTATTTATTTTTCCTATTGGTATTAATGACTTTTCCATTTCTTTTACATTTGAAGAGTAAGTATGCATACTCAGTTATTAGATGTTTGTAGAACTTCCCTCATTAAGAGTCAGTAAATGTCACCTGAGTCTCATTCATTTATAAGACATACATGTTACACATCTTAAATGAAAATCTGATTGATATTATCTTGTTGACTCCTATTATAAAATGCTATTATAAACATACCACCAACACCAAATGAGCTCAGAGTACCCCACAGATTACAAATGGAATCAAATTGAAAACACTGCAAGTTTCAAGCAGTTACAACTAGGTTTGTTTCAAACAAGTTGCTGAGAATTTGTGGCAAATTATAAGACAAAAAACATAACAATAAGAATGAAGATTGAATATAATGATTAAAGCAATAAAAATGATTTTGCATTGGCAAATTGATAGTTGTGTTGCTCGCTTTGCAATATACTCAGTGCTGTTTGGTCTACAGTAGCATTTGTAGCTAAAGTTCAAAACAATGCTGTAATAAATTATCAGATTGTCTACATTTTTAGGACACAAATGTAATACAAGCTTATACATCAAAGTGTTTTTCCCAAAATAACTTCCAAAAGCACATCATAACATACATGCATGTTTATAAGATAAATAATTAAAATAAAAGCAGTATTTAAATTACAATTTTAAAAAGTAGTTTAAAATAGTCTTCCATCCACATTTCACAATAAATATTATGAAAATTATTTCAAACTAAGCAATTTGTTCTTAGTTACATACAACATATAGAAATATAGTAGTTTAGATGCTTGCGAAAACTGGATTTATTAATAGAGGTCATGTGGAGATGAAATGAGGAGAGGTAACAAAAGGAGAGGAGAAGAAAGGAAAAGAGGGGCAAGGAATGGAGAGGAGAAAAAGTGAACAGAAAGCAAAGGGGAGGGGGTAATCTTCAAAATGTTCGACCACGAAATTTTCAACATGAAAATGTGAAAGTGCGAGGAATATCTCAAAAGCTGCTAAAGCCAAAAAGAAGTGACTTCAGCAGTTTATATTAGCAAGTTTAGAGGGTGGTTTTTTTTTTGTTTTTTTTTTTTAGCTTCATAGTTGTATAAAATTCAATTGGAATGAACAGGACTTCATAGGCTATTTGTTGAGAATTCAAATTTAAACATCTTATCCATCAGGCTTTTAAATTATTATGAGTGTCCCAGAAAAGGTGCATACATATTTGTTTTTTTAATAGTTTTATTTGCCAAAATTTCACTCATTAAGAGTTCTTTTACATGCTGGTAAATCTACTGCCATGGGACTGTCACTTTTTTGCATCTTAGCTGTACTTGAACCCATACCCTTGGGATCAAAAGGCGTGCCGAAACAACTGAGGCAAGCAGACTGATGTTTTATTATTTTTCATGTCAGTATCTCAAACATAAAATTATCAAAATAATTGTCATTTTTAGAAGAAGAAGCAGAAGAAAGGAAACAAAAAAAAAAAGGGGAAAAAAAAAAACAAAGCAGGAAAGGAACAAAATAAACAAAAGAAAATGTTATCCAGGTTAAACATATTTACTTTTTCTATCTTAAGTAGGGGAATTATTGTATTCCACTCAAAAACTTGATGTAGAGATGTCCCTGGAAATATATTGTTCTGACATTCCCTGAATTGAGAAGAATAAAGAAAGAAAAGAAGAAATATTTCTATAAAAAGGTCTGTGTGTTTGTGTGTGTAAGTGTTAGATGTACATGACCATGTGGGTCTATGAACAGTGTAGTCGGTCCCCGCCACATCACGTGGCCAAGTTCACAGAACACCTAGTTTCTGCCTAGTTCTGACGAGCCCTTTTGCTTATGCATATAATGTAGTTAATCCATAAACTAGATGGCACCACAGGTAATTAGCATGACAAAGTCTACGGATTGAGACATAAAGTAACTAACGATGGCTATAGGCAGCATATGACAACTTGCTTAGCAACTTCCAGTGCCAAGTCGAGGTTCTGAAAAAAATTGCTTCGAAAAGAACATTTCAAGCGCTGCACACCAAAAGTACTTTGCATTGCTGTCAATAGATGTCGCTTTCTACCAGCATTGAATGGAAGTATATAATGGTTCAGTGGTACCCATTGTCATTAATATAGGTGCATCGTAGTACAAACTAAATAAAAGAAAGTCCTAAAATGAAATTATAAAGATAGGTCTAAATTTCAATCAGTTCCATTTATTCACACATTACGTAACAGGACTGTGAAACAATAGCCTATACTGGCAGTCTGTTTCCTAGTATAATGTTGGCCATCTTGATGACATAGTTTGAATTTGAAAAAATTTAACTTGGCTGCAATTTCATAACAGCAAGGTGCACAAAGTCTTCTGAAAGAAAAATGTGCCTTTTCTCGTTGTTCTGTCACAAAGAGAAATAACAGAATTAAGTTGTTTCGTTTCTCGAAATATGCTGAAAGGTAAGAAGCTTTCAGAAAATGGTAGTATAGAATCAGTCATTACCTAACATGAAACATACTGCAGCTTGGTTGTAATAACTTTGTGAAAAGAACTTTAATAACTGTTTCAGATTCTCTCATGCAGAAAAATGATTCATTAAAAAATTAGCTAATGTATACACTATACAAATAATTCCAAGTGAAACAAGAATGTCAGATTTGAAGGAGCATTTTTATCTTAACCACAACCACTAGCTTTGCCCCCTTTTTCCTGGACTGTGTATTTGACATTCGCTATATAACTTACACTAACCACATACTGCATTGCATACTCTTATGACTAATTTATTGTTGACTTGTTTACCTCAGCGATCTTGTAATTAAATATGTATTGGCATTTCAGAACAAGCTTATATAAATTTACATTCAGTCCACAGTATTGATTACATTTACAACACTTTTCTGGCATTAAGTAATCTAAATTATATAATGAAATGCCAATGAATGATATATAAACATATATTTGTCCTGTTTTCTGTCATTTGTTTCAGAGTAGCCTAAATGCATTAGACAAAAATATTGTTTTTAAAAAGTTAGTGTTTTGTCAATGATGCTATCAATTGCCAGCACCACCTGCCTTTCATCTGCAAAGGTTCTTTTACATACAGTAAGTTTATAATATGGGGCTATTGCTTTTAGACACACTTAAAAACCATCAGTCTAGTCTGTGTTTTAATTTGGCTGCACACACTTTGGGCATCAACTTGTAAACATCATCTTAGACATCAGAAATGGGTATATGCTGTTAATTGATGAATTGAGAAGAAATAGCACCATGAATAAAGGCAGTCTCGTGTTGTTTTACTTTGCTTCAGCATACGCTATCTACATTGGAATAACACTAATATAGAATAAGTGAGGTTCCTATCACTGTTACCATAAAGTCCATTTCATTAGATATTTTGGGGTGTGTGTGGCATGAATGGAAACATCATCTTGATGTCTGCAGCATCACTCATAGGGGCCACATTCAATATCCCTGAGGTATGGTAAAAAATATACAAGTTTTTGTTTTGAATGTCATGAACTTCACCCAAATACACTATCCAAAGCAACACAATGCTCAAAGTATGATAGTATTTTTATGTATGTACTGTATTTGCACATATAATTATCAGGAAAAATAGCATGAAAATGAGGGTTCAAGTTCTGCTTTAATTCAGACACCACTAGTTACTGGTGTTTGAGGTTTAACTTGTATTTCATGAAAACCTGTGTTATATTCTCAAACATGACCACCAAATTACATGTACATATACTTTATTTTTTACTCTCCTTTTGTGTTCACTATTTTTAAAGTGTGCAATACTTTAACTAGAATTTAGAGATCTTGTAATTAACACAAACATGTCTTGCTGACTCAACTTTGGTGATACTATCCAAAAGGAACATAGTCTACAAAAGCCAGTATAACTTATTCTGAAACTCTGATTGGACAGAAACTTATGGTGGAGTTTATTCAATATGTCTTGAGTATCTTTTTTGTTTGTGAACGCTCTTTGAAACTACACAATCAGTATGAAACTTTTTATACACTTATTATCCTCACACACCTTTTAAACCGTCAGTTTTAGTTTAATTTATTATGAATAACTCAACCACAATTCAGTCTACAGTGCAATTTTCCTACTCATCTGAAAAGTGCACCAACAATAGATAAAAACTCTGTTTTCAGATCTTTTCTGTCCAATTAAAAATCATTACGACTAATATAAAAGATAGTCCAATATTTTTGCTTTAGGAAAATAAATATCCTGATTCATTGGGGGTATTTAAATATTGGCCAGGCTAAAAGTATTGGAATTTGAGGACAAACTGTCAAACTTATATCAACAGCTTAGTGTCAAACAAATGTGTCTACAGAATGTCTACTTTTCAGGATCGTGAAAAGAAACCTTTTTCCTTCTTTGATGCTTGAAATAGCTTTTAATAATTCCACCTTTTGATGCAGTAAACTTCAACATTTTCCAATCGATTTTATGTGCATTAGGTTTTAAATAAATTGTTTCATATTAATGCTTTTAAACAATAAAGTGCTAGTGACATGCATTCATTTCACTCTAGTCATGCACCTTTATGTATGATATAGGGTCTTCTTTCTTAATGATTAAAAGATTTTTAAAATATTTTTTTATTGGTAAATTCATATGTAGCAATGTACAAACTTAAGGAATGACTGATACACCAATTAAGTCTACCATAATATGATTTCAACATGAGCAAACATTTTATTAAAATATTGTTCAATCTTTTGTCATACAGAACAATGTTTTACAGTAAATGTTTATCGTGAATTTAGAGTATTCAGGTAATAACTTTTAATATTACTTAACTTAGGGATGATTATTTACAATGTTGTCCTTTAATATTTTATCTGACTAAATGTACCAGATTGAATGCACTGTTAAACTTTCTTCTCTTTCTTGTTCTTTGATGGAAACCAAAGGATCATAGAAATAAAGATACTGTTATTTGAATACACCATTTTACACAAATCCAAGAGATCGTTCAATTTATGCCTGACTATTTTCAATGGCTGGTTGAATGCATGATTAAGGACAGGCTTGGCAATAGAACAATGCCTTTTCTCTTTTCTACTGATTTGGAATGAATGAACACTTCAAGTTGATCATATTTAAAATAAACGTGATTAGGATCGCTTTTCCTGAATTGAAGCCACATTATATAAAGTTAACAAACGGTATTGCTTTTAGCTTCAATTATTTTGCTTTTTAGAAGTTCCATTTGCATAGATTTACAGTCTTTTATGTCTGACTGATGTATTTCTTTGATTTTATATTAATGGATCTCAAGGCAATTTTTCCTAATGCATTCCAACCATTTCCACATTTTTACTTGCATTTTCAATTGGGCATGCACTGAATCTCATTGCATTTGAGAATGTTCTGGTTCGAAGAATATATGATAAATGACAGAGACAGCCCACGATTGTGTTGCAATATAGGCACATTGACTCACACTTGATTTTATATTTTGTCTCCCACAGGAGTTAGGCATTTCTGATTATTAGTGGCAGAATTTTTTATATAGTCATAAACACAGGTTCTTCTACCTGCAATTTCTTTGTACTGCATATAGTTTTCATCCTGTCTTTTTGCCACACCGTAAACAGTAAGATTATACACAGCTTATCTTTGTTGATAGAATAATCTTTAGCGTTAATTGCAAGACAATACCTATCAACCTCCATGTCAAATTCAATAAATGTACTTTTCCATTTTCAGTATCATGCTAATATACATATAGAGGTATCATACTTATAGCATTTTGCTTTCTTGATATATGCCTTTTGTGAGCTTCTTTAACCCTAAGTGTTTCATCATTGAGTTGATCACAAGTGTAATATTTGTCCCTTTTGTCTTTCCTTGGTACATGGAATGATATATTAAAATTGGCATAGAAAGCATTGCCACAGAACCATTTCTTTTTAGGCAAAATATTGTCAATTTCACTTTTTTGGACGCACATATCATACATTTTAGAGAGGTTCAGATCTGAAGGTTAATATTCTCTAGCAGTTTCTTTACATTTTAATAAAATGGCCCACTGATAAAGGAATTAATGTGATCTATGATGTACTTCCTGCTTCTTCAGTTCTCTTTACCCCAGGCTTTTGTTTTCCTCTCTTATCTCTCTGCCACAACGCCAAAGGCATCCTTCTTTAACATATTTCTACTACAGTTTCTGGTATGTTAAATAAAGCCAAGAAAAATATTTGGCATACCTGAAAATGGCTTGGTTTTACAGCAGGTGAAAATTTCTACTTTTATTTCTCCTCAAAATATCTGCATATGTCCTAGTTAGAGCTTTTGTTTCTCGGTAACAAGCATATTCAGATATTGCCATTGCTTATTGACGCCAGACTACAAAAGGCAGTAGTGATTCCTCTGCAATGATCCTCATAAAAGTTAAACTGTATTTGCAACTTAACAGTTTTCTGTGCTCCAATTTTACAGCTTTTCATTTGAACTTCCTGACCTGATCATGTTTTCCTCTTTTGTATGCTTCTTCTCCAGATGTTCTGAACTGCTATCATATTTTGTGTTTTCTTATGCTTTTCTTCTTGAGCATGCTACTCTGAATTTGAATCTGAATCTTCATATTTAGTGCCTGCAGCTAATTTCTCATTGTTTGGAGGAATTAGAATTTCTCCACAGTAACAATTTTCTACACTTGTATTGATATGTAAAGCAAGTTGCTGGCCATATTAGAAACAGGTACCATTACTGTAACTTTCTGATTTTCTTTCACACCATCCTCTTTAATAGCCACAATTTCATCTTTGTATTTTGGAGGACATAGATGTTTTAAGCTACTAGAAACCAAAAATGACATGAGTGTATGGTAAACTTTTCCAGTGATTTATTTTTTGTTTGGAAATGCACAGGAATCTTTTTTTTTTTCTTTGTACATAACTAAGATGAACTAGCTTCATCAGAATCTGAATTTTCAATTTCAATTGGTAAGTATTCCAGGTCTCTTGACTTCATCATATTCATCAATATCAACGTGATTTACTGTCACTATCCTGTCATTGTAAACACTCAGGAGGAACCTAATATATATAACTCTTTTGCTACAATTTCCAATTCATAATTAAACATATTTTTTGTTGTCAAGATAAAATCTTTGAACAAAATTAGATAACTGATTTATTACAGTATTGTAATTGATATTACACTGTATTTCAAATGCAAGCACCACAACTTTTGTAAGTTCACTTACCATTAAAAGTACTACTACTGCTATAATTTTATTTCTTGAAATGCAAGGTTTACAGGATTAAAAATAAAGAAGGATTAAAGCAAGAAAATTCAGTACTGAATAAGACAAAGCCTATTTACCAATTCTTTATCGGCTCTTTTTATCTTGGCATATCATTTCATAATTCAAGTTTTCTATCCGAAGAAGATGAAACCAAGTAGTCAGATTGTTTGATTCTTTTAAATAATGCCAATTGTACTAGAAAACGGGCTCGTCTAGAAGCCATTGCACTATTAATGCAGACCACCATCTCTAATTGTGTCTTTCACTCTATTTAACATCATTCAGCTACACAGCCTCAAAAATGCCTTAATGTATTTCCACCAAACACGGTAACCAACCTTATCTACAACACATCGAATCAAAGTGAGCAGCAAAGAAATGTATCTCAACATACGTTTCTTTGACTAACACGAGGAGTACTATAGCCTGAATCAGATTACTATAAGTTGAGAAAGTGTTATTTAGTATAAACATTATTACCAATTAAGTGGATACATCCCATTGTATCTTTGAAATTAAAAAAGATAGGCATGCAGTCATTAGATAGAAATCAAGATGCATCCTGAGTTGTTTAGAAAACAACTGTATCTCAAAAAACAATATTTTTGTAGATATGTTCGTTTGACACTAAACCATGGATATGTGACATAATTTTTATAAAATTAAAAAATATATAATAATAATAATAATTTATTATCCGTCATTAGGTAATTACATGAATTACAATAGACTTTGTCCTATATCCTAAATAGAGCTTAGAAACTATATACTTATAGACTATGTACAAGACATCCGACACAATTCATTCTGACATTCCTGTAAACTATAGCATGGGTATTCTATCAGCCATTTATACATTCTGTCTTTAAATCTATTTAAACTGTAGTTTTTTATTTCAATGGGCAAGCTGTTATATAATTGAATTCCTATGGTTTTATAAAATTTGGCTGTTTTCTGGAGTCTCTGAAAAGGCATTTCTATTTTGTTATTATTTCTTGTATGATATGTATGTATTTCATTTCTTTTTGTGTGCATATCTACATTTTCTTTAATATAAACTAAAACATCATATACATATAAGTTAGCAATTGTGGGAATCTCAGCAATCTTAAAAAGAGGTTTGCAATGCTCTTTTCTGTGGGAAGAAATTAACATTCTCACTACTTTTTTTTGAATAATAAGTACCTCAGGAATCCTGGAACTGCTACCCCATAGTATTAAACCATATCTATATATACTTTGGAAAAAGGAAAAATAGGCCGCCCTTACATATTCTTTTGGCACTAATTTGTTCAAGTTAGCTAGCATAAATACTGTACGGGATAGTTTACTACAGACGAAGTCAATGTGTATGGTTCCAAGAAAGATTATTGTCAATATTTATTCCCAGCAGTTTTACATTTTCAGTTGTATTAAATTTACCCCTGCACTTTTTTAGTGTAAACATGATGTTTTGTGTCTTGTTTTCATTGAGGTAAAAACCATTTAGATCAAACCATTTCTTCACCTGTTGCATGTTTAAGTTTACAGACTAGGCAAGTAAATCCAAATTGTTGTTTATGTTGAGGAAAGTTGTGTCGTCTGCATAAGCAACCATATGAGAGACTGAGCATTTCTGAACATCATTCATCATTATTAGAAATAACACTGTCCCCAACACAGAACCTTGTGGTACTCCAATATCTACATCAACAACCTGAGACTCTTTACCTCTTATTACTACCTTCTGCTTTCAATCACTTAAGTATGATTTAAATATATTCAAGGACACTCCTTTTACCCCATATTTTTCCATTTTCCTAAGAAGAATGTCATGTTGCACACAATCAAAAGCCTTAGTTAAGTTACAAAGAGTTGCCTGTGCCGAACTACCCCTTCCAAACATTTCCAAAATATTCTGGATCAAAGTGTCCACTGCATCAATAGTTGATTTGCCTTTACGGTACCCAAATTGATTGTTTGCAAATGTTGTTCAAAATATTGTAGCAGTTGATTTTTTAAAATACTTTCCATAATTTTAGCCACTGTTGGAATTATTGATATTGGTCTGTAGCTACTTAACTCATTTTTACAACCCTTTTTGTAAATGGGAATCACTCTCGAATACTTTAAACATTTTGGAAATTTCCCTTCATTTAAACATTTATTAATGCAGAAGGTGAGAGGTACAAGAAAATATGGTAATACATCTTTAAGAAGATTGTTAGATATGTCATATACATCTTTAGTTTTGGAGTTCTTCAATTTCTTAGAAACATCTTGAACCTCATCGCATGTTACTGTTCTAAGACTAAAACTGCAAGAGTCATTAATCAATTGTGACTGATCTACATACTTTATGGCTTCTTCAATGCAATACTTGGTTTTAGTAGATATGTTTTTTACTCAATGATAATAGCATTGAATTCATCTGGAGCTATATTATCATTGATGGTATTCGTTTTATTTTTGCCTGTTGCATGATTAATTACTGACCATGCGGCCCTAATTTTATTGTCAGAAGTATCGATTAGTTTTTTATTGGTCTCCTTTTTGGCTTTGATTAGGCATTTTCTATATTTTTTCTATATTTAAACCAGTCCTAAATATCTACTTTCAAATGACTAGTCTTTCTTCACGACTATCAACTGACATACACGTTTATCTATAAAATTGCAATCAGGGACCTCCTTGCTACTATTCATTTTAAGATATTTAAATTATCTTTAAGCTCAGTGAAACATATCTAAACATTTTAAAACCATCCACAATAATATGCATAACAATTTAATATAGGCATATTTATAGTAATGTGTACTTTGTTGGAGAAATTACAAGACATAAAATGCAATCTGACCTTCATCACTTACTCTTTCCCCATTGTTTTTCATATTTTCATTTAGACACAAGAGTGTACGGGATATTGCATTTATTCACCCACAGCAGGAACTATGGTGCACAAACTTTTGTGGGGACACATACAAGATAATAGCGTAAAGTCTTGACTACTTTCATTCCTTATCTAAAATTAAATGCAAAAACCTACAATAATGTAAAAATTTAAAAGTATTGAAGATTTATCTTAAAGTAATAGAAATACTTAAACTCCATTGAGTACTGAGATATGTGCAATATTAGATCCCATTCTCCAATATTCATGCATTTATATGCATTATGAATATATCTTTCTCAACATTCAAAGTTACATAATTAAATCACATATATTTTTTATCTACATATCTTGGTTGCTTTTCTATGCTAGTCAATCATGGTCTCAATATGTACAACTCCTAGCTTTTTGTACATTATAATGATGATCCTCTGTGTGGGCTGCTACCAAACTCTGGCAAATTATGCTTACATTTTTGCTCTAGATTTAATGAAAGTTATCTGTGATAATGTATATATTTTCAATGAAATTTAATATATAATTAAAATAATAATAATAATAATAATAATAATAATACAATTGTAATTACTGATTAACTAGATCATTAAACTTAAAACAGCATTACAAACAACAACCTCCAACTATTTAAATGGATAACTTCTGATTTTGTGTCCATTAAGCAAATTAAGAATCCCTACCTTCAGTAAAAAAAATCACTAGACTGTCTACACTCAACACATATTGGGCTGCCTCTGCTGTTCTTAAGACTCACCAGCTATGCTTTAAATGGCTGGAGAGAAGACCTGAGGTGTTTTTTGTATTAACTTCCCCCTTCATGTCTAATTCTGCGAACATGCCTATTATAATATGTCAGTCAATTGTTCTACTCCTGCCTGAGAAGTCAAGCTATATTACATTGCAAACATAATTGAGTTTTATCACAAGAAACCCATTTTATACCTGACAATGAGCTGGAATACACAATAATCTGCACCAACAGATTAGGAACAAAGTCTTTGTTATTTATAAATTTAATATAGATTCCTTCTTCTCAAATTTACTGAGGTTCGCAGGTAGCTTGGCTAGTCCATAGAATATGCTTGTGCTTGCCAGATTATTGTATCTTCCTTTAGTCCCTTCTTCTTAGTCATTCTTAACCATTTCTCTCTGACATTGCCCAATAGTCTGCTATAGTTTTTATTTATTTTTTTTTTTTTTTCATTTTTGTTCCCAAATTTGTTCTCCCCATATGTTTAGTTACAATATATACTGAGAATCTGTTCATTTCAAAGTACATTGGTCAATTTTGTTTATCTTCATGTCTTATGCTTTAATTATCTAACTGCTGTTCTCACCCATGTGTATCCTTCTCACTCTTTATTATATACCTCTATGTATAGAACTATGTACACTTTCACAACCAGTGTTATTAGAAAATAAATTATCTTCCGGGCTTCATCAGTGAAGTGATCATTTGATTTTCACTGCGACGATTGATACGTGTCTTTCAGCATTGGCTACATTAAACACCAGCCCTCAGACTGCAAACAAAAGCACTCCCCACTCCAGTCCAGCCCACACAGCAGCCGAGCCAATCAGAGAAGAACAGAACTTGCAAGCCAATCGGGAGCAAGAGCAGCATACTCTGTTGACTCAGTCCAGCGAAATCAATCATCGCTGAGAAGATCAAATGATGAAGTCCATTGATGAACTCCAACACAGCTTTGGATGAAACATCTGGAAGAGAAAGTTCCAATAGACCCACGGCCTAGAATGCCGAAAGATCATTTATTTTTTGTCTCCATGTAGTTTTCCCTCCCCCACACTGCTTTTTATTTCCCTATATATCCTCAAGGAGGTTTTCTCTCTTGTGCTGCCAAAAATGTCTTGTCTATTGTATTTTCTAGTCTTACTTCTACTACTTCACTAAAGTCTCTAGTGTGATGGTTTATCCACGCTGCTTCAATCCCTATCTGTCCATAACTTCCTTTGTTTGTAAAACCATAACCTTTCCCACTTACTTTTCACTTGTATACGAATGTACACAATCTTCCAGATTTGAAATTCTATACAAATATTTCATAGCTCTTGTGATAATTTCAATCTTGGTGGAATACCTATTAAGTTCTAGCTGCAGTGATGTTATTGGTAGACCAAGAACATACTTGCAAAAGGGTCTATTGACTATTGCAACCTCTCTTCAAATCTTATCTACTCCTCAAACCTCGGCCCTATCCAGCATTTTGTTTTCTACTATGGCAGTATAGATTCTTTCAAGTCTTTTGACATTTATAACTGGCAGCTTCCTTAAACATGATCTTAAGACACTATGGCCACTTTACCTTTTGCTATAGACATCTCTTTTTGTTCACCACAACCTCCATTAGAACTTTATCTTAGATCTGAATAGTCAAATTTCTTTAGCACCTCTATTTCTCTTCCATGTTCCATCCTTAAATAATCCAATAATCGTTTTTTTTTTTTTTTTAAATAATGATCCTGGTTTTATTTTCATTTACTTTCAGTTCTCATTTTATACAGAAATTATTTACTGCCTTGATTGCCCTTCATTAAGAAATGGACCTAGTAGGTCATCTAGATACAACAATCCGGAATTTCTTTATTATTGATAAATAGCAAGTGTACCTTGTATCTCAAATTTTCTTCTACAATGTTGTCTGTACACCTAGAGATTAAATAGCACTGAACTATCTTACTCCTACCTTATTCTGTAAACACTCAGTTACTTTACTAACCTCTCAGTTTAATACATATTAATTCTCTCGATATATCCTAAGCAGCATTTCTATAAACTGATATGCATTAACACATGTTAGAAGGTTCTAGTTAATTGACTAGGGCCTTCTAATATGTGTTCCCTTTGAGGTTGCCCAACAAATGCAATAAAAAATGGGTATTGCATAACAACTAAGAACATAAATGCAAGCCCTAAAAGTAAGTATTATTTAAGCCAGAACAAAACTAACTGGAATAATTCTAAATTATTGGTGGAATATGGCAGAGGATGACTATCATAACTGTTCAAAATGTTTAGATACAGGGAAAAAGTTAAGTTTAACTTCAGAGCAGATTTATGATTTTTTCCAAGAGTAGGATGCATTTATGCTTCATTCTGAGCCATAGTTCTATTTGGAATATGTTTCGGAAGTTGAGTAATTAATATTTCTAATTTCTAGGACTTAACACATTTTCGTGTCATACTAGGTAAAACCAAGGCTGTCATTGATTTGGAAGGTATGATCCCATTGGTTAACTGTTCTGCCAAATAGTGAGACGATATCGTGGCCAATGATATTCAATGATTTGATCACATGATAGCTCACTCAATATTATGAGCTGGTTAACAGCTGTGAAATGGAAAAGAAACAGTAATGACCATGATGTTGTGCACATTAGAAAGTAAATGTGAGCTGAGTTATTTTTGGTGTATTGAGTTTTTCTCAGAGCAAATTGTTGAGTTATTTATTAAGCACGGGTATATAAACAGGTACTTGCAGAGTATTTGTTCAAATGTAAATATGAACCTAAGGAAAGCAGCTGATGTGCCATATCAGTTAAAATATTAAGGAAACCTAAAGTTGAACAAATCTTGTGTTCTCTAAGTGTTTTTTTTGAAAAACGAATATGAAGTTGAATGACAGGTTCCTCTGGTTTCGAGCTTTAGTTGAGGTTAGGTATGTGTAAATGAACTGGAACAAATAAGGGGTAAAAATGGAGTTTCCAAAAACTATTTCTAAGGGTTTTTGAAAAAGCTATCCAAATTAGGGGTTTTAGTAGGAAAAAAAAAAAAAGCCAGTCACCCATTCTGTAGTCAAAGCATACTTTTATTGAATTGTTCATTAGTATTACTAAAAATATTTGAACTGGAACAAATAAGGGGTAAAAATGGAGTTTCCAAAAACTATTTCTAAGGGTTTTTGAAAAAGCTATCCAAATTAGGGGTTTTAGTAGGAAAAAAAAAAAAAAGCCAGTCACCCATTCTGTAGTCAAAGCATACTTTTATTGAATTGTTCATTAGTATTACTAAAAATATTTGATGAAACTACCACCAGAGATCACGATTTTAAAATGTTGAAATTATAACTGTTCAGATTTGAAATTCGCTAGATGGCTGAGGTTTTGAGTGGAACCATTGAGTTTTTAGCTTTACAAATCCCTTGGCTAAACTTTGCAGCTTAGTGGACACTCAAACCTGGGCAATCCTTTGCAGCTTAAGGCCCTAAAATGTTATGACAGACCACAAGGAGGCTCTAATGGGGATGGTTGCAGCACACATACGGACATGCGCTCGCAGCACACAAGACACATACAAAACGGTCTAAGAGGTAGTTTAAGTGACTTTTACTGGCAATCCATATTTGAAAATGTTGAAAACATTAAGTTGTTCAGATGTAAAAGTTGCCAGATTGCCGAAATTTTGCGTACTTCTTGGGATCATTGGGTTTTTAGTTTCACAGATCCCTCAGCTACGCTCTCTTCTATTTATAAAAAATATCCCTCGCCTACACTTTCGACTTAGAGCCCTCCATGTTGGGCTACGCTTTGCGGCTTAGGGCCTTATACGTTTGTAATAGATCAGTAACTACAAAGCCTCATAATGATGAAATAACAAAAATACCCACATATTGAAGTAATGTCAAGTGGTGGAATCATTGTATACTAATAGTGAAATGCTTACCTAATAATTTCGTTCATGTGCATCAGTTTCCGCTTCATTTCTGGGTGGTATGGTCCATATCTATGTCCACAGTGGTCAACTCCCAGAAAATGTGCTATAAGCAGATCCCAATCACCTTTCTGAATTTCTGGTAGTAAATGGCTAACTATGCCATTATCTACTGTATCTAAATCCCAGACATTGAATGAAGGATATGCATATTCTCTCAAAAATCTTCGTGGATACAATCCTGACCATGTGTCATCTCCCAAAAAGACTATATTTTTATTTTTACTTCGCAACTGATCAACTAAATTATCTTCATTAATTTCTGGAGAAGCAAAGTTAGACCCAATATCAATAAACGTTGGCAAACTTCCCGTAGTAAGGCCTTTTAATCTCTGCATTGTTGTTGTTGGTGGGTCTGCAATGAATTTAAATAATTTTGAATGGTTCGGCTCTTTTTGTAACAAATCCTGCACGACTGTGAGTTTGTTTTGATAAGGCAACAAATCATCTTCCTTAGCTTCTTCATTGTAGTACATAAAATCAAATTTTAGAGCATCTATCACTATCAGGACTACCTTCGCTCTTGCTTGTGGACATAACTGTTGGAATTGCATTCGATGCTCCCTGTCTTCTAAACATTCTTCTATAAATGTGAAATCATGAACCTCCCTTTCCTCCCCATTCTCTGTATACTTGCTGTGCAGGACGTCCTTACAAAATGCATCTGAAAGTTTGCAACTAGTCCTTTGTGGCTGCACTTCTCTATTTAGTAAGAATCCTCGAACAAACAGTAACACACCTGTAATTAACATGTACGATAACCATACCAAAAGCAAAAAATACTTCCATCGTAAATACATTTTATAATATTAAGCTTTAGTTTTTGGCCAATGAACTTTAAAACACTGTTCCTTCCCCATTGTTCAGTGGAAGATAAGCAGCAGTATACGTATGGATTAAATCAAATCTTTAGTTCTCACTTCTCCAGCCCTGTATTCAAAAGTTACATCTTCCATATTCGCGTTTCGCTCGACTTTTTTGCTTTAGAAAACAAAGTTATATGTGTCTGTAGATAATATTTGAGGCAAATCCCATACCAACCTCTAAAATCAAACATTGAATAATTATTAACGAAACAACTTCTCCTTTTCAAACACAGAAATAGGGACAAGATATAGGAGATGACAAACGGAATACTCTTTTCTTACGCAATATGGTTTGCGAAGCTCGTATTTGCCAAGTTGCCATATTTAGAGACTACAATTTCAAGTTGAGTACACCATGTGTGGGATAAATGTGCAACTAAAATACGATTTTGTGGTGTGAAATGTTCTATTAAGCAGTAAACTTAGACTATAAGTTCTAAACCACTATAATGATCAATAAGTGTTTGGTGTTTGGTTGTAGTTGCTCGAATGGCAGACATATAAATAAGGAAAGGGAAATGTATGGTAATACATAGGTTAGTGTACCTATTTAAGTAATTTTTCGGTAGTATGCTTAGTGAAATACATCAATACAGGAGTTTATGGAGGAACAAATTAGTGTACTATGCCAGAAAATGAAATGTAATGTCTCACAGTATTGGCATTAGTGTAGGCATTCTCTGTAATTAATATTTTAATATACTCTCTTAAATTATCTTGCATGCATGTCTGCTACTTGAGTCAGTAGAAACTATGACTCATTTCTAACTATTAGTAAAATAACTGTTTGCTGAGTACCAACAATAAGGAATCGTAGAACATTGTAAGTATAGTAGAAATTGGAAAATATATTATAATTGTAGATATTGAATTATTTGTAGTGGCGGTGCTAAAAACAACAACAACAAAACAGATTATAAATTGCTGGTAGTGTTAAAAAATAATTGTAAGCATCGAAGAATTGGCTATCTGGATGACGTGTTCAATGTCCTAGGGCCTGACTCGAAGATGGGAGCGGATGAACAAAACAAACAAACCACAACTTAGTGTACTTACTTGTGTGACTCCGTTTTTTTGTTCTTTGTTTGTTTTTTTTTTGTTTTTTTTTGTAGTATTTAACGCCCGCTTTAACTACTTATGTTACCGCAGGTGGTGACACTGATGATACACGAATGATGATGGAGCACCGGTAGAATGCGATGGCGGGGGAAACCGGAGCACCAGCAGAAAACCCGCCCCAGCGCCACTTTGTCCACCACAAATCTCACATGGGGTCGATTGGGATCAAACCCCGGCCGTCTAGCGTGGTCATGTGTCTTTCCATGGTATAATTAGTGAAATGTGTTATACAAATCAACAGAACGTTCCTGTATTGTTTGTTGGATTTTAGATTTCCAACTCGGAAAGACCGATGAGTGACAAATTTTACCACCTACTCCGGTGTATAAGAAACCTCTTGCTTATTTGCCCATTTAAAAGCTGTAGCAGGAAATAATTACTATCAAAGTATGTGATTATGATACCAGAACTATGACAATAGGAGGCGTATTCCTCAGACTCGGAAAGCAATATATGCACTCACAGCGAAAGTCAGTTTGATCTTTGGAATAGTCTCTGATAATTGTCACCCTTTTAGTGAGCACTTAAAAATGTTCCAAGCCTTTCCCAAACATCTGTGTGTGTGTGGCGCGCGCCTGCGTTACGTACATTCAATCTATATAATATGTATAGTACCCTATGTACGCCAAATACATATTCAGGATATTTACTGCATTCAATAGAGAAATTGGAGTAGACTAACTTTATAAGTTCATGTAGTTAATGGCTATAGACATGAGAGATAAACAATAAGATTTGGCCAAAATCTAATACTTTGCCTTCCTTCAGTTTTAGAGCAAGAAATTAGAACAAAATTAAGTTATGACCTTGCCGCGATATTTTTACTGCAATAATACAATTTATCAATAACAGGCCAAAAAATGAGATTACATTAAATGTTCCTTCAACTACTGATCCTTCCATTGTCTTTTGTTTTTACTCCAAGAACTTGACAAAACAATTAATTTGACAGATGTCATTTATGCTGCATATGGTAGCATTCAGTTCCACAAGATGGCGTCTGGACACAAAACTTACTTCAGCAAAACCTAGCATTTCTGTCCTGTGGTTTCATCATGATTTTACATTTTCTAATGTCCTCCGTTTCCTGACTCCGCTTCTTCTTCTATTGTATTTAATAAGCACAGAGTCACTGAGGGCGAATGCCACCGGCATGCCGATGGTATCTCCCGACAAAAACCATTCCAGGACTGTCGTCCTTCACTGGTAGGATGATGATGAGTAAAGTAAAGAGACGGTGAAAAGAGGGTGGTACGACAGTGGAGAGGAGCATTGAATCAGTAATACGATTTTGTGTTTAATATTTGACGCTTCAGAAGGTGGCTTGTCTAGAAACCCGATCTTAATTTTTGTTTTAGTTGTAAATCAAATAAGGCTTTACAAATACGGTAAGTAAAAGTAATGATGAAGAAAGTTAAAATGGGCCACCAGAAGAAAACTGTAGAGAAATAGTAGTAATTAATAAAACTCTGGTTGTGGGTGCACGCAGACACTAAATGGTGTTTCGTGCAACGCAATCCACAATCACAAAAATCGGTGTCACGTTAACGAATACAAAATAACTACTTAGACCGTAATGCATAGTATGCGAAAGTAAGCCATGAGCTCCTTTTAAGATAACCGTGGACGAGGGGTCATACGGGTATGCAAAGTGTGCCATAAAAATTTCCCATTGCAAATTTGATCATCAAGTTGTATACAGACAGTGTAAGTCATGCTATGGAGTTAAGAATTCTGTAGCAATATCAGAAGTAGTCGTCTGCTTAACAGCAGAATTAACATAATCATAATCTATCATGCCAATATGTCTGGCTATCCAAACTAGCCATTCCACGTGGCCGCTTTGGTGTTTCGTGGCGCACGGGATCGTGGGTTCGAGTCCCGCCTTGGGTATGGGTGTTTGTAAATATGTATATGTATGTGTATTAGAAGCGGATAAAACAAACAAACGGAAATCAAAGAGAAAAGCGATGGAATTGTTGGAGGAAAAAGAAATACGCCGCCAAAGCCCGACAAGCCTCCGGGACTGTATTTTTATGTAAAAAAAAAACCCATAAACAACACAACCGAGGATAATAAATTTCGAAGTACGCATTTTGGGAGGATGCCATACATTTAATGTTTAGTAGCCGTATTTTGTATTGCTTGTAAGACACTCATACTGTCCATATAAATGACCAGAGAGGGAATAGACAAGCGGATGGCGTATTTTCAGATAAATTGCTATTGTTTCTCGGTATATAGTGTCGTCTGAGGATACAGTACCCATGTCCAGTCGTAAAGTTCGGCACTAACTACCGTCTAGGGTTTAGATGCATCTGTGAAGAGAACATGAATATCATACAGTCCAAGTGTGAGACGTAAATCGTTCACGTAAGACAACAAGAACGTTGGTCTGGCATTTCTTCACGGGAAGTGTCCACGTCTATCGTGATATTCTGACCTAAAAACCCGTAGTTGCCGTCAATTGCTGATGCTGATAAGTGGCGTTTAGGTGCTGGTACGCGTGTAGGTAGGCTCCCTTATCTTTTCAAATTTTGTATATTTATCAGCGTAATTGTCAGCTAAAAGTGTTAAGAAGCTAAATATAAGATCTCAGTCAACTGTTACTATCCGTAGAAATTTAATTTATAGTTTACTTTAAGGCTAATACAGTTTTTTACTTGTGCCGCAGGCCAGCTGACTAGCTGCGCCATATTAGTTTAGTGTTTGCGTACATTAGTATTTACCTTAGCAGTTCATACAACTGTTCTATGTTCATATCTTAAATATAGTAAATAATAAGTATAGTGTGAATAAGTGAACCCGGTGACAAAATTGTGATTAGTAAACAGTGTTTAGTGTATTAGAAAGTGGTGTTTAGTGCATTTAATAAGTGGTGTATTATGTCTGTGAGAATGAGTGCGCGAGTTTGTGATCTGTTGGGTAGGTGTGGATCGTGTCGTAGGATTGTGAAACAAGGTTTGTTTTTTTTTTTTTTTTTTTTTTGTGCAGAGTGTGAATTATGGTTTCATTGGGACTGTGCGAATATCAATTATGAAAGTGTAGGTCAGGTTTGGTTGTGTGAACTGTGTAGATTTAAGACCTTAGTGATTAGACATGAGAACGCCATTCTAAGCCTACGTAAATAATTGGAACTTGCTAGATCTGAAATTGAAAGCCTGATATTGCGTAGTAAATGTAGAAGTAAATCGCCGGAATTTAATATGTATTCCAGTCGAATACGTAGGCGTACTTTTGGATGTGCTCGTGAGCAATTTCCTGAATTGCAACTAAGTAATAGGTACCCGGCTTTGGCGGCGGATAAGGCGGAATATTTCCTGGCTATGTCAGAAGAAGTGCCTACTCCGTCGTCGCTGGAGACGAAGCCTGATACCAGGTCCAAGCCAGGAACGAGGTTTTATGATGCCAAACGTAGGGTGTTAGTTTTAGGGATTAGTCATGCTAGGGGCACAAGAGAAAGAATCCAGGCGAAATTGGGGGAGGAACATATTACCAGTATTTTCAACCTCAATGCTGGTCTAAGCCATGTGGTGGGGAATGTAGGAACTTTTGCAAAGGATGTTGATAAAGCAGATCATGTAGTAATAGTGGGGGGACCTGTAAATACTTTGGATAAGAATATCAATTACTCAATTGAGCTGGACATGAACCGTAATGTCAAGGCCAGTAACCACACTAATGTGTGCTTTGTGAATCTCTTCTGGAGATATGACAAGCCTTGAATTAACAGGAGGGTGACGGCAGTTAATCACAATCTTGAACAGTCTCTTAGTCGAGATGGAACACGCCACATTAGTATCGTTGACGTGTCATCCATTGAAAGGTTACCCTATGGTTACCCTAAACATGGCTTGCATCTGAACTCTCGAGGCAAGGTTATGCTAAAGCACGCCATTACTGAGAGTCTCTCATATACAACCATGGATAGTCCCAGCAATATTCCTGCTCTTGTCACTAGTAATGTTGCTCCTTTTTTTTTTAGAGTAAATCTGATAAATAAAACAATAAATATTTCAGAAATAAAACAGAAACAAGATATTATTTTTCTAAGTCATAAAAAAGAGAGAGAGAACTTACTCATAGTAATTCAAAACATTAAAAATTTAAGATATAAAGTAAATGAATTATTAATTAACTTCAAATCTGAAAAGTTAAGTCCAGATATTTTATGTATTACAGAATATCATTTAGAAAAACAGGAAATATTACATTTTCAATGGATGGTTATAAAACAGCAGCTTGGTACTGAAGACAAAAACTCTCTAAAGGAGATGCTAGTACCTTTGTTAAGAATAATATAAGCTTCAACGTAATTGATCTTGAGAAGCACTGTCTGGAACAAACTTTTGAGTGTTGTACTGTTCACATTAACACAGTAAACCAACTGAGTATATAGAGCGGTATATAGAGCACACACAGGAAATTTTGACGGCTGACTACATAACTTGAAATTATTATAAAACTGCTCTTCAAGCCAAAGATTCAATTTATTTTGTGTGGGGGCTTGAACATAGATTTCCTGTTAGACAGCAATCAAAAGATGCAAATTTATTGGCTATTAAGATAATACAATCTTATGCATACAGTCAATTTTGCAACTATAACTCAAAAACGGCTATCAACAATATTTTATAGACATGTCTAAAAACGAGTACCATGAAATACAATCCTTCATTATAGACTTTCAGACGATAATGGGAAAATCATCAAAATTGATTATTATAGCCTAATTCCAAAAAAAAAAAAAAAAAAAATCTTAAACAGCTTTAGAATTATAAATAAAGAAAACATAGAGTGTTTTAAAGCTAAACTCTCCTAAGAAGATCTGTATAAACTAAATAATGATAAGTTTAACTCCTCCTTAAACACTTTCGTAAGAATTCATAGTTCCAGTTTTCCACTCCATGTGAAGAAAATTAATAACAATGCTAAAAATGACTGGCTAACTCAAGGTATAAAAATATCATGTAGACTTAAAAGAGAACTTTGTTTAGTAACTAGAGAAAGTAAGTGTGGTAGACGTAGACAACACTATAAAATGCACTGCAGAATCCTAAAAGGGTTATAAATGTAGCTAAAAAACGTTGCTATGAAAAACAAATACATCCCTCTCACAATAAGCCTAGCACTATATAAAAGGTTATTAAAAAAAGAGACTGGTAAATGTCACTCGAAAAATGATATAAAGGAAATTAAAGCAAACCAAGTGATAACAAATGATCCTCAGAAGATAGCAAATTCAGTTAATGAATATTTCATTCAGGTGGCAGAAAATGTATTGACATAGAAACAGCCTAAGAACGATCAAATTTTGTACCTTCAGGAATCCTGTAGGAACATTTTACATCATTAGAGATAGTACCCACAAGTGCAGCCGAAATAGAAAACGTAATACAATCCCTGAAAAACAAGAATTCATCAGGATACAATGAAATAAGTACAAAAACATCAAAAATATGTGCTGATATTATTTACAAACCTTTAAGTCATGTATGCAGCAACATATCCATGTTAAAAGGAACATTTCCAGATAGACTAAAATATTCAGTCGTCAATCCATTATACAAGAAACGGCAAATCTCAGAAATGTCAAATTATAAACCGGTATCTTTTCTTACAGCTTTTTCGAAAATGTTTGAAAAAATTATGCTTAAAAGAATTTATCTCCATCTACATAAGTATAATGTTTTAGCAAAGGAGCAGTTTGGATTCAGGAAGAGCATATCCACTAGTGATGCCATTTTCAAGTTAACAAATGAAGTTGTCAAGTCATTGGCTGTC